>OX377613.1:19646839-22046839 GCA_947397855.1 Thelaira solivaga
AATTAAAGCCAATGCGGTTCTCTATTCAACGCAGTAGAAATCAAGTCGATATCTAGAAAAGTAAGCAAGTTATGACCAAAAAGGTAAGTAGTTATACTACTGCCTATTTCCGGCCACTTTTTAGTAGAACTATTTACGTTTTTGGTCATAACTTGAAAAGTTTTCAATATATCGACTTGAATTCTTTTGCGTTGGATAGCTAACCGTATTGGCCTTAACTACAAATTTTTTTTTAATGGATAGTGGAAGAAAATTTTTTTATCATTTTTTCAAAAAAAGCAAAGGGGGTAGTCCATTTTTTTTTTGGCGAAAAATATTTTTTTTCCACTATCTTCAAAAAACCAAATTTGAATTAAAGCCAATGCGGTTCTCTATTCAACGCAGTAGAAATCAAGTCGATATCTAGAAAAGTAAGCAAGTTATGACCAAAAAGCTAAGTAGTTATACTACTGCCTATTTCCGGCCACTTTTTAGTAGAACTATTTACGTTTTTGGTCATAACTTGAAAAGTTTTCAATATATCGACTTGATTTCTTTTGCGTTGGATAGCTAACCGTATTGGCCTTAGCTACAAATTTTTTTTTAATGGATAGTGGAAGAAAATTTTTTTATCATTTTTTCAAAAAAAGCAAAGGGGGTAGTCCATTTTTTTTTTTGGCGAAAAATATTTTTTTTCCACTATCTTCAAAAAACCAAATTTGAATTAAAGCCAATGCGGTTCTCTATTCAACGCAGTAGAAATCAAGTCGATATCTAGAAAAGTAAGCAAGTTATGACCAAAAAGGTAAGTAGTTATACTACTGCCTATTTCCGGCCACTTTTTAGTAGAACTATTTACGTTTTTGGTCATAACTTGAAAAGTTTTCAATATATCGACTTGAATTCTTTTGCGTTGGATAGCTAACCGTATTGGCCTTAACTACAAATTTTTTTTTAATGGATAGTGGAAGAAAATTTTTTTATCATTTTTTCAAAAAAAGCAAAGGGGGTAGTCCATTTTTTTTTTGGCGAAAAATATTTTTTTTCCACTATCTTCAAAAAACCAAATTTGAATTAAAGCCAATGCGGTTCTCTATTCAACGCAGTAGAAATCAAGTCGATATCTAGAAAAGTAAGCAAGTTATGACCAAAAAGGTAAGTAGTTATACTACTGCCTATTTCCGGCCACTTTTTAGTAGAACTATTTACGTTTTTGGTCATAACTTGAAAAGTTTTCAATATATCGACTTGAATTCTTTTGCGTTGGATAGCTAACCGTATTGGCCTTAACTACAAATTTTTTTTTAATGGATAGTGGAAGAAAATTTTTTTATCATTTTTTCAAAAAAAGCAAAGGGGGTAGTCCATTGTTTTTTTTTACGAAAAATATTTTTTTTCCACTATCTTCAAAAAACCAAATTTGAATTAAAGCCAATGCGGTTCTCTATTCAACGCAGTAGAAATCAAGTCGATATCTAGAAAAGTAAGCAAGTTATGACCAAAAAGGTAAGTAGTTATACTACTGCCTATTTCCGGCCACTTTTTAGTAGAACTATTTACGTTTTTGGTCATAACTTGAAAAGTTTTCAATATATCGACTTGAATTCTTTTGCGTTGGATAGCTAACCGTATTGGCCTTAACTACAAATTTTTTTTTAATGGATAGTGGAAGAAAATTTTTTTATCATTTTTTAAAAAAAAGCAAAGGGGGTAGTCCATTGTTTTTTTTTGGCGAAAAATATTTTTTTTCCACTATCTTCAAAAAACCAAATTTGAATTAAAGCCAATGCGGTTCTCTATTCAACGCAGTAGAAATCAAGTCGATATCTAGAAAAGTAAGCAAGTTATGACCAAAAAGGTAAGTAGTTATACTACTGCCTATTTCCGGCCACTTTTTAGTAGAACTATTTACGTTTTTGGTCATAACTTGAAAAGTTTTCAATATATCGACTTGATTTCTTTTGCGTTGGATAGCTAACCGTATTGGCCTTAACTACAAATTTTTTTTTAATGGATAGTGGAAGAAAATTTTTTTATAATTTTTTCAAAAAAAGCAAAGGGGGTAGTCCATTGTTTTT
Organism: Thelaira solivaga; assembly: GCA_947397855.1. NCBI lineage: Eukaryota > Metazoa > Arthropoda > Insecta > Diptera > Tachinidae > Thelaira > Thelaira solivaga. The sequence continues at coordinate 19,648,897 of OX377613.1, forward strand.
TTTGGCGAAAAATATTTTTTTTCCACTATCTTCAAAAAACCAAATTTGAATTAAAGCCAATGCGGTTCTCTATTCAACGCAGTAGAAATCAAGTCGATATCTAGAAAAGTAAGCAAGTTATGACCAAAAAGGTAAGTAGTTATACTACTGCCTATTTCCGGCCACTTTTTAGTAGAACTATTTACGTTTTTGGTCATAACTTGAAAAGTTTTCAATATATCGACTTGAATTCTTTTGCGTTGGATAGCTAACCGTATTGGCCTTAACTACAAATTTTTTTTAATGGATAGTGGAAGAAAATTTTTTTATCATTTTTTAAAAAAAAGCAAAGGGGGTAGTCCATTGTTTTTTTTGGCGAAAAATATTTTTTTTCCACTATCTTCAAAAAACCAAATTTGAATTAAAGCCAATGCGGTTCTCTATTCAACGCAGTAGAAATCAAGTCGATATCTAGAAAAGTAAGCAAGTTATGACCAAAAAGGTAAGTAGTTATACTACTGCCTATTTCCGGCCACTTTTTAGTAGAACTATTTACGTTTTTGGTCATAACTTGAAAAGTTTTCAATATATCGACTTGAATTCTTTTGCGTTGGATAGCTAACCGTATTGGCCTTAACTACAAATTTTTTTTTAATGGATAGTGGAAGAAAATTTTTTTATCATTTTTTCAAAAAAAGCAAAGGGGGTAGTCCATTGTTTTTTTTGGCGAAAAATATTTTTTTTCCACTATCTTCAAAAAACCAAATTTGAATTAAAGCCAATGCGGTTCTCTATTCAACGCAGTAGAAATCAAGTCGATATCTAGAAAAGTAAGCAAGTTATGACCAAAAAGCTAAGTAGTTATACTACTGCCTATTTCCGGCCACTTTTTAGTAGAACTATTTACGTTTTTGGTCATAACTTGAAAAGTTTTCAATATATCGACTTGAATTCTTTTGCGTTGGATAGCTAACCGTATTGGCCTTAACTACAAAATTTTTTTTAATGGATAGTGGAAGAAAATTTTTTTATCATTTTTTCAAAAAAAGCAAAGGGGGTAGTCCATTGTTTTTTTTGGCGAAAAATATTTTTTTTCCACTATCTTCAAAAAACCAAATTTGAATTAAAGCCAATGCGGTTCTCTATTCAACGCAGTAGAAATCAAGTCGATATCTAGAAAAGTAAGCAAGTTATGACCAAAAAGGTAAGTAGTTCTACTACTGACTATTTCCGGCCACTTTTTAGTAGAACTATTTACGTTTTTGGCCATAACTTGAAAAGTTTTCAATATATCGACTTGATTTCTTTTGCGTTGGATAGCTAACCGTATTAGCCTTAACTACAAATTTTTTTTTAATGGATAGTGGAAGAAAATTTTTTTATCATTTTTAAAAAAAAAGCAAAGGGGGTAGTCCATTGTTTTTTTTGGCGAAAAATATTTTTTTTCCACTATCTTCAAAAAACCAAATTTGAATTAAAGCCAATGCGGTTCTCTATTCAACGCAGTAGAAATCAAGACGATATCTAGAAAAGTAAGCAAGTTATGACCAAAAAGGTAAGTAGTTATACTACTGCCTATTTCCGGCCACTTTTTAGTAGAACTATTTACGTTTTTGGTCATAACTTGAAAAGTTTTCAATATATCGACTTGATTTCTTTTGCGTTGGATAGCTAACCGTATTGGCCTTAACTACAAATTTTTTTTTAATGGATAGTGGAAGAAAATTTTTTTGTCATTTTTTAAAAAAAAGCAAAGGGGGTAGTCCATTGTTTTTTTTTGGCGAAAAATATTTTTTTTCCACTATCTTCAAAAAACCAAATTTGAATTAAAGCCAATGCGGTTCTCTATTCAACGCAGTAGAAATCAAGACGATATCTAGAAAAGTAAGCAAGTTATGACCAAAAAGGTAAGTAGTTATACTACTGCCTATTTCCGGCCACTTTTTAGTAGAACTATTTACGTTTTTGGTCATAACTTGAAAAGTTTTCAATATATCGACTTGATTTCTTTTGCGTTGGATAGCTAACCGTATTGGCCTTAACTACAAATTTTTTTTTAATGGATAGTGGAAGAAAATTTTTTTGTCATTTTTTAAAAAAAAGCAAAGGGGGTAGTCCATTGTTTTTTTTGGCGAAAAATATTTTTTTTCCACTATCTTCAAAAAACCAAATTTGAATTAAAGCCAATGCGGTTCTCTATTCAACGCAGTAGAAATCAAGTCGATATCTAGAAAAGTAAGCAAGTTATGACCAAAAAGGTAAGTAGTTATACTACTGCCTATTTCCGGCCACTTTTTAGTAGAACTATTTACGTTTTTGGTCATAACTTGAAAAGTTTTCAATATATCGACTTGATTTCTTTTGCGTTGGATAGCTAACCGTATTGGCCTTAACTACAAATTTTTTTTTAATGGATAGTGGAAGAAAATTTTTTTATCATTTTTTCAAAAAAAGCAAAGGGGGTAGTCCATTGTTTTTTTTGGCGAAAAATATTTTTTTTCCACTATCTTCAAAAAACCAAATTTGAATTAAAGCCAATGCGGTTTTCTATTCAACGCAGTAGAAATCAAGTCGATATCTAGAAAAGTAAGCAAGTTATGACCAAAAAGGTAAGTAGTTATACTACTGCCTATTTCCGGCCACTTTTTAGTAGAACTATTTACGTTTTTGGCCATAACTTGACAAGTTTTCAATATATCGACTTGATTTCTTTTGCGTTGGATAGATAACCGTATTGGCCTTAACTACAAAATTTTTTTAATGGATAGTGGAAGAAAATTTTTTTGTCATTTTTTAAAAAAAAAGCAAAGGGGGTAGTCCATTGTTTTTTTTGGCGAAAAATATTTTTTTTCCACTATCTTCAAAAAACCAAATTTGAATTAAAGCCAATGCGGTTTTCTATTCAACGCAGTAGAAATCAAGTCGATATCTAGAAAAGTAAGCAAGTTATGACCAAAAAGGTAAGTAGTTCTACTACTGACTATTTCCGGCCACTTTTTAGTAGAACTATTTACGTTTTTGGCCATAACTTGACAAGTTTTCAATATATCGACTTGATTTCTTTTGCGTTGGATAGCTAACCGTATTGGCCTTAACTACAAATTTTTTTTTAATGGATAGTGGAAGAAAATTTTTTTATCATTTTTTCAAAAAAAGCAAAGGGGGTAGTCCATTGTTTTTTTTGGCGAAAAATATTTTTTTTCCACTATCTTCAAAAAACCAAATTTGAATTAAAGCCAATGCGGTTTTCTATTCAACGCAGTAGAAATCAAGTCGATATCTAGAAAAGTAAGCAAGTTATGACCAAAAAGGTAAGTAGTTATACTACTGCCTATTTCCGGCCACTTTTTAGTAGAACTATTTACGTTTTTGGCCATAACTTGACAAGTTTTCAATATATCGACTTGATTTCTTTTGCGTTGGATAGATAACCGTATTGGCCTTAACTACAAAATTTTTTTAATGGATAGTGGAAGAAAATTTTTTTGTCATTTTTTAAAAAAAAAGCAAAGGGGGTAGTCCATTGTTTTTTTTGGCGAAAAATATTTTTTTTCCACTATCTTCAAAAAACCAAATTTGAATTAAAGCCAATGCGGTTTTCTATTCAACGCAGTAGAAATCAAGTCGATATCTAGAAAAGTAAGCAAGTTATGACCAAAAAGGTAAGTAGTTCTACTACTGACTATTTCCGGCCACTTTTTAGTAGAACTATTTACGTTTTTGGCCATAACTTGACAAGTTTTCAATATATCGACTTGATTTCTTTTGCGTTGGATAGCTAACCGTATTGGCCTTAACTACAAATTTTTTTTTAATGGATAGTGGAAGAAAATTTTTTTATCATTTTTTAAAAAAAAGCAAAGGGGGTAGTCCATTGTTTTTTTTGGCGAAAAATATTTTTTTTCCACTATCTTCAAAAAACCAAATTTGAATTAAAGCCAATGCGGTTCTCTATTCAACGCAGTAGAAATCAAGTCGATATCTAGAAAAGTAAGCAAGTTATGACCAAAAAGGTAAGTAGTTCTACTACTGACTATTTCCGGCCACTTTTTAGTAGAACTATTTACGTTTTTGGCCATAACTTGAAAAGTTTTCAATATATCGACTTGATTTCTTTTGCGTTGGATAGCTAACCGTATTGGCCTTAACTACAAATTTTTTTTTAATGGATAGTGGAAGAAATTTTTTTTATCATTTTTTAAAAAAAAGCAAAGGGGGTAGTCCATGGTTTTTTTTGGCGAAAAATATTTTTTTCCACTATCTTCAAAAAACCAAATTTGAATTAAAGCCAATGCGGTTCTCTTTTCAACGCAGTAGAAATCAAGTCGATATCTAGAAAAGTAAGCAAGTTATGACCAAAAAGGTAAGTAGTTATACTACTGCCTATTTCTGGCCACTTTTTAGTAGAACTATTTACGTTTTTGGCCATAACTTGAAAAGTTTTCAGTATATCGACTTGATTTCTTTGCGTTGGATAGCTAACCGTATTGGCCTTAACTATAAATTTTTTTTAATGGATAGTGGAAGAAAATTTTTTTTATCATTTTTTAAAAAAAAGCAAAGGGGGTAGTCCATTGTTTTTTTTTGGCGAAAAATATTTTTTTTCCACTATCTTCAAAAAACCAAATTTGAATTAAAGCCAATGCGGTTCTCTATTCAACGCAGTAGAAATCAAGTCGATATCTAGAAAAGTAAGCAAGTTATGACCAAAAAGGTAAGTAGTTATACTACTGCCTATTTCCGGCCACTTTTTAGTAGAACTATTTACGTTTTTGGCCATAACTTGACAAGTTTTCAATATATCGACTTGATTTCTTTTGCGTTGGATAGCTAACCGTATTGGCCTTAACTACAAATTTTTTTTTAATGGATAGTGGAAGAAAATTTTTTTATCATTTTTTAAAAAAAAGCAAAGGGGGTAGTCCATTGTTTTTTTTGGCGAAAAATATTTTTTTTCCACTATCTTCAAAAAACCAAATTTGAATTAAAGCCAATGCGGTTCTCTATTCAACGCAGTAGAAATCAAGTCGATATCTAGAAAAGTAAGCAAGTTATGACCAAAAAGGTAAGTAGTTATACTACTGCCTATTTCCGGCCACTTTTTAGTAGAACTATTTACGTTTTTGGCCATAACTTGACAAGTTTTCAATATATCGACTTGATTTCTTTTGCGTTGGATAGCTAACCGTATTGGCCTTAACTACAAATTTTTTTTTAATGGATAGTGGAAGAAAATTTTTTTATCATTTTTTAAAAAAAAGCAAAGGGGGTAGTCCATTGTTTTTTTTGGCGAAAAATATTTTTTCCCACTATCTTCAAAAAACCAAAATTGAATTAAAGCCAATGCGGTTCTCTATTCAACGCAGTAGAAATCAAGTCGATATCTAGAAAAGTAAGCAAGTTATGACCAAAAAGGTAAGTAGTTCTACTACTGCCTATTTCCGGCCACTTTTTAGTAGAACTATTTACGATTTTGGTCATAACTTGAAAAGTTTTCAATATATCGACTTGAATTCTTTTGCGTTTGATAGCTAACCGTATTGGCCTTAACTACAAATTTTTTTTTAATGGATAGTGGAAGAAAATTTTTTTATCATTTTTTAAAAAAAACCAAAGGGGGTAGTCCATTGTTTTTTTTGGCGAAAAATATTTTTTTTCCACTATCTTCAAAAAACCAAATTTGAATTAAAGCCAATGCGGTTCTCTATTCAACGCAGTAGAAATCAAGTCGATAGCTAGAAAAGTAAGCAAGTTATGACCAAAAAGGTAAGTAGTTCTACTACTGCCTATTTCCGGCCACTTTTTAGTAGAACTATTTACGATTTTGGTCATAACTTGAAAAGTTTTCAATATATCGACTTGAATTCTTTTGCGTTGGATAGCTAACCGTATTGGCCTTAACTACAAATTTTTTTTTAATGGATAGTGGAAGAAAATTTTTTTATCATTTTTTAAAAAAAAGCAAAGGGGGTAGTCCATTGTTTTTTTGGCGAAAAATATTTTTTTTCCACTATCTTCAAAAAACCAAATTTGAATTAAAGCCAATGCGGTTCTCTATTCAACGCAGTAGAAATCAAGTCGATATCTAGAAAAGTAAGCAAGTTATGACCAAAAAGGTAAGTAGTTCTACTACTGACTATTTCCGGCCACTTTTTAGTAGAACTATTTACGATTTTGGTCATAACTTGAAAAGTTTTCAATATATCGACTTGAATTCTTTTGCGTTTGATAGCTAACCGTATTGGCCTTAACTACAAATTTTTTTTTAATGGATAGTGGAAGAAAATTTTTTTATCATTTTTTAAAAAAAAGCAAAGGGGGTAGTCCATTGTTTTTTTTGGCGAAAAATATTTTTTTTCCACTATCTTCAAAAAACCAAATTTGAATTAAAGCCAATGCGGTTCTCTATTCAACGCAGTAGAAATCAAGTCGATATCTAGAAAAGTAAGCAAGTTATGACCAAAAAGGTAAGTAGTTCTACTACTGACTATTTCCGGCCACTTTTTAGTAGAACTATTTACGTTTTTGGCCATAACTTGACAAGTTTTCAATATATCGACTTGATTTCTTTTGCGTTGGATAGCTAACCGTATTGGCCTTAACTACAAATTTTTTTTTAATGGATAGTGGAAGAAAATTTTTTTATCATTTTTAAAAAAAAAAGCAAAGGGGGTAGTCCATTGTTTTTTTTTTGGCGAAAAATATTTTTTTTCCACTATCTTCAAAAAACCAAAATTGAGTTAAAGCCAATGCGGTTCTCTATTCAACGCAGTAGAAATCAAGTCGATATCTAGAAAAGTAAGCAAGTTATGACCAAAAAGGTAAGTAGTTATACTACTGCCTATTTCCGGCCACTTTTTAGTAGAACTATTTACGTTTTTGGCCATAACTTGACAAGTTTTCAATATATCGACTTGATTTCTTTTGCGTTGGATAGCTAACCGTATTGGCCTTAACTACAAATTTTTTTTTAATGGATAGTGGAAGAAAGTTTTTTTATCATTTTTTAAAAAAAAGCAAAGGGGGTAGTCCATTGTTTTTTTTGGCGAAAAATATTTTTTTTCCACTATCTTCAAAAAACCAAAATTGAATTAAAGCCAATGCGGTTCTCTATTCAACGCAGTAGAAATCAAGTCGATATCTAGAAAAGTAAGCACGTTATGACCAAAAAGGTAAGTAGTTCTACTACTGACTATTTCCGGCCACTTTTTAGTAGAACTATTTACGTTTTTGGCCATAACTTGACAAGTTTTCAATATATCGACTTGATTTCTTTTGCGTTGGATAGCTAACCGTATTGGCCTTAACTACAAATTTTTTTTTAATGGATAGTGGAAGAAAATTTTTTTATCATTTTTTAAAAAAAGCAAAGGGGGTAGTCCATTGTTTTTTTTGGCGAAAAATATTTTTTTTCCACTATCTTCAAAAAACCAAATTTGAATTAAAGCCAATGCGGTTCTCTATTCAACGCAGTAGAAATCAAGTCGATATCTAGAAAAGTAAGCAAGTTATGACCAAAAAGGTAAGTAGTTCTACTACTGACTATTTCCGGCCACTTTTTAGTAGAACTATTTACGTTTTTGGCCATAACTTGACAAGTTTTCAATATATCGACTTGATTTCTTTTGCGTTGGATAGCTAACCGTATTGGCCTTAACTACAAATTTTTTTTTAATGGATAGTGGAAGAAAATTTTTTTATCATTTTTTAAAAAAAACCAAAGGGGGTAGTCCATTGTTTTTTTTGGCGAAAAATATTTTTTTTCCACTATCTTCAAAAAACCAAATTTGAATTAAAGCCAATGCGGTTCTCTATTCAACGCAGTAGAAATCAAGTCGATAGCTAGAAAAGTAAGCAAGTTATGACCAAAAAGGTAAGTAGTTCTACTACTGCCTATTTCCGGCCACTTTTTAGTAGAACTATTTACGATTTTGGTCATAACTTGAAAAGTTTTCAATATATCGACTTGAATTCTTTTGCGTTTGATAGCTAACCGTATTGGCCTTAACTACAAATTTTTTTTTAATGGATAGTGGAAGAAAATTTTTTTATCATTTTTTAAAAAAAACCAAAGGGGGTAGTCCATTGTTTTTTTTGGCGAAAAATATTTTTTTTCCACTATCTTCAAAAAACCAAATTTGAATTAAAGCCAATGCGGTTCTCTATTCAACGCAGTAGAAATCAAGTCGATAGCTAGAAAAGTAAGCAAGTTATGACCAAAAAGGTAAGTAGTTCTACTACTGCCTATTTCCGGCCACTTTTTAGTAGAACTATTTACGATTTTGGTCATAACTTGAAAAGTTTTCAATATATCGACTTGAATTCTTTTGCGTTGGATAGCTAACCGTATTGGCCTTAACTACAAATTTTTTTTTAATGGATAGTGGAAGAAAATTTTTTTATCATTTTTTCAAAAAAAGCAAAGGGGGTAGTCCATTGTTTTTTTTGGCGAAACATATTTTTTTTCCACTATCTTCAAAAAACCAAATTTGAATTAAAGCCAATGCGGTTCTCTATTCAACGCAGTAGAAATCAAGTCGATATCTAGAAAAGTAAGCAAGTTATGACCAAAAAGGTAAGTAGTTATACTACTGCCTATTTCCGGCCACTTTTTAGTAGAACTATTTACGTTTTTGGTCATAACTTGAAAAGTTTTCAATATATCGACTTGATTTCTTTTGCGTTGGATAGCTAACCGTATTGGCCTTAACTACAAATTTTTTTTTAATGGATAGTGGAAGAAAATTTTTTTATCATTTTTTAAAAAAAAGCAAAGGGGGTAGTCCATTGTTTTTTTTGGCGAAAAATATTTTTTTTCCACTATCTTCAAAAAACCAAATTTGAATTAAAGCCAATGCGGTTCTCTATTCAACGCAGTAGAAATCAAGTCGATATCTAGAAAAGTAAGCAAGTTATGACCAAAAAGGTAAGTAGTTCTACTACTGACTATTTCCGGCCACTTTTTAGTAGAACTATTTACGTTTTTGGCCATAACTTGAAAAGTTTTCAATATATCGACTTGATTTCTTTTGCGTTGGATAGCTAACCGTATTGGCCTTAACTACAAATTTTTTTTTAATGGATAGTGGAAGAAAATTTTTTTATCATTTTTAAAAAAAAAGCAAAGGGGGTAGTCCATTGTTTTTTTTTTGGCGAAAAATATTTTTTTTCCACTATCTTCAAAAAACCAAATTTGAATTAAAGCCAATGCGGTTCTCTATTCAACGCAGTAGAAATCAAGTCGATATCTAGAAAAGTAAGCAAGTTATGACCAAAAAGGTAAGTAGTTATACTACTGCCTATTTCCGGCCACTTTTTAGTAGAACTATTTACGTTTTTGGTCATAACTTGAAAAGTTTTCAATATATCGACTTGAATTCTTTTGCGTTGGATAGCTAACCGTATTGGCCTTAACTACAAATTTTTTTTTAATGGATAGTGGAAGAAATATTTTTTATCATTTTTTAAAAAAAAGCAAAGGGGGTAGTCCATTGTTTTTTTTGGCGAAAAATATTTTTTTTCCACTATCTTCAAAAAACCAAATTTGAATTAAAGCCAATGCGGTTCTCTATTCAACGCAGTAGAAATCAAGTCGATATCTGGAAAAGTAAGCAAGTTATGACCAAAAAGGTAAGTAGTTATACTACTGCCTATTTCCGGCCACTTTTTAGTAGAACTATTTACGTTTTTGGTCATAACTTGAAAAGTTTTCAATATATCGACTTGAATTCTTTTGCGTTGGATAGCTAACCGTATTGGCCTTAACAACAAATTTTTTTTTAATGGATAGTGGAAGAAAATTTTTTTATCATTTTTAAAAAAAAAGCAAAGGGGGTAGTCCATTGTTTTTTTTTTGGCGAAAAATATTTTTTTTCCACTATCTTCAAAAAACCAAATTTGAATTAAAGCCAATGCGGTTCTCTATTCAACGCAGTAGAAATCAAGTCGATATCTGGAAAAGTAAGCAAGTTATGACCAAAAAGGTAAGTAGTTATACTACTGCCTATTTCCGGCCACTTTTTAGTAGAACTATTTACGTTTTTGGTCATAACTTGAAAAGTTTTCAATATATCGACTTGATTTCTTTTGCGTTGGATAGCTAACCGTATTGGCCTTAACAACAAATTTTTTTTTAATGGATAGTGGAAGAAAATTTTTTTATCATTTTTAAAAAAAAGCAAAGGGGGTAGTCCATTGTTTTTTTTTTTTGCGAAAAATATTTTTTTTCCACTATCTTCAAAAAACCAAATTTGAATTAAAGCCAATGCGGTTCTCTATTCAACGCAGTAGAAATCAAGTCGATATCTGGAAAAGTAAGCAAGTTATGACCAAAAAGGTAAGTAGTTATACTACTGCCTATTTCCGGCCACTTTTTAGTAGAACTATTTACGTTTTTGGTCATAACTTGACAAGTTTTCAATATATCGACTTGAATTCTTTTGCGTTGGATAGCTAACCGTATTGGCCTTAACTACAAATTTTTTTTTAATGGATAGTGGAAGAAATATTTTTTATCATTTTTAAAAAAAAAGCAAAGGGGATAGTCCATTGTTTTTTTTGGCGAAAAATATTTTTTTTCCACTATCTTCAAAAAACCAAATTTGAATTAAAGCCAATGCGGTTCTCTATTCAACGCAGTAGAAATCAAGTCGATATCTGGAAAAGTAAGCAAGTTATGACCAAAAAGGTAAGTAGTTATACTACTGCCTATTTCCGGCCACTTTTTAGTAGAACTATTTACGTTTTTGGTCATAACTTGACAAGTTTTCAATATATCGACTTGAATTCTTTTGCGTTGGATAGCTAACCGTATTGGCCTTAACAACAAATTTTTTTTTAATGGATAGTGGAAGAAAATTTTTTTATCATTTTTAAAAAAAAGCAAAGGGGGTAGTCGATTGTTTTTTTTTGGCGAAAACTATTTTTTTTCCACTATCTTCAAAAAACCAAATTTGAATTAAAGCCAATGCGGTTCTCTATTCAACGCAGTAGAAATCAAGTCGATATCTGGAAAAGTAAGCAAGTTATGACCAAAAAGGTAAGTAGTTATACTACTGCCTATTTCCGGCCACTTTTTAGTAGAACTATTTACGTTTTTGGTCATAACTTGAAAAGTTTTCAATATATCGACTTGATTTCTTTTGCGTTGGATAGCTAACCGTATTGGCCTTAACAACAAATTTTTTTTTAATGGATAGTGGAAGAAAATTTTTTTATCATTTTTAAAAAAAAAGCAAAGGGGGTAGTCCATTGTTTTTTTTTGGCGAAAAATATTTTTTTTCCACTATCTTCAAAAAACCAAATTTGAATTAAAGCCAATGCGGTTCTCTATTCAACGCAGTAGAAATCAAGTCGATATCTAGAAAAGTAAGCAAGTTATGACCAAAAAGGTAAGTAGTTATACTACTGCCTATTTCCGGCCACTTTTTAGTAGAACTATTTACGTTTTTGGTCATAACTTGAAAAGTTTTCAATATATCGACTTGATTTCTTTTGCGTTGGATAGCTAACCGTATTGGCCTTAACAACAAATTTTTTTTTAATGGATAGTGGAAGAAATTTTTTTTATCATTTTTAAAAAAAAAGCAAAGGGGGTAGTCCATTGTTTTTTTTTGGCGAAAAATATTTTTTTTCCACTATCTTCAAAAAACCAAATTTGAATTAAAGCCAATGCGGTTCTCTATTCAACGCAGTAGAAATCAAGTCGATATCTAGAAAAGTAAGCAAGTTATGACCAAAAAGGTAAGTAGTTATACTACTGCCTATTTCCGGCCACTTTTTAGTAGAACTATTTACGTTTTTGGTCATAACTTGAAAAGTTTTCAATATATCGACTTGAATTCTTTTGCGTTGGATAGCTAACCGTATTGGCCTTAACTACAAATTTTTTTTTAATGGATAGTGGAAGAAATATTTTTTATCATTTTTTAAAAAAAAGCAAAGGGGGTAGTCCATTGTTTTTTTTGGCGAAAAATATTTTTTTTCCACTATCTTCAAAAAACCAAATTTGAATTAAAGCCAATGCGGTTCTCTATTCAACGCAGTAGAAATCAAGTCGATATCTGGAAAAGTAAGCAAGTTATGACCAAAAAGGTAAGTAGTTATACTACTGCCTATTTCCGGCCACTTTTTAGTAGAACTATTTACGTTTTTGGTCATAACTTGAAAAGTTTTCAATATATCGACTTGATTTATTTTGCGTTGGATAGCTAACCGTATTGGCCTTAACAACAAATTTTTTTTTAATGGATAGTGGAAGAAAATTTTTTTATCATTTTTAAAAAAAAAGCAAAGGGGGTAGTCCATTGTTTTTTTTTTGGCGAAAAATATTTTTTTTCCACTATCTTCAAAAAACCAAATTTGAATTAAAGCCAATGCGGTTCTCTATTCAACGCAGTAGAAATCAAGTCGATATCTGGAAAAGTAAGCAAGTTATGACCAAAAAGGTAAGTAGTTATACTACTGCCTATTTCCGGCCACTTTTTAGTAGAACTATTTACGTTTTTGGTCATAACTTGAAAAGTTTTCAATATATCGACTTGATTTCTTTTGCGTTGGATAGCTAACCGTATTGGCCTTAACAACAAATTTTTTTTTAATGGATAGTGGAAGAAAATTTTTTTATCATTTTTAAAAAAAAAGCAAAGGGGGTAGTCCATTGTTTTTTTTGGCGAAAAATATTTTTTTTCCACTATCTTCAAAAAACCAAATTTGAATTAAAGCCAATGCGGCTCTCTATTCAACGCAGTAGAAATCAAGTCGATATCTAGAAAAGTAAGCAAGTTATGACCAAAAAGGTAAGTAGTTCTACTACTGACTATTTCCGGCCACTTTTTAGTAGAACTATTTACGTTTTTGGCCATAACTTGAAAAGTTTTCAATATATCGACTTGATTTCTTTTGCGTTGGATAGCTAACCGTATTGGCCTTAACTACAAATTTTTTTTAATGGATAGTGGAAGAAAATTTTTTTATCATTTTTTAAAAAAAAGCAAAGGGGGTAGTCCATTGTTTTTTTGGCGAAAAATATTTTTTTTCCACTATCTTCAAAAAACCAAATTTGAATTAAAGCCAATGCGGTTCTCTATTCAACGCAGTAGAAATCAAGTCGATATCTAGAAAAGTAAGCAAGTTATGACCAAAAAGGTAAGTAGTTATACTACTGCCTATTTCCGGCCACTTTTTAGTAGAACTATTTACGTTTTTGGTCATAACTTGAAAAGTTTTCAATATATCGACTTGATTTCTTTTGCGTTGGATAGCTAACCGTATTGGCCTTAACAACAAATTTTTTTTTAATGGATAGTGGAAGAAATTTTTTTTATCATTTTTAAAAAAAAAGCAAAGGGGGTAGTCCATTGTTTTTTTTTGGCGAAAAATATTTTTTTTCCACTATCTTCAAAAAACCAAATTTGAATTAAAGCCAATGCGGTTCTCTATTCAACGCAGTAGAAATCAAGTCGATATCTAGAAAAGTAAGCAAGTTATGACCAAAAAGGTAAGTAGTTATACTACTGCCTATTTCCGGCCACTTTTTAGTAGAACTATTTACGTTTTTGGTCATAACTTGAAAAGTTTTCAATATATCGACTTGATTTCTTTTGCGTTGGATAGCTAACCGTATTGGCCTTAACAACAAATTTTTTTTTAATGGATAGTGGAAGAAATTTTTTTTATCATTTTTAAAAAAAAAGCAAAGGGGGTAGTCCATTGTTTTTTTTTGGCGAAAAATATTTTTTTTCCACTATCTTCAAAAAACCAAATTTGAATTAAAGCCAATGCGGTTCTCTATTCAACGCAGTAGAAATCAAGTCGATATCTAGAAAAGTAAGCAAGTTATGACCAAAAAGGTAAGTAGTTATACTACTGCCTATTTCCGGCCACTTTTTAGTAGAACTATTTACGTTTTTGGTCATAACTTGAAAAGTTTTCAATATATCGACTTGAATTCTTTTGCGTTGGATAGCTAACCGTATTGGCCTTAACTACAAATTTTTTTTTAATGGATAGTGGAAGAAATATTTTTTATCATTTTTTAAAAAAAAGCAAAGGGGGTAGTCCATTGTTTTTTTTGGCGAAAAATATTTTTTTTCCACTATCTTCAAAAAACCAAATTTGAATTAAAGCCAATGCGGTTCTCTATTCAACGCAGTAGAAATCAAGTCGATATCTGGAAAAGTAAGCAAGTTATGACCAAAAAGGTAAGTAGTTATACTACTGCCTATTTCCGGCCACTTTTTAGTAGAACTATTTACGTTTTTGGTCATAACTTGAAAAGTTTTCAATATATCGACTTGATTTCTTTTGCGTTGGATAGCTAACCGTATTGGCCTTAACAACAAATTTTTTTTTAATGGATAGTGGAAGAAAATTTTTTTATCATTTTTAAAAAAAAAGCAAAGGGGGTAGTCCATTGTTTTTTTTTTGGCGAAAAATATTTTTTTTCCACTATCTTCAAAAAACCAAATTTGAATTAAAGCCAATGCGGTTCTCTATTCAACGCAGTAGAAATCAAGTCGATATCTGGAAAAGTAAGCAAGTTATGACCAAAAAGGTAAGTAGTTATACTACTGCCTATTTCCGGCCACTTTTTAGTAGAACTATTTACGTTTTTGGTCATAACTTGAAAAGTTTTCAATATATCGACTTGATTTCTTTTGCGTTGGATAGCTAACCGTATTGGCCTTAACAACAAATTTTTTTTTAATGGATAGTGGAAGAAAATTTTTTTATCATTTTTAAAAAAAAAGCAAAGGGGGTAGTCCATTGTTTTTTTTGGCGAAAAATATTTTTTTTCCACTATCTTCAAAAAACCAAATTTGAATTAAAGCCAATGCGGCTCTCTATTCAACGCAGTAGAAATCAAGTCGATATCTAGAAAAGTAAGCAAGTTATGACCAAAAAGGTAAGTAGTTCTACTACTGACTATTTCCGGCCACTTTTTAGTAGAACTATTTACGTTTTTGGCCATAACTTGAAAAGTTTTCAATATATCGACTTGATTTCTTTTGCGTTGGATAGCTAACCGTATTGGCCTTAACTACAAATTTTTTTTAATGGATAGTGGAAGAAAATTTTTTTATCATTTTTTAAAAAAAAGCAAAGGGGGTAGTCCATTGTTTTTTTGGCGAAAAATATTTTTTTTCCACTA
This sequence comes from Thelaira solivaga, assembly GCA_947397855.1. Lineage (NCBI taxonomy): Eukaryota > Metazoa > Arthropoda > Insecta > Diptera > Tachinidae > Thelaira > Thelaira solivaga. Next base: position 19,664,027 of record OX377613.1, read on the forward strand.
TCTTCAAAAAACCAAATTTGAATTAAAGCCAATGCGGTTCTCTATTCAACGCAGTAGAAATCAAGTCGATATCTAGAAAAGTAAGCAAGTTATGACCAAAAAGGTAAGTAGTTATACTACTGCCTATTTCCGGCCACTTTTTAGTAGAACTATTTACGTTTTTGGTCATAACTTGAAAAGTTTTCAATATATCGACTTGAATTCTTTTGCGTTGGATAGCTAACCGTATTGGCCTTAACAACAAATTTTTTTTTAATGGATAGTGGAAGAAATTTTTTTTATCATTTTTAAAAAAAAAGCAAAGGGGGTAGTCCATTGTTTTTTTTTTGGCGAAAAATATTTTTTTTCCACTATCTTCAAAAAACCAAATTTGAATTAAAGCCAATGCGGTTCTCTATTCAACGCAGTAGAAATCAAGTCGATATCTAGAAAAGTAAGCAAGTTATGACCAAAAAGGTAAGTAGTTATACTACTGCCTATTTCCGGCCACTTTTTAGTAGAACTATTTACGTTTTTGGTCATAACTTGAAAAGTTTTCAATATATCGACTTGATTTCTTTTGCGTTGGATAGCTAACCGTATTGGCCTTAACAACAAATTTTTTTTTAATGGATAGTGGAAGAAAATTTTTTTATCATTTTTAAAAAAAAAGCAAAGGGGGTAGTCCATTGTTTTTTTTTTGGCTAAAACTATTTTTTTTCCACTATCTTCAAAAAACCAAATTTGAATTAAAGCCAATGCGGTTCTCTATTCAACGCAGTAGAAATCAAGTCGATATCTGGAAAAGTAAGCAAGTTATGACCAAAAAGGTAAGTAGTTATACTACTGCCTATTTCCGGCCACTTTTTAGTAGAACTATTTACGTTTTTGGTCATAACTTGAAAAGTTTTCAATATATCGACTTGATTTCTTTTGCGTTGGATAGCTAACCGTATTGGCCTTAACAACAAATTTTTTTTTTATGGATAGTGGAAGAAAATTTTTTTATCATTTTTAAAAAAAAGCAAAGGGGGTAGTCCATTGTTTTTTTTTTGGCGAAAAATATTTTTTTTCCACTATCTTCAAAAAACCAAATTTGAATTAAAGCCAATGCGGTTCTCTATTCAACGCAGTAGAAATCAAGTCGATATCTAGAAAAGTAAGCAAGTTATGACCAAAAAGGTAAGTAGTTATACTACTGCCTATTTCCGGCCACTTTTTAGTAGAACTATTTACGTTTTTGGTCATAACTTGAAAAGTTTTCAATATATCGACTTGATTTCTTTTGCGTTGGATAGCTAACCGTATTGGCCTTAACAACAAATTTTTTTTTAATGGATAGTGGAAGAAAATTTTTTTATCATTTTTAAAAAAAAAGCAAAGGGGGTAGTCCATTGTTTTTTTTGGCGAAAAATATTTTTTTTCCACTATCTTCAAAAAACCAAATTTGAATTAAAGCCAATGCGGTTCTCTATTCAACGCAGTAGAAATCAAGTCGATATCTAGAAAAGTAAGCAAGTTATGACCAAAAAGGTAAGTAGTTATACTACTGCCTATTTCCGGCCACTTTTTAGTAGAACTATTTACGTTTTTGGTCATAACTTGACAAGTTTTCAATATATCGACTTGATTTCTTTTGCGTTGGATAGCTAACCGTATTGGCCTTAACTACAAATTTTTTTTTTTAATGGATAGTGGAAGAAAATTTTTTTATCATTTTTTAAAAAAAAGCAAAGGGGGTAGTCCATTGTTTTTTTTTTGGCGAAAAATATTTTTTTTCCACTATCTTCAAAAAACCAAATTTGAATTAAAGCCAATGCGGTTCTCTATTCAACGCAGTAGAAATCAAGTCGATATCTAGAAAAGTAAGCAAGTTATGACCAAAAAGGTAAGTAGTTATACTACTGCCTATATCTGTCCACTTTTTAGTAGAACTATTTACGTTTTTGGTCATAACTTGAAAAGTTTTCAATATATCGACTTGATTTCTTTTGCGTTGGATAGCTAACCGTATTGGCCTTAACTACAAATTTTTTTTTAATGGATAGTGGAAGAAAATTTTTTTATCATTTTTTAAAAAAAAGCAAAGGGGGTAGTCCATTGTTTTTTTTGGCGAAAAATATTTTTTTTCCACTATCTTCAAAAAACCAAATTTGAATTAAAGCCAATGCGGTTCTCTATTCAACGCAGTAGAAATCAAGTCGATATCTAGAAAAGTAAGCAAGTTATGACCAAAAAGGTAAGTAGTTCTACTACTGACTATTTCCGGCCACTTTTTAGTAGAACTATTTACGTTTTTGGCCATAACTTGAAAAGTTTTCAATATATCGACTTGATTTCTTTTGCGTTGGATAGCTAACCGTATTGGCCTTAACTACAAATTTTTTTTTAATGGATAGTGGAAGAAAATTTTTTTATCATTTTTTAAAAAAAAGCAAAGGGGGTAGTCCATTGTTTTTTTTGGCGAAAAATATTTTTTTTCCACTATCTTCAAAAAACCAAATTTGAATTAAAGCCAATGCGGTTCTCTATTCAACGCAGTAGAAATCAAGTCGATATCTGGAAAAGTAAGCAAGTTATGACCAAAAAGGTAAGTAGTTATACTACTGCCTATTTCCGGCCACTTTTTAGTAGAACTATTTACGTTTTTGGTCATAACTTGAAAAGTTTTCAATATATCGACTTGATTTCTTTTGCGTTGGATAGCTAACCGTATTGGCCTTAACAACAAATTTTTTTTTTATGGATAGTGGAAGAAAATTTTTTTATCATTTTTAAAAAAAAGCAAAGGGGGTAGTCCATTGTTTTTTTTTTGGCGAAAAATATTTTTTTTCCACTATCTTCAAAAAACCAAATTTGAATTAAAGCCAATGCGGTTCTCTATTCAACGCAGTAGAAATCAAGTCGATATCTAGAAAAGTAAGCAAGTTATGACCAAAAAGGTAAGTAGTTATACTACTGCCTATTTCCGGCCACTTTTTAGTAGAACTATTTACGTTTTTGGTCATAACTTGAAAAGTTTTCAATATATCGACTTGATTTCTTTTGCGTTGGATAGCTAACCGTATTGGCCTTAACAACAAATTTTTTTTTAATGGATAGTGGAAGAAAATTTTTTTATCATTTTTAAAAAAAAAGCAAAGGGGGTAGTCCATTGTTTTTTTTTTTGGCTAAAACTATTTTTTTTCCACTATCTTCAAAAAACCAAATTTGAATTAAAGCCAATGCGGTTCTCTATTCAACGCAGTAGAAATCAAGTCGATATCTGGAAAAGTAAGCAAGTTATGACCAAAAAGGTAAGTAGTTATACTACTGCCTATTTCCGGCCACTTTTTAGTAGAACTATTTACGTTTTTGGTCATAACTTGAAAAGTTTTCAATATATCGACTTGGTTTCTTTTGCGTTGGATAGCTAACCGTATTGGCCTTAACAACAAATTTTTTTTTAATGGATAGTGGAAGAAAATTTTTTTATCATTTTTAAAAAAAAAGCAAAGGGGGTAGTCCATTGTTTTTTTTTTGGCGAAAAATATTTTTTTTCCACTATCTTCAAAAAACCAAATTTGAATTAAAGCCAATGCGGTTCTCTATTCAACGCAGTAGAAATCAAGTCGATATCTGGAAAAGTAAGCAAGTTATGACCAAAAAGGTAAGTAGTTATACTACTGCCTATTTCCGGCCACTTTTTAGTAGAACTATTTACGTTTTTGGTCATAACTTGAAAAGTTTTCAATATATCGACTTGATTTCTTTTGCGTTGGATAGCTAACCGTATTGGCCTTAACAACAAATTTTTTTTTAATGGATAGTGGAAGAAAATTTTTTTATCATTTTTAAAAAAAAAGCAAAGGGGGTAGTCCATTGTTTTTTTTGGCGAAAAATATTTTTTTTCCACTATCTTCAAAAAACCAAATTTGAATTAAAGCCAATGCGGCTCTCTATTCAACGCAGTAGAAATCAAGTCGATATCTAGAAAAGTAAGCAAGTTATGACCAAAAAGGTAAGTAGTTCTACTACTGACTATTTCCGGCCACTTTTTAGTAGAACTATTTACGTTTTTGGCCATAACTTGAAAAGTTTTCAATATATCGACTTGATTTCTTTTGCGTTGGATAGCTAACCGTATTGGCCTTAACTACAAATTTTTTTTAATGGATAGTGGAAGAAAATTTTTTTATCATTTTTTAAAAAAAAGCAAAGGGGGTAGTCCATTGTTTTTTTGGCGAAAAATATTTTTTTTCCACTATCTTCAAAAAACCAAATTTGAATTAAAGCCAATGCGGTTCTCTATTCAACGCAGTAGAAATCAAGTCGATATCTAGAAAAGTAAGCAAGTTATGACCAAAAAGGTAAGTAGTTATACTACTGCCTATTTCCGGCCACTTTTTAGTAGAACTATTTACGTTTTTGGTCATAACTTGAAAAGTTTTCAATATATCGACTTGATTTCTTTTGCGTTAGATAGCTAACCGTATTGGCCTTAACAACAAATTTTTTTTTAATGGATAGTGGAAGAAATTTTTTTTATCATTTTTAAAAAAAAAGCAAAGGGGGTAGTCCATTGTTTTTTTTTTGGCGAAAAATATTTTTTTTCCACTATCTTCAAAAAACCAAATTTGAATTAAAGCCAATGCGGTTCTCTATTCAACGCAGTAGAAATCAAGTCGATATCTAGAAAAGTAAGCAAGTTATGACCAAAAAGGTAAGTAGTTATACTACTGCCTATTTCCGGCCACTTTTTAGTAGAACTATTTACGTTTTTGGTCATAACTTGAAAAGTTTTCAATATATCGACTTGATTTCTTTTGCGTTGGATAGCTAACCGTATTGGCCTTAACAACAAATTTTTTTTTAATGGATAGTGGAAGAAAATTTTTTTATCATTTTTAAAAAAAAAGCAAAGGGGGTAGTCCATTGTTTTTTTTTTTGGCTAAAACTATTTTTTTTCCACTATCTTCAAAAAACCAAATTTGAATTAAAGCCAATGCGGTTCTCTATTCAACGCAGTAGAAATCAAGTCGATATCTGGAAAAGTAAGCAAGTTATGACCAAAAAGGTAAGTAGTTATACTACTGCCTATTTCCGGCCACTTTTTAGTAGAACTATTTACGTTTTTGGTCATAACTTGAAAAGTTTTCAATATATCGACTTGATTTCTTTTGCGTTGGATAGCTAACCGTATTGGCCTTAACAACAAATTTTTTTTTTATGGATAGTGGAAGAAAATTTTTTTATCATTTTTAAAAAAAAGCAAAGGGGGTAGTCCATTGTTTTTTTTTTTGGCGAAAAATATTTTTTTTCCACTATCTTCAAAAAACCAAATTTGAATTAAAGCCAATGCGGTTCTCTATTCAACGCAGTAGAAATCAAGTCGATATCTAGAAAAGTAAGCAAGTTATGACCAAAAAGGTAAGTAGTTATACTACTGCCTATTTCCGGCCACTTTTTAGTAGAACTATTTACGTTTTTGGTCATAACTTGAAAAGTTTTCAATATATCGACTTGATTTCTTTTGCGTTGGATAGCTAACCGTATTGGCCTTAACAACAAATTTTTTTTTTATGGATAGTGGAAGAAAATTTTTTTATCATTTTTAAAAAAAAGCAAAGGGGGTAGTCCATTGTTTTTTTTTTGGCGAAAAATATTTTTTTTCCACTATCTTCAAAAAACCAAATTTGAATTAAAGCCAATGCGGTTCTCTATTCAACGCAGTAGAAATCAAGTCGATATCTAGAAAAGTAAGCAAGTTATGACCAAAAAGGTAAGTAGTTATACTACTGCCTATATCTGTCCACTTTTTAGTAGAACTATTTACGTTTTTGGTCATAACTTGAAAAGTTTTCAATATATCGACTTGATTTCTTTTGCGTTGGATAGCTAACCGTATTGGCCTTAACTACAAATTTTTTTTTAATGGATAGTGGAAGAAAATTTTTTTATCATTTTTTAAAAAAAAGCAAAGGGGGTAGTCCATTGTTTTTTTTGGCGAAAAATATTTTTTTTCCACTATCTTCAAAAAACCAAATTTGAATTAAAGCCAATGCGGTTCTCTATTCAACGCAGTAGAAATCAAGTCGATATCTAGAAAAGTAAGCAAGTTATGACCAAAAAGGTAAGTAGTTCTACTACTGACTATTTCCGGCCACTTTTTAGTAGAACTATTTACGTTTTTGGCCATAACTTGAAAAGTTTTCAATATATCGACTTGATTTCTTTTGCGTTGGATAGCTAACCGTATTGGCCTTAACTACAAATTTTTTTTTAATGGATAGTGGAAGAAAATTTTTTTATCATTTTTTAAAAAAAAGCAAAGGGGGTAGTCCATTGTTTTTTTTGGCGAAAAATATTTTTTTTCCACTATCTTCAAAAAACCAAATTTGAATTAAAGCCAATGCGGTTCTCTATTCAACGCAGTAGAAATCAAGTCGATATCTAGAAAAGTAAGCAAGTTATGACCAAAAAGGTAAGTAGTTATACTACTGCCTATATCTGTCCACTTTTTAGTAGAACTATTTACGTTTTTGGTCATAACTTGAAAAGTTTTCAATATATCGACTTGATTTCTTTTGCGTTGGATAGCTAACCGTATTGGCCTTAACTACAAATTTTTTTTAATGGATAGTGGAAGAAAATTTTTTTATCATTTTTTAAAAAAAAGCAAAGGGGGTAGTCCATTGTTTTTTTGGCGAAAAATATTTTTTTTCCACTATCTTCAAAAAACCAAATTTGAATTAAAGCCAATGCGGTTCTCTATTCAACGCAGTAGAAATCAAGTCGATATCTAGAAAAGTAAGCAAGTTATGACCAAAAAGGTAAGTAGTTATACTACTGCCTATTTCCGGCCACTTTTTAGTAGAACTATTTACGTTTTTGGTCATAACTTGAAAAGTTTTCAATATATCGACTTGATTTCTTTTGCGTTGGATAGCTAACCGTATTGGCCTTAACAACAAATTTTTTTTTAATGGATAGTGGAAGAAATTTTTTTTATCATTTTTAAAAAAAAAGCAAAGGGGGTAGTCCATTGTTTTTTTTTGGCGAAAAATATTTTTTTTCCACTATCTTCAAAAAACCAAATTTGAATTAAAGCCAATGCGGTTCTCTATTCAACGCAGTAGAAATCAAGTCGATATCTAGAAAAGTAAGCAAGTTATGACCAAAAAGGTAAGTAGTTATACTACTGCCTATTTCCGGCCACTTTTTAGTAGAACTATTTACGTTTTTGGTCATAACTTGAAAAGTTTTCAATATATCGACTTGAATTCTTTTGCGTTGGATAGCTAACCGTATTGGCCTTAACTACAAATTTTTTTTTAATGGATAGTGGAAGAAATATTTTTTATCATTTTTTAAAAAAAAGCAAAGGGGGTAGTCCATTGTTTTTTTTTTGGCGAAAAATATTTTTTTTCCACTATCTTCAAAAAACCAAATTTGAATTAAAGCCAATGCGGTTCTCTATTCAACGCAGTAGAAATCAAGTCGATATCTAGAAAAGTAAGCAAGTTATGACCAAAAAGGTAAGTAGTTCTACTACTGACTATTTCCGGCCACTTTTTAGTAGAACTATTTACGTTTTTGGCCATAACTTGAAAAGTTTTCAATATATCGACTTGATTTCTTTTGCGTTGGATAGCTAACCGTATTGGCCTTAACTACAAATTTTTTTTTAATGGATAGTGGAAGAAAATTTTTTTATCATTTTTTAAAAAAAAGCAAAGGGGGTAGTCCATTGTTTTTTTTGGCGAAAAATATTTTTTTTCCACTATCTTCAAAAAACCAAATTTGAATTAAAGCCAATGCGGTTCTCTATTCAACGCAGTAGAAATCAAGTCGATATCTAGAAAAGTAAGCAAGTTATGACCAAAAAGGTAAGTAGTTCTACTACTGACTATTTCCGGCCACTTTTTAGTAGAACTATTTACGTTTTTGGCCATAACTTGAAAAGTTTTCAATATATCGACTTGATTTCTTTTGCGTTGGATAGCTAACCGTATTGGCCTTAACAACAAATTTTTTTTTAATGGATAGTGGAAGAAATTTTTTTTATCATTTTTAAAAAAAAAGCAAAGGGGGTAGTCCATTGTTTTTTTTTGGCGAAAAATATTTTTTTTCCACTATCTTCAAAAAACCAAATTTGAATTAAAGCCAATGCGGTTCTCTATTCAACGCAGTAGAAATCAAGTCGATATCTAGAAAAGTAAGCAAGTTATGACCAAAAAGGTAAGTAGTTATACTACTGCCTATTTCCGGCCACTTTTTAGTAGAACTATTTACGTTTTTGGTCATAACTTGAAAAGTTTTCAATATATCGACTTGAATTCTTTTGCGTTGGATAGCTAACCGTATTGGCCTTAACTACAAATTTTTTTTTAATGGATAGTGGAAGAAATATTTTTTATCATTTTTTAAAAAAAAGCAAAGGGGGTAGTCCATTGTTTTTTTTGGCGAAAAATATTTTTTTTCCACTATCTTCAAAAAACCAAATTTGAATTAAAGCCAATGCGGTTCTCTATTCAACGCAGTAGAAATCAAGTCGATATCTGGAAAAGTAAGCAAGTTATGACCAAAAAGGTAAGTAGTTATACTACTGCCTATTTCCGGCCACTTTTTAGTAGAACTATTTACGTTTTTGGTCATAACTTGAAAAGTTTTCAATATATCGACTTGATTTCTTTTGCGTTGGATAGCTAACCGTATTGGCCTTAACAACAAATTTTTTTTTAATGGATAGTGGAAGAAAATTTTTTTATCATTTTTAAAAAAAAAGCAAAGGGGGTAGTCCATTGTTTTTTTTTTGGCGAAAAATATTTTTTTTCCACTATCTTCAAAAAACCAAATTTGAATTAAAGCCAATGCGGTTCTCTATTCAACGCAGTAGAAATCAAGTCGATATCTGGAAAAGTAAGCAAGTTATGACCAAAAAGGTAAGTAGTTATACTACTGCCTATTTCCGGCCACTTTTTAGTAGAACTATTTACGTTTTTGGTCATAACTTGAAAAGTTTTCAATATATCGACTTGATTTCTTTTGCGTTGGATAGCTAACCGTATTGGCCTTAACAACAAATTTTTTTTTAATGGATAGTGGAAGAAAATTTTTTTATCATTTTTAAAAAAAAAGCAAAGGGGGTAGTCCATTGTTTTTTTTGGCGAAAAATATTTTTTTTCCACTATCTTCAAAAAACCAAATTTGAATTAAAGCCAATGCGGCTCTCTATTCAACGCAGTAGAAATCAAGTCGATATCTAGAAAAGTAAGCAAGTTATGACCAAAAAGGTAAGTAGTTCTACTACTGACTATTTCCGGCCACTTTTTAGTAGAACTATTTACGTTTTTGGCCATAACTTGAAAAGTTTTCAATATATCGACTTGATTTCTTTTGCGTTGGATAGCTAACCGTATTGGCCTTAACTACAAATTTTTTTTAATGGATAGTGGAAGAAAATTTTTTTATCATTTTTTAAAAAAAAGCAAAGGGGGTAGTCCATTGTTTTTTTGGCGAAAAATATTTTTTTTCCACTATCTTCAAAAAACCAAATTTGAATTAAAGCCAATGCGGTTCTCTATTCAACGCAGTAGAAATCAAGTCGATATCTAGAAAAGTAAGCAAGTTATGACCAAAAAGGTAAGTAGTTATACTACTGCCTATTTCCGGCCACTTTTTAGTAGAACTATTTACGTTTTTGGTCATAACTTGAAAAGTTTTCAATATATCGACTTGATTTCTTTTGCGTTAGATAGCTAACCGTATTGGCCTTAACAACAAATTTTTTTTTAATGGATAGTGGAAGAAATTTTTTTTATCATTTTTAAAAAAAAAGCAAAGGGGGTAGTCCATTGTTTTTTTTTTGGCGAAAAATATTTTTTTTCCACTATCTTCAAAAAACCAAATTTGAATTAAAGCCAATGCGGTTCTCTATTCAACGCAGTAGAAATCAAGTCGATATCTAGAAAAGTAAGCAAGTTATGACCAAAAAGGTAAGTAGTTATACTACTGCCTATTTCCGGCCACTTTTTAGTAGAACTATTTACGTTTTTGGTCATAACTTGAAAAGTTTTCAATATATCGACTTGATTTCTTTTGCGTTGGATAGCTAACCGTATTGGCCTTAACAACAAATTTTTTTTTAATGGATAGTGGAAGAAAATTTTTTTATCATTTTTAAAAAAAAAGCAAAGGGGGTAGTCCATTGTTTTTTTTTTGGCTAAAACTATTTTTTTTCCACTATCTTCAAAAAACCAAATTTGAATTAAAGCCAATGCGGTTCTCTATTCAACGCAGTAGAAATCAAGTCGATATCTGGAAAAGTAAGCAAGTTATGACCAAAAAGGTAAGTAGTTATACTACTGCCTATTTCCGGCCACTTTTTAGTAGAACTATTTACGTTTTTGGTCATAACTTGAAAAGTTTTCAATATATCGACTTGATTTCTTTTGCGTTGGATAGCTAACCGTATTGGCCTTAACAACAAATTTTTTTTTTATGGATAGTGGAAGAAAATTTTTTTATCATTTTTAAAAAAAAGCAAAGGGGGTAGTCCATTGTTTTTTTTTTGGCGAAAAATATTTTTTTTCCACTATCTTCAAAAAACCAAATTTGAATTAAAGCCAATGCGGTTCTCTATTCAACGCAGTAGAAATCAAGTCGATATCTAGAAAAGTAAGCAAGTTATGACCAAAAAGGTAAGTAGTTATACTACTGCCTATTTCCGGCCACTTTTTAGTAGAACTATTTACGTTTTTGGTCATAACTTGAAAAGTTTTCAATATATCGACTTGATTTCTTTTGCGTTGGATAGCTAACCGTATTGGCCTTAACAACAAATTTTTTTTTAATGGATAGTGGAAGAAAATTTTTTTATCATTTTTAAAAAAAAAGCAAAGGGGGTAGTCCATTGTTTTTTTTGGCGAAAAATATTTTTTTTCCACTATCTTCAAAAAACCAAATTTGAATTAAAGCCAATGCGGTTCTCTATTCAACGCAGTAGAAATCAAGTCGATATCTAGAAAAGTAAGCAAGTTATGACCAAAAAGGTAAGTAGTTATACTACTGCCTATTTCCGGCCACTTTTTAGTAGAACTATTTACGTTTTTGGTCATAACTTGACAAGTTTTCAATATATCGACTTGATTTCTTTTGCGTTGGATAGCTAACCGTATTGGCCTTAACTACAAATTTTTTTTTTTAATGGATAGTGGAAGAAAATTTTTTTATCATTTTTTAAAAAAAAGCAAAGGGGGTAGTCCATTGTTTTTTTTTTGGCGAAAAATATTTTTTTTCCACTATCTTCAAAAAACCAAATTTGAATTAAAGCCAATGCGGTTCTCTATTCAACGCAGTAGAAATCAAGTCGATATCTAGAAAAGTAAGCAAGTTATGACCAAAAAGGTAAGTAGTTATACTACTGCCTATATCTGTCCACTTTTTAGTAGAACTATTTACGTTTTTGGTCATAACTTGAAAAGTTTTCAATATATCGACTTGATTTCTTTTGCGTTGGATAGCTAACCGTATTGGCCTTAACTACAAATTTTTTTTTAATGGATAGTGGAAGAAAATTTTTTTATCATTTTTTAAAAAAAAGCAAAGGGGGTAGTCCATTGTTTTTTTTGGCGAAAAATATTTTTTTTCCACTATCTTCAAAAAACCAAATTTGAATTAAAGCCAATGCGGTTCTCTATTCAACGCAGTAGAAATCAAGTCGATATCTAGAAAAGTAAGCAAGTTATGACCAAAAAGGTAAGTAGTTCTACTACTGACTATTTCCGGCCACTTTTTAGTAGAACTATTTACGTTTTTGGCCATAACTTGAAAAGTTTTCAATATATCGACTTGATTTCTTTTGCGTTGGATAGCTAACCGTATTGGCCTTAACTACAAATTTTTTTTTAATGGATAGTGGAAGAAAATTTTTTTATCATTTTTTAAAAAAAAGCAAAGGGGGTAGTCCATTGTTTTTTTTGGCGAAAAATATTTTTTTTCCACTATCTTCAAAAAACCAAATTTGAATTAAAGCCAATGCGGTTCTCTATTCAACGCAGTAGAAATCAAGTCGATATCTGGAAAAGTAAGCAAGTTATGACCAAAAAGGTAAGTAGTTATACTACTGCCTATTTCCGGCCACTTTTTAGTAGAACTATTTACGTTTTTGGTCATAACTTGAAAAGTTTTCAATATATCGACTTGATTTCTTTTGCGTTGGATAGCTAACCGTATTGGCCTTAACAACAAATTTTTTTTTTATGGATAGTGGAAGAAAATTTTTTTATCATTTTTAAAAAAAAGCAAAGGGGGTAGTCCATTGTTTTTTTTTTGGCGAAAAATATTTTTTTTCCACTATCTTCAAAAAACCAAATTTGAATTAAAGCCAATGCGGTTCTCTATTCAACGCAGTAGAAATCAAGTCGATATCTAGAAAAGTAAGCAAGTTATGACCAAAAAGGTAAGTAGTTATACTACTGCCTATTTCCGGCCACTTTTTAGTAGAACTATTTACGTTTTTGGTCATAACTTGAAAAGTTTTCAATATATCGACTTGATTTCTTTTGCGTTGGATAGCTAACCGTATTGGCCTTAACAACAAATTTTTTTTTAATGGATAGTGGAAGAAAATTTTTTTATCATTTTTAAAAAAAAAGCAAAGGGGGTAGTCCATTGTTTTTTTTTTTGGCTAAAACTATTTTTTTTCCACTATCTTCAAAAAACCAAATTTGAATTAAAGCCAATGCGGTTCTCTATTCAACGCAGTAGAAATCAAGTCGATATCTGGAAAAGTAAGCAAGTTATGACCAAAAAGGTAAGTAGTTATACTACTGCCTATTTCCGGCCACTTTTTAGTAGAACTATTTACGTTTTTGGTCATAACTTGAAAAGTTTTCAATATATCGACTTGGTTTCTTTTGCGTTGGATAGCTAACCGTATTGGCCTTAACAACAAATTTTTTTTTAATGGATAGTGGAAGAAAATTTTTTTATCATTTTTAAAAAAAAAGCAAAGGGGGTAGTCCATTGTTTTTTTTTTGGCGAAAAATATTTTTTTTCCACTATCTTCAAAAAACCAAATTTGAATTAAAGCCAATGCGGTTCTCTATTCAACGCAGTAGAAATCAAGTCGATATCTGGAAAAGTAAGCAAGTTATGACCAAAAAGGTAAGTAGTTATACTACTGCCTATTTCCGGCCACTTTTTAGTAGAACTATTTACGTTTTTGGTCATAACTTGAAAAGTTTTCAATATATCGACTTGATTTCTTTTGCGTTGGATAGCTAACCGTATTGGCCTTAACAACAAATTTTTTTTTAATGGATAGTGGAAGAAAATTTTTTTATCATTTTTAAAAAAAAAGCAAAGGGGGTAGTCCATTGTTTTTTTTGGCGAAAAATATTTTTTTTCCACTATCTTCAAAAAACCAAATTTGAATTAAAGCCAATGCGGCTCTCTATTCAACGCAGTAGAAATCAAGTCGATATCTAGAAAAGTAAGCAAGTTATGACCAAAAAGGTAAGTAGTTCTACTACTGACTATTTCCGGCCACTTTTTAGTAGAACTATTTACGTTTTTGGCCATAACTTGAAAAGTTTTCAATATATCGACTTGATTTCTTTTGCGTTGGATAGCTAACCGTATTGGCCTTAACTACAAATTTTTTTTAATGGATAGTGGAAGAAAATTTTTTTATCATTTTTTAAAAAAAAGCAAAGGGGGTAGTCCATTGTTTTTTTGGCGAAAAATATTTTTTTTCCACTATCTTCAAAAAACCAAATTTGAATTAAAGCCAATGCGGTTCTCTATTCAACGCAGTAGAAATCAAGTCGATATCTAGAAAAGTAAGCAAGTTATGACCAAAAAGGTAAGTAGTTATACTACTGCCTATTTCCGGCCACTTTTTAGTAGAACTATTTACGTTTTTGGTCATAACTTGAAAAGTTTTCAATATATCGACTTGATTTCTTTTGCGTTAGATAGCTAACCGTATTGGCCTTAACAACAAATTTTTTTTTAATGGATAGTGGAAGAAATTTTTTTTATCATTTTTAAAAAAAAAGCAAAGGGGGTAGTCCATTGTTTTTTTTTTGGCGAAAAATATTTTTTTTCCACTATCTTCAAAAAACCAAATTTGAATTAAAGCCAATGCGGTTCTCTATTCAACGCAGTAGAAATCAAGTCGATATCTAGAAAAGTAAGCAAGTTATGACCAAAAAGGTAAGTAGTTATACTACTGCCTATTTCCGGCCACTTTTTAGTAGAACTATTTACGTTTTTGGTCATAACTTGAAAAGTTTTCAATATATCGACTTGATTTCTTTTGCGTTGGATAGCTAACCGTATTGGCCTTAACAACAAATTTTTTTTTAATGGATAGTGGAAGAAAATTTTTTTATCATTTTTAAAAAAAAAGCAAAGGGGGTAGTCCATTGTTTTTTTTTTTGGCTAAAACTATTTTTTTTCCACTATCTTCAAAAAACCAAATTTGAATTAAAGCCAATGCGGTTCTCTATTCAACGCAGTAGAAATCAAGTCGATATCTGGAAAAGTAAGCAAGTTATGACCAAAAAGGTAAGTAGTTATACTACTGCCTATTTCCGGCCACTTTTTAGTAGAACTATTTACGTTTTTGGTCATAACTTGAAAAGTTTTCAATATATCGACTTGATTTCTTTTGCGTTGGATAGCTAACCGTATTGGCCTTAACAACAAATTTTTTTTTTATGGATAGTGGAAGAAAATTTTTTTATCATTTTTAAAAAAAAGCAAAGGGGGTAGTCCATTGTTTTTTTTTTGGCGAAAAATATTTTTTTTCCACTATCTTCAAAAAACCAAATTTGAATTAAAGCCAATGCGGTTCTCTATTCAACGCAGTAGAAATCAAGTCGATATCTAGAAAAGTAAGCAAGTTATGACCAAAAAGGTAAGTAGTTATACTACTGCCTATTTCCGGCCACTTTTTAGTAGAACTATTTACGTTTTTGGTCATAACTTGAAAAGTTTTCAATATATCGACTTGATTTCTTTTGCGTTGGATAGCTAACCGTATTGGCCTTAACAACAAATTTTTTTTTAATGGATAGTGGAAGAAAATTTTTTTATCATTTTTAAAAAAAAAGCAAAGGGGGTAGTCCATTGTTTTTTTTGGCGAAAAATATTTTTTTTCCACTATCTTCAAAAAACCAAATTTGAATTAAAGCCAATGCGGTTCTCTATTCAACGCAGTAGAAATCAAGTCGATATCTAGAAAAGTAAGCAAGTTATGACCAAAAAGGTAAGTAGTTATACTACTGCCTATTTCCGGCCACTTTTTAGTAGAACTATTTACGTTTTTGGTCATAACTTGACAAGTTTTCAATATATCGACTTGATTTCTTTTGCGTTGGATAGCTAACCGTATTGGCCTTAACTACAAATTTTTTTTTTTAATGGATAGTGGAAGAAAATTTTTTTATCATTTTTTAAAAAAAAGCAAAGGGGGTAGTCCATTGTTTTTTTTTTGGCGAAAAATATTTTTTTTCCACTATCTTCAAAAAACCAAATTTGAATTAAAGCCAATGCGGTTCTCTATTCAACGCAGTAGAAATCAAGTCGATATCTAGAAAAGTAAGCAAGTTATGACCAAAAAGGTAAGTAGTTATACTACTGCCTATATCTGTCCACTTTTTAGTAGAACTATTTACGTTTTTGGTCATAACTTGAAAAGTTTTCAATATATCGACTTGATTTCTTTTGCGTTGGATAGCTAACCGTATTGGCCTTAACTACAAATTTTTTTTTAATGGATAGTGGAAGAAAATTTTTTTATCATTTTTTAAAAAAAAGCAAAGGGGGTAGTCCATTGTTTTTTTTGGCGAAAAATATTTTTTTTCCACTATCTTCAAAAAACCAAATTTGAATTAAAGCCAATGCGGTTCTCTATTCAACGCAGTAGAAATCAAGTCGATATCTAGAAAAGTAAGCAAGTTATGACCAAAAAGGTAAGTAGTTATACTACTGACTATTTCCGGCCACTTTTTAGTAGAACTATTTACGTTTTTGGCCATAACTTGAAAAGTTTTCAATATATCGACTTGATTTCTTTTGCGTTGGATAGCTAACCGTATTGGCCTTAACTACAAATTTTTTTTTAATGGATAGTGGAAGAAAATTTTTTTATCATTTTTTAAAAAAAAGCAAAGGGGGTAGTCCATTGTTTTTTTTTGGCGAAAAATATTTTTTTTCCACTATCTTCAAAAAACCAAATTTGAATTAAAGCCAATGCGGTTCTCTATTCAACGCAGTAGAAATCAAGTCGATATCTAGAAAAGTAAGCAAGTTATGACCAAAAAGGTAAGTAGTTATACTACTGCCTATTTCCGGCCACTTTTTAGTAGAACTATTTACGTTTTTGGTTATAACTTGACAAGTTTTCAATATATCGACTTGATTTCTTTTGCGTTGGATAGCTAACCGTATTGGCCTTAACTACAAATTTTTTTTTTAATGGATAGTGGAAGAAAATTTTTTTATCATTTTTTAAAAAAAAGCAAAGGGGGTAGTCCATTGTTTTTTTTGGCGAAAAATATTTTTTTTCCACTATCTTCAAAAAACCAAATTTGAATTAAAGCCAATGCGGTTCTCTATTCAACGCAGTAGAAATCAAGTCGATATCTGGAAAAGTAAGCAAGTTATGACCAAAAAGGTAAGTAGTTATACTACTGCCTATTTCCGGCCACTTTTTAGTAGAACTATTTACGTTTTTGGTCATAACTTGAAAAGTTTTCAATATATCGACTTGATTTCTTTTGCGTTGGATAGCTAACCGTATTGGCCTTAACAACAAATTTTTTTTTTATGGATAGTGGAAGAAAATTTTTTTATCATTTTTAAAAAAAAGCAAAGGGGGTAGTCCATTGTTTTTTTTTTGGCGAAAAATATTTTTTTTCCACTATCTTCAAAAAACCAAATTTGAATTAAAGCCAATGCGGTTCTCTATTCAACGCAGTAGAAATCAAGTCGATATCTAGAAAAGTAAGCAAGTTATGACCAAAAAGGTAAGTAGTTATACTACTGCCTATTTCCGGCCACTTTTTAGTAGAACTATTTACGTTTTTGGTCATAACTTGAAAAGTTTTCAATATATCGACTTGATTTCTTTTGCGTTGGATAGCTAACCGTATTGGCCTTAACAACAAATTTTTTTTTAATGGATAGTGGAAGAAAATTTTTTTATCATTTTTAAAAAAAAAGCAAAGGGGGTAGTCCATTGTTTTTTTTGGCGAAAAATATTTTTTTTCCACTATCTTCAAAAAACCAAATTTGAATTAAAGCCAATGCGGTTCTCTATTCAACGCAGTAGAAATCAAGTCGATATCTAGAAAAGTAAGCAAGTTATGACCAAAAAGGTAAGTAGTTATACTACTGCCTATTTCCGGCCACTTTTTAGTAGAACTATTTACGTTTTTGGTCATAACTTGACAAGTTTTCAATATATCGACTTGATTTCTTTTGCGTTGGATAGCTAACCGTATTGGCCTTAACTACAAATTTTTTTTTTTAATGGATAGTGGAAGAAAATTTTTTTATCATTTTTTAAAAAAAAGCAAAGGGGGTAGTCCATTGTTTTTTTTTTGGCGAAAAATATTTTTTTTCCACTATCTTCAAAAAACCAAATTTGAATTAAAGCCAATGCGGTTCTCTATTCAACGCAGTAGAAATCAAGTCGATATCTAGAAAAGTAAGCAAGTTATGACCAAAAAGGTAAGTAGTTATACTACTGCCTATATCTGTCCACTTTTTAGTAGAACTATTTACGTTTTTGGTCATAACTTGAAAAGTTTTCAATATATCGACTTGATTTCTTTTGCGTTGGATAGCTAACCGTATTGGCCTTAACTACAAATTTTTTTTTAATGGATAGTGGAAGAAAATTTTTTTATCATTTTTTAAAAAAAAGCAAAGGGGGTAGTCCATTGTTTTTTTTGGCGAAAAATATTTTTTTTCCACTATCTTCAAAAAACCAAATTTGAATTAAAGCCAATGCGGTTCTCTATTCAACGCAGTAGAAATCAAGTCGATATCTAGAAAAGTAAGCAAGTTATGACCAAAAAGGTAAGTAGTTATACTACTGACTATTTCCGGCCACTTTTTAGTAGAACTATTTACGTTTTTGGCCATAACTTGAAAAGTTTTCAATATATCGACTTGATTTCTTTTGCGTTGGATAGCTAACCGTATTGGCCTTAACTACAAATTTTTTTTTAATGGATAGTGGAAGAAAATTTTTTTATCATTTTTTAAAAAAAAGCAAAGGGGGTAGTCCATTGTTTTTTTTTGGCGAAAAATATTTTTTTTCCACTATCTTCAAAAAACCAAATTTGAATTAAAGCCAATGCGGTTCTCTATTCAACGCAGTAGAAATCAAGTCGATATCTAGAAAAGTAAGCAAGTTATGACCAAAAAGGTAAGTAGTTATACTACTGCCTATTTCCGGCCACTTTTTAGTAGAACTATTTACGTTTTTGGTTATAACTTGACAAGTTTTCAATATATCGACTTGATTTCTTTTGCGTTGGATAGCTAACCGTATTGGCCTTAACTACAAATTTTTTTTTTAATGGATAGTGGAAGAAAATTTTTTTATCATTTTTTAAAAAAAAGCAAAGGGGGTAGTCCATTGTTTTTTTTGGCGAAAAATATTTTTTTTCCACTATCTTCAAAAAACCAAATTTGAATTAAAGCCAATGCGGTTCTCTATTCAACGCAGTAGAAATCAAGTCGATATCTAGAAAAGTAAGCAAGTTATGACCAAAAAGGTAAGTAGTTATACTACTGCCTATTTCCGGCCACTTTTTAGTAGAACTATTTACGTTTTTGGTCATAACTTGAAAAGTTTTCAATATATCGACTTGATTTCTTTTGCGTTGGATAGCTAACCGTATTGGCCTTAATTACAAATTTTTTTTAATGGATAGTGGAAGAAAATTTTTTTTATCATTTTTTAAAAAAAAGCAAAGGGGGTAGTCCATTGTTTTTTTGGCGAAAAATATTTTTTTTCCACTATCTTCAAAAAACCAAATTTGAATTAAAGCCAATGCGGTTCTCTATTCAACGCAGTAGAAATCAAGTCGATATCTAGAAAAGTAAGCAAGTTATGACCAAAAAGGTAAGTAGTTATACTACTGCCTATTTCCGGCTACTTTTTAGTAGAACTATTTACGTTTTTGGTCATAACTTGACAAGTTTTCAATATATCGACTTGAATTCTTTTGCGTTGGATAGCTAACCGTATTGGCCTTAACTACAAATTTTTTTTTAATGGATAGTGGAAGAAAATTTTTTTATCATTTTTTAAAAAAAAGCAAAGGGGGTAGTCCATTGTTTTTTTTGGCGAAAAATATTTTTTTTCCACTATCTTCAAAAAACCAAATTTGAATTAAAGCCAATGCGGTTCTCTATTCAACGCAGTAGAAATCAAGTCGATATCTGGAAAAGTAAGCAAGTTATGACCAAAAAGGTAAGTAGTTATACTACTGCCTATTTCCGGCCACTTTTTAGTAGAACTATTTACGTTTTTGGTCATAACTTGAAAAGTTTTCAATATATCGACTTGATTTCTTTTGCGTTGGATAGCTAACCGTATTGGCCTTAACAACAAATTTTTTTTTAATGGATAGTGGAAGAAAATTTTTTTATCATTTTTAAAAAAAAAGCAAAGGGGGTAGTCCATTGTTTTTTTTGGCGAAAAATATTTTTTTTCCACTATCTTCAAAAAACCAAATTTGAATTAAAGCCAATGCGGCTCTCTATTCAACGCAGTAGAAATCAAGTCGATATCTAGAAAAGTAAGCAAGTTATGACCAAAAAGGTAAGTAGTTCTACTACTGACTATTTCCGGCCACTTTTTAGTAGAACTATTTACGTTTTTGGCCATAACTTGAAAAGTTTTCAATATATCGACTTGATTTCTTTTGCGTTGGATAGCTAACCGTATTGGCCTTAACAACAAATTTTTTTTTAATGGATAGTGGAAGAAAATTTTTTTATCATTTTTAAAAAAAAAGCAAAGGGGGTAGTCCATTGTTTTTTTTGGCGAAAAATATTTTTTTTCCACTATCTTCAAAAAACCAAATTTGAATTAAAGCCAATGCGGCTCTCTATTCAACGCAGTAGAAATCAAGTCGATATCTAGAAAAGTAAGCAAGTTATGACCAAAAAGGTAAGTAGTTATACTACTGCCTATTTCCGGCCACTTTTTAGTAGAACTATTTACGTTTTTGGTCATAACTTGAAAAGTTTTCAATATATCGACTTGAATTCTTTTGCGTTGGATAGCTAACCGTATTGGCCTTAACTACAAATTTTTTTTTAATGGATAGTGGAAGAAATATTTTTTATCATTTTTTAAAAAAAAGCAAAGGGGGTAGTCCATTGTTTTTTTTGGCGAAAAATATTTTTTTTCCACTATCTTCAAAAAACCAAATTTGAATTAAAGCCAATGCGGTTCTCTATTCAACGCAGTAGAAATCAAGTCGATATCTGGAAAAGTAAGCAAGTTATGACCAAAAAGGTAAGTAGTTATACTACTGCCTATTTTCGGCCACTTTTTAGTAGAACTATTTACGTTTTTGGTCATAACTTGAAAAGTTTTCAATATATCGACTTGATTTCTTTTGCGTTGGATAGCTAACCGTATTGGCCTTAACAACAAATTTTTTTTTAATGGATAGTGGAAGAAAATTTTTTTATCATTTTTAAAAAAAAAGCAAAGGGGGTAGTCCATTGTTTTTTTTGGCGAAAAATATTTTTTTTCCACTATCTTCAAAAAACCAAATTTGAATTAAAGCCAATGCGGCTCTCTATTCAACGCAGTAGAAATCAAGTCGATATCTAGAAAAGTAAGCAAGTTATGACCAAAAAGGTAAGTAGTTCTACTACTGACTATTTCCGGCCACTTTTTAGTAGAACTATTTACGTTTTTGGCCATAACTTGAAAAGTTTTCAATATATCGACTTGATTTCTTTTGCGTTGGATAGCTAACCGTATTGGCCTTAACTACAAATTTTTTTTAATGGATAGTGGAAGAAAATTTTTTTATCATTTTTTAAAAAAAAGCAAAGGGGGTAGTCCATTGTTTTTTTGGCGAAAAATATTTTTTTTCCACTATCTTCAAAAAACCAAATTTGAATTAAAGCCAATGCGGTTCTCTATTCAACGCAGTAGAAATCAAGTCGATATCTAGAAAAGTAAGCAAGTTATGACCAAAAAGGTAAGTAGTTATACTACTGCCTATTTCCGGCCACTTTTTAGTAGAACTATTTACGTTTTTGGTCATAACTTGAAAAGTTTTCAATATATCGACTTGATTTCTTTTGCGTTAGATAGCTAACCGTATTGGCCTTAACAACAAATTTTTTTTTAATGGATAGTGGAAGAAATTTTTTTTATCATTTTTAAAAAAAAAGCAAAGGGGGTAGTCCATTGTTTTTTTTTTGGCGAAAAATATTTTTTTTCCACTATCTTCAAAAAACCAAATTTGAATTAAAGCCAATGCGGTTCTCTATTCAACGCAGTAGAAATCAAGTCGATATCTAGAAAAGTAAGCAAGTTATGACCAAAAAGGTAAGTAGTTATACTACTGCCTATTTCCGGCTACTTTTTAGTAGAACTATTTACGTTTTTGGTCATAACTTGAAAAGTTTTCAATATATCGACTTGATTTCTTTTGCGTTGGATAGCTAACCGTATTGGCCTTAACTACAAATTTTTTTTTAATGGATAGTGGAAGAAATTTTTTTTATCATTTTTAAAAAAAAAGCAAAGGGGGTAGTCCATTGTTTTTTTTTGGCGAAAAATATTTTTTTTCCACTATCTTCAAAAAACCAAATTTGAATTAAAGCCAATGCGGTTCTCTATTCAACGCAGTAGAAATCAAGTCGATATCTGGAAAAGTAAGCAAGTTATGACCAAAAAGGTAAGTAGTTATACTACTGCCTATTTCCGGCCACTTTTTAGTAGAACTATTTACGTTTTTGGTCATAACTTGACAAGTTTTCAATATATCGACTTGAATTCTTTTGCGTTGGATAGCTAACCGTATTGGCCTTAACTACAAATTTTTTTTTAATGGATAGTGGAAGAAATATTTTTTATCATTTTTTAAAAAAAAGCAAAGGGGGTAGTCCATTGTTTTTTTTGGCGAAAAATATTTTTTTTCCAC
The DNA here is from genome assembly GCA_947397855.1 of Thelaira solivaga. Lineage (NCBI taxonomy): Eukaryota > Metazoa > Arthropoda > Insecta > Diptera > Tachinidae > Thelaira > Thelaira solivaga. The sequence continues at coordinate 19,686,193 of OX377613.1, forward strand.
TATCTTCAAAAAACCAAATTTGAATTAAAGCCAATGCGGTTCTCTATTCAACGCAGTAGAAATCAAGTCGATATCTGGAAAAGTAAGCAAGTTATGACCAAAAAGGTAAGTAGTTATACTACTGCCTATTTCCGGCCACTTTTTAGTAGAACTATTTACGTTTTTGGTCATAACTTGAAAAGTTTTCAATATATCGACTTGATTTCTTTTGCGTTGGATAGCTAACCGTATTGGCCTTAACAACAAATTTTTTTTTAATGGATAGTGGAAGAAAATTTTTTTATCATTTTTAAAAAAAAAGCAAAGGGGGTAGTCCATTGTTTTTTTTTTGGCGAAAACTATTTTTTTTCCACTATCTTCAAAAAACCAAATTTGAATTAAAGCCAATGCGGTTCTCTATTCAACGCAGTAGAAATCAAGTCGATATCTGGAAAAGTAAGCAAGTTATGACCAAAAAGGTAAGTAGTTATACTACTGCCTATTTCCGGCCACTTTTTAGTAGAACTATTTACGTTTTTGGTCATAACTTGACAAGTTTTCAATATATCGACTTGAATTCTTTTGCGTTGGATAGCTAACCGTATTGGCCTTAACTACAAATTTTTTTTTAATGGATAGTGGAAGAAAATTTTTTTATCATTTTTAAAAAAAAAGCAAAGGGGGTAGTCCATTGTTTTTTTTGGCGAAAAATATTTTTTTTCCACTATCTTCAAAAAACCAAATTTGAATTAAAGCCAATGCGGTTCTCTATTCAACGCAGTAGAAATCAAGTCGATATCTAGAAAAGTAAGCAAGTTATGACCAAAAAGGTAGGTAGTTATACTACTGCCTATTTCCGGCCACTTTTTAGTAGAACTATTTACGTTTTTGGTCATAACTTGAAAAGTTTTCAATATATCGACTTGATTTCTTTTGCGTTGGATAGCTAACCGTATTGGCCTTAACAACAAATTTTTTTTTAATGGATAGTGGAAGAAAATTTTTTTATCATTTTTAAAAAAAAAGCAAAGGGGGTAGTCCATTGTTTTTTTTGGCGAAAAATATTTTTTTTCCACTATCTTCAAAAAACCAAATTTGAATTAAAGCCAATGCGGTTCTCTATTCAACGCAGTAGAAATCAAGTCGATATCTAGAAAAGTAAGCAAGTTATGACCAAAAAGGTAAGTAGTTATACTACTGCCTATTTCCGGCCACTTTTTAGTAGAACTATTTACGTTTTTGGTCATAACTTGACAAGTTTTCAATATATCGACTTGATTTCTTTTGCGTTGGATAGCTAACCGTATTGGCCTTAACTACAAATTTTTTTTTAATGGATAGTGGAAGAAAATTTTTTTATCATTTTTTAAAAAAAAGCAAAGGGGGTAGTCCATTGTTTTTTTTGGCGAAAAATATTTTTTTTCCACTATCTTCAAAAAACCAAATTTGAATTAAAGCCAATGCGGTTCTCTATTCAACGCAGTAGAAATCAAGTCGATATCTAGAAAAGTAAGCAAGTTATGACCAAAAAGGTAAGTAGTTATACTACTGCCTATTTCCGGCCACTTTTTAGTAGAACTATTTACGTTTTTGGTCATAACTTGACAAGTTTTCAATATATCGACTTGATTTCTTTTGCGTTGGATAGCTAACCGTATTGGCCTTAACAACAAATTTTTTTTTAATGGATAGTGGAAGAAAATTTTTTTATCATTTTTAAAAAAAAAGCAAAGGGGGTAGTCCATTGTTTTTTTTGGCGAAAAATATTTTTTTTCCACTATCTTCAAAAAACCAAATTTGAATTAAAGCCAATGCGGTTCTCTATTCAACGCAGTAGAAATCAAGTCGATATCTAGAAAAGTAAGCAAGTTATGACCAAAAAGGTAAGTAGTTATACTACTGCCTATTTCCGGCCACTTTTTAGTAGAACTATTTACGTTTTTGGTCATAACTTGACAAGTTTTCAATATATCGACTTGATTTCTTTTGCGTTGGATAGCTAACCGTATTGGCCTTAACTACAAATTTTTTTTTTAATGGATAGTGGAAGAAAATTTTTTTATCATTTTTTAAAAAAAAGCAAAGGGGGTAGTCCATTGTTTTTTTTGGCGAAAAATATTTTTTTTCCACTATCTTCAAAAAACCAAATTTGAATTAAAGCCAATGCGGTTCTCTATTCAACGCAGTAGAAATCAAGTCGATATCTAGAAAAGTAAGCAAGTTATGACCAAAAAGGTAAGTAGTTCTACTACTGACTATTTCCGGCCACTTTTTAGTAGAACTATTTACGTTTTTGGCCATAACTTGAAAAGTTTTCAATATATCGACTTGATTTCTTTTGCGTTGGATAGCTAACCGTATTGGCCTTAACTACAAATTTTTTTTTAATGGATAGTGGAAGAAAATTTTTTTATCATTTTTTAAAAAAAAGCAAAGGGGGTAGTCCATTGTTTTTTTTGGCGAAAAATATTTTTTTTCCACTATCTTCAAAAAACCAAATTTGAATTAAAGCCAATGCGGTTCTCTATTCAACGCAGTAGAAATCAAGTCGATATCTAGAAAAGTAAGCAAGTTATGACCAAAAAGGTAAGTAGTTATACTACTGCCTATTTCCGGCCACTTTTTAGTAGAACTATTTACGTTTTTGGTCATAACTTGACAAGTTTTCAATATATCGACTTGATTTCTTTTGCGTTGGATAGCTAACCGTATTGGCCTTAACTACAAATTTTTTTTTTAATGGATAGTGGAAGAAAATTTTTTTATCATTTTTTAAAAAAAAGCAAAGGGGGTAGTCCATTGTTTTTTTTGGCGAAAAATATTTTTTTTCCACTATCTTCAAAAAACCAAATTTGAATTAAAGCCAATGCGGTTCTCTATTCAACGCAGTAGAAATCAAGTCGATATCTAGAAAAGTAAGCAAGTTATGACCAAAAAGGTAAGTAGTTATACTACTGCCTATTTCCGGCCACTTTTTAGTAGAACTATTTACGTTTTTGGTCATAACTTGACAAGTTTTCAATATATCGACTTGATTTCTTTTGCGTTGGATAGCTAACCGTATTGGCCTTAACTACAAATTTTTTTTTAATGGATAGTGGAAGAAAATTTTTTTATTATTTTTAAAAAAAAAGCAAAGGGGGTAGTCCATTGTTTTTTTTGGCGAAAAATATTTTTTTTCCACTATCTTCAAAAAACCAAATTTGAATTAAAGCCAATGCGGTTCTCTATTCAACGCAGTAGAAATCAAGTCGATATCTAGAAAAGTAAGCAAGTTATGACCAAAAAGGTAAGTAGTTATACTACTGCCTATTTCCGGCCACTTTTTAGTAGAACTATTTACGTTTTTGGTCATAACTTGACAAGTTTTCAATATATCGACTTGATTTCTTTTGCGTTGGATAGCTAACCGTATTGGCCTTAACTACAAATTTTTTTTTATGGATAGTGGAAGAAAATTTTTTTATCATTTTTTAAAAAAAAGCAAAGGGGGTAGTCCATTGTTTTTTTTGGCGAAAAATATTTTTTTTCCACTATCTTCAAAAAACCAAATTTGAATTAAAGCCAATGCGGTTCTCTATTCAACGCAGTAGAAATCAAGTCGATATCTAGAAAAGTAAGCAAGTTATGACCAAAAAGGTAAGTAGTTATACTACTGCCTATTTCCGGCCACTTTTTAGTAGAACTATTTACGTTTTTGGTCATAACTTGACAAGTTTTCAATATATCGACTTGATTTCTTTTGCGTTGGATAGCTAACCGTATTGGCCTTAACTACAAATTTTTTTTTAATGGATAGTGGAAGAAAATTTTTTTATCATTTTTTAAAAAAAAGCAAAGGGGGTAGTCCATTGTTTTTTTTGGCGAAAAATATTTTTTTTCCACTATCTTCAAAAAACCAAATTTGAATTAAAGCCAATGCGGTTCTCTATTCAACGCAGTAGAAATCAAGTCGATATCTAGAAAAGTAAGCAAGTTATGACCAAAAAGGTAAGTAGTTATACTACTGCCTATTTCCGGCCACTTTTTAGTAGAACTATTTACGTTTTTGGTCATAACTTGACAAGTTTTCAATATATCGACTTGATTTCTTTTGCGTTGGATAGCTAACCGTATTGGCCTTAACAACAAATTTTTTTTTAATGGATAGTGGAAGAAAATTTTTTTATCATTTTTAAAAAAAAAGCAAAGGGGGTAGTCCATTGTTTTTTTTGGCGAAAAATATTTTTTTTCCACTATCTTCAAAAAACCAAATTTGAATTAAAGCCAATGCGGTTCTCTATTCAACGCAGTAGAAATCAAGTCGATATCTAGAAAAGTAAGCAAGTTATGACCAAAAAGGTAAGTAGTTATACTACTGCCTATTTCCGGCCACTTTTTAGTAGAACTATTTACGTTTTTGGTCATAACTTGACAAGTTTTCAATATATCGACTTGATTTCTTTTGCGTTGGATAGCTAACCGTATTGGCCTTAACAACAAATTTTTTTTTAATGGATAGTGGAAGAAAATTTTTTTATCATTTTTAAAAAAAAAGCAAAGGGGGTAGTCCATTGTTTTTTTTGGCGAAAAATATTTTTTTTCCACTATCTTCAAAAAACCAAATTTGAATTAAAGCCAATGCGGTTCTCTATTCAACGCAGTAGAAATCAAGTCGATATCTAGAAAAGTAAGCAAGTTATGACCAAAAAGGTAAGTAGTTATACTACTGCCTATTTCCGGCCACTTTTTAGTAGAACTATTTACGTTTTTGGTCATAACTTGACAAGTTTTCAATATATCGACTTGATTTCTTTTGCGTTGGATAGCTAACCGTATTGGCCTTAACTACAAATTTTTTTTTAATGGATAGTGGAAGAAAATTTTTTTATTATTTTTAAAAAAAAAGCAAAGGGGGTAGTCCATTGTTTTTTTTGGCGAAAAATATTTTTTTTCCACTATCTTCAAAAAACCAAATTTGAATTAAAGCCAATGCGGTTCTCTATTCAACGCAGTAGAAATCAAGTCGATATCTAGAAAAGTAAGCAAGTTATGACCAAAAAGGTAAGTAGTTATACTACTGCCTATTTCCGGCCACTTTTTAGTAGAACTATTTACGTTTTTGGTCATAACTTGACAAGTTTTCAATATATCGACTTGATTTCTTTTGCGTTGGATAGCTAACCGTATTGGCCTTAACTACAAATTTTTTTTTATGGATAGTGGAAGAAAATTTTTTTATCATTTTTTAAAAAAAAGCAAAGGGGGTAGTCCATTGTTTTTTTTGGCGAAAAATATTTTTTTTCCACTATCTTCAAAAAACCAAATTTGAATTAAAGCCAATGCGGTTCTCTATTCAACGCAGTAGAAATCAAGTCGATATCTAGAAAAGTAAGCAAGTTATGACCAAAAAGGTAAGTAGTTATACTACTGCCTATTTCCGGCCACTTTTTAGTAGAACTATTTACGTTTTTGGTCATAACTTGACAAGTTTTCAATATATCGACTTGATTTCTTTTGCGTTGGATAGCTAACCGTATTGGCCTTAACTACAAATTTTTTTTTAATGGATAGTGGAAGAAAATTTTTTTATCATTTTTTAAAAAAAAGCAAAGGGGGTAGTCCATTGTTTTTTTTGGCGAAAAATATTTTTTTTCCACTATCTTCAAAAAACCAAATTTGAATTAAAGCCAATGCGGTTCTCTATTCAACGCAGTAGAAATCAAGTCGATATCTAGAAAAGTAAGCAAGTTATGACCAAAAAGGTAAGTAGTTATACTACTGCCTATTTCCGGCCACTTTTTAGTAGAACTATTTACGTTTTTGGTCATAACTTGACAAGTTTTCAATATATCGACTTGATTTCTTTTGCGTTGGATAGCTAACCGTATTGGCCTTAACAACAAATTTTTTTTTAATGGATAGTGGAAGAAAATTTTTTTATCATTTTTTAAAAAAAAGCAAAGGGGGTAGTCCATTGTTTTTTTTGGCGAAAAATATTTTTTTTCCACTATCTTCAAAAAACCAAATTTGAATTAAAGCCAATGCGGTTCTCTATTCAACGCAGTAGAAATCAAGTCGATATCTAGAAAAGTAAGCAAGTTATGACCAAAAAGGTAAGTAGTTATACTACTGCCTATTTCCGGCCACTTTTTAGTAGAACTATTTACGTTTTTGGTCATAACTTGACAAGTTTTCAATATATCGACTTGATTTCTTTTGCGTTGGATAGCTAACCGTATTGGCCTTAACTACAAATTTTTTTTTAATGGATAGTGGAAGAAAATTTTTTTATCATTTTTTAAAAAAAAGCAAAGGGGGTAGTCCATTGTTTTTTTTGGCGAAAAATATTTTTTTTCCACTATCTTCAAAAAACCAAATTTGAATTAAAGCCAATGCGGTTCTCTATTCAACGCAGTAGAAATCAAGTCGATATCTAGAAAAGTAAGCAAGTTATGACCAAAAAGGTAAGTAGTTATACTACTGCCTATTTCCGGCCACTTTTTAGTAGAACTATTTACGTTTTTGGTCATAACTTGACAAGTTTTCAATATATCGACTTGATTTCTTTTGCGTTGGATAGCTAACCGTATTGGCCTTAACTACAAATTTTTTTTTATGGATAGTGGAAGAAAATTTTTTTATCATTTTTTAAAAAAAAGCAAAGGGGGTAGTCCATTGTTTTTTTTGGCGAAAAATATTTTTTTTCCACTATCTTCAAAAAACCAAATTTGAATTAAAGCCAATGCGGTTCTCTATTCAACGCAGTAGAAATCAAGTCGATATCTAGAAAAGTAAGCAAGTTATGACCAAAAAGGTAAGTAGTTATACTACTGCCTATTTCCGGCCACTTTTTAGTAGAACTATTTACGTTTTTGGTCATAACTTGACAAGTTTTCAATATATCGACTTGATTTCTTTTGCGTTGGATAGCTAACCGTATTGGCCTTAACTACAAATTTTTTTTTAATGGATAGTGGAAGAAAATTTTTTTATCATTTTTTAAAAAAAAGCAAAGGGGGTAGTCCATTGTTTTTTTTGGCGAAAAATATTTTTTTTCCACTATCTTCAAAAAACCAAATTTGAATTAAAGCCAATGCGGTTCTCTATTCAACGCAGTAGAAATCAAGTCGATATCTAGAAAAGTAAGCAAGTTATGACCAAAAAGGTAAGTAGTTATACTACTGCCTATTTCCGGCCACTTTTTAGTAGAACTATTTACGTTTTTGGTCATAACTTGACAAGTTTTCAATATATCGACTTGATTTCTTTTGCGTTGGATAGCTAACCGTATTGGCCTTAACAACAAATTTTTTTTTAATGGATAGTGGAAGAAAATTTTTTTATCATTTTTAAAAAAAAAGCAAAGGGGGTAGTCCATTGTTTTTTTTGGCGAAAAATATTTTTTTTCCACTATCTTCAAAAAACCAAATTTGAATTAAAGCCAATGCGGTTCTCTATTCAACGCAGTAGAAATCAAGTCGATATCTAGAAAAGTAAGCAAGTTATGACCAAAAAGGTAAGTAGTTATACTACTGCCTATTTCCGGCCACTTTTTAGTAGAACTATTTACGTTTTTGGTCATAACTTGACAAGTTTTCAATATATCGACTTGATTTCTTTTGCGTTGGATAGCTAACCGTATTGGCCTTAACAACAAATTTTTTTTTAATGGATAGTGGAAGAAAATTTTTTTATCATTTTTAAAAAAAAAGCAAAGGGGGTAGTCCATTGTTTTTTTTGGCGAAAAATATTTTTTTTCCACTATCTTCAAAAAACCAAATTTGAATTAAAGCCAATGCGGTTCTCTATTCAACGCAGTAGAAATCAAGTCGATATCTAGAAAAGTAAGCAAGTTATGACCAAAAAGGTAAGTAGTTATACTACTGCCTATTTCCGGCCACTTTTTAGTAGAACTATTTACGTTTTTGGTCATAACTTGACAAGTTTTCAATATATCGACTTGATTTCTTTTGCGTTGGATAGCTAACCGTATTGGCCTTAACTACAAATTTTTTTTTAATGGATAGTGGAAGAAAATTTTTTTATTATTTTTAAAAAAAAAGCAAAGGGGGTAGTCCATTGTTTTTTTTGGCGAAAAATATTTTTTTTCCACTATCTTCAAAAAACCAAATTTGAATTAAAGCCAATGCGGTTCTCTATTCAACGCAGTAGAAATCAAGTCGATATCTAGAAAAGTAAGCAAGTTATGACCAAAAAGGTAAGTAGTTATACTACTGCCTATTTCCGGCCACTTTTTAGTAGAACTATTTACGTTTTTGGTCATAACTTGACAAGTTTTCAATATATCGACTTGATTTCTTTTGCGTTGGATAGCTAACCGTATTGGCCTTAACTACAAATTTTTTTTTATGGATAGTGGAAGAAAATTTTTTTATCATTTTTTAAAAAAAAGCAAAGGGGGTAGTCCATTGTTTTTTTTGGCGAAAAATATTTTTTTTCCACTATCTTCAAAAAACCAAATTTGAATTAAAGCCAATGCGGTTCTCTATTCAACGCAGTAGAAATCAAGTCGATATCTAGAAAAGTAAGCAAGTTATGACCAAAAAGGTAAGTAGTTATACTACTGCCTATTTCCGGCCACTTTTTAGTAGAACTATTTACGTTTTTGGTCATAACTTGACAAGTTTTCAATATATCGACTTGATTTCTTTTGCGTTGGATAGCTAACCGTATTGGCCTTAACTACAAATTTTTTTTTAATGGATAGTGGAAGAAAATTTTTTTATCATTTTTTAAAAAAAAGCAAAGGGGGTAGTCCATTGTTTTTTTTGGTGAAAAATATTTTTTTTCCACTATCTTCAAAAAACCAAATTTGAATTAAAGCCAATGCGGTTCTCTATTCAACGCAGTAGAAATCAAGTCGATATCTAGAAAAGTAAGCAAGTTATGACCAAAAAGGTAAGTAGTTATACTACTGCCTATTTCCGGCCACTTTTTAGTAGAACTATTTACGTTTTTGGTCATAACTTGACAAGTTTTCAATATATCGACTTGATTTCTTTTGCGTTGGATAGCTAACCGTATTGGCCTTAACAACAAATTTTTTTTTAATGGATAGTGGAAGAAAATTTTTTTATCATTTTTAAAAAAAAAGCAAAGGGGGTAGTCCATTGTTTTTTTTGGCGAAAAATATTTTTTTTCCACTATCTTCAAAAAACCAAATTTGAATTAAAGCCAATGCGGTTCTCTATTCAACGCAGTAGAAATCAAGTCGATATCTAGAAAAGTAAGCAAGTTATGACCAAAAAGGTAAGTAGTTATACTACTGCCTATTTCCGGCCACTTTTTAGTAGAACTATTTACGTTTTTGGTCATAACTTGACAAGTTTTCAATATATCGACTTGATTTCTTTTGCGTTGGATAGCTAACCGTATTGGCCTTAACTACAAATTTTTTTTTTAATGGATAGTGGAAGAAAATTTTTTTATCATTTTTTAAAAAAAAGCAAAGGGGGTAGTCCATTGTTTTTTTTGGCGAAAAATATTTTTTTTCCACTATCTTCAAAAAACCAAATTTGAATTAAAGCCAATGCGGTTCTCTATTCAACGCAGTAGAAATCAAGTCGATATCTAGAAAAGTAAGCAAGTTATGACCAAAAAGGTAAGTAGTTCTACTACTGACTATTTCCGGCCACTTTTTAGTAGAACTATTTACGTTTTTGGCCATAACTTGAAAAGTTTTCAATATATCGACTTGATTTCTTTTGCGTTGGATAGCTAACCGTATTGGCCTTAACTACAAATTTTTTTTTAATGGATAGTGGAAGAAAATTTTTTTATCATTTTTTAAAAAAAAGCAAAGGGGGTAGTCCATTGTTTTTTTTGGCGAAAAATATTTTTTTTCCACTATCTTCAAAAAACCAAATTTGAATTAAAGCCAATGCGGTTCTCTATTCAACGCAGTAGAAATCAAGTCGATATCTAGAAAAGTAAGCAAGTTATGACCAAAAAGGTAAGTAGTTATACTACTGCCTATTTCCGGCCACTTTTTAGTAGAACTATTTACGTTTTTGGTCATAACTTGACAAGTTTTCAATATATCGACTTGATTTCTTTTGCGTTGGATAGCTAACCGTATTGGCCTTAACTACAAATTTTTTTTTAATGGATAGTGGAAGAAAATTTTTTTATCATTTTTTAAAAAAAAGCAAAGGGGGTAGTCCATTGTTTTTTTTGGCGAAAAATATTTTTTTTCCACTATCTTCAAAAAACCAAATTTGAATTAAAGCCAATGCGGTTCTCTATTCAACGCAGTAGAAATCAAGTCGATATCTAGAAAAGTAAGCAAGTTATGACCAAAAAGGTAAGTAGTTATACTACTGCCTATTTCCGGCCACTTTTTAGTAGAACTATTTACGTTTTTGGTCATAACTTGACAAGTTTTCAATATATCGACTTGATTTCTTTTGCGTTGGATAGCTAACCGTATTGGCCTTAACAACAAATTTTTTTTTAATGGATAGTGGAAGAAAATTTTTTTATCATTTTTAAAAAAAAAGCAAAGGGGGTAGTCCATTGTTTTTTTTGGCGAAAAATATTTTTTTTCCACTATCTTCAAAAAACCAAATTTGAATTAAAGCCAATGCGGTTCTCTATTCAACGCAGTAGAAATCAAGTCGATATCTAGAAAAGTAAGCAAGTTATGACCAAAAAGGTAAGTAGTTATACTACTGCCTATTTCCGGCCACTTTTTAGTAGAACTATTTACGTTTTTGGTCATAACTTGACAAGTTTTCAATATATCGACTTGATTTCTTTTGCGTTGGATAGCTAACCGTATTGGCCTTAACTACAAATTTTTTTTTTAATGGATAGTGGAAGAAAATTTTTTTATCATTTTTTAAAAAAAAGCAAAGGGGGTAGTCCATTGTTTTTTTTGGCGAAAAATATTTTTTTTCCACTATCTTCAAAAAACCAAATTTGAATTAAAGCCAATGCGGTTCTCTATTCAACGCAGTAGAAATCAAGTCGATATCTAGAAAAGTAAGCAAGTTATGACCAAAAAGGTAAGTAGTTATACTACTGCCTATTTCCGGCCACTTTTTAGTAGAACTATTTACGTTTTTGGTCATAACTTGAAAAGGTTTCAATATATCAACTTGATTTCTTTTGCGTTGGATAGCTAACCGTATTGACCTTAACTACAAATTTTTTTTTAATGGATAGTGGAAGAAAACTTTTTTTATCATTTTTTAAAAAAAAGCAAAGGGGGTAGTCCATTGTTTTTTTGTGGCGAAAAATATTTTTTTTCCACTATCTTAAAAAAACCAAATTTGAATTAAAGCCAATGCGGTTCTCTATTCAACGCAGTAGAAATCAAGTCGATATCTAGAAAAGTAAGCAAGTTATGACCAAAAAGGTAAGTAGTTATACTACTGCCTATTTCCGGCCACTTTTTAATAGAACTATTTACGTTTTTGGTCATAACTTGAAAAGTTTTCAATATATCGACTTGATTTCTTTTGCGTTGGATAGCTAACGGCATTGGCCTTAATTAGAAATTATTTTCTGGTGGATAGTGCAAGAAAATTTTTTTTATAATTTTTTCAAAAAAAGCAAAGGGGGTAGTCCATGGTTTTTTTTTGGCGAAAAATATTTTTTTGTTCTATCTGCAAAAAGCATAATTCGAATTAAAGCCAATACGGTTCTCTATCCAACACAGTAGAAATCAAGTCGATATCTAGAAAAGTAAGCAAGTTAGGATGAAAAAGGTAAGCAGTTCTACTACTGCCTCTTTCCGGCTACTTTTTAGTAGAACTGCTTACCTTTTTGGTCATAACTTGCTAAGTTTTCAATATATCGACTTGATTTCTTTTGTGTTGGATAGCTAACGCATTGGCCTTAATTAGAAATTATTTTCTGGTGAATAGTGCAAGAAAATTTTTTTTATAATTTTTTCAAAAAAAGCAAAGAGGGTAGTCCATGGTTTTTTTTTTTTTGGCGAAAAATATTTTTTTGTTCTATCTGCAAAAAGCATAAATCGAATTAAAGCCAATACGGTTCTCTATCAAACACAGTAGAAATCAAGTCGATATCTAGAAAATTAAGCAAGTTATGATGAAAAAGGTAAGCAGTTCTACTACTGCCTCTTTCCGGCTACTTTTTAGTAGAACTGCTTACCTTTTTGGTCATAACTTGCTAAGTTTTCAATATATCGACTTGTTTTCTTTTGCGTTGGATAGCTAACGGCATTGGCCTTAATTAGAAATTATTTTCTGGTGGATAGTGCAAGAAATTTTTTTTTATCATTTTTTCAAAAAAAGCAAAGGGGTTAGTCCATGGTTTTTTTTGGCGAAAAATATTTTTTTGTACTATCTGCAAAAAGCATAATTCGAATTAAAACCAATACGGTTCTCTATCCAACACAGTAGAAATCAAGTCGATATCTAGAAAAGTAAGCAAGTTATGATGAAAAAGGTAAGCAGTTCTACTACTGCCTCTTTCCGGCTACTTTTTAGTAGAACTGCTTACCTTTTTGGTCATAACTTGCTAAGTTTTCAATATATCGACTTGATTTCTTTTGTGTTGGATAGCTAACGCATTGGCCTTAATTAGAAATTATTTTCTGGTGGATAGTGCAAGAAAATTTTTTTTATAATTTTTTCAAAAAAAGCAAAGGGGGTAGTCCATGGTTTTTTTTTTGGCGAAAAATATTTTTTTGTTCTATCTGCAAAAAGCATAATTCGAATTAAAGCCAATACGGTTCTCTATCCAACACAGTAGAAATCAAGTCGATATCTAGAAAAGTAAGCAAGTTATGACCAAAAAGGTAAGTAGTTATACTGCTGCCTATTTCCGGCCACTTTTTAATAGAACTATTTACGTTTTTGGTCATAACTTGAAAAGTTTTCAATATATCGACTTGATTTCTTTTGCGTTGGATAGCTAATCGTATTGACCTTAACTAAAAATTTTTTTTAAAGGATAGTGGAAGAAAACTTTTTTTATCATTTTTAAAAAAAAAGCAAAGGGGGTAGTCCATTGTTTTTTTGTGGCGAAAAATATTTTTTTTCCACTATCTTAAAAAAACCAAATTTGAATTAAAGCCAATGCGGTTCTCTATTCAACGCAGTAGAAATCAAGTCGATATCTAGAAAAGTAAGCAAGTTATGACCAAAAAGGTAAGTAGTTATACTGCTGCCTATTTCCGGCCACTTTTTAATAGAACTATTTACGTTTTTGGTCATAACTTGAAAAGTTTTCAATATATCGACTTGATTTCTTTTGCGTTGGATAGCTAATCGTATTGACCTTAACTAAAAATTTTTTTTAAAGGATAGTGGAAGAAAACTTTTTTTATCATTTTTAAAAAAAAAGCAAAGGGGGTAGTCCATTGTTTTTTTGTGGCGAAAAATATTTTTTTTCCACTATCTTCAAAAAACCAAATTTGAATTAAAGCCAATGCGGTTCTCTATTCAACGCAGTAGAAATCAAGTCGATATCTAGAAAAGTAAGCAAGTTATGACCAAAAAGGTAAGTAGTTATACTACTGCCTATTTCCGGCCACTTTTTAGTAGTACTATTTACGTTTTTGGTCATAACTTGAAAAGTTTTCAATATATCGACTTGATTTCTTTTGCGTTGGATAGCTAATCGTATTGGCCTTAACTACAAATTTTTTTTAAATGGATAGTGGAAGAAAATTTTTTTATCATTTTTTAAAAAAAAAAGCAAAGGGGGTACTCCATTGTTTTTTTTTGGCGAAAAATATTTTTTTTCCACTATCTTCAAAAAACCAAATTTGAATTAAAGCCAATGCGGTTCTCTATTCAACGCAGTAGAAATCAAGTCGATATCTAGAAAAGTAAGCAAGTTATGACCAAAAAGGTAAGTAGTTATACTGCTGCCTATTTCCGGCCACTTTTTAATAGAACTATTTACGTTTTTGGTCATAACTTGAAAAGTTTTCAATATATCGACTTGATTTCTTTTGTGTTGGATAGCTAACGCATTGGCCTTAATTAGAAATTATTTTCTGGTGGATAGTGCAAGAAAATTTTTTTTATAATTTTTTCAAAAAAAGCAAAGGGGGTAGTCCATGGTTTTTTTTTTGGCGAAAAATATTTTTTTGTACTATCTGCAAAAAGCATAATTCGAATTAAAGCCAATACGGTTCTCTATCCAACACAGTAGAAATCAAGTCGATATCTAGAAAAGTAAGCAAGTTATGATGAAAAAGGTAAGCAGTTCTACTACTGCCTCTTTCCGGCTACTTTTTAGTAGAACTGCTTACCTTTTTGGTCATAACTTGTTAAGTTTTCAATATATCGACTTGATTTCTTTTGCGTTGGATAGCTAACGGCATTGGCCTTAATTAGAAATTATTTTCTGGTGGATAGTGCAAGAAAAATTTTTTTATAATTTTTTCAAAAAAAGCAAAGGGGGTAGTCCATGGTTTTTTTTTTGGCGAAAAATATTTTTTTGTTCTATCTGCAAAAAGCATAATTCGAATTAAAGCCAATACGGTTCTCTATCCAACACAGTAGAAATCAAGTCGATATCTAGAAAAGTAAGCAAGTTATGATGAAAAAGGTAAGCAGTTCTACTACTGCCTCTTTCCGGCTACTTTTTAGTAGAACTGCTTACCTTTTTGGTCATAACTTGCTAAAATTTCAATATATCGACTTGACTTCTTTTGCGTTGGATAGCTAACCGCATTGGCCTTAATTAGAAATTATTTTCTGGTGGATAGTGCAAGAAATTTTTTTTTATCATTTTTTCAAAAAAAGCAAAGGGGGTAGTCCATGGTTTTTTTTTTTTTTGGCGAAAAATATTTTTTTGTTCTATCTGCAAAAAGCATAATTCGAATTAAAGCCAATACGGTTCTCTATCCAACACAGTAGAAATCAAGTCGATATCTAGAAAAGTAAGCAAGTTATGATGAAAAAGGTAAGCAGTTCTACTACTGCCTCTTTCCGGCTACTTTTTAGTAGAACTGCTTACCTTTTTGGTCATAACTTGCTAAGTTTTCAATATATCGACTTGATTTCTTTTGCGTTGGATAGCTAACGGCATTGGCCTTAATTAGAAATTATTTTCTGGTGGATAGTGCAAGAAATTTTTTTTATAATTTTTTCAAAAAAAGCAAAGGGGGTAGTCCATGGTTTTTTTTTTTTGGCGAAAAATATTTTTTTGTACTATCTGCAAAAAGCATAACTCGAATTAAAGCCAATACGGTTCTCTATCCAACACAGTAGAAATCAAGTCGATATCTAGAAAAGTAAGCAAGTTATGATGAAAAAGGTAAGCAGTTCTACTACTGCCTCTTTCCGGCTACTTTTTAGTAGAACTGCTTACCTTTTTGGTCATAACTTGCTAAGTTTTCAATATATCGACTTGATTTCTTTTGCGTTGGATAGCTAACGGCATTGGCCTTAATTAGAAATTATTTTCTGGTGGATAGTGCAAGAAAATTTTTTTTATAATTTTTTAAAAAAAGAAAAGGGGGTAGTCCATGGTTTTTTTTTTGGCGAAAAATATTTTTTTGTTCTATCTGCAAAAAGCATAATTCGAATTAAAGCCAATATGGTTCTCTATCCAACACAGTAGAAATCAAGTCGATATATAGAAAAGTAAGCAAGTTATGATAAAAAAGGTAAGTAGTTCTACTACTGCCTCTTTCCGGCTACTTTTTAGTAGAACTGCTTACGTTTTTGGTCATAACTTGAAAAGTTTTCAATATATCGACTTGATTTCTTTTGCGTTGGATAGCTACCGGCATTGGCCTTAATTAGAAATTATTTTCTGGTGGATAGTGTAAGAAAATTTTTTTTATCATTTTTTCAAAAAAAGCAAAGGGGGTAGTCCATGGTTTTTTTTTTTTTGGCGAAAAATATTTTTTTCTTCTATCTGCAAGAAGCATAATTCGAATTAAAGCCAATACGGTTCTCTATCCAACACAGTAGAAATCAAGTCGATATCTAGAAAAGTAAGCAAGTTATGATTAAAAAGGTAAGCAGTTCTACTACTGCCTCTTTCCGGCTACTTTTTAGTAGAACTGCTTACCTTTTTGGTCATAACTTGCTAAGTTTTCAATATATCGACTTGATTTCTTTTGTGTTGGATAGCTAACGCATTGGCCTTAATTAGAAATTATTTTCTGGTGGATAGTGCAAGAAATTTTTTTTTATCATTTTTTCAAAAAAAGCAAAAAAAATATTTTTTTGTTCTATCTGCAAAAAGCATATTTCGAATTAAAGCCAATACGGTTCTCTATCCAACACAGTAGAAATCAAGTCGATATCTAGAAAAGTAAGCAAGTTATGATGAAAAAGGTAAGCAGTTCTACTACTGCCTCTTTCCGGCTACTTTTTAGTAGAACTGCTTACCTTTTTGGTCATAACTTGCTAAGTTTTCAATATATCGACTTGATTTCTTTTGCGTTGGATAGCTAACGGCATTGGCCTTAATTAGAAATTATTTTCTGGTGGATAGTGCAAGAAATTTTTTTTTATCATTTTTTCAAAAAAAGCAAAGGGGGTAGTCCATGATTTTTTTTTTTTTGGCGAAAAATATTTTTTTGTTCTATCTGCAAAAAGTATAATTCGAATTAAAGCCAATACGGTTCTCTATCCAACACAGTAGAAATCAAGTCGATATCTAGAAAAGTAAGCAAGTTATGATTAAAAAGGTAAGCAGTTCTACTACTGCCTCTTTCCGGCTACTTTTTAGTAGAACTGCTTACCTTTTTGGTCATAACTTGCTAAGTTTTCAATATATCGACTTGATTTCTTTTGTGTTGGATAGCTAACGCATTGGCCTTAATTAGAAATTATTTTCTGGTGGATAGTGCAAGAAAATTTTTTTTATAATTTTTTCAAAAAAAGCAAAGGGGGTAGTCCATGGTTTTTTTTTTTGGCGAAAAATATTTTTTTGTTCTATCTGCAAAAAGCATATTTCGAATTAAAGCCAATACGGTTCTCTATCCAACACAGTAGAAATCAAGTCGATATCTAGAAAAGTAAGCAAGTTATGATGAAAAAGGTAAGCAGTTCTACTACTGCCTCTTTCCGGCTACTTTTTAGTAGAACTGCTTACCTTTTTGGTCATAACTTGCTAAGTTTTCAATATATCGACTTGATTTCTTTTGCGTTGGATAGCTAACGGCATTGGCCTTAATTAGAAATTATTTTCTGGTGGATAGTGCAAGAAATTTTTTTTATCATTTTTTCAAAAAAAGCAAAGGGGGTAGTCCATGGTTTTTTTTTTGGCGAAAAATATTTTTTTGTACTATCTGCAACAAGCATAATTCGAATTAAAGCCAATACGGTTCTCTATCCAACACAGTAGAAATCAAGTCGATATCTAGAAAAGTAAGCAAGTTATGATGAAAAAGGTAAGCAGTTCTACTACTGCCTCTTTCCGGCTACTTTTTAGTAGAACTGCTTACCTTTTTGGTCATAACTTGCTAAGTTTTCAATATATCGACTTGATTTCTTTTGTGTTGGATAGCTAACGCATTGGCCTTAATTAGAAATTATTTTCTGGTGGATAGTGCAAGAAAATTTTTTTTATAATTTTTTCAAAAAAAGCAAAGGGGGTAGTCCATGGTTTTTTTTTTTTGGCGAAAAATATTTTTTTGTTCTATCTGCAAAAAGCATAATTCGAATTAAAGCCAATACGGTTCTCTATCCAACACAGTAGAAATCAAGTCGATATCTAGAAAAGTAAGCAAGTTATGATGAAAAAGGTAAGCAGTTCTACTACTGCCTCTTTCCGGCTACTTTTTAGTAGAACTGCTTACCTTTTTGGTCATAACTTGCTAAGTTTTCAATATATCGACTTGATTTCTTTTGTGTTGGATAGCTAACGCATTGGCCTTAATTAGAAATTATTTTCTGGTGGATAGTGCAAGAAAATTTTTTTTATAATTTTTTCAAAAAAAGCAAAGGGGGTAGTCCATGGTTTTTTTTTTTTTGGCGAAAAATATTTTTTTTTTCTATCTGCAAAAAGCATATTTCGAATTAAAGCCAATACGGTTCTCTATCCAACACAGTAGAAATCAAGTCGATATCTAGAAAAGTAAGCAAGTTATGATGAAAAAGGTAAGCAGTTCTACTACTGCCTCTTTCCGGCTACTTTTTAGTAGAACTGCTTACCTTTTTGGTCATAACTTGCTAAGTTTTCAATATATCGACTTGATTTCTTTTGCGTTGGATAGCTAACCGTATTGGCCTTAACTACAAATTTTTTTTTAATGGATAGTGGAAGAAAATTTTTTTATCATTTTTTAAAAAAAGCAAAGGGGGTAGTCCATTGTTTTTTTTGGCGAAAAATATTTTTTTTCCACTATCTTCAAAAAACCAAATTTGAATTAAAGCCAATGCGGTTCTCTATTCAACGCAGTAGAAATCAAGTCGATATCTAGAAAAGTAAGCAAGTTATGACCAAAAAGGTAAGTAGTTCTACTACTGCCTCTTTCCGGCCACTTTTTAGTAGAACTGCTTACCTTTTTGGTCATAACTTGTTAAGTTTTCAATATATCGACTTGATTTCTTTTGCGTTGGATAGCTAACGGCATTGGCCTTAATTAGAAATTATTTTCTGGTGGATAGTGCAAGAAAATTTTTTTTATAATTTTTTCAAAAAAAGCAAAGGGGGTAGTCCATGGTTTTTTTTTTTGGCGAAAAATATTTTTTTGTTCTATCTGCAAAAAGCATAATTCAAATTAAAGCTAATACGGTTCTCTATCAAACACAGTAGAAATCAAGTCGATATCTAGAAAAGTAAGCAAGTTATGACCAAAAAGGTAAGTAGTTCTACTACTGCCTATTTCCGGCCACTTTTTAGTAGAACTATTTACGATTTTGGTCATAACTTGAAAAGTTTTCAATATATCGACTTGAATTCTTTTGCGTTGGATAGCTAACCGTATTGGCCTTAACTACAAATTTTTTTTTAATGGATAGTGGAAGAAAATTTTTTTATCATTTTTTAAAAAAAAGCAAAGGGGGTAGTCCATTGTTTTTTTTGGCGAAAAATATTTTTTTTCCACTATCTTCAAAAAACCAAATTTGAATTAAAGCCAATGCGGTTCTCTATTCAACGCAGTAGAAATCAAGTCGATATCTAGAAAAGTAAACAAGTTATGACCAAAAAGGTAAGTAGTTCTACTACTGACTATTTCCGGCCACTTTTTAGTAGAACTATTTACGATTTTGGTCATAACTTGAAAAGTTTTCAATATATCGACTTGAATTCTTTTGCGTTTGATAGCTAACCGTATTGGCCTTAACTACAAATTTTTTTTTAATGGATAGTGGAAGAAAATTTTTTTATCATTTTTTAAAAAAAAGCAAAGGGGGTAGTCCATTGTTTTTTTTGGCGAAAAATATTTTTTTTCCACTATCTTCAAAAAACCAAATTTGAATTAAAGCCAATGCGGTTCTCTATTCAACGCAGTAGAAATCAAGTCGATATCTAGAAAAGTAAGCAAGTTATGACCAAAAAGGTAAGTAGTTCTACTACTGACTATTTCCGGCCACTTTTTAGTAGAACTATTTACGTTTTTGGCCATAACTTGACAAGTTTTCAATATATCGACTTGATTTCTTTTGCGTTGGATAGCTAACCGTATTGGCCTTAACTACAAATTTTTTTTTAATGGATAGTGGAAGAAAATTTTTTTATCATTTTTTAAAAAAAAAAGCAAAGGGGGTACTCCATTGTTTTTTTTGGCGAAAAATATTTTTTTTCCACTATCTTCAAAAAACCAAATTTGAATTAAAGCCAATGCGGTTCTCTATTCAACGCAGTAGAAATCAAGTCGATATCTAGAAAAGTAAGCAAGTTATGACCAAAAAGGTAAGTAGTTATACTGCTGCCTATTTCCGGCCACTTTTTAAAAGAACTATTTACGTTTTTGGTCATAACTTGAAAAGTTTTCAATATATCGACTTGATTTCTTTTGCGTTGGATAGCTAATCGTATTGACCTTAACTAAAAATTTTTTTTAAAGGATAGTGGAAGAAAACTTTTTTTATCATTTTTTAAAAAAAAGCAAAGGGGGTAGTCCATTGTTTTTTTGTGGCGAAAAATATTTTTTTTCCACTATCTTCAAAAAACCAAATTTGAATTAAAGCCAATGCGGTTCTCTATTCAACGCAGTAGAAATCAAGTCGATATCTAGAAAAGTAAGCAAGTTATGATGAAAAAGGTAAGCAGTTCTACTACTGCCTCTTTCCGGCTACTTTTTAGTAGAACTGCTTACCTTTTTGGTCATAACTTGCTAAGTTTTCAATATATCGACTTGATTTCTTTTGCGTTGGATAGCTAACCGTATTGGCCTTAACTACAAATTTTTTTTTAATGGATAGTGGAAGAAATTTTTTTTATCATTTTTTCAAAAAAAGCAAAGGGGGTAGTCCATTGTTTTTTTTGGCGAAAAATATTTTTTTTCCACTATCTTCAAAAAACCAAATTTGAATTAAAGCCAATGCGGTTCTCTATTCAACGCAGTAGAAATCAAGTCGATATCTAGAAAAGTAAGCAAGTTATGACCAAAAAGGTAAGTAGTTCTACTACTGCCTCTTTCCGGCCACTTTTTAGTAGAACTGCTTACCTTTTTGGTCATAACTTGTTAAGTTTTCAATATATCGACTTGATTTCTTTTGCGTTGGATAGCTAACGCATTGGCCTTAATTAGAAATTATTTTCTGGTGGATAGTGCAAGAAATTTTTTTTTATCATTTTTTCAAAAAAAGCAAAGGGGGTAGTCCATGATTTTTTTTTTTGGCGAAAAATATTTTTTTGTTCTATCTGCAAAAAGTATAATTCGAATTAAAGCCAATACGGTTCTCTATCCAACACAGTAGAAATCAAGTCGATATCTAGAAAAGTAAGCAAGTTATGATTAAAAAGGTAAGCAGTTCTACTACTGCCTCTTTCCGGCTACTTTTTAGTAGAACTGCTTACCTTTTTGGTCATAACTTGCTAAGTTTTCAATATATCGACTTGATTTCTTTTGTGTTGGATAGCTAACGCATTGGCCTTAATTAGAAATTATTTTCTGGTGGATAGTGCAAGAAAATTTTTTTTATAATTTTTTCAAAAAAAGCAAAGGGGGTAGTCCATGGTTTTTTTTTTTGGCGAAAAATATTTTTTTGTTCTATCTGCAAAAAGCATATTTCGAATTAAAGCCAATACGGTTCTCTATCCAACACAGTAGAAATCAAGTCGATATCTAGAAAAGTAAGCAAGTTATGATGAAAAAGGTAAGCAGTTCTACTACTGCCTCTTTCCGGCTACTTTTTAGTAGAACTGCTTACCTTTTTGGTCATAACTTGCTAAGTTTTCAATATATCGACTTGATTTCTTTTGCGTTGGATAGCTAACCGTATTGGCCTTAACTACAAATTTTTTTTTAATGGATAGTGGAAGAAAGTTTTTTTATCATTTTTTAAAAAAAAGCAAAGGGGGTAGTCCATTGTTTTTTTTGGCGAAAAATATTTTTTTTCCACTATCTTCAAAAAACCAAAATTGAATTAAAGCCAATGCGGTTCTCTATTCAACGCAGTAGAAATCAAGTCGATATCTAGAAAAGTAAAAAAGTTATGACCAAAAAGGTAAGTAGTTCTACTACTGACTATTTCCGGCCACTTTTTAGTAGAACTATTTACGATTTTGGTCATAACTTGAAAAGTTTTCAATATATCGACTTGAATTCTTTTGCGTTTGATAGCTAACCGTATTGGCCTTAACTACAAATTTTTTTTTAATGGATAGTGGAAGAAATTTTTTTTATCATTTTTTCAAAAAAAGCAAAGGGGGTAGTCCATGGTTTTTTTTTTTGGCGAAAAATATTTTTTTGTACTATCTGCAAAAAGCATAATTCGAATTAAAGCCAATACGGTTCTCTATCCAACACAGTAGAAATCAAGTCGATATCTAGAAAAGTAAGCAAGTTATGATTAAAAAGGTAAGCAGTTCTACTACTGCCTCTTTCCGGCTACTTTTTAGTAGAACTGCTTACCTTTTTGGTCATAACTTGCTAAGTTTTCAATATATCGACTTGATTTCTTTTGTGTTGGATAGCTAACGCATTGGCCTTAATTAGAAATTATTTTCTGGTGGATAGTGCAAGAAAATTTTTTTTATAATTTTTTCAAAAAAAGCAAAGGGGGTAGTCCATGGTTTTTTTTTTTTTTTGGCGAAAAATATTTTTTTGTTCTATCTGCAAAAAGCATATTTCGAATTAAAGCCAATACGGTTCTCTATCCAACACAGTAGAAATCAAGTCGATATCTAGAAAAGTAAGCAAGTTATGATGAAAAAGGTAAGCAGTTCTACTACTGCCTCTTTCCGGCTACTTTTTAGTAGAACTGCTTACCTTTTTGGTCATAACTTGCTAAGTTTTCAATATATCGACTTGATTTCTCTTGCGTTGGATAGCTAACGGCATTGGCCTTAATTAGAAATTATTTTCTGGTGGATAGTGCAAGAAAATTTTTTTTATAATTTTTTCAAAAAAAGCAAGGGGGTAGTCCATGGTTTTTTTTTTTTTTGGCGAAAAATATTTTTTTGTTCTATCTGCAAAAAGCATAATTCGAATTAAAGCCAATACGGTTCTCTATCCAACACAGTAGAAATCAAGTCGATATCTAGAAAAGTAAGCAAGTTATGATGAAAAAGGTAAGCAGTTCTACTACTGCCTCTTTCCGGCTACTTTTTAGTAGAACTGCTTACCTTTTTGGTCATAACTTGCTAAGTTTTCAATATATCGACTTGATTTCTTTTGCGTTGGATAGCTAACGGCATTGGCCTTAATTAGAAATTATTTTCTGGTGGATAGTGCAAGAAAATTTTTTTTATAATTTTTCAAAAAAAGAAAAGGGGGTAGTCCATGGTTTTTTTTTTGGCGAAAAATATTTTTTTGTTCTATCTGCAAAAAGCATAATTCGAATTAAAGCCAATACGGTTCTCTATCCAACACAGTAGAAATCAAGTCGATATCTAGAAAAGTAAGCAAGTTATGACCAAAAAGGTAAGTAGTTATACTACTGCCTATTTCCGGCCACTTTTTAGTAGAACTATTTACGTTTTTGGTCATAACTTGAAAAGTTTTCAATATATCGACTTGATTTCTTTTGCGTTGGATAGCTAATCGTATTGGCCTTAACTACAAATTTTTTTTTAATGGATAGTGGAAGAAAATTTTTTTATCATTTTTTAAAAAAAAAAGCAAAGGGGGTACTCCATTGTTTTTTTTTGGCGAAAAATATTTTTTTTCCACTATCTTCAAAAAACCAAATTTGAATTAAAGCCAATGCGGTTCTCTATTCAACGCAGTAGAAATCAAGTCGATATCTAGAAAAGTAAGCAAGTTATGACCAAAAAGGTAAGTAGTTATACTGCTGCCTATTTCCGGCCACTTTTTAATAGAACTATTTACGTTTTTGGTCATAACTTGAAAAGTTTTCAATATATCGACTTGATTTCTTTTGCGTTGGATAGCTAATCGTATTGACCTTAACTAAAAATTTTTTTTAAAGGATAGTGGAAGAAAACTTTTTTTATCATTTTTTAAAAAAAAGCAAAGGGGGTAGTCCATTGTTTTTTTGTGGCGAAAAATATTTTTTTTCCACTATCTTCAAAAAACCAAATTTGAATTAAAGCCAATGCGGTTCTCTATTCAACGCAGTAGAAATCAAGTCGATATCTAGAAAAGTAAGCAAGTTATGACCAAAAAGGTAAGTAGTTATACTACTGCCTATTTCCGGCCACTTTTTAGTAGAACTATTTACGTTTTTGGTCATAACTTGAAAAGTTTTCAATATATCGACTTGATTTCTTTTGCGTTGGATAGCTAATCGTATTGGCCTTAACTACAAATTTTTTTTTAATGGATAGTGGAAGAAAATTTTTTTATCATTTTTTAAAAAAAAAAGCAAAGGGGGTACTCCATTGTTTTTTTTTGGCGAAAAATATTTTTTTTCCACTATCTTCAAAAACCAAATTTGAATTAAAACCAATGCGGTTCTCTATTCAACGCAGTAGAAATCAAGTCGATATCTAGAAAAGTAAGCAAGTTATGACCAAAAAGGTAAGTAGTTATACTGCTGCCTATTTCCGGCCACTTTTTAATAGAACTATTTACGTTTTTGGTCATAACTTGAAAAGTTTTCAATATATCGACTTGATTCCTTTTGCGTTGGATAGCTAATCGTATTGACCTTAACTAAAAAATTTTTTTAAAGGATAGTGGAAGAAAACTTTTTTTATCATTTTTTAAAAAAAAGCAAAGGGGGTAGTCCATTGTTTTTTTGTGGCGAAAAATATTTTTTTTCCACTATCTTCAAAAAACCAAATTTGAATTAAAGCCAATGCGGTTCTCTATTCAACGCAGTAGAAATCAAGTCGATATCTAGAAAAGTAAGCAAGTTATGACCAAAAAGGTAAGTAGTTATACTACTGCCTATTTCCGGCCACTTTTTAGTAGAACTATTTACGTTTTTGGTCATAACTTGAAAAGTTTTCAATATATCGACTTGATTTCTTTTGTGTTGGATAGCTAACGCATTGGCCTTAATTAGAAATTATTTTCTGGTGGATAGTGCAAGAAAATTTTTTTTATAATTTTTTCAAAAAAAGCAAAGGGGGTAGTCCATGGTTTTTTTTTGGCGAAAAATATTTTTTTGTACTATCTGCAAAAAGCATAATTCGAATTAAAGCCAATACGGTTCTCTATCCAACACAGTAGAAATCAAGTCGATATCTAGAAAAGTAAGCAAGTTATGATGAAAAAGGTAAGCAGTTCTACTACTGCCTCTTTCCGGCTACTTTTTAGTAGAACTGCTTACCTTTTTGGTCATAACTTGTTAAGTTTTCAATATATCGACTTGATTTCTTTTGCGTTGGATAGCTAACGGCATTGGCCTTAATTAGAAATTATTTTCTGGTGGATAGTGCAAGAAAAATTTTTTTATAATTTTTTCAAAAAAAGCAAAGGGGGTAGTCCATGGTTTTTTTTTTGGCGAAAAATATTTTTTTGTTCTATCTGCAAAAAGCATAATTCGAATTAAAGCCAATACGGTTCTCTATCCAACACAGTAGAAATCAAGTCGATATCTAGAAAAGTAAGCAAGTTATGATGAAAAAGGTAAGCAGTTCTACTACTGCCTCTTTCCGGCTACTTTTTAGTAGAACTGCTTACCTTTTTGGTCATAACTTGCTAAAATTTCAATATATCGACTTGACTTCTTTTGCGTTGGATAGCTAACCGCATTGGCCTTAATTAGAAATTATTTTCTGGTGGATAGTGCAAGAAATTTTTTTTTATCATTTTTTCAAAAAAAGCAAAGGGGGTAGTCCATGGTTTTTTTTGGCGAAAAATATTTTTTTGTACTATCTGCAAAAAGCATAATTCGAATTAAAGCCAATACGGTTCTCTATCCAACACAGTAGAAATCAAGTCGATATCTAGAAAAGTAAGCAAGTTATGATGAAAAAGGTAAGCAGTTCTACTACTGCCTCTTTCCGGCTACTTTTTAGTAGAACTGCTTACCTTTTTGGTCATAACTTGCTACGTTTTCAATATATCGACTTGATTTCTTTTGCGTCAGATAGCTAACGGCATTGGCCTTAATTAGAAATTATTTTCTGGTGGATAGTGCAAGAAATTTTTTTTTATCATTTTTTCAAAAAAAGCAAAGGGGGTAGTCCATGGTTTTTTTTTTTTTTGGCGAAAAATATTTTTTTGTTCTATCTGCAAAAAGCATAATTCGAATTAAAGCCAATACGGTTCTCTATCCAACACAGTAGAAATCAAGTCGATATCTAGAAAAGTAAGCAAGTTATGATGAAAAAGGTAAGCAGTTCTACTACTGCCTCTTTCCGGCTACTTTTTAGTAGAACTGCTTACCTTTTTGGTCATAACTTGCTAAGTTTTCAATATATCGACTTGATTTCTTTTGCGTTGGATAGCTAACGGCATTGGCCTTAATTAGAAATTATTTTCTGGTGGATAGTGCAAGAAAATTTTTTTTATAATTTTTCAAAAAAAGAAAAGGGGGTAGTCCATGGTTTTTTTTTTTGGCGAAAAATATTTTTTTGTTCTATCTGCAAAAAGCATAATTCGAATTAAAGCCAATACGGTTCTCTATCCAACACAGTAGAAATCAAGTCGATATATAGAAAAGTAAGCAAGTTACGATAAAAAAGGTAAGTAGTTCTACTACTGCCTCTTTCCGGCTACTTTTTAGTAGAACTGCTTACGTTTTTGGTCATAACTTGAAAAGTTTTCAATATATCGACTTGATTTCTTTTGCGTTGGATAGCTACCGGCATTGGCCTTAATTAGAAATTATTTTCTGGTGGATAGTGCAAGAAAATTTTTTTTATCATTTTTTCAAAAAAAGCAAAGGGGGTAGTCCATGGTTTTTTTTTTTTTTTGGCGAAAAATATTTTTTTGTTCTATCTGCAAAAAGCATAATTCGAATTAAAGCCAATACGGTTCTCTATCCAACACAGTAGAAATCAAGTCGATATCTAGAAAAGTAAGCAAGTTATGATTAAAAAGGTAAGCAGTTCTACTACTGCCTCTTTCCGGCTACTTTTTAGTAGAACTGCTTACCTTTTTGGTCATAACTTGCTAAGTTTTCAATATATCGACTTGATTTCTTTTGTGTTGGATAGCTAACGCATTGGCCTTAATTAGAAATTATTTTCTGGTGGATAGTGCAAGAAATTTTTTTTTATCATTTTTTCAAAAAAAGCAAAGGGGGTAGTCCATGGTTTTTTTTTTTTGGCGAAAAATATTTTTTTGTTCTATCTGCAAAAAGCATAATTCGAATTAAAGCCAATACGGTTCTCTATCCAACACAGTAGAAATCAAGTCGATATCTAGAAAAGTAAGCAAGTTATGATGAAAAAGGTAAGCAGTTCTACTACTGCCTCTTTCCGGCTACTTTTTAGTAGAACTGCTTACCTTTTTGGTCATAACTTGCTAAGTTTTCAATATATCGACTTGATTTCTTTTGTGTTGGATAGCTAACGCATTGGCCTTAATTAGAAATTATTTTCTGGTGGATAGTGCAAGAAAATTTTTTTTATAATTTTTTCAAAAAAAGCAAAGGGGGTAGTCCATGGTTTTTTTTTTTTTGGCGAAAAATATTTTTTTGTTCTATCTGCAAAAAGCATATTTCGAATTAAAGCCAATACGGTTCTCTATCCAACACAGTAGAAATCAAGTCGATATCTAGAAAAGTAAGCAAGTTATGATGAAAAAGGTAAGCAGTTCTACTACTGCCTCTTTCCGGCTACTTTTTAGTAGAACTGCTTACCTTTTTGGTCATAACTTGCTAAGTTTTCAATATATCGACTTGATTTCTTTTGCGTTGGATAGCTAACGGCATTGGCCTTAATTAGAAATTATTTTCTGGTGGATAGTGCAAGAAATTTTTTTTTATCATTTTTTCAAAAAAAGCAAAGGGGGTAGTAAATGGTTTTTTTTTTTTTGGCGAAAAATATTTTTTTGTTCTATCTGCAAAAAGCATAATTCGAATTAAAGCCAATACGGTTCTCTATCCAACACAGTAGAAATCAAGTCGATATCTAGAAAAGTAAGCAAGTTATGATTAAAAAGGTAAGCAGTTCTACTACTGCCTCTTTCCGGCTACTTTTTAGTAGAACTGCTTACCTTTTTGGTCATAACTTGCTAAGTTTTCAATATATCGACTTGATTTCTTTTGCGTTGGATAGCTAACGGCATTGGCCTTAATTAGAAATTATCTTCTGGTGGATAGTGCAAGAAATTTTTTTTTATCATTTTTTCAAAAAAAGCAAAGGGGGTAGTCCATGGTTTTTTTTTTTTGGCGAAAAATATTTTTTTGTTCTATCTGCAAAAAGCATAATTCGAATTAAAGCCAATACGGTTCTCTATCCAACACAGTAGAAATCAAGTCGATATCTAGAAAAGTAAGCAAGTTATGATTAAAAAGGTAAGCAGTTCTACTACTGCCTCTTTCCGGCTACTTTTTAGTAGAACTGCTTACCTTTTTGGTCATAACTTGCTAAGTTTTCAATATATCGACTTGATTTCTTTTGTGTTGGATAGCTAACGCATTGGCCTTAATTAGAAATTATTTTCTGGTGGATAGTGCAAGAAAATTTTTTTTATAATTTTTTCAGAAAAAGCAAAGGGGGTAGTCCATGGTTTTTTTTTGGCGAAAAATATTTTTTTGTTCTATCTGCAAAAAGCATATTTCGAATTAAAGCCAATACGGTTCTCTATCCAACACAGTAGAAATCAAGTCGATATCTAGAAAAGTAAGCAAGTTATGATGAAAAAGGTAAGCAGTTCTACTACTGCCTCTTTCCGGCTACTTTTTAGTAGAACTGCTTACCTTTTTGGTCATAACTTGCTAAGTTTTCAATATATCGACTTGATTTCTTTTGCGTTGGATAGCTAACGGCATTGGCCTTAATTAGAAATTATTTTCTGGTGGATAGTGCAAGAAAATTTTTTTTATAATTTTTTCAAAAAAAGCAAAGGGGGTAGTCCATGTTTTTTTTTTTTTTTGGCGAAAAATATTTTTTTGTTCTATCTGCAAAAAGCATAATTCGAATTAAAGCCAATACGGTTCTCTATCCAACACAGTAGAAATCAAGTCGATATCTAGAAAAGTAAGCAAGTTATGATGAAAAAGGTAAGCAGTTCTACTACTGCCTCTTTCCGGCTACTTTTTAGTAGAACTGCTTACCTTTTTGGTCATAACTTGCTAAGTTTTCAATATATCGACTTGATTTCTTTTGTGTTGGATAGCTAACGCATTGGCCTTAATTAGAAATTATTTTCTGGTGGATAGTGCAAGAAATTTTTTTTTATAATTTTTTCAAAAAAAGCAAAGGGGGTAGTCCATGGTTTTTTTTTTTTTTTGGCGAAAAATATTTTTTTGTTCTATCTGCAAAAAGCATATTTCGAATTAAAGCCAATACGGTTCTCTATCCAACACAGTAGAAATCAAGTCGATATCTAGAAAAGTAAGCAAGTTATGATGAAAAAGGTAAGCAGTTCTACTACTGCCTCTTTCCGGCTACTTTTTAGTAGAACTGCTTACCTTTTTGGTCATAACTTGCTAAGTTTTCAATATATCGACTTGATTTCTTTTGCGTTGGATAGCTAACGGCATTGGCCTTAATTAGAAATTATTTTCTGGTGGATAGTGCAAGAAATTTTTTTTTATCATTTTTTCAAAAAAAGCAAAGGGGGTAGTCCATGGTTTTTTTTTTTTGGCGAAAAATATTTTTTTGTTCTATCTGCAAAAAGCATAATTCGAATTAAAGCCAATACGGTTCTCTATCCAACACAGTAGAAATCAAGTCGATATCTAGAAAAGTAAGCAAGTTATGATTAAAAAGGTAAGCAGTTCTACTACTGCCTCTTTCCGGCTACTTTTTAGTAGAACTGCTTACCTTTTTGGTCATAACTTGCTAAGTTTTCAATATATCGACTTGATTTCTTTTGTGTTGGATAGATAACGCATTGGCCTTAATTAGAAATTATTTTCTGGTGGATAGTGCAAGAAAATTTTTTTTATAATTTTTTCAGAAAAAGCAAAGGGGGTAGTCCATGGTTTTTTTTTTGGCGAAAAATATTTTTTTGTTCTATCTGCAAAAAGCATATTTCGAATTAAAGCCAATACGGTTCTCTATCCAACACAGTAGAAATCAAGTCGATATCTAGAAAAGTAAGCAAGTTATGATGAAAAAGGTAAGCAGTTCTACTACTGCCTCTTTCCGGCTACTTTTTAGTAGAACTGCTTACCTTTTTGGTCATAACTTGCTAAGTTTTCAATATATCGACTTGATTTCTTTTGCGTTGGATAGCTAACGGCATTGGCCTTAATTAGAAATTATTTTCTGGTGGATAGTGCAAGAAATTTTTTTTATAATTTTTTCAAAAAAAGCAAAGGGGGTAGTCCATGGTTTTTTTTTGGCGAAAAATATTTTTTTGTACTATCTGCAAAAAGCATAATTCGAATTAAAGCCAATACGGTTCTCTATCCAACACAGTAGAAATCAAGTCGATATCTAGAAAAGTAAGCAAGTTATGATGAAAAAGGTAAGCAGTTCTACTACTGCCTCTTTCCGGCTACTTTTTAGTAGAACTGCTTACCTTTTTGGTCATAACTTGCTAAGTTTTCAATATATCGACTTGATTTCTTTTGTGTTGGATAGCTAACGCATTGGCCTTAATTAGAAATTATTTTCTGGTGGATAGTGCAAGAAAATTTTTTTTATAATTTTTTCAAAAAAAGTAAAGGGGGTAGTCCATATTTTTTTTTTTTTTTTGGCGAAAAATATTTTTTTGTTCTATCTGCAAAAAGCATAATTCGAATTAAAGCCAATACGGTTCTCTATCCAACACAGTAGAAATCAAGTCGATATCTAGAAAAGTAAGCAAGTTATGATGAAAAAGGTAAGCAGTTCTACTACTGCCTCTTTCCGGCTACTTTTTAGTAGAACTGCTTACCTTTTTGGTCATAACTTGCTAAGTTTTCAATATATCGACTTGATTTCTTTTGTGTTGGATAGCTAACGCATTGGCCTTAATTAGAAATTATTTTCTGGTGGATAGTGCAAGAAAATTTTTTTTATAATTTTTTCAAAAAAAGCAAAGGGGGTAGTCCATGGTTTTTTTTTTTTTGGCGAAAAATATTTTTTTGTTCTATCTGCAAAAAGCATATTTCGAATTAAAGCCAATACGGTTCTCTATCCAACACAGTAGAAATCAAGTCGATATCTAGAAAAGTAAGCAAGTTATGATGAAAAAGGTAAGCAGTTCTACTACTGCCTCTTTCCGGCTACTTTTTAGTAGAACTGCTTACCTTTTTGGTCATAACTTGCTAAGTTTTCAATATATCGACTTGATTTCTTTTGCGTTGGATAGCTAACGGCATTGGCCTTAATTAGAAATTATTTTCTGGTGGATAGTGCAAGAAATTTTTTTTATCATTTTTTCAAAAAAAGCAAAGGGGGTAGTCCATGGTTTTTTTTTTGGCGAAAAATATTTTTTTGTACTATCTGCAAAAAGCATAATTCGAATTAAAGCCAATACGGTTCTCTATCCAACACAGTAGAAATCAAGTCGATATCTAGAAAAGTAAGCAAGTTATGATGAAAAAGGTAAGCAGTTCTACTACTGCCTCTTTCCGGCTACTTTTTAGTAGAACTGCTTACCTTTTTGGTCATAACTTGCTAAGTTTTCAATATATCGACTTGATTTCTCTTGCGTTGGATAGCTAACGGCATTGGCCTTAATTAGAAATTATTTTCTGGTGGATAGTGCAAGAAAATTTTTTTTATAATTTTTTCAAAAAAAGCAAAGGGGGTAGTCCATGGTTTTTTTTTTTTTGGCGAAAAATATTTTTTTGTTCTATCTGCAAAAAGCATAATTCGAATTAAAGCCAATACGGTTCTCTATCCAACACAGTAGAAATCAAGTCGATATCTAGAAAAGTAAGCAAGTTATGATTAAAAAGGTAAGCAGTTCTACTACTGCCTCTTTCCGGCTACTTTTTAGTAGAACTGCTTACCTTTTTGGTCATAACTTGCTAAGTTTGCAGTATATCGACTTGATTTCTTTTGCGTTGGATAGCTAACGGCATTGGCCTTAATTAGAAATTATTTTCTGGTGGATAGTGCAAGAAATTTTTTTTATCATTTTTTCAAAAAAAGCAAAGGGGGTAGTCCATGGTTTTTTTTTTGGCGAAAAATATTTTTTTGTACTATCTGCAAAAAGCATAATTCGAATTAAAGCCAATACGGTTCTCTATCCAACACAGTAGAAATCAAGTCGATATCTAGAAAAGTAAGCAAGTTATGATGAAAAAGGTAAGCAGTTCTACTACTGCCTCTTTCCGGCTACTTTTTAGTAGAACTGCTTACCTTTTTGGTCATAACTTGCTAAGTTTTCAATATATCGACTTGATTTCTTTTGCGTTGGATAGCTAACGGCATTGGCCTTAATTAGAAATTATTTTCTGGTGGATAGTGCAAGAAATTTTTTTTATCATTTTTTCAAAAAAAGCAAAGGGGGTAGTCCATGGTTTTTTTTTTGGCGAAAAATATTTTTTTGTACTATCTGCAAAAAGCATAATTCGAATTAAAGCCAATACGGTTCTCTATCCAACACAGTAGAAATCAAGTCGATATCTAGAAAAGTAAGCAAGTTATGATGAAAAAGGTAAGCAGTTCTACTACTGCCTCTTTCCGGCTACTTTTTAGTAGAACTGCTTACCTTTTTGGTCATAACTTGCTAAGTTTTCAATATATCGACTTGATTTCTCTTGCGTTGGATAGCTAACGGCATTGGCCTTAATTAGAAATTATTTTCTGGTGGATAGTGCAAGAAAATTTTTTTTATAATTTTTTCAAAAAAAGCAAAGGGGGTAGTCCATGGTTTTTTTTTTTTTTGGCGAAAATAATTTTTTTGTTCTATCTGCAAAAAGCATAATTCGAATTAAAGCCAATACGGTTCTCTATCCAACACAGTAGAAATCAAGTCGATATCTAGAAAAGTAAGCAAGTTATGATTAAAAAGGTAAGCAGTTCTACTACTGCCTCTTTCCGGCTACTTTTTAGTAGAACTGCTTACCTTTTTGGTCATAACTTGCTAAGTTTGCAGTATATCGACTTGATTTCTTTTGCGTTGGATAGCTAACGGCATTGGCCTTAATTAGAAATTATTTTCTGGTGGATAGTGCAAGAAATTTTTTTTATCATTTTTTCAAAAAAAGCAAAGGGGGTAGTCCATGGTTTTTTTTTTGGCGAAAAATATTTTTTTGTACTATCTGCAAAAAGCATAATTCGAATTAAAGCCAATACGGTTCTCTATCCAACACAGTAGAAATCAAGTCGATATCTAGAAAAGTAAGCAAGTTATGATGAAAAAGGTAAGCAGTTCTACTACTGCCTCTTTCCGGCTACTTTTTAGTAGAACTGCTTACCTTTTTGGTCATAACTTGCTAAGTTTTCAATATATCGACTTGATTTCTTTTGCGTTGGATAGCTAACGGCATTGGCCTTAATTAGAAATTATTTTCTGGTGGATAGTGCAAGAAAATTTTTTTTATAATTTTTCAAAAAAAGAAAAGGGGGTAGTCCATGGTTTTTTTTTTTGGCGAAAAATATTTTTTGTACTATCTGCAAAAAGCATAATTCGAATTAAAGCCAATACGGTTCTCTATCCAACACAGTAGAAATCAAGTCGATATCTAGAAAAGTAAGCAAGTTATGATGAAAAAGGTAAGCAGTTCTACTACTGCCTCTTTCCGGCTACTTTTTAGTAGAACTGCTTACCTTTTTGGTCATAACTTGCTAAGTTTTCAATATATCGACTTGATTTCTTTTGCGTTGGATAGCTAACGGCATTGGCCTTAATTAGAAATTATTTTCTGGTGGATAGTGCAAGAAAATTTTTTTTATAATTTTTCAAAAAAAGAAAAGGGGGTAGTCCATGGTTTTTTTTTTGGCGAAAAATATTTTTTTGTTCTATCTGCAAAAAGCATAATTCGAATTAAAGCCAATACGGTTCTCTATCCAACACAGTAGAAATCAAGTCGATATCTAGAAAAGTAAGCAAGTTATGATGAAAAAGGTAAGTAGTTCTACTACTGCCTCTTTCCGGCTACTTTTTAGTAGAACTGCTTACCTTTTTGGTCATAACTTGCTAAGTTTTCAATATATCGACTTGATTTCTTTTGCGTTGGATAGCTAACGGCATTGGCCTTAATTAGAAATTATTTTCTGGTGGATAGTGCAAGAAAATTTTTTTTATAATTTTTTCAAAAAAAGCAAAGGGGGTAGTCCATGGTTTTTTTTTTTTTGGCGAAAAATATTTTTTTGTTCTATCTGCAAAAAGCATAATTCGAATTAAAGCCAATACGGTTCTCTATCCAACACAGTAGAAATCAAGTCGATATCTAGAAAAGTAAGCAAGTTATGATGAAAAAGGTAAGCAGTTCTACTACTGCCTCTTTCCGGCTACTTTTTAGTAGAACTGCTTACCTTTTTGGTCATAACTTGCTAAGTTTTCAATATATCGACTTGATTTCTTTTGCGTTGGATAGCTAACGGCATTGGCCTTAATTAGAAATTATTTTCTGGTGGATAGTGCAAGAAAATTTTTTTTATAATTTTTTCAAAAAAAGCAAAGGGGGTAGTCCATGGTTTTTTTTTTTTTGGCGAAAAATATTTTTTTGTTCTATCTGCAAAAAGCATAATTCGAATTAAAGCCAATACGGTTCTCTATCCAACACAGTAGAAATCAAGTCGATATCTAGAAAAGTAAGCAAGTTATGATGAAAAAGGTAAGCAGTTCTACTACTGCCTCTTTCCGGCTACTTTTTAGTAGAACTGCTTACCTTTTTGGTCATAACTTGCTAAGTTTTCAATATATCGACTTGATTTCTTTTGCGTTGGATAGCTAACGGCATTGGCCTTAATTAGAAATTATTTTCTGGTGGATAGTGCAAGAAAATTTTTTTTATAATTTTTTCAAAAAAAGCAAAGGGGGTAGTCCATGGTTTTTTTTTTTGGCGAAAAATATTTTTTTGTTCTATCTGCAAAAAGCATAATTCGAATTAAAGCCAATACGGTTCTCTATCCAACACAGTAGAAATCAAGTCGATATCTAGAAAAGTAAGCAAGTTATGATGAAAAAGGTAAGCAGTTCTACTACTGCCTCTTTCCGGCTACTTTTTAGTAGAACTGCTTACCTTTTTGGTCATAACTTGCTAAGTTTTCAATATATCGACTTGATTTCTTTTGCGTTGGATAGCTAACGGCATTGGCCTTAATTAGAAATTATTTTCTGATGGATAGTGCAAGAAAATTTTTTTTATAATTTTTTCAAAAAAAGCAAAGGGGGTAGTCCATGGTTTTTTTTTGGCGAAAAATATTTTTTTGTACTATCTGCAAAAAGCATAATTCGAATTAAAGCCAAAACGGTTCTCTATCCAACACAGTAGAAATCAAGTCGATATCTAGAAAAGTAAGCAAGTTATGATGAAAAAGGTAAGCAGTTCTACTACTGCCTCTTTCCGGCTACTTTTTAGTAGAACTGCTTACCTTTTTGGTCATAACTTGCTAAGTTTTCAATATATCGACTTGATTTCTTTTGCGTTGGATAGCTAACGGCATTGGCCTTAATTAGGAATTATTTTCTGGTGGATAGTGCAAGAAATTTTTTTTATCATTTTTTCAAAAAAAGCAAAGGGGGTAGTCCATGGTTTTTTTTTTGGCGAAAAATATTTTTTTGTACTATCTGCAAAAAGCATAATTCGAATTAAAGCCAATACGGTTCTCTATCCAACACAGTAGAAATCAAGTCGATATCTAGAAAAGTAAGCAAGTTATGATGAAAAAGGTAAGCAGTTCTACTACTGCCTCTTTCCGGCTACTTTTTAGTAGAACTGCTTACCTTTTTGGTCATAACTTGCTAAGTTTTCAATATATCGACTTGATTTCTTTTGCGTTGGATAGCTAACGGCATTGGCCTTAATTAGAAATTATTTTCTGGTGGATAGTGCAAGAAAATTTTTTTTATAATTTTTCAAAAAAAGAAAAGGGGGTAGTCCATGGTTTTTTTTTTTGGCGAAAAATATTTTTTTGTTCTATCTGCAAAAAGCATAATTCGAATTAAAGCCAATACGGTTCTCTATCCAACACAGTAGAAATCAAGTCGATATATAGAAAAGTAAGCAAGTTATGATGAAAAAGGTAAGTAGTTCTACTACTGCCTCTTTCCGGCTACTTTTTAGTAGAACTGCTTACCTTTTTGGTCATAACTTGCTAAGTTTTCAATATATCGACTTGATTTCTTTTGCGTTGGATAGCTAACGGCATTGGCCTTAATTAGAAATTATTTTCTGGTGGATAGTGCAAGAAAATTTTTTTTATAATTTTTTCAAAAAAAGCAAAGGGGGTAGTCCATGGTTTTTTTTTTGGCGTAAAATATTTTTTTGTTCTATCTGCAAAAAGCATAATTCGAATTAAAGCCAATACGGTTCTCTATCCAACACAGTAGAAATCAAGTCGATATCTAGAAAAGTAAGCAAGTTATGATGAAAAAGGTAAGCAGTTCTACTACTGCCTCTTTCCGGCTACTTTTTAGTAGAACTGCTTACCTTTTTGGTCATAACTTGCTAAGTTTTCAATATATCGACTTGATTTCTTTTGCGTTGGATAGCTAACGGCATTGGCCTTAATTAGAAATTATTTTCTGGTGGATAGTGCAAGAAATTTTTTTTTATCATTTTTTCAAAAAAAGCAAAGGGGGTAGTCCATGGTTTTTTTTTTTTGGCGAAAAATATTTTTTTGTTCTATCTGCAAAAAGCATAATTCGAATTAAAGCCAATACGGTTCTCTATCCAACACAGTAGAAATCAAGTCGATATCTAGAAAAGTAAGCAAGTTATGATGAAAAAGGTAAGCAGTTCTACTACTGCCTCTTTCCGGCTACTTTTTAGTAGAACTGCTTACCTTTTTGGTCATAACTTGCTAAGTTTTCAATATATCGACTTGATTTCTTTTGCGTTGGATAGCTAACGGCATTGGCCTTAATTAGAAATTATTTTCTGGTGGATAGTGCAAGAAAATTTTTTTTATAATTTTTTCAAAAAAAGCAAAGGGGGTAGTCCATGGTTTTTTTTTTGGCGAAAAATATTTTTTTGTTCTATCTGCAAAAAGCATAATTCGAATTAAAGCCAATACGGTTCTCTATCCAACACAGTAGAAATCAAGTCGATATCTAGAAAAGTAAGCAAGTTATGATGAAAAAGGTAAGCAGTTCTACTACTGCCTCTTTCCGGCTACTTTTTAGTAGAACTGCTTACCTTTTTGGTCATAACTTGCTAAGTTTTCAATATATCGACTTGATTTCTTTTGCGTTGGATAGCTAACGGCATTGGCCTTAATTAGAAATTATTTTCTGATGGATAGTGCAAGAAAATTTTTTTTATAATTTTTTCAAAAAAAGCAAAGGGGGTAGTCCATGGTTTTTTTTTGGCGAAAAATATTTTTTTGTACTATCTGCAAAAAGCATAATTCGAATTAAAGCCAAAACGGTTCTCTATCCAACACAGTAGAAATCAAGTCGATATCTAGAAAAGTAAGCAAGTTATGATGAAAAAGGTAAGCAGTTCTACTACTGCCTCTTTCCGGCTACTTTTTAGTAGAACTGCTTACCTTTTTGGTCATAACTTGCTAAGTTTTCAATATATCGACTTGATTTCTTTTGCGTTGGATAGCTAACGGCATTGGCCTTAATTAGAAATTATTTTCTGGTGGATAGTGCAAGAAATTTTTTTTATCATTTTTTCAAAAAAAGCAAAGGGGGTAGTCCATGGTTTTTTTTTTGGCGAAAAATATTTTTTTGTACTATCTGCAAAAAGCATAATTCGAATTAAAGCCAATACGGTTCTCTATCCAACACAGTAGAAATCAAGTCGATATCTAGAAAAGTAAGCAAGTTATGATGAAAAAGGTAAGCAGTTCTACTACTGCCTCTTTCCGGCTACTTTTTAGTAGAACTGCTTACCTTTTTGGTCATAACTTGCTAAGTTTTCAATATATCGACTTGATTTCTTTTGCGTTGGATAGCTAACGGCATTGGCCTTAATTAGAAATTATTTTCTGGTGGATAGTGCAAGAAAATTTTTTTTATAATTTTTCAAAAAAAGAAAAGGGGGTAGTCCATGGTTTTTTTTTTTGGCGAAAAATATTTTTTTGTTCTATCTGCAAAAAGCATAATTCGAATTAAAGCCAATACGGTTCTCTATCCAACACAGTAGAAATCATGTCGATATATAGAAAAGTAAGCAAGTTATGATGAAAAAGGTAAGTAGTTCTACTACTGCCTCTTTCCGGCTACTTTTTAGTAGAACTGCTTACCTTTTTGGTCATAACTTGCTAAGTTTTCAATATATCGACTTGATTTCTTTTGCGTTGGATAGCTAACGGCATTGGCCTTAATTAGAAATTATTTTCTGGTGGATAGTGCAAGAAAATTTTTTTTATAATTTTTTCAAAAAAAGCAAAGGGGGTAGTCCATGGTTTTTTTTTTTGGCGTAAAATATTTTTTTGTTCTATCTGCAAAAAGCATAATTCGAATTAAAGCCAATACGGTTCTCTATCCAACACAGTAGAAATCAAGTCGATATCTAGAAAAGTAAGCAAGTTATGATGAAAAAGGTAAGCAGTTCTACTACTGCCTCTTTCCGGCTACTTTTTAGTAGAACTGCTTACCTTTTTGGTCATAACTTGCTAAGTTTTCAATATATCGACTTGATTTCTTTTGTGTTGGATAGCTAACGCATTGGCCTTAATTAGAAATTATTTTCTGGTGGATAGTGCAAGAAAATTTTTTTTATAATTTTTTCAAAAAAAGCAAAGGGGGTAGTCCATGGTTTTTTTTTTTTTTTGCGAAAAATATTTTTTTGTTCTATCTGCAAAAAGCATAATTCGAATTAAAGCCAATACGGTTCTCTATCCAACACAGTAGAAATCAAGTCGATATCTAGAAAAGTAAGCAAGTTATGATTAAAAAGGTAAGTAGTTCTACTACTGCCTCTTTCCGGCTACTTTTTAGTAGAACTGCTTACCTTTTTGGTCATAACTTGCTAAGTTTTCAATATATCGACTTGATTTCTTTTGCTTTGGATAGCTAACGGCATTGGCCTTAATTAGAAATTATTTTCTGGTGGATAGTGCAAGAAATTTTTTTTTATCATTTTTTCAAAAAAAGCAAAGGGGTTAGTCCATGGTTTTTTTTTGGCGAAAAATATTTTTTTGTACTATCTGCAAAAAGCATAATTCGAATTAAAGCCAATACGGTTCTCTATCCAACACAGTAGAAATCAAGTCGATATCTAGAAAAGTAAGCAAGTTATGATGAAAAAGGTAAGCAGTTCTACTACTGCCTCTTTCCGGCTACTTTTTAGTAGAACTGCTTACCTTTTTGGTCATAACTTGCTAAGTTTTCAATATATCGACTTGATTTCTTTTGCGTTGGATAGCTAACGGCATTGGCCTTAATTAGAAATTATTTTCTGGTGGATAGTGCAAGAAAATTTTTTTTATAATTTTTCAAAAAAAGAAAAGGGGGTAGTCCATGGTTTTTTTTTTGGCGAAAAATATTTTTTTGTTCTATCTGCAAAAAGCATAATTCGAATTAAAGCCAATACGGTTCTCTATCCAACACAGTAGAAATCAAGTCGATATATAGAAAAGTAAGCAAGTTATGATGAAAAAGGTAAGCAGTTCTACTACTGCCTCTTTCCGGCTACTTTTTAGTAGAACTGCTTACCTTTTTGGTCATAACTTGTTAAGTTTTCAATATATCGACTTGATTTCTCTTCCGTTGGATAGCTAACGGCATTGGCCTTAATTAGAAATTATTTTCTGGTGGATAGTGCAAGAAAATTTTTTTTATAATTTTTTCAAAAAAAGAAAAGGGGGTAGTCCATGGTTTTTTTTTGGCGAAAAATATTTTTTTGTACTATCTGCAAAAAGCATAATTCGAATTAAAGCCAATACGGTTCTCTATCCAACACAGTAGAAATCAAGTCGATATCTAGAAAAGTAAGCAAGTTATGATGAAAAAGGTAAGCAGTTCTACTACTGCCTCTTTCCGGCTACTTTTTAGTAGAACTGCTTACCTTTTTGGTCATAACTTGCTAAGTTTTCAATATATCGACTTGATTTCTTTTGTGTTGGATAGCTAACGCATTGGCCTTAATTAAAAATTATTTTCTGGTGGATAGTGCAAGAAAATTTTTTTTATAATTTTTCAAAAAAAGAAAAGGGGGTAGTCCATGGTTTTTTTTTTTTGGCGAAAAATATTTTTTTGTTCTATCTGCAAAAAGCATAATTCGAATTAAAGCCAATACGGTTCTCTATCCAACACAGTAGAAATCAAGTCGATATCTAGAAAAGTAAGCAAGTTATGATGAAAAAGGTAAGCAGTTCTACTACTGCCTCTTTCCGGCTACTTTTTAGTAGAACTGCTTACCTTTTTGGTCATAACTTGCTAAGTTTTCAATATATCGACTTGATTTCTTTTGCGTTGGATAGCTAACGGCATTGGCCTTAATTAGAAATTATTTTCTGGTGGATAGTGCAAGAAAATTTTTTTTATAATTTTTCAAAAAAAGAAAAGGGGGTAGTCCATGGTTTTTTTTTTGGCGAAAAATATTTTTTTGTTCTATCTGCAAAAAGCATAATTCGAATTAAAGCCAATACGGTTCTCTATCCAACACAGTAGAAATCAAGTCGATATATAGAAAAGTAAGCAAGTTATGATGAAAAAGGTAAGCAGTTCTACTACTGCCTCTTTCCGGCTACTTTTTAGTAGAACTGCTTACCTTTTTGGTCATAACTTGTTAAGTTTTCAATATATCGACTTGATTTCTCTTGCGTTGGATAGCTAACGGCATTGGCCTTAATTAGAAATTATTTTCTGGTGGATAGTGCAAGAAAATTTTTTTTATAATTTTTTCAAAAAAAGAAAAGGGGGTAGTCCATGGTTTTTTTTTGGCGAAAAATATTTTTTTGTACTATCTGCAAAAAGCATAATTCGAATTAAAGCCAATATGGTTCTCTATCCAACACAGTAGAAATCAAGTCGATATATAGAAAAGTAAGCAAGTTATGAAGAAAAAGGTAAACAGTTCTACTACTGCCTCTTTCCGGCTACTTTTTAGGAGAACTGCTTACCTTTTTGGTCATAACTTGCTAAGTTTTCAATATATCGACTTGATTTCTTTTGCGTTGTATAGCTAACGGCATTGGCCTTAATTAGAAATTATTTTCTGGTGGATAGTGCAAGAAAATTTTTTTTATAATTTTTTCAAAAAAAGAAAAGGGGGTAGTCCATGGTTTTTTTTTGGCGAAAAATATTTTTTTGTACTATCTGCAAAAAGCATAATTCGAATTAAAGCCAATACGGTTCTCTATCCAACACAATAGAAATCAAGTCGATATCTAGAAAAGTAAGCAAGTTATGATGAAAAAGGTAAACAGTTCTACTACTGCCTCTTTCCGGCTACTTTTTAGGAGAACTGCTTACCTTTTTGGTCATAACTTGCTAAGTTTTCAATATATCGACTTGATTTCTTTTGCGTTGTATAGCTAACGGCATTGGCCTTAATTAGAAATTATTTTCTGGTGGATAGTGCAAGAAAATTTTTTTTATAATTTTTTCAAAAAAAGCAAAGGGGGTAGTCCATGGTTTTTTTTTTTTTGGCGAAAAATATTTTTTTGTTCTATCTGCAAAAAGCATCATTTGAATTAAAGCCAATACGGTTCTCTATCCAACAAAGTAGAAATCAAGTCGATATATAGAAAAGTAAGCAAGTTATGATGAAAAAGGTAAGCAGTTCTACTACTGCCTCTTTCCGGCTACTTTTTAGTAGAACTGCTTACCTTTTTGGTCATAACTTGCTAAGTTTTCAATATATCGACTTGACTTCTTTTGCGTTGGATAGCTAACCGTATTGGCCTTAACTACAAATTTTTTTTTTAATGGATAGTGGAAGAAAAATTTTTTTATCATTTTTTAAAAAAAAGCAAAGGGGGTAGTCCATTGTTTTTTTTGGCGAAAAATATTTTTTTTCCACTATCTTCAATAAACGAAATTTGAATTAAAGCCAATGCGGTTCTCTATTCAACGCAGTAGAAATCAAGTCGATATCTAGAAAAGTAAGCAAGTTATGACCAAAAAGGTAAGTAGTTCTACTACTGCCTATTTCCGGCCACTTTTTAGTAGAACTATTTACGTTTTTGGTCATAACTTGAAAAGTTTTCAATATATCGACTTGATTTCTTTTGCGTTGAATAGCTAACGGTATTGGCCTTAATTAGAAATTATTTTCTGGTGGATAGTACACGAGTTTTTTTTTATCATTTTAAGCCCTTCAGAAGTTATTAAAAAAAGAAAATTAGAATTTTCTAACTCAAAATTTGTGGCAAAATTGGAATAAATGTACAAGAAAAACGTTTCAAAGAAATAGTAAGTGGGGCAAGGGGCAATGACTGTGCCATGTTCACTCTATCCAGTGGTGAAGGTTTAATTCAAAAATATTTATCCATTCCAAAGTTATTAAAAAAAGACAAAAAACAATAACAGCAAAAAATGGTATTGTGAGCCGTTTTGTTTTCTGTTTTCTGTCACTGGATAGAGTGAAAATAGGGCTACCTCCTGCATGGGGCAATCATTGCCCCTTGCACCGCCTACTATTTCTCAGAAACGGTTTTCTTGTAATTTTTTTCCCAATTTTACTAAAAAAATTGAGCTAGAAAATTCTAATTGCGAAAATCGGATTCAGCATCCGGCCTCCTGGCCGTTTTCGGCCAGCGCTTTTTCAGATAACCGCAAAAAAAATTGTAGCCAAATATTGTGTCGTTTCTATTAATTTATTTATATTTACTTGTACTTTTTTTAGGAATTCCATCTAATATAAAAACAAAGTAAACATTTAGTTAATTTTATTTATTTATTTTCCGTTTGGAGTTAGTTATAATAGAAAAAATTTTTTATTTGGAATACTTATAACAAAATTTTTTGTAAGAAATTATCAATTAATTATTTTTATTTATATTTTATAATTAAGTATTTTTAAAAGAAACAGTAGAAAATATATTTTTAATGGTATAATAATTCTTTGGCAAGTATTGAACATAAAAACTAATTGTACTTATATTTAAAAATTAATTGCTTAAAACACTTTTATTTTTTTAAGTAAAATTCTTAATATAATTTGCTTTATTTTAAAGTGTAGGAGAGTTAAAATTAGATTTCATTAGGATAAAAAAGTCCATTTTCTCCATGTGGCAGTAAAAATCTGAGAAAAAAGAGGAAAAAAATTTGGGTAAGTTATTCAGAATTTGTAAAGCAATTTTTATATTAAATATATTTAAAATTATCTATAACACAAAAGTTAAAAATATGAGAACCAAATTTAATATACTCGTATTACCCGTACATTTTATTTAATTGATTATTTATCGAATGATTTTTTTTAAGTTTAAGTTTTTAACAAAATGGAATTTTACTGAGCTTTACAGCCATGATTTGCTTGATAAACAATACTCGTAATAAACAAATATTTCTAGTATACATAAATAGGATACAACTGTCAAGCAAACAATTAAAAAATTATAAAAATATTGCATATTCAAGCAGCATACCTTGTAAAATACACTCCTTGCCTTATGAATAGGACCTCTTAACAAAATTTTTTCAAATATAATTGCTACGAACTTATTATAATTTTTATTTCTATTTAAAGGTAATTTAGTTGTTATTCTCTCTTATACCATTTGGTGTCATCGACACAAAACGACATCAATTTTTATCGTTTCTGGTGAGTCTGTATTAAAATTCTCAATATTGATAAATACTGATGACTGTTGACACTATTTGGTATTGTGTAAGGACGTTTGCTTTCAATGTTGCCGTATGTTTTTGCATAAAATAAACTTTAAAAAAAATTTTATTACAAATTTTAAACAAACTATGACAGTTGTTAGGAAATAGCAAATTATAAGTGAATTGATGTCTACGACGACAAAAACTAAAATTACTGACGATGTTGCCGAAAGTAAATAGAATAAGGTTGGGTTTTTATAAAAACTTTTGTAAAAAAAAAGTCAAAAATATGCCTTCAAAATTTGTGTGCATGAATGGGACACTGTTATAAAAAAACTGTTTATGTATAGTTTTCCATAGAAATTTTTAAATTTATTTACATTTTAAAAAAATTTAACATTTTAAAACCTTTTTAGTAAGGCGTACAGCCTCCAATTTTACAAACTGTTTTGTAAATTAATGTAATCGAGCGAAATAGTTGACCAAGCCACTTTTATGCCTTCAATAAGGTCCTCTTTGATGGTATGCTGTTATTCAAAAGCATTCACTTTACCATGTTAAGGTCCGTTTAAGCGGGTTTCAGACTATTGTATTCAGTATTAATGCATGTCAAAAATTCGTGTATTAAGTAAAAATCCAATAGTGGCAGTATTATGGTTTTTGTCATTTTTAGAATTCTTTCTAAGCTATCACATTGCTCATTTTATCAGGGTTGCTTTTGTACAAGCAACCAAAGAAAAAACTAGAAATCAGCTGTGAAATTATTTGCCACATTTTGTATTTTATTTCAAGTGTGATGGTATGAAAACAGAAAATATTTTCCTTTAGATTTTTTGACAGTCTATTTGATTTGCATCTGATTTCGGTCTCACTCGAGCTAATGAAAATGTTAATACTCTGTATTATAATGTGAAACCCGCTTTAGTAAGGAGGCCAATCAATCACATAACA
Source organism: Thelaira solivaga (assembly GCA_947397855.1). NCBI lineage: Eukaryota > Metazoa > Arthropoda > Insecta > Diptera > Tachinidae > Thelaira > Thelaira solivaga. The sequence continues at coordinate 19,730,492 of OX377613.1, forward strand.
ATTTGATGGCGTAACCATGACTTTACCTTTTTTGTCATGCTGGAATGTTCACTCTAAGTTTCCAAAAGTGTTATGAAAGGGAGAAAATGTAAAAATTTTCATAAAATGTTAATAAATTTACAATTTTTTATGAAAAACTATACATTCACTGTTTTTTTTTCTAGAAGTGTCCCATTCATGTGACGCAAAATTTTGAAGGCAATTTTTTTTTTACTTTTCTCTTTTTAATTTTTTTATAAAAGCACAGCCATTTTTGTAGTATTCAATAACAAATAGAAATAAAAATTAAGTTCGTAGCAATTTTCTTTTAGAAAACATAGCCTTTTGAAAAAAATTTTATTAAGAGGTCCTATTCATGTGGCGGGGAGTGTTTTTAACTTTTCAGTTCGTATCTGTCGAATTCTTTTCGTGTCTAAGGCCAGAGGCTCCGCATTTGGTCTTTCATTTACTTAACAAAGTCATTTGTGTCCCAGCAAATACTTAATTGTTTTTTTTTTTTATTGATAGGCAGCTTTTTTTACACAAACAATCAACTCGCCTAAAAAATTTTGCATGCAAAAAACACAAAATACTTTGAAAACTTTTTATATAAAATTTCCAGACGAGCACATTAATTTTTTTTTTCATAACTTTAAATGTCGTTCATTATTTAAAATTCCGACAAAAGCTGTTGATTTGTCAGAATGAAAAACAATTTTTTTGCTTTCTTTATTTTCTTGAATTTTCTGTTAAAAAATAAATTAGAAATGTTGGGGGTCTTAAACTTTGTATGCTGCCAGAAATTGTCGTTTACAGAAATATTAAAAGGCTGATTAACTATAAACTGCAAAATAGAAAGATTGTTTCCGAGAAACGACTTAGGTTTAATTCAACATTGTCTAGTTCTTAACTCATGATCACATACTAAAAAAAAACTTCACAGAGACTGCGGTCATAAATTTATGTCACAATAAAATATAAAAGAAAACGTTGACAAACGTTTTTAAATCTTCCTATAATTGGGCAACAAGTGGGGAGCATGTTAATTAAAGTTGTTCCAATGGATTGGGGGTTTTTTTATATTCACAGTTTTATACAATTCGCAAATTGCAAAAGAAAATAATAGATGATAGAAAAATCAAATTTCATAATGGCCGCTCAAAGTTGGCCGTATAAACAAGTAGACATGAAGAGTTTGAAATTTGTTCACCGCGACATACGATTGTAGCGTTTCTTCCTGCATTGATTTTTTTGTATAAATATTGTTTGGATAATAATATTAGAAAAAATTTTTTATATATAAAAAAAAAATTTTTTACATTTTTTATACACAATTTTTATAAAAAAATTTTATATTAAATTTTAATGTGAATACAATTAGGTGATTCACACAGAAGTCATAAAGTCATAAGTTTAAACCAAAAATTAAGACTGTTGTGAGCAACCCCTATTTCAAATTTGCGTCAGGTGATAAAAAATTAATAAAAAGTTGTAAATATTTGAATTCAAAATAAAAATAATTGAAATTTTTTGCGAAAAATACATATTGGAGATTATAATGGCTGACTCAAATAAATACAAAAAAATAGCATCTGTTTAAATTTATGTAAACTTTATTGTAGCTAAAAAAGCAAGGAAGCGAACACTAATAGTGTTTTCAGACTAAGAGTTAAATACTGAATTTAATATTAAATTCAAGAACAGATGATTTTGCGTTCACATTGCCAATTTTTTAAATTCAGTATTTAACTGTCAGTAAGTTTCTACAAAACAATAAAAATTTCTCATAGAAATAAGTGTATTTGATGCGTTGCTTTGTACAAAACTTATTTGACCAACTGCACAGCAGCCACAACATGCGTAACCTTTGGTAAATACACTTACATATTTTCTTTGTCTTTCGTCGAAAAACTTCGTTTTCTTCGAAATGCTTTTATTGCTGCTGCCATTGAAAGCATTTTCTTCTGAAAATATTTGAAATAGTTTTTATTTTATTATTTCATTCAATCACATTATCAGCTGTTGCTATATTTACAAATCTTAACTTGGTAGCACTGAGCTTAACGGACAAAAATAGTATTGTATTTCATAAATCTATCATAAATTCAATTCCAAAATAGCATTTAATGTAGATTTATTTAATTCACTTTGTATGGTAAATACAATTCTTATGAGTTGAATTTAACGTTAAAACCGCATTTATCTTAAATAACATGAAATGTTTTTAATAAATGTTACTAGTTTGCTTAATAATCATTCATCTTGGAGTCTCACTATCTGATAAGTGGCAGCAATACGTGTTAAATAAATTTGATCAATAACTCTAACAGTGAATTCTGATACACTACATTTCTTCATAGGACTAGTGCGCATCTTTACAGGTTTAACCTCAAATAAATATATTTTTAATTATGTATATAATAAAATAAATAAAAATTTTCTCACAGAAATATATATCTCTCTTGAATGAATATATTTAGAAATTAAAATTTTTAATAAAAGAATGTGTAAATACAAAAATTCAGATGTCTAATTTTACCTATGATAAATTATTAAACACAGTAGAAAACGTCTTATTATTTTAGGACTTCTTTATTTGAAACACAACAACAATTTTTTAACAAATCATAAAATAATATGACTTTAAAACTTTATGGCTGATAGGACGCCACAGTGTCTCCACTAAATGTTTTTATTCTATTGATTTTTTCATTTCTGTTAATTTATATAGAGGTTTGATTTTCTTTTAAAATTTATTTGACACTACCGGGATTCGAGCTAGGGCTTATGCCTTTAAGACGCACTTGCTGGCCACTCAACCAAACTCAGTTGAATTCGAAGGGTTTAGTTTTTCATTTATACTTATTTATTTATAGGGGTTGCGAAAGAGAAAAAAGAAAACAGTTTATTTTCAAACATACATTTCTCATTCAATTAAACATGAATTATGAGTGTCATTGTCGTGACGAAAACAGGGACATGTGGCAACGCCGACAATAAAATTTATATTAGCTTGTCGTAAATAACATATTTATGGTTGCAGTATAAACTTGCATCAAAAATAAAACGATAAGATCACCCATATCCATGAGGGCTAACATGGTATGGTTAAAAATAACTGGTAACATGTTTATGGTGATAATAATAATGTTTAAATGCTTCAAATTAACAATAATATTTTTGCGGAGAGCAAGCTATGTATGCGCTGATTTTATTCAAGCATATTTTTTTCTATGCGTGGATTTAGCAGAAGCTTATTAAGCTAATTTTCTAAGAAAAATTTGTTTAAACAAAAATCTTTATTTTATGAATTTGGCCAAACATTTTTATTTAATTACGCTATGTTTACTAGAAAATTGTCATTTTAAAAGAAAATTAAATATGTATGAGTCCATTCACTTATCGCCCATAAATATTTATTTCACTTTATTTTTGCCACTAATTGTTTATATAAATTTTGCAGTAGTACCTTAAAAACGCTTGTAAAAAGTAAATACACAAAGAAAAATTCGAAAATAATCCCCATGAATTGAAAATTTATGAACCTTGAAGTGAGTTTAAAAAAAATCTATTTAAAATCTTACACATACCTGCTTTGAAAGCATCTTTTTTTGTAATATGTGTATGTGTGCGATACATACTCTCTCGTACATAATAAATGAAAGCCAAAATAATCAATTTACTACTAACTTACCCAAGCAAGCTTACAGTTTTATGCACACACGCTTATACACACACATGACTTTCATATAAAAATTTTTAAACCATATTTCTTTTTTGAATCTTTCCCGAAAATCTTCCTTCCATGTAGACTTAATGTATGAATATTTGAGCAAACACTGTTACAAACGCCCTGTGAAAAAGCACACACAAAAGCATTTACTCAAGCCTTTTTTAAAAAAGGAAAACTAAATAAGAATTCAAAGAAACAAACATGTGCTGTGTAATAATAATTTCGCACTTGCAACACGTTTCAATAAAAAAAGAGCCCAAACGTCTGCTGCTACATTTTCCTAAAATCTTTTAACCGCGTTCTCTAGCTCTACAAAACACAAAATATTAATAAAAAAAAAAGTAGAAAAAGTTTTTATAGTAAAACAAGCTTTATAGCAATATAAAGTGTAGGAGCGAGCATAACAAACAACAAAAAAAAAAATTAAAACACGAACACCAAATCTTTGAAAACGTAATAAAAATAAAAAAGAAATCGAAATAAATGGCAAGAATGGAATAAAGTTAACTCTCTTTAACCAAATCTATGACCATTCAGCCAAGCCATTCTAACCATTCAAGCCAATAAGCTATAAAGCGTCGAAAAAGTATGTGCAGTAGCAAAATTTTGTATCATTTCAACAAATACCCAGTAGTAGTCATCGTCCTTGTTAAAGACCATCTGAAATGTACTGATACGAAAACTGCTGCTCGTGTTAGAAGAGTGTTATAGCAGTTGATAGTTTATAGTAATAGAACCCGCAAAATAAATGGCAATTGAAACCAAGTTCCAAAGATACGTGAGGCGCATCCCAAAAAAATAAACACAAAAACCAAAAAAGGCGAAAACAACAACACAAATGTATTACAATTTAATAAATAGATATTTTCTTTACCTTTTCTGGCTTGCTTTTTTTCTGTCTTGCCTTTATTTTATTTCAACAATTTTTTTTTTTTTTTTTCAAAATAAAAAAAACTGAACCAGAAAAAAATACAACATTACGTTGTTGGTTGGTTGATTGGTAATGGGTTTTTTGTTTTTAAAATATATTATTGCTGTAAACTATTTCAGTTCAATAGCAATAGAAGCAAAAGTTAACATTTAATTGATGAATTGTAAAAAAAAAAATTAAAAAAAAAAAAATGTTTCTTTCAAAAAGCTTAAAAATTGTATCTGACCATGGGCACTTGATGATGATGGTGGTTTTGTAATTTCAAAAATTCTCTGAATGTCTGAGTAGTAGCCCAAATCATTACAGCTCTGCATGAATAAAAAAGCTTTTAATTGAATTTATGCATCCATTTTCACTTTTGCATTTGAAAAACACACTGGGAACAGTACGTTTTCAAATTTTAAATTAATCGACAAGACTTTTTAGCAGACAGCAGTTACGTTTACATTTCAGAGATGAAAACTGAACATTTTAAATATCACAAAACTCCCACTCGACGTCAACATATCGTGCGGCATCCGCAGGTTTTATACGTTAGAGTCCAACTTGAATTGGAGCGGTAAACGGAGCGTTTTTCAGCGCCCTCTATTCATATTAAAACATCACCCCTAAATAATACAGTAGTGTTAGTAATCTTGTTTATTAAAACCAACTGAAGACAAGAGTTGAAAACGCTAAATTACAAAAACTGGTAAGAAATAACAAAACAAACATAAGAAACAATTGTTTTGCAGCCAACTTCACTAAAAACGTGCTGTCAAAATTGAATTTTCCAATTGCTCAGCGTTGCCGCCGCGCTATTTCGGTATGCTAAATATGTTTTGATAGCTAAAAAAACACTTGTCGCACCACTTTATGCAGGACTGCAAGGCGGAATGATCTGGCTTAGACTTGAGGTCCAGAGGGCAACCATACGAGCAGAGCAGGTTTGCTATCAAATACCAACTGTAGAATACGAAGGAAGAGAAGGAAGCTTTTAGCCTGACTTGAAGTATTAGCGTGAGCATTACTTCTGGAAACACTGCATGCAGGGCCTTACTGCTCTCTCGTCGGAATGATATCCGGCTTCACTAACCGCTCTTTTCTTCTCTTACTATTTATGTACTTCTCTTTATCCCCCTGCTTCCTATTTTCTCTCTTATTTTACTATCGCTTTCTTTCTTAGTTTTTCCCTCACATTTAAGGTATTGCAAAGGGACCATATCAGACGACCCAAGTTAGCCCACTTCTTTTTTTTTCTTATTGGAGGGCTTGTGCAACCTAACCTAATCCTACACTTACTTACTTCTTATTTTATATTAACAAACGAATACAAATTTCAATATGCCAGTTAGGACACATGACAAAGCACAAAATCCTACAGGTCATTCACATAAAAATCTGTTCTTAAGCATGACAACCCCACAAGATCAGATATTTTTTTCTTAAAAAATGTAAATCACTTGCTTAAATTATCAAAAATCTAAAAATATTGGAATGTAGATGGGTGGGTATACATACCCGTACAACTTAAATTAAATTAATTGACATAAAAAGTAAATATTTCTGCAAATAAAAAAATTAAAATTTTGTTTTCGTTTTTGTTTTGAAATTACCCATTGTGTATCAATGTGCTTATTTGTATGCAAACAATGGCTTAGAGAACACGTTCAAATGAAAAATGATATGCGTAGTGTCATTACACTTGTCGAAAATTCTAAAGTGATTATTGCTAAATAAGAATGATGGGCAAATCATCTGTACGGACGTTTCGTTGCAATAAAATGTAAATTTTTTCCATAGTAATTTCCGAGGAAACTAAAAAATAAAACAAACAAAAAGCACAGAAACTCTATATTAAACAAATCATTTTATATGTGATTGTAATTTCATGATAAGTTACGAAAAAAAGGAATTTATATTTTTCAAAAAGCATATAAATAAAACTGTTTTTATTGTTCAAGGACTGCTCATCAATTATACCGTAAAAGTTATTGACAATGCAAGCAGGCATTTAAATAAATAAAATTAATACGGGTCTTTCCACGTATAGAATTGTGTGGCTCTGCTAAAGGGAGAGCGAGACTGTAAAGGTCCCATTAAACTGTATTTCTGTTTTGCATTTGAGTAGTAAAATAAAATTAAATGCAACCTCTGTTGCATTAACACAACTTAAAATGTTACTTTTTCGATAAGAGAGCAGCGTGCTTTAAAATTGAGGTGGAAATTGAATTCTAATTTTTTTTAGAGCATGAATTGTGACCTCGTATGTAAGGTAAATAGAAATATTATTTTAAAGTACTTGCCCCAGAGCAACCTTTATTTATTTTGGGACAAAAAAGAAGGTACACCCAGCAAACGTACCACCAGATATTGAAAATTTTCTCAAGCAACAAGTGAAAACTTTAATGAAAAAATTTATATTCAATTAAAGTCTAGCAGCAAGATTGGTGGGAAAAGGTTTGCTCATTTCATAGTGCTGTTATTCAGTGTGTGTGTGTTTTTTCTTTTTCTTTAATATAAGCAAGAATACAGTGAGTCAAAATTACAATTTTTATGGCCATTAAATTCTTAAAAGAAATAAAACTACTTAAAGATTTTACGATTTCCAAGAAATCATTATTCTAGCTTAGCCTCAACTGCTATTTAATTAATGCCATTTAATTCATTCACACACCCCATTTTAAACTCACTTGATGCACTCACTCATTTATGTTGGAGGTTTACTTTATTGTTTTATTGAATTTTGATACAATTTTTTTTTTGAAAAATGCTGTAAGTTTTAGTGTCTTTTATATGACAAATAAAATATTTAAATTTTATGTTTAATTAAAATTAAAATTTTTGTTTTGCTTGTTGGTTTTTTTTTCTAGTCTACTTGTATTTACCATCCATCATTTTTATACAGTAAATAACGCATAAGAAATTACTTGGCGGACAAGAAATTTTCCATTAACATTTACTTACATTTTTATTCATTTTATATTTGAGTCTCTTCTCGGAATACTAATTCATTTGGAAATTATATGAAAAAAAAAGAAATCAACGTGGTAAAAATGTATCACATTCACCGACTGATATCAGGATATAAATTCTGGCATTTGAAAACGAATGAAATTGATTCAGTTACTAAATATTGAATGCCACAATTTAGCTTCATGTCTTATGAGAGTTCTTGATTACCATTACTGAGTTGAAAAACTAAATATTTGCAGCACTAAGCATTTTGGGTGGCAAAATATTAAGGTTTAAGCGATGCACATCGTTCTGGCTTCTGAATTGATCCTTTTTTCTTTCAGAAAAGTATTTTCTTGAATTACAAAATTCCGATGAATTGCTGTTGGCTTTAAAAAAAAACTTTTACATAAATATTTCTATATACAATATTAAATTTGGAATCGCTTTTTTAAAATACAAGCTAATGAAGAGTAACGAATTTAGAATTTCATTATTTGGAATAAAATTTATTTTTTTAAATTATTGGAAAAAAGCAAGCAAATATTTTTGTATTTAAATTTTCAACCAAATATGTTGAATTTAGTTTTAAAAAAATTTTAATTTCTCCCAAAAGTCAGAAAATATAGTCGTATATGAGGACACATTTTCTCCAACACAAATTTTTCTAGTTATAAATAAAAATCATATGAAAAACTGGCAAGCCAAAGTACAACACGTTTGATTTTCCGCATGTGCTTGTCTGCAACATTAAATCTATGGATTTTTACGATTACTTTTTTTTAAATTGAAATAATGCCCCCTCCCTAATAAGTCAGTGGATTAAAGAGTTACAAATTTTGATATATTAAATAAAAAGCAGACAACAAAAACACAACAAACCATTTCATAAGCTTATATGCTTTTATTAAGCCAAGAAAATATTGATATAAAACCAGCAAACATTTTGTTAGTTGTCTAGTATTTGTTATAAAAGCTGCATCATTTCCTATATAATAGAAATTATTAATTACACAAATTTCCTTTGATTGCTCTTAAGATAAACTATTTACAATGAAAGAGTTCTTCTAACTCAAGTCATTTGATTTGTTTAAGCGATCAACATACCCAGTACAATTTAAAAAAATTAAATATAAACAAGATTTTTTATCTCTTAATAGAGATAAATAGGCAGAGAGAGGGAGAGAGAAACATTTATAATCTTGTGCAAACAATGTTACGAACATGATTCAGAATTTTTTTTTCTAAAACTAAAAAATCATTAAGCAGAGCAAAACAAAATTACATCAACAAATAAATGAACATATTTTTTTATGTGTGTATGTGTACACTCGCGCATTCACACTTACAAATATAAGCCTAAAATTATTTATGGCTATCAGTAGGAAATCAATCACATTTGAAAGTTAACTTTTTATGCGTTTAATATCAAAAAAAGAAAAGAAAAAATAATTAATAAAAAGTTAGCGATAGACTTGAACGAAAATAACTTTTGGGAGTTATTCAATAAATACTCAAGCTATTTGAATTAAAAGAAAACAATTTTACTGCTTTCAGCGGTATAGTCAACAACTAAAAATGAAGTGCATATAAATCTTTAGTCATACTAAACAAATATTCACCTCTATCATGAATATCATTTCTCTCGAATTTTGTTCACTTTCACTGTGATATCAAATATGAATGAATTCTTTGCGAAATTTCAATTATCGTAAATAAGTTTTTTCCATTGTTTTGTTTACTTACTTTTTGCGGGCAAACTCAAGTATTTTTGTTGTAATAAAGGGTGTTTTTTATAGACGTATAGAACTTTAAATTGCAATAAAACAACGATGGATTATTCGATTGACATGAATTTTATTTATCCGAAAGATAATCTTGTGGCATTACATTTTAAATATGATTTCTGGCATATGACCGCCACGGCTGGCTCGGATGTAGTCCAATCTGGACGTCCAATTTTCGATGATTTGTGGCCGTATATCGGCAATAACACGGCGAATGTTGTCTTCCAAATGGTCAAGCGTTTGTGGCTTATCCGCATAGACCAATGACTTTACATAGCCCCACAAAAAGTAGTCTAGCGGTGTTAAATCACAAGATCTTGGAGGCCAATTCACGTGAAATTAGGCGGTCACCAAACGTGTCTTTCAATTGTGGCACGAGCTGTGTGACATGTTGCGCCGTCTTGTTGGAACCACAGCTCCTGGACATCATGGTTGTTCAATTCAGGAATGAAAAAGTTAGTAGTCATGGCTCTATACCGATCACCATTGACTGTAACGTTCTGGCCATCATCGTTTTTGAGAAGTCGGACCAATGATTCCACCAGCCCATAAAGCGCACCAAACAGTCAGTTTTTCTGGATGTAACGGTGTTTCGACATACACTTGAGGATTAGCTTCACTCCAAATGCGGCAGTTTTGTTTGTTGACGTAGCCATTCAACCAGAAGTGCGCTTCATCGCTAAACAAAATTCGCTTATGAAAATCGAGAAAAACGGCAATCTCGTTTTGGGCCCATTCGACGACTATTTGCAAGCGTTGTTCAGGCGCGAGTCTATTCATGATGAATTGCCAAGCCAAACTGAGAATAAATCACTTGACAGCTGTTAAATCAGTCGGCATCTTAAACAGTAATGCCAACTTAAAATTCTATACGTCTATAAAAAACACCCTTTATTTCATTTATCAGGCAGAATTTTGTAATTTTTTAACAAAAGAATTAAAAAGTGGTGGTCTACCTTTAAAAATTCAATTATTTCCTGATAATTATTCACCAGTCATAATAAGTGAGTAAATTCTTTGCTCTTAAAATCTTTTAAAATTTCAGAAATTATTTATTTTACATGCACTGTTCACACATTTACCACAAGAACCATTCGTAAATTAAATAAATTCTTCCTTTATATATGTACATTCACTCGGCACTGATAACGTGAATGAAATTTCAGGTGAGATTCCGGATAGCAATTTTCACTTTGAGGGGAATGAAAATTTTAAGGGAATATGAATTTGACTTTTATTCGCGATAGGGGTGATTTACTAAAATTAAGAAAAAAAAAAAATTTTTTTGTGGGCAATAGAACTTAAGGGCAACTTAAGTTACTAGATAAAGGTCTAAATTTCAGTGTTTTTTAAATGGAAATTGCGATCAATATCCAATATCGTAATTTAGTCCCTGATATCAAACGAAACTGACAAGAGGAGGACTGAATGAAAAGTAAATGAGCTGGTCGTTTAAGGTCTCCAAATTTTCCCCAACATAAAATGTTCTATTAGGTGAACTTGACAATTACATTTGAGTAGTTAATAGGCTTATAAAGTTGTTATCGTAACTCATTTGTGTTATTTAGGTAAAATGTACAGCCGTCTAATATTCAACTACTTTTGCAAAGTATTTTGTTAATAAAAATCTAGTAAGTTTTACCTTGTTTGAAGCAAAAGAGACACAAACCACATTTAATTTAAAGCGAATCAACGAACAACAATCAATCTATCCAACTGCTGCGAAACTGTTTCATTAATCAGCGAAAGCTGCAAAAAATCTTTCAACTTTAAATCATCATCAATTTATTTAGTCTGTTTGTTGTGTGTTGGTTTTGTTTTTTATTCTTTTATTTATTTACTAGCTGTTTTTTACCCGGTCTCGCCCGGGATTTATTTTGAATTTGTAAGAATTAAAAATTTAAATTTATTTATTGCAAAGCAGACACATTAGCATTTTTCTTTTCAAAATAAATTTCGTGTACGATGTACGAAGATCATTGAAGCAAAATTTTAGAAAAATCTGTTGTATAGCGAAGAAACAAACAAACAGAAAATTAATTTTATTAATATAGATTTTTTCCTTGTTTCTAAATGTGGAGAGCGCCAGCTATATCTAACACCTTGTTAAATGGTTAGTTGATGTGCGATTTTATATACGAGTATATACTATATATTTTTTTTTTGTTAAAAAGTCTTTTATGGATTTTAAAGATCCGTTCTTTGTGATAAAAATTCTATCAGACACTAAATAGAAATCATTAATTAATTAATGATGTCTTAACAACACAATCACATCAAATGTTTGTTTGTATGTACGCCTAAGCACGGCATACGAGTGTACAATCAAATAAACTTTTAAACATTTTTAAATCAATTGACAGGCTACAGGGTTACCAAAACTATACAAAACAATTAATTCGTTCAGCATAAAAAACAATTGTTTTGTGAGGAAAACTATAATAGGAAATAAATTTCATAATTTTTTTAATAGAAACCTTTTAAAGATGTACATCAGCTAAAAGTATTTATAAAATTTTTAAAGTAAGTTTGTGTAAGAAAAAATATTTCCATCCCCTTTAAATATACGACATGTGCGTATGGGGAAATTGCCATCCATGGCCCGTACGCAACTTGTTTGCCATAATTTCATTAGGGAGAAATTCTCAGCGGCAACTCTTGTTGTCACTGATTTCTTACTTCTTGGTGCTTGTAAAAGAAACAAAGTTTCTATTCAAGTAATAACCAAGTACGTAAATATACATGTGTGTGTGTGTGTGTGTATGTGTATTTAGTTTAAATTAAACTAGTGCGATGAGATAAAAGAAATGAATTTATAATGATAAATCCATACATTGTAATGGATTTGTAAGCAAACTTTTTCCTTTCATATGGAAAACAAGACATTTCAAACAGTTTGTCTAAAGTTGTAAGTTATTTTTTTTATTATATTTATGCATTTAAAAGCGGACATTACACTCATATAAAACGCTAATAAGTTTGATGTAGATCAAGTGAAAAAGTATTAAAACTTGAAACTAGTTTGAATTAAATACTGAACCTTGCAACGAGTTCAAGAACCTTAAATCTTCTTAACAATTTGACTTGAAATTATTTATTAATTTAAAAAAAAAGTCTGCCACCGAACAGGGTTAAATCTAAAAATATGGCCAAGAAAAAAACATTTTAAGGCTGACAGAAAACTAAATTAATTTTTAATTGGTTGTAAGCAGTCCTTTGAAATCACATTTAAATTTTTTTTTAAAACAATTAAAAGGGTTGGAATTAATTGGCACTCGTAACATTTTTTTTGGAGCGGAAAGCTTATCTCGTGACTGAAAATACATCAAAGCTAATTTCAAGTGCAGCAAGTTTAAGTTTAGTTTATTATTCAACTGTCAATTTTAAATTAATTCCATTTAATTAAAAAAATTAAATTAATTTGTGAGAAACAAAACACCAAGTTGTGTATTACCTTCCTCAATGAAAAGTTTTTTAAACGATTTTTTGCTTGTATTTATTACAAACTTTGTTTGAGACATTTTCTGTTTTTTTTTTTCGTTTTCTGAATCTTTGAAGAATTTTAATGTAAATCAAATCTCTTCATCACAGATTGCTTTAGACATCACGAAAATTGAATGTGTATCAGCTTTAAGGCACGCAAGCCGTTGTTGCTAGAAAATACAGCACGCACACCGGGTGGTCACTATCTATTGCGGAGTACACTTGAGAAAACATACTAGAACAACGGGGGTATCTGTTAGTAAATAAAGTTATGCAGCGCTGCAACGCAAAAAAACACACACACATACAAACAGAAACATTCAAAGTAATATTGCACCCAATATTTACAAAGAATTTTTGTATGAAATGAAAAAAAAAAAAAAATGAATGAATGAAGAAAATGCAAGTACTGGCAATTTTAGTTGCACAGCATGTCGACGCTATAATTTGCACCAACGATATCACTTGACAATTTATTGCCCACACGTTGGCAACAAAGATACTATAAAATTGCCTGTAGTTGGTGTTTTTGTTATTGTTGTTATATTTGTTTTCGGGGTGAAAAAATTGAACGCACTGCAAAACGGCAACAGCAGCAAAAGCTTTAAATTAAATTCAATAGCAAATAAAGTATAACATTTTAAGCAACAAAAACATGTAAGAGTGAAAAAACAAAAACGAAATACATATAATGAACGTTAAAGAAATTCTTCATGCTCAACGTAAAAAGAGGAAGATGAATAGCAAGTATCTGAAGTACGCACCATGTTAGTGTTCAGGAAGGCACCTGCATCATAAAATATTGTCAGCTACCAACTAAACAACGGCACACACACACACACACACACAAACATACAAGTGTTTAAATGTTTGGTTTGGTTGTGTGCCTAGTTCATCTTAACATCGTCATTCTCGTCCTCATCATTGTCACCCTGTTTGTGCGGTAACTTCATTCATTGTCAACAACAGTTGTAAATGCTGGATGCTGGATGCTGCATAAGATTTAAGTAATCTTTTAACTTGCTTCTGCTAATGTTGCTGTTGTTGTTGTTGTTGTTGTTGTTGTTGTTGTTTTCGTTCGTAATTTTAAGACCTTGATGCTGTTTAAGTTAAAATCTCACACTTGCTTAAGATTTATTGGCGTATTTTGTATTTTTTTAATTCCATTTTAGACACCAATAAAATTCATTTCATTTACGACTGTAAACACACTTTGCTCTATTTAATTCCATGCTGTGCACCAACCGACCGACTTAAGCCAGTTGACGAGAGTCCAGTTTGAATTTGGAGGCCTGATAAATTTCGGTTGTTTATGGTTTGAAGCTGGCTGTAGGTATAATGATGGTGGCTTTCTTTCTTTTTCTCTCTTTTTTTTACTTTTTTAGCTTCTGCTTGGCTGATGAACACCCCGGCAACTGCAGTAATTGTCGTTCACACTTTTGTCGTTTATCTTAACTGTTGCTGGAATATTAATTTTAGTGTAGATGAAGTTTGTGTGTGTGTGTGTGTTAGCTGCTGCCAACATCGTTTCGTTTACTTGACGTTAAACTACTTTTGTTGTTCTGCTGCAGAATATTATTGCTTTTTTGGTTTGTTGTTTACGTTATTTTCTTTGGATATTTGACCATATTTTCTCTCAATGATGATGGTGATGTGGTTATTGTAAGAGTGTGTGTGTGTGTGTGTGTGTGTGTGTGTGTGTGGTGATTATTGTTCCTGTTGTCGTTGGTGTAAGCAATGTTGACAAATTAATAGATTGCCGTTGACACATGAAACAGATGCAATTGTATTTTGATAATGGCGACAATGAAGATTAAATGCATTTTTTTCAAACTGAATGATTGTTCGGCCTTCTTGTTTTTCATTTTCGCTATCTGGTGTTTGGTATTTTACGTAATTCATTGTGTTTGTTATTGCTGACTGCTTTTTTTTTTATTTTCTGCTCTGTTTTATTTTTAAGCAAAAAAATAAAAATAAAAAACATTAAATACATATTCGCACTCACAATTTGCCGCTAATAATGCTATTGTGGTGCGAAAAATTTTTGATTTTTTTACTTTGCAGTTTCTTTTTTTTTATTTAATTATCTCTATCAAAACACTGAAATTCAACAGTGATGATGAGCATTAATTTGTAAATTGTGAAATGGCTCTGAGATCCTGACAGGATCAGGAAATAATAATAATTTATTATTATTATTAAAGGTAATTTTGACCCATTTTAAAGGACTGTGAAATATACAATTTGACACGTTCTGATAATGTGAGCATTATTACTACATGTGGTTTTGACCTTATTCCATACAATCTAGTAGATCACCCACTTTCCACGGAACTCTAAGGTTGGATTCAAGCACTTGGTCTCAACAAAATGTTTGTCCGCACAAATTTTTGTTAAATTGTAGTATGAAGTATCCTTTACAAAGAGAGAGCTAAAACTACATATAAAAATATTGTAAGGACAAAAATTGTTTCCGAAACAAGTAAATGAATTCAGCATTAAAACTGTGATAATTTTAACTACAATAATAATTAACAAAATATTAATCTTTATTTGTGCTTAATTCCAGAAATTGTGTTGGTTTTAAAATTTATTCTTTTACTCATGATATTCTCATGAGTTATTTATTCAGTACAATACGTACTGAAGGGGATAGCATACCTATATGGACTATTTCATCAGACGCTACTCTGAATCCTCAGTAGGTTACACCCAACGTCTCTTGCAAACATTAGAACCTTTATATTGTAAAGAAATTGACTAAATAAGAATTATTAATCAATAGTTACAAAAAGATTCAAAAAATAATTCATGAGAATATCCTGAGTAAAAGAATACATTTTAAAACCAACACAATTTCTGGAATTAAGCACAAATAAAGATTAATATTTTGTTAAACTTTTAAATTCCAAATAGAAATTATTATATACAATAATAATTTATTTTTTATATATTTATTTCCGCATTTATGCATAAATTTGTACCGCAAAAATTTTTTGTTCGCACAAAAATTTTTTTATGCAGTTTGAAGTGTCTCTCACAAAGAAAGGGCCTATGTTACGGACAAATTTTTTTTCATAAAATATAAAACAGTTTAAATTAAAGTAAAATTCCCATTTTTGTATAGTTGGCTGCTGGCGCAACAATTAAAACTTGTAGTTGTACAAAAATTAAATAAAAATACAATGAAAAGCCGTCGCTATAATCCATTATATCAACGTTAATTTTAAAGGAATTTTTGGATCCAAATGTAAGGAGAATTATATAACACGGTATTTGTTGGTTTTCAATTGCGCAGAGTTATGCCAATAATTTCTGTTTGTTGGCTAAATAAACTTTGAACCATCACAGATAAATGGTCACTGAGTCTCTAGGTGACACACATTCCAATTTGTATGTACTGTCTACATATTTTCCAGACACTGGCTGATGTGTATAATGTTTCCAACAATAAAAGAGCCAAGAATTGCAATAAGTGAAGAAAGAAATAAAAGACCAACACGAGCATAAAAAGTATAAGCTTGATGTGATATTGCTACCGCAAATAAGCTCAGACCAATAGAAACATATACATTTGTATTCACACACATCAACAGACATACAATGATGCCGATAGGGATTTTCACTTTTGGTGAATAAGAAAAAAATTGTTGCTTCAGATACCCAGAGAAGTTTCCATCATCATTAAAAATTTAATTTCATTTATATTTTACATTTTTAGTTCGATATTAAGGGATTGAAACAGAATAAATCAAATTCAATAAAATTATTACTTTTTGTAATCTACATGGAAACCTTGGAAGAGTTTAAAGTCTGCAAGTAAATCTTAAGCAAATCTCTTATGTAATAAGAGATTATTCTCAGGCTCCAAAAAATTTTTATTTTAATTACTTCATTAAAAAAACATAAAGTCGACTCGCTGCTGTGACCATCCTCACCATATTTAGTGTGTTCTGTTGATGGGAATAATGTTGATTACAATGAAGATGATGATGATGCTTATAACCATTGACCATTATTGCCTTCACCTTTCTATAATAACACATCAATTCCAAAAGAACATGTTAAAACGACATACGCCGACATGTATGACACTTTTAAAAGTGTCATTGTCGTCATCATCAGCAGCAGCAGCAAAAGCAACAGTAATAGCAGCACTGTTTGTTGTTGTGGCTGTAGCTATTTCAAGGGAACAATATAGTTGTACATGCATACATACATACATATGTATGTGTACATCGTTGTCTATAATGGGCTTTAATACCATATAAATGCCTAACTATGTCATACCACACCACTGCTTTTGTATCATCCTTCTTCATGTTCACATAATTTCTGATCACGATGACGATGACGATGTCGTTTATGATGACAATATCCACTGCTCACACTAACGCAGTGGCGATGGTGTCGCCAATATTGGCATCCTTTTGTATCTTACGTTATATTTTTGGTTTGGCAAGTTGTGCTGCCGTTCAACTGTTGCTATTGATGGAGCACTTTTTTCTACCTTAATTCCGCTGAACGCTTAGTTTGTTGTTGGCATGTTCTTCTAAGTTAAGGTTTCCTTTTATTAGTTTTCATGCACTCACACACACACACTCATAGCGAATTATTTGAATCTCAATTCCATTTGAGATTTTTGTTTTTGTATTTTAATAAATTTTTTTTTTGCCAGGCAAAAGCCGTGAAAACCTGACACTTCGTAAGTGTTCATATAAATGTTGTAGTGTTTAGTGAGTGTGTGCGCTTATATTGGCTGTTCAGAAAAAAAAAATTCAACACCAAGAAATACACACGCCTGTATGGCTGTTTGGCTGTATGTCTGTTCATTCGCCTATTGAATATGTTTATACCATCGATCTTCATTTTATTGCCATTTTGATTCCCTTTATTTTAATTTAATTTGAGTTTTTTACTTGCATAAGTTTATTCTTGTTTAGATCTTTGTTTTAGGGAATTTTCAAAGCCGTCAACGTAATTGTCTCTACATTCTTGCCATAATTTTTGATTGCTTGATATGTGAGCTTAAGCAAAAGGTATATGAGATACAAAAAGTTAAAGCGAAAGCAACACAAATAAAAAAGGATTCCAGTCTAACACTAATTTCCAAGAAATCTTTTTACGAATTAAGAAATAAATATTTGATAATATGGCCTTTTAAATAAGAAAAAATATTTTTTTTGCTTATACACAAACACGTTCATATTCATTTACGTTTTGGTTTAGGCGAAGGTGGAATATAAATATTGTTTTCTTTATGTCTGTGGTTGACTGGCTGTCTGGGAAATATATTTAAAAGCCTCATATTCAAAAGTGCTAAGGAAATGTTTGTTTTTATTATTGCCAACATTATTTATTGGTGCTCTTGTTAACTTTGATTGCATTATACAATTCATACAAAAAAATCTCATGGCGCACACATAAAAACATGAAATGAAAAAGGTAAATCAGCAAAAAAAAAAAAAACAGAAGAAATCAACGAACGAATTCAAAATTCAAAGACAGACGTACATTCAAGCAAATATGATTTGATTACCTACGAAATTATGGTAGTACTAGTACTGGTAGAACTGGAGTGTGCTCGTTCTTTGCTTTTTACCTGATTCCACTTACTCCCATCACATGAATATTTGTAAATTTATTGCAATTTAAATTGGATTTAAAATGAGAAAAAGCAACAAACATTGCTTTGTCCGGCATTGTTGCGTTTGTTATTTGTGGCAGTTTTTGCTTGGCTATGATGTGCAGCACTTTTAGCCCTTTTTTTAATTAAATACCTAAACCCAACAGGCATATTCCAAGCTGAGTGCCAACTAACTATATTTAACTCATGCTGACACATCCTTGCCAACTCATGCAGCCAACAAAAGTGTTTGACCAGCCATCCAACCAGCCAACCAAATAACTAACAACTTTTGTATTTACACACACACATGATATGCACATGCAATTTCCCGCAATCTAAGCTAAACTACTCACAAGAACAGTAACAACTAAAATAAAATAAATAAATAAATAAAAAACAACAAATAACATCATTATGATTCTTGTTCTGTTTAGTTGCACTAACTTCATCAGCCAGCATACCAATCATTATCTAGAGAAGATATTTGCTTTTCTTTAATATGTTAAACTTCTTTTTTTAAGTTTCTTTCATTTTTTTTTTGTGTTTTGTATTGCAAGTACGAAAAAGTGAATAAAAAAATTAAATCAAATATTGGCGACATTCGGGTTGGTGTTAGTGTTCCTCATTGCCCAGTCAGTTTTCATATAAAGTTTTCTACACAGATGTGTGCAAGAGGAACACATGGATGGATGCTTCACTGGTTTTTAACTCAGACAACAGCAAACAACAATTCCAAGGTGATAAAATATGTTGTGAATTTATTTTATTTTATTTCATTTCATTTCCACTTCTTTAATACGTTTATTTTTATATAACGTAGACTAGAGAATGACTTTTGTAAATATGAGTCGTATATGGTCATTTCTTTCCCAGTAAACAAAGCAAAAGCAACAACTACATGCACACTCGTTGGGCAGCTTACAGATTTTAAGTTTTATAATTTGAAGTGTCAAGTGTGGACTCTCGAATTTATTACTTCTTCAATGACAAATTTTTTATGAAAAATTTAGACAGAGAATGTTTGCTAGGTAATTTACTTATCTGTTATTTACAACAACTATAAAATGATGAAAAACAAATTGAAGCGTTTTTTATCTGCGTATCGATGCCTCAAGGCTACTGTAAGTGCAACATGTTTGGGTTTGTACGAATATCGTAATATTTTTTCTCTGTAATTTCTGGGGTATGCTGGTGTGTGTGTGTGCGTGGTTTTTTTTTTCAATATACCTTAAAATGCATATTGTGCGTTAGCCAGGCCAGCCAACGTTTGCATAGCCCAAAACATTTACTAAGTTAAATATGTGTGAGTCGGTGTGTATGTGTGTGCATAAGTATTTACGTAAAAATGAATGTCATATCCTGAATGTTAGCACTAGGACGTGGTGAGCCGTACGTATGCAGAAAATGTAGTGACGCCAACCATCATGTTGGTAGCGTGTTGGCATCTTGAAGTATTTGCCACTGAACGAACAGCCAACAAAATATTCATACACTGGCTATAAGAACAAGTACATACAACCACGACTACAGCCAAACTAACTGGAGGAACGGTCGTATACAAATAAACAAATATTTGGCGTATAGTATAAACGTAAAGTTTTGACCAAAAATACAACCATGACCTGCGTATAGTTACACGTCGTACAAACATGCAAACATACAAATTAAATTTATAACTTGTTGTATAAATATATTGATTAAAATATAATTGAAAATCGAAAATAATTTTTTAAATTGCAATTTCTCATCATCTTTTCTCGCACTAAAGAAATAAATAAGAAAAAAAAAAAAAACAATCAAAACGAAGACGTTTTATGACATTTTGATTAAATTGGAAAATAAATTGTTTTAATGAAAGGACATGGAATTTAAATTCTTTTTAATTTAAATTATTTTATAAAACAACTCGCTACTTCCTCAGCGAAGTATCATACTATCGTTATTATGATTTCATATTTCGCTACAGACCAATTAATCTCAGTTAATATAAATAAAATCAAAAGGTATCAATAAAGTACATACGAGTATATAAAAAGTACTATTTAGTCAGTTTCTTGATTTTTCTATTTACTCAGCACCGTTTGAGCTCGGTCGGACAGTTCTACATTTCTTAATATTAAAAAATTAAAAAGTAGCATTAAAATGTATAAAAAGTACCATTTTTTCTTTCACTTAATGATTTTTCACTTTTACCTGTAGTTGTTATATTAATGTTAATATTAAAAAATCAAAATGTACCATTAAAATTAGTAAAAGGTACCATAATGTCCCTTTTACGATTTCTTATTTCGTTCAGTACTGTTTAATTCTACTGTCTCAATTCTAAGTTTGTACATAACAAAAAAAAAAAAAAACCACTAAACTTATTGAAATTTAAAGTAGCAACCATATTTTTCCTTTTAGTACTTTTTTTCACCTTTGAAAAAAAAATTTACCATTGATTTTTATATTGGGTGTTACAAATTAGTAATAAAATGTTGATATGCAGCATAAATTTACATAAAAGTTCATATTTAGAAATAGTAGAAAAAGGCGGTATATAAAGAGTGATTTTTTTGCTATTATCTTTTTGGCAACACTAGTTTTGACAGCTCACGAACGTTTTGTATCTTGTGTCACTGTCAAACATCTTCAGTTTGGTCTATAATTTAATCATGAATCGTCTTACAAACGAACAACGCTTGCAAATTATTGAATTTTATTACCAAAATGCGTGCTCTGTTAAGAAAGTTCATCGCGCGCTTCTTCCATTTTATGGTCAGTTTAATCGACCTACTGAGGCTTCTATTCGGGCTATTGTAACAAAATTTCGCACCAAATTTACATTGTTGGACATTAAACCACCAACACGCTTACGTAGAGTGCGAACTGAAGAAAATATCGCAGCCGTATCGGCCAGTGTTGGTGATGACCGTGAATTATCGATTCGGCGCCGTTCGCAGCAATTGGGCCTCTGTTACTCCACTACGTGGAAAATTTTGCGGAAGGATTTGGGTGTGAAGCCTTATAAGATACAACTGGTGCAAGAATTGAAGCCAAACGACCTACCACAACGCCAAATTTTTGGTGAATGGGCTCTTGAAAAGTTAGATGAAGATCCACTTTTTTATCGAAGAATTGTGTTCAGCGACGAGGCTCATTTCTGGTTGAATGGATACGTGAACAAGCAAAACTGCCGTATTTGGAGTGAAGAGCAGCCAGAAGCATTGCAAGAGCTACCAATGCATCCACAAAAAACAACCGTTTGGTGCGGATTATGGGCTGGCGGCATCATTGGGCCGTATTTCTTCAAAGATGATGCGAATCACAACGTTACTGTGAATGGTGAGCGCTACCGTGCGATGATAACAAACTTTTTTTTGCCCAAAATGTAAGAGCTTGACTTGCATGACATGTGGTTTCAACAAGACGGTGCCACATGCCACGCAGCACGCGAAACAATGGACCAATTGAGAGGCGAGTTCGGTGAACAGTTTATTTCACGCTTGGGACCAGTCAATTGGCCGCCCAGATCGTGCGATTTAACGCCTCTAGACTATTTTTTGTGGGGCTATGTTAAGGCTAATGTCTATAGGGACAAGCCCGCTTCGATTGACGCACTGGAAGCCAACATTGCCAACATTATTCGTGAGATACCGGCCGAAATGTTGGAAAGAGTATGCCAAAATTGGACTAAGCGGATGGACCATTTGAGGCGCAGCCGCGGCCAACATTTGCATGAAATAATCTTCAAACATTAAATTATATCGACCCAACTATCGATCCAAATAAATATTTCATGCATTTTTCTGAATTTTATGTGTTTTTTTTTTTTAAATTTCCGATAGTTCTTATAAAATCACCTTTTATTTTACCCCTTAGTGGCTGGAACTTTAAAAAAGTGAAAGTATACATTGACTACTTTTTAAGAGCAGAGAAAACCACAATTTACTTTTTGTTGCTGTGATTGTTGCTTTGAATAATAAATGGGATTAAACAAATTTACCAATATTAGTGTTTTACCCTTTTTATCTCGCAAATTTTTAATTATTTAAGTAAAATATTGATTTAGATCAGTAGTAGTTCTGGATTTTACCCGTCTTTACCCCCTTAATATTAAAATTTCCAAAAATCTCTTCTTATTCGTTCTACACATTGTGAAAGGAAGCTGCTCATCTAATTTCAAGTCCGTAGGAGCGATCTCACTTGGGTCCTCTAGATTGATCCTTCTGTGATAACTGTATAAGAAGAAAGACGGATGCAATAGAAATAGAAGAGTAAATAATAGTCTCCTCCTCTTCCTCGTCTTGACAATTTTTACAATAGTCATTCGATGGTAAACCCATTCTCCTTGTATGGTTACCAAAACTGCAGTTGTCTGTTATTGCCGCCACCACATTCCTCAATTGAGCTCTCAAGTTCGTAGCTTTGGCCGTTTGAGTTGGGCGATGATGATAAGTCAGTACGTCAGTCAATAACGTTACTCTTTTATATATATAGATTACAAGTTTAATGGGAATTTGCATGGAGATCAACAAACGGTAGCCGTAGTGATGTAGTGGCAACTAAATTTAAATTGATAGCATTTGAGCCCACCCAAAAATAGTTTAAGTACCATTTAAGCAATTAGAAAAATTTATAAAACGATTATTTTGTATTTTTTGTTCAATTAAATATGATTTTAATTTTTCTTTAAGTAGAAAAAGCCATAAAGTTTAATGGCCATGAATACATGCCAACAATTGGCTAATCTGATTTCACACACACACACTCACACACAACACTTTATTTATTTATTTACTCAAATTCCAAGAAATATGAAGAAAAAGGAAACATCCAAGTGCCGCACAATTATTATGCCAGTCATCATCATACAGTTTGAGTTGAATTAAACTAATCAGTGTGTAAAATAGTAAACTCCTTTTATGAGGAGCGTGCAGTAACAAAAACTACGCCTACTCATTCCACATATACATACATACATGCACACGCAAATAAAACTGGTTGCAATAATAAACAATTAGAAAAGCAGAGCCTTCTTAAATTAAACTAGTCTAAAATAAATTGAATTACCTGCTTTAAACATGATTTGATTTTATAATGTGAATAAGCAAAATGAAGTAAATAGACGTTCAAAGTGAACGAATGTGGCAAAGTAGACTTTGAAGCGTCAGTCACGTCACTACATACGTACATACGAGTATGAGCATGAAGAATATAAAAAAAAATTAAATAAAACTCGGCATGTTAAGAAAAATTAACACTTTGATAAATAAATTCTACAACGCGCTTAATATTCACATACAGAACAAATGAGCGTGTAAGCGAGAGTACTTTTCTTTAATTCTAAAAACAATAAGAAGAAAGAAAAACAACATTAAAGATCAAATGCTTGTAAGCCGACAACAACCAGGGTCACTTTTTAATAATATTCACGTTTCTGTGTTAAAAATCGAGCAATAACTACAATTGCTCCGTAAAAGCGGTGTAACTACTAAACGTGCTGCACTTAAAGAAGCAAATCAAAGCAGCAAAAATAAAATCATGTATACTTATTTACATACAAACACAAATATAAACAGACCCATACACATGAAAAGCTAAACTCACTTATTTCTATATGTGCAATTACACTGAGAGAAAGTCTTAAAATTTAAAGGCTAAATTATTTTAAAAGCTTAAAATATATTTATGAGATGAAGACCAAATGCCGAAGAAAACCAAAAGAATTGAACAAATGCAGAGATGTTCTAAAAATCACTTTCTCTCAAAGTGATTTCAAGTCACGAAAAAGGTGTTCTGCGCACAAAATCATTTGACAACCGGGCATCTTGCTGCCTTACGATATCAAATCACTTGGAGCATTTCAAGCGTTTTGCTTTCAATTCGTTAACAAAATGGTTAAATGGACTTAATTTGAATTAATTTTTATTAGTTTTTTTAAAAAAATTTGTTATTTTACACAAAGGAACCGTAAAATTTATTAATTTAAAAATAAACTTTATTTTTTGTGGACAACTTTTTATCTTTCATTTAAAATTTTTGTGACTTTCATTTCTTGTTTTTCTTTTCTAAGCAAATTTTATTCTAAACAAAGTGTAAGAACTTTAAGCTCGTGATTGAGATCACTCGTAAAAACGAAAATTCTTCTGATTTCTAGAATCATTTACGTGATTTTAAAATCGTTTGTGGTTTAAAATCCCTGATTTTTCTGAATTTATTAACCCTTTCAAGACCATAGGACCATTCATATCCCAAGCCTAAAATTTGATAAAACGTACATTGTGTACGACTTTTGTCGATTTTAAATTTTTATATTGAATTAAAGTACTTCAGCATATAGTCACATGTAACTAAAATTTTAGTTTAAAGGCAAACATTTTTTTATCGTCAAAATTCTTTTTTAGACTCCAAGGGTGGGCCATAAAAAAGTCATCCGATGTTGTTTGGCTCTCATTTTTTTGTTTTTAAATGAAAATTAAATGTGTGTAGTTGCTCAGTCCTGTTGGAACCACGTGTCCTCCAGTCCTAATTCGTTCAGAAGAAACTCGGTTAACCTATAGCGCTCACCGTCCACTGTCGTCGTTTGAACAGCCCGATGACTCTTCCAGCGTGAACAGCGCACCATGCAGTCAATTTGAGCGGGTGTAATGGCTCCTCGTGCATCACTTGTCGATTTTCGGTTCCTCAGAATAGTTTTGCTTGTTCACGTACCCGCTGAGGTGGAAATGAGATTCGTCGCTCATTATGATTTTGGTCGAAAAATCGTCCACTTCGATGGAGTGTATCGCTCCATGGCTTGTTCACTTGTATTCTACATCTGTCTAGTTCACAAATGTCAAAACAGATTTGACATTGGCCGCCATTTGAAAAAATAAGAGAGAGGATGATTTCTTTTAGCCCACCTTATATCACTAAATTAACTGTTTTGTATGCAGTACGCTAATGGTACTTGAAAAGGTTAACGCTTAATTCTGTTTAAGTTAAAAGTTAAAAAAAAAATACAAGAGACCGTTTTGTTGTAAAACTTTTGAAAGTGTACTTCAGTTACGTGCAAGTGCTCGTTACCAGCAAGTATTTGAGATATTGTTGAAATACTCATCATTTATGCGCTATGTAAGCGAATAAAAAAATACAAAATTTATTTAAAAAAAAAAAAAGACGAGTTAATCGCGGTAAATTACTTGGCAAGTACGTGATTGTTTATCATCACATGCTTTGTATTTGATTATCAACTTAACTAACTAAATGCAACAGCCATCCAAATCATCTAGCATTTCGTTTCCCTGATCTGTTTTAGGAATTTGTATTTGACTTTTTTTTTGTTTTTTTTTTTCAATTCTTTATTCAACATCATGACCAGGAGTAGTTATTTCATATTGGCAAGCTACTCCATCAGTACAAGTTTATTATGCATATCTGCTTCAACATTTTCATGAGGCCAATGTTGGAGAGTTTTGAAAGAGAAGAATATTTAGTTTTTGACTTTATTTTCAATTTCTGCATAGCTCGATTGTTGTTGATTTTTGTTCTTGCAGGAAATTGCAGTATTAGAAATGAAGGAGCATGTCCTCTTGACCAGATTCCTTAACTCATCTTTGAAAAGAAAACGGTGTCATTTCTTTTGTTTCTTTTTTTTTAGTTCGTTTTTATATTATTAACAGATAAATAAATTCACTCAACTTGTAAGTGGGAATTGTTCTTGTATTTTGTTTTGTTATTTATTTAACATTAAATTCTTTAAAAAAAATCGCTATGGAAATGGAAATATATAAATTGACACACACAATAGAGCTTGGCCGAGGTTAAACGTGTTGTTTGTTGCCAGCAAATTTACAAATATTTCGTGAGTGTAACCAAAATGCTTTCAATATATGCATTTCATTCTAGTTAAGCCTGCAATAAAGAAACTAACCAGAGAGATACAATAACGATAATAATTTGATATTTCTAAAATGTTTATGAAAATGTTTAACATTTTTTTTTTCCAAAAGGAGCAAAGGAAAAACTCAATTCGGCGATAGACCTTGAAAAATTAATTTTTTGTTTTTGAAATTCCATTTTTGTATAAAGAATTGCAATAATTGTTACGTGAATAACCACAATACGAGCTGTGATCTTTAAGGCTTATTGGGGTTTACTTGAATGACTAATAAAACTCAAGGTAAAATGCAAATATTTGTTGACCTTTTTGAACGAACCACAAAAACCACCCGCATGTGAGCATTTGCAAATGATATTGCGAAAAAGAGTTGAAAAAAAATTCAGCTATTCTTGCGGCTCTAGATAAGTAGTAAATTCTTAAAAGAACGCAGCCACACTGTTGACTTTAAAGAGGTTTATTTGTTACATGATCCGGATGCAATTGTGCGTAACAATTAAGTCGTGCTTTTAGCCTCTTTTTCTCAACGTACTAAACGAATTTCTTAAAAATTGGTCAAAAGTGAAGAAAGAAAAAACTAAATGTTATCGTTTTCAAGTTGTTGTTTTTGTTTCAGTTGATTACACATCACGATCAGTTTTGCTTTTTTTTTTACTTTGAGAATTGAGAGTTTTTTGTGTCGTTGGAGGGGGCAGATAAAAAATTCTTTAGCATTTTGCTTTGACAAGTGGGAGCTTTTATTGTGGTTAATCACGATTTCAAGTTTAAGGCATATTTGGGCAACATTTGGCGAAAAACGGTTTCATTGTTCTCCAAAGCCAATAAAAACAATCATCATCCTCATCAGAAATATAGCAGGCAAGCAACAATAATTGTAATAATAATAATAATAATAACAATAACAATAACAACTATAGGCAGCAAACAGACGGCGGCGGTTCTTGTGGTCGAATTGTTTAAATACACTGAACATTGAATGGGTGAACTGTTTTGTTGCTGTTGTTGGTGTTGCTATTGGTTTATCTTTAGAACTTTTTTAAAACTTACTTGTTTGTTTTTTGGTTGGCTGTGATTTTTATTGTTGCTTTTTTTGTTGTACATGGTTGACTTCAAAAAGTTGTTGGTTGCTGAATAAAATTATTGCAAACACGTCGCGTTGATTTATTGTTAAATCGCGCATGAGTAATGGTGCAAAACTTAAATATGTTTGCCTCTTGTTGTTGCTGTTGCTGTTGCTGCTTCTAGAAAGGAGCTAAACATACCCGACACACACACATTCACGTCACCGTTTGAATGACTAACTTGTACAACATCTAGCAGTAAATGAACATTTAAGTTGAGAGCTCTAGCTTTAGCAATTGTTCTTTTTAACAAACAGAACTTTTCATTCCTTCTTTACAACCAAATCAAAAGACCCATAACAATATTTGTTCAGCTTCATACCGCTTGGGATTTTCCGCTGCCTGGCAAAACACAATTTATTTTTTTTCTTTTCTACTGACAATTTTTTTTTATTCCTTTTGGTTCGTTACATTTTGTATGTTCTTTTATTTTTTGCTCTTTGTATGTTTTTCGTCGAAATGTTATTTATGCGGGCAATTTTCGAAATGGATTTATTGATTAAGACAATCCCCAACAATAACTACTAAAACAAAAGCACAAACAACATTCTGATAAACGTAAATAAATAGTAAATGCAACGTAATGCACACAGCCAGTCTCTAGTTATAAGAGCCCTTATAAATAAATGAAACTTCAAAAACGATTCCAAACAAATTATTTTCAAATTGTCATAAAGTTTAATTCGAAGACATTTATCATTCTTCAATAAAATGTTGAAGACAAAATAAACACTTCCTTCTGATCTAGTCCCACGAACGGAATAAAAAACGGAAATAAAACCATAAAACAAAAAAGTGATTTAGAAGAATTTGAAGGTTGAAAAAAATTGTCTATACAAGAAATAGATGCGTAATCGTGTAATTAACATGAGATTTTGCTACATTTGTGTTTGTAAAGTGTTTGGAACCTGTATTTTTAATTAATTAAGCATTAATTACTTTTCTGTTACACATACTCTGCTGCCACATTAAATGATATACATCTGCTCATTTGTTTTTAGCAAACACAGCAGCAGTAGAAAAGTATGTGTTAATTTAAGAAAAAAAAAATATTTTTTCTTCTTTTGCAAAATGCTAATTAAATAATCAACTTTTGTTCAGACTCCAAAAAAAGAACTAACTGTCATCTTTCGAAAAACACACCTTGAGAGCAATTAATGGCACAAGAACGGAGCAAACAATGAGACAAATAAAACAAGAAAAATTTTAGCAAATTTATTTTTTTTTAATTTCACTTAAGGAAGTCAAATTTGCATGTTTCTTCCATTTTATTTTGAACATGCTTTGCTGCATTTGGTTAAAAAATAAAAAAAAAAGTTTAGTTTTGCATGTTACCCATTTTCTTTATAGTTCTCTCTTTTTTGTACACCCACTTCTGTAGTTTGCTTGCATGCAGACTGCATTTGTAATGAATCTTACACTTTTCAGGAGGTTACTGCGCTTTTTCATTTCTGGTTTAGTGTTGCTCAAACAAAACTTGAACTTGCAACATCCTACGCAATGCGCAATTTAGCAGAAGCTTTTAAAGTAATCGCGTATTTTAGATTTTTTATTTTTTGTTTGCTTTTGTGCTCCTCTTAAAAGATTGTCATCTTAAATGGGGAGTTTCGAAAATTTTTACGTTTTCGTTTTTAAGTCACATTAACCATAAAGCAGTTTTAGTTTTGCATCGTCGGGTTAATCAACCGTTTACTTAAATGAATTCATAAAACCAAGATAAACATAATTGTTGAATCGTTTATGCAGCTTATTGCCAACAGCCAGAGAGGAAGGAAAACAATAAATGAAGTTTGTGTCACAACATTCAATTGTTTATGCTGAAAAATGTTTAAAAAGGTGGAACCTTTGGTTATTAAAGAATGAGATATGAACACATTATTTATAAGGAAGCGTGTATGTATTAATCACTAAAATGGATAATGGACTTGGGTTTGTTTTTAGTTTTCTTTTCCACAAAATTTCTTTTTGACTTAAAAAAAAAATAGATTTTGAAACGTGAAACTTTTAGCCATTTTTTGGATTTTTTGTAGATGCAACCAAGCCAATCTACTAGGACATAGAAGTTAAAAACAGAAGCCTTATATTTATAGTTAAATTGCGGCAAATGATTTTTATCTGTCAAAAATTCTCATACCTATACAAAATGTATAGAGCATACCGAAATAGTGCGGCGGCAATGCAGAGCAATAGGCAAACCCAATCTTGACAGCATGTTTTGTAGTGAAGTTGGCTGCAAAACAATTGTTTTTATTTTATTTTTGTTTTGTTCTTGTTGACCAGTGATGACATGTTAGCTAGTTTTTTTAATTTGGCGTTTTCAACTTTATTTTTGTTTGTCCTTAGTGGGTTTTATTTAGGGATGACGCTTGCCACTCCTGCTGGTGTTAAATATCAAATAAAAAAGAAAACAAAATTGTTAATTGTGGCAGAGTTGCTGCTTTGTATCGCTTTAAAGCATATGCCAACCATAACCAGCTTAACAGCATTTAAACATATTTTTTCCCCCAAGAAATCTATTTTTAAATACGAATTTGATAATTTTACAGAAAAATTGTATGAAATTTTCTTCAACCACATGACGATCACGTCCATACACAAAACGATTAAATTTTTAAAATATTTACACAAATACCCTTTACCCTATGGAGAATATTAATATTATGATGTGATAAGAGTGGCAGAATGTTATTTTTGCTATTTTTTCGTCTTCTCTGCAAACAGATTTTTTACACAAACAAGCAAGCAGGCTGGCTGCCAACAATAACAAGATACAATCAATTCTAAAATATCACCAATGAGCGAGAAGGAAAGAGGAAAAAAAGTATTTCGTGCATGCATATAAATGCCACATACTCGTACACGTACAGCCAGGCTAAGCTTCCATAATAATAAAAATAATAACAATAATAATGACGTCGATGATGGTCAGGACGAAGCTGATGATGATTACGTCGACAAGAATAACGATGATGATGTGAATGTGCACTCAACAAAATTGCACTTGGTGCAAAATGATAAAACAGAGCACGCAACTACAAAAAGTCAATGTCGCCGCGCACTGATCAAAGTTTATTGTAAAAAAAAAAAAATAAGTAAAGATAAAAGGAGTGGTTGATTTGCACCAACAAAAGAAAGACGGCAGCAAATAAATGTGATGGAAGATGTGTTGATGATCGCTACAAGTCGCTCTTCTGTGCTGCTTTTTTTTTTTTTTTTTTTTTTTTTTTTTTTTTTTTTTTGTTTGCTTTTTGGCTGATGATTACATTGCAACTGATGCTGATAAAATGAATGTTTTGCTTGAAGCATCATCCTACCCAGGTAACTTGGCACTACAAATTCGAATTTGGATGCTTAGCCAAAATTAAAATATTTTGATTTCTTCAGAAACAGCAAAGATTAAGATTTTTAGAAATGCCGTTCAAAATTTTCAATTTGTTATTTTTCATTAGTAAAAGTCACCCGACTTTTCATAAAGTATAAAAATGCCATATGAAAAGCCAGTTTGTAGGGAAGCTTAAGATTGACATGGCCTTGGTAAAAATTTTAAAACTTTTTCAAGAGAAAACACAAAAACAAAAAAAAAACGAAGGAAAAACATGTATTGAAATTGAAATTGATTGCAATTATGAAGAAGGTGAGAAGTGTTGGCAGCTTATAAGCCTTAATGCTGAAATGCTTCTGCTGATGATGATCGTCATCATTATCGTGTATTGCTTTGTTCGTATATGAAATGAATGATTAACGCTCGTTTCGTTCGTTGGTTGTTGTTGACGGTGTTATGTCGTATTGCAGGTGCAATTTATTTTGTCGTTTTCTTTTTTGTAAATTCCAAAAAGCAGTAGATCCCTTTTTATCTCGGGGGACATGTTATTATGCTTGTTACATCGCCAACTCCATCATCTGAATCATATCATTTTTTAACACTTTCCTTGAACCAAGTGCTGGTTGCTTAAGCCTGCCACCAACTGATTGAATGGGAGAGTGACTGAATTGGCGGTTAACAAGGTTACACTTGAATTTGTCTTGAATTCGTTTTTCTTTTGAGATTTTGTATTTTTGTGTTCTTGAGATTTATGATGACGTTTTTTGGTTTAAAGCTTCTATTATGTCCATTATAGTGATCGATGATGATCTTTTCGTTCGCATTTCTTTATACGAACTCCAATAAACTGCAGTACAGCTCGCATAACATGAGAAAACTTATTGTTTAAATAAAAATAATGATTTGTCTTCATTTGTCAATTTTGTTGTTAAACAAGAATCTTATTTTCTTATCTCTCAACACACCATTGCATTCAATAATGTGGAGGTGTGTGAACTACACTATTTATTAATGAAATTTTGTTTCATTATTTGGCCTTTTAAAACTCATAAAACCATCAGCAACTCAAGCATGTAAAATGTTAATGACAATATTATCATTTGTCATAAAAAATAAAGAAATAAAACAAAAGGAAAGGGGTCAATCAAACACATGTAAAAGCAATTTAATTCACATGATATAAAAATTAAAAAATATAACGTTAATTTCTAGTTTGTAAACTAGACAACGGAAATGAAACTGGGCACATGTGCTAGCACCAGCGGTTTTAAATAAAAAAGGGCTTTTCTGTTTACCTGCCAATTTAAATTTCTAAATAAAAACTACTCTTTTGTTTGTATCACTGTACCTACACACACGTACGACAAGTTCAAAATATCCATTTCGTTAAGTCATAAACATTAGAGAAGAAAGAAATTTATTTAGAAAATGTTTACAACAAGTATTAGCAGCAGCAGCTGGCTGTTTTGGACAACCCCTAAAAGAATTACGTCTGAGTTTATCTGAAAATTTAAAATGACTATTGGTGCGCTGATGTTTATATAATTTTAGGTAATCG
This sequence comes from Thelaira solivaga, assembly GCA_947397855.1. Lineage (NCBI taxonomy): Eukaryota > Metazoa > Arthropoda > Insecta > Diptera > Tachinidae > Thelaira > Thelaira solivaga. Next base: position 19,762,830 of record OX377613.1, read on the forward strand.
ATCATTTTTTGAAGTTTATAATTTATTTATCTTTGTTTTTTCTTATTTGTAAGAACATCTTGTTACAGAAAAAAAAATAACCAAAGTAGCAGACAAAAAAACAGACTGAAGCAGGTTATACATTCTGCATGTCATTGATGATTTCGATTATCAAAAATTATTGTTACCGTTCATTATCTCACATAAGCAATTAAACTACTAGAATTGATAGGTCATGGCTCGTAAATAATTGTGTTGCGGTGTGTGGCTTTCAATTAAAACAATATTTTTTTCCATACTGCGGAACAGACTTGTTCTCTTGTCTAATATTTACTTAAAAAAAAAAAAAAAGAATTTGAAAAATTTCTTAGAAAAACTCTAGCCTATAAAATTTATGATAATTACTGGGGTTTCGGTCTTTTTATTTTTAATTCAATTGAAATTTCACCTTGAACACTACAATATAAGCAGTTAACTCAAGGATTTGTGTGTAAAACTGTTTCTTGTTTTATAACCTCAAGGGTGATAATTGTTAATATGCTGCTTTCAATGCCAAAGGATGGATGGATGCACTTAAGTAGTTGAAGAAAACCGATTTTGTGTTAAAAATGTGGCTACTGTTGTTTACTTAAACAAATATTTACAACCTCAACTTTTAGCGCTGCAATAAAAATTGTTGTTCACTAAATATCAATGAGTGTTCACGGGCTTGTTTTTAATTTAACTAAACAAAAGTTGTTGGCTAAACAAGGCGGTATTGGCTTTGAATTTGATTTAAATGCAAAAAACAAAAAAATGGAAAAACAGTACAACGATAACCAACTTAATAAGGTCTAATTATAAGCGGAGAGCCATCATCTGAACTTAATTAAAGGCATTTACTCGTATATTATAAAATTATAAATGAAAAATTTTTGTTGAAAATTGGCTGACCAGCAGAAACTCATCAACATTAAACAAACAAGATAAGTGTTTGCCAAATGTGTGCTTGAACAAACTAGCAAACCAAGAGTACAAACATTTTCATACTATTTTGTACAACCAACGTAAACGATATGTAGTCTTACTCACATAAAATAGAAGGAACGTGATGAAATGCAGCAGACATTTTTCAACGCACTGCTTGAACTGATCATCACTTAAGTGTGAAAATTTTCAACTTTTTTTTTTTACAACTTCTTTGTTGCAATACCGTTTTGCTTATAAGCAATAATAAAAAAGAAACACCATGAAATTTAGTTTAAATTTAGGCTCACGTTTTGATATTAGATTCCAAATTGGAAAATTACACCTTGTCAGTTCAATACCTTTTGATGGTTTCCACAAATAATAACAAGGGAATACAAATTTAAAGTACATGTCAGCCATCAGTTGCCTTTTAACTTGGCATAGAGGTACCCACAAACCTTACGATACAAACACTGCATTTACTACATTAAAACAAAAAAAAAAAGAATAAAACTGGAGGTGTTAACCATAAAATTTGAACAAATCAAATGTAACACAAAACATGAATTTCATACATTCGGTTTTTTTTTCTATTTTCGGTTTTACCCATCAATCAGCAGGTGGTGTATGTATGGCTTTCATAATGAGCAGTTTGTGAAAATTGGAAAATTAAATAGAAAAACAAAGAAAATTTGATTAGATGGAGTTTTGTTCGATATGAAAATCTAATTAAAAGAAAATAAAACTATAAAATCTTCATTCCTTGTTGGCATTCAAAACAACTCCACTTGTTTCTTTGAACCAAAGGCGTGCCGTTATTCTGTAAAACGCAATATAAATTAAAAATTTTATTTCTGGAATATTCAAAAACTAAAGCTTTCATTTTATAATCAGTCTAATTATCAGTTTTTTAATTTTTAGCTTTCCTCTTATTATTAAAAAAATTTCTCGATTTTTTATCATAGAAAATTCTCTAGTTTAGGAAATTTTTTCCATAAAACAAAACTTTCTCTTAAAAAAAAGTTCCGGAAAATATTTATAATTGGGCTGAGACTTTTAATTTTCTTTTAAGAGGGCTTTGCTGCAGTCCAAGTTGCTATGAAATCGTCAAAAGCAAGAAAAGCTCCAGGTAGCGACGAAGTAAAAGGAGCCATGATTACTAATTTGCCAAACTCTTCTTTGCGGACATTTCTCTTTATTTTTAAGTTCATGTTGCGGTTGGGTGCTTTTCCGAAGTCATGGAAAAATTGCTTGTCAAGAAATTAAGGCACCACGTCGAAATAAATTCTGTTATAATATACCCTCAATTTGGATTCAGAAAAAACACAGCACTCTGGAACTAGGAATACTGCTCAGCACTTTTTATGAATCTCAAGCATTCGACAAAGTCTGTCAGGACGCTTTGTTGCCAAAATTGTAAATCTGCTACCAGAAAACGTTCATTAGCTGCTCAAAAACTACATTAGGAACAAATCTTTTCATTTAATATAGAAATCTGTTTTATCTTCCACCAGATATATACATGCTGGCGTGCCACAGGGAAATATTCTTCGTTCTTTCCTATACATTTTATTCACCGCAGATATGCCCATGTCAAATGACTCATACATCAACCTTTACAGACGATACTGCCTTACTGAGTAATAGCAAGCGAACAACTTCAACCACATATAAATCAGTTGAAGAAATGGCTCTTAAAGTGGAAGATAATAATAAATGCTTCAAAGTGTGTCCACATTATGTTAGATAACCGTGTGCAATATCTTGGTATTCATCTTGATAGGCGTCATACGTGGACTAGTCACATAGAAGCTAAAATAACTCTTCTGAAGTTGAAAACTGCAAAGCTCTACTGGCTTGTAGGACAACACTCTGCACGTAGATCTTAAAATATGGCTATATGGGATTTCAGCTGTGGGGAACTGCTTCTGCATCAAATATTGCAAAATTACAAAGCCAGTAACAAATTTTACGAATAATCACAGGGGCTACTTGGTACATTAAAAATGCAAATATACATAAGGACCTAAATATTATTTACATTGGAGAGGAAATCAAGAAAGTCAATACGTAGTAAAGGCTGGTTAAATTTTAAGGGCCGATGTTGAATGTGAACCACACCCTAAGCGTCAAGTTTTTTTATGCATTTCATGTTACATTTCTCAATTTCAGACTAATTCAATTTGAACCATGGAAAGATACACAATCGAGCAACGCGTTAAATTTATTCAGGCTTATTATGAAAATGGGCGTTCGGTCAATTTAATCGTCCAAATGTGCGTACAATCGGGAAAATCGTGCAAAAATTTGAGCAAACCGGGTCTGTAGGAGATGTGAAAACACCAGTGCATGCTCGTACAGCTTGTACTGCAGAATATATTGCTGCTGTTCGCGATAGTGTGGCTGAAGAGCCATCTACCTCAACTCGTCGTCGTGACCAACAATTGAACCTCTAACGCTCGTCGTTGATGAACATTATGCATAAAGACTTGCATTTACACGTTTACAAGGTGCAATTGACTAAAGAACTAAAACCTCTTGACCATTCTAAACGTCGTCAATGGTCAGAATGGTGGCAAAAAATGGCAACAATGGATGATCAATTTTCGAAGAAAATCATCTTCACCTCAGTGGATTCGTCAATAAGCAGAATTTCCGCATTTGTGCGAATGATAATCCGAGAGTGATTGTCGAAAAACCAATACATCAGCAAAGAGTGACTGTTTGGTGCGGGTTATGGGCTGGTGGCACCATTTTTTTTCCAAAATGAGACCGGTCAGGCAGTTACTGTGAATGGTATTCGCTATCGTGGGATGATAAAGAACTTTTTATGGCCCGAATTGAAATATATGGCTGTAAACGATATGTGGTTCCACACAGCTAACGAAACAATGGCTCTCTTGCGACAAATTCAATGGCCGTGTTATCTCTAGTGGTGACGATGTCAATTGGCCGCCAAGATCATGTGATTTGATACAGTTGGACTTCTTTCTTTGAGGTTATTTGAAAGAAAAGGTATACGTCGATAAGGCAGCAACAATTCAAGAGCTAAAGGATGAGATAATTCGGCACAGAACCTCAATTATGTCTCAGCGTCATCGAAAATATGGACCATCTGATGGAGGTGTGCCGCCGAGGTCGCGACGGCCATTTGGCCGATATTGTGTTTCATACATAATTAAACCATACTATATTATCATAATAAAATAATTTCCTAAATAATTTGTTTTATTTAAAATCAACATCGGCCCTTAAAAATTAACCACCCTTTACAAACTAGAGACTTGCTTGTTTTTGAGGGCCACAGAAGACTGAAAAGGAAACAGACATTTAGTCTGATTGTTCGACCATCAACTTGAAATTGTAGTGGCAATGGAAACTATATGTAAATTTTATATAAAATTTTATAAATTTCATTTAGGAAGATTCAAAATTAAAACAAATTATTACAAAAAAATTCTTTTATTTTTCCTGGCAAAAAAATTAATATTTTTTCTTAATAGTTTGCAAGCCAAGTTTCTTTTTCAGATTCAACAAAAACAATTTTTTTTTTCTTTTCTAAAAGCTTCAAAAATTTGTATTGCTAAATTATGTGAATGTTAATTTCAAAGCTGAATTTGGTCATCAAATCTACATGAGACAAAGAATTTCTATTGGAGATTGGCGTTTAAAATAAGAAAAATCGGATATTATTGCTGATGACAGCAAGGGATTACAGTATAAGAATAAGATGAATCCGTTTTTTTTTTTAACTAGAGGTTTCTTAAAAAAAATTTTAGAATAACAGGTAGAATATTTTTTTAATAAATCGCGGCTTATTAAGAAAACATTTTTCATACAATAAAAAGCGTTAATTGGGAAACTGTATCATTTTATATTCACTTACTAAAAATACACTAAAGCCATGAACAACTTAATTTTTTGTGGAACTATTGAGAGGTAATTTTTTTTTAACAAAAAATTCTAATTTGTTTAGTTAAAAAAATTTTTACTCAAATTAAAAATAAAATTATGTTAAACTCAAATAGATTAAATTAGATTAGAAAAAATAAACGAAATTAGTGACAAGAAATAAATTTAGGCAAAATGGTCAACAAATCTAGCACAAGATAAGCAGGACACAATCGAATGAAAACTTCTTTCGTAAAAAAAGAAAAAATATAAAAAACGTAAATTGTTTTTGTTTGAACACAAACTTACAAAATAAGTTGTCTTTTGCTTTTACAGAGCCCGGCCGAATAAAAAAAGAGTCACCACTCTAGTCTTCTTTTTTAATTAAGCACACAGTTGAAACTCGGTGTGAAATTTAATTACAAATTGATTGAAATTGTCAACTTTATGCGGTCTAATTAATTATTAATATTTAATGTAAAATTTTCTAAACGAAAATTTAGTTTTTCTTGGCAAGACATTTTCAAGGCGAAATGTTACTTACAGGCCAGGAACTTCATGCAAATACATGTTTGTTGTGGTTACACTAAAGTTAATTACCCCTATCGTGAATATTTTTCCCTCGAAATATCTCCCTTTTCCCTAAATTTGCAATCGTGAATTATTTTCATGGGAAAAAATTCGCATGTTCGAAAAAAAATTGGTATCGCCGATTTTTATTCCCGTGGGTTTTTCCCAAAAGTATTGTGATATTTTTCACAAACATTTTGTTTGGGAATAAAATTTAGAATTGTTGCACCGGCAAATAAAATTAGAGAAACTGAAAATCAAGCAATCTAATAGCAATGATGGACTGTAAACATGTAAGAATGTGATAATTGTTTAGTTTTAAAAACGTATATTAATTATGAATTAGAATTTTTGTTGCCTTTTTTATGTGCCTGTTTATTAAAATTTTTTGCGATACATGAAGACAACCAAAAATAACACAAATGTGATTTATTGTTGTTTAGATTTAAGATTTCGTATCTTTCTAAAGAATATTACTTTTTAAATTTTTTGTATGCAGTTTTGGTAGGCAGTTCTGGTTCAATATATCTAAAAGGTATTTAAAAGCTGCTTTGTTAGCTAGAAAATGTTGTTAGAACCTGCAAAGAATTTATTTATATGTACATATATGTACATAATGTTAACAATTCTTCATGTTTTCACTTACATTGTTTCTGGTAAGCACAATGGATTTGATGCATCTCTTAAATTCCGTCTTTTTATTTTCTCCAATAATTTCTTCTCTTCTTCTAATAACATAAATCGGAGCGAAATACTATGCATTTTATTGAATAATAACAATTTATTAAGAAAATTACAAAAAAAAAAAAAAAAACACAAACAATTCAACAACATCAATTCACAATAGTATGTTCTGTTCGAATTGCCACATATGTTTCGAAAATATATTTTATTCCCTAACAATTGGCGATACCAAATTATTGTTCATGGGAATAAACAAATTATTCCCTCGAATTTATTCCCTTGAGATTCGCGATAAGGGTGAATATCTTTCCGATAAAATGGCATAAATTTTTTTAGTGCATATTTTTCCATATTTTGGCTTAAATGCTTTCAATTTCGCTTTTAGGAGAAGACTTTAACAAAAATAAAATGTTGCTCTACTTGACTGATGAAGCGCCATACATGATTAAGTCTGGAGATTTATTAAAGGTATTTTAACAAAAATTTATTACATTTCACGTGCGTTGCTCATGTCATGCATTGTGTGGTTGTAGAAATTATAAATTAATTTGCTACAATAGATCTGTTGATATCATTTGATAAAAAAAATATTTTTTAAGTCACCCTTCTTTATTTTACTATGTAAAGAAAAATATCCTGACTTGAATCTTTCACCACAACTAAATTTAAGAAGATGGGGAACCCGCTTGGAGATAGCTGAGTATTAAGCCAAAAAGTTTGAAGAATTTAAAGACCATATCACAATTTTAACGAAACTGATGCAGCTGCTATAAACAAAAAGTTATATTTCAAATGGGTTTTTAGTCGAATAAGAGAAGTAGAAAATTAATCAGCGAAAAAATAAAAGCCAAACTTAATGCAGTTGTAAAATTGAATGCTGGTGGATTTAAAAAAGTTAAAGAAATAAGTAGTATTTTTAATTTACTTTCCATTAAAGAAAATATTGTAGAAAATGAATATTCTAAAAGGAATTGACCACTTTTAAAACGCACCTATTACATCTGTTGCTGTCGAACGAACATTTTCAATGTTTAAAACAGTTTTAAGAACAAATAGAATGATAACTTAAAATAATTATTATTTTATATACAGAAATCTTTATCTACTAACGGGTCCGCCAAATAACTTTTTTTTTTGAAAATGCTATAAAAAAAACTACTGAATATTTTCTCAAATTTCTTTTTTTATTTGAAAGTACAATCCTTCCGGTTAATAATGAAAAATAACGATCGGTCCAATTTTTAAGCACATTATCGATTGTGTGCAGCTGTATATTACCAATGGCTTCACGAATATTGTCCTTTAAAGCGTCAATTGTCTCTGGCTTGTCGGCGTAACACTTATCTTTGACGGCACCCCACGAATAATAGTCCAACGGTGTCAAATCGCAGCTCCGAGGTGGCCAAACGACATCAGGGCGCAAAACATCGAGTGTAGCTTCGGCTGTGTGGCACGTAGCGCTGTCCTGTTGAAACCAAATGTTGCCAATATACCCCTCTTCAATTTTTGTGAACAAAAATTCGTTCAACATGGCCCGATAACGATCGCCATTGACTAACGGCCACTCCTTGCTCATTTTCTAAGAAAAATGGCCCAATTATGCCTGTGGACCAAAATCCGCACCAAACAGTGACTCGTTTTGGGTGCGTCGGCTTTTCAATGTATGCGTGCGGGTTTTCTGTGCCCCAAATGCGACAATTTTGCTTGTTTCCATACCCGCCAAGATCAAAATGAGCTTCATCTGAAAAGATGATTTTTTTGGCAAAATCGGCATCTTCTGTAATTCTATCGCAGGCTCACTTAGCGAAGCGAAAACACAACCATATTCTTTCAGCGGAAGGATAAAACTAATTATCTGTAAAATCGGACATGAGCTACGTGTTACCACTCACGAAATAAGCACTAGTTGAAAAAAAAAACATTAGATGGCGGACCCTTTACTACTTTTTAAACTACATTTTCACTTCTTAAAACGAAATTCAATGTATTTATTTATTGTAAATTTTTTCGTTTTTATGAATTTATAAATGATTAAATAATTTAATTTTAATTGCATATTTTTAATTTTATCTTTGCATATTTTGCGCTGTTTATTTATAATAGACGAAAAGTGCAAAACACTGCCGAAGAATTTTTTTTGATTTAAGCTTGTTTCATAAAACCATTTTCAATTACAATTGTTACGAGAGTATATAAAGCAAAAGAGTGTACAACGAGGATTAACTGTAAGTGAGCCTCAGAACGTTTAGGTAAATAAATACCACGCATTTGTAATTATTATGTTTATTCGATTAGATGGGTTAGATAAGCCAATGAATAGAATTATACCGTCACACTGTTAAAGCGGAAAGTGGATCTGCAACAAGCACAGAAAAACAACAAAAGTATAATTTCATGAGAAGAAATGTATCCATATCCCACTGTGAACAAACGCATTTATTATGTATATTGGCGCATTGACACATTCTAATTCATACAGATTGTATGTTTGTTCACAAAATCAAACACAAATAAGTTGGAAAGTTGGTCATTCCTACCACAAACCAAAAAGGTAGGAATGTAATCAAGCTTGTAGGTACAATGCTGAGATTAAAATACGCGTGCATAAATACAAAATGAAATTCATTTCCATGAAACCAAACTAAACGAAATATAAAAATTGTGTATATACCTGTTATATCCCGCAGTGTATCAAAGAGGAAAGCGGCAAGCAATGAATATTAAACTAATCCTTTAACATATACTTATGAGCATATAAAAAAAAAATTATAATAGTAAAAAAAAGTATTTCTGGAATAATTTTCACTGTTTTAAAAGTGTTACTATTATGAGTAAATGGTATGAAAGTATTACCTTCTGTTACTTGTGGTTAATCAGCTGTAGATTGTTTATTAAAAAAAAAATGTTCAAGCAAGTAGAATTGAATGTTATTAACTGCTTAAAAATTAAAAAAAGGCAGGTATTTTTCTCTAACCTAAAAATTATCACATACTTCCTCAATAGATGTTACAGATTTTAAATTATAAATTTAAAGAAAAAGAATTAAAACAAAAACAGACTTGAACTTTAAAGGAGAACATTTTGCTTGAGTAAAATTGTCTTTGTTCCCATAATTATATTAAACAAACACTTGCATTTAAATGAAAAAAAAAAAAAATATTTAAAAAATACACACAAACACACGAAACCAGAAAAAAGTAAATGCTGGCAAAATAAAACGCACACGTATGTCTTCCCTGATAGAAGTGAGAATTTCAGATATTTAATACCAAATATGTACATGCAACATTTGGTTGCATTGTTAGCTATCAATTGACATCTGTTTGAGTGAATTTTAGTAAAAAAAAAAAGAAAACAAAATAAAAAAGATTGTCAGGTAAATCAAAAAGAACACACACATGTTCGTGCCAGCCCATAAAACACGAAAAGAAAATAAGGAAAAATACATGGACAGTTTAAAACATCATTTAAATCAATTAAAAATAATTTTACTAACAGATTTCAAATGCTTTTGTTTTCGTATTTAATTTCTGAGAAGTTTCCGTTCGGGATGAGACTGGGTATTTAAAAAGAAATTCAATATATTTTCTTAATTTTAAATTTTAATTCCACAAAATAAAAATATGTACGTACGGATTACTAATTTCGAAAGAAACTGAAATGATTTTTATATACTAGCGGTGTCAATTAAATATTTTTAAAATAAGAAAATAAATTGTAAACGTAAAGGAAAATAAAAATGTAATCGTATCTAAGATTTTGATTTTTTTTTTGTATTTTTTATGCATTTTACCACGAACTTGGAACTCATTAACTTGTAGTTTTATTTTCAGGCGATTAACCATCGATAAAACAACAACACCCAAACAAAATAACAAAAAAAAGTTTCATCATCTTCTTGTAAACATATGGCAGGGATTCTTAAACCGTTTTAGTTTTAAAGAAAACTAACACACAATTATCTGGCAACAAATTTAGATGGCAGGAAAAAAATTAATGAAATTTTTATTTAAACTGAGTAAGGATGTCCTAATTGCCTAACATTTGGACAATAGGTTTTGTTATTTGTTTATTTCTTTAATTTTTAGTTTATTGGAAAGAGAAGAAAATATAATGGAAAGGATTACTAACTGACAGAGAAATTGCACGTAAAATTGATCATTTGGAAGGAATTATTCCAAGATTTTTGCAAAAAGATCAGAAATACGGAGTACGGAAACACACAAAGAGAAGTTCAAAGTTGACCAAAAGACAGATAATGATAAAGGTAGAAGCTGCTCTTAACAAATTAAACGCCACGCAAATAAAATTTAAGTTTAATCTTCCTTTCACGTCAAAACATATTGCACACATTTTATGTAAATATGAAGTGGAGAGATGAATGGAAAAAAGTAATTTTCTCAGATGAGAAATAGTTTAATTTGAATGATCCAGACTCATACTCATGCTATTGGCACGATCTGAAGTCTAGTGACTTTCGAATGTCAAAACGTTAATTTGTAGGAGGCAGTGTCGTGATGTGGGTAGCTTTTTCTGCTGTTGGAAAGACAAAAATATGTTTTGTTCTGACAAAAATGAGTAGCTCAATTTATAATGAACCGTTGGAAGATGCTCTTATCACATTTATGGATGAAGAAATGGATTTTTAAACAAGATATACCATTCTTGGATTGGCCGGTCTGTAGTACGCATTTAAACCCAGTGGAAAATTTGTGGGAGTGTATGGCCCGGAAAGTCTACGAGCGTAATGCAGAAAATCAAAGCATAATGACAGAAACAGAATTAAAACTAAAAATTAGGCAAGCCTGGGAAGACATTGGTCGTCCACTCATTATTAATAATAGACTGCGTTTATAGAAAAATGCCCCTAAAATCTTTAGTTTTGTAATAAAATTAATAAAGAACGAAAATGGTAATTGTATTTTAAGTTTATAGGTAGCAATATCTTAAGTAATGTTTGAGAATTCATTCCTTAAGGTATGAGTATTAACATAGTTCCTGTAAAACGCGTTTATTTCGGCCTCGTTTTTTTACTATACTCTGCTTATGCTATGATCCAAAAGATACTTGTACTTTAGATAAAAACTAAAAAAAAATAATAATAATAACAATAAGAAAGAACAGCAATGAAAAGAACTTGCAACCTTTCTATTCATTCAGAGAAAAACGTGATGAAATTTTTTTTTATACAAGATGACGGAAAAAAGCCGCTGCTGATACAAGCTGATGCTGCAGTTTTGGTTAAAGTTAGTGTGCATGTGAGTGAATTCTTTTTTCTTTGTTAAAGACCTGACTGATCATGAGCTAGTGTTACAGCACAGGTTGTTACTACATGCTACAGTCAATAACATTTTAGAAGAGAAGCATATGATTGCGTAGCTGACCCTTACTTATTTTCTATTTCTTTTTCTAAAGGTTTTGTTTTATTTTAATTTCATTGATTTGACAACATTTTGGTTTTCTTTTTTTATTTAATTTATTATAGTCATTGTCTATCCCTTAATTTAATTTTTGGTGTGTTTTTGGACGTATGAAGATGAAATATCTTGTTTTTATAATACACACTTGTTGTTTCTTTTTTTAAATTTTATTGAAAAAGAAAAAGCTACAAAGATCTTTAAAACAAACTGCCAGGTAACAAAGAATTGCAACCAGATAAGATAAATAAATTTTTAATCAAATAATAAGAACATCGGTTGTTTGTAAATAATTCTTAAGAATACATACACTCACAAAAACACTTGAGACTAAAATCATTTTCTCTTATTTATTACTGATACTGAATTGAATTGAGCTGAGCTGAATTAAAAACAAAAAAAGGTCATGTAATAATGAAATGAAATGAAGAAAAGTTTTGTTTATCTTAAAATCCATGAAATATGTTTAAAGACATTTTAAAACCCATAATATAAAATCATTAAAACAGCTGAAGAGGAAAATTTTGTCCGTCAGACAGACACTTGTTAATTTAATTTATATTTTAGGTACTAAAAATTTCATTTTTAACCTACACTCTTGTTGAAACGTACAAATTTGTGGATATTTTTTTGTTAATACGAAGCAATTGTTAAAAACATTCTCTTTGATCTAAACATAATAAAAATATAAATTTTGTATTGAAAGTTGCATTACATAAAATCTGGCTCCCTTTTTCGCCAATACATTTGCTGTTTTAAAGATTTTACTGTTAGCAATTTTGGCAAAAACGAATGAAAAAACAAAATATCTTCAAGCTGTTTTCTTTAAGATTTGTGCCAAATAAATTGCTTATATTTCAGTTACTTTATGATTTGCTGGCTGGGATCTTAAGCCGTTTTCCTGTTAAGCAGCACAATATTAAACGAACGAACGAATAGTTAAAGGCACTAGTTTCTTATATCCAAGTTGCTATTATTAATTTTACAACAAGTAGAAATACCCAACGAAATTAATTAACACCAGTGAGGGTTATCCCAATTTAGTAAAATTAATTAATTATACAAACTATTATTGATTTTGGGGCATCATAGGATGTCTAAGAAACGAACTAAATCCTTTTTGCTTTCGCTATATCTTAGAATTAGAATGAGGAGCGGGAACAAGTCATCTGGTCACTGCGGCCAAAATAGCCCTATTGTGACACTATTCTCAAGTTACAAATCCTTCCAGATTAGAACATTACAGTGACACAATATGTGTTCTGCTGTCTCTTCATCTTGAGTTGTAAATAAAATAAAAAGTTTTCAGAGAACTATCTTAATATTTTTTATTATGAAAGAAGTCCAATGGTGTCAATTAACATTGCCACAACATGCGATAACACAGTCATTCAATTTCTCGCGCAAAAGATAAATTGTTTCGATGGCTGTGTGGGCACTACACGGTGGGCTAAAAGAAATGCTCTTATTTTTGCAAATGGCGACCAATTTCAAATCTGTTTTGACATTTGTGAACCAGACAGATGTAGAATACAAGTAAACAAGCCATGGATCGATACACTCCCCAAGAATGCGGAATAATTGAAGTGGACGATTTTTCGACCAAAATCATAATGAGCGACGAGGCTCATTTTCACCTCAGCGGGTACGTGAACAAGCAAAACTATCGCTTCTGGGGCACCAAAAATCCACAAGTGATGTACGAGGAGCCATTACACCCGCTCAAAGTGACTGCATGGTGCGCTGTTCACGCTGCAATAGTCGTCGGGCTGGTCAAACGACAAAAGTGGACGGTGCGCGCTATAGGGCCATGTTAACCGAGTTTTTTCTACCGCAATTGAACGGACATGTGGTTCCAACAGGACGGAGCAACGGCACACATTTCATTTTCATTTAGAAAAAACAATGAGAGCCAAATAACATCGGATGACTTCTTTTGGCCCAACTTGAACATATCGTCTAGGTCCACATTCTCAATTTCTGACCAAAAGAAGTCCGTTATCATTTCGTGATAGTGAACACCATTCACAATAACTGCTTGGTAGAGGTTAACAGTTGCAATGTTTTCCGCAGAACGAACTCGGTGAGCATGCACAGGTTGTTTCACATTTCCTACAGACCCGGTTTTGCTGAAAATCGCCCATAATTCTCTCCATTGTAGACAGGAAGTGCACGAAATGCATTTTGATTTGAACGCCCATTTTCTGCAATCTAACGCGCTGCTCAGTTGAATTTTTCAAATACTGAAACAAATTAAGTTGGGCAAAAAACTTGACTTTAAGGTGTGACTCACAATTAACATTATGGTTAGACCCCCCTTTATCTACTGTCCACTTTGAGATCACTTTTTATTTTGCTGGGATATTGTTTGCAATATTACTTTTTAACTTGGTCGCAATTTATACGACAGCTTGTTAACGAGTTTTTGTTTTATTTTTATACATTTTGTGTTTGCCTCTTTGCTCAGCTACGATTATTACATTTAGATATGTTTAATAGATTATAAGTGGATTTCTATGGTACTCATGCATGTACAGAGATATAAGTAGTCAATAGATAAATATTGGTAAACGAAAGAAAGGAGGTGTTTTTCTTTTCGCTTTAAACTCAAGTCAAATACTAAGTCAATTTATTTATTAGTTGCAATTTAAGCATATTTTTTTCGTATCATATTTACAACCTTAAAGAGGTGTTGAGATATTTTTAATAAAACTTTGGAATTCCTAATTGCATGTGTAATTGTTATTTACAAACAAACAGGAAACTCTTAGCAATTTAATAATAAAAAAAAAATAAAAATTATGGCATTTTGAATTTTTTACGCTCCATACTTTTATTTATACGAAACCAACATCATATTGGTTTAACAACAGAGTCTTGATTTGTAGAGCAGCTTTCCGAATGTAGCGAAATTAAAAATCTGTTTTAAATTTAAAGTTTTAAAACAAAATAAATCAATTAATTTTAAGAAAGCGTACGAAAAACCAAAAATATAAAATACAATTTGTCAAAAATCAGGGTTCATTGTTGCTGTTGTTGTATTATAGGGTCCGCCAAATAGCTTTTTTTTTTGAAAATGCTATAAAAACATTGAGTGTAGCTTCGGCTGTGTGGCACAAGCGCCGTCCTGTTGAAACCAAATGTTGCCTATATCCTCCTCTTCAATTTTTGTGAACAAAAATTCGTTCAACATGGCCCGATAACGATCGTCATTGACTAACGGCCACTCCTTGCTTATTTTCTAAGAAAAATGGACCAATTATGCCTCTGGACCAAAATCCGCACCAAACAGTGACTCGTTTTGGGTGCGTCGGATTTTCAATGTATGCGTGCGGCTGTTCTGTGCCCCAAATGCGACAATTTTGCTTGTTTCCATACCCGCCAAGATCAAAATGAGCTTCATCTGAAAAGATGATTTTTTTTGGCAAAATCGGCATCTTCTGTAATTCGATCGCAGGCCCACTTAGCGAAGCGAAAACACAACCATATTCTTTCAGCGGAAGCATAAAACTAATTATCTGTCAAATCAGACGTGAGCTAAGTGTTACTATTCACGAAATAAGCACCAGTTGAAAAAAAAAGTTCGATGGCGGACCCTGTATTTAACACCCTACATTTATTTTAAAACATGATCATGAATTGAATTTCATTATAAATAAACTCAAGATACACTCGCACGTACACATTATGTCTAGTCGTAATCGTATCTCATACCAAAGCAAGAAGTGAAAATGAAAATAAAAGCAGCTGAGCTCAAACCATCAACGATTAATTACGCAATTTGACAGACGTATGCTGAGGACCTTAAGACAAACTGCTTAATGAAATACAAATAACACAAAAACCTTTTTTTTTTTTTTTTTTTTTTTTGTTAATTTTGAGAGAGCATAGGATCACTTTTAACCAAACAGACCCACCAAATGATGGTGTTGAAATTGCTAACAAGGGGAATATAAATTTAACAAACAGCAAGAAAATAATTAATTATACGAATTAATACAACAGCCAGTCGTCCTTTAGGAATTAAAAAAAAATGGATTATTTGGTGCTGATTACAAAAACAGTTTAGGCTCTTTAAATAAATTTTATATTAACTAACTAAATAACTTTCATGAGCAAACTAAATTAAAAAAAAATAGTAAATATTTAAAGTCAAATATTTGTTGTTTATATCTCGATTGACTTACGAGCCAACAAGTACCTGGAGGGAGTACATGCAAAAACACTTGAATGCACAAATCCAAGTAAAATTATATAAATTATTATTTATGTTCATGTTATATTTCCTGATATATTCAATCATTCTATTAAACATTGAATTTACTTCATACACACACGCTACATGCATCCCAAGACAATCATTAGACTTTTATTTAAATTCTCTCATTTGAAATTGATTTGTTCGGAATGTGTGCATAATGTTCAATGTGTTAAAGATGTGTGTGTATCTTTGTTCATTTACAGCTGCAAGTAATAGATGCAGTTAATTACAGCACTGCTTATAAAAATCTAAACAAGATTTGCGAAATATTCTTTTCTCTATTTTTGTTTAGGTCAGAAAAAATCTTTTTCGAATAAGAAAATTTCAACTTTATAAAACTAATTCAATTAAAAAACCCCTTATTCCATTTGGAGTCGGCAATATCGTCATCAATTTTAAAGCAACATGAATTTTTGTCGTCGTTGACATCAATTCATTTACAATTTGGTATTGCCTAACACCATCATGATGCCATTTGTTTATAATTTTAACTCACATATCTAGTATTTTACTCAGCTGTTATAGTTTCTTTAACATTTTTAATAAATTAATAGAATAAAAATAGAATATATATTTTTCAATATTAAAATGTTGGTTGGGAAATTTATTTATTTATTCAGTTCAATGCTTACTGAGTTTTTTGTTTGAATATTTGAATCTTTTTGTAACTATTGATTAATAATTCTTATTTAGTCAATTGCTTTTAATGTTTGCAAGAAACGTTGGGAGTAACCTACTGAGGATTCAGAGTAGCGTCTGATGAAATGGTCCATATAGGTATGCTCTCCCCTTCAGTACTTATTGTACTGAATAAATAACTCATGAGAATATCATGAGTAAAAGAATAAATTTTAAAACCAACACAATTTCTGGAATTAAGCACAAATAAAGATTAATATTTTGTTAAACTTTTTAATTCCAAATAGAAATTATTACATAATTTTTTATAAGTTTATTTTATGAAGAAGCACATGCAATATTGATAGCAAACGTTCTTACATAATCTATTTACATAAAATTAATTTTTTGTTTGTTTATTTGTTTGTTCGCTATGCAAATTTTTGTTTTTCAACGGATTTGTCTGAAATTTGACACATATAATTTTTATATTCCTTTTTATATACTTTTGGTCCAATCACGCCCAATTGTACACCCTTTTTTTTCAAAGATTTTCACTCAGCTCTGAGTTATGCTTTGAAATATTTTTTTTTACCACTTTAGTTAATCTAGAAAAGACATGAGTCACTTTGCAAGATAGTGAATGCTTGCATTTCTTTGGATTTGTTTTTTTCAAGGATTAAAATTCTATTTGTAAAATAATTTTCTCTAAGAATACCAACTCAAGTAACAAAAGATCAGGCCGGGAGAGATCGGGTAAAACATCTAGTAAAAAATAAGTGTCAACTATAATGCAGACTTACCAGAAACGATAAAAACTAATATCAGTTTGTGTCGATGACACCAAAATGGAATAAGTGGGAATATTTCAGAAATTTTCAAGGAACATTTAATTATGTAACAGCTTTTGATTTCTAAATTTGTTTCCACACTGATAACAAGTATTTTTACTTGCACAAATTTATTCACATTCTCATTCCACTAAAAAATTTAATTAAAACAAAATTTTTAATTTTATTAAGGGCGTTGACTTTTAATAAGATTTTATTTATTAAAATCAAAAAGGAAACATTAAAAGCTAAAATAAAATAAAAAATTTTAGACACATTTGGAGGTCACTGTACATGTGCTTACTGCTGC
This sequence comes from Thelaira solivaga, assembly GCA_947397855.1. Taxonomy (NCBI): domain Eukaryota; kingdom Metazoa; phylum Arthropoda; class Insecta; order Diptera; family Tachinidae; genus Thelaira; species Thelaira solivaga. Next base: position 19,780,338 of record OX377613.1, read on the forward strand.
AACTAGATATACGCCTTTACGCGAGCATGCATGTGTGTGGATTTGTATGTGCTCCTGTATCAGATCGAGTGTATCCATTGTAAGTGATTAATTCATAAGTACAGGGTGGGCTAAAAGAAACCAAGGGGTGTAAAAGTTTAATAACTTTTTTTTATTTTTTCTTTCAGATTATATAATATACAAAATGGAAATTTTTTTACACTAAGTATGAAAAATGATGTCTCTTAAATGACCACCGTTTTCAGCTTTGCACTGATGGGCTCTTTTTAGAGCATTTTCCATAACATCTTTCAAAACTTGTGGCTGTAGCGTTCGAATTTCTGCAACAATGTTTGCCTTGAGTTCAAGGATTGTCTCTGGCTTGTTCACATACACTCGCTCCTTCAAAAAACCCCAAAGGAAATAGTCGGGTGCTGTCAAATCTGGCGATCGCGCTGGCCAAATAATTTCCGAATTTCGAGAAATTATTCGCTCTTTAAAAATTTGACTTAAAAGTGCCATTGTGTCTCGGGCAGTATGGGCAGTGGCTCCGTCCTGCTGAAACCACATACCAGGTCTGTTTTCAAGAGCAGGACGTAAAAAATTTTCTATCATAAAACGATACCGCTCTCCATTTACGGTTACAGCACTTCCATCTTCATTCTCGAAGAAGAAGGGCCCAATGACATTTTCAGATGTGATCCCACACCATACTGTACACCTGATGGGGTGCAATTGGCGTTGATGAATGGCTCTTGGATTTTGAGAACCCCAGAACCTACAGTTCTGCTTGTTAACAAAGCCATTCAAATGAAAATGAGCTTCATCACTCATAATCAAATTTTCAATAAAGTTGATTTCATTTCTGGCCAACTCTTGAAATGTAACTGCAAAATTTAGACGTTGCCGATGATCTGCGGGTTTTAATTCTTGGACCAATTGCACCTTATATGGGTATAACTGTAAATCTTTTTTTAAAATACGCCGTAGTGACGTACGAGACATTTCTATCTGAGCAGAACGCCTTCTGCCAGATGTTTCTGGTGCTTCGTTAACACTTTGCTGTACTCGTTCAATATTTTCTGCAGTGCGACGTGGTCTACCGGTTCGAGGCAAATCTCTTACGCTGCCATGTTGGTGATGACGATTAACTAAGCAACGAATCATCGCTTCAGAGGGCGAAATTCTGACGTTAAAATGTCGACGATATGCTCTTTGCGTTAAAATAATTGATCTCTGGTTTAAATAATAAAATTCTATTGTTCTGGTTCTCTGTTCAGTTGTGAACCTCTCCATTATAAATTCTCCAAGTGTTGTCTATATAATCTGAAAGAAAAAATAAAAAAAAAAATTAATGAACAAAAAAGTTATTAAACTTTTACACCCCTTGGTTTCTTTTGGCCCACCCTGTACTTTATAACACTCAACTGTTTAGTATACAAATTTAAATTGAAATGGCAATTATGACACAAATCATTTACGTTTCAATAAAATCATAAATATACTGATGAACGACTGAATGAATGAATGAATTGGCTTTGTATTGTCTGTTTTTTACTGCTTATAATCTTAGTTTTAGTTGTTATTAATGTTTAGCTAAAATATTCTTTTGAAATAAATTTTTTTACATTTTTTTTTAATTGAAAACTATTGCTTTTATTGCCACATTTCACCAATTCACATGGTTGTTCTAGTTTTTATTCCTCACAAGTAAAAATAACTAAGCACGTGATTATAATTATTTAAACTTTTACTCTGTTTTGGGTGTATTTGTGTGTGTATAGAAAGTAAAGGAGATTATATAAATCATGAAGACATGCTGATGCTTTATAAAGGAATATCAATTCATTTTAGAATTTCTTTGCATAACTTTTACAAAACTACTTGTGTAGTTAGAGGTCCTTTGGTACTTTTATTTATAACAATTTTTATTTGTAGTTTTAATTAACATTGAAATTTACAAAACATAATTAAATTATTAAAAAAACTATAGGAGAACGAATGTTTTTTGCTTATTTTTAGATCAAATATCGAGCCGTGAATTGTTTTTTGTGTATTCGCTTTACTTTTTATTGATACAAAAATATTAACTGAAATTAAATTTAGTAACTTTAGTGGATATTTATGGCACTCTGTGCCAAACAGAACAAAAAAAATTTCATCATAACAACAACAAGACAAGAGAGACAGACGGATGGATAATAAAATAAAAGACAGAAATCAAAATTACTAAAAGCAGTACGTTTATCATCAATTTTCAATGATAACAATCCTGCCCGTTGCAACATCATTGATGTTGTTGTGGTACGTATCGATGTTTATTGTCGATCATCATTGATCACTGATCTTGTCTTTAATCAGCTACAGCCAATCAAAAGTTCCAATGTTTACAAAAAAAAACATATTTTCTTCTTTTTTTTTACTTCTCTTTTTATGTATAATATATATTTTTAATACTCAGTAGCTTTAAGGACTTAAATGTTGTATAAATACTTTGCCCTGCGGGATTTCTTGTTGACATTGTGATCAACGAGATTGCAAGCGACATATGATATGATCACTTGTCGCTTTTTTCTTATTTTCTTTTTACAAAGAGAAAACGAATTTTTATTTTTCGTCTTTGTTTTTATTTTTATTTTATTGCAACGATTAAAAGTAATATTGCAGTGAGTTAAAACAATTCATTTAAAGGCCATATGATGACTGTTGGCTCTCTAGTATATAAACTTTCTGTTCTTTTTTTTCTTTATTTAACTTTTAACAAAGGGAGTAATAATTCTATGGAAAATTTTTGACACAAAATTGTAACAAAAAGATCACTGCACGTTACAAAGAAAAACAGCTAGAAAAAAAAATAAAAAAAACCTTATTTGGGTGATTACGACCACTGCGTTTGTTGTTGTATTTTACTGGATTGAGGCAGAGGCAGAGGCAGAGGCTAAGTAAAAAGATCTTTTAAAGAGTGTTTATTGTTGTATTGTATTTAGGCGCTTCAGCCTTTTAGACTGTTTTGCCGTTTGGTAGATTAATTTTTTAATATAATTTATCGGAATAGGAAGTTCGATTTTGGCTTGTCAGAAATAAAAATTTTGTTTTGCAAATGCAGCCGAGACAAGAGATGGCATTTAGGTCACGGTCATATTTCACCACATGTTAATTTTTGAATCTACATTATCTTTTTGAAGAATAGTTTTATTTTACCAGGAATAATACTTAAAAGAAAACTTATAGTTCCATTAAAAAAAAAAAATATGTTTTGTTGCCTTTTCCTTTTTTCGTTATTTTTTTTTATTAAGTGGCGTCTATGTAAAAATATGTTGTTTTATTTTTACGCATTCGCAGTAGAGAACCTCACAAGTTTGTTTCCTTTTTTTTTTTTTTTTTTTTTTCAATTGAATTGCAGTTTATCAAATTTATTCGGTTTGGACATAAATCAGAAATATATAAAAGCATTTCATCTGAGAATATAGATCATTGAAAACTACCATGAAACTTGAGGTAAAGATAAATGACAAATCTACAGAATTTGCTTTCGAAGTTATTGATTTAATTACAGCGATATGTCGCATGCAAATGGCATGATCAGAATGGGGAGTAATATACATTTTAAAATGATTTATTTTCATAACTACTGCAATCACTTCTTCTGCTGGATAAACACTTGAAACAGCAATTAATACATCACCACCAGTTGTAGTTGTTACTCTATCACGACGAAATCTGCGGAGTATTTCAGTGTTCAAAAAAAGAATTATTTAGCTGGGTTTCTGTGAAAAGAAAGACATGATGATGAAAGTTGTAGCTTTCAAGAAATAATTTAGCGGATTTAAATTTTAGTCCACGAACATTCTGATATGTGATATAAAATTCGTTTTCCAAATGCTCACTTAGTTTTTTGAATTGACTAAGTTACGAGAAGTATTATTGGCAATATTATTTAAATGTTGATTAGTATTGTTTTCAAATTCTCGAACAAGAGTGTGAAGAGTCCAGAAAGAGTTATTAAGTACTTGATCATAATATTCGAAAGGTATAGTGAACTTGAAAGATGCAATGCTTCTCTTTTACGAATAGGAACATTTGTGAACATTGATATTGACTTCCATATTCAGTTTTGATTTAATGTAGTGAGCAATTTCATCAGCTGAAGTATCAAATGCCAGACGAGAAATAAAAATCTGCTTTCTTGATGGGACAACACGTAAGCTTCTTTGAACAGCTCCGGCAAGATAATTATTATGTATATTTGGAGACAATATTGGCCTCGAAACTGCATCTACAATACTAATATTATGTCGCATTGTCAGCATTAAGATATTGTCCATCCATTACATTCTGGGAGATAAGATTTACAGAAGATGGAACCAGGGCAACGTTATTATCCTCCGCAGTACTCACAATTGATGATAATGTTGATGAGTTATTAGAGGGTATATTATTCACTAAGGACGTTTGCCCTTGCTTAATAGCAAACTTATCTAAATTTTAAAATTTAGTAAATAAATCACCAAAACTAGAAAGTTTGTTTTGTACTAAAAGGAAATTCCTTAGTAAGTTGATCAAGCTCTTCTTTATAGTTTTTAACAAATTTGTAGCACTCCACATTTATGTCTTTGCATCATTAGATCATTTCCAGAAATATTTGGTACGTTTGTGGCATAAAAAGGGTAAACACTAATATTGGTACATTCTTAAAAAGGTCTGCAATGTATATTGGCACTTTTTTAAAATTCGAGCAAATAAGGGGTAAAATATGTGCCCCTTTCTAAATATGTATCATTATGTAAATTGATGCAGCATATGAACATTTTATTACTAATTTGTAGCACCCAATACAAATCAATGGTAAAAAAAATTGTTTCAAGGGAGAAAAAAGTACCAAACGAAAGATTTGTACTTTATATTTTAACAAGTTTTTTAATGTTATGTGCAAACTTAAAGTTTTCGCAGTAGAATTAAACGGTCTTTAACAAAATAAAAAATTATAAAGTGGACAAAATGGCACTTTTTTTTAATTTCAGTGGTATTTTTTTATATTTTAGTATTAACAGCCCTAGTTTAGTTTTTCAACCTCCACAGGATGAGTTTGAATTTTTTTTACAGACTTGTTTCATTTTTCGTATTTTTTTGTTGATTTTTCTTTAAATGTGTCTTTCCTTTTTCTTTTTTTGTTATTTTTTTTTTTAATGGCGTCTATGCAAGAGTACGTTTGGAAAACCGTTGTTTTATATTTACGCATTCGCAGTAGAGAATCTCAAGCTTGTTTCCTTTTTTTGTTTCAATTAATCAGTGTTTTTCCTTTTTTAAGGCCCGAAACGGCTTCGTCTTCAATATCAGCTTAATACTCGTACATCCTATCGAAATATTATCAATCGTCGACATGTTGTTCTTTAAGTTCATGTTGTTTTTCTTATTTTTATTTTGTATTCGTTAACCATCTTGTTGTTGTTGTTGTTAGTACATTCAGTGGCTTTTTTCTTTTATTTTTTTTTTATTTTAATGCAACAACAGAAGCAATTACAACTATAGTTGTATGTTGTAATGTTTTCATTTCTTTTGTTTTCAATTTTTTTCCTGCGTTTACAATTGACAATTCTTGCTGTTATTGTTGTTATGTACAATTGCCTGTTGTTTTTGTAATTAAAAAAAAAAATAAATATAAAATAAAAAGAAAAAAACAGTAATATATAAAAATCGGTGGGTTTTTGCTACCTAAAGTTACTACTTTTTTTTGTTTTGTATTTTCTTTAGTTGTTACTTTGCTTGTTGCATTTATTTTCGGTTGATTGTTGTTAATGTTGCAGCAATTGTTATTTTATGTAGTTTGACTAAATGACATTGACATTTTCTGTGTGCGACATCAAATAAAATGAGCGATTGGTGCTTCACTTGCGTACGACGTTTATCTTTAAGCCGACCCGACAAAGCTTGTTATGACATGATTTGATTTATGCTTTCATCATTATCTTTATACTGTTCCTGTTGATTATTGTTTATTATATTTGCCCTATGGCTAATTTATTACTATCTTTAAAAGGTTTGGAAAGAAATGTTGCTCACAAATTTTAAATTAGCAGCACGATTCCTTAATATTTGTTTTTAAGGCGTAAACTACAAATATGAAAACTATGCACTTGTGTAACTTAACTAAATACTGTTTTGAAATTTAAAATAAGAAATTTGATTTTGATTTAACCGGCAAAATACAAATACAAAAAAGAGAGGTTAGAAATCGATTACAATTTCCAAATATCATTTGTTTAAAATAAAATTTTATCGTACTAATACAATTTTTACCCTTTTGGCAGATAATCAATATTTGTAGCGATAAAATTATGTTCATGATGAAAAGGCGATTCTTACTATTTTCATTTTGTTTGCTTCAAGCGATATGTCATTGACTAAAACAAATTTACAGGTTCGTTAGAGACAACTACTTGAAACACATGTGGAGGAATAAAATCTATCTATACATATAAAAAGAGTAACTTTACTGACGGACTGACTGACTGACTTGTCATCATCGCCCAGCCCAAACGGCCAAAGTTACGGACTTGAAATTCGGTAAGCAGGTGCATGTCACAATGTATAGGACGAATAAAAAGGGATTTTTGGAAATTCGAATGTTAAGGGGGTGAAAAAGGGTAAAAACGGGTAAAATCTCCGGAACTACTACAGATAGAGCCAAAGTTCAAGCTACAAAATATTCTACTTAAAAAATAAGCGGATGGATATTTGGTACTTTTTCGATATTTGTACATTTGTGGCATAAAAAGGGTAAAAACTAATCTTGGTACATTTTTTTAACCTCATTTATTTTTCAAAGTAACAATTACAGCAAAATAAAACTTCTTAAAAAGGCCTGCAATGTATATTGGCACTTTTTTAAAATTCGAGCAAAAAAGGGGTAAAATATGTGCCCCTTTCTACTACTATTTCTAAATATGTACCACAATAGAAATTGATGCAGCATATAAACATTTTATTACTAATTTGTAATACCCAATAAAAATCAAAGGTAAAAAAATTGGGTTAAGGGAGAAAAAAGTATCAAAAAAAAAGATTTCTACTTTATATTTAAACAAGTTTTTTAATGTTATGTGCAAACCTAAAGCTTTCACATAAAGTTTTCAGGTAAAATGGAGAAAGCTTTAAAAGGCAAAATGGTACTTATTATACAGTTTAATGGTACTTTTTGATTTTTTTAATGTAAAAAAAACTTGGCATTGGATATTGGGCTCAAATGGTCCCAAGCAAAGTGAAAAAACCATTAAGAGGACAAATGGTTCTTTTTATATTTATTTTTTTGGTATGTTATTATGAAGGAATGTAAAATTACCGGATTTGGCTCAAATGATCTGAAGTTAGGTGGAAAACTATGAATGGGAAAAATGGTACTTTTTATTGTTTTTATTGGTACTTTGTCATGCTAACAACACTAGAACTATGAGATTAAGGTCTAACGCTCTTTAGCAAAGTCAAAAATTATTATATTAATAGGCATAACAGTACTTTTTATTGATTTCAATGGTACATTTTGATTTTTTAAAGTTAAACTATTAGACTGAGCTTATACGGTTCAGGACAAGACGAAAAATGATTACGAGTAAAAGAAGAAAACCATACCTTTTATTCACATACTATAATGGTATTTTTTGATTTTTTAACATTAACGAATTTATAACTATCAGACCGAGGTTCAACGGTGATCAGCAAATATAAAAATCAATAAATTCACAAAAGGACTCTTTTTCTATATTTTAATGATACCTTTTAATTTTATTTGTATTAAAAAATTTAGAACTGAGATTAAATAATCTACAAAGAAATAAGAAATTATAATAGCGACAATATGGTACTTCACTGACGAAGTAGCGAGTTAAGTTCTAAAAAATAATATTTAGAGAAATGAAAAACCCACTCAAATATTGATGCTGTGCTGTGCTGTGCAATTATAATTGGAATTGAAACATGTTTTACAAGATCTAAATAAATATTATGTGCAATGAGCCAGGAGCGGCGGCGTTAAAAACCGTCAGGTTGCGCCAACCAAATAAACAAATAAATGATCGACCGACCGACTAACTGCGACTAAACGAACAGCAGCAGCAAACATAAACACAAACACATTATAAAAGAAGATTCATTTAGTGTCAGACATTTTACCACCGAGTAGTGTTGTATGCATGAGTAACCAAACAAACAAACAAACTTGTACAAAATTATGAGTGGATAAATGCACTAATATCAGAATAAAAAATGTATTCGTACACGTGCATACACACACATAAATACATACACGTAGTAGGAAGGTGAAGACGGATGGTGAAGAACAAAGAAAACAGTTGCTTGAAGTTTACCATACATTTACGTAAATAAGAAGCAGCAGAAGCATAAATATATATGCGAGTGCACAGGTAGTAATGATGGAATAAAATTCTAGGTTTCACGATCCATAGAAAAACCAGACAGCCATCAATGTTCGGACACAAGACATCAGAGACTTACAGACATAGATTCCAAAAAGCACGACAGCAGACAGGTAGTCAGCTTACTTTGTAGAATCACAATGGATTCACAAGTGTAAGGTTTAATAAAATTTTAAAAATTAATTTTTTTTTGTTTCCACAGTAAAAAATATTTGAACAAAAACGTTCAGTGTTGTCAAATGTTAGAATGATGCCAGTACAAAGAAAAAAAAAATTAATAATAAAAATATGTACGAGTTTAGTATGTCAGTACACAAGCATATTTTTACGGCCGCATAGCATCAACTAAGCCATACAATTGGCTAAGTGAGAAAAAAAGGGAATTACAGTTAGCAGACACCGACATACGAATTACGCTACTCCATTCTACTTGATTAAGCAACTTTACTGTTAAAAAAATTTTTAAATATATGCTATTAACATTCGCTTTTAGTACTCAGTTTTAATAATCAAAAGAAAACTTTATTAAATATTTCATATTTTTAAGAGTAAGCAAAGTTTGAATTTATAGATTAAACAAAATTTAAAACTATTATTTTAAAGAGTTGCCTAATCGAGCGTTTCAATAAATAAAAATATTACAGAGCAGCTAGCAAGCCAATTAGTGAAAACCCAAAAAAATAAATGAATTTAAAAATGTCTAGTTAATAAAAATAGATTTTAGAAATATTCCTAACATGCTAAATTCGAGAAACGTTTTTTTATTTTTGAATTCGTTGCCAGACACTTTTGCATTACCAACTAATAAATATTAAAAAAAAGAACATATTTATAAAAAGTAACAAAATTTCTTTTACAAAAATTACTTTAAGCCCTTAGAAAAAAAAATTAAATTAATTAGTTGGAAAATAAAATTTAATTCAATTTATATTACGAATTTTTAAAATCTGGCCACTCGTCACTCACTAAGTTGCACAATAAAAATACAAGTGTTAATAACGATATTAAGAATTTAAAGCACTAAATAATAACGCAAACCTTACTAAAGAAGGAATTTGAAATAAGCAAAATAAGAATAAAAGGAAAAGGAAGACCCACAATAAAAATTAATGAATATACTCGTAAATGGAAATGAAAATGCTAATTTATATATTTTATATGATATCGAACCTAGTCTGACGTGCAATACATAAGACTTTACTTTAAATGCCTGCATTTAAAGCTCTCTGCTTTGCTGTTACTTTTTATAAATGCATTAAAATAATTAATCTCTTAAATGCAACAACAATTTTTTTTCAGTTTTTGATTTCTTACTATTTGTTTGCCCGGTCTCACCTGGACCGGTTCTTTATTAAGTAAGTCGGTATCCTTAGAGAGCAAATGTATTGAACAAATTTTAGAGAAATCTGTTTACAAATAGAATTTTAGTTGTTAAAAAACCCATTTAAATAAATACAGTTAGTTACTACTTTATAAATGGCTCATGTTTTTATAGCATTATTATCAGAGGCACCAACCAAAGTGGTAAATAATTAAATTAAGTACGGGCACACATCTTTTATAACAGTGGGCGTAAAAATGGGCGTCTCACGTCCACAAATAAATATAACGCGACCTACCTTAGAGTATTTTCTACAACAAATTTCAGACAAATTCATTGTAAGACAAAACTTTGTACTGCGAACAAACAGGAAATGATATTTAAATTCGTTTAGGTGTTTAAAGAGTTAAGTTAAGTATGTTCTTGTTATAGAAAATGTTGCTGCTTGCATATGCTGAGCTGCAGGCCTTGTGAAAATCCCATCTTTGCATAATTTTTAACTAAACACACACCAAACTTAAGTAGAAGCTGGGGTGGTTAAATTTTAAGGGCCGATGTTGATTTTGAATAAAACACAAATTATATAGGAAATTATTGTCATTTCTTTTTATTATATGTATGGAACAAAATATCGGCCAAATGGCCGCCGAGACCAGGTCCCTATTTTCGATGACGCTGAGTCATAATTGAGGTTCTATGCCGAATTATCTCATCCTTTAGCTCTTGAATTGTTGCTGGCTTATCGACGTACACCTTTTCTTTCAAATAACCCCAAAGAAAGAAGTCCAACGGTATCAAATTACATGATCTTGGCGGCCAATTGACATCGCCACCATGTGAATTGAATTTGTCGAGCAAAATAGCCATTGTTTCATTAGCTGTGTGGCAAGTGGCACCGTCCTGTTGGAACCACATATTTGGGCCATAAAAAGTTCGTTATCACCTCACGATAGCGAACACCATTCACAGTACGGCCCGATGATGCCGCCAGCCCATAAAACGCATCAGTGCCTCATCACTGAAAATGATTTGCACGATATGCATTTTGATTTGAACGCCCATTTTCATAATAAGCCTGAATAACTTTAACGTGTTGCTCGATTGTGTATCTTTCTATGGTTCAAATTGAGTTATTCTGAAATTGAAGAATGTCAAATGAAATGCAGAAAAACAACTTGACGTTTAGGTGTGGTTCACCGTCAACATCGGCCCTTAAAATTTAACCACCCTTTATTTACAATTTAAATAAAATGAGGTACCAAAACATTTAATTATATAATAAAACTAAATTGTAGTTTTTTTCACATTTAAGTGCATATAAAGGGTGTCACAACAAGAACGCAAGATTTAAATTTTAAATAAATGACTGATGCAGCAATTGAATTGTTTCTCTGGCTGTATGACATGTGGCGTCGTCTTGTTGAAACCACAAGCCCTCCACATTCATTTCTTCAATTCTAGGCAAGAAAAAACTGGTTATCATTTCACGATACCGAACACCATTGACTGTTTGCGCTTGACCTGCCTCATTTTCATAAAAAAAGGTTCAATGATTCCTCCAGCCCAAAAACCACACCACACAGTGACACGTTGAAGATGCATTTGCTTCTCGTGAATCACTCGAGGATTTTCCTCACCCCAAATGCGACAATTCTTCCTATTGACAAAGCCATCAAGATGGAAATGGGCCTCGTCACTGAAGATGATTTTATCGGCAAAATCAGCATTTTCATGTTGTCTCTCCAATACCCAATTAACGAACTCCCTTCGCTGTCCATGGTCATTTTTTACTAACCTCGTACCTTCTACTAGCAAACAATAATAATTGTTCAAATGTCAAACAATGACACTTCGAATGGCGGAAAATTTAAATCTTGCGTTCTTGTTCGGACACCCTTTATATACACGAGGAAGTATACGTATGATACATAACAAGTAGGTCATTTATACTGAATATAAGTGAATAATAATTTTTTGATAATTTTTTATTTTATAATTAAAAAAAATATATATATAAAACATAAAAAAAGAAGAAAAATTAAGTATAAAACATTTATTTACAATAAAATTACCACAAGAGAAATTTTGCATGGAATGTTTCATTAACTGTTGTTTGCCAAGTGTCTATTGTCAGTCAGTCCTGAGGTCCGTAATTGTAATTTATTCCTGTTGATAAGTTTCAGCAAAGTCATTGTCATTCATTGTGTAGTTTTGCAAGGGATAAACATGATTCTTAAGAATGTCATTTAGTTAAGTAATAAAACAATGACTGGCTGCAACTGTATGATTCAAATTTAATTTTTTTAGTAAAATTTTTATTCAAGCATTCTTAGACAATAGCTTGCAAAATTATTAACAATTTATTTGCAAAAGCAGAAAATGCAAGAAATAAAATTTTGTAAAAGTTTTTTGTATTGAAATCAGGTTCCCCACCTGATGGTGATCTTATCAAAACCTTAATGAAACAACAATAATAAACGTTATCAAATTACCTTACACATTTACTTTACAATTTAAATGCAGCGTCTAATTTACCTCAGAAAATTCTGATGCAACGTGAGATGATGGATGATATGACATGAGGGTTGTACGATTACAAAATAAAAGAAAGAAAAAAAAATGTGGAAAAAAAAGAACAAATTCTCTGAAGAGAATTGTAACTTCCTTAAAGTGAATAATAGAAAAATAGGATACATACAATACTCTGTTTCCCCAGATGGATTAGCTAAATAACACAACAAACAGAATTTATTGCAATACTACACTGAGCAAAAAAATTGCACTCACACAACACACAAACTTACACAACAGAAATAACAAAATATTGACAACTACTTGTATTGGTGTCTTAACGACTGACTGAACTGAAAGTAATTTCAACTTGAATGAATTATTTTCCAAATTTTTTAAGTTATTTTGTAATCTTTTTTACAATTTCTTTTTCTCTTCCAAAAAAAAAAGGATCTTCAGCTTTAGTTTTCTATTTAGCTGGGGTAGAATTTGTTGCATTACATCACCTGTCGTTAAATAAATGATTGCTGATACCATTATGTTGAGAAATTAAAAGAAATGAAGCGTATAAGTAAGAGCATATACGAGGTGCGGTAAGCTCATAGACATTTTTAATTATTTTACTTTAAAGCTATTCTCACAGCAATGTACTTTTGAAAAGTACATTTGCCTTAACAAAGCTTCGTATGTAGCCCAATATATTTTTTGGCAACATCATAAAACTGCATTTTCCAATCAAGCATTAAAATAAAAAAAATCGTATAGAAATAAAATCAAATAATTTTTACTAGAAAACGTTGTTTTGGTTTAGAATCATGAAGGAATTTGCATTATATGTGTTAATTAGTGTTATTATAAAGAGTGATTTTTTTGCTATTATCTTTTTGGCAACACTAGTTTTGACAGCTCACGCACGTTTTGTATCTTGTGTCACTGTCAAACATCTTCAGTTTGGTCTATAATTTAATCATGAATCGTCTTACAAACGAACAACGCTTGCAAATTATTGAATTTTATTACCAAAATGCGTGCTCTGTTAAGAAAGTTCATCGCGCGCTTCTTCCATTTTATGGTCAGTTTAATCGACCTACTGAGGCTTCTATTCGGGCTATTGTAACAAAATTTCGCACCAAATTTACATTGTTGGACATTAAACCACCAACACGCTTACGTAGAGTGCGAACTGAAGAAAATATCGCAGCCGTATCGGCCAGTGTTGGTGATGACCGTGAATTATCGATTCGGCGCCGTTCGCAGCAATTGGGCCTCTGTTACTCCACTACGTGGAAAATTTTGCGGAAGGATTTGGGTGTGAAGCCTTATAAGATACAACTGGTGCAAGAATTGAAGCCAAACGACCTACCACAACGCCAAATTTTTGGTGAATGGGCTCTTGAAAAGTTAGATGAAGATCCACTTTTTTATCGAAGAATTGTGTTCAGCGACGAGGCTCATTTCTGGTTGAATGGATACGTGAACAAGCAAAACTGCCGTATTTGGAGTGAAGAGCAGCCAGAAGCATTGCAAGAGCTACCAATGCATCCACAAAAAACAACCGTTTGGTGCGGATTATGGGCTGGCGGCATCATTGGGCCGTATTTCTTCAAAGATGATGCGAATCACAACGTTACTGTGAATGGTGAGCGCTACCGTGCGATGATAACAAACTTTTTTTTGCCCAAAATGGAAGAGCTTGACTTGCATGACATGTGGTTTCAACAAGACGGTGCCACATGCCACACAGCACGCGAAACAATGGACCAATTGAGAGGCGAGTTCGGTGAACAGTTTATTTCACGCTTGGGACCAGTCAATTGGCCGCCCAGATCGTGCGATTTAACGCCTCTAGACTATTTTTTGTGGGGCTATGTTAAGGCTAATGTCTATAGGGACAAGCCCGCTTCGATTGACGCACTGGAAGCCAACATTGCCAACATTATTCGTGAGATACCGGCCGAAATGTTGGAAAGAGTATGCCAAAATTGGACTAAGCGGATGGACCATTTGAGGCGCAGCCGCGGCCAACATTTGCATGAAATAATCTTCAAACATTAAATTATATCGACCCAACTATCGATCCAAATAAATATTTCATGCATTTTTCTGAATTTTATGTGTTTTTTTTTTTAAATTTCCGATAGTTCTTATAAAATCACCTTTTAGTTGCCCACAATTTTCTAGGCAACAGTATTTATTTGCAAGTCTATTAATGTACACAAACAAAATTTACGCAAATAAACTTTATGATTTCTCATATTCTATTAAGTGTTATCAGACATGAAAAGAGATAAACATGTTGTTTACGCCGTTTAAAATTAAATATTTGTTAATATAATTCTTAGGAAACGAATAGAAAAACAAGCAATTAAAGATAAATTCCATAAACTTTACACATGTCAGTGCTAAACACGTATTGGTGTAAGATAAAATTTTTATGCTTTAAAAAATCATATATAAATGAAGCGAAATACGTAGAAAACTCATTCAGTGTCTACTTCGCATTGGCATATCTCAAAGAAATTTTTAATCAAGAACTTAATACCGATTAAAAATGTATAAAAGCTGTGAGTATAAAAAAATATTGAACAAAAGTTCGATTCATAAAGCCCGTCCAAGGCACTCATATTACGAGACTTCACAAGTAATTTTAAATTATAATACAACGAAAGGTGATAAATTGTTAAAGCGTCCGTCATGTCAACAGATGTGCCATCATGCATTTCAAAATGATTTTTAACACGTCTAATTCGATATGGAACGCGTTTTGTTAAAATGTTTAAATAATTTCATTCGATATCGAATGCAACGATTTAAAGAATGATTTTTAATTTTAAAAAATGAAAACAAAATGAGAGTGCACAGTTCACTGCCTATAACGCATTAGAAAATTGCGGGTCCAGTTACTTATATTCAGACTGTTTTATTTTATTAAATTAACAAATTTCTCTCTTATTTCAATTACAGCACCAACTTTAAAAATATTTTGTATTCTAGCGACTTTGTCATTTACTTTGGTTCAGACAGACCAGCTTGAAGATAAATTAAGGCAGTTTAGCCAAGATCTCTTCCAAAACGTTGAAAAGGAAAATCATGATAAAAATGTTGTAATTGCACCTGTATCTATACAATCAATTATTGCCATGCTGTATATGGGAGCTAGGGGTAAGACTGCTACTGAAATCGGAAAAACTTTTGCCAATGAAAATAAATACGCCGTAGCAGATTATTATGATTATGTATTGCAAATTTATTACTATAGCGGAATTACAGTAGCAAGCAAACTCTACATTAATAAAAATTTCCAAGTTAAAGAAAAGTATAGAAACTATTTAGGGGAGCGATTTCGTTCATCGATTGAAGCTGTAGACTTTTCAAATCCTGAAGGCGCTGCAAATTATATAAATGCATGGGTTAAAATAGAAACCAAAAATTTAATTCCTCAATTAGTACAGCCGGCCACATTCAGTGTTGACAGCAATCTTTTCTTGGTGAATAGCATTACCTTTACAGGTGATCTGAAATTCAATAAGGCTGACACTCAATCAAAGCTTTTTAACTTGGATGTAAACACAAGAGTAAAAGTACCAATGATGCGTCAAATAGGAAATTTCATAACCGAATACCATAAAAACTTGAGAGCTACATCACTAATATTGCCTTATGAAGAAAGTGGTTATTCTTTCGTGATATTTTTGCCGAACTCTCATGAGGCTTTTTATGAATTGGAGAACAAAATAAAAGACATTAAAGTATCTAATTTAAAAAAAGGCTCTGATTTTGAAGAAGAAATTGAAGTACGCCTACCCAGATTTAAAGTGGAATTTGAATATGATTTAAAAAAAAATTTGATAAATGTAAGAACATTGATTGATGAATAGTTTTCTTATTTGTTTTTTAATTCGCTTAAACTCGATTTACTTAATTGTATAAAGATGGGCCTGACAATGTTCGCTGAGTGTGCTGACTTTGGTGATATTGCCGAATCCGAAGAGACTCCGCTTTACCTATCTAAGTTCATACATAAAGCTGTCATTGTTGTTGATGAGAAGGATTCGACTACTGCACCTGCATCATGTGAGTTATTATTTTTTATTGATAAAATGCAAAAGTCTTGTTTTGCAAGTTTTACACTCAAGTAAGCGAATAGTTATTGACAAACAATTTTTTCGATTACCTTAATTAATTGCGAATAATTGAATACTCACTTGATTTTAGTTTTTCAACATTGCAGAAACCTCACATATAGAAAAGTGGTTATTGAATATCATGAATTTATTTTCAGCTGATGAAATTAGAAAATGATTTTTATTGGGTGCAGAATTTTAATTAATTTAGATTTAGATTTTCTCACTAAAAAGAATTTATAATTTTGATGCTTAAAAAATTTAATCGAAACTAAATAGTTTACGCATTACCGTGAGCTTCTTGAAATGATCTGGCAAATGCTTCTGCCTACTTTGTACTCTGAAAATTTGTTATGGGAACCAAAAAGCCTACGGATCTATAAATTTGCTTGTCGGCTTAAGTTTATATTTTTGTTAAAATTTTAATATTAATTTGACTTTTATTTATTTATTAATTAACGAGTTGATGTTTCTATTTTAGGTTCCGAATTTATAAACAAATTGGGTAGAAAATTATTTAACGCAAACAGGCCTTTCATCTATTTTATTACAAATGAATTAGATTACCCTATCATCAGTGGAAGTTACAAAGGAGTTTCAAATTAAACTGAAAAGAAAACTTCATATATCAAATACGTCTGATGTATTAAAACTTATTCAGCAACATTTCTTCAAAAAATTTATGTTTGTAGCTTAAAATTATATTTTATTAATACGATATTAAAGCTACAACTAATTAAGTTAAAATGTTTTTTTTTTCTATTTCTATTGCTAGGAAAGGGTAAGTAAAATCTGAATTAATTTCGGAATAGATATAAAAAGTGTGTAACGGTAGGGACTACCTAGTGTCGACATATTGTTTGCAGCTTTTTCAATTAACCAATAAGTTGAAAAACAAAATTTCTTACGTCTCCGTTAACGTAAAGTACGAAAGATGGCTTACTTTTAACTCTTAACGTACGTTAATAATACTTAAAAGAAAACTTATAGTTCCATTAAAAAAAAATATGTTTTGTTGCCTTTTCCTTTTTTCGTTATTTTTTTTTATTAAGTGGCGTCTATGTAAAAATATGTTGTTTTATTTTTACGCATTCGCAGTAGAGAACCTCACAAGTTTGTTTCCTTTTTTTTTTTTTTTTTTTTTTTCAATTGAATTGCAGTTTATCAAATTTATTTTGAATACCATTTATTCGGTTTGGACATAAATCAGAAATATATAAAAGCATTTCATCTGAGAATATAGATCATTGAAAACTACCATGAAACTTGAGGTAAAGATAAATGACAAATCTACAGATTTAATTACAGCGATATGTCGCATGCAAATGGCATGATCATTTAAAATGATTTATTTTCATAACTACTGCAACGAACTCGATGTTACTAGACAGTTCTGCAATCACTTCTTCTGCTGGATAAACATTTGAAACAGCAATTAATACATCACCACCAGTTGTAGTTGTTACTCTATCACGACGAAATCTGCAGAGTATTTCAGTGTTCAAAAAAAGAATTATTTAGCTGGGTTTCTGTGAAAAGAAAGACATGATGATGAAAGTTGTAGCTTTCAAGAAATAATTTAGCGGATTTAAATTTTAGTCCACGAACATTCTGATATGTGATATAAAATTCGTTTTCCAAATGCTCACTTAGTTTTTTGAATTGGCTAAGTTACGAGAAGTATTATTGGCAATATTATTTAAATGTTGATTAGTATTGTTTTCAAATTCTCGAACAAGAGTGTGAAGAGTCCAGAAAGAGTTATTAAGTACTTGATCATAATATTCGAAAGGTATAGTGAACTTGAAAGATGCAATGCTTCTCTTTTACGAATAGGAACATTTGTGAACATTGATATTGACTTCCATATTCAGTTTTGATTTAATTTAGTGAGCAATTTCATCAGCTGAAGTATCAAATGCCAGACGAGAAATAAAAATCTGCTTTCTTGATGGGACAACACGTAAGCTTCTTTGAACAGTGTGCGAGTTTCGGTTATCAGCTCCGGCAAGATAATTATTATGTATATTTGGAGACAATATTGGCCTCGAAACTGCATCTACAATACTAATATTATGTCGCATTGTCAGCATTAAGATATTGTCCATCCATTACATTCTGGGAGATAAGATTTACAGAAGATGGAACCAGGGCAACGTTATTATCCTCCGCAGTACTCACAATTGATGATAATGTTGATGAGTTATTAGAGGGTATATTATTCACTAAGGACGTTTGCCCTTGCTTAATAGCAAACTTATCTAAATTTTAAAATTTAGTAAATAAATCACCAAAACTAGAAAGTTTGTTTTGTACTAAAAGGAAATTCCTTAGTAAGTTGATCAAGCTCTTCTTTATAGTTTTTAACAAATTTGTAGCACTCCACATTTATGTCTTTGCATCATTAGATCATTTCCAGAAATATTTGGTACATTTGTGGCATAAAAAGGGTAAACACTAATATTGGTACATTCTTAAAAAGGTCTGCAATGTATATTGGCACTTTTTTAAAATTCGAGCAAATAAGGGGTAAAATATGTGCCCCTTTCTAAATATGTATTATTATGTAAATTGATGCAGCATATGAACATTTTATTACTAATTTGTAGCACCCAATACAAATCAATGGTAAAAAAAATTGTTTCAAGGGAGAAAAAAGTACCAAACGAAAGATTTGTACTTTATATTTTAACAAGTTTTTTAATGTTATGTGCAAACTTAAAGTTTTCGCAGTAGAATTAAACGGTCTTTAACAAAATAAAAAATTATAAAGTGGACAAAATGGCACTTTTTTTAATTTCAGTGGTACTTTTTGATATTTTAGTATTAACAGCCCTAGAACTACGAGACTAGACTCAAACGGTTCAGCTAAAATTGAGAAAGCTTTAAAAGGCAAAATGGTACTTATTATACAGTTTAATGGTACTTTTTGATTTTTTTAATTTAAAAAAAACTTGGCATTGGATATTGGGCTCAAATGGTCCCAAGCAAAGTGAAAAAACCATTAAGAGGACAAATGGTTCTTTTTATATTTATTTTTTGGTATGTTATTATGAAGGAATGTAAAATTACCGGATTTGGCTCAAATGATCTGAAGTTAGGTGGAAAACTATGAATGGGAAAAATGGTACTTTTTATTGTTTTTATTGGTACTTTGTCATGCTAACAACACTAGAACTATGAGATTAAGGTCTAACGCTCTTTAGCAAAGTCAAAAATTATTATATTAATAGGCATAACAGTACTTTTTATTGATTTCAATGGTACATTTTGATTTTTTAAAGTTAAACTATTAGACTGAGCTTATACGGTTCAGGACAAGACGAAAAATAATTACGAGTAAAAGAAGAAAACCATACTTTTTATTCACATACTATAATGGTATTTTTTGATTTTTTAACATTAACGAATTTATAACTATCAGACCGAGGTCCAACGGTAATCAGCAAATATAAAAATCAATAAATTCACAAAAGGACTCTTTTTCTATATTTTAATGATACCTTTTAATTTTATTTGTATTAAAAAATTTAGAACTGAGATTAAATAATCTACAAAGAAATAAGAAATTAAAATAGCGACAATATGGTACTTCACTGACGAAGTAGCGAGTTAAGTTCTAGTAGCATTATAAAAGTAAAATATTGGTTGAAATATCTTATTCGAATGGAAATTCAGTATTAACAAACGATAGTACGTTGTATTAATAAATAAATTTTCACATTTCTCAAAAAATATACAAAAAGTGAAAAAATTTATTAAGAAATAATAAAAAAATTAACTAACATGAGAAACGGACATATAAAATGAAGGAAATATAAGAAAACCAATGGACCATTATTCTCAAGATGTAAACCTAGTAAGTTTTTGTTTTAGTAAGCAGACTTTAAAATGAAGTATTATAATGTGTTTTAATATCGTTTTAGATAGAAACAATTCTATTCCTGGACTACTCTAAATAGGAATGGACGTTCTTCTTAATTATTGAATTTTGTATTTTTGTTTCATTTGCAATCTATTATATTTTCTTTTATATGTAATAATTTCTATTTGGAATTTAAAAGTTTAACAAAATATTAATCTTTATTTGTGCTTAATTCCAGAAATTGTGTTGGTTTTAAAATTTATTCTTTTACTCATGATATTCTCATGAGTTATTTATTCAGTACAATAAGTACTGAAGGGGATAGCATACCTATATGGACCATTTCATCAGACGCTACTCTGAATCCTCAGTAGGTTACTCCCAACGTTTCTTGCAAACATTAGAACCTTTATATTGTAAAAGCAATTGACTAAATAAGAATTATTAATCAATAGTTACAAAAAGATTCAAATATTCAAACAAAAAACTCAGTAAGCATTGAACTGAATAAATAAATAAATTTCCCAACCAACATTTTAATATTGAAAACTATATATTCTATTTTGTATTCTTCTCTTCTCTTTTACATTTGAATGCCAGGTGGGTATTACTGAATGTAATTAAAGAGTATATGAAAAACAAAAACAAAAAATTATAAAAAAAAAAAAAATAAGAAAAACATAGGGTTTTTCTACAATGAGCACTTGTATTTATATATGTAATAATATTTTCTTTTGTTTATATTATCTTGTATTTTTTTGTTGTCAAAATTTGGTTTGTGACTTTAATAAAAGGTTGTAATGGGGGGTTTTTAAATTAATTTTATTCTTATTATTATAGGAAAAAATTTGTCCAAACAAGGCTGTTTGACACGCCAGTGTTCGTCTTCACTTAAGCACCTATTAAAATTTTATGGTCTGGTTCGAACAAGGCAGTATAGTACGCCAATGTTCGCACTCAAAGTTAGTTGGTTATTTTAAGAAAAAGAATTAACAATTTATATTTCAGAAAAAGTTTATTGAAGTTATTCTTATTTTTCTTCTTAAAAGTAACATGTAAAGAAAAGATATCATATATTAAATCTACACAGAATTTCTGAGAATCCACATTCGTCTAGTAGTCATTATTTAATACATAAGTACGTGGCAGAATTATACATATAAAGGGTGTTTTTTATAGACGTATAGAATTTTAAATTGCAATAAAAAAACGATGGATTATTCGATTGACATGAATTTTATTTATCCGAAAGATAATCTTGTGGCATTACATTTTAAATATGATTTCTGGCATATGACCGCCACGGCTGGCTCGGATGTAGTCCAATCTGGACGTCCAATTTTCGATGACTTTTTCCAACATTTGTTGCCGTATATCGGCAATAACACGGCGAATGTTGTCTTCCAAATGGTCAAGCGTTTGTGGCTTATCCGCATAGACCAATGACTTTACATAGCCCCACAGAAAGTAGTCTAGCGGTGTTAAATCACAAGATCTTGGAGGCCAATTCCCAGGTCCAAAACGTGAAATTAGGCGGTCACCAAACGTGTCTTTCAATAAATCGATTGTGGCACGAGCTGTGTGACATGTTGCGCCGTCTTGTTGGAACCACAGCTCCTGGACATCATGGTTGTTCAATTCAGGAATGAAAAAGTTAGTAATCATGGCTCTATACCGATCACCATTGACTGTAACGTTCTGGCCATCATCGTTTTTGAAGAAGTACGGACCAATGATTCCACCAGCCCATAAAGCGCACCAAACAGTCAGTTTTTCTGGATGTAACGGTGTTTCGACATACACTTGAGGATTAGCTTCACTCCAAATGCGGCAGAAGTGCGCTTCATCGCTAAACGTAGTAGTGCGCGATACGTATTCCGCACAGAACCATTATTTTCGAAATAAAATTGCACTATTTGCAAGCTTTGTTCATGCGTGAGTCTATTCATGATGAATTGCCAAACCAAACTGAGAATAAATCACTTGACAGCTGTTAAATCGGTCGCCATCTTGAACAGTAATGCCAACTTAAAATTTTATACGTCTATAAAAAACACCCTTTACATACTTAAATACAATTGTGTCTCTTATGCAAAAGAGATTCAAAGAAAATAGCAAACATTCTCAGAATCAAATAACAAATTCGTGGAAGTATTTGTGAGTATTATTAAGCATAGAAAACAACAGTGAGAGATATTCACATACATACAAAGAACTCACACGCATGGGTTAATAGATTATTTCAAACAACCCTTTTCGTATTCATGACAAAGATACGCAAATATAAATGTAAGTGTTCTAATTAATTTACTAAATAGATAAATTTAAAAATAGAATATATAATTATAATTAACTAGCTTTTGCCCGCGGCTTTGCATGCGTTAAATTCGTAGTAAAACAATTCCCCTTTCCCCATATTGTGAAGATTTCCTGCTATCTTTGGAATATCTAAA
This sequence comes from Thelaira solivaga, assembly GCA_947397855.1. Taxonomy (NCBI): domain Eukaryota; kingdom Metazoa; phylum Arthropoda; class Insecta; order Diptera; family Tachinidae; genus Thelaira; species Thelaira solivaga. The sequence goes on from OX377613.1 coordinate 19,803,020, forward strand.
TTCATATACTACATTTTTACTTATTTATTTTACTTTTACAATAAATATACTACAGAATCTCTGTATATACAACGTTCACAGCTTTCTTGTTAAAAATATTTACAAAATAATTTCACTAATACTAAATTGCCTTAAAGATCTTAATAGAAGAAATAGAATTGATAAATTATAGTTTTAATCTAATATTATATAAACTAATGTAAGTACTTATTAAAATTAACCTTAATACCGACTAAAGTACGAACGTACATACAATTTCGAAAAAAAAATGTATCGCTGAAAAGCACGTTTTTATTAACTTTGTTATTTTCCTCGCTAGAGAGCTCCGATAAAAGCGTGCGATCGCTGCAAATCACAACGTCCTATAAGGAGAAGCGTGCGCTTCGACGCGCTATTTATAGAGGTAGACAGGCGCCGCGCCACCGGCCGGCCGGTACCGCTGCAACCGCGATGTATCTATATTTTATCTTCAAAAATATTTAAATTGCATGCTGTGAAGCGCCATTCCATATTAAATGTAAAATGTATTTAAGGTACTTAATTAGATAAGGATTAATGCTGTAGTGCTTCAAATTGTCTTGGAAATAAGCCATTATTTCTCGTAAAAAGTAAAAGTTGGTTATTGTGGGTTATCCCTAAGAGATAAACATATAAGTTGAAATAATTTACATTATTTCTTTTTTTTATTAAAAAACTGTTTTTATTTTTTATTTTTCATCACAATTTTATTTAAAATTAATCTTTCTTGTTTTTACTTTAAGCTAGTTTTTACAACTGATTCATTTCTTGTTGTTAAGCTTTTATTTTAATTTAGTTTTTTATAACATGTCAGCAACTTTATTCTTTTTTTTATTTAATATTTTTGTTAATCAATAGTCAGCACTTGATTTAAATAAAATTATTTGTTTATTGCGACAGAGTGTCAGCAAAACTTAATTTTTAAATTCGGGGAATTGAAAAAGAAAAGGTAAATGAACAGAAATGAGTTCAATGAATTATTTGTCGTTAACTAAAGAAAAGGTAAGTAAACGGAAATGAGGTTAATGAATTTTTTTGTCATTAACTCTTCCCCCCTTAAATCGAATGTCCTCAGTCGTTTTTGTTTTAGAAGAGTGGAATTCTGTGTAGCCTTGGTGGTTTTTCTGGTGCGGTCAACGTTATATTTGTAAGTCTAGGTAATTTGTCCATTTCAAAAGCTTGTCCAATTTTAGGAACCTGTGGTTCCCGCACTGTAATTTCCTTTACTGTTTTCGTAAAGACTTTAAGAAGGATGACAAAAATAGTAATGAGTAAAAGTATTCCAGAGAACGTCCATTCTCCAATTATAAGTCGTTTCTTTACGGTTGTGATGACATCCGTATTATTGATTTGAAGCTCATTAAGTTTCTCTAAAGATAAAAGGTTAAGTCTGCTTTTCTCAAAGGGAGTAGGTTGTACCAGAGCTGGCATAGTCTGTAAAGGTGAGGATTGCCAGTTGCTAAAAGTTCTATTCTCAATATTAATTGTTGAGTTATGAAATTTTATTAAACATGTTCCTGAAATATTATGTACTTTTTCATTCACAAATATTGGTCCATTATAATCATTCAGTAATATTATTCCTGAATCTATTTCTTCTATTATTGGAACGTGATGACTATTGCTTAACGTACAAGATGAATTCAAATTATTTATTAAATTAGGAATACAATCATTTCCTGTAATATTAATTAGAGTTTTTTCATTACAAATGGTAATATTATTATAATTTTTACATTTTTCTTTAACAGCAAATATTTCATGTTGGTTAAGTATTATTTCCTTAAAATCTAGGTGTATTATTTTATCATTTTTTTTTACTGGTCTTATTACCAGGTTTTTATAGTTTTCTTTTTTTTGTTAATGGAATTTTAACTAAATAGAATATTTCCTTTTTGTTATTATTCATTATTGATATTTTTGAAAATTCTAACGCCTCTTCTGGGCTTACAAAATTAATGTTTTCATCTGTTAGTGTTTTCATAATAATCTTACGTTTCTTTTTTATTTAATAAGAATGGATTTACAATATTTAATCTTGCCCATGATATGGCTAATTCAATGTTTACTAATTCTTCCTTAATTAATCTTATTTTATTCTGTAAATTAATTACAATTTCTTTTTCTAGATAAACGTCTTTTCTTATTTGATTTGACATTGTTTTTAATATATCAGTTAGATTATTTAGTCTTTCATTAAATGCTTTATTTATAAAAACTTGCTTATTGTTATTATTATTTAATTCAGCTATATTGTTGGTTAGTATTTGAAAGTCATTATGATCAGGAGTTCCAGCTATGTACTTCCATACAGTACCAATAGCATCAATTGATCTTTTTTGATGGTTAATAGGAGTAAGGTCTTCTAGGATATTCATGGTTTGTGTTAGTTCATGGATCAGGAGAGGATATTTATTGTGGGTTTTAGGAATATTATTTTCAATAAATACTTGCACATTACTTATAAATTCTTCATACTCTTTAATTTTAATTATGTGCACTACTGTAAAAGTTCCTTGTTCTATTTTCGCTATTCCTTTGTCGATAGTAATAATATGAGAGGATGAATAGTCAATTATTTCGATTTCCGCCTGAATGATGCAAAACAGCAGGGTCCTGTGAAATATTTTACTTTTTAATATTGTTTTTGTGTACTATTCTACCTGAATTAGTTAATATAGTAGTATTTCTATTTTGTTTTACTATTTCTTCTTTATAACGTGGAGATAATTTTGATCCTAACCTTTTGTTTATTTTAATATAAACTTTTTCACCTACTGAATAGTTCTTGATTTTTTCCCTGTCTTTATTATGATACTCAAGGTCTTTTGCTTGTTTTTCTTTTAATCTATCACTTATTTTTTCTCTTTCACGTTTTATTTCTTCAGGATCCCTGAATTTTTTACCAAAAAATAATTCCACTGGTTTCCTTCCAGTAGTAGAGTGTATGGAAGAGTTATATTCGTAAATTGCTTTTGTAAGTAAGTCATGAAATGAGGTATGCATTTTTTCTGTTTTTAAACACCGCATGATTTCTGAAATCGTGGAATGAAACCTTTCCACTTGCCCATTAACAGAGCTACAATATGGAGGAGTAGTATAAATATTTATTCCGAAGTGATTTTTAAGCAAAAACGTTATTGTGGCTGAATTTAAGGATTTTTCATTATCGATGACAATTGAATTGGGGACACCAAATGCCAAAACTAGTTCCTTAATAGGTTCTTTTATGTCTTCTATTGCTTTGGATTTTAAAATTTTAAATTGCGCATATTTTGAAAATTTGTCAATAGCTGTAAGAACTAAATTTTTTTCTGTAGAGTAAATGTCAACGTGAACTATTTCTCCAGGATTTTTTGGAATCGGTGTAGTTTCTAAATTGGGTTTATTTGGATGACGATCATATTTTTGTTCTTTGCAAATTTTACAGGCTTTTGCTATTTTATTGGTTTTTTCTGCCATTTTAGGAAAGTAATATTTTTGCTTGATTTGCTCTCTATTTTCTTTCCCATTTCGATGTGCTCGTTTATGTTCTGAAATAATTATTTCCTCTTGTTCGTTTTCATTTGTTATATCTTTTACTTGACTTTGCGTAAATCTCACTTTAAAGCCCTTAAAATGGTCTGGATAAATTTCTTGAATGATTCCCATAATTGGTTCAGTTGTGAAAAGTCCATTAATTACGCTTGGATTTAAATATTTTTTTAAAATTAAGTGTAAGGAATCTTTCGTGTAATGGGGTTGTGTTATGATATGCCTATGGTACGTGGGAAAAGGTATTTCAAATTTATAATTGCTTTTGTTATTTACTATTATGTAAATTTGATTCTTAAATGCATTTATGGGACATTCTATGGCTGGTATCAAATTATGTGAAGAGCTTTCAGAACTATGTTGAGTTGCTGTCATTGAATTTATTTGTGGTGGTCTGGACAACACGTCTGCGACTATGTTGGTTTTTCCTGGCTGATATTTAAGCTCATAATTGTATTCTTCTAATATGGCCTTCCACCTTTTCATTTTGCTGTTCGTATTTTTGTTACTAAGAGCAAAAGTTAAGGGTTGATGGTCTGTAAAAATATTCACTTTCCTTGACCCATACAAATAGTTTCTTAGTGTGGTAAGTGCCCAAATTATCGCCAACATTTCCTTTTCATTTGTGGCGTAATTTTCTTCTGACTAATTTAGAGTTCTTGACAGAAATGTCAAAGGTTTACCATTATGTGCCAAGACTGCACCAATTGCATATTCTGAGGCATCTGTTGTCAAATAAAAATCTTTTTCAAAGTCTGGGTGACTAAGAATAATTTCTTCTGAGATAAGTGAATTTTTTATCTTTTGAAAGGATTCCATTGCGTCCTGACTTAGTATAATTTTTTTATTTCTGGATGCGTTCTTCGAAACGCGTCCATCCTCCCCTCTTAAAAGGGATGTCAGGGGTTTGGCCAGTTTCGCGTAGTCTTGAATGAAACGGCGATAATAACCCGACATACCAAGAAAACTTCTCAAATCCTTCAAGGTTTTGGGTGGGGATATGTTATTTATGGCTTTTACTTTTTCGGGATTAGCTTTAATACCATTTATGCCTACAATAAATCCTAAAAACTCAACTTCTTGTTTTGCGAATTCACATTTATCAAGCTGAACTTTAAAATTTGCTGCTTCTAGTGTTTGGAAAACTTTATCTAAATTTTGAAAGTGTTCATTCTCATTCTTGCCAAATATAATTATGTCGTCTATATAGACATAACATATTTTACCTATATGGTTCCTTAACACGTCATCTAAGGTTCTTTGGAAAATTGAAGGAGAATTTTTTAGACCAAATGGGAGTCTCACAAATTCAAATTTTCCGTTATTAATTGAAAACGCAGTTTTCTCAATGTCACATTCCTTTAGAGGAATCTGATGGAACCCGCTTTTCAAATCTATGACAGAAAAATATTTATTTTCACCCAGATTCGCTAACATTTCATTTATTTCTGGAATTGGATAACGATCTGGTACAGTAATTGCATTTAGTTTCCGATAGTCTATCACCATCCTATACTTTTTTTCCCCAGATGCATCCATCTTTTTTGGAACGATCCAAACAGGCGCATTATATGGTGATTTTGATGGTCGAATTATACCATCGTTCAAAAGTTCAACTATTTGTTTTTCTATTTCATTTTTTAGTGCCATAGGATAAGGGTAGGATTTCGAGTAGACTGGTGAATCATTGGTTGTTCTAATCTCACCTTGAACACGAGATGTATAAGTTAATTTGTGATTTGGTTCTGAAAACAAATTCGGGTGGGCTTGAATTACGTTCTTTAGTTTTAGTATTTGGGGTTTGCTTAGATGATTTGTGCTAAATTCAATTTTATTTACCGATTGAGAAATGTGTTGATAGATTTTGATTTTTTTTGTGTTATTTATTGACATGTACTGTTTTTTTACATGAATCACCGCATTGAGTTTTTCTAAGCTATCATGGCCTAAGATACCATGAAAAGATTTTAAAGAAGGTAAAATGTAAAATTTTAAATTATGATTTGGTAAATTAAAAAGATTTACTAAGGTGTGGTGTGTAATTTTTATGTCTCCTGATATGGAGTTTGCGAAAAAAGGTCTTTTATTTGGAATTAGTTTGGTTACAAGAGAGGGTTGAATATAATTTTTGTTAGAACCTGTGTCTATTAATATTTTTAGTATTTGACCATTCCTCGTCTTACATTTGAAATAAGGAAGCGAGGTGTGCGTTAGCCTAAAAAATGAATATCCGATAAGTCTTCTGTTTGAAAATTGTCTTGTTCATTTTCTTGTAAATCGCTTTGCATTGCTTGTTGGTAGTTATTAAAGTAATTATTAGATTCATTAGGTTGGTCATAAAAATTATCATTAGGAGGAAGTTCTTCAGTCATTCCTATATGAAAATTTCTCTGTAATTTGTTATGTGGCATTGGAGTTTGTAGAGATTGAGATAAAGTCCTTTTACCATAAAACTGATTTGCCTGACGTGGTCTATTTTGGTAGTTAATATTTTTTGAATGAATAGAAGTATCGATGTCCATTGGTTCATCTCTTCGTGGTTTTGGGGCTATAGGTCTCATTGGCATATTTTGTTGAAAATATGGGTTTTGTGATTGAAAGTGTTGTCGACCATGATTTTGTGCTTGGAAATTTTGATTAAAAGAAGGTTGTTGATATGGTCTTTGATTATTCTGATATTGAAATGTGTTCCATTGCTTCGAGTGACTAGGCTGTTGGTAAGTAAGTTCAGGAAAAAAAGGTGCTCTGTTTACATTATTATTCCTTCTTGGTATGGATGGTTGCGGTTCCTTTCGTTGTCTCATATTATTGTAGTTATATGCGTATTCTGTTCTATAATTTTGGTTTTGTAATTTTAAACATAGGTGTAATGCTTCCGGTAAATCAGATGGTTCACGGATTGCTAAAAGTTTAGGTAGGTCTCCATTGAGACCCCTTACGAACGTGTCTAGAGCTCTGTCGCGATATGTTTGTGTAAGCAATGTCGCTGATTCCCTGCTTATATCCATGCATCCAATTTTATTTAAAATTAATGAAAGTTGACTATAAACTTCTTGATAAAAACCTTGAATTGTGTTTTTGCCCTGAACTATCGAAGTCATTTGGTATTCTAATGTAACCAAATCTCTTTTGTCACCATAATGAAGTGTTAGGCATTTGACAATACTTTTCCAATTCAGTGGAGTACTATATGATTCTAAGGCTAAATCTGCATTACCTATAATTTTGTTACGGATTACATTTAATATACCGAAGTATTTTGCGGACCCTATAGTGTCGTCATATATTTCTAGCACTCTTTCTACGCTTTTCCGCCAAGAGTTAAATTCTGCTGGATTGCCTGAAAATTCCCTTAAGCATCTAACAATGTCGGGAATATTATCTAATTCACTGAGATTATTTCTATGCCTTTCTTCTATTACTACGTCTGCTACAATAGGTAATTCATTGTTTAAATTTTGAAGAGCTTGAATTTCTGCCCTAACCTGTTCTGAAATTAAATTTCCTATATGTGCTTGTAGTGCAGCATTTATATGAGGTTGGTTTTGTAAATTGGGTTGATGGGGAGCTTGTTCGGGATTAAGGACAGGTGGTCTTATTAGATGTGCAGGATTTGACATGGTTATGAATTTCTAGTTTTTGTTAGTTATAATACAAAATATAAAACACTAAAATTTTAGCGATAAAATTTGATTTTTCGTTTTTATAATAAGATGGAAGAATTACTTATTTTGCTTATTTAAATTTTTAGATAGCTCAAATTAATATTTAAAAAACGCACTATTTTTAATTAAATCAGACACCGTTTTTAATAATCTTTTTACTCTGCTTTTAACTTTTCTTAATTTTTCCTTATTTTTGAATAATTTTCAACAATATTTTTGTTCCAGTATAATTTATATAAAAATTTTCTTTGTATTATTTTTTTGAACTCTTGAACTAATTTTTGTTTTAAGAGATTATTTTAATGAAGTAAAAAAATTTTTAGAATTATTTAATTTTCGTAAAATTTTTTTGTTAATTTTAATTTATTTTCTGTTTTAACTGCTTAGTAAATACTTGTTCACTTTAAACTTTTGTTTTTTCACTTAAAATATTCTTAAATAACTTACATTAATATGGTGATACCCCACATCCTTACTACCGATAGCTTTGAATTAGTCCTTTTTGTCTTGGTTGACTACTCGTGGTTCTCTGCTATACCAATTGTAGTAATCGCTGTCTTGATAAATCCAACGATGATGTGTCCAGCAGTGAGCTACTTAAGATCGGGCTGGAATAGCTTACAATTTGTTATTTAATATGTCCAATGATGAGCTAGTTAAGGTCGTGTTTGGCACATAGAACAAGTTTTCAGCTTATAAAGTATCCTTTTTTACGTTGGGCGCCAGTTGAAATAATTTACATTATTTCTTTTTTTTATTAAAAAACTGTTTTTATTTTTTATTTTTCATCACAATTTTATTTAAAATTAATCTTTCTTGTTTTTACTTTAAGCTAGTTTTTACAACTGATTCATTTCTTGTTGTTAAGCTTTTATTTTAATTTAGTTTTTTATAACATGTCAGCAACTTTATTCTTTTTTTTATTTAATATTTTTGTTAATCAATAGTCAGCACTTGATTTAAATAAAATTATTTGTTTATTGCGACAGAGTGTCAGCAAAACTTAATTTTTAAATTCGGGGAATTGAAAAAGAAAAGGTAAATGAACAGAAATGAGTTCAATGAATTATTTGTCGTTAACTAAAGAAAAGGTAAGTAAACGGAAATGAGGTTAATGAATTTTTTTGTCATTAACTTATACCATAGCGGACTTTCTTGTAGACCTTTTTAAGGTATAAAATACTTAATACATTATTTTTATCTATCTCGTAGAGTTCAGCCAGCGTTTGCAATGTAAGCACAAAAAAATGTGTTTATTTACGACGAATTTACGAGAAATCTTGAATTTATCAGTGGTTCTCTAATATATGAAGCATGTTATACATATAAACCTTCCTCTTGAATCACTCTATCTATTAAAAAAACCTGCATCAAAGCCCGTTGTGTAGTTTTAAAGATCTAAGCATACATACAGACATAAGGACAGACGCGGGAAGCGACTTTGCTTTATACTATGTATAAATGATGTATGTATGTGATGATGTAAAGTTGGGCTCCTACAAGGTGAAAAACAAATTTTTTTTTATTATTATTTTATAAAATTTTAATTGCGTCTGCCGAATTGTTTCAGTTGGTGTTCTCGAATTCTATGATAATTCATGCAACCGCCAAAATTCGATTGGCAACGAATTCGAGTATCACAACCGAAGTTGTTTTCTGTGTGTATTTCGACGAAGATTAATTACACGTGCAGTTAATAGGGTTTTTACACTACACCACATCTCAGAGGAACGCGTGAAAGATGTTGAAAATGATGAAATGCTTTTTACATTACCAACATCTAACATCTACCATCAACTAAACTGTCGAAAAATAAAAGAAAAGAAGACGCATAATTTTCGAAAACAAAAAATATCTTAAAATAAATTTTGAAAAATCATTCATTATTGTTGCTTTACAAGATCAAATCCATTAAGCTTCAAAATTTGAATTTTTATTTTATTTAATATGTGTACATACTTATGTAATGTATGTATAAATAAATGTTACTTTATAAGTGATGCCACTAAAATCGAAAATATTGCCATTTTTCTAGTGATGGCACGAAAATTATCGAAAGATGTTGAGTGAAACAAAATGAGATAGGAACATCTTGTAAAGATGTTGGAAGATGTTGATTTTTTCTACATGCATTTTATATGGGAAGATGTTGTCATCTCGCCGAATAGATGGTAGATGTTATATGTGCTCTAGTGTAAAAACACTATAAGGGTACAGAAATTTATCTGCGATCTCTAATAAAAAATAGGAATATGCTCTTCAAACAGTAACTAATTGTCAAAAAAAATATAAATTTTCAAAATTCTTAAAGAAATAATATTAAAGATTCAACGAATTTATGTTAGAACCATTTTAAGCTTAATGCTCTTTTCGAAAAGAAAAATTGACGTAGAAAGTAAAATAAATAAAAATATCATATGAAAAATTTCGATAACGTAAAGGTTTAATTTTTTTATTCAAGCTGTTGCTTTTATTATTATTAATCAAGGTCTCTGTTTACATTTTTGCTTTATTTTCTAATATCATTTTCTATTTGCTTTGATTTTCCAGCCGTATTAATTGAATTACACAACAAGTGAAAAAAACAACAAGTGAAAAAAAAACAATAAAGAAAAATGTGTGTGGAGGAAGAAAAATAATATTTAGAGAAATGAAAAACCCACTCAAATATTGATGCTGTGCTGTGCTGTGCAATTATAATTGGAATTGAAACATGTTTTACAAGATCTAAATAAATATTATGTGCAATGAGCCAGGAGCGGCGGCGTTAAAAACCGTCAGGTTGCGCCAACCAAATAAACAAATAAATGGTCGACCGACCGACTAACTGCGACTATACGAACAGCAGCAGCAAACATAAACACAAACACATTATAAAAGAAGATTCATTTAGTGTCAGACATTTTACCACCGAGTAGTGTTGTATGCATGAGTAACCAAACAAACAAACAAACTTGTACAAAATTATGAGTGGATAAATGCACTAATATCAGAATAAAAAATGTATTCGTACACGTGCATACACACACATAAATACATACACGTAGTAGGAAGGTGAAGACGGATGGTGAAGAACAAAGAAAACAGTTGCTTGAAGTTTACCATACATTTACGTAAATAAGAAGCAGCAGAAGCATAAATATATATGCGAGTGCACAGGTAGTAATGATGGAATAAAATTCTAGGTTTCACGATCCATAGAAAAACCAGACAGCCATCAATGTTCGGACACAAGACATCAGAGACTTACAGACATAGATTCCAAAAAGCACGACAGCAGACAGGTAGTCAGCTTACTTTGTAGAATCACAATGGATTCACAAGTGTAAGGTTTAATAAAATTTTAAAAATTAATTTTTTTTTGTTTCCACAGTAAAAAATATTTGAACAAAAACGTTCAGTGTTGTCAAATGTTAGAATGATGCCAGTACAAAGAAAAAAAAAATTAATAATAAAAATATGTACGAGTTTAGTATGTCAGTACACAAGCATATTTTTACGGCCGCATAGCATCAACTAAGCCATACAATTGGCTAAGTGAGAAAAAAAGGGAATTACAGTTAGCAGACACCGACATACGAATTACGCTACTCCATTCTACTTGATTAAGCAACTTTACTGTTAAAATAATTTTTAAATATATGCTATTAACATTCGCTTTTAGTACTCAGTTTTAATAATCAAAAGAAAACTTTATTAAATATTTCATATTTTTAAGAGTAAGCAAAGTTTGAATTTATAGATTAAACAAAATTTAAAACTATTATTTTAAAGAGTTGCCTAATCGAGCGTTTCAATAAATAAAAATATTACAGAGCAGCTAGCAAGCCAATTAGTGAAAACCCAAAAAAATAAATGAATTTAAAAATGTCTAGTTAATAAAAATAGATTTTAGAAATATTCCTAACATGCTAAATTCGAGAAACGTTTTTTTATTTTTGAATTCGTTGCCAGACACTTTTGCATTACCAACTAATAAATATTAAAAAAAAGAACATATTTATAAAAAGTAACAAAATTTCTTTTACAAAAATTACTTTAAGCCCTTAGAAAAAAAAATTAAATTAATTAGTTGGAAAATAAAATTTAATTCAATTTATATTACGAATTTTTAAAATCTGGCCACTCGTCACTCACTAAGTTGCACAATAAAAATACAAGTGTTAATAACGATATTAAGAATTTAAAGCACTAAATAATAACGCAAACCTTACTAAAGAAGGAATTTGAAATAAGCAAAATAAGAATAAAAGGAAAAGGAAGACCCACAATAAAAATTAATGAATATACTCGTAAATGGAAATGAAAATGCTAATTTATATATTTTATATGATATCGAACCTAGTCTGACGTGCAATACATAAGACTTTACTTTAAATGCCTGCATTTAAACTCTCTGCTTTGCTGTTACTTTTTATAAATGCATTAAAATAATTAATCTCTTAAATGCAACAACAATTTTTTTTCAGTTTTTGATTTCTTACTATTTGTTTGCCCGGTCTCACCTGGACCGGTTCTTTATTAAGTAAGTCGGTATCCTTAGAGAGCAAATGTATTGAACAAATTTTAGAGAAATCTGTTTACAAATAGAATTTTAGTTGTTAAAAAACCCATCCAAATAAATACAGTTAGTTACTACTTTATAAATGGCTCATGTTTTTATAGCATTATTATCAGAGGCACCAACCAAAGTGGTAAATAATTAAATTAAGTACGGGCACACATCTTTTATAACAGTGGGCGTAAAAATGGGCGTCTCACGTCCACAAATAAATATAACGCGACCTACCTTAGAGTATTTTCTACAACAAATTTCAGACAAATTCATTGTAAGACAAAACTTTGTACTGCGAACAAACAGGAAATGATATTTAAATTCGTTTAGGTGTTTAAAGAGTTAAGTTAAGTATGTTCTTGTTATAGAAAATGTTGCTGCTTGCATATGCTGAGCTGCAGGCCTTGTGAAAATCCCATCTTTGCATAATTTTTAACTAAACACACACCAAACTTAAGTAGAAGCTGGGGTGGTTAAATTTTAAGGGCCGATGTTGATTTTGAATAAAACACAAATTATATAGGAAATTATTGTCATTTCTTTTTATTATATGTATGGAACAAAATATCGGCCAAATGGCCGCCGAGACCAGGTCCCTATTTTCGATGACGCTGAGTCATAATTGAGGTTCTATGCCGTTAATGTGCCGAATTATCTCATCCTTTAGCTCTTGAATTGTTGCTGGCTTATCGACGTACACCTTTTCTTTCAAATAACCCCAAAGAAAGAAGTCCAACGGTATCAAATTACATGATCTTGGCGGCCAATTGACATCGCCACCATGTGAGATAACACGGCCATTGAATTTGTCGAGCAAAATAGCCATTGTTTCATTAGCTGTGTGGCAAGTGGCACCGTCCTGTTGGAACCACATATTTGGGCCATAAAAAGTTCGTTATCACCTCACGATAGCGAACACCATTAACAGTACGGCCCGATGATGCCGCCAGCCCATAAAACGCATCAGTGCCTCATCACTGAAAATGATTTGCACGATATGCATTTTGATTTGAACGCCCATTTTCATAATAAGCCTGAATAACTTTAACGTGTTGCTCGATTGTGTATCTTTCTATGGTTCAAATTGAGTTATTCTGAAATTGAAGAATGTCAAATGAAATGTAGAAAAACAACTTGACGTTTAGGTGTGGTTTACCGTCAACATCGGCCCTTAAAATTTAACCACCCTTTATTTACAATTTAAATAAAATGAGGTACCAAAACATTTAATTATATAATAAAACTAAATTGTAATTTTTTTCACATTTAAGTGCATATAAAGGGTGTCCCAACAAGAACGCAAGATTTAAATTTTAAATAAATGACTGATGCAGCAATTGAATTGTTTCTCTGGCTGTATGACATGTGGCGCCGTCTTGTTGAAACCACAAGCCCTCCACATTCATTTCTTCAATTCTAGGCAAGAAAAAACTGGTTATCATTTCACGATACCGAACACCATTGACTGTTTGACCTGCCTCATTTTCATAAAAAAAGGTTCAATGATTCCTCCAGCCCAAAAACCACACCACACAGTGACACGTTGAAGATGCATTTGCTTCTCGTGAATCACTCGAGGATTTTCCTCACCCCAAATGCGACAATTCTTCCTATTGACAAAGCCATCAAGATGGAAATGGGCCTCGTCACTGAAGATGATTTTATCGGCAAAATCAGCATTTTCATGTTGTCTCTCCAATACCCAATTAACGAACTCCCTTCGCTGTCCATGGTCATTTTTTACTAACCTCGTACCTTCTACTAGCAAACAATAATAATTGTTCAAATGTCAAACAATGACACTTCGAATGGCGGAAAATTTAAATCTTGCGTTCTTGTTCGGACACCCTTTATATACACGAGGAAGTATACGTATGATACATAACAAGTAGGTCATTTATACTGAATATAAGTGAATAATAATTTTTTGATAATTTTTTATTTTATAATTAAAAAAAATATATATATAAAACATAAAAAAAGAAGAAAAATTAAGTATAAAACATTTATTTACAATAAAATTACCACAAGAGAAATTTTGCATGGAATGTTTCATTAACTGTTGTTTGCCAAGTGTCTATTGTCAGTCAGTCCTGAGGTCCGTAATTGTAATTTATTCCTGTTGATAAGTTTCAGCAAAGTCATTGTCATTCATTGTGTAGTTTTGCAAGGGATAAACATGATTCTTAAGAATGTCATTTAGTTAAGTAATAAAACAATGACTGGCTGCAACTGTATGATTCAAATTTAATTTTTTTAGTTAAATTTTTATTCAAGCATTCTTAAACAATAGCTTGCAAAATTATTAACAATTTATTTGCAAAAGCAGAAAATGCAAGAAATAAAATTTTGTAAAGGTTTTTTGTATTGAAATCAGGTTCCCCACCTGATGGTGATCTTATCAAAACCTTAATGAAACAACAATAATAAACGTTATCAAATTACCTTACACATTTACTTTACAATTTAAATGCAGCGTCTAATTTACCTCAGAAAATTCTGATGCAACGTGAGATGATGGATGATATGACATGAGGGTTGTACGATTACAAAATAAAAGAAAGAAAAAAAAATGTGGAAAAAAAAGAACAAATTCTCTGAAGAGAATTGTAACTTCCTTAAAGTGAATAATAGAAAAATAGGATACATACAATACTCTGTTTCCCCAGATGGATTAGCTAAATAACACAACAAACAGAATTTATTGCAATACTACACTGAGCAAAAAAATTGCACTCACACAACACACAAACTTACACAACAGAAATAACAAAATATTGACAACTACTTGTATTGGTGTCTTAACGACTGACTGAACTGAAAGTAATTTCAACTTGAATGAATTATTTTCCAAATTTTTTAAGTTATTTTGTAATCTTTTTTACAATTTCTTTTTCTCTTCCAAAAAAAAAAGGATCTTCAGCTTTAGTTTTCTATTTAGCTGGGGTAGAATTTGTTGCATTACATCACCTGTCGTTAAATAAATGATTGCTGATACCATTATGTTGAGAAATTAAAAGAAATGAAGCGTATAAGTAAGAGCATATACGAGGTGCGGTAAGCTCATAGACATTTTTAATTATTTTACTTTAAAGCTATTCTCACAGCAATGTACTTTTGAAAAGTACATTTGCCTTAACAAAGCTTCGTATGTAGCCCAATATATTTTTTGGCAACATCATAAAACTGCATTTTCCAATCAAGCATTAAAATAAAAAAAATCGTATAGAAATAAAATCAAATAATTTTTACTAGAAAACGTTGTTTTGGTTTAGAATCATGAAGGAATTTGCATTATATGTGTTAATTAGTGTTATTATAGTTGCCCACAATTTTCTAGGCAACAGTATTGTTGAACCGTGTTCAACAGTAGCTTATATTTTGCTCTTAATTTATCTTAAATTTCTCAATAATTTAGCCTCATGAAGAGAGCACAATTTAATTTTTTTTTTGAATTCTTGTTCTTGTTTTTTTTCTACATGTACATACATACGAGTACATTCCTATCAAATATGAATTTTTAGTTTTAAGTTGGAAAAAGGCTGTTGAATAAAACACATCGCAAGAGGCGAACAATCGAATCCAACTTCAGCATTTTAAACTTTTATTGGAGTAAACACTCCCACATTTTGGTCCTTCGAATCCAACTTCAGCATTTTAAACTTTTATTGGAGTAAACACTCCCACAAGTATTTATTTGCAAGTCTATTAATGTACACAAACAAAATTTACGCAAATAAACTTTATGATTTCTCATATTCTATTAAGTGTTATCAGACATGAAAAGAGATAAACATGTTGTTTACGCCGTTTAAAATTAAATATTTGTTAATATAATTCTTAGGAAACGAATAGAAAAACAAGCAATTAAAGATAAATTCCATAAACTTTACACATGTCAGTGCTAAACACGTATTGGTGTAAGATAAAATTTTTATGCTTTAAAAAATCATATATAAATGAAGCGAAATACGTAGAAAACTCATTCAGTGTCTACTTCGCATTGGCATATCTCAAAGAAATTTTTAATCAAGAACTTAATACCGATTAAAAATGTATAAAAGCTGTGAGTATAAAAAAATATTGAACAAAAGTTTGATTCACAAAGCCCGTCCAAGGCACTCATATTACGAGACTTCACAAGTAATTTTAAATTATAATACAACGAAAGGTGATAAATTGTTAAAGCGTCCGTCATGTCAACAGATGTGCCATCATGCATTTCAAAATGATTTTTAACACGTCTAATTCGATATGGAACGCGTTTTGTTAAAATGTTTAAATAATTTCATTCGATATCGAATGCAACGATTTAAAGAATGATTTTTAATTTTAAAAAATGAAAACAAAATGAGAGTGCACAGTTCACTGCCTATAACGCATTAGAAAATTGCGGGTCCAGTTACTTATATTCAGACTGTTTTATTTTATTAAATTAACAAATTTCTCTCTTATTTCAATTACAGCACCAACTTTAAAAATATTTTGTATTCTAGCGACTTTGTCATTTACTTTGGTTCAGACAGACCAGCTTGAAGATAAATTAACGCAGTTTAGCCAAGATCTCTTCCAAAACGTTGAAAAGGAAAATCATGATAAAAATGTTGTAATTGCACCTGTATCTATACAATCAATTATTGCCATGCTGTATATGGGAGCTAGGGGTAAGACTGCTACTGAAATCGGAAAAACTTTTGCCAATGAAAATAAATACGCCGTAGCAGATTATTATGATTATGTATTGCAAATTTATTACTATAGCGGAATTACAGTAGCAAGCAAACTCTACATTAATAAAAATTTCCAAGTTAAAGAAAAGTATAGAAACTATTTAGGGCAGCGATTTCGTTCATCGATTGAAGCTGTAGACTTTTCAAATCCTGAAGGCGCTGCAAATTATATAAATGCATGGGTTAAAATAGAAACCAAAAATTTAATTCCTCAATTAGTACAGCCGGCCACATTCAGTGTTGACAGCAATCTTTTCTTGGTGAATAGCATTACCTTTACAGGTGATCTGAAATTCAATAAGGCTGACACTCAATCAAAGCTTTTTAACTTGGATGTAAACACAACAGTAAAAGTACCAATGATGCGTCAAATAGGAAATTTCATAACCGAATACCATAAAAACTTGAGAGCTACATCACTAATATTGCCTTATGAAGAAAGTGGTTATTCTTTCGTGATATTTTTGCCGAACTCTCATGAGGCTTTTTATGAATTGGAGAACAAAATAAAAGACATTAAAGTATCTAATTTAAAAAAAGGCTCTGATTTTGAAGAAGAAATTGAAGTACGCCTACCCAGATTTAAAGTGGAATTTGAATATGATTTAAAAAAAAATTTGATAAATGTAAGAACATTGATTGATGAATAGTTTTCTTATTTGTTTTTTAATTCGCTTAAACTCGATTTACTTAATTGTATAAAGATGGGCCTGACAATGTTCGCTGAGTGTGCTGACTTTGGTGATATTGCCGAATCCGAAGAGACTCCGCTTTACCTATCTAAGTTCATACATAAAGCTGTCATTGTTGTTGATGAGAAGGATTCGACTACTGCACCTGCATCATGTGAGTTATTATTTTTTATTGATAAAATGCAAAAGTCTTGTTTTACAAGTTTTACACTCAAGTAAGCGAATAGTTATTGACAAACAATTTTTTTGATTACCTGAATTAATTACGAATAATTGAATACTCACTTGATTTTAGTTTTTCAACATTGCAGAAACCTCACATATAGAAAAGTGGTTATTGAATATCATGAATTTATTTGCAGCTGATGAAATTAGAAAATGATTTTTATTGGGTGCAGAATTTTAATTAATTTAGATTTAGATTTTCTCACTAAAAAGAATTTATAATTTTGATGCTTAAAAAATTTAATCGAAACTAAATAGTTTACGCATTACCGTGAGCTTCTTGAAATGATCTGGCAAATGCTTCTGCCTACTTTGTACTCTGAAAATTTGTTATGGGAACCAAAAAGCCTACGGATCTATAAATTTGCTTGTCGGCTTAAGTTTATATTTTTGTTAAAATTTTAATATTAATTTGACTTTTATTTATTTATTAATTAACGAGTTGATGTTTCTATTTTAGGTTCCGAATTTATAAACAAATTGGGTAGAAAATTATTTAACGCAAACAGGCCTTTCATCTATTTTATTACAAATGAATTAGATTACCCTATCATCAGTGGAAGTTACAAAGGAGTTTCAAATTAAACTGAAAAGAAAACTTCATATATCAAATACGTCTGATGTATTAAAACTTATTCAGCAACATTTCTTCAAAAAATTTATGTTTGTAGCTTAAAATTATATTTTATTAATACGATATTAAAGCTACAACTAATTAAGTTAAAATGTTTTTTTTTTCTATTTCTATTGCTAGGAAAGGGTAAGTAAAATCTGAATTAATTTCGGAATAGATATAAAAAGTGTCTAACGGTAGGGACTACCTAGTGTCGACATATTGTTTGCAGCTTTTTCAATTAACCAATAAGTTGAAAAACAAAATTTCTTACGTCTCCGTTAACGTAAAGTACGAAAGATGGCTAACTTTTAACTCTTAACGTACGTTAATAATACTTAAAAGAAAACTTATTGTTCCATTAAAAAAAAAATATGTTTTGGTGCCTTTTCTTTTTTTCGTAATTTTTTTTTTCTATGTAAAAATATGTTGTTTTATTTTTACGCATTCGCAGTAGAGAACCTCACAAGTTTGTTTCCTTTTTTTTTTTTTTTTTTTTTTCAATTGAATTGCAGTTTATCAAATTTATTTTGAATACCATTTATTCGGTTTGGACATAAATCAGAAATATATAAAAGCATTTCATCTGAGAATATAGATCATTGAAAACTACCATGAAACTTGAGGTAAAGATAAATGACAAATCTACAGATTTAATTACAGCGATATGTCGCATGCAAATGGCATGATCAGAATGGGAAGTAATATACATTTTAAAATGATTTATTTTCATAACTACTGCAATCACTTCTTCTGCTGGATAAACACTTGAAACAGCAATTAATACATCACCACCAGTTGTAGTTGTTACTCTATCACGACGAAATCTGCAGAGTATTTCAGTGTTCAAAAAAAGAATTATTTAGCTGGGTTTCTGTGAAAAGAAAGACATGATGATGAAAGTTGTAGCTTTCAAGAAATAATTTAGCGGATTTAAATTTTAGTCCACGAACATTCTGATATGTGATATAAAATTCGTTTTCCAAATGCTCACTTAGTTTTTTGAATTGACTAAGTTACGAGAAGTATTATTGGCAATATTATTTAAATGTTGATTAGTATTGTTTTCAAATTCTCGAACAAGAGTGTGAAGAGTCCAGAAAGAGTTATTAAGTACTTGATCATAATATTCGAAAGGTATAGTGAACTTGAAAGATGCAATGCTTCTCTTTTACGAATAGGAACATTTGTGAACATTGATATTGACTTCCATATTCAGTTTTGATTTAATGTAGTGAGCAATTTCATCAGCTGAAGTATCAAATGCCAGACGAGAAATAAAAATCTGCTTTCTTGATGGGACAACACGTAAGCTTCTTTGAACAGTGTGCGAGTTTCGGTTATCAGCTCCGGCAAGATAATTATTATGTATATTTGGAGACAATATTGGCCTCGAAACTGCATCTACAATACTAATATTATGTCGCATTGTCAGCATTAAGATATTGTCCATCCATTACATTCTGGGAGATAAGATTTACAGAAGATGGAACCAGGGCAACGTTATTATCCTCCGCAGTACTCACAATTGATGATAATGTTGATGAGTTATTAGAGAGTATATTATTCACTAAGGACGTTTGCCCTTGCTTAATAGCAAACTTATCTAAATTTTAAAATTTAGTAAAAAAAAATTGTTTCAAAGGAGAAAAAAGTACCAAAAGAAAGATTTGTACTTTATATCTTAACAAGTTTTTTAATGTTATGTGCAAACTTAGAGTTTTCACAGTAGAATTAAACGGTCTTTAACAAAATAAAAAATTATAAAGTGGACAAAATGGCACTTTTTTTAATTTCAGTGGTACTTTTTGATATTTTAGTATTAACAGCCCTAGAACTACGAGACTAGACTCAAACGGTTCAGCTAAAATTGAGAAAGCTTTAAAAAGCAAAATGGTACTTTTTATACAATTTAATGGTACTTTTTGATTTTTTTAATGTAAAAAAAAAACTTGGCATTGGATATTGGTCTCAAATGGTCCCAAGCAAAGTGAAAAAACCATTAAGAGGACAAATGGTACTTTTTATATTTATTTTTTTGGTATGTTATTATGAAGGAATGTAAAATTACCGGATTTGGCTCAAATGATCTGAAAAACCATGAATGGGAAAAATGGTACTTTTTATTGGTATTGTTTCGACGTATATCCGTCTGGTCCGAATAAAAAACAAGCTCGTAAAGCTCCCAAATAAATACAACACAACACTTGTTTATATTTAGGATTTAATTCAGGCTTAGTTTATTGACTTTATTCAATTTAATGTTTTCTAATGATTAAAAATGTTTTCGTAGGATAAATGGATAAATATAAAAAAGGATGTGGTGTATACCAATTCGCTGCGTTAAAAAAGTAAGTAAGTATACTTAAAGTATAACAAAAAAAAATAAGAGCCCGTTAAAGTTCGTTAAGTTCTCTATTGACCTTTCACCTAAAGATGGAAAAACGGGCAAGAGACGGACAATAGAGACGGAACTTCAACGGGGACTTAAACAGGTACTTTTTCAGTTTTTATTGCTTACAACACTAGAACTATGAGATTAAGGTCTAACGCTCTTTAGCAAAGTAAAAATTTATTATATTAACAAGTAAAACAGTACTTTTTATTGATTTCAATGGTACATTTTGATTTTTTAATATTAACGAACCTAAAACTATTAGACTGAGCTTAAACGGTTCAGGACAAGGTGAAAAATAATTAC
Source organism: Thelaira solivaga (assembly GCA_947397855.1). NCBI lineage: Eukaryota > Metazoa > Arthropoda > Insecta > Diptera > Tachinidae > Thelaira > Thelaira solivaga. Next base: position 19,823,753 of record OX377613.1, read on the forward strand.
GAGTAGAAGAAGAAAACTCTACTTTTTATTCACATACTATAATGGTATTTTTTGATTTTTTAACATTAACGAATTTATAACTATCAGACCGAGCTCCAACGGTGATCAGCAAATATAAAAATCAATAAATTCAGAAAAGGACTCTTTTTCTATATTTTAATGATACCTTTTAATTTTATTTGTATTAAAAAAATTAGAACTGAGATTAAATAGTCTACAAAGAAATATGAAATTATAATAGCGACAGTATGGTCTTTCGCTGACGAAGTAGCGAGTTAAATACTAGTAAATATAAAATGTAATGTTTAAAAATAAAATACAATAGATGGCGCTAAAAAATAATATTTATCGTAGCAAATCCACAAGCCCAATATTAAATGTTATTGGCAGCAAATCATCACCCTTAACATGAATATCATTTCCCTCGAATTTTGTTCACTTTCACTTGAAAGCAATTATGAATGAGTTCCCTGCAAATTCCTTTTATCGTAAATAATTTTTTTCCTTTTTTGTTAACTTTTTTTGCTTTAATCCTTTTAACAAAAGAATTAAAAAGTGGTTGTCTACCTATGAAAAATTCAATTATTTTCTGATAAAATCGTTTATCCACAACAGTTGACGTCTTTACTATAATACAAGAACCATTCATAAATTGCTTCAGTAAAATAATGCATTTTTTGCTCTTAAAATCTTATAAAATTACAGAAATTTTTTATATATGTAACTAGTTGACCCGGCAAACGTTGTCTTGCCTTAAAATTTTTATATATTCGATCTTCGTACTCATAGAGTAAAGAACCGTGCGAGACCGAGTAAAAACAGTTAGTAGGTAAATAAGCCCGATACCGACTATAGTGATACCTAATGGGCGGATTTGTGACGTTAAACCTTTCCAAGATTATATGTACATATAAACCTTCCTCTTGAATCAATCTATCTATTAAAAAAAAAAACCGCATCAAAATCCGTTGTGTAGTTTTAAAGATCTAAGCATACATACAGACAGACTCGGGAAGCGACTTTGCTTTATACTATGTAGTGATAAATGTATATTCTCCAATTAAGTATTTTTTAATTAAATAAAGACGTAATTGCGTTTTAAAACTATTTAAATGAGAAACAACATTTAAAGCCTTTATTTTAGTTATTTTTTCTTTTATCTTTTTATTTTATAAAAAAATTATTATCGAGAAAAAAAAAATACAGAAAATTCGGGGTTGCCATCATTTCATAAATACGGTATAAGGTGGTGACTATTTTTTTTTTTTTTTTTTTTTTTTTTTTTAATTTTTACGGGTTGTTTCTGGTTACAAAAAAGTTAAATATTTTTTTATATTACATTAGTATTTTTAGTATTATGGTTTGCTATAGAAAATCATAATTCACTTTGATTTGCATCTCTTGTTTTTGGAACGTAACCACTACGCAAAGTGAGGTATTGATGTATATGCACTGAACACTGAAAACTGCTTAACAAAAAAAGTTGACTACAACAACCATTTGTAAATTAAAAAAATTTATTGTTTATCTCTTGAAAACGTAGTAAATTAAATAAATCCTTCTTTATTATACATTCACTCTGCAATGATAACGTTAACAAAATTTCACGTAAGATTCCCGATAGCAATTTTCCCTTCAAAGGGAATGAAAATTTCAAGGGAATAAGAATTTTACTTTTATTCGCGATAAAGCCCTATGTTGAAGATTGTATATTTTATTATGCTTCAAACGGCCTAACCTTGCAATTGTTGCAGCACCAACACCAAATGATGGCTCAATTAAGAAGTGTTTAGTAATATGCAAGCAAAAAATTTTCTTCCGCACAGGTAGTAATGATGGAATAAAATTCTAGGTTTCACGATCAATAGAAACACCAGACAGCCATCAATGTTCGGACACAAGACATCAGAGACTTACAGACACAGATTCCAAAAAGCACGACAGCAGACAGGTAGTCAGCTTACTTTGTAGAATCTGAAGAGACTTGTAACGTCCTTGAAATGAACAATAGAAAAATAGGATACATACAATACTCTGGATAAGCTAGATAACGCAAGACACAGAATTTTTTACAATACTACACTGAGCAAAAAAATTGCACTCACATAACACACACACTTACACAACAAAAATAACAAAATATTGTATTGGTGTCTTAACGACTGACTGAACTGAAAATAATTTCAACTTGAATGAATTATTTTCCAAATTTTTTAAGTTATTTTGTAATCTTTTTTACAATTTCTTTTTCTCTTCCAAAAAAAAAAAGGATCTTCAGCTTTAGTTTTCTATTTAGCTGGGGTAGAATTTGTTGCATTACATCACCTGTCGTTAAATAAATGATTGCTGATACCATTATGTTGAGAAATTAAAAGAAATGAAGCGTATAAGTAAGAGCATATACGAGGTGCGGTAAGCTCATAGATAGTTCATAGTTCACTGCCTATAACGCATTAGAAAATTGCGGGTCCAGTTACTTATATTGAGACTGTTTTATTTTATTAAATTAACAAATTTCTCTCTTATTTCAATTACAGCACCAACTTTAAAAATATTTTGTATTCTAGCGACTTTGTCATTTACTTTGGTTCAGACAGACCAGCTTGAAGATAAATTAAGGCAGTTTAGCCAAGATCTTTTCCAAAACGTTGAAAAGGAAAATCATGATACAAATGTTGTAATTTCACCTTATGTTATAGAAACAGCAATTGCCATGCTGTATTCGGGAGCTAGGGGTAAGACTGCTACTGCAATCGGAAAAATTTTTGCCAATCAAAAAAAATCGGACGTAGAAAACTATTTTATAGACGCAGGCTTTGATTATTTTTATATTTTTAATATAATAAGCCACCTCTGTTTTAATAAAAATATCGTTATTAAAACTAAGTATTGGATGAATTTAATAATGAAATATCATCATCATGCTTCAGTAAACGACTTTGCCGATACCAAAGAAATGAATAAGTTTATAAATGACAAGCGTTATATATTTTTCGATATATCAACATCTCCATTTGTACTGCCGGACACATTAAATGATGGCAGTAATATTTTGCCGTTGACTATGGTTGCCTTTAATGGTAAATTTGTATCTAAGTTCAATAAGGCTGATACCCAAAATGAAAACTTTTACTTGGATGCAAACAGACCAGTAGAAGTACCAATGATGCGTCAAATAGGATATTTCATAACCAATTATCATGACAACTTGAAATCTACATCGATAATATTGCCTTATGAGGAAGGGCATCTTTCTCTCGTGATATTTTTACCAAACTCTCATGCTGATTTCTATTATTTGGAGAGCAAAATAAAAGACATTGATTTATCTCATTTTGTCAAAGACCCTATTTCTAATCGTAAAACTGAAGTACGCCTACCCAGATTTAAAGTGGACACTGTATATGATTTACAAAAAACTTTGCTTAATGTAAGAACATTGATTGATGAATAGTTTTCTTATTTGTTTTTTAATTCGCTTAAACTCGATATATTTCATTGTATAAAGATGGGCCTGATAAGTATGTGCGCTGAGTGTGCTGACTTTGGTGATATTTTCGAATCCGAAGAGACTCCGCTTTACCTATCTAAGTTCATACACAAAACTCTCATTATTGTTGATGAGAACGATTCGACTGCTGCATCTGCATCAGGTGAGTTTTTTTTATTGATAACATGCAAAAGTTTTGTTGGGCAAGTTTTACACTCAAGTAAGCGAATAGTTATTGACAAACAATTTTTTCGATTACCTTAATTAATTACGAATAATTGAATACTCACTTGATTTTAGTTTTTCAACATTGCAGAAACCTCACATATAGAAAAGTGGTTATTGAATATCATGAATTTATTTGCAGCTGATGAAATTAGAAAATGATTTTTATTGGGTGCAGAATTTTAATTAATTTAGATTTAGATTTTCTCACTAAAAAGAATTTATAATTTTGATGCTTAAAAAATTTAATCGAAACTAAATAGTTTACGCATTACCGTGAGCTCTTGAAATGATCTGGCAAATGCTTCTGCCTACTTTGTACTCTGAAAATTTGTTATGGGAACCAAAAAGCCTACGGAGCTATAAATTTGCTTGTCGGCTTAAGTTTATATTTTTGTTAAAATTTTAATATTAATCTGACTTTTATTTATTTATTAATTAACGAGTTTATATATGTTTTTATTTCAGGTTCCGAATTCGTAAACAAATCGGATAGTATATTATTTAACGCAAACAGACCTTTTATCTATTTTGTTATAAATAATTCAAATATGCCTATCATCAGTGGAAGTTACAAAGGAGTTTCAAATTAAACTGAAAAGAAAACTTCATATATCAAATACGTCTGATGTATTAAAACTTATTCAGCAACATTTCTTTAAAAAATTTATGTTTGTAGCTTAAAAATATATTTTATTAATACGATATTAAAGCTACAACTAATTAAGTTAAAATGTTTTTTTTTTCTATTTCTCTAGAAATTTATTTTATGAAAATAAATTTATATTTGAAACCTATTGCTAGGAAAGGGTAAGTAAAATCTTAATTAATTTCGGAATAGATATAAAAATTGTCTAAAGGTAGTCCGAAAGCAACTAAAACTTTTTCAATTAATTGAAATACAAAATTTTTTACGTCTCCGTTAACGTAAAGTACGAAAGATGGCTAACTTTTAACTCTTAACGTACGTTCATTAATTTAACGATTGTTAGCTTGTTTTTTTTATTATTCAACTCTTTGTTAAATGAAATACTGTCGGTACGTTACTGTCAGTTGATAGAGGCAAAATTAAACGTGCGACGGATTCTATTTATATGACCCGGCCTTAATGGTTTACAACGGTGTAACACAGCATTTATTTTAATCACTCAAATTGAAATACGTAGTTCAGTTTCTGCGGGGTTACACAATAATACTTTTCAATACACTTTAATTGTTAGATGCTGCAAAGGCTTTTTATTATTAAAGTTTGAGTGTTTGTATTTCAGTTGATAGAACTTTCCGTAAGTCGAGCTAAAGCTTATGCCAATCTGTGCATGTAGCACTACAAACCTAGTTCAGAGGTAACAACAAACTAAAATTTGCACTACAAAAAAGTAAGCAGTTAGGGAAGTTCTACAACTTGAGACTTTATTTTTGTTTAACATATTCAAATGGTCTCACACGACCACTGGAAAATGCATTCACTACTTGATATTTGTTTGTTATTTTCATTTACAAATGAATAACAGAGGCCCACTTACTAAATTCAATTGTATGCAAACTAAAACAGTTTAGTTTTTCAACCTCCACAGGATGAGTTTGAATTTTTTTTACAGACTTGTTTCATTTTTCATATTTTTTTTTTATTTTTCTTTGCAAATATAGAACGAAATGAAGTTGCCTTTGAACCGCAAAATTAAGTTTATGCACGGGAGGTTTCACCAACTCATCCGGAATTTATGAGAACTTTGTTAGCTCTCATAATTAGAAAAATAACTTAGTTTTAGCTGCTTTAATTGAAAATTTAAGAGAATTTTATACAAAATCTTAACTCAATTCAAATTATCACTCAAATAATTTTCAATTTGTGAGCATTTGAGCGCACTGAGCAAAAGTATGTTTTCTCTGTTTTTATAGCTACTTAAAATACATTTTTTCCATTTTTATTTTTCATTTTCACTTTGTACTTAATAAACATGTAAAGAAAAAATAATATTTTGCAGTTGTTGCTCTCAGATCTTAAAAAAATTTTTTGAAAAAGGAAAAAAATGAAGTAAGTAAAATAATGTGTATATTTTGTTTTAGTGTCTAACAAAAATCATCAAGAAAATACTTAATTTACAATAAACCTTTAATTTATTAAGTTATTAATTTAATGCTCTTGTTTGTCTGAGGGAAAAACAGGGAATAGCTGATTTTATCTCATCAAAATTGTTTTCATTTTTGTAGCTAATAAAAATTTTTTTTTATTATTTTAATGTTGCTCCCTGCTTTTTCAATTTTCTTTTCGACCATCTAACTCTCTGTATTTCGCTCACTCTCTATCTTCAGCTTAAAGCACTCAAGTCTATGGTAAACCTAACAAACCGGTCTTACTAGTGTCAATGCCTTGATGCACCAAAAAGGTTTGAAGTTTTAGTTTTTGTTGCTATTCGCATCAAAATCTTGCTTAACAAGGTATTCCGGCAGCAAAACAAACACACTTCTACCACCACATGCAATTCTTCATATTTAAGTATACACATTGTGTGTGTGTGTATGCATGCAACAAAGCTGCATATTTATTTCAATTTGTTTGTATGTTCCCTGACCGAATAATAAAAAACAAAAAACTCCATGAATGTTCAATGAGTGCTCAGCACAACACAAAAGAACAAAAAAAAAAAAATACTCAATGTGATTGTATATTCGCTCTCCAACGATCTATCTCTGTTTGCTGCATTCACACTCAAAATTGAAAATTTTGTAATCGTACAATTCCTGATTGCCACATTTTGAGAAATCAGTTAATGAGAATATATCGAGTAGATCACACGTTTCAAAAATAAATCGGAACATTAGTTTGTCAAAAATATTTTTTTTTAGTTTAAAAAAAGATCTACATCATAAAAAATAAAAAAATAACAAAAAAGAAATATTCAGAGTTTTAAACTTTAGAACGTTCGATGCTCTCCACACTTTGGATTACGGGTACGGTTTGCGTTTATTGATATTTTATAAATTAAATTAAGTATACAAAGAGCATTAAAAAACTAACAAAAAAAGTTAATTAATGAACCTTTAATAAAGGAAAACAAAAATATAAATAAACACAGAAAAGTGTTGATTGTGCACCCCAAAAAAATGTTAGTGTGTAATTAATTAAAAATAAGAAAAAATCATAGAAAAAAATGAAGCAATCAAAAAAACTTAAATAAAAATCAGCAAAATATTGACGAAATTAATAAAAAAAAAGAAAAAGAAAATAAATGCATATGAGTGTTTCTATGTAAAACAAGAAAAAAATTCTGTGACTTAAGCAGAAAAATTTTCAAAGAAAAATTTAAATTAAATTTAAAAAAAAAAGATGGCACTTATATCAAAAACCATCTTATCGGTGCTAATCTCTTTCATTATTCCAATACTTGGTGCTGCTTTAAGTAAAACGGTGCTGTATCAAGCACCCGACGAGTGTAGGTGGTCAGGTGCAAATGAAAATGATATCACCCTCGTATGCCACTTGCGTACAATAAATTCAGAGCTCGAAAATACTAATTTTAGTGTTATACAACCACAAAATACTATACGTCTACGACTGGAATGCAACGATGCGTTATTTTTTCAAAGCAGCCTGAGTCCGGATAGTTTTCGTTCGCTGGTGGAATTACGTGCTCTTACCATTGAATACTGCAAACTTGGTAATCTCACGGATGGCTCATTTCGTGGTCTTCAGGATCTACGCAATCTCACTATTCGCACTCATAACGGCGATTGGTCTACCATGTCGTTGGACATTTCACCTTCCAGCTTTAGTGAATTTCGTCAGCTAGATCGTTTGGATGTCAGTCTCAATAATATTTGGCTGATACCAGATGGCATGATCTGCCCACTGAAAGTTCTTAAACACTTGAACATCTCCCATAATGAGATTCAAGATATTGGAAATTTTCATTTTAGTGCCTCACTTAGCACTCGCAAGTCACGTATTTGCGGTTCATCTTTGAATAGCATCGATTTGAGTCACAACAAAATAGCAAATCTTCCATCAGCTATTTTCTCTGGCTTGGGTCGTTTAACTAATTTGAATTTGGCTCGTAACGGAATGAGCTTTATTGCAGATCGTGCTTTTGAGGGCTTAGTTTCTTTGCAAGTAGTGGACTTGTCGGAAAACCGCTTAACTTCACTACCGCCTGAGCTTTTTTCTGAAGCAAAATTTGTGAAAGAAATCTACTTGAAAAATAACAGCATAAATGTGTTGGCTCCTGGCCTCTTCAGTGAATTGTCAGATTTACTTGTATTGGATTTGTCGGCAAATGAACTAAACTCACAATGGGTTAACTCTGCAACATTTGTTGGCCTTAAACGTTTGGTACTACTTGATCTTTCCGCTAACAAAATTAGCAAGCTGGAAGCCAACATCTTTCGGTCTCTGTCTAGTCTTCAAATACTTAAACTAGAGGAAAACTATATTGATCACGTACCAGATGGCGTTTTTACAGATCTAACTAACTTGCATACACTCATATTGTCATACAACCGAATCTCAACTGTTGGCCAAAATACATTCCGTGGCTTGTATGGTATTTTAGCGCTTAGCCTGGATTACAACCGTATTTCGAAAATTGACACGCAAGCACTTAAGAATTGTTCCAGCATAGAGGATTTGCATCTAAATGGTAATAAACTGCAAAGTATACCCGATGCTCTTTCCTACATACCACTACTGAAGACATTGGATATGGGTGAAAACTTAATTACGAGCATTGAAAATACTTCTATAACAGTAATGGAAAACTTGTTTGGCTTGCGGCTAACTGAAAACTCAATTGACTACATTAGACGTGGCGTTTTTGATCGCATGACTTCATTACAAATATTGAATTTGTCTGGCAACAAAATAAAAGGCATTGAAGCTGGTGCTTTGCAACGGAACACAAACTTACAAGCCATACGTTTAGATAGCAATCATTTGAAAAACATTGCGGGACTTTTTACTGATTTACCAAACTTGGTTTGGCTAAACATGTCAGACAATCGACTGGAGAAATTTGACTATTCACATATACCGACTGGCCTCAAATGGTTGGATGTGCGTGCTAATCGCATCGCTCAATTGGGAAATTACTTTGAAATTGAGAATGAATTGAGCCTTACAACTTTTGATGCCAGCTCAAACTCGCTGAGCGAAATAACTGCCGGTTCTATTCCCAATAGTATTGAGGTGTTATACTTGAATGATAATCTAATAAGCAAAATTCAACCGTACACATTTTTTAAGAAACCCAACCTAACCAGAGTAGATTTAATTCGCAATAAACTCACAACACTTGAGCCGAACGCTCTTCGACTCTCACCCATACCAGACGACCGCGATATACCAGAATTTTTTATTGGTCACAATCCATTTCAGTGTGACTGCAATCTCGATTGGTTGCAAAAGGTTAACATTGAGTCACGCACTCAGCCGAAGCTTATGGATTTAGATCAAATCTATTGTAAATTATCCTACGCACGCGGTAAAACACATGTGCCTCTGATCGAAGCCAAATCCTGTGACTTTTTGTGCAAATATGAAACTCATTGCTTTGCTTTGTGCCACTGCTGTGATTTTTATGCTTGCGACTGCAAAATGGAATGTCCTGACCGTTGCTCCTGCTACCACGACCAGTCATGGACTTCAAATGTTGTTGACTGCTCGCGTTCTGGCTATGATCATGATTTGCCTTCCCACATTCCTATGGATTCCACGCAATTGTATTTGGACGGCAACAACTTTAACGAAATATCAAGTCATGCATTTATTGGTCGTAAGCGTTTGAAGGTTTTGCATATGAATCACTCACGAATTGAACTTGTGCACAACCGCACCTTTTACGGTTTGTTGGAGTTGGAAGTGCTGCAGTTAAATCACAACAACTTGCGCCAATTGAATGGCAACGAATTCCAAGGTCTTGATAATTTGCAAGAACTCTATCTTCAACACAACGCCATATCCACTATCGACTCTTTGACATTTACGCATTTGTATCACTTGAAAATATTACGTTTAGATCACAATCTTATTGCTGAATTTGCTGTGTGGAACTTTTTGCCTCCTTATCTAAATGAATTGCGCTTAGCCGGAAATCCATGGACATGCAATTGTGCTTTCATCGATAAATTCCGTGACTATGTAAATCGCCACGAGTCAATGCAGGACAAATTAAAGTTAAGATGCTATGCTTTATTGGGCAGCAATGGAACTGTAGGCATCAATGCAAGCGCACTCATGCAACAACCAACAGAACAGTTTACATTGTATCTTAGCCCAGAAGCCGTGAAAGAAGGTAACATTAAATACATGGCTTGTGGTGGTGTATTGCAGCAGCACCTACTGAGTGTCACAGGCTCCAATGGTGGCGGTTTTATTAATGGCGACATCAACGATAACATCATCATTAATGGTAATATGACCTCCACAAAAATGATTTTATCTCAGCCGCCCATGCATGACTACGTTCCAATTTTGGTGGCCATACTGACGGGATTTGTTTTTGTAATTATTTGCACCATGCTGGTTTTTATCTTCCGTCAAGAAATGAGAGTTTGGTGCCATTCACGTTTTGGGGTGCGTCTATTTTATAATGGAAACAAAGACATGGACAAAAATGAACGCGAAAAATTGTTTGACGCTTTTATTTCATACAGTTCAAAAGATGAAGCCTTCGTAACCGAAGAACTTGCTCCTTTATTAGAACAAGGCGAAACCCGCTACAAGTTGTGTTTACAAAATCGCGATTTTCCAGTTGGTGGCTACATGGCCGAATCTATTGTTCAAGCTATCGACACATCGAGAAGAACTATCATGATTTTGTCAGAAAATTTCATCAAGTCAGAATGGTGTCGCTTTGAATTCAAATCAGCTCATCAATCAGTATTACGCGACAGAAGAAGACGGCTTATTGTCATTGTGCTGGGAGAAGTACCACAGAAAGATTTAGATCCTGATTTACGATTGTACTTAAAAACCAATGCCTATTTACAATGGGGCGATAAACTTTTTTGGGAAAAGCTGCGCTTTGCCTTACCCGATGTACCAAACAACCAAAGACGACCACATGGCGTCGCAGGCCACTGTACAGGAGTAGGCGTTCATATGCCAATGGCTCCTCATCATCATCACATGCAAACTCATCATCTACATCATTTGCATCCACAGGCTCAGCTGCAGCAACATCATTTACAACATGCCAGTTTTCGTTCCCAAATGCATCACAACATCAATGGTTCACGACAGAACCACAACCGAAATAACACAAATCCTCAGCAACAGTCTACCATGCTGATTGGTCCACCCTGTCAGACCAGCCAGGCCCAACAGCAGCAACAACCAATGCCTCTTCCTTTGCCATCCACCAACCAAAGCAGTAGTATACAACACCAGAGTCTACCTTTGCCACCATGTCCCAGTCCTAGAAGTGCTACAACACAAGGAGGAAACTCCTCCAGTTCTGGAAGGACTGTCGCAGTTCACATTTAAAATCAGTGAGTGTATTATTTAGGGCATAAAATATGTATTTTCTAAGAGGAAAATAAGAAAGAAAACATTTCATTTGCCATCATTAAGCCTTTCCAATATTTTTCCTTTTTGTGGTTTTTGTTTTTAACTGACATTAATCTGTCTGCGTTAGAATTATTGTTGCACTAAGTCACTATTTTGTTACTGGTCTAGCTGTGCTCGTCGCATTCAATCATTTTAAATGACCATTCCGAATTTGTATATTATTAAAGTTAAAGATTTTTATTTTAATTCACGTTTTTTATGATTTTCTTTCCTTTTTTTTTCTTGTGCTTTTCAAATAAAAAAGGCAGCAACAAATAATAAAAGAAACACTTTAATGGGGAACGGAAAAGCTATAGCAATAACACGCTGATAAACATGAAACTGAAACAAACGATGAAGACAGACAGACTAACAGTCAAGCTTTCAGAAAAACAGACAGACAAACCAGTAAAGAAACCAGCAAACAGAAACAAACAAGGTACACAAATTATGGAGGTAATGAAGGAGACTTTAAAATGAAGCACTACAACATCACGGTGAAAAAAGAAACACAATAAAAATAAAAAATTAAAAGTCATAAAGAACCTTTTGGCACAATGGCAATGCCAGCCAACAAGCATAACAAACGAGCCAAGATGCAAATGAGCAACAAAAGTCGCTACTGAGCCAAACTTCAGCTGGCGACATTTGTTGCAACAGCCTGTTGCGTCTATTTGCAGTTGCAGAGTGTTTTACTTGCTTGTTTTTATTAAACGGTTAAAAAGACTTGAAAAGTCAACATTATTTTTACTAAAGTTTTGTTGTATTTACTATGAGTTTCCTCTTTGCTTTGTAATGATTCACAAAATTGATGTTGCATGCAACAACGAGAAAAACAGACAATTCATTTAATATGCAAAAAAGAGTGATACAGAGACGAAAGAGTAACAAAACACAAAAAAATTTATACAGACGAAGAGCAAATAAAATAAGCAAAACTGCAAAGCTTATAACCGGCAAAAGTGCACACTGTTGTAGACATGCTATATGCATATTTTACAACAAAAACATTAAATTGCACGTCACTACTTTTTCCCATTTATTTATCTTCCTTTTTTTGGCCAGACCAGAAACATAGAGGGTTACACATACTTGTATGAAGTACATGTAAAATATTGACCAGACAGTTAAAGAAAATCCAACGCAACCAACAAAAAACCTGACGTCTTGGCGATCACTAAATATACAATGATGTTGAATTTGCAAATTTTTTTTACTTTTTTTTTATGTTTTGTGTATTGCATTTTTTTCTTTTTGGCGTAAAAGGGAAAGGTAAAAAAATACAACACAAAAATTGAGGACAAGCCAGCATTTTCGATTTTTGTAACGGACAAGTAACTACAACTAAATATCAAAATAATAAATGCCTAGTGCTTGTATGAGTAGACAGTATGAGTAGACAGACACCACGGGAAATAATAATAATAGCAGAAACAGCAACAACACAAACTACAATAGTAACAGTAACAGTGAAATTTTAATGAGAAATAGATTTTTGTATTTATTAATATCTCTTGAATTAAATTTCAAATAGCAGAAATAGTTTTTGTTTTATTTTTGCTTAACTAATTGTTACATTTGTTGCACAACGAACGAACGAAAATTGCATGGCGCAAAACCAAAAGAGAGCCAATTTAGTAAATTTGAAGCCAATATAAAAACGAAAAGGCTTTCCAAATGTTTTGCTTTCTTATTTTCTTACAAAAATTACAAAACTCTACGAATTGAAAACATTCCAAGTAAAAAAGTAAAATATAAAATGTAGACGACAAGTTAGAAAAGTGAATGCACAGAAAGAGAGGGAGGGAGAAAATGAAATATGTTGCACAAGTGCAAAACAAAACTAATTAAAATATTTGACAACAAAAAAAATAATTAAAAAATGGAAACAATTTTTAGTTTTCTTGCTAAATTATATTTATAAAAATCATGTGATATAATATTTAGTTGTAAGCAATCTGTTAACTTAACTACGTCCTGTATATTTAAAATAACAAAGCGATTAATTTTAAGTCATAAAACAAAAACAAAACAAAATTGTAATTGTAACTGAATAGTAATTATCTAATTAGCAACGTCCTCCAACCAAGTCAGTAATAAATTTGTATGCTAAGACTCCAATTTATTTTGTAAATATTTAAGTACATACAAACAAACATACAACATTTAAACAGTATAAAAAATAATTTTAGTTGGTACTTAACAAATGAAAAGCAACCACCTCTTTGCAGACAAAGAAACTGATGCAAAACCAGCCATATATTTTGTAATAAATTTAAAGTGTGAAATGAAATGAAATCTTTATTTCAAATATTTGTTTTTTTTTTTTTTTTTTTATAAAGAAGTAGAAAAAAAAAATTATAACTACAAAGTATTTACCAAGTTAAATAGTGACTGATTACGTTATAAGTAAAGAAAAAAAAAAAAAAAAAAAAGAAGAAAAAAAATTTAAACAACAACAAAACGAAATTATAAAATGTCTTACCGTTTTTTTTTTTTACTTTTCTTTTTTGTTTGCAAAATTTTCACTATTTGTTCTTTTTGTTTTTGTAAATAAATTTTATAATTTTAAGTTAACAATAAAAAGAACAAGACACTTTTATTAAATTAATTATTTAATTTATTATTTAACTGTTTTATATTGTAGTGTCGTAAGTAGAATTAATTCAAATTATAGTCCTATAACACAAAAACAAAAAAAAAAAAAAAAAGAGAAGAAAATAATAAAATTACAAGAACAAAAAAATGATATTAAAAATTTCAAAAAGAAAAAAAAGTTTGTTTGATTTTCTTAGGGAATTTTTATGTCTACAGGATTTTATACCTCCATCGATATTTTTTACAAATCCCAAATAATATGAAAGAATGAATACAATACCCTTCTGTAGACTCGTATAATGGACTACGGTCTAACACATACCATTTTCATATGGAAAATATAACTGTTGAAGAAGTGTTGCGAATCATTTCTAGTCTAGACATCAATAAAGGACCCGTGACATATCCTGCTATCATGGCTTCGAGACACAGTTTTCTCGGGGCACATCTGATGAACGGATTACCTGAGATATCGAGAGTATCGTTAAGGGGCTTTCTCAGATATTTTGATGTCACGGGGTGGATTTAGGTCACTTTACGGCTACATAGTATTGGCGAGGAGGTAGTTTATAAGCTACCAATATTTTTTTTTTTGAAATTTGACTTTCTTTTAATTTTTTATTTTATAAATACTCAAACATATTTTCAAAAAAAAAAAAAAAATTCTCAATATTTTCAGTTGTCAAATGCTTAATTGCGTAAACTTAATTGAATATGTGTGAACACCCAAATCAGTCACATAATTCAAAACTTAATTGACTTTATTAACTGTTACGTCTGAACCCAAAATGATTTAGCCTTAAACCATATAGGAAAAAAAGCTCCGAAAAGTTCACTATTTTTGTTGATGGTGACAGACTTGTGAACCGCAATTCAATGGGAATTTATTTGCAAAGTAATTTTTGGATCTGCACATACAAGACTTTAAGTCTAAGATATACCCGGTAATTGGGATGCTGTATAAATTAAAAAAAAAAAAAATTTCATGAGATAACAAAAATAATACTTTATCAAGCATTGATGCAAAGTCATTTAAATTATTTGGCAAAAATAGTACAGATTGAAGTCTTTACACAGAGTACAAAATAAAGAACTTGAAACAGTTTTTAATTTGCAGCTTGGGTACCACACCTTATCATTATACAAAGATGTTGCTAAAAACATTTTGCCCATAAATGGAGTATAAAGATTGCAACTACTAATTTTTGTATTTATTTAAATCGCTGAATAATATTGGTCATAATACAATTGAGTTTCAAAGAAATTAGACAGTTATTAACACAAGAAATAACTCAAACCTTAGAACAATGCGGCGTAGGCTTGAAACCATTAAGCAAAGGTTTGAACATATTGGGAGTTTGGAATTTAATATAATTTGAAAAAACATCAATATCATATGAAACTTAAGTCATATTTAAAAGAATATTTATTAAGCAATCTGAGAATGCTTTTCAACTAATCTTTATTTTTTTTAAATTAGTTGCAAAGTTTAGACAATTACTTAACGTTATATAATATGACTATTTTATTAAACTTGATATTCGCTCCAATTTGTGTAGCTTCCTCACGATATAATTATAAATATATATTGGAGCGAAATATCGATATAAAAATAAATTTTTGAAAAATAAGACCTCAAGCTTAATAAAATAGTCATATTATTTAAAAGAAAATAGTCAAATAAAACTAACTAATAAACTTAACATTATAATTATAATAACTTAAGTATGACTTATAGTTATTGTCAAATAGCCTCAATAATGTAAATTGGACGCTGAGGTAATTAAAATTGTGAAATGGAATTGTATAATAAAAAAAAGAGTAAACGATCCGAAAAATATTAAAAAGAACTAAATGACGTCTAAATTAAGAAAACTCCTTAGTACAACAAGTCAATGAATTTGTGTACGAGTATATCGAAGTTAGCTTAGTAGAGCAAAATTTTCAAGGAGTAAACATCGAGGTACACGTATTAAAAATATATATATTATAGAAAATAAAGAAATTTCTTCGTAAAATACACTTCTGTCTTTAAATTTTTTCTCACTTAATTTTTTTCATTATTAATTTTCTTTATTTATTTTTTTTTAATTTTGAACACTTTTAAAATTAATATTAAAAAAATTTGCCGCTAATTAAAAAGACGCTTTCAGTAAAACTTTTTTAATGAAATAAATATTGTACCAGCTTGGTGGTATGTTATTTGGTGCGAGCTTATTAGCTCAATCACTGATTGCGTATGTATACGGTTCTCGTCTATGGGCTGCTTTAGGTACGTTTTTTAATTATGTAACTTGTGTGTTTTTGAATAACTTCTTGCTGTTTCGAATTCTACGTTCGTGGAATTTCGAATAGTAACACACATGCAAGGCAGTAGTGCATCTAACCTTACATTTCAGTGTAAACAAAGTAATTTTTTCTTAGTTTTAAAAATGTCTACTTTCGTGCCAAACAAAGTGTATTTGTGCGGAGTTTTAGTGCACTACTTTATTCAAAAGAAATCTGCAGCTAAAGCACATGGAATTTAATGGAATACGACATGCAAAGACTAATGTCGACGCTTAAAAAAAAAAAAATAAAAAAAAAATTGAGTTTGAGTATAAAGAACGTTTTGGCGTTTGAAGACGAAAAGTTGGAAGAATAACTCGATCAAGACCGATGTCAGAACCAAAAGAACTTGTAAAATCATTACAAGTAGATGACACAACTTTAATTTATAATAAATAAAGCTTTTATTTTGCAAACGAAACAGCGACAGCTTATTCAAGGTCCTAATAACTTCATAAAATAAATAAAATATCGAAATTTACTGAAATTTAGATTTGAAAACTATTTTGTTTATATTCAGAAAGTGTATAGATTTGAAGGAATTTCACTCAGAATATTTTGTAATTAAAATATTTAATTTTTCCTTCGATTTTCACTGTAAAATATTCTAAATGAAATTCTTCAAAATCTGTGCACTTTCTGCAATAATCTGCCTGAATAGCAATCATTGCTGGAAACCTTTCAATTGGATGCAATTTCTGGTGTTAATAAGCATTTTGTTTAAATTATTTATTTCTATAGAAAATATACATGAAATGCAGTAACAATTGCAAACTGACAGTACTGTCAACTAAATATTTTATACGAGTTCGTTTAGCTTATCAGTAAATTTTCACAGTTAAGCTATAGTCACATTAAGCAGCTACATTTCGACAAATATTTGTGTAATGTGACCGTAGCTTTAGGTAGAGTTCACATTTCAAACAAGACGCGGATTCAGCTCTAAAGGAATCGGTAATCCGTATAGAGAAAATTAATTTCTTTGAAGCTAAAGTTTTCTTCCAATAAAATTAATAAAAGCTAAAAGCAATACAAATCATTATTTTCATTGAATAAGTAGACTCATAACAATTTTCCAAATTTCTAATTACAACCACTTTTTTCTAATAATTTTCAAATAATTTTGAGTCGGCGGCATCTTTTTAATAATTCAACCAAGACATATTTAAAACAAAAGGTAAAAATTAATACTCGACGGGTATTTCATGGGCTAAACTGCCGACTAACTGCCACTACAGTAAAGGTCCGAAGTGATTAATGTTCCTGACACTCTGCAGTTTCACTTTGTGGGGCATGACGAAATAAATTTATGTCGGATAGACATTTCTTAAAATTAAAGCAATTGCTTTATTTAAAATTTGGTTGATTCATTTGAAGGTTGATTTTATTGAAGAAAAAAAATTGTTTGTGGGCTTAAACGTCTACTGGATTGCTATGCGCAGAGCTACATGCACCTGTATTACATGTTTCTCTGCTCTTGTTAATTTTTAATAAAAAAAAAGGCTAAATAGTAGGGGATAGGTAGGCGTGTTCGTTACAATTGTAAAAATCATAAAATTCCAGCTGTCTTTTGCTGTGTCTGGTTGGTGTTCAGGACTAACTTTTCCTTTGTTAAGGATAATAAGCGGTTTTGTTTTGTAACTGATAAATATGAAACGCTTGACAACTAACTAACTTCAATCTATTGTCTTTTAATAAAATATTTTGTTGAATTAAAAAAACAAAAAGAAAAAAATTTGAGAAGTATGTTGGTTGTGATGTTTGGGCACTTGTTTTCGATATTCCTTAATTGTCTCTCAATAATAATATTTTTTTTACTTTTAGAAAAATAAATTGTAACAGTTTTGTAAAACAAAACAAAAAAATCTATCATGAACATAAAAAAATATATTTTTTTAAATTTCTAATACCGCAATGTGA
Organism: Thelaira solivaga; assembly: GCA_947397855.1. Taxonomy (NCBI): domain Eukaryota; kingdom Metazoa; phylum Arthropoda; class Insecta; order Diptera; family Tachinidae; genus Thelaira; species Thelaira solivaga. Next base: position 19,841,857 of record OX377613.1, read on the forward strand.
TGGATTTGCTAAAGTTTTATAATAAATTATTTGAAATCCTTAAAAAGCAGCTTTTCAGCTACAAATACTTTTCTGATGAAGATTTTTTTATGGACTTGAGCCAGACACAACAAATCAACACACACAAAATTTTTAATTTAGTTTATGCACAAGTTTGAAAATGAAATTTTAACTTGCAAAACAAGTTTAATGAAAAATCATTAATTAACGGTTCTAAGCATCCCCATCTTTCATCATTGAGGAAACCGAAAAACGAAATTAATAGAATTGGACTACTGTTCAACACTAAAAAAATTGATTAAATAATATGAACGCCAGCCAGGAACGCAGCAACAGAAATAAATTAATGCGATTAAAGATAATAAGCCAAAGACTTGTTAAAGAAAATCAAGACAAGACAACCATGAAGTCTTAAAATGAACAGTTGAATATTGGTGGTTTCTCCGAATTAATAAAACATTTTATAAATGGCAGTACATCAAACAATAATTCGAAATTAATGGGATGTAATTAGAAATCAAACAGAAAAGTTACGACTTGAAATATCAGCCAAAACAACAAAAATAGACACAAAATATTATTTAAAAGAATTTATTTAACAGATGCTTATTAAGGTTTACATAAACAAAAGAAAGAAATAAAAAAAGAACACAACGATGGGACTTGCTTAAGTGATTCGACAACAACAGTTTGCTGCTGTTTTTTTTATCTTTTTAATTTACACGAAAAAAAAATTATAAGTTACATGTGCAGTGCTTGTCTGCTTAAGGTACTAATAGACGAAATGTTTTTTTATATATGTATTTGTTTTAATTTAAAAATACACATGTTTTCTTCATGATTGTCAAAATTTGTTATTTTATAATTTTTGGTCATAACCGACATGTACAAATACATCTGACATAGACTCTGTTATTTTATAACAGCTGAGCAACTCAAAAATATCAAAATTTTGTGAAATTGATTTGCTTTTAATTTTTTTAAATTTATGTTGTAATAAAATAAACTGTAATTAAAAAATAAGTAAATTACATTGTGCTGTGTTATTTCTGTGGTTCTTGTATAAAAAAATTGTATATTTTTTGCTTCAATATTATTAAAAATGCAAAATTAAATAAAACAATTTTTTATATTTTTCTTGTAAAATTTTTTATTCAGCTGGCGACAAATATTTCCACAAAGCGTAGACATTTAAATAGAAAATTTTGTCAGAAATTTTCCGCATGTTTTTTTTACAAAAGCAATATTTTTGAGGGCACACACGACATGTTTTTCTTTTACATTGTAAAAATTAACAAATAAAGTGTAAAATACATGTCGTCTATTAGTACCTTTAGATTTTATTATTTTTTCTGACTGTATTTTGTTTTTTTTTTATCCTAAACTAACAATCATGATTATTAACATCAATGTCATTTGTCCGCTGTTTATTTATTTATTGTACTTAAATAAAAAAATTTTTTTTTTGTGCCCATGTTTATTTTATCGACTAATTTCTCTAGACCAAGCACGTCAATGTACAAGCGACATTAAATAAATTTCCTTTATCACCTTGACTTTACGGTAGCCTTTGTAAATGTAAAGACAGGTAGATAACAAACAACACGTACACTCAGAGAAAATAGTTAAATAAAAAGAGATAACATTTTTTATCAACAAGTCTTTAAAAAAATTATAAAATTGAAATTTTCTTATTGAAAAAACAATAACTACCAGCATAGCGAATTAATTTTTTACTTAAATTAAACAAAACAAAATTTTCTTTGAGTGTAAACACTCCAATTGAATAAATTCTATTAGTTTGAGATAAATAAACTACCAAGGAGGCTCAATATGTACGTTGTTAATGATATTTATTTAAAACCATTTAAAAGTAAATGTAATGACACCATAGACAAAAAAAAAAACAAATTGTCAGCTGCCCGCAACGAGATCACCTGAAAAGTTTTCAACGCTTAAAAAATAATAAAAAAAAAATTTATCTCCCTAGACCTTAAAACAAATTGATTTCTATTTGCTACTTCTTCTTCCCACCTTTCATTATCCTAAAAAAAAACACAGCAAAACAAATAAAATTTAAAGTTCGCACCAATAGTCAAATTAAGAAGAATTTTTCAAAAAGTTATTAATTAAAAAATCACACATTTCTTAATAAAATAGTAACACAACATATGCTTGATCGTGTGTGTGTGTATTTAAAACAATTGCAGGTGGCCATTTCCATGGCCGATCAACGTAGCACTTCAATCATTTTTTTATTGTAAATATAAAACTGATGATAATGACAATTTGATACTTTATTTCATTCATTACTTTGTTATTATTTCGTGCTTTATTGACAATTTAAGCATTCTTTGGCATAAAATAGTAAAATACACATCAAATTCAGTTCCATCATCAATATGAATTGTATTCTCTCTCATCAATGTAAACAGCAACGAGACTATTCAATGAATAGTAAACAAATGCTCAAATTCACTTGGTATTCCACACTAAAAAAAATTTTATTCGATACTTAATAAACACTTGAGAATTTATATACATATTTTGTTTTTCATTTCCAAAGAATTATTTGCAGATAATCTAAAGCGCATAGAGCACATACTTGGCTAAACTAAACATTTTTTAAAACTTCCTTTAGAGCAAAAAAAAAAAAAAAAAAAAAGACGAGTGTAACTACTTTGAAATGTCAAATCAAATAATAATTGAGAAAAAGAAAACCACACACATAGTAATTTGAAATATTAAACAGTCATTATAGACGTGTCCTGTTTAAATAAAGAACTCAGTCGTATATGCCCTCCTAAACCAAAGAAACAGCAGAGTAAAAAAAAAACCTGATAAAATTGCTGTTACAACTAATCCTCTTGACACTTAAGACCCCTAAGAATGTGCATAAATGGGTGTATGGCTGTGTGTGTGTGTTTGTATTTAAAACAAAACAAGAGATACCGGCAACATTAGGAAAAGAAAATAAATGAATTGAATTTTTCAATAAACAAATTTATTAAATGGAAATTGAAAAACAAAACTAATGATTTGTTCTAAAATATGCTACCGTTTCGTGTGTTTTTACTTAAGAAAAAACCCACACCTAGCTGAGTGACTGTAATTGACGGTATATAAAAAATATATTTAGAATTTGCGTGTCTTAGACATCAAACCTCAAAAAAATTTTACTTTTAACTCACATAAGCTTGTACTTTAAGTAACAGAATGACTAAACCAGACCTAAAGAAATTCATTACATTCAGTAAATTTTTTGGGAGGGAAATGTTTGCTTAGGATGGCATGATTGGCGTTTTTTGTTAAACAACACGATGAAACAAATTTTTGTGTAAACCTCTTGTAAATTTATATTTTGTTTGTTTTACATTAAAACTTTTCAAATACAATGTGCAATACTAAGAAACGGCGAAAAGAAGCAGCAGGTCATGTTCAAAAGTAACTCATAAAAACTAAATTCTAACTGTAGAATATGAGTATGAAAATCATGATGATGACTGTGATGAGGCACTTGAAGTAACAAACTGCACTTGAATATCTGTCGCACTTAAGGCCCTATAAATTTGATGACGGCGACGACAGGTGGTGGTGGTGGAAAAACAAAAAGTAAACAAGAAATTAAAGTGCTGTTTTCAAGTCATTGTTGTAATAGCAAAAGTGGCGCTAACATCAACCACTACACAAGTGATTTGAATAGCCATTTGCCTTAAATACAAGTGATCGCCAGCCATCATTCATATAGAGCTAACAAGGAAACAAACGTGAGTCAACCTTATTTTTTATTGAAATAAAACTTCATTTGTTAGCTCTAGTTTAGAAAGTAAGTGGCCTTTTCCTGTCATATGCATCGTTCTCTTGCACTAAAACTAAACTGAAGTTTGAATTGTTTGGAAACACGATGTTTTTAGTTTCAATTGCTTTAAGAACCCTTTTTTCTCTTTTTCTTTTTTTCTTCCATGATTATTTGTTTTTTTTTTAATTAAAAAACAAAGAAAATATTAAGAAAAGATTTATTTGAGTGATAAAGAAATATTGAAAAAAAAAGGTTTTACTAGAGGCAGCATTAAAATTGAATTCAAAAAGGGGTCAGGGAAAACGAAATTGTTGTTTACTTTAATAACAAGAAGCTAGAATTAAAACAGCAAAACTTATTTCTGTTACAAAACAGTTGCTAATGCTTAGAATACCTGCTTTGCCGCTGTAGAGTATTTCATACAAATTGTATAATTTCTTTTAATTAAACACTGTCATCATGTTCAATTTAACAACGCACATGCTCAGTAATTTCAGCTCAATTAATGTGCATTGCAAAACAAAGTGACTTACACTACGATACACCAACACATTCACAAAACCAATCAAAGAAGAATTAACAAAACTCTACGAAACCGAATGTAGTCGTATGTGTAGCATGCATGCATGAATGAATCAATCTGCAAGTGCACAAGAAGAGAATAAATAGAGTGTCTACTTAATACACGAGATGATGTATCATTTGCCACTTTGTTTGCCATAATCTACAATTTGTGGCACTATTCTAGAGCAAAAAGCAAGAAAAATATATAAAAATTAAAAATAATATCCAAGTATGTGTGCTTAATAAAAAGAAGAAGATCTGTAACAAAAACTGAACGAATAAATATGAAAAACTCTATTCAACAACTAATCACGAAAATAAGTGTGGGAATGGGGGTCATAAAAGTCATACCCAAGTGAATAGAATTTAATGAAATATTTAGTGATGACTGTGTTTGGCATTTCACTAACAAAAAAAAAATAACATTTTATCTATAATTTTCCAAAAGGAGCTACATAAAATGATTTTATACTCACTTTTTTATTATTTTTTAATTAATGCGATTTAAACAAGAATAGAATAGAATACAACTAAAATAAGTTTCCTCAAGATCTGCATACCATACGAACCGAAAGTAAGACTCATGATGAGGGATGTCAATCAATTTTTATGGGGTCGTATTATTAATTCCGCAGGAAAAGGAAATTTCGTGGAAACAAATATCAATCGATATGCAAATTGCTATTATGCATCCTTGCGACATTTTGTTATTATTTTGAATTGTTTCATTTAATTGTGAATTAAATAGTTGTTTATTGTGAATGAATTGTGTTAATATTTCAGCTGTTGGTGATAGGAAAAAATTGCATTTTTTAACATCAATATTAATTTTAAATAAACAAAAAGAAAATTAATTTTTACAAATCAAACAAATTAAGGTAAAACACTTAAATTGGGGAATTTTTTTTTTATTTTTCTTACATTTTTTATCTTTTCCTTTACTTTCCGGAGAAAATTTAAGCGTAAGCAAATGTAGAAATTTATTGCAGAATCAATAATTGAAAATTTTGCTTCCCCAAAAAAAAATCTTTCCGCAATCGCGGTACGGAATGCATAATTAAACATATTATTTTTTTTTAATTTAAATTTTATACAGTTTAATGAATTTAGGATTTTTAATTTAATGTTCTGATTTTAAAAACAGCGAAATATTTTACTAAATTCTTTTTAATATGATACGAAGCTAAAGCACTGTTCACAAAAAATCCGGTCACTTTACAACAGCATTTTAGAAAAATCTAGTGGCAACACTTGAATTTAAAAAAAAAAATTTTTTCTAAATATATTCACCGTTATTTTTTAGAAAAAATTTCTCAGTATTAATTTATTTGTAAGCGTGGTTAGTCATGGAAAATCAAAATAGGTAAAAAATTGTGCACGAATATCAAAAAAATCCGACAGGGTCAGGTGCAATGATTGGAAAAAAACTGCAGCTTTCAAAAAGCACTGTAAATGAGGTTTTAAAACGATATGGCCAAACCTTAAGTACAGATCGTAAGCAAAAAAGAAAAAAAGGTTGCTAAAAGAAACCCAGAGCTTACGAAATGTATAATACGCTCAATACAGCAAAACCCAGTCTCTCTGACAATGATCGTGCAAAAAAATATAACACCAGTATAAGAACCGCATGAAGAATTTGTTTGGACGCTGGCTACAGAAGAATAAAATATTCAAACCGTGTACAATGCTTTAAACGGAAAGAAGATTTTTGTTACGAGTCCATTTGAATTTATTATTTGACTCTTTTGATTTTAAAATTGTAAATTGCAAAATATTTCTTAAAGTGGAAATTTAAAAAAAAATTTCGAAATATTTTTGGGCCTTTAAGTTAAAAACACAAACTGTTAAGAGCTACTGTAAAAATGAATTTAGTTAAATTTTTTGTTTATTAGTATGTAGGGTATCGATGACCCAATTACGGCTTAGAGGAAAAAAAAACTAGGCTAGACTAGACGCCTTAATTAAAAATATGTTTAAAGAATGTCAATAAAGTTAAATAAAAAACAAATACATAAAACTTACCCCGTATGTGATCTTGTGGGTTTAGCTGGCTGGTTGATGATGATGTAAATTTAGCATTCACCACACGAAGAACTATAAATAGAAAAATTAAAAAAAAAAAACAAGTAAATTTGCATAAATGTACTATTTAACAGAAATATGTATGCATGAATTATTATTAATTTTTTATTGTTGTAATTGTTTTTTTTAAATTGATGTTACTACATTTATTCAGTCATTCATTCATTTATTAAATCATCTATTAACAATGTGAGCGACCAACGCCTCAAAAAAATGTTATATAAAATATTCCTAAGAAAAGTTGTTTTTTTTTTGATAATTTTTATTATTATTATTGCTTAAACAAACATTTTATACAACAAATGCTAACAGCATTCATTGTATGAATTTCTTTTGAATATGTTTTTCACTAATCCCATCAAATGTAATTGAATAAATTTACAATTAAGTCAAAAAACAACAATAGCAAAGCTGAAAAAAATATTTATAAACACACATTTTCAATATATATATTTAAAAAAAAATTGCTAATTGCTGGCAAGCAAATTGCAAGTAACCATAGAAGTGATCAACCAAAGTAAAATTTACTTTCAATTCAGTAAACAGCCGGAATACATAAATCCATTTGCATATACAAGGTGGGCCAAAAGAATTCATCCGATGTTGTTTGGCTCTCATTTTTTTCTAAATGAAAAAAAAAAAATGTGTTCCGTTGCTCCGTCCTGATTTTGGTCGAAAAATCGTCCACTTGGATTATCCCGCGTTCTTGGGGAGTGTATCGCTCCATGGCTTGTTCACTTGTATTCTACATCTGTCTAGTTCACAAATGTCAAAACAGATTTGATATTGGCCGCCAATAGGGTGATTTCTTTTAGCCCACCTTGTAATTTACAAAAATAAAAAAATACATGGCAGCAGTACATGTAAATATGTATATATGCGCTTGTGAGCATATGTCTGCCACCTTGTATATAAAAATAGTTTTTAACAATAAACTGTGTGATTTTTTAACATTATGAAGACACAGAAAATAAAAATAAATTTCAAGTGATGCCAAATTGAATAGACAATAGAACGAACAGCATTAAATGAAATAAATAGTCAATAAATTTAACAAAATCGGAGGGATGTGGGATCTGTGTGCCCATAAGATCAGAGTTAACAGCAAAAATTAAACAGAACATAAGAAAAAAACCTTTAGTGTACACAAACCTTCAGAAAAGTAAATTATATAATAATTGCAGGACAATTTAAAATTAATTTTCTCAAAACAATTTCAACTTGCAACTCTGGCTATCCTACTTAAAACACTTTTCTTTTGCAATTTGTGTGAAGAAGGTACGTACAACAAAAAAAAATTTTTTTTTTTCATTTTTTATATTTTTTTTATTTATATTCATGCAAAAATATTTCAATGAATGAATGAACAATAAACAAATATATGCTTGAGTTTATTTTCAATTGATGTACACACACGTTACACTGTTTTTTTTTTCTTACTTCTACTATTACTTAGTACTTGTACTACCACAAGTGTATGAATTGCATTATTATTATTGTATTATTTTTTGCTTACTTGTCATACAAAATACTTCTTCTAAAGAAATAATAAACAATAATACTTAAGAAAATATCTATTTCCATTTTTCTACAGCAGAACTAACTTTCAAAACAAAAACTGTTAGGTTGTGGGACTGTGTTATTTTAAGGGCCAGTGTTAACGAAATTTTTACTTTACATAAAGCGGTAATAGCCATACGAGATACATATATATAAAAGCGTTATTTTTGAAAGTGGTATAAGTCCACTTCTTTTAAAAAATTACTTAGTGGTAATTTCATTACCATGTTTTATAATCATTATGGGCTATGATCGCACCCCGACCTTTAAGATCTATTGTACAGCCCAGTTCCTAACTACAAGCGGAGACTCCTTACGAATCACGAATCTTCTAGGACCAATACCTCACTACCTAAGCAGCCTATTCTGCGTCTTTCCACCGCTGGGCACTCGCAGAGAATATGTTCTGACGTTTCCTGTCGACAGGAGTCGTCTTGTACCACACCGATTATACTCATGTGATAGTTAAGTCTACAATGGCACGTAAGTAGCTCAACGTAGAGTTTAATGTCATTTCTACTGAGGTTCAAAGCAACATCTGCCCTAATGCGCTCGGGGTTAATGAGTCTCTTTGACTGCCGCATGCCCACTTTGGCGCTCCAGCAGCCTTGTAGACTTCGTTTCTCTTCCTTGCGTAGAAGGGCACTAGTGAAGTTATTGGTCAGCCCGTAGAAGGGCTCTGGACCCTGGACTCTGGTATGGCACACATGCCGTTCGTGACCCCGCACCCACAATAAGGTAACCCTAATAATAGTATGATGTAGACTTTTTTGTAAAAAAGTGAATTTATACCACTTTCAAAAATAACAGCTCATGTGTACTTCACTTTCATAAAATGTTAGATTTTATGTTTATATGTACTGGTGTGATATCACATTAACAGGTATAAACTCAAAAAATCATATACCTTATCCAAATTTAATTTAATAAAAGCTTTAGGTTTAAAAAATTATTGAATTTATTTAGTTTTTTTATATAAAATTTTTTTTTTTTAATTGGTTATAATATTAAAAAAAAAACTTAAATATTTCATAGTTAAAAATAGCTAAGCATTTAAATACATAATTGTGCTATATTCTTGAGCATTTCTGTAAATGTTTCCTTAAACTCTAAATTGTGCATAAATTTATAATAAATTTATACAAGACCATTGAAAGTGTGTGAAAATATGTTTTAGTTTAAAATTTTTCTTGATTTTAATTTTTATATTTTCTAACTCGAGTTGCTTTTTGTGTAGAATATGAAAACTGTAAATAAATATTGATTGAATTTGAATGTGTTTAAAAGTCAAATGCATTTTTGTATTTATTTTTATGAAAATAAATAAATAAATACTTCAAATAACCTAAGATTTAAATTGAAATAATAAAAAAAAAGTAACTATTTAAAAATTATTATTTAAATTTGTTTAAATAGTAATAAATTAAATCACTAAATTATTATGGTTTACAAACAGCTCTTCTCCGATGACCTGTTAATATCTATGCCTGTGTGTGTGTGTTTTTGTTTAAAATGCTTTTATAGAATTTGTAGAAACGAAAATTTACATTATTATGAGCTTTTTTTTAATAAGCTTAAAATTATTTATATAGTTAATTGAGAAATTTATATTATTTACATAAAATTAGTGTTAAAATACATAATTTCAATGGAAAGTGTTATTGACATGACAAAAAATTCCCCAAGACTTATTTTACCTAAAAATTTTCTTCTTAAATTCTTTAATAGAAATTAAATACAAATTGTGCAACTGGCAATAATGTACTCAAGAGCATAAGCATTTAATAGGCAAAAGCTTACATTTATTTATTTATTAAAAAAATTTACTATAATTAAAATTATAAGCTAGCCATAGCTGCAAAAGCTTTCAGCTAGCTTAACTTAAGTAACATATTATTGAGATAGTAGATTATTATCAATCCGATTGAAAAAATTATATTATTCTGTATTTATAAAAATTAAATGTCGTTCGTTTGTAATTGAATCACATGAGAACGGCTAGACCGATTTGGCTAATTTTTTTCTTATGTGTTCGACATAGCCCAACTTTGGTTTTTATGAAATAAAAAAAATGTTGACCACGCCCACTTTTTAAGTTTATCTAAAATCAGAGAACTGTGGGACCAATATGACTAATTTTTAAGTTATATGTTCGGCATAAACCAAAAACAGAGAACCAAATCTTTTCTTAAAGTTTGTCATAACCCAACTTAAGTTTTCAGGGAAAGAAATTTTATCATATACGTTTGAAAGCTTTCTTAATTTTTTTTATTATTTGCACGAAAAAAGAAAACCAATTCTACGCCTACTAGTTTTAAAAATTCGGGTAAATTCATGTACAAATTTAATTTTTAAATAAAAAAATTTAATGTATCACGTCAAGAGCATACATTTCAATACGAACAATGGATATGGCTAAATAATTAAATTTTGTATAAAATATTCATGATAATAAGCAATAGGAATTACATATTGAATTGAATTTTCAAAGTGCAATTGATCGTGAATTTATGACATACAAATCGGTGGCTTCCGTTTTTCCCAGGACGATGTCGTCCACTCGAGTTTTCAAGCGCGCCAGAATTACCAAAATTACCAACTCAGAATCTACAGCTGAAATTCAGATTGGTAGTTGTAATGTTGCGAAATATAAGCCAAAAACGTTTTTTGTAGTGGCACTCAGCTTACGATAAAAAACCTGATGAACACCGTTATCGAGGCAACAGCGTTATAATGAATAGAATTATGATATCACATCAAAGCATTAAGAAATGCTATATATTGGTTACAATTTAATATCCAATATATATAAATAAAATACCTTGTGAATCATTGTAATTGGAAATGTAAATTAAACGTAACGCAAGTGATAATGCAAAAATACAGATTTTTCTTTTTAACTATTTTTAAATATAAAGAAAATGTGAAGGCAAAACAAAGTTTGCTGGGTCAGCTAGTAAAATTATAAATGTTGTTATTTTTTAGAAATGATAATCACCCTTATCGCGAATCGTTAGGGAATAAATTCTAGGGAATAATTTGTTTATTCCCATGAACAATAATTTGGCATCGCCAATTGTTAGGGCATAAAATACATTTTCAAAAAATATGTGGCAAGTCGAACACACTATTGTGAATTGATGTAATTTTAGTGTTAACGTGTTTTTTTGTGATATTCTTAATAAATTCTTGCACAGCATTTCGCTCCGATTTATGTTATTTTATTAAAAAAAAAATAAGGTTAAAAGACGGAATTTAAGAGATGCCTCAAATCCAGTGTGCTTACCGGCAGTAATGTAAGTGAAAACATGAAGAATTGCTGACAGTGTGTACGAGTACATAAAAATAAATTTTTATTTAAACAAAGCAGCGTTTGAATACATTTTAGATATATTGCACCAGAACTGCCTACCAGAAAGAAAGTCGTCGGCGATTCCGTCGATTCCACGCTTTTTTATAGGATACAAAATATAAAAATTTGGAAAGATGTGCTATCTAAAATCTAGGTTAAACAGGTCGCCCGAAAGAAATAAAACAAGAGCTGGGCTCACTTGGGTCCTCTGACGTGGTCCCTTTGTGATACCTGTCTAGAGAAAAATAAAGAAGAGGAGGGATAGTAATAGAAGAGTGAATGGGAGGAAAGAAGATAGAGAAAGAAAGAAAGAAAGTGAGTGAGTCCGTCACAAAAACCAACCACTGCTTCTAATGAAGCCATATAGCATGTCGACACTTGCATTCGACAGCGCAGTGAGACCCTGCAGACGTCGCTCACCGAAGTGGATCATGCGCCGCTCTTCTATGGCCGGACACTGGAAGAGTTATTTTTGGTTGTACTTCTTGTATCACATTAAAAAAAATTTTATTAAATGGCACATACTTTTAAAACAAAAAATTCTAACTCATAATTAGTTAGTATATGTTTTTAAACCTAAAAAATTATCATACTCTTATACGATTACAGTCCATCATTGCTATTAAATTGTCTGATTTTTAGTTCTTCTAATTGGATTTGCCGCTGCGACAATTCTAAATTTTATTCCCAATCAAAATGCTTGTGATAAATGTCATATAACTTTCGGGAATAAAAATCGGCGATGCCATTTTTTTTCGAACGCGGAAATAACTCACGATTGTAACTTTATGGAAAAGGGAAATATTTCGAGGGCAAAAATATTCACCATAGGGGTGAATATGGTATTAATGTTACTTGTATTATAGGGCTATGCCTATACAATTCTTACCTAATGTTATGATATTGTAGACAATAAGAAAGAAAGTGTTGCTAAGCTTACATAATATTCAGGTTTAGCAACGATCCATGCGTAAGCCGAGTATGCTCAAGACGGATCCTTAGTACTTTTGGAAAGTTCTATTAGATTGGAAAGTTCTTTTTAGATTATTAAGTTTTATGTAGAGCATTCGAAAAAAATTTTGAATTGTTAATACAATTCTGCTGGATTTTCGAAAGTTGAATTAAAACTTGTTTGATTTTACATTTAGGCACAAAGCCGTAAATTCCGATTAACAGTACATTAATTCTGGAATTGAATTTCTTAGTGGATAAACATTTAATTACGTTTATCAATTTTATAGTTAATGTGTCTGTGCCATTAATATCTTTTGTTTATATTAAAAAAAAAATGCTTTCATGCAAATCAAAAAGTTTATTCAACTCACTCAAGTTACAGAAAAAGTCTTAATTCAGCATTTTTATTTTTATTAAAACTCTCGTTTAAAGTTCACTTTTGTAAAATTCATTGAAAAAATGGAAAAGAATACAAATAAAACAAATTTAATTGTGCAATTATTTTTTTTATTATTAAAATGTCATGACTAACTCTTTTTTGTTTTTTTAATTGAAAATTTCGATTAAATAGTTTTTATTAGAATGAATTAAAATACAAAAAAAGATGCTTAGTACAATTTTTTCAAAAGGTTGTAGCTTCTAAAATAAAAATGCTACGAACTTAATTTTTATTTCTATTTAAATATAATTTAGTTGTCATTAAAGGCTAAAAAAATGATTGTGTTTTTATACAAAAATTTTGTAAAAAAAATTACTTCAAAATTTGCGTTACACTTCTTAAAAAAAAAACAGTGTATGTTTGGTTTTCAATACAATTTTTTAATTTTATTTACATTTTATGAAAATTTATACATTTTAAAGCGTAGAGCCTCCAATTTTACAAACTGTTTTGTAAATTTGATTAACTGTAGAATCGTAAAATAATTTAATGTAATAGAGTGAAATGGTCGACCAGGCCACTATCATGCTTTCAACAAGCATACACTTTACGAAATAGCCATCCACAAATACTTGCAATGATGTTAAGGTCCGTTAAAAAAGGGGGTCTATCGAGCACATTAACATTTCGATCCCGTAGCCAAGACTTTACCATCTGGACAGTATGAATTTTTTTAATTGTCATGCTGTAAGCTTCCAAAGGTGTTCTGAAACTCACAGTTTTTTTTTTTTTTTTTTTTTTTTTTTATAAAAATCCTATTCTAAAACTTAAGACAGCTGAGCTTATAACCTCTCAATTCAATAATTTTTATTAAAGTTACTTAAATTACAAAAGTTGCTTCCATAAAAAGATTATATTTTTATGTGTGAGTATAAAGTAAAAATGAAAAATATGCAGAATTATAATTTAAGGAATAATTCTAACAGAAAACATCGATTTTTAATATAAAAACGATTGATTTGAATTAAACTGAATTTCCATACGAAAATAAAATTAATTTAAAAAAGGTGTCACTGAAAGAATTATGATTCATAAATCCAATGAAACGATTTCATTAGCCTAATGAAATATTTCATTAATTGTTTCATAGTATCATTTTATTTCACTCTTGTTTTCTGTCGCAACTCTATAAATAAAGTAGCTATAAAGCAAAAACTTAATCAATAAAATTCAACTGGGCTGAAGTGGTTGAGTGGCGAGTTGAAGCTTCTTAATGGCATGTGTCTCAAGTTAGAATCCTGGCAGAGTCAAATAAAATTTGAAAATAATTCCAACAAAAAGTAAATTTATCAAAATGATAAATTTTTTTATATAAAATTATAAAAATAATTTTTTTTGTTCTTAACCGGGGGTTAACTGTGACATCTGCAGTTGAAAGACATTTTTAAAATTCATAATTTTATGAAAGTTTCATTGATATAATGAAGCGTGTCATTGGTTGAAAAATAATGAACTTTTTCATTTTATATATGAACAAAATTTATTCAGTGTGTAACTTCCAACTTTCAAGCTTAAGTCTGTCATGACAATTGATTAAAAAAAAAAAAAAGTTTCAAAAAAGTCTCAAAAAAGTATTGAAATTTAATGTGCTTTGCACTCAAATATTCCAGCTCGATTCCTGCAAAGCAGTAAAAGTTTTCTACATGCAACAGGTTTGAGTGAAAATTTATGCCACACAAGTTTAAATCTAAAGTTTGTTTGGCTAAAAAAACCAGTACCAATCATGAAACCAGAAAGCTAAGTTTTAGGACTGATAGTTAAAAAAAGGAGAGTTTAATCCAAAACGACCACCCCAATTTTTAAAGTAAAACAATTTATTTCTTATTGTTTAAAGTTCTTCGATAATTTTTATTAATTATTTAATTAACAACTGAGCACAGATATCAAAGAAGGGCAAAAAAATGTCTTAACATGTAAATTGATTAGGAATTCATTGAAGAATAAATAAAAATTATTAATAATTTTGCATTATAATGTTTTCAGACACACGAACACATTATGTATGTATGTGTGTTTTCATTTCAAAATTCTCATGACATTTTAAATTGATTTCATCAACAATTTCAATTGATTGCACAAGAAGCCGAAGGAGCAGAACAAAAAAAGTATCACTCTTCATGTTAAAATCAAAAAACGTCATTTATGATTTTGTACTTAATTGCATGAATATTTTTTTTTTTTTTTGGGTAAATGTAAGTGTGTGAATGATTGTATGCAAGAGCTTGCGTGTGTTTATGCATCTGTAGTTTTCAAATCTAAAATCAAGAAAATAATAGCTCTTTAATAAGCCGTTTCAATTGCATGTTGTCTAACAGTTTTTCTTCTTTCCACAGAGCTCTGTTGTTGAAACGTATTTTTTTTTTTATATTTTTATTAGGAATTATTTTAATGAAAAGCACAAATGAAAAAAAGAACTTTGCCTGAATTTCTTTGTGTGTGTTCGAAATATTTAGTGATGGTTTTTCGTGCGTAATTGAAATTAATTTCAGTCAATTTTTGTGATTTATTGATTGGTTTCATCATTATTCTTCATTTATGCTGACAGCATTTCTGCTTGTACATAACAAACACACAAACTGAGAGAGTAAGTTGCTAAGAAATGAGTTGTTAAGCTGAAGGCGGCAGTTTACAAGTAAAGTTAAGGAAAACAACAACTTGAATTTAATCATGTACGCCCGATTAATGTTGAAAGCAACCCATAAAATAGGACGTACAATTACATGCTCATTCTAAAAGCGAACTAGTCAAAATATTTATGTTTTACTTTACATTTAGTGTAAGTTTAACTAACAAACTTTAACTATAAGTTTAATCAACTTTTTGTTAATTTTTTTTCACTGCTTCTTATTGTGTTTGCCCACCACTGTTTGTTACAACATAAATAATTTTGTAACTGGAAGTTACAATTGAAATACAAAAAAAAAAAAAAAAAAAAAAAATTAAATTAAATAAAACAATAAAACATCATGATGACGAGGAGTTTTAATTTTTTTGTTTTCGTTTTTTGTTGCTTATGTGGATCAATTTAGTAGAGTTTGCATGTTAACTGCATCCACTGTTATGAACAAAAGTTATCAATTATTGCAAAACTTAAATAATAATAATAATAATAAGAAGAACTAATAATAACAACAACCATAATGATAAATCTTTTCTTTTCTCTAAGACTTTCAACAGCTGGAAAAGCAAATAAGTCTTGTTGCATTTTTAGAAGCTTCATGAAAGTAATTTTCATGTCAGCATCGTGGGCATAACGAGTATGAAATTAATTGCAACTACTCATGTAATTATTTTCTTTTGCCAACCTTTTTGCAACTAAACTGACTGGCCAATAGCCACAAGCTTTACTGATCGCTTATAATCCATATAAGTGTATCGCTCTCTCTCTCTCTCTCATTATGTTATTTCATATACATTTTAAATTAACAAAAAAAAAAAGTTTTAAACTAATTTAACTCGAAAAAATCAATCTTGTTTGTTCAAGCTGTTATACTCAGAATTTGTTTCTTAATGTTTGTTCTAATTAAAAAATATATTTTGCAAAGCTTGATCGATCAATTCAATTGTGGAAACATCAATATGAACAGTTTTTGGTGCAATTTCAGTTAGACGAAGGGCATTTAAGATACATCTCAACCGAATATAATTTTTTAACCTGTTTATGTATGAAAATGTTTATGAAATATTATTGAAATGAAATTTTATAAAATTTGAATTGTTAAACCTTTTTCATGCTTGAAAAATATCTGGTATCATTATTATACGAGCCCTTACATACATACACACAAGCAGAAACACATTTATCAACGATAACCAAGTTTACACACTTACTGCAAGCAGATTAAGAAAAATAATCAAAAGAAAATAAAATATTATAAAAGCAACGAAGCAAACCAAACCAACAGCACTGCACTAGATGTTACTTTGACCACTTGTCTGAGATTCAGTTGCAGCATCAGTTTACAAAGGCCAACAACTCACACTCAAATTTAAGTTGAAGCGACATTTAACAACCTAAAAATCGATTGTTGAAAAAGATCGATCGAAGTTGAATGCATTGATGAGCCACCATAAGACAAACACTCACTTGAATTCCAGAGCTTCTACGATGATCGAACACTGTTGCTGCTGATGATGAGGTTTTTTTTTTTTTTTTTTTTTTTTTTGTTTTGTGTTTTAATTTTGTAGGTTAGAGTTTGTTGTTATTGATGATATCTTAAGAGGAGAAATTAAAACCAACAACAGCAACAACAACTGAAAAACATGATATGCTTATTAAGTCAAACAATGTAAAATGTTGGACCCTTTAAAACAACAGTTTATATTGTTATTGCTGCCTGCCGCTGTAGGAAAATCATGGCATTAAACAAAAAGAAGATGAAGAAGAAAAAGAAAAAACAATAACATGAAGGGCAAAACTGCATTTTAATCAGTTAATTTTATATTAGCATCTTATCGCTCAGATAAATGCTTTGTTTTTGCTAAACAAGCATCAGCAACATGTTTGGCAGTTTATATACACCCTTCCTTTCCTACTCATCACAAAATATAATCATCAACGTGCAAATATTAAAAAAAAATAAAGAAAAGATATACAAAATTTAGGTAACCCTAAATAAAAAAAAAAGGAATTAAAATGGCTTTAAATATTTATACGAGTACACTGCACAAAACAAAATGTTATCAACACTTCTAAACAAAGTAATAGAAAATTAATGGCTCTACCACGAGATATTTGTCATTGAAAAATAAACATTCATTAGGAAATCATGATTTATGATTAATAAAATCAGCTGTCATTTATTTAAATGGTTTTCAAAATATATTTTAGTCATGAGGGTTTTTGGAAAGTTTATAATGAAAGAAAGCTGTTGCTATTAATCGCACAACATTATATTTACAAGAAATCTATATGACTGTTTTTAAATACTCGTGTCTGCTGTTACATCTTAATCTCTTTTAAAAAGTATAAATAATAAGAGTGTTTTAATTTTGACGCGTGCAGCGCCTCCAATCCATTCCATCAACTTTTTTTTTTTAATTTAGCGTAACTAACAGAATTTTACAGAAAATAATTTATGCACCACTTAAACATATAAATTAATTTATTTGACCGACTCATCTAAATTAAAAAAAAAATTATTTTTTATTTGATAATTTTTTTCGACTTTCAAAATCTATAATTTATATTTTAATTTTTTTACTAATAATAGGCTCCAGACCTTTAATATAAATTTTTAATTTATATTAAATTTTTAATTGAATCAATTAAATAATTGGGTCGAATTGAATGGAAAATTTTGCAGAAACATATATCGATTGATATGCAAATTGCTATTATATATTCATGCGAAATTATCTTATTATTTTGAATTGTTTCATTTAATTGTGAACTAAAAAGATGTCTATTGTGAATGAAGTGTGTCAATTTTTACGCTGTTGGTGATAAGAAAGACTTGAATTTTTTTTTTTTTTTCATCAAAATAAATTTTAAATAAACCAAAAGAAAACTAATTTTCAATAAAAATAAAACAAATTCAGCTAAAACATACTTTATTTTTGCTAAATTTTTAATTTTTTCTTAAATTTTTAATTTTTCTTTGCTTCCTCACAAAAAAATGCTTTCCGCAAGCGCGGAACGGAATGAATAATTAGACAGATTGATTTAATCACATTACAAAATATTAATATTTGTTCAGTTCAGTTCAAAAACTATCAAGTTGATTATAAATTTAATTAACTATTGGGCTTGGGGGCTTATTATACATTTCGATTCGAATTTAAATGGCTTTCGAAAAGAATTTTTTTGTGGAGGAGTTTGTATACATTGGGTCCACCACCAATAAAACAATAACATCAGCCTTGAAATACGAAGAAGAATTATACTAGCAAATAGGGGCTACTTTAAGTTAAGCAGGCGATTTAGATTTAAAGCCCTCTTACGAAATACGAAACTAACACTCTACAAGACACTCACATTACCTGTCATGGGTAATTGCGCAAGAAAGGACAAATTTGTGTTAGCGAGGAGGGAGTATCGGCATCGTATGAGCTGTATGCCGACACTAATTTGGTAAATCGCATAAAAGTGCAAAGATTGCGCTGGCTGGGTCATGTTGTGCGCATGAACGAAGATAATCCGGCTAGAAAGATCAGGCCCAACAACATCTGACCGATCTGAACGTTTCAAATTGGAGAGCCATTCTGGCCTCGGCTGAAGACCTAAATAGATTGTAAGAATTCAGTTAAGTAAGTAAGATGACACTAGAGAGAGGTTTATCTAAAATGCTTTTATAAACTGGCTACATTTTGTCTGAACAATGATTTAATTTCCATTAAATATTTTGGCTTTTAAAAAATTACCAGCAAAATTTTTTCCAAGTGTAGTGGTTGTGTTAGCATTTCTTTTTTTTTTTTTTTTTTTTTTTTTTTGTATTTTTATTCTTCATTTTAGCAAAGCTTTGGTACTTCTCATGTTACCACCAAAATTTGAAAAACAAAATAAGATTGATCATTTCAAAGATATCAAAGCGCTTTTCTCATTTTTGATCTGGCAGTGATCTAAATTTTTTACTTCGTCTCTTAAATGCTCTTGAGATTTTAAGCAGATAAAGTTGCTGGTTGTGTTTACAAAATCAGGGAAGTAAAAAAATTGTTTAATAAAATATTTTGCTTAAACAAAATTAAGGAATATAAAAGATAAAAGTACAAAAGATTTTATACGTATGAAAATATTCTTTTCTGTTTTGGTTTGAAGGTGGGCTTTTGTTACCTTTAATTACAATATGCATGTTTATACAATATAAAGCATGAAATTAAAGACAAGTAACAAGAGCCTTACAAACACCTGTGATGACGATAAGTTTTTTTTTTTTTTTTGCTTTTTTGTTTTAATGCTTTTTACGACGAGTAGCATACAGCTCTGTTCTTATTCTCTGTAACATCAATACAATAATAAAATGTTATCGGCGGATTCATGTTCAAAAGCATTTGCATTGTTTAATTTTTTGTGTTTGCTGTTGGGCTTGTACATTGCGATACTAAATTCTGGAAGCGTATTTGTAAGGTGTTGCTTTAAATGAGAAAGTTTTAAGGTGGCTTAACTGCAGATAAATATACAAAAATATATTTCACCAGGGAATTTAATTTTTAATAAGAAAAGAAAACTCATAAAGTAAAAAAAAAAACACAATTATGGTTACAAGGGTATTTAGCAATTTATACATACTAGCACACACTCACAAACGATATAAAATGTAGCCATAATTTAACTCTTTATTGATACCAGCTCTCGGTTTGTTTGTAAATTTTGTGCAACTTGTGCAAAATCAAAGGCTTTATTCGTCATTATTGTAAAATTGCAATAAAATTAAAAAGCAATAAAATATTTATATGGTTTCTCTTAAACATTTTTATGCGTCTCATCATTATCATTAGCACGGCCACAACCAACTGTTGCAGTAACTTGATTAGGACGCACGTAAACATATTTAAAAATAAATAAAAAATTTGAATAGCAGACAAGCCAGCTACACACACATTAAACTTATTGATAATAAAAAAAATAAATTAAATACAGTTTATATTACCGGCATGATATAGTTTTAATTAGGTTGATAATTAAATGAATATGAAGTTTACACATTTTATTGAGAAGCCATTTTTAGTGTGAGAATTGCACTTCAAAAGTAGCTTTTTAAGAAATTAAAGCTTGCGAACGAAAGTTAATTTCACACAAATTAATTCATCTAATGTGAGATGCACAATAATAAAAAAAAAAACAGAAACAAACAAACGAGTAGCAAATATTTTTTTAAGTAGAAATTTTGTAGCAAAATGGCTGAGCTGCTAATACGAGTGTTTTAAAGCTTGTGTAAAGTTAAAAATTCATTAACTAAATATGTTGGCCATCAAACACTGAGATGAGGACGCATTATCGCCTTTTATTTCTAATAAATCAAATATTTTTTTTTTTTTAATTAAAAATCCTGCCACAAATTACAAATAGAATTTTATAGATAATATTTTCTTCATTAAAATGCATTCATTGGAAATTTTTTTATATAATTAAAAATAAAATAAATGAATAGAGAAGCAAGAAAACTATTTTCTTTTTAATAGAAACAATTGAAATGATGATGGACGACCCCCTGCGAAATACCTACAACTTGTGAGAAAACTAATAGACCTTAAAAATGTTAAAACTAATTTTTATGCTGCTCTTTGTTTTCTTTATTTTATAAACTCATAATTATAAAAAGAAATTATGCGTTCTTTACATGAGAGGAATAATTTGATTTTGTTGCTTATTTTTTTTTTTTTTGGTAATTTCAGATTATTTGCTTTTCTTACAATTCACTCTGACCCGTTTGCACAAGGCACCACTCAGCAGTGGTCAACTATTTATTATGACTTTTGTTAAAAGTCCATTTGCAGACGTGTTGCGAGGGTTTGTTTTCAGTTTCATTGTGATTATTATGCACGCAGTGTTGTCTGATAGTGAGTTGTTGATTAAGTTGATGTTAAAAAAAAAAAAACTTTCTTTGTTGTTGGGAATGTTTTTTGTAATTAAAACACCTTTAGATTAATTGAGTTTATTAGAAATGTGTTGATTGTATTATTATTATTATTATTATTATTGTGGTTGATGAATTATAATTGTACTCGAGTGTTGTTGCTGAAGTTTTATTTGATTTGGTTGCAAGTAAGTTTTTCCTTTTTTTGGATATGTTTAGAACAAGTAACTCTTCTTAATGGTTGTATTTTATTTTCTAGTTTAATTAACAATAACTTTTATGCCACACGGTTTGGGCCTGAGACTGACGGATTGTGAATTTGAAAATAATCAAAACTGAAGAAGAGCGCCTATAATCTTTGTTGTGAGTGCTTAACAAAAGGAAAACAAAACCTAAACTAAACAGCCGAAACAAAAACGAATAGCATAATTTCACGCTTCTTTCAAAATGTTTGAATTTTTTCGATTTTTTAAAGGTTTTTCAACAAGGGAATTTAAAAAAAAAAAAAATTTTTTTTTTTTTTAAATTTAATTTGTTATTTAGGAATAAATTATTTAAGTTGCGTGTCGGTCTTGCCACACAAAATAAATTAAATTGAAATCATGTTTAGCAATTGAAAACATTAAGTAACTAATGAATTAAAAGTGTAATCAGCAGGACTGGCAGATGAAATTGAAAGAATTTTTTACTCATTTACTTATAAAAAATCGTTAGAACTGCTGAGCTACAGAATATCTGCATTTAATGAATGTCAATGGGATGTTAATTGGAAAAATGCCACACAGATCATTGGTACAATTCGTAAAAAAAAGCAAAAATATTTATTTAAGCTCAACAAATTCGTTTCAAGCTGTACTTTTGTATGAAAGAATATTGTGTTAACAAAAAAATTATTTTGCGTTTGTTGGTAACTTACAGGCTACTTAGCTCTCCACGCCTAAGCGTTCTGACTAATTTACATTAGCTTTCCTTACAAGCCAAAGCAGCCACATACCTTTACAAGCAATTAAGATTTTAAAAATTTATAAATTCAACTAAAATGATTTAGAAACATCACTGCTTGTAGTTGACTGAAAAACACAATATAAAATCATGATTCATCATTAAAAAAATTTTTTTTAACTTCAAAAATTTTAATCTTTTTTTTTTTTTTTTTTTTTTTTTTTTGTGTGAAACAAAAAGTGAATTGTTAAAGAAATTGACACCAATATGCCAATTTTGGTGCCTAATATTCACACAAAAAGATTGACGTACGTGCTTTTAAATAAAATGTTTAGCTTAGAGCCAGAGCCAATGAAGCGCAAGTTAAACCCTTTTTAAAAACTTTTTATTTTTCAATTTAAAATTTTTTCGACTTTACGAATTTTATTTTCATTTTCGTTTGTTTTATTTTTATTACAGCGCATAAAGGTTTCGAAAACTATTGGAATTTTGATTTGAATTGGATATAAAACAAACTTTTATTCTCAATGAAAAGTTATACTTTTTCGTTGGTTGTATTTGTATTTGTTTTGCTTTGTTTTACCATGTTGCATTAGCACTAAATATTTGTTTTAGTAAGTAGAAGCTGTGTGTGTGTTTTGGGGGTTTGGGAAAAATCAACATGGGGATTTGCTTTACAAGCTTGGAAAAATGGAAAAACTTTCAATTGAATTTGTAGACGTTTGCCTATTCAGCCGCCTCATATTTTTTTTTTTAGAAAACCCGAAAAAAATTTAATGTTGCCACTATTCTTTCCCTTTCTCTTTGTAGATTTACCCAGCTCAGCAATTTTACTTAAACAAATTTTAACTCGCACCAGTAGTTTTTTTGTTTTTTTTTTTACTATAGATTGATGGATGCAAAAGTTTTTATTTTTTAATTTAGGTTTGTAAGTCAGTTTAACATCAAAGTTTTGTGTAGTTTTTTTTTAACATAAATTTTAATGGTTACGCATCTTTTGCTTCACTTGCTTCCTCAATACGTATGCTACTGCCTAAAATTGAAATTATTGAAAAAAAATATAACAAAAAATTAAATAAATAAAGGAAAAAGGAAATAAATTTACAAATACTCTCATTCACACACACACACACACACGGGATTTTAATGACCTTCATCAAACTAAGATTTAGTTCGTTTTTAATTTTATTTTGGTTGGGACGAAGTTCTATATAATGAAACCATAATATTTCAAACAAGAAAAGGAAACAAGACTTATGGCCACAAGAAATCATTTTTTTAAAGTTCAAAAAGAAATAATACTGGTATACGTTGAAAATACACACACACACACACACACACACATGAACTAATTTTTTTATTTGGTGGTTAGTTTGGAAAAAGGATGTAACTGAAAAAAAATTAAAAAAAATTAAAATTAAATTGCCTTCAAGTTTAATTAAATTTAAGTCAATCAAAATCCGATTTCAAGGAACACATAAAAATCTATATATGTATATAAAAATGAATCCCTATATCCCTTGGTCCCGCCATCACGTGTGAACGGCTGGACCGATTTCACTAACTTTTTTTTGTTGTGTTTGTTATTGTCAGGAGAAGGTTCTTATGACAGAAAAAATTTAAAGAATTGCGCGGAAAATTAGAAAATTTAAGAATCGTTATTTAAAACCAATTTTACATTTTAAAAGTATTAAATAAATAAAATTCATGTTCTGTATTCCTACTCCAAGGAAATATATATATAATATTTGAACGGTCAAGGTCATTTTTACATATAAGATTTTTACACTATACATTTTTCAAAAAAAAAATAAAATTATTATTAGCAGAGGCGCAATAGCTATATTTATTGGGATGGGTTTTTTAATAATGAAAATTTTATTTGTTAACAGATTTATCTAAAAATTGCTACATAAGGATAAAGACTCATGTACTTAAGGACCGTGCCGGGCGAGACCGGGTAAACACATCTAGTTAAGTATAAAATGTAACATGTATGTTGCTTTTGAAATATTTCATTTGACGCTTTTGTATCTGTTTTAAGTTTAATACGAAATATTTTTCATTTCATTATATTGAATATTTTTCTTATTAAATTCCCTGTTTTTGCGATTTCATATTTTTAATAAACGAATATTTTTGTAATTCAGAGATTCTTTTCATTTCAACAAGACAAATTTTGTATTTCGTAACTTTCAAAGGTTTTCGGTGAATTTTTAAATGTTTATGAAATTAATTTTGTTGTTGTTTCTGATTATTGTCTCGTTTGGGTTTTTTTCAATCAAATAAAGTTTTCCAACAGTTTGTTAAATAAATGCAATTTGCTGAATATGTTAAATGTGACTCGCAAGACGTTTTAAAAGGATTTATTGGGTTATACCTAATGTTGCTTCTTTTGCTTTAAAAGTACTTTGCTTTCATTAGTAAATAAACTTATAAGAGCCTCTCTCTCACTCATTCAGCTTGTGATATAGAAAATTAATAAAATTTAAATTTTTGTCTCATAAATAGGGCATTAACAGCTACTGCAAGCACCGGCTGTTATTACCCCATTTTAGTGTTTTAAAAATGATTCTTGGAATTTCAGATCTTTCGCAACGTAAGCAAACAAATAGCGAAAGAAAAAATCATTTGCGCATACCAATCATTATTTAAAATTCTCAAACAATTCACTTGTAGACACTTTCAATAACAAACAAACAAACCTACTCTACTCTTTCCTCAGAACTTTAACAAAAAGGAACCGCTCAGAGAAGTAGGTAATCATCAACCATCATTATCATCTTGAACATTGCCAGAAAAAATATTATATAAAGCAAGGAGCGCTCACACTCATACAAATATGTATTTGCAATTTACGTTTGACCATAAACTACACCATGAATTGAAACCAGAAACAAAACAAACCCAATTCAAAAACACTGGGAAATAACGAAAAAAAGAAAAGGAAAAAAACCAAATAATGATGGTGCTTTCAAAAGCGGTAAGCGAACAAGAGTAAATCGTAGTTGTTTAAAAGAAAAAAGGTGACATATTCAATGAACGCATAATTCAATTTGGGTTTTTGGTATTTCATTTTCATACCTTTAAAACATGGTTATTGTTATTGTTGTTGGGACTATTGTTGCTTATGATGTCGAAGTTGATTTCATGGCAGTTCGGTTGGAGTCAGCTTAGACCAAAGTGTGGGACCAAGAGTCTATACAGACGCCTCATGCCAGGTGAAAATGTCTCCCGTTGTTAAAAAACACCAAGTATTGCACCCTTTTTTCTTAATTTTAGAAACCGTTTAGAAAAATTTTATTTAAAAATTTGTTAAAAATGGAAAAGTTACAAATGGTTGATTTTTAATTATTCAACAAGAGAAAAAAAGAAAAAAGGAAAGGAAAAATAGTACCTTTAACTCACACAGAACAACCTCATGTTGTGTTTTTTATTTAAAAAAAATTTGAATAATTTTCATATTATCATTCACCTCACAACTAATTTTTGCCTAGTTTCTAATTTATGAAGTGTGAGACACAGCACTTGGAAATTAATCGAGATTCTTTATCAGCATTTGGCCTGTAAATGGCACAATGGGTTCTTATAAACTTTAAGCCACAGAGAAAAAAAACTTTTATAGTTTTAATTTGTTTTACCAAATGGCCTTTTGTGAAATTAAAAAAAAAAGAAATGTCATCTTTGCAATTAAAATATTTAAATTTTTTGTTTTTTAAAGTAGAAAATTTTAAATCAACAGTATGGGAAGTCAGACGACAAAACGCTTTAAAAAAAAATATTTAAATGATTCCTTAATTAATCAATTCAGCAATTTTTTTTATTAATAACTAATAACTTGGGAATGTAAATTTTATAAATTTATGTGTATTTGAAAATACAAATCATAAAAAATAAAATTTGAATAATTAATGAACTTTGAAAAAATCGAGTTTTTGAAATGAATTAAATTTTTTATTTAGTAAGAAAAACAATAAAATAAAATTTTGTTTGCTGCCAATATTTGCAAATGAAATATTTAAATAAAAAAATACTTTATTTCTGAGAGCCCTCATGTACAAATTAAATTAGTTTTGGAAAAATTTTCATTTCAGTTTTCAATAACTTGGAATATCCTTCACCGTAAGTAATAAGTTTATGATTCCGTTTGTAATATGTACACCGTACATGGGACACCCTATAAAGTAGATATATTGTGGAAACTTATAAATAGCAGAGTTGATTTAGCGATGTCCATATGTCTGTCCGTCCGTCGATTCGTTGAAATCAACTTTCTGGAGTCCCCAGGCAACAGAAAAGTTATCAGTAAATGGCGGACCTATGGGTCAAAAACCGCAAATAAATTTATTTTTTAGCCTTTGTCTGAGTGAGTTTTTAGTATATTTTAACTAAAATGCAAAACAGACAGAAAAACTTGGTATGCAGTTATATCAGAAATGCTTAATGTCTGTATAAAAGCTCAGAAAAATCAAAAATACAATCGAAATTTTGGTTTTTTATTCACTTCTTTTGTATTTTTTTCCTTATTTTGTATCATAATAATTTGTATTCATAATATCTGTAAAAACAAAAGAATGAGAGCAATCGGTACACAAATGGTCGAGAAAAATCAAAAATAAAACCGAAATTTTAAACTTTCATTAGTTAATATGGCTATTTTATTAAGCTTGAGGTCTTATTTTATAAATTTATTTTTATGTCGATATTTCCTGAAGAAGCTACACAATTTGGAGCGAAATATCGATATAAAAATAAATTTATAAAATAAGACCCCAAGCTTAATAAAATAGCCATATTAATTAAAAAGAAAAAGGTCAAACAAAACTAACAAATACATATTCATTAGTTTTTTGTTTTGTAATGGAAATTTTGAAGCTCTACATGTGCGTAATGTTTGTGCGCACAAGCACGAAACCAGGCAGCCGGTGTGTTTTTTTATAGACGTATAGAACTTTAAATTGCAATAAAACAACGATGGATTATTCAATTGACATGAATTTTATTTATCCGAAAGATAATCTTGTGGCATTACATTTTAAATATGATTTCTGGCATATGACCGCCACGGCTGGCTCGGATGTAGTACAATCTGGACGTCCAATTTTCGATGACTTTTTCCAACATTTGTGGCCGTATATCGGCAATAACACGGCGAATGTTGTCTTCCAAATGGTCAAGCGTTTGTGACTTATCCGCATAGACCAATGACTTTACATAGCCCCACAGAAAGTAGTATAGCGGTGTTAAATCACAAGATCTTGGAGGCCAATTCACAGGTCCAAAACGTGAAATTAGGCAGTCACCAAACGTGACATGTTGCGCCGTCTTGTTGGAACCACAGCTCCTGGACATCATGGTTGTTCAATTCAGGAATGAAAAAATTAGTAATCATGGCTCTATACCGATCACCATTGACTGTAACGTTCTGGCCATCATCGTTTTTGAAGAAGTACGGACCAATGATTCCACCAGCCCATAAAGCCCACCAAACAATTAGTTTTTCTTGATGTAACGGTGTTTCGACATACACTTGAGGATTAGCTTCACTCCAAATGCGGCAGTTTTGTTTGTTGACGTAGCCATTCAACCAGAAGTGCGCTTCATCGCTAAACAAAATTCGCTTATGAAAATCGAGAAAAACGGCAATCTCGTTTTGGGCCCATTCGACGACTATTTGAAAGCGTTGTTCAGGCGTGAGTCTATTCATGATGAATTGCCAAGCCAAACTGAGAATAAATCACTTGACAGCTGTTAAATCAGTCGGCATCTTGAACAGTAATGCCAACTTAAAATTCTATACGTCTATAAAAAACACCCTTTATAAACGTGTGTATCCATTACGAATACAGACATTTTAATGAAAGATAATTTTTTTGATTTTTTGCGTTAAATTAAAGTTCTTTATTTGCTATTAAATATTTAATTGAATAAGCTTGGTTTACAAAATGTTTCCAAAATTAAATTATTATTATTAAATTTTGCATTCCTATTGGATATCTTTCTTAGATTTTTTTTTTTAGTTTTTTTTATTAATTTAAAAATTGAGTGCTTGCAGACATTTCATACCTTGTAAAAAGAAGGTTCTCATAAACTGAAATTAATTATTTCTTTTAGGAATAATTAATTAAAAAAAAATTTTTATCCATATTTTTTTTTAAGGTCATTTGACATTTTTTATTGAAACGCTCTAATAATAAATACATTTTTGTAATAGGACCTCAAGCTTAATTATTCAATTACATATATAATATTTTTTATATTTAAGAAGAATGTGGAAAGTGAAGGGCTTAGTAAAATTTAACTGGGGTTTTTTTTTAATTTATTGAATTTTCGTGTTTGCTTTAGTTCTGAAATGAATTATGATTTACCGCTGTTTTTACCGCCTTCAAGATTAAAATTTGTTTGCACTCATAAATATTTATTTGCTTATATCCTGACCCTACGAAATATTACAGCCTCACAAAAAATAACAAAAAAAAAGCAAAGCACATTTTTATTGACTTTAATTTGTGTTTCACCAAAACTGCACAAGCTTATGAACTCATTGCATTTTTAACTTGTTTTTTTTTTTTATTTGTTTCTTAATAAATAAATAAATAAAAATTAAATATTTATTTTATCCAATTTTAAACCAGCAAATTGGAACTTTTATTTTGAAGATTTTTTCTACAAAACTTCATCAGCCGTTTTCAGTATTTATTTATCATGGTTTTTTTTTTTTTTTTTTTTCTTTTTTTTTTTTTTTTTAATAAATTCAGTTTTTTGTTATTAATTTTTGCTGGCTCAGTTAGTGGTCTGCTGGTCTGTGGTTCCTAACTATTAATCTTTTTCTTTTTGGCTTGCATAAATCGATTCCAGCTAATTTATATTGAAGTTTGTTGTCCTTGTTAAAATTAAGTTAAAGGGAATATTGAAAAAAAATCTAATTAAAATTTATTAAAAATTTTGAAACGAGAAACAATAAGTATCCAAAAAACAATTTTCAAATGGCATAAAAGTTATGAACGAATTGGACATTAATGCTTCCAACAATCTGTGTAACATTTCCTGGAAATCAAATTCACATGTTCAAATTAAAACTAGTTAGACAAACTGAAATTCAATTATAAGATTTGTTTGTTTAGAGAGAGAGAACTAAAAAGAAATCCACTTAAATCAAGAGCTCCGCCCTTATACTAAACCATTTGTAGAATATGATAACCTTGATGCTGCAACTAATGTTGCCTTCTTTTTAACAATCTATTTAATTAATAATCACATTGCTGGCTGATATCATCGTAAAGATCTGTAAAGGATGTTCATTTTATTTTATTTTCGGTACTTTATTCTACCAGTAGTCATAAAATCTTATAATTCATGTTCTGTAATTCTTGATTTTAATTTGTGTGTGCGTCTGGCTGGCTGCCTGCCTGGGTATACGTTTTTTTTCTTTACCTTTTTACTTTGCCCTTTTCTATCTTCTTGTGCTCAGAAAATACAATTATTACAAACAATTTATTAACAAATGGTTGGAATGGTAGATTCTTTGGTTGGTTACATATTTTTTCTTTTTTGCTTTTGCTTTCTAAATAATGATCCCTTTATAGAGAAAAAGGTAAATAAATAAACACCACAAAAGAAAAATCAACAAAACTCGGCAACTACTTATTCAAAAGCCAAAGAAGGGAATATTTGTTTGCACTACATCCCTGCCGCCTGTATATTTTGAAGAAAAAAAAAGAAAACTTGAAAGACGAAAGAATATAATAACCAGTTACAAAGTCGAGGCAAAATATAAGCAAATCGCCCAGCCACAAACTACAAATAAAAAATCTTTTGAACTGAATTGCAACGCTTAAACGGGCGTTTAAAAAGAAGTAAAAACCTTGTGGTTGATATTCTGTTTAGTTGGGCGAATTACTTGTAATGCGCCAAACAATTTATAATCAACGCGAAATGAAATGAACGCTATTGCATTGCGAGAAAAGTGCAAACTCATGTTAGTTGACAATTTCACATAATTTGCATGCAATTTTAAATACACACTCGTCGTATATAAAATACAGGGAAAAATGTAAGAGTATAGCTGGCGAACGAACAATAAACACATTGTCGTCATCGTCATCGTCATCGTCGTAGACGTCAGAGTTTGTTTTTCTTGCACGTTTTGCCTCAGGAATGAGGATAATGTTAAATACACATGTACATATAAATGTATACAAGTGTCTGTGTGAGTATGCGTTTGTGTTTCTGAAAGCATAGTGGATGATGTTGATGTGACGGCGCTCTACAGCTGTGAAGTCAAATATATTAAAATTTGATTATTTTTTATGTAGTTTGAAAACGTAAATTTAAAACGAACATGCAATTTTTGCCAAAATGTAATTTTGTCTTCAGTTTTCTTTTTTTTTCTTTTTTGTTGAGTTAATTTTTTTATTTTTATTGAAAAACTATGTTATTTGTCAAAAATAAAGTATCTTAGCAGAAATGAATAAATGGCTGAAAACAAACGTAACAAGGACTAACTATAGCATAATCAGCCACATTAAATTGCAAACAATATGGCATGTATGTCACATTAAATTGATTAAATAATTGCCATTTTAAAAGATAATAAGCCATTATTGCTGCCTTTATTGATTCCTTTACAAGTATTTTAAGTAACTTATTATTTATTTCAATTCAAAAATAATATTTACTGCTTATACGATGATACCTGTATTCAGACACTGATCCTTAATTGCAATTGACATTTTATATTAAAGAAAATAAATATAAAATTAAATAAATAAAAAAACTGACAATTAAAGTTATTAGAACAAGAAGTCTACTGAAAGGATTAAGCCTACTTCTTCATGAAAAAGACTAGCTTTTTGATTTTAGAATTAAAAGTATTTGAAATTTGTTTTAAATAAAATTTGTTTGACTATTTTTTTTTTAATTTAAACCCTTTTTTACCTATACATATCAAAGAGCAAAGTTACTAACTAACTCACTGACTTATCATCATCAGCCAGCCCAAACAGCAAAAGCTAAGGATTTGAAATTCGATAATTAAGTTCTTCTCCCAATATATTGGACGAATAAGAAGGCATTTTTGGAAATTCGAATAATAAGGGATGAAAAAAGGTGAGAGGTTAAAATCGGACTTCGTAGATAGAGCCAAATTTAAACTGGAAAATATTCTATTAAGAAAATAAGCGGATGGGTATTTGTAGTTTTTTGATATTTATACATTTATGGGAGAAAAAGTTTAAAACAGCAATGCTGGTACAATTTGTAACCCCATTTATCTTTCAAAATAACAATCACAGCAACAAAAACTAAATTGTATTCGTTGCCTTAAAAAATCCTCCAATGCATAGTGGCGTTTATTTAAAATTCCAGTAACTAAGGGGTAAAAAATGTACCCCAATGTAACCAATAAAAAAAATTCCCAGGGAGAAAAAAAGTACCAAAAAAAAAGAAATACGAAATTTAAGATATTTTTTATGCTG
Organism: Thelaira solivaga; assembly: GCA_947397855.1. Taxonomy (NCBI): domain Eukaryota; kingdom Metazoa; phylum Arthropoda; class Insecta; order Diptera; family Tachinidae; genus Thelaira; species Thelaira solivaga. The sequence continues at coordinate 19,873,541 of OX377613.1, forward strand.
TATGCAAATCTAGAATTGCGGCAGTGCAATCAAACGGTACTAAAAGAAATAAGAAATCGTAAAGGGGATTTTATGGTACTTTTTACCGATTTTTTTTAGAACTATTAAACTGGACTCAAACGGTTCAGATCAAAGTGAAAAATCATTAAGGGAAAAATGGAACTTTTTATTCATTTCAAAGTGGTACTTTTTGATTTTTTAAGTACCTAGAAGTACGAGATTAGTTTCAAACGGTGCTGACTACAGTGAAAAATCATTTAAGAAAAAAATAGTACGTTTATTAATTTTAATGGTACTTTTTTGATTTTTTTTAATGTAAGCGAAACTAGAAAGTGAAAAACTATAAATAATACTTTTTATTAATTTTTAAATGATAATTTTTGAATTTTTTATACTAACAACTGTAGAAATATGAGATTGAGGAAAGTAAAATATCATTAAGAAGCAAAACAGTACTTTATATTGATTTGAATATTATTTTTTGATTTTTTAATATTAACGAAAATAGAACTATAATACCGAGCTCAAACGGTGCTGAGTAAATAAAAAAATCAAGAAACTAACAAAATGGTACTTTTATATGAGACTAAATAGTCAACAACGAAATAAGAAATTATAATAGCGACAGTATGGTACTTCGCTGACGAAGTTAAATGCTACTACAGGGTGGCCCAAATAAGGCCAGCTGATGTGAAACACAAATAACTTTTTTATTTTTTAACATAATTTATTTTTTCTTTTTGCAGATTATAACTGAACTCTTGGAAATTTAAAAGGAATACGTACAGTCCACTACAACGCATTAAAATTATCGATTTTTATTATTCTTCTCAACGATAAATTGTTCTGACGCAGCGAAATTATCGCCGTTTTTTTAACGTAAGATCAGCGCCCACATCTTCCATGATTACAACTTTAGTTCGCCGTTTTGTGGAACTCGGTTCAGTTGCTGACCGTCCAGGAAGAGGTGTTCATGAAGACAACGTGGAAGCTGTGCAGCAGAGTGTTGCAAATGATCCATCTGTCTCAACTCGTCGCCGTTCCGGCCAATTGGGTACACCCAGAACAACATTACAGAGATTTTTAAAGCTGGATCTTAAGATGTATCCATACAAAGTTCAAATTGTGCAACAGCTTCTACCACAAGACCCCCAACAACGACTACAATACGCTCACTAGGTCTCATTTGGGCCACCCGTTACATATTTTAAAATTTAAGAAAAATATTTTTGCCTTTTTATAAAGGGTAAAAAAAATTAAATAAAAAACCCTACAGTTTTTCGATACCTAAATTATGGAATTAAATTCATAATTTTTTAACTTGTTTTACCAGCTTCAAACTATGTAAAAAAAATTAATAACTTTCATAAATAAACTATTTATAATCCCCTTGAAAATACAACAACAAAAATCCATCTTCCAGTTTATTCACTTTATTGTGGCCTGTTATTTAGTTTTATTTATTTATTATTTTTTTTATACTAAATCTATCTATTCATTTGTAAATTGAAAATATTTAATAACAAATACAAAATTTATATTCACAAAGTAAATTTTATGACAAATGAAAGATTTGACGATTTTTGGGAATGAAATTTTACTTATAGCACATTTATTGTCATTTTTTTTTATCTCTAATAATTTAGTGTAAACCGCAACAAACTTGGTGAAGTCATCTTCAATTTAAAATGAAAAAAACAAAAAAATGCTGTATCTTTGATTAGTTTTTAATACGAAAATCACACTGATAAAAAGTGATTTTTAAAACAGAAAAAAACCCACAACTATTTCACTCATGATTAATAACTTAATATAAAAATTTTCACTTTTATGAGAGGTAACAAGTTTCGTTAATGGATTTCTTTTAAATTAACAATTCCCTAAATCTTTTTTATAAGCAGCTCGGTACAGGTGAAGAGAAATAGTATGTTAGGTTTTTCAAGGCGTTTGTAAAACTTAGTTTGCGAGTAGCCTGCAGACTGCTGCTGGTAGCTTGTGCTTGCAGATGTTGAAAGGGATTTTTCTTAAATCTCAAAAAAGTGATTTGTTATACTAAAAAGCCAGTTGCAATTTCAGATTCTATTAAAATTTTAATTTAGGTAAAATTGAAAGGGATTACAAAATGTGCTACAACCGCAATTTTCACACAAATTTAGTTTTGTTTTTATAATAATTTTTATTTTTATGTAAATTTTTTGACTTTTATTTTTAGTCTCTACAAAACAAAGACATCATAATTTGACCAATTGTGTTGACACAGTGTGAAAAATTTTAATTTTATTAGACATTTTTTAAGGCTAAAAAAATAAAGTTTTTAAGTAAAATTTTATTAATGGAACCATCTTTTCTTATGGTTTTATAAATTCCAATAATATAAAATAACTGTTAGTTTTAAGTTATAGTTTTCTAACAACAAAAAGGAAAGTAGCATTTTTTCAATATGTAAAGCTTAGCTTAGGATTTAAAAAAATAGACAGCAAATAAAAAACAATAACAAAAGAAATGCATAAATGCTTGTAAATGAGAATAGAAAACGTCATCTGTTTATGATGCATGTAACTCAGCTGGTTAACAAGTAAAAGAAATTAATGTGGCTCCTGGAATGTACACGCAAAGAAAAAATATGGTTGAGGCAACCATATTCTGGTGGAAACATAGTATGGTTAGATTTATGATTGCATCTAACCATATACAGTGCCAGCTTACTAATCCGAATTAATGAATGCAGACCCTGATTCGATTACTGGATGTACTGTTATTATGTATTATAATTCACTATATTCGACAATAAAACACAAGCCAGGATTTCAAAAGAAATTTAATGTATTTTTATTAATCAAAAATGAAAAAATTAAAGCTTTTCTCAAATACTGTTTTTTTTTTCTGATGTAGGTTTGTTTCTCTTTCAGTGCTCATGCTTCCAACGCCTTGTTCCGCAATTCTTTTAGCATCAATATGTAATCTGTTTGTATACCTCGTTCCTTTGCCTAATCTATTGAAGTATTTAAGGCCTGCACAGCTTCACGTTTTTTAAAGTGTTTTATGATTATAGGCTTTGATTCTACATAATCTGTGCTGTCTTTGAACTAATAAACGAAGTTTTTCCATCAGAATTCCTATTAAATCTTATAATATGTACCTACATGTTATAAGATTTACTAAGTAATTTTTGCTGAATAAAATTTTTACACCGGTTTTTTAATATTTGCAGTATTTTTTATGCCATAAATTGTTGAAAAAAAATAGCAAATTTTTGGACTTTTTTTGATAAATTGCTTAAAAAAAGTTCTTTAGTAAAGAAACCAATATTGTTATGATTTTTTTTTATATCTCAAGGTGTCTAGCTTCCATTTCCATTTTAAAATTCTGCAATCGGTTAAAAATTGCAAAAGATACAGGCTGCTGAATATGGAATTTTTAGTACCTTTACATACGTGAACTGGAGTATATATACGTTTATATATTTTTTTTTTTATTAAATACAATGTACTTGCATTATTTTATTATTTGAATTAATTTTATGTAATACAAGTCATGTTAGACTGTAAAAATATTTGCCAAAAGGCAGTGGTTACGCTAATTTGGGCAAATATTTGTATAATGTGAGCGTAGCTTTAGTCATATACGAGTACATTTCTTTTAGTTAATAACGCAATAAGCACAAAACTTATTAAACAAAAAGCTTTTAATAAAATCTGCTATCAAAATGTGTTAATGAAAAGAAAACCGTAAAAAAATGTTGGAAAATTTATTATTTGACATTTACGACTTAAAAAAAAATATGTATGTGGAAATGCACGAACTATTAACGGCATGCAAACAGCTCTTAAGTGGCTAATAACCCAGCGCTTAATTAAACAAAATATTACAACTCATAGTCAATATCTATAAAAGGCTAAATTTCCATTTAGCCTTCATTAGAGCAGACCCTCCAATTTAGATGGTGCAACGATGTAACGCGTAATGCATAAATAATATTTCTATTCTTACTTTTCTCTATTATAAATTGATTTTATTGGATTATGACAAATAAAAACTTGTAAAATGAAATAAAAATTAATAAAAATTCCTATAAAAGGCGCCATTAAAAAAAAAAAAATAAACCAAGAAATAGAAAGAACAAAAAGCACCCACCCAGGGTTCATGACAAAATCATAAAAATGATAGAAAAAAAATCAGGCTAGAACATGCTATTCTATTGAAAAATTGAAAACGTAAACCGAACTACACACGTACAAAAAAAAAATTACAGAAAAAATAAGGTATGAAATTTAAACAAGTTTGGAACAAACACACAAAAAACATTTGTAATAAAAAAAAATTTTATTGAAAAAAAAAATTGTTTAAGAATTTTGGTTTTTTGTGTTAGACACACATATCCACATGCAATCAAAAAAAAAATAATATTTTCGATGGGTATTTTTGATTTATTGTAACAACTGTGCCGACAACTATAACGAAATTGGATATAAAATAAAAAATATTTCTTTTTATTGGGTGGGCGATCCACAAGTGAAAATAATAATAAAATAAAAAGACATCAAGGGAAAAAAGGCAATGTGAAAACAAATATACAACAACTACAACAAAAAAGCAAAGAAGAAAGTGAAATGCAGTTTTGTATTAAACGTGCATACAAAAAAGAAGTAGCCAGCAGCAACAGCAGACGTTGTTCACATTCTTCAAACCATCTACATACACAATTTGTGTTGACAATAATATAGTAATAAAATGACTTTTTGTATTTATGAAAGTTTCTAGAGAGACTAGTGATTGATAAAAGTTTGTTATGCCGGAAAAAGTAACGAGGAGTGAACAATGTTTAACATCTCACTAATGACAGATTTTATTTAATTTTTTTTTTTAAGTTACTCTGAAAGAGAAGTTAGGTTTCTGTTTACCTCTCTCTGTCTCTGTCATTCTCTCCTTTAAAAATATCAAAAACTTGGTGCATGTAAATGGGCACTAAATAATTTTTAAATATTTCATAATTCCCTGACATTTTTGCCAGCAATATTTACGGCCATAAAATTTTGACACAATAAATAGTGACCCCAATTTTTGGAGCGCACGCAAGAGTAAGAAAGATTTAAATAAATTTTTTAAAACAGACATATTTGACATAGTTGAGGAGTAGATATTAAAAACTTTTATTCTACAAATTGTTAAGAAAAAATTAAAGAGAATAAAACGAAACATTAAAGAAAACTTTAGTTTTTAGTATCCAATTTTTTTTTACAATATGTGGGTATTAAAAGATAAATGTGCAGCTATAAAAATAATATTGTCAAAATTATTTGTTGAACATGAATAAGACATAAATTATACAAAAAAGAAACAATTCATTTGAGGAGAAAAAGTTTTCAGTTGGTGTGTTAGAAAATCATATACAAAATATGAAAATGAATTAAATATTCTTAGTTTATTGTGTGGAAATTTATAGATTTTAAGTTGAAAATTATTGAAGAGCGAACGTTTTTTTTTTCTTTCTTTAATTTTTTTTTTTGTGTAAAATCATGAATCTGTTTTATATTTCAATCAATTATAAATAAGAACGTGTTTCGGTTTGTATCGCGATTAAGAAAAAATAAAATTAAACCAGATAAAAGAAATATACAAATAAACAAACTGTTGCAGCCATGCCACATTTACCAAGGAATGTGGCTTTTACAGCAGCAGTTGTTAGTGTTTTAGTAGTGCTTTCTTTCTTTTTTCTTTTTCAGATCATTAGCATTTAATCTTGACGGAAAAATATCATAAACTTAACTGACAACTCTATTCTGGGCCTTTAAGCATCATTATATTGGTTGATCTGTGTTTTATTTTTTTTTCTGTTTTGGTTCTCATCTTTTTCATTTTTTATTTATTCATTTTTTAGTGCGCTCCATTGGATCTTAGTGTTTTTCTTAAACAAAAAAAAAATATTTTTAATCCCTCAAGAGGGATTTTGTTTAGTTACTTTTGTTTACAAACGATACAAAAACACACATACACTTTCATTTGTTATTGTTTCAGACTTTGTTGCAGTTTGCTATTTTTTACAAAATACACAGCTGTGTTGCTTTTACAAACTTTTAAATACTATCACGATTAAATTTACAAAAATAAAAAAAGGAGAAGAAAAATTACAACACAAACATCAGAAGAAGCATCCTGTACATACGGCTAGTACACAAATTATGTGTTTCTCAATTTTAGTTGTAGTTGGGTGAAGTTGAAGAGTACTCGAGTAATCGGGTTAGTTACAAACGAAATTTATATAAACAGAATAAAACCCTGTTAAGCTAAATGAACATTTTTATAATTATGCGAAAGAAGCCCTAAGGAGAGTCTCCACTGAGAGTGAAATTTTAATATAAAACTAATTCACACACACATTTGACTATTCCTTGCTTCCCTTATTTAACGCTCAAAATTAAAACATGTAAATGCCATCTGAAAAATATTTTATTTTTTTTATTTTATTCGGTTCTTAACTCAAGATCACCACTACTGCTAGTATTTTTAGCATGAATGGTACTTTAAAGAAACCAACAAAACTATTTTAAAGAATAATACGAGTACATACAAGTTTACCACTAATAGTATGAAAGTATTTATGTGTGTATTTATTTGTTGGTATTTTCATTCACATTTAGTACAAAATATTGTAGTAAATGTCCCCACAGATGACACCCCAAACACTACAAGTTAAATGAAGCGCTAAAGACAACCAGCCCTGCAGTCACATTTTAATCTCAAAAACAGATCATCGTCCTCCTCAACAGTTTATGCTGATGATTATCATGATGACGATGGGAATCTTTGTTCTATGGATATCATGGATGAATGAAAACAAAGAGAAAACAAAAAAAAACTTATAAAAACAACCGATCAAGCATTCATTCTGTAATTACTTGCCGTTGTTGCCTCAACGCTTGTTGTTTAATGCAAACAAAAAAATATTTCCCTAGACTTCTTAGTTTTGTCTACAAAACATACTTTTTTAATTGTGCGCATAGGAAATAAAGGAAAATTTATGTTTAAAAAAATTAATTAAATTACGATTTTTACAAATTTTCTTAATGATTATTGTGCTGTAAAGAGAGCCCAAGAGCTGCCAGTATAAAATGTAAATTATGAAGACAGTTGCCATAAAAAAACTCTAATGACGCAGTCAGCGAACAAATGTAATGAAATATATAATTTTTTGTATAATTAATTAAAAAAGATAAGCTACTTTAATTTCCAATATTTATTTTTAATTTAGAAAACATACAAAATATTTTGATGTTTTAATTCTTGATTTTCTTTGAACTCTCTCATAAATATTTGTCTTAAAAATGAAGTACATAGAACCAACAAGTAACTTAATAGAGATTCTTGCAGTAAATAATTTCAAAAATTAATTGCAGACAACAAACAAATCTTTAAATGGATAATCAGAAAAGCTAGAAAGAATGATGGCTTAATTTTGTTATACAAGTGACTGATTTAAAAAATTGTAAACTGTTTTTACACTATAATATTGAGTAAAACGACTTGTCAAAAAATTAGATAAAATCAGAAAGTAGAATAGTGTGAAAGCAATAAATCAAAAAATAGGGTTAGAAATTTGACAGTCGTATGACTTTCACAATTTTTATTTGCATACAAACAAGGCAAAACAAAAAACAGCTGAAAAATTTAATTAAAATTTTAAAGTTTGTATAATACCCTGGTCAGATATAAAAGTTAATGAAGTCAATTAAGTTTTAAATTGTGTGACTGATTGGGGTGTTCACACATATTCAATTAAGTTTACGCAATTCAGCATTTGACAACTGAAAATATTGTGACTTTTTTTTTAAATATGTTTTAGTATTTATAAAACAAAAAATGAAAAGAAAGTCAAATTTAAAAAATAAATGTTTTGAAGGCAAGCTATTGATTAAAAGAAATTAGTTATTTAAAAATTATTTTCTATAACAATTTTATAAAATTTATTTAGTGGTTACTTCGGCAGCCATTTCCTTTTTATGACATTTATTTTTAAATTTATTTACGTTTTCTCTTTTTAATACTGAAAATATCAACTTTTCACACTTTTGAGTTGATATTTAAGGGCACAACAAAGAGTGCATTTTGATTTTGACTTCGTTAACGTGCAATCAATTTTTAATTGCGCAATTATTGAATGGAAATTTGTATGGTAAATTGAGTTTAATAAAGGCGATAATTGTGTAAAATGCCTAATTGCTCAATTTACGTGTATGTCTGAACAGCCTATAATAGTGTAAAAACCTAATATAATTTTTCTACAGTCGTTTTAAATACCATTTAATTTTGATCACTCAAAATCCAATGAAAGTCTTAAAACTTGTAATATAGGGTAAAACCCGCAGAAGTAATTCCGTTTGTGTAATTTCTACATCTTACCTATAAAGTATATATATATTCTGGATGCTTATAAATAGCGGAGTGGAATAAGCGATGTCAGTCTGTCTGCCTGTGTAGTCGTTGAAATCACATTTCTGAAGTTCCCAGGCAACGTGCAAAAAAGTGTAGCATACCAATCTATTAGTTGTTTCTGCCTTTCAGTTGCTATTAAAGTTCTGCCGGATCGGTCGGGAAATAGCGTAGGTACTGTTGATAAGTTTTCTCTGAGTGGGTTTTATTTTGTCTCAAATACAAAACGGACAGAAAACCGTGGTATGCAGTTTAATCAGAAACAACAGTCATTATGTTTATTCAAAAAAATCACAACGATCGGTTCACAAATTGCCGAGAAAAATAAAAAATACAATCGAATTTTTGGTTTTTCAATTATTTCTGTTTTGTTTTTTTCCTTATTTTGTGTATATTACAAATCGGACAAAACACATGGTACGCCAAAAAAAAGTTTTGTCAAAATTACAATCATACTATCTACGTAAAAAAATCAGAAGGATTGGTCCACAAATGGAAGAGAATAATCAAATATACATAAGAAATTTTTGGTTTTCATTAATTTAGTTTGTCTTTTAATGGAGATTTGTAAGCTGTACATGTGCGTAATGTTAATGCATACAAACATAAAACCAGGCAGTCGGTCTTATGCAAACGTATGTATGTGTGTGTGTATTCTGTGCCAGCAGACATTTAATTGATATTAAAAATGAGCTTAGCTTTTTTGAAAGGATTTTTCTTACAAATCGGTAGTTTAAAAAAAATTGTATCAATATTTAATTTTTTTTATTTTTAGTTTATTTACTGTTAGGCTCCCTATTTCGATGCGAAACGAAGGTGACAGAAAACTAATCACTCATTTTCGACTAAAAGCGGGGCTCACTAACTTTTGACTTATCGTCCGCTTGGCCTTACGTTGTTTACCGCAAACCTTTTCAATATACTATGTTGTCACAACAACAGTTTCATAAATTAATCGCCAGTTTCAAAGAAAACCCGCTGTAAACTAAAAATGTATTTTAAAAAACACTACATGATACACTACTTAAACTCTCAACGAGAGGAGAAAGAAAAATATAAAACATAGACACATACATTCACAAAAACATATTGTAAACAAAATAGCTTAAAAAATTTATTTTTTAATTAAAAAGAAAATTTCATGTTGATTGTTAAAAAGTCAATATTAGAAGATAGAATAAAATTGTTTTCTAATTTTAGTGATTTCTGCGCGTTTTGTGCTAATTTTATAAGAAAAAATAGCCAAGCGACAGCAAGAAAACAAGTATGATTTTGGCATTTGTATTCGTACAAAGAGAAAGAATATTTTTTAGTGAGCCGCAATTTCATATAGAAATGTTTAATGCTTACGTTATTGTTCGACTTTCTTTTCATAAGAATTTTCTTGTAAAAATGGTTTAGGGAGCCGCAAATCAGCTGTGTGTCGTCTGATGTCGAATCGTACGATAGGGAGCCTGGGAGCCTGACCTTTAGTTTTATTTGGAAGTTTATTTCACTTTGTTTATTGAAATGGTTAGTTTATTAAGCTTGAGGTCATATTATAAAATTTTTTTTTTATACCGATATTTCGCTCTAATAATAATCAAATAAATTTTTATAATACGACCTCAAGCTTAATAAACTAGATGTTTCAACTATATAATTTTTTTTTATTTTTTTTATTTTTTTTTTTTATATTTAAGAAGAATGTGAAAAGTGAAGGGTATAACCAAAAATTATCTATAAATTGATCAAAACTTCAAGGCTTAAGCTTAAGATTTTTGCTTATTTTGCTTATATTTTGAAAGTAAATTTAATTTTTAATTTAACTTTCTACTTTTAATGCTTTTTTTAACACGTTCCCTTTTTATTTTCAAGTGAATCTAATCAAATTTTTTGGCTTTAAATTTATTGCAAGTTGCTGAACACATGCGTATGCGCACACCTAAGTAAAAACGAAAACTTTTACAACAATTTATAGATTGAAAAACCCATGTAATTTATGAATTGTTTTTAGTAAAAACTCATGAGATTTAATTTTGCTTTTCAACAAACAAATTAAACTTTCTCATCTCTTTGCTTAAATAGTTCATAGAAAACGTATTCGAAATAAATAAAAAAAGAAAACAAAAAGTTTTTTGTTTTTTTGTTAAGCATTAAAAATGTGTTTTTAACTAAGCAATTTTCTCAACATTTAGCATTCATTACAATTTCACATGTCTAACTCAACCAAACAACCATTCAACAACTAACATTTTCTTTTCAGTTACATACGTACATGTTTACTTTAAATAAGAATGTTGTTGTTGAATCAAATTTACATACTCGTATACACAGATCATTTTTCATTTTTGTTTTGGTTTTTGGTTTTGTTTTATTTATTTTGGAAGGCATTAATCTTGGCTTATTGTTGTTGATTGGTTTTTGACACCAGCAGAATTATGTGTTTGTTGTTGCTTATTTATTTGTTTTATTTGAATTCAACAAGATTCCTAAATGTTATAACTTAATTTTTTATTCATTCATGCTCGCATGTATGTACAACCAACCAACTTCTGCCATACAAAGCTTTAAATGGTAATAAAAATAATAACGCTAAGAAAATTATTTATTGATTTATGTTTACACATTCTTAGTTGTTGGCTACATTTGTGAAGTCTATCGGTCAGTTTCTTAAACTCTCAGTTTTGTCTGTATGCGTATCTAACTGCCACAAAAACATTCGATTTACCGAAACTGAACACAATTAAAGAGGAAAAACCATCTTCCAAGAAAGTTTTCTCTGTGCTGGCACATGTGCAACGTACTCATAAGCAAAGTAACTTATTGCCATAAATTTTACTAATAGAAAATTTTTTAAACAAATTTTTATGGGTGGTTTTTAGAGAAAGAAAGAGCGGGAGAGGGAGAGGGAGAGAGCGATAGACTGTCATTATTTACTATTTAAAAATGCTTTGTTAACATTTATAAACTATATATTTCGTTGATGCTGTTGTTTATTGTTACTGATTTGGTTTAACTAACGGTGTTTAGCTTGTTTTTCCTGTTTACATGATTTGGCCATTATAGAGCCTCCAGCATAATTTTCGGCCTCATCTTCAATCTCATCTGCCATCAAAATTTTGTTTGTTTAAATGCAATAAATAAATTATCAAACATTCGTTTAACTATGTAAAAAACAAAAAAAAAATCTTTTAAGGTATTCAAACATATTGGAACAATACAACAAGCCCTATCTTTTAAGTAGAATTTCAATAAGTACACCCAAAGAAAAACTTTAGAGAAATTTACAAATCACTACATAGTATAAAACAAAGTCGCTTTCTCTGTCCCTATATCCCTATGTATGCTTAAATCTTTAAAACTACGCAAGGGATTTTGATGCCGTTTTTTTAATAGATAGAGTAATTCAAGAGGAAGGTTTATATGTACATATAATCTTGGAAGGTTTAACGTCACAAATCCGCCCGGCAGGTAGCGCTATAGTCGGTATCTGGCTTATTTGCCTACTAGCTGTTTTACCCGGTCTCGCACGGTTCTTTACTCTATGAGTACGATTTCTTAGTGTAAGAAGATCGAATATACTATAAAAATTTTAAGGCAAGACAACGTTTGCCGGGTCAACTAGTTTTTTAATAAACAAAGAAAAAATTTTTTATATCATTAAAATCTCCAAATATACTGTTGATATTCATTTTGATTGCGCAGCATTTTGGTTATGTGACGTTTAGCTCAATTTGGCTTTAGCCATTGTGTTGTGTAGTTATCCTCATTTTATTATGGATATACGCCACAAGAACGAGCAGAAATGCAATCCTAAGACTGTCTGGCGAATTTGAAGATTTTTCACCTAAATTGATAATGAATGATGAAGTAAATTTTGGAGAGCACAGAATCCCCAATTAATCCATGAAACATTTTTGCAACCACTAAAAACAACTGTATGGTGTGGTATTCATGCTGGAAACATCATTGGTTCTAATTTTTTTTTAAATGGCCAAGGTGTTGGAGTTACTGTTACTGCACTGAGAAAAAGACTTCGGTTGTGAGAACTAAATTTGTTTCCAATCAAAAATTCAATTTTGACTGTTGAATTTCTTATTCGTGACAATAGAAAATCAGTCTTACAGCTTAATGTATTTTTGAGAGAACTAAATTTGGGTCTATATTATGGAATTGTGGTTACCGCAACTAAAAAATTTTATTACCACAACTGAATTTTTGATTGAAAACAAATTTAGTTGGCACAATCGTAGTGGTTTTCTGTGTGTACTAAACGGCACCAAAATATGATTCGAAATTTTCTTGGGCTTCAAATGGAAGAGCAAGGACTATTCAATTGACGTTTTTCCATGAAGACTAATTTCGCAAAGTGCCGATTTAGCACGGTCAGCCAGATCTCTGGCGTTTTTTAAATCAAATATCTTAAAAACAATATTCGTCATGAAATTGAAGAAATTTAGCCTGAGATGTTGCACGATGTCATGAAAAATGCCTTAAAAAGATCCGAAAGGTGCACAGCGAATCGCGGTCATCATTCAATGTAAAGACCAAATAAATTTTTTATAAAAACCAAACTTACTTATCTTTTTTTTTTTGAGCAAAGTTATAGGCAATCAAAACGGTAGCGGGACTTTTGGCTTAAACAACCAGCATATCCTGTATACAAATTTTACAATTAATTTTATATTTTTGAATATTTCATTACTTGACTCTATAAAATCGCAAGCAGGCTATTACCCGATCAACTAAATAAAAGTTCAACACCATCATTTGTAATTCAAAAAAAAAATTTATTTTATATAAAACATTTTTTTGTTGGTGTATTTTAAAATTCTAACATCAATTTCTAATAATGTGTGCACCGGTCGGTGTATGGGTGTAAGTTATCGAATAAAACCTATTTGTTGGGCTTATTATTGTTGTTTCTGTTGTTATTTCTGTTCAAAAATCAAAATATTCTTCTTGTTGGCGGTTGTGTTTTATTTTTAATGTAATAATTTATCTTCTGTCGTTCTTGTTACTTCTGTCTTTCTTTTTTGGTATTAACGCTCATATGTCTTAAGGCCAACTATCCATCTAGCTCATTATGTTATCTGCTTGTTGTTGTTTTTTTTTAACTTAGATTGAATCATCTTTCTTGGAAGTGCTGTCATTTCGTAGATTTTTTTTATTAAAAGTGAGTTTTAAATTTCAACGCAACAAGTATTTCATTTGTATTTATATTTATGTGTTTTATTCGAAATAAAAACAGAATAAAAAGTTAAACACAAAAAAAAAAACATCAAAGAAACTGATGCCTTTTTATTAATTGGAACATTAAAACTTTTTTAAATATTTTGTATGGGTCTTCCTCACGACTCATTAAGATTTATTTGAATTTTAAAGAGAAAATCTTAACTAGTTATTGAGTTAAAATTAAAAAAAAAAAATTATTAAAACTGATAAATGCCAGAAGAATTTATATTTAATTTTTAACAGATTACAAACAAAAGTGAATTAACACATCATAATTGATATAAATTTTGTTAAATTTCTTCATTGAAATTTTTTATTTTACTACATTCCGGGTTATCATTTTGAATAAACAAAAATGACTGTTACTTCAATTTATATTTCAGGCACAGCTAAAGCAATTGTTTTCACTCCCTTCAGTTAGGAAATGCAATTAAAGAAAAAGAAAGAAAATAAACAAATTTTTTAGTGAAACATAAATTTAGAAAACAAATCAACTGAGCTGTCATCATTGTTAAATTAAGATTGAAAAAGTTTACAAAAGTGTCCTAACTCGTAAAGTTAAGTTGTAAGCAAAAGAATCTCATACTGTAATTCATTTGAAAACACCCGATTGCCTTAGCAAAGCAAACTCTCAAACACGAACGTATAAGCAATCATCACTACATGGGGAGTTCGATATAAAAATAACTTGACAAAAAAATTTATGATTGTGCGGTTGTGTGTACAACTCACATAGAAATTCATAACCCCATACAATCTCAGAGACATACAAAAATATCACTTAACACATTACTTACAATAAAAATTAAAAATAAATAAAATAGAAAAAAAAGGAGAAAAAATACTTAAAAATTCTAAAGAACATAAAAAAGAAAAGACAAATTTAGAGTTTGAATGGCCCAGGGAAGATCATTTTAGACTGTCTGTGTCTTTGCTATAAATTTTACTATTAAAAACATTGTTATGCTTTATACGCCACAAACATAAATTTATTTAAATGTACGAATGAACTGTTTACACTTCCTTTAAGTAAAACTATTTTGTAACAACTATTCGCTCTAGCCAGCTAATAAAAAGTCATTTTTAATTTGATAATTTGCAAAATGTTTAAAAATTCTAGTTGGAAAATTCTGAATTTTTTTTTTTTTCTTTAAAATAAATTTATTTGATGTCAGTGTAAACAGTTGGTTAGTGGAGGCGCTTGTACGTTTATTTGTGAGGCTGGTGTAATTACTGCCTGTAATAATTTTACAAAAGTGTTTTTCCTATTCCCGTAAGAAAACTATAAAAAAAAACAAACTTATATGACACTGTAAACAAACAAACAGCAAAATGAGTGGTAAAGAGTTTGTGAGTGCCGGTGTCTAAGTATATGATGGAGAATATTTCTTCAACAAACAAGTCTTTTAGCTGAGCTATAAATAAATATGAAATTGCTGCTTGCTATTGATGGCTGTCATAAATCGCTGTGTGTTTTAACGCCTGCTGCTGTTGAAGTGTCATAGTTTCGATTTCTATAATTTTTTTTTCTTTTTTCTTTAATAATTGTATTCTCTATCTTCATCAGACCATCTTTTTTCGAGTCCATTTGCTTGTTTTGCTTTTTCTATAAATGACATGTTGAAGGGTTAAAAATACATTTTGTTTAGTGTGTAGCTGAAAGCTGAATGTTTAATAAATGTTGATTGAGAGTGCATAGTGTAAACGATGACTGTTTGTTAAGTATTTGTTTATTTATTGAAGGCATTGTGGTGAAATGACTCAGTCTGACTGAGAGTTTACTGTTCCAGTTAATAGCGATGACAATAATCACAAAAATGTGTGTCTTGCATTTCATTTTAATTTTATTTCACTTCGTTTCAATGAAATTATAAGTGTTGATATTGTGGACACAACAATAACAACTGTGTACATAAACACATTTAACAACAACAACAACAACAACATAATAATAATAATATAACATTAAGAAAATAATATTTTTTTCCAATTACCATCATTTAAGATTTTAGTTAAACAAAATGCATTTAAATAAAAACGATTTCAATAGGGTTTTCAAAATCTAAAGACAAGAAATAGAAACGAATTTTTCAAAAACTTACTTTTGGGCCCACTGAGCCGAGTGCCGTAACTATGAAAGAATTTTCTAGCATTTCAGCTTAAGTAAAAAAAACTTTCAAGATTCAAAAATATTTTTCATGTTTCTAGAATACACAGAATTCGCTAACTTCAAATTTAGATTAAAAAAAAGATAAAAACTATTTTGTCGGCTTGTTTCCTTTATATGTAAAGTGTGCTTTTTTCTTCTTCTTTTTATTTTATTTTATTAAATTTCTTGTGTACGTTGGCAAGATGTTCTCTACTTTTTTCGTTTTCCTCTATTTTCCTTTTGTTGTTGTTGTAGTTGAGTTAAAATCTAAAGATCTCAGAGATTTTAAGGAGATAGAAACAAGAGAAAATTCCTTTCTTCACTGGTTAACAAGTTTCCATTAATTAAAATATTATAAAGACAAACAAAAACAAGAAGAAAATTGCATATAATGGAAAATTTGCATTTATTTTAAAAATCAAAACGATTAGACTGATGGTCGGGTCAGTCTATACCATTATTTTGTTTTCACTCTCACAACACTCATCACACTAAATATTTATTCTTCTCTTGCAAAACATTTTTCAAAGGTCATCAGTACTCCTTTTGTTTTTCGTTTTTTTTTAGTCATAAAAATATATTTAAAACCGTCATACAAGTATACTCATACAGACATGTGTTTCTTTAATTACAACTAAAATATTTCGTTTTTGTGGTCGCCAGCACAAATCTTGCAAACCACATACGACGATCATACTCATACTTGTACGAGTATGTGACATTTTTATTGTCATCTTTATCAAGGTGTAAAATCATGGATTTGCTAACGACGCATCGTTAAGAAAAAGAAGAATAAAAAAGGTAATACTTAATAATAATAATAATAAAAATAAACTAAAGAAAAAAAATAATAAGGAAACATGTTGAATTAAAATTTTCTCACACGCCCAAGGACCTGGCAGTGGAGTTTAAACTATAAATATGCAGATGAGTTTAGTAAGTATCTACGAGTACATAGTTAAACTTATGGATTTAAAGTTGTTGATTAAGTGTTTATACAATAACACAATACAATTACAGCAGACAGCAAAAACAATGGCAACAATAGAAATACAATAACTCTTTTAACAATTGCCACTACTTTAGGTGGATGTTTAAGTAAACTTTTTACTTTACTTGCTGTTTTGATTATTTTTTGGTTCTTTACGTGTTTTTATAAATGTCTGAATGTTATTTTTAAGTACGGATTTGCTTGAGTGGTTTTAAGTGCTGACACATACCAGTGGAGTGAGTGAGTATGTATTCATTCATTCATTCATGTGCTATCTTACTTTCTATGCAACATGTGTTCTTACATTGTTATAACAACAGATTCTTTTTTTTTTTTTTTGTTCATTTTACAGAGATTACCAACTCCGCATAAGCTTTTTATTGCCACAAATCTCAGGCATAAGTAAAACTCGAAAGAAAGCAAAAAAAAATCCAACAATTTAATTTCTTTAAATGTCTACTTTTATGCGAATAGATTAAGATTTGATAACTATGGGGGCGTTCACACTGACTGCAAAATTTTAGCAAACAATATTAAAGATAATCTGTTTTACCGCCACATTACATACCAGCAAATATTAATAAACAAGCCAATCAAACTTCTTCTTTTATCAGATTTCGAAGCTAGTGTGCATGAAGCCTCCACATAAACGCGGTGAAATGGATAAGAAAACAAATTTAATGACAAACTTGTTTCAAAACTCCTCTATAAAGTGGTTCAGAAATACGAAACAAACAAACAGTAACAACAACAAAAATAACAGATTAAAGAGATTTAAGTCTGTTTGGCTTACGGCTTGATGGGTCATAAATACCAAAAGTAGTGAAATGGAAACAAGGTGTGTTTTAAAGGGGTTCTAATAAAATCACATCAACTACAATAACAAAATAAAAAGTAAGAACGTCGCTTTAACACCAGCTTATTTGCTGAAATATGCAAAATAAAGCAGACTTTTATACAAACAAAGGGACGGACAAGCAAATAAAATGACTTTGAAATAAAATTTAATTAAATTGAAATTTTTTAGTGGACATTTGTTTGGTTTGAAATTTATTTAATGCCTGCAAAAAAACACACACCAAAATTTACAATGAAAAAGCAAAACAAAAAAAAACATGTACGCCAGAACACATACTACTCACAGACAGACAGCCAAGCCAGTCTTATAATAAAATTTGACAGTATTAAGAGTTAAAGCTTTCAATATAAAACCAATAACCAAAAAACAAAATAAAACAAACAAAAAATGACTCTTCTTGACCGCTTGCGTTCATTGAACAGGCCAAGATCAAGAGTAACAGCTCCATATTGCACAACAACATTTTAGATAGTACATATATACTGTTGTTATTGTTGCAGCAGTCAGTTGTTGGTTAATACTTGTAGCTTGTTGTTATCCTAATACAACAAATGGTTGGTTAGTTGGTTGGTTGGTTGGTGGGATTACATTTATGGCAACATGGAATACAAACTACACGTAGTATTCAATTTACAACAAAAACTATTAAAAAAAAATTACAAACAGAAGAAAAAGAAAAAAACCAACAACAACAAATAAGAGAAATACAACAACATGGATTTTGGAAAAGTGCTTGTTCCAAACGTCGCACAACATGTTTCGGCTTTTAGCGGTTTCTTTGACAATATGAAACTCAGCAAAAGTAGAAGAGAAAAACACAAACACAAAAACTACATCGCGCCACGTTCTTCGTTAACAGCCGAAGTACAAGCATTTTAAACATACAACATACTACGGGTATTCATTCTAGTAACAACAATAATACCATCAATTTCATCTTCAACAATAACAATAACAATAACAATAACAACAACAACATTAACAGCCACCATTAACAATGAGGTGCTACAGATCTCATCATTAAATAATTGTAATTTAAAGTTAAACATTTCACAAACACTTTGTGGTATGAATTGGATGGATGTAATGAAAACTATGGAGACAACAAATTTATTGTTGATGTTGATGTAGCTGAAGTAGGTGACAATTGCAATATGAGCAATAAAACACACTTAAAAAGAGGGGCTGCAGCATCGTTAATGTAATGCCAAACTGCCTGCATAAACAAACGTTTTCAATTCCAAAATATAAATTTGTTGTTTTAATACTAAAAAGGGTACACAAAAGTACCGAAGTGTATCAAAATAAAATTTTTTAATTCTTACTTTTGTAATCAAATTGAGCTGAATGAGAAACGTATTGCACAATTTAACAATCCGCCATCGCTTTTTTTTTAAACAAAACACTGCTAACAAATTGTATTTATACGCTTAAGAAAATGTTACGTTTTATCACATTCCAATGTGGCAATTTCTTGCAGGAACGCTACGTTCCGATAGTCTTTTTTTCAGGGAGTTCATTTCAGGTTTCTTATTGAAAAAAAAAAAATTAATTATCTTTATTTGAAACATGAAATCTGTTTCTTGCATGTAACGCTTCTAATTTCAAAAGTATTTGTACCATAAAATATTTCTGTTCAGAAATTGTATGGCATGCAAAAAATATTTAAGAAATTTAAAAGAAGGAAATAAATAAAAACCATTAGCTAAACAACATTAAGCTCAACAATTCAAGCTCGAAATTTTCGCGATAAAGATGCACTTCAAAATACATAATATTAAATTTCAACAGCAGTAGCAACTATGACAACAACAACAACAACAACAACAACATGCAACAATAATAATAGTTAGCAATACCAACAATAACAACAAACTGTTTGCTAGACAAGACTCGCAACAATAACGAGCAATCATGAATTTCAATCACAATAAGCGCAAAGTGCAGCCAACTTAATTGTTTTCTAATGGTAGACAATAATAGTAAAATGTCGACGCCATCAAAATACAACTACTTATTTCACTTTATTTAGTTTTATGTACGTGTGTATGTATGTATCTATGGGTGTACAACTGCTTAAATGCTGCTATTAAACTAAAAGTCCCACAAGAGTACCACCACCGTCATTATCATCAGCAAGCTGGCAACAAACAAAGTTATGCACCATCAAGTTGGCACTCAAGTTAAGCAGCAAAAGGTAGGAAAGTATGATGCACATCCCCAGTCAGATGCACTCAGACTGCAAGTAACAAGCCAACTTACTAACCAAATGGTAGAGAACAACATTCATTTCATTCAATGGCACATTAACCAACTTTGGCTACTGATTTGCTCGTTGTTGTAATGTTTAAACTATTATTACGCTGTGACTGCCACACACTCACTGACACAGCTGCCGCTGCTATTAATGATGACTATTAGAAAAGATGATAATGATGATGAACTTTAATATGTAAGCATTTCTCTGGTGAATGTTTATTTTATTATTGTTTTTTTGTTCAAAAATATTTCTTAAAACTCGAATCCACTTCTACACGTCTGTCCTAGCGACGACCATTTATCAGTTTGGCTCTCTTGTATGTTTTTACTATATTCATAACAAGCCAATAAGTTGTCAATAAAGCGAGTTAGTTGGCCAGCTATACAGTTACCCAAAGCACAGCGAGCAGATAAAATGAATGAATGAGTGCATGAACAATTGACAACACTCGCATAATTTAATTTTAAGTTCATGTAGCATTTGTAAAAGTTTAACAATTCAACAAACAATTGTTTCGCTTACTTTTTTCTTTTTAAATCAAAAGAGAGTACAAAAAAGAGAGAGAGAGAGAGAGAGAGGAGCCTGGGAAAAATACTTTTTCTTTATTGTATTCATGCTTCAGTTCAATGAAGGTACACACCACCAATACAAACATTAAAAACAATGATGCTATTAAAGTGTGTGTGTGTGTGTATGTAAGTCTGTAAAGCTTAACTTGAGTTTTAACTTTTTAAAGTTAAGTTTTAGTGAGTACTTGCATTGTTAACAAGTCTTTTTTGGTTTCTGCTTTTTTTTGTGGTTTCTTTCTATTTTTCTTAAATTTCATTATTGGCAAATATTTGGAACAAGTGCACTCATGCGCTTCGTTTGAATATCGCGAAATTGCTACCAGCTTCCAAATTGTTACATTCAACAGGGGGTTGTCAAGCTGCAGCACATGCAATACACTTTCTGTACACTTGGAAAATTCAAATGAATCAAAATCTAATCGAATAGTTAATATGTTGAGCAAAATATTGCTGAAATAAAAAAACAGCTTTGCTGCAATACTGAGAAAAAGGAGAAGAGTTTTATTGCATAAATTTCCAATTGATAAATTCATCAGACAAAAGACTTTGTAATGCCTTGGCAAGGAAAAGCATTTTAAATTGACAAATTAAAAACCCTTTATTTTCTTATTTTTTGGCATTATTTTGTTTAAGCTCGAATTAGAATTATTTTCCTGTGTATTTAGAAGAGACAATGAGTGCATATTACAAGCATGTACGAGTATTTGTAATCATGAATTTGTTACCACACATAAACTACATTCAAAACCAACAAAACTAAAGAAAAAAACTTTAGTTTACTTTCAAACAATCATTACTTTCACTTGTATATAGAAAAACTAAATATATTGTTCAAATAAGATTTAACTATTTTACAAGGAAGAGGAAAAGAAAAAAACACAAGACTTTCAATTGCTAAAGTATTTTTTTTTTTTCGTTTACAAGTTTTACTTCTACCAACATTTTGCATTTGTGAGATGATTTCGAATGCTCTACACTCAACGCTTCAAGGTGAAACAAATGTAAACGAAAATACAGAGAAACACATTTGTTTTACCTAAAACTAAAAACTAAAACAACAACGAAATACAAAAAGATAAATAAATAAATGTTTTCAATTTTAGAAAGTAACTTATTAGCTTTGATCTTACGAAAACTAAACTCAAAAAAAAAAAATTAATAAAAAAAGAAAGAAACAACCATCAAAAATACCAGGCACACAAAAAAAATTTTTTTTTAATACATACAAAAAAAATCATTAAAATACTCGTACTGTTGGAAATCCATGTTAAATTTTTAAGAAAATCTACTCCAAATTTACCAAGAATTAACATGTCGATGCCAAGTTATGCAAAGTTTTCTGTTGAACTTTTCTGTTTCAATACGCTGATCTAAAAGTATTTAAAAAGCCCGTTCGTTTGCTCGTTGTCTTACTTATCTTTTAATCTTAATTGAAAATGCCTAATCAAATGCTATTGAAATGAGAATTTGATTTTTGTGTAGTTGTTATGTGGCTTTTAATTGAAGGTGTTAATAGAAAGTACCAAAAAAAAAAAAAAAAAAAAAAAAAATAAAAGAAAAAGTACTTAATATCTGCCACCAAAAATAAGAAAGCCCCAATCAGCAGCAATCTTCTGTGTATGTGCTGCATATAATTTCTAAATTATTGACCATTTTTATCTGCATGTTAATTGGAGTCATCTTTAAAAAAAAAAACTACTCAAACACAAAATTTTATTTTAAAATTTGTAATACTTTTTCTCTATATCTGTTATCTCCTGCAGTGTGAGTTTTATGCTTTTTTTTATAAATAAAATTTAAATTTTCTTATGGTCAACAAAATATAGGCCATTAGAGATATTAAAAATCATAATACATGCTTTTCATAAGGATAAACAAACTTTAGAAAGTTTGAAGGAAAACAAAATTAAAAGCAAGAGTTTTAGTTGAGTTTGAAATTATTTTGTTTAAAAACAATTAAAATACTCCGAAATAATTTTTATGTTTAAAGATGCTGTTAGTGGAATTATGAATTGACATTTCAATCATTTCACATTATTCTTTACTAATAAAATTAGAAAAAAAGTAGCAAAAGTTCAGTATTTGCAGCTTTAAAGTACGAGGTAAGTACAAATAAAAAAAAAATTTCTCACATACATTTTCTAACGCAAGACAATAAGCGAGAAACCATTTAAAATATCTATGACAGAAAACTTTGCAGTACATATATCTAGTGGTTACAGTACACAAGGGCTAAAATAAAAAAAAATTAAAATAAAAAAGCTTTCGACAAGAAAAAATTTTTTTAATGAAACTGGTTACTTCACATGGAAAATTATAAAATTATTAAATCTATATTGATTGATATTGAAGCTACCTAGTGGGAAAAATTTTATTTTTTTTTAAATCATTTATTTCTCAACATAGCCTCCTTTTACTCAATACACATAGTAAGACGATATTCCAACTTTTTTATACCATCTGAATAATACGATTTTGGGAACCCCTCAAAATACGCGGTAATCACTTCTTCGTTTGAGATGAATCTTTTTCCTGCGAGCCATTTTTTCAAGCTTGGAATAAGGAAAAGTCACTAGGAGCTAAATCTGGACTATAAGGTGGATGATGAACCAATTCGAAGTGTATTTCAAGTAATTTTAGCATCGTATCTAATGCTGTATGAACCTGTGCGTTGTCTTGAAGAAAGAGCTCTTTTTTCTTCTTACATGTGGTCGTTTTTTTTTTTGATTGCATCAATCAATTGATCCAATAATGCACGATAATACTTTCCTGTGATTGTGTATCCTTTTTCAAGATAATCGATGAGCAATATTTCGTGTGCATCCCAAAATACAGTGGCCATAGCCTTGCCAGCCGATTTCACTGTCTTCGCCTTCTTCGGAGCACTTCCACCAGCTTCCACCCATTGTTTCGAATGACTTTTGGTTTCAGGTGTGTAATGGTGGACCCACGTTTCATCAACAGTTCTTAATCGATGCCAAAAATCAACAGGATTACTCTTTATCATGTTCAAACACCGCTGTGAAGTGGTCTGTCGAACTCATTTTTGTTCGACATTGAGCAAACGCGGCACCCATCTTTATATGCAAATGTTCATGCAAAATGTTAAACACACGTTCATATGATATGACTCGGCGATCATTTATAACGATATCGAGGATTTTCTTGATATTTTTTTCAGTAACCACCTCTTTTGGCCTTCCTGTTGATGGTATTGTTGCAGTGCTTGTTCAACCGCGTTTAAATTCAGCAATCCAATATTTTACCAAGTAATTTGACGGAGCAGACTCACCGTAATGTTTATGGAGCTTTTCTTTTGTCTCTTTCGCCGTTTTCCCTTTCAAATAATAGTGTTTAATCACTGCATGAAATTCACTTTTTTCCACTTTTCAAGAAACACAAAAGTTGATTACTTCAAACTACTACAACAAATAAACTAATCGATGAATTTGGGTGAAATTTTAACAGCTGACGTTTGACAGATCGCAATTTCTTAAAAAAGAAAAAGTTTTTGTGTTTGTGCTGCCATCTACCACTAGGCAGCTTCAATATCAATTCGCCCTCGTATTCTTACGAAAAATCATGCTGTTATTTTTCATACGAAATTGTTTTTAAGAATGTAAATATAGTTATTATATAGAATTTGTGAGTGAAATGCTTGTTTGTAAGTTATAAAGTACTATGCTCTTATCAAAAAAAAATTAAAGTAGACTTTAAAGTAATTTTTTTTTAAAAATTATATGAAAAATTTCGTTAACGTTGACATTAAAGTCTACTTTAATGTTTTAGGATAAGGGGGTTAGTGTATAAGTTTCATATTAGTTTTAAGTGTTCTAGAATTAGCTAGAATAAGAATTTTGGTTTACCTTTCTGAGCTGCTAGATTTAAAATGACCGATACAGTTTGGCAATGTTATTAGAGAAATTTAGAGTGCTCTAAGTGAATCAGTATGCTTAGATTGCCAGTTCAGTTCTAGTTGAGACATGGTGTCGTTGTGGCTGCTAAAAAAAAAGCATGTTTCTACAATAAGTGTTGAGAAAGGAGAACTTCTTGTGTTTTATTTATAATACGAACCCTAATAAACTAATTGTTTTTATGGTAGCCTAAAAACGTAATAATATTTTATTGCTCAGAAGTTAGTTGGTTATAATTTTATTCAGCTGTATTTGCAATTACCATACATACATACGAGAAACCGCAAAAATCTGAAGGTATCAATGACTTTAAAATGAATGAGAAGTTTGAATCAAATAGAGTTTTTAAACTGAAAAAGATTGTTTTTTTTTCACAAACTCATAAACCAAAGACTTGAAAGTTGTAAAAATTTTTAAAGAACCAAGATAAGATAAAAATTAACATACTAAATAGGCTGCCTGCTCGGTAAATTCAATACTCAAGTGTTTACCAGTACGTGTGCATTTAATTGTAATGAAGACCTTAAAAGAACGTCAAACTAAACACTGCCTTGTTTTTTTAGTCTAAACTACAAAATTTTGTAAAAAAAAAAAAAAAAAAAACGTGGTACGCAATTTTGTCACAACTCACATTAGTAATATCTGTGTAAAATATCACCTGGATTGGTTTATAAATTTATAAATAGCGGATCTGTGAGTAAAAAATATACCTAAAAAAAATCAAGAAGATCGGTCCAAAAATACAATTGAAATGTTAGATTTTCATGACTTTTTGTTTTGTTTTTCAATGGAAATTTTTAAGCTCTACATGTGCATAATGTTTGTGCACACAAATAAGAAACCAGGGAGTCGGTCTTATACAAATGTGTATGCATGTGTGTCTTTTAAATGCCTTGCATACAGACATTTTAATGAATGAAAATTTTTTTGATTTTTAGCGTTAGTTTGAAGTTTTTTATTTGTTATTAAATATTTAATTGAATAAGTTTGGTTTAAAAAATGTTTGCAAAATTAAATTAGTATTATTAAATTTTGCATTCCTAGATGTTTTTTTTTTATTTCTTTATTAATTAAAAAAATTGAGTGACTGCCGACATTTCATTGCTCCTAATAGGGTTCGCAGAAAGTATATTTTTCTTAGAACTCGTTAATTTTAGTTTAGTGAACTGAAATTAATTATCTATTCTAGGAATAATTATTAAAAAAAAAAAATTTTTATTAATATTTTTTATTCTTAAGTTCATTTGACATTTGGTCGTATTATAAAATTTTTTTTATAAAATATCGATATTTCGCTCTAATAATAAATAAATTTTTGTGATACGACCTAAAGCTTAATAAACTAGCTGTGGAAAGTGAAAAATATGAATATTTGGCTAACACAGGAAAGGGCAATAAGACTCAGCAGAGCCGACTTTAACTTGGCCACATTTAATAAATTTTTTTAAATAGAATTAAATAAAAATGTTTCTTTTTAAGATGTTTTTTTTTTTTTTTGTTAAAAGTACTTTCAGAACTGCCGAACACTGCAGTTTTTATTTAAAATAAATAAACTTTATTAAATCATTAGTTTTTATTATATTTAAACACTAAAGAGTTGTAGAGAAAAAGAATAAGTCTTATTTGTGTTCCTTCTTCTGCAGACAGCTAAAACAAAAGTTTAAAACCAAAAATAAAAACAAATTTAATAGTATTTTTCGGTCTCTCTTTTTCAGACTTACTAAAAACCAACCAACACTTTTAATTTCAGATCAAACATTACATTTTTTAAATATCCCGTGTTTTAAAATGCATTAAAAAAACCAGAAAAAATTAACTTTAACTCAACTACCTCACTTGCGATTTTATTACAACACCCTGTAGCGTGCTAACCTGTCAATCTGGGGGTCGCAGATTCAATTTCTGTCAAGTTACCGGTGTTCGTTAACGAATTTAATATTAGAATTAATTTCTAATATTAAAAAAAAAAAAAAAAACCACCCGAAGGTAAACTAAATAAAAGCAAAGCTGTAACTTTGGAGACGAAAGCACAGCGGTACACTTGATTAGGCAACTTCATATTACTTTGGAAGTAATTAAGATTTAAAATTTAAATTTGAATTAAAGAAAATTTACTTTAAATTTAATTTAAATACGAAATTTATTTTTTGTATAAAATAAAAAAAAAACCTTTAATTTGTTCTTATTATTGTTTCAGTATAGGGTTACTGGCAATCGATCATGGTCGTCTTAATAAGTTTTATTGCGTTTGCAATAATTTTAGTGTGAGTTTTAGCGATATCGGCTGTATGATAGCCTTGTTATGGAGCACATAAAACGCATAAAAGTGTGGAGGCTGGACCATGCTGGCTATGGCCATGATCATTGTAATTATTATGGCGGTATTTCGGCTACAGAAACAAAACTATAATATGTATATAAAAATGAATTTGCAGCTTATAGAGATAAATAAATTGGGAAGGAATGCCATTGTAACAGCATTTATAGACATTGAAAAGAATTTTGTGTTTTTAGCATTTTTTCAATACAAAATAAGTGAAAGCAAGTACTTGATTTCAGTAAGATAAATTATTTGTTTTGACTAATGATGCAATTTAGTTATACTTCCCCAAATATCTGTAGAAAAGTGCAAACAAGCCTAAAAAAGCACAGAAGCCTTCCGTGCTGTAATAACAGTGAGCAGGAACAAAAAAAAAAAAAAAAACAAGCAACCACTGCTGCAGCAGCAGTTGTATCAACGAAGAGGCATCAAGAACATATTGTTGTTCATCTCTTGTTCAGTTTTCATATTTATTGTTATTATTGCAATAATTTATTTTTTTATGGAATTTTGATTAAATCACACTGGTTAACAGCCAAAGTACACAAACAATCCAACACTATGCACTTAAGTTTACAACCATTGCAACACCGCTGCCAAGTAGTGCATTTCTGTTTCATTTGCTCCTTCCTCACTTGTTAGGGAAATAAACATTTTTCTGCAACAGTGGTTGGCGTAGTAATAAGATGATATAAAATTTGGTGGTAGAAGCATCATCATCATCATCAGCATCAGTTGTTTGTTGTGTACTGGAATTTGAGTTTGGCTGGTGTGGCATAAAAAAAAAAGTAAATTCATATGATTTTTAAAGTTGCCACTTAAAGTGATAATTTAGGTTTTTAGTTGAAAATTAAAACGTGCTTTCGACTTAACAATTTTCCATCTAGATGGTTGCACAACAAACCCTCACACAACACAAGACAACACAATACAGTTTGGTTGGAGCATGCGTGCAGTCTTACAAAATTCCAAGAACTTTGGAAAAATAAAAACAACTACAGAATATAATGTACACAATACATCTTGACCTTCACTTTATTTCATAATAATAAAGGGAAATGAAAAAAGAAAAAAAATTAAAACGCTGTAAACACATTGTCTGCAGTCAGGAAAATATTAAAACGAACCACAAATTAATTTATTTTTAATAAGAAAATTATTCTTTTAAATATGTAATATGAATGAATTAAAT
Source organism: Thelaira solivaga (assembly GCA_947397855.1). Classification (NCBI taxonomy): domain Eukaryota; kingdom Metazoa; phylum Arthropoda; class Insecta; order Diptera; family Tachinidae; genus Thelaira; species Thelaira solivaga. The sequence goes on from OX377613.1 coordinate 19,901,439, forward strand.
TTATTTGTAATCATCACATGAGTCATGGATTTTTCCCTTTTCGTTTTTCTTTTTTGTTCTTAAAATAATTTCTTTTAAAAAATCATGTGAAGAACATTAAAAAAATACTAAGTTGAGGAATCTTCAAATTCCATTTTTTAAGTATCTGCAGATAAGAATCTTTTATTGTACGGGTTAGTTTTCTTGTTCTTTTCAATTTTTTAAATGCTTTTGAAACAATAAAAATCAAAGTCTATCACAATTGAAGGGTTTTGAAGAAACCCGCACGCACTCAATCTCTCTGTGCACAAAACAAACAAGACAGCTTAAGTTTTTTCTCTTTTTCTTTTTTTTTTTTTTTTAATAAGGTAGTAAATCAAAAACAATCACTCTTCAGTTTTTATGAATTTTCGTCAAAATGTAGACTAAAAAAAAATGCCATTCAAAAGCAACAGCAGCCAGTACAAACTAAAAAATTAAAATAAAATCAAAAGATTTTAAAAAGTTGTTGATATTGATGTTCAACATAAAGATCGTTTGATTGCGCTTGATAATTTTTTTGCACATAACAATACCATACAACAATCAGGGTATTCAGGAATCATATTTTGGCTACCTTATGGCGAAAGCTTTTTTATACTTTTTTGTGAACATCGCAAATAATTTCAAGTTTCTTTCTTAAATAAAGTCAGTGCTGAGAGTAAATGATATCACTGGTGATATTGTTGTTCTGTCGATCTGTCATCGCTGACAACTACAACGGCAGCCAAAAAGAAAAGGAACATTAACGAAAAGACTTTAGTGGAGAAAGATGATAAAGCGAAGGCTTAGTGACTGTTGGTTGGTATGCATTCAATCAATCAAAATAATGACAGAAAACTGACGTTTATAAAAAAACACTAAATTACAATAACATCAGCAATAACAATAAAACTGATATGAAGCCCAAAAGAATAAGGTCCATCTATCAATCCGCATTACTTTTGGTAAACGTGTGTGTGTGTGAGTGCAAATGAGTGAGAGAGAAAGAAAGTGAGTGCTCAAGAGTAACATTTTATACCGCTCGTTTATTTTTCTGTTTTAGGCAACATTTTCTTGGCTTTTTTTTTTTTGTAATGATGAACGTTTGTTCTGACTTTAACAAGTGTTTCTTTTTGTTGATGCTAGTCTTCTATATTCAGCTGTTGTTGTTCCCTCTTATTTTGTATTAAATTAAGCAACAACAGCATCAACATATCGTATTCAAAGAGTATGACTGCATTTTATGTATTTCATTTGAGTTGTTTGAATTTATATCACAATAGTAACAGAGCGACAAACATCAATAAAAACAAACTAAAAAGACCTCAATAAAAACGTAAATTTTTTTAGCGCTTTTAAGAAGAATGTTGCGCCTTCTTGTTGCTTCCTTTTTTTTTCTTAGTTTTTAATTGAATTGATGATGAGAATTAAAAAGTAACAAAAAATAAATTCATTGTGTATTTTGTTGTTATTGTTGCCTTTTTAAATTAGTTTTAAATTGTATAAAAATAAAAATTTATTTATGCATTTTATGAGTTTGAAAAGATCTTTTGTACCCGGCAAACTGACAACAGCAACAGCAAAAGCATACATTCATTCATTCATTCACTCACACACAACGACCTGTCGCACATGATTTCGTTTCTTCTTCTAAGGGTGCTTTAAGTCTCACATGCTGACGATGATGATGGTAAAGATGACAATGTGGATGTGATGTGATTTTAATTTTTTTTTTCATCGTTTCGTTTGCTTGTTTGATTATTCTTATATTTCATTTTTAAAGTTTTAGTACAAAGAAAAGAGAGCGAGCGACAGACAGACAGACAAACATTCATAAAACGTGTCTTGACGTTTATTTCTTGGTAATTGATACTTTACTTGATGATTTTCCTCTTGTTTTTATCCCAAAATTTTAATGTCAAGCAATTAAATTGTTGTTACTTTTTCCGATTTCAGTTCTGTTCAGTTCAGTTCAGTTTTTCCTTTTTGTTTTTGCTGTTTTTGTCTAAATTACATCAAAACACATTTTGAGTACAAAACAAAAAGTAAAGAAATAAATGCAAAGAAACATTGACAGTTAATGATCACTTAAATTGAAGTAATACGAGCACATAAAAGTATTCAATACTTTTACTGTATGTTTTGTATGATTAACAAATGTCAATGTTTATTAAAAAAAAGGAGCCATTCTGATTGGAAAGCAGCCGAACAATGACACAAGATTGATTTATAACACAAATATGTTAAATTTATAATTGGATTTAGAAAACCTCTTGGGATAATTATAGAATCCATTTAAGTTTTAATGTTTACTAATAAACAAGAGATTAAAAAATAAAAATAAAAAGTTGTAGAAAAAATATTTATGAATGAATGAAATATTGTAGAACTATAAATTTAAGTCTTTTAGCCTGGAATGAGTGCTGCAAAGCTTTGGTTAATAAGAAATAAACACGGAACGGAGTTCGTTTTTTTAATAATAAAAAAAAAATTTAATAAAATTAGAATTTTAATATTGTAGTTATTAAGCAAACGAAAATATATAATTAAGTCCATCATGAATATTTCCTGAGAATTGATTTCTAAGAAAATTTTTGTTTACGGGAAGTATTCCCTAAATTTGCAAATATTCTATGATAAAGACTTCCAAGTGAAGAAGAGACGCATAGAATTACTAATCCACAAAATTGCTTAATGATTTTCTAGTCACGAAAGCCGTAATCAGTCACCTTAGTAATTTTCTAGTCACGAAGACTTAGTTACTCACCTCAGTGATTCCCTAGTTACTAACATTGTATTTAAAACTGGTCTTATTCACGACAGTCAACATAGAAGAGAAGAAATAGTAAAAACTAGGTGACGTCTCTCGGCCCACCGATCAAAGACGTTTGGAGACAACTACACCAAAGAAAAGAATTACAACTGGCATCCGAAGGTCAAAAAGAATGCTATACTTAATTTTATTAGGTGTTGGAATTAATTCGTAGCGTTTGATGAGAGATGACGTGGTTATTACAGTGTTCTGTTTTTACCTTCAGAAACAAATTGATCATTAAACAGCTGTTATTAGGTACTGTTTTTACGACGCATCTTATTTTTAATTGTTAATAACAACAAGTGGCAGCTATTTAATTATGTCGAAATTTATAACAAATAAAGTGTTTTTGCGGGAAGTTTTATTACATTATTTTAATATGAACAAAAGTACTGCAGAAAGTCATTGGATTTTAGTAGAAGTTTACGGTGAACATGCTTTAGCTGTTCAAACGTGTCGGAAATGGTTTGCGCGTTTTAAGAGTGGTGATTTTGATTTAGACGACAAGGAACGACCTGGACAGCCAAAAAAATTCGAAGATAAAAAATTGGAGGATTTAATCGAAGAAAATTCATGTCAAGCACTTCAAGAGTTACAATTGATGCGTTTGAGTCGTGCATTGAAGGAAAAACGGCCGGAATGGAGCAAAAGGCAAGATAAAGTTATTTTACTACACGACAATGTTCGACCTCACGTGGCGAAACCAGTGAAAACATACCTCGAAACATTAAAATGGGCAGTCTTAACCCACCCGCCGAATTCTCCCTTCCGATTACTAACTGTTTCGATCAATGGCTTATGGTTTACCAGGGGAAAAATTAACATCTTATGAGGATTGCCAAAATTGGATCGATTCATGGATTGCCTCCAAGGACGAAGAGTTTTTTCGACGGGGTATTCGACAGTTACCTGAAAAATGGGAAAAAGTAGTGGCAAGCGATGGGAAGTATTTTCAATTTTTATTTTCATTTCAAATAAATCGTTATTTTTTAATAAAAAAAAAAACGCTACGAATTAATTCCAACACCTAATACAAAATGAAATGAATATTATTTTTAAGGCAAAAACAATTAATTAAAACTCTCGTGTTAACTTTCTTGGAACAATTTTGTTATAAACAGATCGAGCTACCTGGTAAGTAACGTTGTTGTATGCCAAATCTTTACGATCATTTTTTACAATCGATTTCTCAGTATGTACAGCCAAATGTAAATTTTATAACACCAAGTGTCAAATGAGACGATCGAAATAGATCACCTGTGTATTGCAAGGTATGTAATTACTTTCCTTGAATAATTGCGGCATCAGTTTTGGCAAACGCTTCTTAAGACGATTATACCTATCCAATAAAAAACTATTTTAACAAACAAACAATATAAGACAATTGGCTAATTAGGACTAAAATAGCTGTTTTAAGAATACAAGTGCAAACCCTAAAACAAAGGCTAAAATGTGATGTTGGGTTCTAGTGTGTTAAATAAAAAACAAAGAAAATTATAAAGTATTTTTGATATTAAAAAGTACTGAAAAAACTGTAAAAGTACCAAATTATTCAGCCATGTAACACACTTAACGCCTTATGAACTTAACTCCTTATGAATTTAATGGAAAATCATGTCGGTGCAAAGTTTCCATTTCATTTAAAATTCAGGGTTTTTTTTTGTAATTTTTTTTTGAAATAATACGAACAAAACAAAATATTTTTTCGGCTGAGAAAATAAAAATATATTTGCAACCTCTAAGGCACGACAGTAATTGAATTGAATTGAATTGAGCTAAAATTTCAACCTTGAAATGTAATGTTGCCGTCGATTCCTTAAAATTATTTATTCTGTATGGAAATATGAGTATATGTTGGCATAAATGTTTGTTTTTGAATTTTTTTTTTTTAAACAAAAGCTTCATGTTATTGTTGTTTAGTGGGATATTGTTTAGCTTGTTTTGTTGTTATTATTTCGTCAACATTTCGTTAAATTAGTTTCTTACCACCAAGCAGATCCACTAAATCAACAAACTTTATTGTTATTACTTGGACTTTATTGTGTCAAAAAATGAGCGGAACAACATTCAGACATACTGCAACACAGGCACACTCAAACAAACTAATATTACGACTACTCTTTTATAGTGTAAACAAATCAAATCCAGTGTTTAAGATCTACTCATTCGCTGTAGCAGTAAAATCATTTTTTTTTTTTTGTTACTTTAAGCTGTTTGTTATTCTGATGGCTGTTGATTTTGAAAAAAAAAAAACAACAAAATATAAAGACCTGTAAGCAAATGCAGCACGTACATGCATGTAAAGAAAACGAACAATGTAGTTAAATAAGCATGCATCTGTCCCTAGTTATACAATGTAAAGCCAGACACGCAATAAAAAAATTTTTTATTTGGTCTTTTTACATTCTTTTTGGAAAGTTGTTGCTTCCAAATGTGGATTTAATAATTTTTACTAATTTATAAAATAAAAAGCAAATACACTGAGCCAAAAATCGCGTTGCAATATCAACAACGTATGTGATCATTTTGACAAAATCCCGTTGTCTATTTTATTGACATTTATTATTGTTTATCAACTTGTGGAATTAACAACAATATGTTGTTAAATTTCTAACTTATTGACAAATATAATCAAATTGACAATAAATGTTGTCATTTCAACAACCGTATGGTATCATTTTGACGCCAGATGGCGTGGGTTTATTATGTCACCAGTATGGTGTTACTTTAACACCAATAGTGGTCAATTCTGCAACGCTTTGTTGTCAATAGTGCGTTGTCAAAGTAAGCACAAACGTACTTCATACACTATTGATACCCTTTGTGGTCATTTTGACAATGAATGGTGTCATTTTTTCTCTGGGAGTATTTGGATAGTGGCGTTTACATTTTTTGTAAGTTTTTTAAGTATTTGAATTTTTTTTTTTGCATTGTAACGCGTCATTCTAGAACTCGGTACGAGTTTTGAGTTTGTGCATGTGTTGGATAAGCCAACACTAAATAATATAAACAACAAAAGCTCTTGTTTTTTTCTTTTTTTTTTTGTACTTAAATTAAAAAGACCGAAAACAGATTTTTGAATGTACTAGATAAAATAATCACATTTACATACAGTCGGCCGTATATTTAAATTAAATGAAAATAAAAAAGAAATTTAACTTTTATTTAACAACTTCAACAAGTTTAGGATGGATTTATTTACAAAGTGTGCACACTGGCATTGCATTCCATATTTTTTTTTATATTTTTCTAAATAACAATTTGAATATCGTTGTAAAACAGAACCCGGTGGGTGGAAAAGTATAATTGATGTTTTTCTTTCTAATTGGAAAATTTTTTCAAGGTGAAATCATTTCAGATTTATTACATAAGCTAAATTAAGCGTCCTTTGAGCATGAAAAATACAACATAGCCCCCCCTCCTCTTGTGTCTCCACCAAAATATTAAAAAAAAAAGTTTTTCTTTAAAGGACGGCTAATTAAGGTCGATATTACGAGCAAACAAAAATCGCTCAAAATGTCATAGCGACCGAGAGCGATTTTTAATAGAGCAAAATTAAAAAGAAAAAAAAAATTTACAAGCTTTTGATTTATTTGCTTGAGAAGATGCTTTACTAACAGAACATGAATAAATTAAATTCATGACCCGTAAAAAATGTGTCTCTTTTGCTTTTGTAATTTTTAAAACAAATTTTAAATTTTATGGGAACTAATAAATTATAATTGCTGAATAATTTAATTTGCTGTGTGTTAATTTTAAGCGAGATAAAGAACTTAAAACCAACCCTAAATGTAATTAAATTTATTTCATTAATTTTAAATGGACACACGTCTACAGTTGGTGTTGTAATTATGGTTTCAAATTGAAAACTGCCTTCAAATGGACGTTAATTTTATGTATTTCAAAATTATTTTTATTTTTATTATTAGGTATAAGAATTTTTATAATTTTTGAAATAAAATTGCAACTTTGTTGCCCTAAAAAGTTCCAATGCTAGTATGTGTTTGTTTGTTTTTTTAGGTGTTTAGTTGGCTTTGCCAAGAAAGGGCTAGTCTAAATTATTAGAGTGCTAAGAATACTTTTGTTTTTTATTTTATTAAGAATTTATTCTGAATTTGAATTGCTTTACTTGGCAATGACTGTGGCGGCATAAATTAACCCAAAATTGTTTTTTTATTGTTTTTTATTGTTTTTTTTCGTGGTTTGGTTCCATGTTCCATCGTATGATGATGGTCGTTAATTTGTTTTCTTATGAGGCATTTTATTATAAAAAGCTTTAAAAAACAAATAACAATAATAAAACGTCGACGATTGCGACGCGACGACTGAAGTCGGTTGTATGAATGAAAGAAGCCCATTTTTAACAATGTTGTACGTTAAAATATTTACATAAATTCATGCAGTCATCTTGTATCTACATTTACACATTGATTTGTATGTGTGTGGATACTTTACTTGTTTATTTTTTCTTTCTTTCCGTCTCTTTTTTATTTTTAAGTTTTTGTTGTACAATTTATAGTTTAATACATTTACTGAGTAGGTATAATTTGTTTATTTTATTTTTGTAAGATTTTTCAGTGTGTTTGTTCAGCATTGTTTTGTGAAACAGATTTAACATTCATTTTGGTCTTTGTTAATTGATGTTGATTTGTTTGTGCGGTTCTACAAAGTGGTTATATTTACAATTTCCCTTAAAACGCGCCCGCTCTTTAAAGCACCTCGTCAAATTTTGCACAAAATTACCGCAACCTAGTGAAATAGTGCAAGCATCGCTCAGAAGACTACTGCAGCATTGCAATAGTTTATATTTTTTATTTAAATGCAAAAAATATAAATAAATTTTAAATAATTGCCAAAATAGGGCCTTCACGATTTCGACTTTACCGTTTAAGCTAATGAGTTTCATACTTTTGGGTAAATTAATTTAAAAAATATATTTTTTTTTTTGTTTGTATGTAAATTAGTAAGAAGTAATGAATTATTTAACAATTTCTCACTTTAATGGTTTGTTACTCAAATCATCTTTCAAGTCAGCGAATTTGGCTTTTTGCTGTTGCTGTTGTTGGCAGTGACCATTTATCTATCATTATTTTCAGGTATTTCTCTATTTTAAATGTTAAGAGGCGTAAAGTTTTCATATTACGTATGATCAGTCATTTGTTGTTGCTGTTGTTAGTTGTGGGTCTGGTCTCTCTCTTCTGTCCTGCATGAATCTTATTTAGAACCAGCTGCCGATAAATGACTGAGGCGTGTATTAAATTTAAACATTTTGATGGCTTTTAATTTTTTTTTTGTTTATTTGTTGTGGTTGTTGTTTAGTTACAACAAAATGAAAAGCTTTCTAAAATGTTCTTAAGCTATAAATTTTTGTTGTAAGTTGGCAAGTTTTTGTTGTTGCTGTTTGAAGTATCGTGTCAGTTTTAAATCATTGTAAATGCTGGCTGTTATTTTTTTGTTATTGTAGTCTTCATAACACGTTAAACATTGAAAACATTTAAAACGTGATCCTAAAAATGATTTTTTTAAACCATTTTTCATGTTTGAATATTGTGGATTTTTCTTTTGAAAGATTGTTGCTGTTGTGTTGCTGGTCTTTCGTTTCAAGTCTCCCTTTGTTGGTCTTTGGAAATTCTTCCAGTTGAGTCAAATTCGATTCTTAGCAAGACGTGTAGGGGGAAAAATAAGGTCACTTCGTAAAATAATATGACGGTACGGTGTCTTGCAAAATAAGTAACCAAATTTTGCAAACAAAATATCGAGCAAAAAAATCAAACTAAATAAGAAAAACATTCATTACATTCACATCATCATCGTCATCGTCATCATCAATATCCAAAACAATTGGTTGGCCATAAACCATTCCATTCCATTTCATTCCATCCCATCATAGTCATCCACAACCATCCATCTAACCATCCAGAATGGTAACCAGCATAACAAATTTTTCAAGAAAACCAAACATTAAGTAAAAGTGTTGCAATGGGCTGACAAGAAATTTATTTACCCTGCATCACATAAAATTAAGATGGAAGAAAGCAACCAAACAGTTAAAACCATAAATAATGTCCCAATTATTGTCGTGTTACTAATGAATTGAAGAACTAAATGTTTGAATCAAATACATGGAAAAATATTCTATCTGGCGTGAGTGTTACAAGTATTAACCGCAACTGCAGTGATGTTTATGATTTTGCATTTATGGTAGTTACTTTTGGTGGTTCATGAGTTTGCCTTTACAGTGTTTATAATTTTGTAGATTTTATGTTTTGCTTATTTTAACGCGCGCCTTCTTAAGCATGACAGTCGTGCACTTTACAAATCTCTGATCTAGGTTGATTTTTATAAATATTTTCCAACACTCTCTCCATTAGATATTTATTGCAGCTATAGGAATATTTTAGTTACTTTAATGCTTTTAATTTGTACATTTTATGTTTTACATTTTTTTTTTGTCCAACCCGGAAGGGTTTTGACGAAAAATATTTTTAAAATTAATGAAAATAAAAATGACTTACCACTCAACTGCAGGATCTAAAAAAAAGGAGAAAAAAGAAAGAAACAGATTAAGTAAATTCATTTAAAATTTTTTTGGATTACAAATATTATTAATTATAAATTTCTGTGCCAAGCAAAAGCTTTCATTATAAATTAATTGGACAGAATTGGAGAATAAAAAAGCATAACAGCAAAGGTTTAAAATTAAACTGACTGTTACTAAATGTAGGGAAATTTTATGGAAGAATGAGAGTAAATATGTTTTGCATTTAGCAAAGGATCTCCTCCAAGCTCAGAGTAAAATCCAAAAAGACATTAATCACAGAGTTTCAAGCATAATAGTAGAGGCATGTTTTTCGCTACATAAAGTCAACAATGAACAAAATCTCTATGCTGCCAGCCGAAGTTTATTTTCCACTACTAAGCAATTTCGGTTTCATGGCTGCTAAAGCAGAAAATCTGATTTCTTATAAATATGATGATACGAATGGTAACAGCACTACTATAGCTCTGTCCGTAAAATAATCTTTTTTCATTCCACCCAAAACTGAATTAAAGTTTTGCCACCAAAATCCTGTTGTAATGAAGTACCGTAAGATATTTCGTTTTCAAAGAGTTAAACATGTTTTAACGTAAATTGTTACGTTTTTTACTAAATGGTGTTTTTTAAAGACGCATAGAACTTTAAGTTGGTATTACTGTTCAAGATGGCGACTGATTTAACAGCTGTCAAATGATTTATTCTCAGTTTGGTTTGGCAATTCATCATGAATAGACTCACACCTGAACAACACTTGCAAATAGTGCAATTTTATTTTGAAAATAATGGTTCTGTGCAGAATACGTATAGCGCACTACGTCCATTTTATCGTAGACAAAATCGTCCATCAGAGCAGTTAATTCGATTAACCATGGAACGTTTTCGCACCACGTTTACTCTTATTGATAACTCGCATCCCCAGAGACGCCGTACGGTGCGTACAGAAGAAGCTATTGCTGCTGTAGAGCGCAGCATTGAAGAAGACCCGAATGAGTCTATCCGCCATCGAGCACAAGAATTGGATCTGTGTCCATCCACTTTATGGAAGATTTTGCGGAAGGATCTTGGCTTGCGTGCTTACAAAATCCAACTCGTGCACGAATTGAAGCCAAACGATCATCAAGTAAGGCGTAGATTCGTCGAATGGGACCAAAACGAGATTGCCGTTGTTCCCGATTTTCATAGGCGAATTTTTTTTAATGATGAAGCGCACTTCTGGTTGAATAGCTACGTCAACAAACAAAACTGCCGCATTTGGAGTGAAGCTAATCCTCGAGTGTATGTCAAAACACCGTTACATCCAGAAAAACTGACTGTTTGGTGCGCTTTATGGGCTGGTGGAATCATTGGTCCGTACTTCTTCAAAAACGATGATGGGCAGAACGTTACAGTCAATGGTGATCGGTATAGAGCCATGATTACTAACTTTTTCATTCCTGAATTGAACAACCATGATGTCCAGGAGCTGTGGTTCCAACAAGACACAATCGATTTATTGAAAGAAACGTTTGGTGACCGCCTAATTTCACGTTTTGGACCTGTGAATTGGCCTCCAAGATCTTGTGATTTAACACCGCTAGACTACTTTCTGTGGGTCTATGTAAAGTCATTGGTCTATGCGGATAAGCCACAAACGCTTGACTACTTGGAAGACAACATTCGCCGTGTTATTGCCGATATACGGCCACATATGTTGGAAAAAGTCATCGAAAATTGGACGTCCAGATTGGACTACATCCGAGCCAGCCGTGGCGGTCATATGCCAGAAATCGTATTTAAAATGTAATGCCACAAGATTATCTTTCGGATAAATAAAATTCATTTCAATCGAATAATCCATCGTTGTTTTATTGCAATTTAAAGTTCTATACGTCTATAAAAAAACACCCTTTACTTACACTTGATATTAGGACCTTGAATAAATTGTAAGTAAAACAGAAATTAAAAACTTCAAGACGCCCCTGAAGTAATTACGCGACCCACAGTTTGCAAACCGCTGATTTAGACGAGAATTTTTACTAGACAGAAAAGGGAACAGGCTTACCTTTGATGAGAGAAATTTGATTTTAAAAATTTGCTGCCTCTAACTCAAGGTTGCCATTTCAAAAATGATTTTGATTTAAAAAAAAATTATTTTTCATTTTATGTTTTATTTTTTTTTTTAATGAAGTGCAATGCAATTGCTGACTTTTTTTGATAAACTGGTTAATTATCAAATAACCCAAGAACTGTTTAACTTTTGTTAAGCGATCTGTTTTAATTATGTTGTGCAAATTCTTTTAATTTTTTTTTTTTTTTTGCAAAGAATTCGGCCTGAAGAAAATAAAATTTAAGAGAAAATTTTGCTTCTTTTTTAATACTGAAAACTGCCAAACAAAAGGAAATAAATCTAAACCCGCTGCCCCTGCTACGCTGCTAATTTTATATTTTTTTTATTTCTACCTTTTTAACCCTTTTTTTTTTTGTTGCTATTTTTGCAATGGAATCTTAATCTGTTTGTACTATTAAGTTTGTTGGTATTTTTTTTTTAAATAAACTTCTGTTTCTTCTTCTTGTTGCTTTTATTAGCTAAAAAGAAATTTGTTTTTTTTAACTGCAAAACAAGAATTTCGTTTCAAATTTGTTTCTGGTCTTTTCTTGTTTTTATTTTTTTTTTGTTTTTTTTTTTTTTACTTTTGTTGTTATCCAGCATCTAAGAATGCAATTTTCCTTAATACCCAAAGGATAAGAATTGTAAAGAAATGCTTTGAAGCAGGAACAAACTTCATAAATTCAGCAAAAAAAAAAAAAAGAAAAATAAATAAATAAAAATGGAAAACGATTTTCAATGCCTAAATACACGTTAAGACATACATACAGGCACACCAACATACAAAATTTCTGCTTATTGTTGAGCGAGTGCGAGTACAATTGTCGCACAACAAAAACAAATTCGTTTGAACAAAAAAGGAAAAAATTACTTTTACGTAAAATAACAAGAAAAGAAACTGCTACAACAGACAACTAAAAATATCTTTAAAAAAACATTCACAAAATTAAATAACAAAGTAAACAATTGTAAAATTGCATAGAAAACAAGGTAATTTTTTCTTTTCTTACGTTTGAGCAGCTACGGAAACACACGGCATCTGTTGGTCCTTTTGTGCGCCAGATAAAGAAAAAAAAGGACAAGCAAAAATGAATGAATAAATATTGTTTACTGAATTGATATTCCTTTAACTCCACAACAACAAGAAAAACAAAAGCTACAACAACCAAACAGAAATAGAAAAACTACCGAATTTTACAAATATTTTTACTGTTCCTTACATACACACACATACACTCGCAACAAAAAAGAAAAAATTACAACTACAATACATTTCAATATTGTAATATATTCGTACAAACCAAATAATCTTATTTTTTTTTCACTTTTCATTTCTTTTCTTTTAGACTTGATTTGATTAATTTACTCAATATTTATTGCTATTTTTGTTGTTGTTGTCATTTCATTTAAAAATGAATAAGTGAGAGGAGCAGGATGTTAGGATGGCAGGCTAGCAATCAGTGAGTTAGTCTCTTCTTTTTGGTTTTTGCTATTGTTGTTGTTTCTGTTTCTTTGAACAAATTTGTCCAATTGTTGAGATGATGAATTGTTTGTTTGGTAAACATTAATTCTAGAGGAGGGTATTTCATCAACATTAAACTGTCTGTCTAACTTCAAATACAAAAAAAGGTGTTTCATTTAAATTGCTTGAATTTATTGGAAAATTGGTAGGTAGACGTAGGAAAGATGCAACAAGAAGATTATCTTTTAAAGAAAAATGTGTAAAAATCCCTGGAGAAACTCAATTGAATGAAAAGATGTTTGAAAATTAAAAAAAGTCTTAAGGATACACCCAATTAAAATGATCTAAATTGTGCCAACAAACGACAAATCCTTTTTCAAATTAAAATAGCTACACATGCGAAGGATTAAATAAAAAATTTATTTTTTTTTTTTAATTCTTGTGTTTCTATTTAAGAAAATAAAAAAGACTACCTGGGCCTTATGCAGGTCAACTGAAAACGATAAAAAGACGATTGATTTGTTTCTCATTTTTACAGAATTATTTAGCATTAAGAAAAAAAAAACGTTTCAAAAATTTCTAGTCAAAGATGCCCGCTGGGTGAATCAATGATTTTTTTTTGTTATTATCGACTATTTATTGCTTATGCTAAATATTTACAGACACATTCAAGTTCAAAGTGCAAAGACTTTTGCAACGACAAGTGGCAAAACTTGCAGAGAGAACATTTTCATTAACAGCCAGACTATTTAGAAAATTTATTTTAATTAATTGCTCTCCCGCTGAAAATCAGAAAATCCCTGAACAGCATTAAAATATAAAAATCATTTGAAATCATGGCGTCAAAAGGAATTTGTTTAAATGTTAGAGTTTTTTAAAGCAGGCAGGGAGGCAGCCAGGCAACAAAACTTAACCTTAAAAATTAAATGGAACACATTCAAAAATTCATATAGTGTAAGAGCAACAACCACATGCTTCTTGTAGTTAAATGAAAGAAAATTTTGCCATTTTTTTTTTATAAAGTTCTTTTTAAGGATTTACTTTTCACTTACTATTATCCTTAAGGATTTATTTGATTCAATGTGTTAGACTCGCACACGAGTGGTAATGAAAAATGTTTCAGAGTCAGCCGTTTCACAAGGCATGACTGCATTAAAGAAAATTGCACATGAGAAGCCACATCAGACTGCGGTTATGCTACGAGTATTTACGTTTTACTCTTTCGGAAGGTTTTTTCATCATATGCAATCAATGTATGTAAGACATTTTATAAAATTAATTTGAAATTATCATTTAAAGCATTTTAAAATAAATAAAATAAAAAAAGAAGTTCTCTAGAGTTTTTTATATGCGTTACTTTTTGAAGGCGACTATTTACTTATTTTGAAAATCTAAATTTAATTGTGTAAATGAGTACAGCTGCTCTGAAAGTTCATTTGTAATGTAATCACAATTTACTTTCAAAAAGAAAAACATTTATAAAAAAATAAAACAAAAGAAAAATAAATCTGTATTTGCAAGAAAAAATGTGTAGTATGAAACCAAGTCGTCTTGTATGAAGTCCATTTATTTTTTAATTTAAATTTTAATTTTCTTTTTTCTCTCTCTCTCTCTCTCTCTCTATCTTTTCATTTCAATGTCATGTTCTATTTTAATGTCAGCAAAACAGAATATAAAGAGAATAAATTTCCAAACGGATTCCTAAAGGTTTTTGTTAGCGACGCGTCTATTTCAAAGATTTTGTAACGTTTTGTACAACATTTGTTTAGATTTGTGGCATTGAATTAATTTTTGTTTCGTTTCGTTGTATACCCTTCACTGTAAATAAGAGGTTTGTGATTCCGTTTGTAATTTCTATAACGTACATGGAACACCCTACAAAAAAATATGTACTGGAACCTTATAAATAGAGGAGTCGAATAAGCGATGTCCATCGGTATGTCTGCCCGTCTGTCTGCGTAGTCGTTGAAATCAACTTTCTGAAGTCCTTTGACAGCGTGCAGAAAAGTTTAGCATAGTAATCTGTCACTTGTTTCTGTTTTTCAGTTGCTATTGAAATTCAGCCGGATCGGTTCATAAATGGCGGAGCTCCTAGTCAACAACCGTTATTACCTCTATTTTTTTAGCATTTTTCGGAGTGGATTTTTGTGCATATTTTGTCTAAAATACAAAACGGACAGAAAAATGTGGTACTCAATTTTGTCACAAATTATAGCCATAATATCTGTGCAAAAAAAATTAGGGCCTAGAAAAATGAAATACACAACCAAATTTTAAGGTTTTTATTAATTTGTTTTGTTTTTTAATGGAGATTTTTATGCATACAAACATAAAACCAGGCAGTCGGCCTTTTACAAATGTGTGTATGTTTGTGTGTCGTAGATCTACGAATACAGAAATCTTATTGAAAGAGGATTTTTTTTATTGTGGCGTTAATTTTAAGTTTTTTAGTTGATAGTAAATATTTAATTGAATATGTTTGGTTTAAAAATTGTTTGAAAATGTTTAAAAATTAAACTAAATTATATTTATTTTGCATTTCTATTGAATATCTTTTTTAGATTTCTTATTTTATTAATTTAAAAAGTAAGTGCCTGCGGACATCTTATTGCTTTAAAATATTAGGTTTTTAGAATTAGTTAATTTTAGTATCTTGAACTAAAATAAATTATTTATTTTAGGATTAATAAAAGAAATTGGTATTTAAAGAAAATTATTTTCATCAATATTTTTTTTTTTTTTGTTTTAATTTTTTTTTATATTTTTTTTTTATTTTTTTTTCTATTTTTTTTTTTAATTTTTTTTCTATTTTTTTTTTATTTTTTTTTCTATTTTTTTTTTTATTTTTGTTTTTCATTTTTATTTTTTTATTATTTTTATATAATTTTTATTTGTAAGTATTTAACCTTTTTTTTATTGCAACGGCAAGTTTATTAAGCTTGTGTTCGTATTATAAAAATTTATTTTTATATGGATATTTCGCTAAAATAATAAATAAATTAATTTTTATACTAGATACAATAATTTTTGGTTTTTTTTATTTAAGAAGAAAGTGAAAAATATGATTATTTGGGTGAAGGGTATATAAAACTCGGCACAGCGGAATTTGAATTGTTTTCTTTTTTTCTTTTTAACTCCTCAACATCGACATCCTGTTGATTCAATACGGTTTTATTTCTTTCTGTTTTTTTAGCTGCGGTTCTGCTCCCATCTTTTAATCTTCATTTTGAAATGTGATGTGTTACAATTATTTAAAGAAAAAGAATAAAACAAGCACACACACACAACTACCTCCACTTGTAATTGCAGGTACGTTATTTGTACTTTTTCTTTTAAAAACCAAAAATTCAAAATGTCAGTGTTTCTTTTTAAGGATTTTCTCAAAAAATTAAAGAAAGTAAATAAGAATTTTTAGAGGATTTGCTTCGACAAGTTATTTGTTATTTTTTGTTTCTTGTTTTTAAACACCGGTACGAGTTTCGTTGTGTATTTAGGTTGCAGATTAGAAAACAACGAATTTGGCTTTACATTTCTGTTTTCCAGTTCTTTAACACATCAAACAAAATTTTTAACAATAATAAACAGAAATTCAATAGTTCAATTTATTTAGTAGACAAAAAGGAAATGCTCTAACGGTACTTGTATACTTTAGCAACAAACAAATTAATTTTTGGCTAAAAAAAAAGAGACTTGGTTCCTCTCATGTCATGTTTTTAAGCAGAAATGAATGCCAAACGCCCAGTTCATTCCCACAATTTCTATTTAGAAAACCTTTTCTCAGTAAACATGAAATTATGTTGTCTTAAAACTGTGAGCGGTAGGGCAGCTGCTGCCATTTGCCACTTTATGCAAATTTTATAACATTAGCGCAGTCATTTTCTTAATATTTCTAATTTTTGTCCATTAAATTGCTAATAAATATTTTTTTTTCAGTTGGAATATAGAAAAATTAAAACTTGAATTATGAAGTAAGGCCAGCTGATTAGGCAGATGGTAAAGTGTAAATGAAAATTGTGCAACAATTTCAATTAATTTTTTTATTGGATTTTTCATCCGTGTCATTCTAAGCCATTCAAATAACTGAAAATTTTTTAACATTTATGACATTCACTCTGTCATTCATTATTTTCTTCTATTTTTCCTTATATTTTTCTTTTATTGTTGTGTGTGGTTTCAAAATAAAGGAAAAGGATTTAGCAGCAGTTGTTGCTTTTTTTCTATTCCCTTACAATTGTGTGTGGCTTTACTTTTTTTTCTTCTTTAATCTCTTTGTGTTTAAGATTTACACCTTGGCTGGATTATAAAAAAAAATTATTTATTCGATTTTTTTTTATTAAATTTTTAAGATATTTTTATTTGGATTACTGAACCCGAAAAAAAATAAATTTCGGATTTAAATAATGCCTTTGCCTTTAGGTAATGTCACGTTGTATTTGTTTATGATGTTGTTGTTTTAAAAATAACTATGCCAGGATCTTTCCTTAAAGAACGTTGACAGTGAGCATGAGTATAAAATATACTCGTTTGATTTTTTTCTTTTTAATTTCTTTTCGTTAACGCTCATGTATTTGTGGAAAAGTGCTGCATACATTTTTAATTGAATTTTATTTTCTTTTTACAAGTTTTTTTATTATTTTAATTTTATTGTTTTCTAATGATGTTTGTTATTCTCTTAAAAAAAACATAATTATTTTTTTGCAACAACATTTTTAACATTTTTATGATTGGGCGTGACCCAACATTAATCATGGGCCATTTTTTATTGTCTAAACGAATGACTAAAGAAGGAAGGAGGAAGAAAATGAATTTGCTTGCTTTCTGTCGTTTCTTTATTTCAGCTTTTTTTCTTTTTTTTTTTTTTAATTTCCATTAGAGTTAAGTGTATGTAAGAGCGGCTTAAATTGTATGTCATAAATTTGCAGAGATAAAAACATATTCTGGGTTCAACATTTGTTTACCTTCATAAATGTGCAACATTTGTAATTAATGTTTAGTGTAAGCAATGTGACCTTTTTTAAAATAAATTCTACTTAATTGATTTCCTCTTGGCATAAATGAGAAGGTAACAGAAATAAATTTTTAATGAATAACACAACAAATAACAATTTCATTTTAACAAAAATGGAAACGTAATAAAATTTAGTTAAATTTATAGCAAATTTGACTGATCCTGCAGAGGAGTGAACGCTACTATTGGAATACAATAAGCGCAAAATACTGTATTTAAAGTCGAAGATTTTTTTTTTTTTTTTGGGTAGTAAAAGCAACATTACAGTCGTTAACTGGAATATTGCCACAGAAGCTCATAAGCAGGGCAAGGGACTTCATGCAAGTGCATGTTTCGTGTCGTTACTCTGCGACCCAATTAAAGTAGACCAGTAGGTAGCGTACTAATCTATCAATCTGGGGGTCGCAGCTTCGATCCCTGCCTAGACCTTGGGTGTTTTATGCAGGCAAGCCAAGAAGTTTTACGGATTTGTGTTGTTAAAAAAAATATCTTTGTGAATCACAATATTTCCTTCCAGTAAAATGGTATCAATTAGTTTGAGCATATTTTTGCATATTTTGCCTTAAATGCATGTTTTTGGCATATTTTGTTATAAATACATATTTTTTGCCATATTTCTTAATATTTAATAAAAATATTTAAGCTTTTCTTAATTTTTTGTTTAGAAATATTTTTCTGTTCAAGGCGAATTTATTATAAGGTGTAGTCAGTTGTTTGAGCCTGAAGCTGTCAAACAGTCCAAATAGTAGGGGATAATCTGCTAACTTTGCCATTATCAAGAAGCAAAAGCAATAACATTTTGATGTTATAAATTCGCTTATTTCTGTTCTTAGTTTTACGGAGTTGTATTTTTCTTATTTTGCTAAAACAATGTGATGTTTTTGTTTTGATTTAATTTTGGCTTTAGGAGAAGAATTTAACAAAAATTAAATTTTGCTCTACTTGACTGATAAAGCGCCATATATGATTAAGTCTAGAGATTTATTGAAGTTATTTTACCAAAAATATTACATGCCACATGCTTAGCTCATGCCATGCATTGTGTGGTTGAAGAAATTAAAAATCAATTCATTGATATCATTTGATAAAAACCTTTGAGTGTTTAAAAAAATATATGCTGACTGGAAACTTCCAAAACAACCAAGTTTAAGAAGATGGGGTACCTCGTATAAAGATGCTAAAAATTTGGAAGAATTTAAAGATGTGGTAATAAATTCTAACGAAAATGATGGAGTCACTATAAAAAAGTAAAACATATTTTAAATTTAGCTAATAAAAAGGCTCAATTAGTATTTATACACTCAAACTATGGCTCTAGTCGAGACAATAACCAAACTTCAGGGAACTTCAATCATTGTCACTAAAATAAAAAAAAAATTAGCAGGTCAAATCGGCGAAAAAATTAAACAAAACTTTATTCACTTTTGAAAAAGAATTTTTGATTTAAAAAAGTTAAAGAAATTTATGTTCCAGTAAAAAAAAATATGGTAGCAAGTGAATATTTTACAAAGGATTTTACCACTTTTAAATACGACTATGTTGATGTTGATGAACATTTGTAACGTCTAATTTATATTTTACATGCTAAGAAAATGCTCATAAACTTTATTCCCTCATTATGACGTACGTGTTTTTAACTTTAATCAATTCATTTTACAAAAATATCAAAATTTCACTAAATTTTCTTTGATATCGAATGTGACGATTTGGCCTCACATTTATTTCTTTTCATTTTTTTATTTTATTTTAATTAAAACTTTATCAGTGTTGTTGCTGATGTTGCAATATTTTCCCAAAAACCACACAAAGACTATTTCATTTATCGTTTTTTTCCATTTTGCCAGACTAAACTAAAGTAGTGCGTGCGTCTGTGGTTTGTGGAAAACAATTAAAAAAAATTAATATTTCTAAAACATAGAAATGTTTTTAAACTAATTAGTTTGCGTACAAAAGTGTAAACTTAGCATGAATGAGTGTTAATGTCGTCTTAATGATCATGGCATCAGGTAATAAAACTTTGTAAAAATTTTTTGTTTCACTACAATTAAAATATTAAAAACAAAAAACGAGGTGCTGCTTATAGACGAGAATGTACAACAAGAAAAAACAAATTAAACATAAAAATTTTGTACCAACTCAGTCAACTTTTGCAGCAACTCAGTATTTTTATGTGAATGTTTATCATTCTTTAATTTAAAAGAGGCCTTAATTAAAGAGGGTTGGCTGGTTGACGGTTCTAAGTCAGCCACAGTCAGAATCGTTGTTTGTTCATTGAAAAGTACTCGTACATCTTCTTTGAAATCACACTTTTAATGTCATGTTCTTTGTTTATGTTGTTCAAATGAGTGTAATGCTTTGTAAGTATGAGGCTTGACACATGCCGCTTTCTGAACTACTCCGTAATGGGTAGTTTTTTTTTTTTTTTTTTTTTAACAAAAATGCTTTTTAAACGGTGGTAAATATAGTTTTATTCTCTTTGTTTAGGTTTAAGCAAAAGACTTGGCCAAAATTTATAAATACTCTGCAGTGCATCTTAATATCGCTTTCACACCAAAAAGCAGATAAAAAAAATTGCCACATCATTCAATTGAGATTAAAGTGAAGTCCCTTTTCAAACCAAGTTGCTGCGTTTTACTTTAAAAAATTCCCAATAAATTGAACAACTTTGAAACGGGTACGAGTATATTTGTGGCCACAGCGGCAAAATGTGATTAATATTTTTTGTTTCTTGGGAAACAAGCCTGACACAAAAACCGATAAACAGCAGCTACCAGCAACAGACACAAGCGACACTGGAAACAGTTACTAAATTTCTAGAATATTGTCTGTCACCTTTTCCAGTACAGACTTTTAGATAATTTTTTTTATTGTTGTTTACTTGACCAACTTGTCTGGACAATTACCTGTATGTGTAAATGTATGCACCTTTTAAAATGTATCTATTACACCTTCTAACCTTCAAAACAATAACAAGAAAAAAAATAACAAAAATTGGGGGAGAAGTTTAAAAAAAAATGTCAAAAGTCAAAATGTTTACATTAAGTATTAGATACTTGTTATGAGGTTACTTTGTTTACACTTTTAGTTGTACGAGTACCTCACTCACTCATACATATTTTATTGCTGCTTTCTTTTTCAAAAGCAACTACCAACACACATCAACGACAAGTGATATTTATTTGTTTTTGCTCAGTGTGTAGTTGTAGCAGCATCAAAAAATAGTTGCTGCTGCCGATGTTTTTCTTATTTATTTTTTATTCTTCTTCTTCTTTTTTAATATACTCGTAGTTTTATGTTTACTTTGTATTTTAACTAAAGGGATCCTTTTTTTATGTTAGTTTTATGAGACGTGTAAAAAAATCAGTGTTAGAGAACTCACACACATTTTTTTTTACTACACTTTTTAATTGTTTTTAATTTTTATTTACAAAAGTATGAATGGCAATAGGAATCTAATTTATTTATTTTGTCTAGCACCATCCGAGAGCTAGAGCATGTAAAAAAAACACTTTTTTGTAACATTTATTTACAATTATTAAAATTTAAAATAAACGTTGAAGGCACATGCAATTACTCGCAAGTTATTTTTTGTTACAAATTAATTTCTAAATTTTGCTTAAAGTTTTGTGTAAACAAAATCGATATATGGCAAAATGTAGCTTTTAATTCTCTATAAATTTTTCTAAAAAAAAACCTTATTTCAATCATTAAAATACTACGAATTGAAAAGAATAAAATTTAATTAAATTTAAATGAATTCTTTGAGGTACGTGAAGACTCAAGCAAATAAATATTTTTTCTTGTTGTTATTTGAGTGTGTGCTTGTCTTCAAAAACATTAATTTTATTATGTGTACTTAACGATTGTATTCAATTAATGTTAATGTGTTTAACAATAAATTCAATTTAGAATTTAAATACTGTTGGTACTCAAATACAAAATTAGAAATAAAAATCTAATAAAAAAAGAAACTCATGTTAGAAAATTAAAAAAAAATTTTTTTTTCATTTATTTACTCATTTGTTCTTTTTCTGATTTTAAAGAGGGCTAGAAGCTTTCTATTGGGACACTGTGGAGTACGGCCAATGCCCACTTTTTAACTTCGTATTTAAATACACAATTAGTTAAATGTTACTGCAATTTAAATTATATACACTTTCAGTTTTTCAGCCAATATTTAAGTAACAAATTCATTTGCCATAAGGAATGCCAGTAGAACGAAATTATTCAGCCTTATTATGAGTGCCATTGTCATAGTCGAATTCACGACAAACCCATATAAAACATATGGCCGGCGTTACCACATATCACTGTTTTCGTTACGACAACGACACTCATAATCAGGCCTACTGACTGTGTTATCGATACTGAATGAAACACAGAGAAAAAAAAATAGTAAAAAATAGAATTTAAAAACCTTAAAAATACAATAAAAAAAAGCTACAAAAATGTATGCAAAGATGTCCAAATTTATTTGGACGAAAGATGAGATTCTATTGGTTGCTTCAGCAAAAATAATAAATTTTATCAATGGCCAGAGATATTTGTTGTCTGCAACAACAAAATGGCCAATTGTTCTACGCAGGCCATTTAAGTATTATTTAATTTTGAAGGTCTGCTTCCTTTGTATTTATACCACCACAGTGGTCTTTATCGTACTTCCTCGGCAACCGGAAATAAAATACTGTCAAGTTCAACGCTTCGGCCTCAATTAACTAAATACTATGCGGTATAAAATTAAGTAAAACAATGATGGTAAACGCTCTATTCAATTAATGAGCAGGAATAGAAGGGACATTTCCAGACTGGTGGCTGTGATAACTGCTCATTGGATGTTCGGAAAGCACGCCAGCAGGCTGGGACTGCCCTTCAACGAAAACTGCTGCAGTAAGGAGACAGTCTTTTACCTTCTTTACCAGTTATGGCTTCGAGACACAGATTTCTCGATGCACATCTGATTTCCGAACAACCTGAGATATCAAGAGTAAGGTTAGCGGACCTTCTCAGATATCTAAATGTCACGGGGTCGATCTAGTTCACTTTAAGGCTATATATAATCTGGACGTGTAGGTGGTTCAAAACGGAGTCTTGCGACTCTAAAGACCGGGTTATGCGAACATTGAAATGTAGAAATGTAGAGCTCAACTATAGAAACGTAGAAACGTATCAAAAACGTAGAAAAAACAATACATACACAATACGCATACACCCCATCACTGCTACACTTTGTTACGTGAAATTCTAATTTCAACAGATTGCTACGTTACATGTACGTTACATTTTAGTTAGCTAAGCATTTGCATTGCTTTCAGCAGAAACGATCAGCTGACTTCTACATTTTTAAATTTCTACATTTCAACGTTCGCATAACCCGGTCTTAATTGATGGCCGTTTAGGCCGCCACGTAAACAAACCAAACGTTAATTAAAATAATTTAAATTAATAAAAGTCCGTCCGTGGGATTAAATACTTTGGCCTCGACTAACTAATTAAAGAACGAGGATAAATACTTCGGTCCCCGATCGGGTAATTAAAGTAAAATACTTTGTCGTGTTAAATGTTTCGGCCTCGACTAAATAACTATTGAATAAAGTTAAAAGATTTGATCCGAACGAGAGTAAGTGCTTCGGTCCCCGATCGGCCAATTAAAGTAAATACTCCGTCGGGCTAAAAGATTCGGCCTTGACTAAGTCGCTACCATATAAAATAATACTAATAATGATCACATTTACCGTATCAAAGTTCGTGTGGAAAGAAAAACTCTGCTTCCCAACTTGTAGGTAAGCTCGATGCTTTATTTATACTCTAATTTATACTGAATGAGAATTATAAATGTTACACTACATATTTCAGGTTGGTCTATTAAGTTAAGTATGTAACGTTACTTTACACCGGATGCGTACGAGTATAAAACTAAAAACAGCAACGATTTTCACACACTGCAAATGTTGTCTGGAAAAACTGATTCAATCGAAATGTTGGCATTGCGAGTAAAACATTTATTATAAATAAATAACAACAAATAAAAAGTGAAGCCTAGAACACGCAATTACAAAAACAATTAGAGTAGTAGGGAAAGAGAGAATGAAAAAGTAAATAATAATAGAAGTAGATTAGAAATGACAGGAGCGTAACAACAAACTTCCAAATCAGATCAATTTTACGATTCGTTTCTCAGAATTTTCTAGATAAGCTTTCTAATAAGTAAAACACAAAAAAATGTATTTTTCTTTACAACTTTTTTAAGGTCTTGTACACAAGATAAAAAAGGCCTCAAGCCGCTTAAAATAAATAAATTTATGTGTTTGCAACACACAGAACTTGTAACAATAAAAAGAGAGTGTTAAATGAAGAAAAAAATTAAATTGGCCTTTGTAGAGACACATAAAATAAAAGGAAAAGCTGTTAAAAGCAACAAATTGAAAATTATATGAAGCGACATGATGGTGATGAGCCAATAAAAAAACAACACTGAAACCCTTTTTTTTAAACATTTAAAACACATAATTTTTTTTATCATTAATTTACCTAAAAAAATTTATAAAATATAATTCAGAACAAAACCTTTGCAAAAAGCTTCCAGCGTTGTTATTGTTCTACACAGGCTAGTATAAATCAATTTACAATTTATTTTGTGTTGAATGTTGTACGTGTGAGTACCTATATATTGGAATTTGCTTTGAAATTCAATGTACTCGTACTTGTATCAAATAGAATAGACGAATAAACAAATTTTAATTTATTTGAGAAAAAAGAAACCGCTTTCTTGTCTGCTGGCATTTAATTTGCTAAATATTTCTTTATGTTGAAAATAATTAACAACTACAGCCAACCTTTGTTTTATGTGTGCGCGCAGTTTGCATGCAAATGTTTTGTGACTCAACTACACACACTTTACGCTTGTGTTAATTTCATTCACTACGACACATCATCAGCATCACAATCTGAATGAAAAAATCTTAAGCACATACACACAACAAGTGAATATAAACGAATATACACATGTTTAGATTATTTACAGATTAATTTTTACACAACAACAACATTAGGAAAAAGAAGCAAATAAAAAAAACTTTTGCAACTAATTTTTAATATAATTTTTTTTTTTTTTTTTTTAAATAAAAATCATCAACAGTTTGTTAGCTTTTAGTTTCTAAAGAATTTATTTAGTTTATGTGAGAGATGCAACCAAACCACACATGAAATGTAAATATTTAAGTTCTTCTTGTTACAGACATCTCGTGACGTTCATTCATTCATGAAAATGTCTTTGCGTCACTGTGTTCGTATGTGTTCGGATGTGTATGAGAATTGATTTTAAAATAAATTTTGAAATGAAAAATAAAATTCTGCGCCAAATATGAAATGGGTTTTTTTAATACTCAAAACTTTTGCCAAACACATATCGGACTGGAATAGCTCATTCGCTTTTACAAAACAACCTAAAATGGAGCAAATATTCCTTAAAGTCAACAATCATTTTTTAACAATTTCCAGCTCATTTTAATTAAATAAAAAAAATTCTAGTTGATTGTAAAATTTAAATGTGATTTTTGTGATTTTATAACTGGTCTGCGCATAACCAACCAGTGATGAATTACTTTAAGTTCATAAAACTTTCGTTCATTGCCTCTTATTCTTGAATTTGTGTCGCTATTTTCATGTCTAACATAAATATGCACTCACAACGCATATTCACATGCATATTTCAGTCAACAATATGCAATTTTCTTTTGGAAACTTGCCCAAATATTTGAAATCTTTTCTTTTTTTTTTTTGTCATGCTTCAGTATTTCTAAGTACAAGTACAACGATTTAAATTGAAAGCAGACATATGAACTGAATCTATGGCAAAAAGATTTTAATAACTTATTATGTGCAAGTAATAGAAATGAACAAATAGGACGGGACAGCAATAAATAAAAAAAAATTGACAAAATTTTAAATTTATTTGTAATACGTAATGACGCACGGAGGGGAATTTAAACGAAAAAAAGGGAATGAAGGAAAATTTAAGCAATTTAAAGCAAAAAACTAAAACGGAAAAGATTTGTAGAAAATTACAAGTCCGCAGCTACATTAAATCGGTTTAGCTAGTGCAAAACGATGTTTCGTAATTTTAAAGGAGTGCTGGCTAAATATAGCTCAACTTCTTAAGCGTCTGTTTGCTCTGGAGTTGCATGTTCCTAAATGCAACTGTTTGGGACCTGAACCGCTAACAAAAGCCACTAAAGGAGGTATTATTTTTGCTAACTAGCACCAAAATATTACCAGTTTTTTAATACAGGCATACCTCTATTAACGCTACCTTTTGTTAACGCTGTCTCGCTATAGCGCTCTTTTGAATTTTTGAAAAAAAAATTATTTAAACAAATTTTCTTTTTCTAATTTCATATGAAAGTTAATAAAACTTAATTTACAGTTCTTGGAAACCTTGTTTTTGAAAAGAAAAAGAAAATGTCAAAAATAAATTTAATTCGGGGAATTCCGAAAAGTGAAATTTTGTACAAAATTGTTCATTCGAAATACCGATATAGTTTGATACAGACCTCGGTAATTTTGATTAAATATATAAAATTCATTAAATAAAAAAAATCAATTGAACTGCAGACACATTTTGCAATTTAGAAAAAGTTTGCTTGAAAATAAATTATTATTTGGCTAATTGAGAACGGTGACAGTCCGAAGTATTTTAGTGTAAACAGCAATTTTTTTAACACAGTTTGTGTTAACGTTCAATTTTAAGGAACGCAATATGAGCATTAACGAGGTATGCCTGTATTTGAAATTGTGTATTTTAATTATTTTAATCATTAAAGTCATGTAAAGTCTGTGTTTTAAGTATTTTAGTGGTATACTGAAGTTCCGGTTTTCAATTTTTAATCATTGAATATTTTGTAAAAATATTAAAAATGACTTGTTGAAGGTACTATGAATTACTAAATTAAAAATTTAAGTTCAAATTCAACAAGTTTAGACAGTCTTTATTTCCGTATGGTTAAAAAAGGAATGCTACAGTAATTTTGTGTTTTTTAATTTTAACTTTAGACAATGTTACACTTGTATTTTTGTGTTAATAACAATAAAAAAGGTGGGAACTTTTTAAAACAAAATTTCCCATTACAGTAATAATTCAATAGGTGTTCAAATAATTCAATAATAGTTCAATAATTCAATAATAGTAATGTCCAATTAGTTTGGACAATCATGGAAGGTACCGAAGTTTGTATCTTAAGTCTTTTGAATTTTTAAATTATTCAAAGTTTGTGTCTAAAGTCGTTTGCTTCTTCAAGTAATTTAAAGTTTGTGTCTTAAGTCTTTTATTTATATGAGATGTTGAAGTTTGTGTCTTTTATTTTAGTTGGGTACTGAAGTTCCCCAGTTTTTAATCATGGAAGGTACCGAAGTTTGTATTCTAAGTCTATTTAAAGTTTGTGTCTAAAGTCTTTTGTTTTTTTCAAGTTATTTAAAGTTTGTGTCTTAAGTTTTTTATTTATATGGGATATTTTGAGCTGAAGGCCTAAGATTCCATTTCTCCCCAATTTTACCTTATAATTATAATTTAAGAGAATTAATAAACAAATGAAATATATGGGATATTGAAGTTTATGTCTTAAGTCTTTTATTTTAGTTAGGTACTGAAGTTCCCCAATTTTTAATCATGGAAGGTATCGAAGTTTTTATTCAAAGTCTTTTAAATTTTTAAGCTATTTAAAGTTTGTGTCTTAAGTCTTTTATTTCAGTAGGTTACTGAAGTTCTTGCTTCCAATTTTTTATCACGAAAGCTACCGAAGTTTGTATTCTAGGGTCTGTTATTACAACTTTCGATAGATAAAATTAAAATTTTGTGAGGAAAAAAAGTTTGGAACTAACTTTGGGCGGATATTTCACTTTACGATATTTTTAATTTAATGTCCAATCAAAAGCTTGATTTTTGATTCATAAAATCTTTACTTTAACTATCGGTAACTTGTGATAATTTCCCTAAGTCTTTTAGTTTTTTAAGTTATTTAAAGTTTGTGTCTTAAAGATGTTGATTAAATTAACAGTAGCAGGTTAGAAGTTACTTTAGTTTATGGTAGTAAAAATTACTATCCTATGGGATTCATTAATATTTCACTTTTTATATTTAAATTGCCGTAACTTTAAAGTTATTATGTTGTGTTATTTGCTAAGCATAATTAAACGTATGATTCTAATAGAACTATTTAAAATACGGTTTAATTCTATTGTTACAAAAAAAAAAATAGAAAATAATAAGAATTGAATTGACAACAACAAAAAAACTTTACTATAAACACGTTACCATTTATCTCTTCTAAAAAAAACCACTTTGCTACGTGGGAGTTCTACAATAACATTTTTTTCCTTTTTCTTTTTAACAAAGATTTAAACAATAAAATGATGAATGAGCGGAAAGAGTGTGAAGACTAATAATAAAAAAATTTTTTTTGATTTTTAAACGCCTCTAACTCAAAGAAGTTTCCACTAAAATAAAAATTACAAATATTTACATGATGAGATTTCAAAACTTAACATGTTCACATGTCAACAAAAGCATCACAGCCATTTTTTATTATTTCTTTTAATAATGTTCACGACATGAATGAGTTTCAATACATATTTTACAGTTCAACTCTATTAAATACTGAGTCATTCTTCTAATATGCTGAACAAATATAAACGTATACAGACAATAATTCAGAATTACATCTGCTGAAACCATTAGGGTTTAATCTGATTGTGAACCGATATTGGTTGGCAGTTTTAAATCACCACTGTTTGAGGGATTAAGACCAAAAGGTGACAGTACTATGGAGAAATGCCTTCTCTCCTGACCTGAGATTTTTTTAGTAGTAACCACAGCCACTAGGTAGTCTCTCCCAGCAGGATACAACGTACAACCCGTCATGTATTCGTCCTTGATTTTGCTTTTTAATTAATTTCCAAATTAAGTCATTTTCCTTTCGTATATCTGTTTTTCATTGTGCAAGTTTTTTCGTTTGTTTGATGGAGGGAGGCAGGCTTGTTTATCTTTAAATTGAAATCAATAAAATCTCATTTGTTTAAAGGAAATGCTTCTTTTATCACACACAATATCGGTATTTGTTGGCCAATACCAAAAACACAAAAGAATGTTAATGTTCCTGTTATGTCGCCAAAATCTTTGTGACAAATTTTATTTTTATAATCCTGCTGTATGTATGCAAGATACATAAAGATTCACAAATCGTTATACACAGAATTTTATAGGCAACATAAACTTTATTTAGTAAAAAAATAAACACTTTTTCGATTTCATTATTAAGATAATTACTACCACAAACAAGAGAGAGAGAGAGAGAGAAGAGAAGATATTTTTATATGAAGAAATTATAATTTGGAGTAGAGTAGCTAAGGTGTCAGAAATTTGCTACATCAATACATTAAAAAAAAAAAACAATTTAAAGCAAAATGTAAGAGTTTCTTTTTCAAATGCCTTGGCATTTTAAAAATATAGTTTCACGGACAAGCACAAACAATTAATTTATTTTTTTTATGTGAAAAATTTTAATAACTTTCTTTTCCAATGAGGAAGTAATATTTATTTTATGACAATACAAAAAGATGTTTGAAAATAGTATTAAAAATGTAAAAGAAATTTTTAAAGCAACTGAAAGCAGTTACGAGAAAGCACACAAAAAAAAAATGAATATTGTATGGAATTGCGTTGTTGATTATTCTTGAAGCAACAACAACAACAGCTTTTTGAGCTGATGTTTGTTTTCATGTCAATTGACTTCCACTTTAGCTAAAATTGGATTTGTTAAAACGCAGATAACAACAATATGAGTATGAGTGAATGAAAAGCAATCTTGTTGCTTTGTGCTACAACCTGAAGCATTTCTTTTCTTCTTTTTATTCTATATTTGTTTTACAGTTGTTTGGTAGATTTTGCATATACCATTGCATTTCGCAACACAATGCCAACCAAAATATCAATAAAAACGCGTAAGATTGCAACCAAATTTGAAATCATTTAAAAAAAAATAGGAAAAAATTAAACACAGTATTGGTGATGACGAGAATGCCTAACAGCGTAATTCTTTAACAAAAGTTATAGTCAAAATATGCAGTTTTTACTCTAACACAAGCTAAAAATCATCATCATCGTCGTTGTTGGCATCATCTTTAGCGTTAACAACATCAGCAAATATGAGTAAGTAAAAAACAACTACAATGACAGCAACAACAATAGCAAGTACAAAAATATCAATAACAACAACAACAACAACAACAACAACAAATGTAACAGCCTTCATGTTACATTGTTGGTTAAAAGTGTTGCTAATGCTGCTGTTATTGCTGCAGTTACAAAGGCTCCCTAATGGTTTATGCAAATCGCAACATACATAACGAACAAACACATCAGCATTACAGCCACCACTTGTGTTACCATTGCAATTTCAATATGGAACCTAACAAACGTTTAATTGTATTGGGTAAGGGTACACATTATTTCTGCTCATAAGCAAAGTTCTTCACATTCACGGCAATTGCTTGTTTTTATTTACTTAAAATCTTTATACAGGGTGGGCTAAAATAAACCAAGGGGAGTAAAAGTTTAATAACTTTTTTGTTTATTAATTTTTTTTTATTTTTCCATTTTGTATATTATATAATCTGAAAGAAAAAATAAAAAAAGTTAATAAACAAAAAAGTTATTAAACTTTAACACCCCTTGGATTCTTTTGGCCCACCCTGTAGAACCACAAGATGCCGTAGTGAGTCTGTTTAGCTGCAGTTTTCTTTAGGAGATTATTTTATATCCGCCCTAATTTGAATTTTGTTGTTTTGTTTAATATTCTGAAAGGGATTTTGAAATCGTTAGATGGATGGATGGATGGATGTGTGAGTACTTGTTTAGATGGTTAGTTCAGTTAGGTTTGGTTCAATGGTGGCAAAAGTATAGCTGGGTGGTTGCATTTCTTCATATCACAAACTAACATACAAACAAGCACTTTTAAAATCTATTCAATTTTTTGTTTGTTTTTCGTTTCGTTTCTTTTCGCATAAGCCACAGCAGCAGCAGCAACAACACCAATACTCGCGTTCAATTTTAGTCATTCTGGCAATAGTTTTGCAAACAACATTGAAAATCACATGTAAACACATAAAAACCGTACTTAGAAACGTATATAAATATATTCGTTTATAAATTCTTTGGTTTGTTTGTTTTTTTTAACAACAACAAAAAAAATGCAAAATAAAATAAATTAAAATGCTGCGGCTTGAGTTGTAACAACATCACGTTAGATTCTACATATATGTGCTGCTTGTTGCTGTACTTTATTGTGCAATGAAGAGAACTTACACTAACAAGAGCAACATAAAACAGACCTGGCTTTCTTAAACGGTTGATAGACACATCAAATTTCCATATCAATCATGCATTTGTGTGTGCGTGTGTTTTTTTTAAATAGAAATCACATGTACAGGTTGTGTGTGAATTTAACGAAAATCAACATTAGTTTGATTTTTTTTTTGCTACGCACACATACATATGCATAATTTGATGTGTCTATCCCCCGTTTTAGATTTTGACTAAACAAATATTTGAACATTTTTTTTGTTTTTAGATAATATTTCTTTTTTACATTCATTTAATTCAAATTCGAATTCGATTTTCTTACATTTATTTACCTTTTAGCTTGTTACTACTGCTTGTTATGTATTGTTGTTGTTGTTGCACATGTTGCTGTTTTAAGTAAAGTGCTCCTGTTGTTGATGTTGAGGTTTTTTATGTAGCATTTGTTTGCTTCAACCAGGCACATTTAATAAACAATTCCTCTTATGAGTTTTATTTATGCAACAAAGCAAAACCATCATTTCTATTGTAAATTTCAAATGATGCTCTTAGATTTACTTTTTTCTTTTATTAATATTGAAATATTCTTAGTTTTTCATGGGCATATAAAATTTTTTCTAAAAAAGGACGTGTTGCAAAATAAGCAGAAATTAGAATTTATAAAAACGCGTGTTGTACAGAGCTTTTTCCTGCTGGTATGCAATGAATAGTGTAAAGACATTGTGACTGTTAAATTACATTAGTCGCAATTATGGCCCATTTTTTTAACAAAAAATTTTTGGCAGAACAAATACAAATTTTTTTTAGTTTGAAGTGTCTATCGCAAACAAAAATAAATTACCCCCTTCCCCCCTCTAAAGCAAAAAGTTTACTTCGACTTAAAAAAAATTTATGATATATTCATCTTTCATTTGTTCAGAAAAAGTTTTTGTTCGCACAAAAGTTACTTCGACTTTCCTAAAAAAAAATTATTAAATATTTATCTTTCATTTGTTCGCACAAAAGTTACTTCGACTTTCCTAAAAAAAAAATTATTAAATATTTATCTTTCATTTGTTCGGAAAAAGTTTTTGTTCGCACAAAATTTTTGTTCGAAGTATCCCTTACAAAGAGAAGGCTAAAACGACTGCTTGAAATATAGGGAGCATATGTACCGTATATTAGAAAAATCGGCTAAAAAATTTTATTGTAATTAATAAGTCTTATCTCAATTGTTTTAATTAAAAGTGAGCATAAACGTGGGCGTGGCTAATCTAAAAGTGCACGACGGCCTTCCTTGGAGTATAAAGATCATTGGAACAAAATTATAGAAAAATCTGTTGGAAAACACAAATTTGTATAGCGAAGAAACGAAACTAGCAAACATACAGAAAATGAATTTTATTTTTATAAAAGAAGAAGATGTCGTGTAGGGTATTTTTTATTTTAGCTTTAATGGTTTTTGAGAAACTTGAGGCAAAAGAATATTCCACTTGGCTTGATGGATGAAATCAAATGTGTGTTATGAAATGTTTATACATGTCAATCATTGTTATTGTTGTATTGTGGCAACAACAACAACAGCAACAAACTCCAACAGAAACAGAAATAAATTAAAGATAAGAAAGAGTTGTGGGTATATCTGTTGTTGTGGTCTTTGGCTTGTTATTGTTGTTATTATTATTTACGTGTATTTTTGTTGCCAAAGTGTGCTTTTGACAAACGTTGCAATTTGATTTGTTGAAATTTAAATATTGACATGACATTGTAAATATTTGTTTTAATTCACATGGAGACAAACACACATTCAAACTCGACTTTAATTTATAAAATGCACCACACGCTTCAAATTTCTTTTTTTTTTGGGCTGAGAATACTTGTTTCTTGTGAATCAAAAAATGTAGAAATAAATTCGATTTAAAATACTTTTTTTTTATTATTATTAAATATATAATATTCTTATTGTTGTTGTTGCTGTTATTATTTTATATTCAAGGCATACATTGTAAGTTTGTTCTTGTTTTCTATTTCACTTTATTCTTTAGTTTTAGCAGCAGCAAAACATAGAAAAAATTCTAATATTTATTGAAAATTGCAAACAGTTTTTAGACATTCAATAGCGTTGCTGGCAGTCATTGTCTCCAAAAGCTCAGCTCATTTGTGGCAACAATCACGTAACAAAATTTGTTTTTATTTCAGTAACAAGTCTTTAAATGCAACACGTTTGTTAAACATAGAACAAGACAAAAGCCAGCCTTATGGGAAAATGCTATTTTGATTGGAATTAAAACAAATGCAAAAAAAAAAAAATAAATCTAAAAGAAAGAAAATATTAAATGGCACACAAAACGAAAAGTTACATGCAAAGAGGATGCAATTAAATTTAAAATTATTTAAATGAATTCTGCCAGCATTCATTTATTAAAACTCATTTTATTTAGACGTGACTTTAGGCAAAATATTTCAAACTTAATTGCTGGGGCTTATGAAATTTTCTATTATAAATTTTGTGTACATTCTTGTGCTAATTAGAAATTTTTGTTTTTTAATTTTATATTTAAAATTTTGTTGACAAAACTTTAAATCTTTTATTTTTTTTTTTTTTTTGTTTGCTGATAGAGAATCCTGAATAATTTTCATAATGACTTTTATTTATATTTAACCAAAAAAAAAAAAATCAGTTTTATCAGGCTCATTATTTTGGTAGTGGCAATCATTATGCCAAAAAGTGAATAATAAATTTTAACTTTCCAATTAAAATACTAGAGATTCTTTGTTGGTTATTGAATTCTAACAAGATTGCGGACAGGTATTTTTCATTTAATAACCTTTTAAATTTTTACAAACGACCAAGATACACAAAAATATACCTTTGGAAATGTAATAATTTATCATTTAAATAACCAACATTGCCGCGTATTGGCTCTAACACCACTTATCTTTGGCTGTTTCTGTGACTGTGTCGTCTGTCTGGCAAAAGGTATATTTTTATGTTTGGCTAGTTGTTTCCTTTTTTCCTTTTTTTTTCATTTTTTGGTTAGAAAGAAGCCTATCACTAACCTTTCGAAAGTTATTTACATTTTAACATTACACAAAGTGTCACGATTTTTCTTAAGAAATAAGAAATCGTTGTAGGAAAAACACAAATTTCATGATCACACTCTGTATTAAACAAACAACAACAGCACTGAAATCACATTCAAACAAAATGTGTATGTGTGTGTGTATGGGTTGCTACGGAGGTTAGTTTTGCACAGCATTAGAATATTCACTAACACACACACACACACACATACACACTCTCATTCAAACCTAGAAAAAACCGCTAAAATATAAGTTTTGGTCAAATCCGCAATCACACACACACACACTTACTCACACAGTTTTATGCTGTTTGTTTGAAAAGAAAATCCCTGGATAATTTGAATAATCATCTATGAACAGTAGCAAGTTGTTAAATGCAACAACAACAAGAAAAAAGTTTACAAAGCAAAAAAAAAAAAAAAACAAGCTTAAAACTGTTAAAAAGGAGAAAAACTACATAAATGGAGTGTCAAACCTAAACTGGCAACTCACAAATTAAAGCCAAAAGTAGTTCAAGTGAAATTCTTGTTAGAGATTTCATGATTTTTTTTTAATTTTTTATTCATTTCTTTCTGGATGCTGATTTTTTTCTAGCAACAAACAAACAAATTCAAATGTACCAAATCGAACAGAACAAGCAACACCTTAATGTTCAAATATCACAAAATGTTCATCTTTGACTGTCATTAGTCAGTTCGCAAGGAGACCTCAATAAAGTGTCTGTGCTGTTTGTTGCTTTTAGAGTTGCCTGGTTATTTAAAAAAAAAAAAGTTTTGTCAGAAATTCCAACATTCTGCCTACAAGTATGGGTAAGACTGATGGCAAAAATGAAATTGTTATTCCCTAGATTTTGCACCAAATCCCAACTGCGCTAAGCTTTTTTTTTAAAGTGACCTTATTTTAATTCTGAATACTTGGCAGCCCTTTTTGGGTTTTTATAGCCAAAAGGAAATTGTGAATCAACAAGATATTTGTATTTACGATTTTTCCTTTTTTTTTGTTAAAATTTTTTAACAAACACGATCGATGTGTTGTGTTAACATTACGACAAATTTACATACAGTTACACTTAAAACATTGAAATAAAAATAGAAAATCTTGTTAAAAAAAAACATTTTTTTAATTCAAAGCGACATCATTAGTTTTGTGGAAGTTAAGAAGTAAAAAACTGCAACTGAATAAAACACGCAGGAATATTTAAACTTTTTCTTGGCGTTTTTTTTTTCTCTTCGGTTGTATCTAATATTTTGTTGCAATTTTAAAAGCTTAACACATTTTTTGCAGTTATTTAGTTTTTGTTTTTCTATTATTATTGTTTTGGTTGTTTGTACCCAAAATCGTTTGTCTTGTATTGTAAATCAGGCATGAAAATCAAATGATCGTGAGATCAACAATAGTTTTTTATGTTGCAATAGAAGTGCCTTTTTTTACTTATTGTGCAAATATTTATGTATAAAATATATAAAATTGTTTTTTTAGGTTTTGTTATCCTTTAATACAGTGGGAACAAAAATAACAAAAATGTTTACAACAGAAAAAAGTGTTTTTGATTTATGTTACATCATACTCGTATTCAAATTAAAGTTATTCAAAAGTGGGAGTTGGAAAATGAATGAATAATGACTTTCCAGTTTAGTAATAAAAACACGTTAAATACGGCTGTGCCAAATCTTATATACCCTTCACTGTGTTAGCCAAATTTTCATTTTTTCACACTTTTCACATTCTTCTTATTTATTTATTATTGGAGCGAAATGTAGATATAAAAATTTTTTTTATAATACGACCTCCAGCTTAATAAATTAGCCGTTTCATTAAAAAAAAAAGTCAAATGAACTTACAAATAAAAAATTATCTAGAAATAAAAAATAGAAATGAAAAATATTTTCTTTGAATACCTATTTTCTTATTAATCCTAAAATAAATAATAGATTTCAGTTGAAGAAAATAAAATTAAAATTTTAATTGCCGTGTGTGTGCGTTTTTCTGCGAACAAATATCGGCAATTTTTTAATCCAAATTAGCTTTCATTTTACTCTGCTTAATTTAGGAAGACTTCCGAAATAGGAAAAATTTCGCACAAGAAAAAGTCAAATAAAGATTTTCTGGTCGGGTATTAAAAAAAATATTTTTTTTTTTTGCAAAAATAATTTCAGAAGAAGAATATAGAGGGAACAACGACATCACTAAGTTCTCATTTCATATTTAATTCCATTTAAAAAAAATATATTTATAAAAAAGAGTGAATATAACATTTTTTTAGACAAATAAATTTAAACGAACTTGATCGAATAACAACGTTAAACAATTTTTGGGTTATTTGTTTAGACGTCATGATATTTTGTCTGAATTACTTTTTAATTTAGAGCTTCCGTTGTTAGTCTAAATCAAAAGCTGCTGCTGCTGCTGCTGAGCTGGGCATGCGAGAGATAAAATCTTTTAATTGCTTGTGAGGTGTATGTGTGTGTGTGTGTGGGGTGATCTATTAACTATTATTTGACTTGAAAAATGACAAGGTCTGTTGCTAATGCAGAATGTACCCGTCAGCCATTCACCAGCCATGATTTAACAATTTTTTTTATTTTTCTTTAAAAGGGATCCAACTTAAAACTAATTGTTTTGCCGAAACAAAAATAGTAAAAAATTGGTAGCAGCAAATGTTAACGTTACATACTTTTTTATTTATTTTATTTTACAAAGTTTACGTAATACATACTTTTTTTGTAACCCAATCACGTCTATAATTATTCGTGAGATTTTTTTAATTTAAATTTTAAAACTGTGGTGGCTAACAATTTTCTTTAGGGCATGGCATAATGACTTAGTGGATAAAATATTATTTTTAATTGTTTAATTTCAATGTGTTGAAGGTTACTTTGAAACAATGCCACCGTTTCTTTTTTTTTTTTTTTGTTAGATTTCATAATTGGAGTTCTATATTTGTAGCCTCTATTTTTTCATGTATATTAAAGAACAAATAATTCAATATGTCAAAAATTTTGCCAAACATGAAAGAATAATTTTATTTGAATTCTTAAATTGAAATAAAACTCATCCAAGTAAATTAAAAATTAAAATTAATGCAAAAGAAAACAGTAATTGAATATTCTGTAGCAAGCACACACAGCCATACAACACACATGCATACATTCATGCAAGCATATGTAAAATATTGTCCAATATATTCATATTGTCAAGTAATGTATGCATACAATTGATATGATACGTACGAGTACATTGTTAAACAACGTTATTTTCCCATTTACACATTATCAACATCATACAAATTTAGCAACGAAAAGAAAACAAATAAAATATTGTTTGGGAATATGCTTTCGCCTCGTTAAAAGTCAGCACCACCATCCATCCCATCATATCGAGTATAAGCAGCCAACAAAAACCATAATTATCATTACAGAAGTCATCATCATGACCATGTTCATCATCGTTCATTTCTTACAATGGATGGTGGCTGGCAATAGCCAACCAGAGCTTGCATATCAATAAAAGAAGGCCAAGAAGTAACAGCATTCATTTGAAAACTATTGACAGCAAACAACATAACGTATTGTAACTGTCAAAGTAACGTAACTAAACAATGTGTCACTATGACAATCTGAAAGCATCAAAGTGCAAATTGGACACTCTTTTTATTTTATTTTTTTTTTTTTTTCGCTAGATGGTTGCTTGGCTATGCACGAGTATGTGTATGACTGGCATACATTTATATATTCAACATGCAGCAAAAAAATAAATAAATAAATATACAAACTTTACTAAACAAAAAGAAGAAAAATAATAAAAACCGTAGCAATTCAATGATCTTAGTGAAGCAACTAAACAAAATGGACAAAATAGTAGTCGATGCAAAATTGCCAGCAACAAAAAACAAATAGTCGAAGAATGCAAAAATAAAAAAAAAAAACAATTTAATTTATAAAAATTTTACGAAAACGTTTCAAATTGGACAAACAAACAAAATTGTGCAAACGTTCATTGATTTCACATACAAGCATATTCAAATCACAGAACGAATTCATAGTTCTAAGTTTTACAGGTGGCCCTGCTTCTAATTCGAAAACAAATTAAACCTTGAAAACAATATTTGCCGAAAACTGCTATTTTTCCTTAAAATATTTTAATAATTTTGAGTGTTTGGCTGCAGATATTGTATGCGAATTCGCAGATTCTAATTTGATGTTTTCAATTGCAAATGAAAATCCTGAAAAATAGGGAAGGATAAATGAACTCTTGTATTTTAATATATATTTTTTAAATCTGTCAAATAGTTTTGACCAGGGCAAGGAACTTCATGCAAATGCAAATGGCATAAATTTGTTAGTGCATATTTTTGCATATGTTGACTTAAATGCATGTTTTGGCATATTTTGTTATAAATGTATATTTTTCGTCATATTTCGTAATATTTAATAAAAACATTTAATCTTTTTTTAATTTTTTGTTTAGAAATATTTTTCTGTGCAAGGCGAATTCATTATAAGGTGCGGTCAGCGGATGAGCTGGCTTTAGTTGTTTGAGACTGAAGCTGTTAAACACTCAAAATAATATGGGATAATCTGCTTACTTTGACTCTTAGAAGGAGCAAAACCAACAACATTTTGGTTTTTGGTATAGAATTAACTACATTTTATAATAAATTTGCTTTGTTTCCATTTTTATTTTTATGGAGTTGAATTTTGTAGTCAATATTTTTTTTATTTGGTTAAACAATGTGATGTTTTTGTTTCTATTCTTTCAATAATTTAATTTCGCTTTTAGGAGAAGACTTTAACAGAAATTAAATTTTGGCCTACGTCATTAAATCTAGAAATTTTTTAAAGGTAATTTAAAGTTATTTTACTAAAAATATTACATGCCATACGCTTAGCTTATGCCATGAAATTAGAAGTCAATTTGATACAAGATTCATTGATATCATTTGATAAAAAAAAAATATGTTTAAAGGCACCTTTGAGTGTTTCGTTATTAAAAAAAATATCCTGACTTCCACCACAACCAACTACTTATAAAAAAAATTGGATACCTCGTTGGAGGCAGCTGAGTATTATGCCAAAAATACTTCAAATGAGTTTCTAGTCGAGACAATAACCAAACTGCATAGGTTTAAATCATAGAGCACCTCGGTTAAACTCGTTGATGACGCTCTCATTAAAATAAGAAAATTAGAAGCTCAAATCGGCGAAAAAATAAAAGCCAAACTTGATGCAGTTTCAATTTAAAAAAGTTTAGGAAATTGGTTATATTTTTAATTTACCTTCCTTACAGAACATTAATATTCTTTAAAAAGATTTACCACTTTTAAATATGCACCTATATAATAAATATATATATAAATATTTATATATAAATAAATATTTATTTACTACTTTTTTAAACTATTTATGTTTTCATTTTTAAGACCTAATAATAAGTGGTTAAAGAAATAAATTTTGAATGGATAAATATTTCTTAATTTTATTTTTGCATATTTCGCGAATTTAAGTGCATTAACTTCCTTGGCCTGGTTATGACATTGAGACAACGATGTTAATCTATATCCAAGAAACTTAAGGGTACGAGTACATCTTGTCAAACTAACTAGTAACGGTTTCACATAACATTTCTATAAGTATTTGTTGCATATTTCCTAAACTTTTTTCTTACATCCATCTCTGGGTCTTGTTTTGCTGTTTATAGCCATCCACCTATCAAGCCTTGCTGCCAATTTTATATGTAAATTTTTTTAACAGTTTTTTGTTTCAATTTAATGCGACATGCAGTTATTGTGTGATTTTAATAGTTTATTTTATTTAAAAAAGAAAAAAATTTATTTTCTTGCTTATTTAAGGTGCAAAATTATTGCAATTATTTGCAACGTTTTACGATATTTACTTAGATATAAATTTGTCACATTGAAACCATTAAAAAACAAAAGGAAAAGAAAAGGATTTCAACAGAAATCGTTAGTTAATGTTATAACTGACACGTTATACGATTATGCTTTATATCGTTATTCACAAGCACTCTTTCACAGAGGTTTTTTTTACTTTTTTTATTTTAAAAGTTTCAAAAGAAAAACTAAAAAAAATTTAATTTTTGTTTTTGATTAAACACGATTTGAATATTTTCCAAATCATCAGTTGTAAACAATTCACGACCAGATGGAAAAATATGAATTTCATAATTATAGCAACGACTAAAAAGGACCCTACAAATTAAAAAATAAAAAGAAAAAAAGAGGAATAAGAATAGAATATTTCTATGCTTTTGTAATATGTTGGTTGGGAAATTTTGTTTATTTAGTTCAATGTCAGTATTCACAAGTTTGGGCAGGAATCTACTGAAGATTTAGAGTAGCGTCTAAAGAAACAGCTTTCTTTCTAAGTACTTATGGTACTAAGTAAACAGTTTTTCAAAAAAATCTCCTGAGAATATCATGGAAAATAATGCATTTTGCACACCAACATAAATTGAAATTAAGCACGAATAAAGATTAAATTTTGTTAATTTTTATGATTCCCAATAATTTAATTGTTAAAAAAATATTGAATGATAGTTTATCTATCAATTATTGAAAAATTAAAAAAAAATTCTACACACAAAATTGAGCAAATCACTTCTTACTTACAAGGGCTGGCTGGTATTCCAAATGACTAATAACGACTTCAAGCAGCAATTATGACAAATTTTTCATACAAATTTGTCACAATATCAATTTCAAATCTACTTAAATTTTTTATGAATACAAGCAAAGCACTTTAAATAGAAAATTTAGTTTCGAATTGAAGGATTTGTCTTTTTGGGGACAAGTTGTTTATTAAGTGTGAATAATTCTGTGTAAGTGATTTTTGTTTTAATTTTAAGAAACTCAATTTCAAACAATTTTACTAGATTTTTTTCTGTAATTTTTTAAGGGACCGTAAAGCAAATATGTTTTTTTGCGATTTTTTACGATTACTGGCTGGTTCTTTTTGCTATTCAAGTGGCGTGCATAAATTTTGTAGGGCATCTGTGAAAACAAAGTAACGTTTTGGTTTGTGTTCAAATATTGCATCATAAATGTTTGTTATTTAAACGTGGAAAAATCAAAAACAACAACAACAGCAAGCACAAAGAAAATTCCATTTAAAAGTGTCCATAAAACTGACACCTATTCCACTACTGATATTCATCACTTAATATTTATAAACATAAAACACACAGAGAAAGACAAACAGACAGACAATAGACAATATTCAAATGTGTTTACAGATAGTTATTGCACATGTTGTCTTTTGGTCATGCATGTGTGGGACTTTGAATTGTTCGTGGCTGTGCGTCTGTGGGTCTCCTCATTGTTTGTATCGTTTATTTGGCTGACACATGAAAATCATCTAAAACTTAAACGTCAAAGTGCTTTTATGATTTTCACGAAAGATGAATAAAAATTTAAAATAATTATATGCAAATTGTTGGCTGCTTTGTAACAACAAACTTAACAAAATAATGCAAACTTCATAACATTATTGTTGTGTGGTGTTGCAAAGTATGTATGGGAGTTAGTGTGTGTGTGTGCACCAGGATATGTTATGTTTGCTTTCTTACAATTTATTTGAATGTAAAGAATACAAGGAAAACAACAACAACATTTAAGAAAAAAAGCTCTAAGAATTTTTATTTTATTTCACGGATGGTGGCAAAATGCAAACTAATTTGCCTACAAAATTTTTAAATTTAAATTTAAATCACACTAACAAGTAACGAATTAATATTTAGTAAAATATTTTGTTTAAAGAAAAAATTCTTTTAGAGTAAATGTTGCAGCCTCAAGATTCTTTTGTAAAATATTTTTCTTTTCTTCTGCAAAAATCATCAATATCATGTCAAATGTCGCTTTAGTGATTAATACTCGTAATTGTATACAAGCCCGTTACGAAAAAGGAATGACAAAAATTTATTAAACAAAAACCACAAGCCGACCAGACAAAACTTCAAAACCAGGCAACAAAAATTTACAGTGACACAGTGACCTTAAGAGAAGAGTAGAGAAGCTTTATAGCTCTTCTGGTGCGTCTTCTTTACAACACAAAGTTGCTTGTGTTCAAAATCATAAAACTCACAATGAGCAAAAGAAAGTCAGAGAAAAAAAAGAACAAGTGGTTTTCATTGAAAGTATAAAAGATAATTTTATAGGCAGGTGCTGGTTGGCTTTACTTTGATATTAAATTATAAAGAAAAAGTTTTTCATGTGTTGGATGCATTAAAATTTGTTCAGGGTTTGATGAAGCAAACAGCCGCCACATACAAAAACTACTAGAAAAATTAAAAAAAAAAAAAGTTTCAAGTGACCATAATAAGGAAATTACAAAAAGTTGTTAATCTATTGATTAAAAAAAAGATGTTTTTATGTTCAATAAGAATATTAAAATATTGGTTTTGCTTTTCTTCTTTTTTTTTTTTAAACAGTTCATTGTAAATTAAACCATAAAACATAAAAAAAGTTTTATTATCGACAACAAACTAAATAAAACTCATAAAAACTTATTTTATGGTAAAAAACAAACAATACAAAATCCATATGGACTTGGAAATACAAAACAATAAAACATTTATCAATTTAAATTTTATTATCAACTGTGTGTGTGTATGGCAGAGATTATACCAGCAACCAACCAATCAAAAGCCATTCTTCCACATAATTTTAGATTGACTATTAACAGATAAAAAAAAATGACTTTATTTCCTTTTTAGCAAGTCTTAATGGGTTACAAAGGTGTAATAATGAATGTAAAAAAACAAATGTATAAATAACATTGACATCTGACTATAAACAACGTACAAACACACAGCAACATTATGCTCTTTTATAAAACATTTTTCAATTAAGTCTGTTTTCAGTTGGTAAAATTAATGTAATTATTGCTTGGAAAAAATTGAATATGAAAAAAATCTGTATGCAATCAGCAGCAAAGTAAGAGACGATCAAAAAAAATGTGTTAATGGCCAGTTGGAGTTCAAAATTTGCATATTTAACTTTACAACATGCATGTTGCAATAAACAGGCCTCATCCAACAATTGAAAATAAATGAAAACATACACCAGGCAGGCAGTAATAAAAAGCATATGATTTTAAAAATAAATAAAAGCTACAAATGCAAATAAAAAAATTATTTAATTGTTTTTAATGAGCAAACACCCTCAGCCAACCCTAAAATGTGCAAGTATGCCAGAAAAGCAATTTTTCGTAAGAGTTTAAGCAAAAATTGACAATGAAAAATATATCCACTCGATAATGATAATGCAGCGTACAAATTTTCACCAGACCACGACCGCAAGACCACATTCACACTTTATTCACTTCAGTTGAGGAGTGGAGCAGAGCAACCAAGTGGCCTGCGGATAAAAGACAATACAATGCAAGAGACTGTTCACTCAATGAACAATTACAAAGTGGTAAGCCACCACATGAAAAAATAACTCGAAAAATATTAAACTAAACTTTTAATTGGCATATTGAGAACGTATGCACCCTACCCATCAAACAAACAAAAAATTTTAAATTAAACTATTAAAGAGACTTAAAAAAAAACCTGAATATTTTGTAGAAAAGGTTTGTTGTTGGTACTACAAAATTCCTATTAGAGTTTTGATTATACAAAATATCTTGCTGTTTAATAAAAGAAAAAAGAAAAATAAAAGACGTTGACATCGTGGTTGTGTTTTCTGTGCACGTAAAAGAATTGTATCATATTTCGAGTTTTTCGTGAAACGGCTTAACCACATGGATAGTCAGCCAGTCGACATCAATTCACCATGATTATTGTAAAAACAAAAAACAGGCCTCATTGCAAGTACACAACAGGGTGGTAGTTTAGCTCAAGGATAACAAGCAAAATTTGAAAATATAAACTTTGAAAAGCAGCACTAGTTTATTTAAAATTTCAACATGGTAATTCCATATTAAATTTAATTTAATTTGTAACTGTGTCTATGCTCAGTCACTCCCTTTAGGTGAACGCTAGTTATACAACAAGCAGTCACACACACTGTGTTCTTTCTTTTACTTATGTCTCTATGAACTGCAATATATAATTTCTTTTTTAGTTTATTTTTCTTTCATACATTTATCAGAACGATTCTATGCATGCACATGCTTGTATATGCATTTATCAAACTCTATTATTTTACATGTTTCATTTTTCTACACTTAAAAGTTGCTGGCCAAAG
The DNA here is from genome assembly GCA_947397855.1 of Thelaira solivaga. Lineage (NCBI taxonomy): Eukaryota > Metazoa > Arthropoda > Insecta > Diptera > Tachinidae > Thelaira > Thelaira solivaga. The sequence continues at coordinate 19,945,966 of OX377613.1, forward strand.
CACTTGCCATAACTGCATACATACATAAACACAAGCACTTGAAATAAGTTGCATGTTGTGCTGCAGTTGCCCAACATGCAGATACACGTTTAAAACTGTTTTCATACAAAATGTTAACTAACAATTCAGCTCTTTGTCTACGTTGTCCTTTTAATATTGCAATAGTTTTTGACTTTAGCAATTGCTTTGAATTGCATTGGCAATTTTAGTAAATGCAAGCGGACATTGGAACATGTGATGAGGTATTCAGCACACCATTAAGTGGGCGTGACACTCATTTAATGTGCAATAAGCGGAACCGCCATAGAACTGCTGTTGTATAACATTGAGTCTTCTCCTCTAATTCTATTTTTGCTGCTTCTGCTGCTGCCGTTGAAGCAATTGTTGTTGCCAGCAACAAAACTAATAATATTGACTATCTTTCTTTTTTTTCATACAACGAGTTAAAGATAATGTGCAGTTATTGCCGCCATAACATTAACTTTAACAATAAGGAGGTTTTATAAACAAAAAAAGAAAACGTAAAGAAAAATAATATTTTTATATGAAGAATAAACCATCAGTTCTTGGTGTGCAAGGGTTGCTAAATAAATTTAGAACTTATTAACCAATAGGGAGGAGTTTCAATTTTTGCTTAACTTGTTTTTTTTATTACAATTATTATGCCAACATGAAAATAATTTGTTTCGCAGTTAATTTACTTTTAATAAATAAACAAAAAACATTTAACCCTTTTTTTTAATAACTTTATTTTTTGTTTGTTCCTCAAGTTCTTGTTGTTTATAATTCTCGAACATCCCACGTTTTTATATAAATACAATTTCGAGTGTACTTGGAAATATTTTTACTAGATGCACATGCTATCGATGTTTTATCATGCAAACTGTTAACGTTTTACACGCATTCCGCTTAATAATAATAAAAATAAAATAAAAATGAAAAAAAAATTTTCTTTGTAATAATTATCCAACCACTACATGACTCCTCTTCTTCCACTGTTTGTTTGAGGACAAGAATAGTAATACCAACAATAGCAACAACATAATAGTATCATCACTGCTAACGACAACAACAGGTGCTGTCTGTGTATGTGTGTGCAAAACTAATATTAAAATAAGTAATTTTAAAAAATTAAAAGAGAAAAACAAACAAGTGGCATCAGTAAAAAAAATAAAATAAATAAAATAATAAAGAAATTTTAGGTTAGTTCGCTGAAATAAATAGTTATGGCGCTTGCATACATGCCAACATCCATGTTAACTGTTTCTTTATGTTTATGTTTTATCATTATTATTTTATTATTATCTCTCTTGGACATCAAGTGGGCGTAACTCATGTTGTTAGCAAACAAAAAAAAAAAAAAAAACTTTAAAAAATGTTTGGAATTTTTATTTACACAAAATCACAAAAGACGAATTTCATATTAAAAAAAAAAATACATTTTACACAACACAAAATAAATTTATTGATTTAGTGCTAATAAAAGTTAATTATAAAAATTATGAGATTTCAAAGAGCTTGAATGCCTAGTTTTATTGATTATAAAACCGAGAAAAAGCTGAATATTTGACACTCGAACAGCACACAACAGGAATAAATGCAATAAAAAATTTAAAAGCGTAGGCAGGCAGGCCCTCCGAAGCAAAGCAGTTTACAGAAAATATTTTATTGGTTTAATCAAAAATTCCTTGGAATTAACGAACAAAAATTCTACTTAAAAAGGTGCTCAGAAATACATGATTTTGATATAAAGGGTGGGCCATTTAAAAATTTAACTACCGATTACTTCAACTATGAAAGGTATTTAGAATAACGTTTATTTTTATTTTTGTTTTCAGTTTTCAAAGTTTATGTTTGACATTTGCAAAATAAGACGATATACGCTCGAACAAAATTGGCAAATATGAAAAATTTACTTCCAAAGTAAAGTCTTTAGCGCAAACTGTAAGTAATATTTAAAGTAAAATATTTTCTAGAACAGATTGTCCTTCAGTTCAGTTAGTGCGCTAATTTGCGAGGCGAGTTCATGAAAATGGATTGTTGTTGGACAAAGCAACCAAAATACGTTCTCGTCCATTGCTGTTGGGACTGAGAATATGCAAGGACATCCATCAACATCAACTCGTCATCGTTCTCAGGAACTGAACATTTCTCGCACGTCTTTGAGAAGAATTTTGCATAAAGACCAAGTGCAATTGGTTCAAAAATTGAAAGTTCATGACCATCAAATGCGTTTTCACTTTGCCAAATGGGCTGCAAATTGTTTGACAAATCGTGTTTTCAGATGAAGATCATTTTCATCTGGGTGGCCATGTCAATAGGCAAAATTGCTTCATATAAGGCACACATGACTACTGAGAAGCCCATGCATTCACAACGAGTCACTGTTTGGTGTGGATTTTGGTCTAGCGGCAAAGAGCCGCAGTTACTGTCAACGGTGCGCGTTATCGTGCCATGCTCAACGAATTCTTGCTTCCAAAAATTCAAGAGAATGACATGGACACCATTTGGTTTCAACAAGACGGGACCTCATGTCACACAGCCAAGGTAATCATCAATATTTTACGCACTAGTTTTGAAAATCGAATAATCAGCCGAAATTGGCTGCCTCGGAGCTGTGATTTATGCCCTTTGGATTATTCCCTGTGGGAAGCCATTAAGGAAACTGTCCAGAGACAATTGAAGCGTTGAAACATGAAATCAAAATTGCCATTGAAGAGATTCGAGCCGAAACAATCGCAAATGTACTGAAAAATTAGGTTGATCGGTTGGGGTACTGCAGAGCCAGTTGTGCTAGTTATATGCTAGATATTCCTAAATGGCAAAGTACCTTTTTAATTAAACTAAAATTTTAAAAAAGCAATAAATATTTTCTTTAAAAAAAATGCACAAACAAATAAAAATCCTGTGCACATATTGTAAAAAATATTAGAATGGTTGAGAATTTAGCACAAAACCAGCAACAAAAACTGTTTTTAATTTAAATATATATTTTTTTTTAACTGCAAATGAGAAGTACATCTCTTCGGTTTTGGTTTTCTTTTTGTATTTAAAACATTTTCATTCTATTTTTTTTATATTTTTATATCCTTCGCATGTTCAGTTAAATTAATGGTATGTTGTTGCTGTTGTTTTAGTTTAAGTAATAAAGCAAACTTATCTGTGGCCATAACCTTTTTGTTGTGCTTCATTAAGAAATTACTTAAATTCCACAACATTTGAGTGAAATTATGTATGGCCAGAGTAAAGTGATTTTAAGCTCATTTATCGTTTAAATACCCCGGCTTGATTTTTATCTTAACACAAAAATCTTTTCACGCATACAAATGGCAAAATCACTTAAAAATCTTTTAGCTTTATCAGCGATAAAAAGCAGAGAAAAGAATATGAAAAAAATTAAACAAAAAAACACTCAGGTATAAAACATGCAAAGCAATACAAAACTTTGTACCGTTAAAGGACTCAACCCACAATTGACTACTTCGCCAAACACACACCGTAATAGCCTCTAGCTAAAGCAACAACACTGCCGCCCGCCACTAGCTTTTTCGAAATAATTTCTTTTGTACCAAAAAAAAAAAAAAAAAAGAAAAAAGAAAGAACAGAATTGTTTGATTTTATTTTAATGGGAATTTCATATTGCTGTAAAAGCAATATGAAATTAAGCTGATGCTGATGAACGTTTGGATATCGTTGACAATAAATCAAATCATGGACATGAAGACAGTTTATTCATTAAGATTGCAATTATCACAGGGAACACAATCAAATCGAATTTTAAATACCCTGCACCAAGCTAACAAAGGAAAAATATCAATTTGAATTTAATTTGGTTGCAGCAGCAGCTTCATTTGATTCGTTACAAATTGTTTGATCACAACAAAAATATGTAGAGAATTTTTCCTAGACATAAATAATTTTTTCTTCGTGTGCCATATAGAGAGAGAATCTAATTTTACAAATATTTTTATAACAATTGGCAAGCGATGGCATGCCAGACCAGAGACATTTTTGTCGTTTAAAGTACTCGTATTCAAATGATTTGCCAATTTTTCACATTAACGCAACTCACGAGTAGAAAGGACAGCTTTTCTTGATTTACTCGCTTACTGACAAAGTTTGAATGGCAGCGAAAAAGAAAAGCATAGAAATACTAAAAGCTCTGTTTAAATATCAATTCATTTATCTAACTATTTATCAAACATCATGTCCAAGTCTGTATGTACACATTTGTCTGCCTCACAATTCAACTATACCGTCAACAATCCATCATATGACATGCTCTTTGTAACTTATTTTCATGCATGCAAACAAACAACAAGAGAATGTTTTGTTAAAAGAAAGAAACTCAAAAGATGTTTGTTTTATATGTTGAGTTTACAAAATGAATGTTGTTGTTGTTGTTGTTGTTGTTGTTATGTGTAAAATAAAGTAAAAAGTATAAACGTTGCTCATGTGATATTTATTTAGTTAGAGAATTGTGTTGCATTTTCTTCTATCGTCTTCATTAAAACATTCCTAACAAGTTTGACCAACTTGTTTTCAAAGCCAACAACATTCTATGGCAACCAACTGTTCATCCATCAGTCAAAAGTAATATTGTCTGTGGTACGAACGAAGCAATAACTCCATTTATAAGATTTTGATATGTTTATTGTATAGATTCCAAGATAAAGTAAGAAAATATAAAATCACACATATCACACACTCTCTAACAACTTGAGAAAGCTAGACTGAAGGACAGATAGTTAGATTAGATTTACACACGACAGGACAGACGTATAATGTAAATAAATAGTTACGATAGATGAAAGAACGGACGGACAGATGTGCGGACAGACGAATGCATGAACAAACACAGACAAACAATCAGACAGATGTGGTTAAGCCTGGATGGACAACCTTGACAGATATCAAGTTAAGCTATAGACCATATGAACAACACATGCATACGACTAAGTCCTCAAAATGGACTTTCAAGTGCTTGTATGTATGTATCGAGTGCGAGTGCGATTGCGAGTGTGTGCGTGTACGTATGAGCGAATTATGACAGCTCAACGTGATACTAGTTAGCAAATGTTTAATGCTTTCAAATCACGAAATATATTTTGCTAAACAACAACAGCACTGACATCATTTATTTCTCTTTCACAATGTTTGCTTCAAGAGAGCCAGCCAACGTTAAATGTTTGTATTTGAAAAGAAATTCAAAAAGGAATTGTACTAAATGTTACTTGAAATGGATTTTGACACTAAAATCATAAATCAAACAGTTCAATCTAAATCAATTTCCTAATTAACAAATGATGGGACATGAAACCGAGAGAGAGAGAGAGAGGGAAAAAAAGAATATAAAAGTCGAATTGCAATTGGATTGACAGTAATGCAAAATCATGGTTTGTAAGATTAACTTTGAGCGGTCATTTATTATAAGAATTCAAGAAATTATAAGTGGAGCTTGAAAAAAAAAAAGAATTAAAGATCAAAATTTTGAATAACCTGTAGCTGTATGTTCTTAAACTTATGCTCACCACTTCTGCAGCTTCATTTCAGCTTTTAAATTTTTTTATGCTGCACATAAGTAGAAAAAAAAAGAATACAACTAAAAGTACACGCAATTTCTCAAGTTAAGCATCAGCATCAACTTGAGTTCCAATTTTAGTTCCTTTCTTTCTTTTTTTTCTTGAACTGTAAGCCGTATCCCAATGTGCAGTGTGTGCTAAACAAGCACTAATTATCGACAACATGATATAACAACATGTTGCATTTTCTTGTACGCAGTATTATAAATTAGTTGCTGTTCATAATATTGTTGATCTTGTTGCCAGTTATTGTTATTTTTGCCACTAAACATAAACAGAGGAAAACAACCAAAACCAAACAAGCAATAGCAGCAACGAAAATGAACACAATAACGAGAGCCATCAGTTAAAGTTATGAATTATATTTATTGTACCGTGCAACAACAGGCTGCAAGGGAAAAACTACACGTGTAACAAGTGCTGGGCGTTGCAGCTGTGGTATGTGAATGTATGTATGTACATGCATGCAGCAGCAAAAGCAAAACATTATGATACAACAAAGTCAAGAACATTTTAGGGTTGCAAGTTTCTTAATCAGTTGGATCGTTAACAAAGAAGGCAAATTAAAAAAGTTACATAAAACAGACAGAGATAAAAGAAAAATATACAAAATGGTTACTTTACGAATTTTTTTTGTTTTGTTGTTTTTTTTTTATTGTCTTCTAGATAAAAATCTATAAACAAATTTAGCTAAAGGTGGTGAAAATGAGACAAGCCCCACCAAACTTAAGTCGAAAATGAAGTTCTACAAAATTTCAGCGGCCAATTTCTCATTCTCTTTTTTATTTGTTTGTCAAAATCAACATGTCAAATTATCGATTTTGTTTTATCTGAATTTAAATTTTATGGTATTTTTTCCTGACAAGTCGTACAGTTAAAATTTACGATAAAGAAATTTAAAAAAAAAAACAAGATTTTCGTATGACTGTTGGTGCATAAAACATTTCGCCGATTACTTATTCGTTATTCGCTTTCATCGTTAACAACACTAAACATTTTTATGTTTTCTATGTTCCTCTCTCTTTCTCTCTTTTTTTTTATTTTTTAAATGAAAAGTAGTAAACTACTAATTGTTTGTTATGAAAAATATGAATTTAACACACAACTGCATGCTGGGGCGTTAACAACCAAAGTAATTGTCGACAGGCCAAGGAAACCATACCGGCAATCAAAGCACCTAATGGTTCAAACAAATTACACAACTCTTTCTCGCCTTGTGGCTTTAGTTCTAGTAAAAATACAATTTCGTTTCTATTTCGTAGAAGTTTCACCTCTAAACTATAGACATCAACGTTTCTATATTTATTTGTGACTCATTCCATGTTGGAGTCTCAAACAACAACATGCCAGAATCCTTAACATTAAAGTAACAAAAAAAGATGATTAATTTTTAAATAACCAACAAAAGGTTACCTAGACTTGGAAATACGTTGTTTCAAGTCAGAAAATATATTTAAAATCCCATTTGCAGTTAAATGTTGTTGTTTTGCCAACAAATTTATTCTTCAATGCATTTCCGTTGAAACTAATTTTTTCTTTTTTACAAATTCTTTTCTACTATTTCAGTTAAACGACACCAACTATTCAGTCAAATGTTTTAAATAAAAAACAACAACAACAAAAAAAAGAAAGAAAATACCAACATTTCGTTAATACACGTAGCTTGACGATGCGACTGATGGGTTAGAGGACACCCAGCACACAAGCAAACAACATTAAAAGGAACAACAGCAACAACAACAATAAAAAAAGAATAAAATACTAAAATGTATGACGACTATTACGAAAGTATTTAAAATAAAATAGAATTGAAGAGCTTTTCAGCATTAATTTTGTTGCACTTTTTTTTTTTTTTTTGATTTACAATGGGACAAAATGATTTATTTATTGTGTATAAAACAACAAAAATTATAAAAAAGTGAAGATTTCTAAAAAAAATTTCTTTTTTTTTTCTATTTTTGTATCTCTTTTGAAATCATCTTGACAATAACTTTTCTAACAACGACCCGGAAAAGAAATTTAAATTATTTTAGTACAACCCACTGTGCATTGCTATGGAAATAGTAGTGAAACGTATCGACAGTGTACAAACATATAAATCAAGGGAATATTTTAAGCAAGTATGTAGCAACAAGCTTCCTCAAACATGTACTTAAAGGCCATTGTAAACAATTTTATGTACGTTTTGACAGACCTGTTCACATTTTGCAAATGACACAAGGAAACGAATGAACGTAAAGCAAATCGGCCAATAAATGAACAAAATAAAAAAAGTATGCGACAAAAAAAGAAAAGATATTTAGAATATGTACTGGTGTAATGGAGCCTGTCAGGCAAAACATAAACTTTAACAGTCACATTGACAAACTCTCCAATGATTACAAGAAAGGCTAACTAGCAAAGAAGACTTGTGGTGTCTCCTGTTTGTAACAGCCATCAATGCTAATGATTCTAATGATTGTTGTATTTTCAGTCTGTTAACTATTACAACGAGCACTGCACGGCACTAGGTTGTGCTCTTACTCGTACACAAATAATACGAATACAAAATAATGCGTTAAAAGGGGAAAAACTTAAAAATTTATTCAATGTTAACGAAAACTGTCTTTTATACTGCGCATACTATGTTCAACACGTTTTCATCTTCTTTTGATTTTATTTTTATAGATTTTTTTTTTTTTTTTTTTCAAAATATTCTAAACTGCTGCAACGATGCTGATAATGTGAATGTTGCACAGTGTCGTCAAAACGACTAAGAGTTGAAAAATTCACATTAACGAGCAAGAATTAAAACTGTCATTTTTCGTTTTTAGAAATTTCTTAAAAATCTTAAAGTTTTTATAGAATTTTTATTAAAAGTTGAAACATAAAGAAATTCTTTAAAAAAAATTATTTAAAAATTTTTTAGCTTTACACTTCAAATGCATATATTTTAAATAGATTAAAAAAACATAAAAAAATTAAAAATGATTATGGGCGAAATGACTTGTTGCTTTTAATCTTTCTTTCAAAAAAAGAAAAAAAATGTTGTAGCTGCTTTTTGTATGACCTCATGATACTGTGCAAACAAAGCAACAAAGATGATCATCATGATGATGGGTTTTTGCTTGTTTTACAGTCATAGATCTTTTTAATAACCAACCAAGCAACCAAAGCATTTCAAGTTGCATAAATTCCAGCGATAAACAGTCAAATGCTGCCATTTTTTTGCTGGCTGTTCCGATGTTGACAACAACATGTGTAAGTCTGCGTGTGAGTTAATGTAAATGTGTATAAACAACCGCAAAAAGCAATACAGGCAGATCTTCTCTGTCTTAAATCATATTTAAATTTGTAACAACCACCTAGGCGGCCATTAAATACAAGTTTGTACGTGTGTACGTACGCACATACACTAAGCCGCACGCGCATGTCATTGCAACATAAAAAGCAATGCCTTGCTTGTGCATCTAGTTAGCTGTCCGTCTGACTGACTGTATGTACGTCTATTTAGTAAAAGTTAAATTTAAAGCTTCTGTTTCTTGTTCTACATATTTTGCTGTCATTTGGCAAAACGAAGGTTTGGCATCAGCAAGATTTGGAGCACTTAATAACTCTAAAACGAGGAGACTGTAGGACAAGCAGACGGACTTGAATAGTTGCGACAAGATGTAGTTGTTGCAAAACATTTCAGTGCCGCCTTAACGGATACAGTGATTGTTGACAATCATTTTTTAAATTGCAAATCATTCGATACGTTAAAAACCAATCGAAATACTATTTAAATTATGCCGATTAACCAGTTTCCACAAAAAAAAAAAAAAACAAAAAAAAAAACAAGAACAGCAAACACAAGAAAATTGAATTTTAAACTTATTAATAGAGATTTCATAGGAATTTTCAGAAAAGACTTTTACTAAAATTTATTTAAATTGGAAGGCACTAGACCATTTTTCTTTTTAGTCTTTACCAAGTATCTTTACTAGTTTCAAATAAACATAATCTTAAAAGTGTAATAAATTTGTAAAATTGTTAATTTAAAAAGATACCAAATGGCCTGAACCAACCGCAGTACGTTAAGAATTAAGCCTGCACGTTACACCTTCGCACCACCACCACCACTCAGCCTCTACATTATTATTCTTGCCATTCTCAAGCCCATACCAACATACACACATTTATTGTCATTCTTCTTCATTATTTTGGTTTTCTTTTTTTCATTCGGTCACTGTTTATTACCTCTTCCTTTCATCTATTCAAAAACTTTAACATCCGCAAATTGTGTAGTAAATCTTATTCTTTAGCGAGATTCTTTTTTATTTTTATTGACTGCACTATGCATCAGCCAATGGTTAACAACAATTACACCAGCAACAGCAATAGCAACATGAACAGACAGAAGATCCAGCATCCAGCAATCTTCAAGAGCAACACAACTTAGTTAACGACGCATGTGTAGTGTATTTACCGTGTTGTTGTTGCTTTTTTTTTGAAAACTCATTCATTCACTCACTCCCTGTTTGTAAAGATCTGCTAACCAGGCTTTAAAACTTACTGCTGCGAATGTTTTTACTTTTCGGTGTATCCCTGTGCTCTAGCAATGTAATTGTCTATTTTGTTGTTGCTGTTGTTGTTCCTTTATGTGTTACATGTAGCTCATGGTTGTTGTCGTTGTCGTCAATGTTTAAATTTATGTTTCCTTGTTAGCAGCATAATTGGAAGTGTCGTCAATGATCGTTGTTAGCAGCAATAGCCATCTTCTGCGAGTGATCGAATGAGCCAACAAGCCAGCACCCAAACAAATACAAATACAACTACAACCAAACCAAACAAAACTATTCGCATCTCTTGCAGTAATGGGATCATTTATTTATACATTGGCTCGTATAGACACAAGATGGTACTCGTATATTCACAGTTTAACATTCATTTTCGAATGTTGCACGAACAATAAATGGCATAAAATCACTTCAGAGATGGTCTCAATTTAACCAGATTTTATTTTATTGTCTATTGAAAATACACTGAAATATTTAAGAATGAAAGCTAAGACACAAGAAACTTTTTACAAAATAGGCTCTCGGGAAACTAAAGTACTCGTATTTGCTTCCAGAAGTTAACGATTAGGTATTAGCTCGCTAGAAACCCTTGTACTTTTATAGATTTTCCCAATCAAGAAATGTTAAAAAAAATTCTTTTGAAATTTTTTCTAACCGAAATAAGGCCAGAAAAAGTTTTGAAAAAATTTAGGGCTCTTTTTATAAAATCTAAAGCCTGTAAAGCTACGGTCACACTATACAAATATTTGTCAAAATAAGAACCACTACTTTTTGGCAAATATTGTCATAATCTATCATGACTTGAAATAATTCAAATATTAAAATAATGCCAGCAGGTTGTATTTTAATAAAAATTTAATTAATCATAGCAAATATGTCTTCAAATGTATAAATTTCAGTGTAAATGACATAGTGGTTATGCTTATTTCGACAAATATTTGCTTAAAGTGACCGTAGCTTAAGAATTTTAAATTGTGTTTTTATTTTTATTTTAATTTTTGTCAGTGTATCCATTTTAACTGAGAAAGCCCTTTTTGTGTTGGGTGACATACAATAAATGTGTTACCTTAGATGTTCAATGCAATAAATGTTGCTGTTGCTGTTGTTGCATGCTCCGGTTGGCAATGATACCAAATTGCAATTTAAGCATTAAAGCATGTGTGCAGAAGAATACTGGGTGAGAGAATACAAGGGAGGGTACGGGTGCAGCACACCGTGTATGCGACTGTATGAAATATAAGGACAATTTCTAAATTACTACTCTTGGTAATCTTTGGTACGCATGTTGTCTTTAACTATTATTTCATAAGCGATTTTTGATAAATGCACTTCACAATTCAATGCCATTAAGTTGATAGTTTGACTCGGTAGCCCAGCATCAAAAAGCACACCACAGCTTTTGGCTCCTCAACTCTTTAAGAGCAGAAATGAGTTCATAACTTAAAACCTAAAGCACTTGAATGGTCAATAGGGAATTTACGTTAGTTGCGGTTAACAAGCGTGTGCGACGTTCATGCATACAATGGGCAAATAAAACAAAGTTATACTCTTAAGAGTGCATTGTGTATGCACACACACACACATCGTACATACATTTTCTTTAGATTCTTTATTCTACCATTATTATTATCAACATACTCTACGTAATATAATTTAATGCAAAGGAAGTAAACTAGCACAAGGCTACAAACATCAGCGCCTAATCGACCACCCGAGCTATTGCAATGCGTTCCATGGGAGCCAAAAAAAGTGATTGAATCACAAAATTTATTATGATGATTATGATGATTATGATGAGTGTGTATGTGTGTGTGTTTATCGTTTAAAAGTACATAAATACTATTATAAACTTTTCTATTAATGAAAATAAATTTGTGAGTGAAAACAAGACCATCAAAATTTTACAGTAAATAACCATTTCATATTCAGGCTGAATGGAAATCAAAGAATGAGAACAAGAAAATTTTAGCCAATTATCTTTCACTTGTTTAGTGGATATCAAAATAAATTTGTTTCATGTAATCACTACAATAATATTAGCCTATAGCCAGCCATGCCAAACAATGTTTGCCTCAAATGAATTTCTTCTACTTTCGAACCCAAAAATGGGCGGACAATAATGGCATGTCAAGTATTGCTTGCTTTGTATGTAACAACGTTTGGTAAACACCCAATAGATTATTTTAAGAATGAACCAATTATAAATTTGCTTTAAAATAATATTCTCATTTAACAAATTTAAACAATTTTAAATGTAGCAGATACTCGTACAATGAATGCTTGTTAGAAGTTGCAGAACATTAGGTTTTTGTGTATTTGTTGTGTTTAAAATATAATTTGCTTCTGTGTACTTGTGTATTTATCCAGCTGAGCCTTAAACATTTTCTTTTTTGTATTTCATTATAATTTATTAATAATTGTTTGCACAAGAAAATTAGTTCAATTACTGTAAAAGTAAATTGAAATTTTGTTATTCATTGAGCATCAACAACTTTAATAAAACACACACGCAAATACTAGCACAAATACAGACACCTTATAAAGATATAGTTTCCTAGTCATTCAAGAAATTGTAGAAAGGAATAAAGTGCTTATTCTACATTTAAAACCGACCAAAAGAGCATGTGTATCAGAAGGGCCATGAACATAGAAAAAAAAGAAGAATTATAAAGTTACAAACGAAGGATTTGGGAAAAAAATAAGAAATATTATGGTTACCTTAAAGAGTTGCCAACAAATTAAAAATATCTGCTTGAAGTTGGATGTAAGCTAGTGATTATTAGGGTTTTACACTATAATCTATACATATAAAAGAGTAACGTTACTGACTGACTTATCATCATCGCCCAGCGCCAAACGGCTAAAGCTACGAACTTGAATTTCAGCGAGGAGGTTCTTGTCCCAGTGTGTAGCACGAATAAGAAGGGATTTCTGGAAATTCCAATATTAAAATCGAATTTCTTATTTCTCCATAACTACTACAGATAGAGCCATAATTCAAACTACAAAAAATTCTACTAAAAAAAATAAGCGGGTGGGTAAATTGGTAGTTTTCCGATATTTATACATTTGCGGGATAAAAAGAGTAAAAAATTAATGTTGGTCCGCGTTTTCTTAACCCCATTTATCTTTCAAAGTAACAATCACAGCAACAACAACTAAACTGTATTCTTCTCTTCTTGAAAAGGCACTTTTTTAAAATTCGAGCATATAGGGGGCAAAATATTTACCCCTATTTACTACTATTTCTAAATATGAAATTTTATGTAAATTGATGCAGCATATGAACATTCTATTATTAATTTGACACATTCAATAAAACTCTATTTAAAAAAAATTTCAAGGAAGAAAAAAGTACCAAAAGAGGGGAAATAAGATTGGACTTTATATTTAAACAATTTTAGTGTTATTTTTAATGTTACGTGACAGTCAAATTAAACGATACTACACGAAATAAGAAATGGTACTTTTTATTCATTTTAATGGTACTTTTTGAGTTTTTAATGAAAACCAACCTAAAAGTACGATATTGGGCTCAAACGTTCTTGATTAAAGTGAAATACCATTTAGGGGACGTATAGTACTTTTTATTATTTTTTGGTACTTTTCCATATTTTATTATTAAAGAATCTAAAGGTGCTAGATTTTGATCAAATGGTCTGATGCAAGGTGGAAAACCATAAATGAAACAAAATGATACGTTTTACTGATTTTTTGGTACTTTTTTAATTTTTTATGCTAACAACAGTAAAGTAAAAAATCCTTTAAAAGCAAAACATTACTTTATATTGATTTGAATGGTACTTTTCGAATGGTACTTTTTTTGATATTAATGAACTGTAAACCATTAGACTGGGCAAGGTTAAAAATAAATAAGAGAAAAAGCAGTACTATAATGGTACTTTTTGATTTTTTAACATTAGCGAATCTAGAACTATCCGACCGAGCTCATATGGTGCTTTGTAAATATAAAAATTATTATACTGACTAAATGGTACTTTTTATATATTGTGATTTTATTTGTATTAAAAAACCTAGAATTAAAAGGCCTACAATGAAATAAGAAATTATAATATTGACAGTATGGTACTTCGCTGACGAAGTAGCGAGTTAAATGCTAGTACTGAATAAAACGACTTGTCAAAAATTTAAATAAAATTGAAAAGTAGAATAGTGTGAAAAAATACATCGAAAAATACGGATAGAAATTTGATAGTCGTATGTCTGTCATAATTTTTAGAAAATTTTCCAGACGTTTATATTTTTGCAAACGAACAACAAAATAACAAAAACAGCTGACAAAATCTAATGGAAATCTTAAAGCTTGTATTATAGTGTAAAAACCCCGCATTTAATTTTCGACAATCGTATCAAATACCGTTTGATTTTGCTCTTTTAAAATTCAAAGAAAATCTTAAAGCCCACATAAGTAGGATACTTGATCGAATCTCTTGCCGAAACAAAACCCTGAAATTATACCAAGAATTTGAATTTGAATAGCAATGGCAATAAGCATAACAAATAGAAAATTAAACTAATGTTTACATCAGCGTATGAAAACAAACGAAATTGTTCATATACATTTGCTGCAGTCACACATTTTTTAAAACTCTTAAATCGTTTTTTTTATATATGTCAATAAAACGAAGAAAAATAAAACGATTTAAGCGTTTTGTTTATTTTCCTAATCTGGTTTTTGTGTTCTGTATAAGCTCAATTTTACTACAGTATATTTTAAACAATATTATTGCTAATGAGGAATTGTTCTCGACCAATACTTAACACAACTGGCCTCTTTGTTTGTATGGTTAATATATTAACACTGCAACTATAAATATAAATATTATCAGCATGCTGTTGCTGTTGCTGTTGCTGTTACTGTTACTTTTAGTAGCAGCTTCCAAGAAAGTCTTATTACCTACTAAACTCACCCACTTTGCATGTCTCAAGTTGATTCATACAACATTTAATATCCATAAACAATATCTAAACAATTATAGCTTTTCGAATCTACATACATACAACTTTGTGTGGGGGAGTGTGTGTTCAGATGGAGTGGACAGCAGCTTGTTTTATTATAAGCACTGTTTAAAATTTACAAATAATTGGAGCGTTATTAATTTGATTATTTGCTTTACTATACAAAATTGCACTTGAGGCAAGCACAGAAGCCAAAACCTTAAGATAACTCTGCATAGAAATATGAATGTTAAAATACAAATGTGTATATGTGTGTGTTTATGCACCTATGTGTGTAATGAATTTCCAAATGTTTAGAATGCAAACACACTGCGAAGGACGAAATATACGAATGAATAAATGATGATAATGAAACAAATGATATAACAAAGCGGCTATTGTTAAGTTTTCTATTATTTTACGATATCAATTTCTTTGCCAAGGATGTGTTATATTTAGTCTTTTTGATATTTATATAGATGCTGTGGCATTTGGTCTCACTTGTAAATTTTTTAGAGATGGACGGCTAATTATCTCTAAAGCAAAAATTTTTTAAAATTTAAATCGTACTAGAAGCAGGTAGGCATTTGCGTTTAAATTATATTTTTACTTTGCAAATATGAATTTTTGTTGTTAAGTCGAAGGTACATTAAGTGAAAAAGCTGCACTACGATTACTCCCCACTCTCCAATATACAGCCAAAGCTACTTTGTCTCTCGATTTTATGTTTTATTATATTTTTTTTCATTGTGATTGTTGTGTCTTGCAAGCTTTACATGGCTGTCGCTTGGCTTATTTAAATGATTTAAAATTAATGCTATTTAATTTAAAAAAAAATTTAATATTTAAAAACTATTGAAATTGTTGCTGTAATTATGGTGTTTTAATTATACTCTGCACTGTAAGTAAGAACGTAAGTATATAAGTTTGTAATTTCTACACCACAAATGGGACACCCTATAAAGTAGATGCATATATTCTGAATCTAAGTGAATACCGCAGTCGATGTTAGTTTCTCTGTCCCTGTAGTCGTTGAAATCAACTTTCTGAAGTCTTTAGAAGACTTACAGAAGAGTTTAGCATACCAATCTGTCAGTTGTTGTTGTCTTTCAGTGCTATTGAAATTCAGCCGAATCGGTCTTTAAATGGCGGAGTTTTGTGTCGAAAACTGCAACTACCTTTATTTTTGACCATTTTCTGAGTGGGTTTTTTGGCGTATTTTGTCAAAACGGACAAAAAAATGTGTTAAACAGTTTTGTCGGAAACGATAATCGTAATATCAGTGCAAAAAATTAGAGCAATTGGTACACAAATGACCGAGAAAAATGAAAAACCCAACCGAAATTTTAGATTTTCATTAATTTTTGCTTCGTTTTTTTATTGATATTATTAAGCTCTACATGTGCGTAATGTTTGTACAAAAAAACGTGTGTATGTGTGTGCATGTGTCTATAAATGCCTTGAGTGTAATAACGAGTACAGATATCTTAATGAAAGAGAATTTTTTGATTTTTGCCGTTAATTTTAAGTTCTTTATGGATATTAAATAATAAATTAATTGGGTCACAAAGAAGTAGGCTTTTATTAAGAGCTGACTGTTGTTCATAAGAATTATACGAATTTAAAGTCTTTTTAAAAAGATACCGACATAAGTGTGACTATGATTATGTCCCATTATGTTTGGAAAATTAAATCAAATTAATTTTATTTTGGATATTTTTCTAAAATTTCTTTTTTTATTAATTTAAAAATTAAGTTTCTGCAGACATTTTATTGCTTTGAAAATGAAGGTTTTTAGATTTTTTCGTAGAACTCGTTAATTTAATTTCTTGACCTAAAATTAAGTTTTTATTTTAGGATTAATAAAAAATTGGTATTCAAAGAAAATTGTTTTTATAAATTTTGGGGATTAAATATTTTTATTTTTATATAATTTTTTATTTGTGAATATTTCCGTAAAAATATTAAAAAATTGTCTGATGATTTCAAGTATGTTTATTAACAATCCAATTTATATAATTCAATTGAACTTCTTGTGTTCAAATATGAAGGAAAAATGGAATAGAATATTTTTTCGATACATTAATCTTAACACTCTATCAATATTTTCAATTGTAGTTTTGTTGTAGGAAACCAAGTAAAAAAGGTGGGAATTTGAATACACAAATTTCCTTTTAATAATTCATATTTCACTAAAATTTCATTTAGTTTGGACAATTTGTAAGTTTATTTGACTTTTTTATTGAAACGTCTAATTTGTTAAGCTTGAGGTCGAATTATAAAAATTTATTTTTATATTGATACTTCGCTCCAATCATAAATAAAAATAATTTTATAAAACGACCTCAAGCTTAATAAACAGGCGGTTCAATTATATAATTTTTTTTATTTTTTTTTTTTTTTTTTTTTGATATTTAACAAGAATGTGGAAAAGGAAATATATGAATATTTATAGCTAACACGGGGTATGTAAGACTCGGTACAGCAGAATTTAACTTGTGGTAAACAAGGGGGTTATTGCGATGAAAAAAAACGGCACGAAATCAAATCTTTAATGTGTCTGATAGTTTATTTTTTGCATTTCTCTGGTAGTACCCCGCCCTGTAATGCGTAGGTATATGTCAACGTCGTTTTATACATACAAATATCTTGCGATAAGCAAAGAGCAACTGGAAAATATTTAGCTTTCGCATCGCAATAAAGAGTGTCGTTGAGAATGTATGAGACAATCTTTTTCTCCTTCACGTATTTAACTTTAATGTTCTTTGTTCACCGCAACGCATAAGTGATATTTAACACAAATTAAAAAAAAGACGTATTGAATTAATATTTAAAATATAAATTTAAGGATATTAAAACTGGGAAAATACATTTAAAAAAAGAAAGAAAAAAATACATTTAAAGAAATATCAGTTAATAATATCACCGTCTGTCTGACTGTTGGTTGGCTGGGTATTAAAAAAAAAGGAAAAATTATTGAAAGCAGCATTTCCGCATGTCATTTTTATCAAAGTGATAATTAAATAAACATTTTCTTCTTGATTGTATTTCATGTACACGCGTATAAGTAGCACAAATGCTACATGAAAATCGTTTATTTGGTTTTACTTTTTTCAATTTGTACTCACATGTACGTGTCACATGTATTTATTTAATCATTTGGTGTTAAATAAAAATAAGAAAAGTTAAAAAGAAAATATAAAAACAATTAAAACCGAGAGCATTAAAAGTGGTTTTCATGAATATGCACTTGGAAAATCGTAATAATTAAAAAACATTGACAATTTTCTTAGTGAGTAATTAAATTTAATTTTTTTTTCTTTTCATCACGTTATCTTGCAATCACTTGTAGCAAACGTTTAAAAAGTTGTGGCGAGAATTTCTAAAGAGATGAATAATTTTTGAAGGTATAATACGGAACTGGTATCTTTAAAATTAATTATTTTTTAATTAAGTTTGCGTATACACTTTGCAACGTGTTCATTTTTGGTTGCATAGTGTGTAGTCGTTTTTATAGTTTAATTTCGTATTGCATTTGAGATTTCAAAAATAACATAATATTTTGGTTGCAGTGGATCAACCTGAATGAAAAATGCATTGCGCTAAAATGTTGCATAGTCTGTAGCTTGCATAACGTTGCAAAATACACTATGGCAAAACCTAAAATCCTCATTTACAGAAAGAATAACTCCAACAGCAAAATATCTAAATGGATGGAAACTTTTCATCACAAAGTGAACTGGTTGGTTGTAACTTGCAAAAAAGAAATATTTTGAAAACAACAAAGAATCAAAAAAAAAATTGGCCCACACCACACCTATAAATATTATCAATTTTACCTCTTACCACAAGAGATATTTTGAACAAAAAGTATTTAATGAAATAGTGAAAGCAAAAATTAATTTTTTTATGAAAAAATTTGTGAACCTACCTCGTATTTTATTTTGTTGACAAAAGTTGATGAATTTCATGCGATGTTTGAAAATCACTATTTTTGATACTGTAGTTCAAATTGCGGTATTTATGCAGTTCACTTAAATTTTTATTGAGTTTATCAATACCCGGCACTCACGATCACGAAACCGCTAACGTTTACGCGTTTCAATTTATTGAAATTTTTATGTGAATAAATCACTATTTTGAGTTTTTTTGAAATTGTGATAGATTGGATTACTCCTCTGAAAGCCGAGTTCACACTCAACTAACCACAATTTTGGAGTCTATTTTGTTTAATTAATCACCACTGCAGTTTATCTAGATTGTGATTAATTAATGCCCGACACTCCCGAAATTATCACTTATGAACTTATCGACCTTCGCGCATGACAACTTTTTAATGCTATCATGTTTACTTACGATCGCGCACCCGTTGACGTTTATTTACACTGGCGAACCTGTGGCGTACACGCATGACAACTGTTTAACGCTACCACGACACGATTATTAACGATCACGACTAAAATATTTCGATTAATACGTTTACGCACTTCAGCTCTATAGTACACCAAGTCCATAAAAACCTAAAATTAAAAAACAAAAACTAATTACTTTATAATAAGGATGCGTGCGGTTAGCAAGAACTCATTTAATTTATTGGAAAGATATTGTTCATACCAGAATGACTTTTTTAAGCCAATCTTGACGCATAATCTTGCAGGTATCGGGTAAACGCTTTTCATTTAATTATTATTTGTTGTCATTAAATTTTTTCACTTTAATCATCTATTTCAAAGGCAAAAAGTCATCAGACCAATTAAACAGAACTAACTTTTATTAGCTTTGCTGTCTATGAAGTGGGAGAAATTTCAATTGGATCCTTCACATGGAAAAATTAAAAACCCACAATACAAAATTCAAATACCTCACTATTAAATGAGTACGAGAGTACACAAGTAGTGAATCCCAGCAAAACAAAAAAGAGACACGATGACTTACATAGTCATGGAATAATTCAAAATTATGGAATTCTTAACCGATTTGACTTAAACCAAAGACTAATTACTGACTAATTTTTATGGAATATTTTTTTATCTAACCGGACAATCACAATGTCATTTGTTATCTGTAAAACAATTTTCTATAAGAATATTTCTTACTTCAGCCAAAAAATCAAACAAATAGAAGTGGCCAACGGGCCACTTTAAAAGTAATTAAAAGTGTTTATTTTATTTTTGCTGGGATGGAATTTAAAAATGTCAGTGGGTATAAAATGCTAATGTGGCTGAAATGTGGTGCATGAGAATTTGCAGCAGCTGTTGCTTCAGGCTAAAATAAAATTTTTCGCACAAATAATTTAAAAAGTTTTACTGTTTGAAAACTTTCTATAGAAATGTGTGTGTGAATGTTATTTTTTTAAAGAAAAATAAACATGTTGTTGTATTATGATAAGTTTATTTTTAGTAAAATGTTTTTAGAAACTGTTAAAATATTAAGAAAACAAAACAATCAAAAGTTTTTTTCTCTTTATTTGTGACTGAATTTGTTAAATGTTTCACAACCGCAATAAACATCAAACAAACAAAAGAGGATTATTATGTATTTATGGATCAGAAAAACATAATGTTTGAAGAGCTAGTGAAGGAATAGTTTTTCAATTGTACCTGTGCCTGGTTTTCCCCATCATTTTCGAATTTACTGAACTTATGTATGACTACATAAAATATCTTAAAACACAAGTTGTATAATTTAATAATAAAAATTTTTAGTGGTTGTAATAAATATTTCAAAATCTATTCTGTATTTTATTGTTTGAATTCTTGGCTTCTTTATTATGACAAATAATTGTGGAATGAATGTGACTCGGTTCAGTTTGAAAGAAACAAAGAAAACTCCACCTAATGTAGAAAATTATCGACTCTATCCATCATATCCCCACACATACAAATCTATTCACACACACACATATTTACTCTTACTTAGTTGTTGTAGGAACACAAAGTTTGTGCCTGCAAAATAACTTTATAAATTCATGCAATCTTTTTTATTATTTTTGTTTGATTTTTTGATTGCTAATCTATGTGAGTCATAAATCTAAACATTACAAACTGCAAGAAAAGGATAGACAGCCAGCAACCAACAGTAACAATAGACTGATTTAGAATGTTCAGTAATAAAATTAACTCTTTAGAGCCATTAGTACAAGTTACCGATAGTTAAAGTTGAGATTTTATAAGTCATATATTAAGCTTTTGGTTGGACATTAAATTAAAAATATTAATAAGGTAACTATCGGATAGTGTGTCCTTAATTATCCACTAGAATTTCGTTCTAAGGTTATTTGCTCCACAAAATTCTAAATTAAACTATCGAAAGTGAGAGCAAATGATATTTAAATACACAAGATAAAAATATTTAAAATGAATCAGTTGCATAATGATTTAAATTTTAAAATTATAATTTGATTTTTTCAAACTTATTTTATAGGCTGTTCAGACATACACGTTAATTGAGCAATTAAGCATTTTACGCAATTATCGCCTTTATTGAGCTCAATTTACCATACAAATTTCCATTAAATAATTGCGCAATTAAAAATTGATTGCACGTTAACGAAGTCAAAATCAAAATGCAACTCTTTGTTGTGCCCTTAAATATCAACTCAAAAGTGAGAAAAGTTGATATTTTCAGTATTAAAAAAAGAAAACGTAAATAAATTTAAAAATAAATGTCATAAAAAGGAAAAGGCAGCCGAAGTAACCGGTAAATAAATTTTATAAAATTGTTATTGAAACTAATTTTCAAATAACTTATTTCTTTTAATCAATAGCTTGCCTTCAAAACTTTTTTTTTTAAATTTGACTTTCTTTTCACTTTTTATTTTATAAATACTCAAACATATTTTCAAAAGAAAACTGTCAATATTTTCAGTTGTCAAATGCTTAATTGCGTAAACTTAATTGAATATGTGTGAACACCCAAATCAGTCACACAATTTAAAACTTAATTGACTTCATTAACTTTTATGTCTGAACAGGGTATTAATAAGAATTTTTTTTCAGCTCTCAATGGGTTAGTGATTACGTTATTGCATGAATAAATGTTGTTGAAATTTATATTTACTTTTGTGTGTTTATGTAAATGTGTGCATGACAGTGTCTGCAATGTTTGTTCTTTGGTTTTACGGGCTGCCATGTCTGAGAAATTAATTCAATAACCATTTCATTGATACGTAATTTATCAAAATATTGTGCATACGATACTAACTACAACAACAACAACAATAATGTAACAAAAATAAAAATCAAAATACCAAGACTATTAGGAAAGTAAATTTACACAAGAAACAGAATCAGTATCAACCAAAGGACTACACAAAAGCTAATTGCAAAGTGACTACCAACCAAACACATACAACACACTCATAACGAATGTCCCTTCTGCAAAGGGTTAATTACAGTATAAAAAGTGGATTGAGTGTGCATAAAAATTATTTTACTTTTAATAAGAGTATGTATGCACTTTAACTTACACATAACATCCAGCTATATATTCCCTTGCAAATCTTACAACCACAATCGTTTGAGACTGTACTTGCAACTGCCTGATTCATAATAACAACAATACATTTTATATTAACGGATTTATATTTTTGGCAGACAAGTTGTCAACATTTCAAAAACAATCCGTGTGGGTTACTTTGTATGAAACAAAACAAGCCGCTTCAAAGCAAAAAAAAAAATCAAAAAATGTCTAAATTCAAGCAACGCACAAGGTTTAATGGATTTATTAATGTAACGTAGCAAAAATGTATCGTCGTGCATACAAGACTATCAAACAAATTAAATACATACCAGCAGAAATTAACCAGTTTAACAATTTGTATTCATATTCAATTTAAGTACCATGAGTATGTAGTATTAAAAGACGATTTTTGATAATTTGAAAACATTTCTTTTTAAGTCCCATTAAAATTTTGTATAAACGTCAGCTATTTGTATCATCAGTGGCTGCCACTACTGATTTAAACATCAATGTGATTTTGATGAACTTTATTAGCGATTACTTATATCGTTTTCAGTTTGTACGTCAATCTGCATCAATATTTGAAGGCCATACATCCGTCCAGAGTATTAAGTGTCAACCCAAATGAATGGTATGGTATGTCTTCGTAAATGGCTAATACGCACTCAATGTTACTAAAATGTACGCACATTTGATGGCTTAAATGTTTAAGAGTTAAATAAATAAATAGAAATGATGAGACAATATCTGTTAGTTAAGAACGGGAAATTAAAAACAAAAAGTATGCAAACGAAATTATGTTGTTGACTGAATTTAGTCTATTTATAGAAACAATTCCTTAAAGCCATTAATGTAGATACCTTTTGCCAAATACAAGTGTATTTCCGCAAAACAATTCCTCTGCGAAAACAAACTTGTGCAAATTTAAATTTTGCTTTTATGGTAAGTATTTCTTCAAATTTTTTTTTTATTTTGCCATAATAAAGGAATTTTAGTTGATACAAGAATAGTTTCATGTACAAGTATTTATTTACAGTTGAGAGGAAAAATATGAAATCAATTTAAAATTTTTGCTATTTTTTTACTTTTTTTACATGTCATTTCCGTAGTAATTTTTATGTGGTTTCCATATTCTAAAGTGGCAAGCGGAACATTTTTTAAAGCCCTCTACTTATATTAAAACGTCATCACTAAAAAAAAAGCGCTGGCGATGCGTACTTTCTACAAACAAAAATAGAGTTAAAAAAAATGCTAATTTAAAAAAAAACTAGCAAACATATCATTACTGATCAAAACTAACAAAACAAGAATAAAAATAAAAAAACAATGGTTTTGCAGCCAAATTCACTACAAAACCAGTTGTCAAAATTGGAATTTTCAACTGGTTAGCTGCGCTATTTCGATAAGCTCCCTATGCTTTGTATGGGCATGAAAATGTTTGACAGATAAAAAATTTAGGTTTTCAAGAATAAATTTATTTTGAACTATCAAATGAACATAGGGATAATGTAGAGTTGTTAGGGTTAACATTTTACTGTTAAAATATCAACAAAAATTATATTAAAACATAATATCAAATTGATTAACCCTTATCTGTGCTATACTCTTTCTCATAGTTGTATTTTATAAGATTTCTTTGAGAAAAAATTAACTGCATTAATTGAAATGATCAAACATTTCACTATCGGCCAGCATGTCATTCAGTTTGGCAAGGAAACAGGAATTAAAAATAAAACAAAAGCACGTGTGCGCAACATGTATGGGATTTTCTTATCCATACTGAATATTATAAATGCGAAAGTAACTCTGTCTGTCTGTCTGTCGCGCTTTCACGCCAAATCTACTGAAACGATTGAAATGAAATTTAGTACACACATAGTTTAAACTCTAAAAAAGAACATAGGCTACATTTTAATTGGAAAAAAGTGCTGTAAAGGGTTGAAAAGGGGGATAAAAGGTTGTATGAAAGTATTGTCATTTTCAGACTAGAAGCATAAAACTACTGTGTCGATTTCACAAATTCTTTCACCATTGGAAAACTACATTCAGCCTGAGTAACATAGGCTATATTTATTGCTAGAAAAAATAGGGATATTTACTAAAACTTAAGTAGCGTAACCCAAGGTGTAAAAAAAGTGCCCAAAACTATTGAAACAATATTAAAGAACATATTAATATATACAAAAATAAAAGGCCAGGCCGGCCGAGACCGGGCAAAACCATCTAGTTTACAATATTTAAAGTAAACAAGTGCAAAATATAAAAATAACTAAATAAAAAATTCAACACCATGTTAATGAATAACAATTGTAAGCACCAAAGTGAATTTTAACACTCATTTGCTGGTAAAAACGTCATACTCCAAAAAAACTAGTTTTTTCAAAACTCTTTTTAAACAATGTAAAGCAAGTTTTGCATTAATAATTTAATTTAAAAACTATATTTTATAAGTTAAGAGATGGTTAAAACAAATAAGCAATTTTGTTGATATCTATTCTTGCATTCACTGAATAAGCGAATGAATCATTTGTATTTTTTTTTCAATATTCTTCATTATTTCTATATTTTGAGATGAAACAGTTGCCCTGTGTTATGAAAAACTATTAAATGGCTAGCTAAGGCTATATGTTGAGCCATTACTTTTGCATTAAAATGTCAGGCTGTCAAACTCAGCAGCACAAATCATTTTGTGATACGTATGCTAAAAATTTAACGAGTTTCTTGTTTATTTTGTATACATAAGGTTATGTATGGTGTGTGTTTTGTTTTTTTCAATACTTTGTTAATTAAAAAAATTCAGTCAGAGGTTTCCAAATTTGAATATGAGCAGAATATTTATTCATAAGCAATTTTGAAATTCTAAATTTGTTTTACAAGTTAAATATTGATTGCAATAGAACACACTTTATTTTGCACATTTTTAACAAGCGGTTTATAAATTTAAGGTCCTTTATTAGAACTTTCGATAGTTATAGTTGGGATTTTGTGTGGCAAATAAAAACGTTGGAATCAAATTTGGGACACACTATCTGATATTTAACTCATTGATATTTTTTATTTAATATCCAATAAAAAATCTCGATATTTGACTATCGGTACTATGTAATAATAATCCTAAATATGTTTGGACGTTTCTGCAGTAAGTACAAAGAGGGATAGCATGGACCATTAGTACTTATTGTACTAAGTAAACAATTTTTAATTTGGAAATTAAGCACCAAAAGAAGTTACGTTTTGTTAAACTTTTTGATTCCAATAATTTTTTTTTCATCTTAATTTTTTTAAAGTTCGATATCATGTTTAATCGATTAAAGCAAACAAAAACAAAGAAAAAAATTTATTATTGTACCAGCATTAATAAAAATGTTTGTTTCGTGTATGTAATTATGTAAGTATATCGTCTGGAATATAATAATAGGTGGTATAACCAAGGAAACATCCTGTAATTCAAATCTACCCTCCAACCAAATTGAGACTTGATGATTTAATTACAAATGAGTGTGAGTACATACTTAATGTCATAATAAAAGTCTAAATACTTTGTTGTTTGGTTCATTTTTTTTTTTATTGAAATAATAAATGAATAAAAGGGGAATTATTAATGATACAACAATGAAAAGTGATCAGTTGATTGGTTATAAAAGGAATTATTAAATAAAATAGACATATTTAATAATTTAATATTTCTCACAATAAAATATTTACAACAAATGGTAAAACAAAGCAAAAATGAGTTTTCAATCACAAATTTTATATTCCGCAATAAAAAAAAATTTATTTCAAATTTTAAAAGCTGGTTTTTTATAGTCCAACTACCTATATGAAAGCTGGTCTTTTAATTCTTTTCACTATCATTTACCTGCTGTTTCCTTTTCTCAGTCATCAGTCAACACAAGTTTCATTTCATAGTATGTATGTATGTATTCCTATGTACAACGCAATCATCAATCATTCGAAACGTTATTAAACTTTTAAAATTGTTGCGTCTAAAAGCGTTAATCTGTTATGTTAAGGGCCAGAGTAGAAAACATATTTAAGGCATTTATAAAAAATTGAAAACATCATTTCAAATCGTCTTTGTGATTAAATAAAAACAAAAGTTGTTAAATAGAGAGATTCTCGTATGACTGCTTTCGGAATTCAAGTGTTACAATGACCATAGGAAAACTATTAAGAGAAGATTCCAATACATTGTAAAAGTAACATAAAATAAAAGGAAATAATCCAAAAACGGAGTTCACGCTTCAGTGTAAAGTCCCTAGTATCGAGTGTATATGTAAATGTAGAAATTTTTTTACATACAACAACAAAATACGCTATTCTACTATTTTCTGCAACACTTCAGAAATACAATATGAAAACCGAATATAAATACGATCTACAATTTTGTAGAACAGTTGTCTCTAACTGGTGTAAAGTTTGCTGTTTTAATTTTAAGTGCTGAAAATAAACTTATCTACTTTCTTATCTAAAATTTCCCGTAAATATACTCATACATTAATTATAAAAATACTACAAAACGTGAAAGCCCCCAATGTTGCAGGTAGCAGATGACTGTGGAGAAAATATTTTATAATTCAAATGTGCCCTGTTTTTACTTAATGTTAAAATTAATTTATCTTTGATATTTATGTATGTATATGTTTTGCCATTTTAGTTATTAGTTTCGAACACTCTTTATAACTTTTTGTTTTTATTGCGCTTTGCAAAACAAACTTAAAAAATAAAAAAAGTCAATTAAAAATAAATTATTTTTGGTGTGTATTTTATTTTGAGCCAGACACAAATTCATTAAAATTAATTAAAATTCTACACGACTAAAAAGAGTTTAAAAAGTGGTAGAGGTAAACAAATGTTGCAACTGCGAATTTGTTTTTAGCAACTATTATTTTTCAAAAAGCACAAATATTAAAAGAACACATTAAAACTTAATGAAATCATACACAGAGAAAGATATTACAAAACGTAATATGAGCAATTTGCAAAAAAAATCGTATAATATAATAATTGATTTGTAAAACTCAAACAAAATTGAAACTTTAATAAAATTACTAATTTGTGTGAAGGCCTAGCTTGTATCATTAGCCGAAATCAGTAAATTTTGAAATGTTATACCATAAACTGATAATTAGAAAGTTAAACCCCGTTTAAAGTAAAATTAAATAGTAAATATTACTATTTAAGCCTTATCAAATAGGTTTTAGCATAAAAATTACATAATATATATATATAAAGTCCGTATGTTTTTAAAAACGACTTTATATTCATAAAATTCTTAATAAAAGCCTTTTTTTGACTATGATTATGCCCCATTTAATTTAATTTTAATCTTCATCATGATATGTTACTTTCTTTTGTTATCGAATAAATATTTTGGGAAATACTTATTTATTATACTCAGGAAGATAAATTACATACTTAAAAGTTTTAACCTATACCCCAATGGTTATAAGAATATTTAAAAGGAATTCTTATATATTACAAATAAATTTAAGTTAATTTATTTCTCTACATGTAGTTTATAGGTATTTGCATATTTTTGCAACAAATTTTAATGTTTAACTTTCAACAGAAAATAATTCGTTAAAAATTTTATGACATAAATTTTATTTATTTCAATTACTTTTTAGAAATTATACACCTGTATGTACATACGTAGTGCTGTACGTCTTTATTTACTTTCTTTTAAGTTAATTTGAAAATGATTAGTTTTTATGACAGTAATTTTCGCAGAATTTTTTTTTTACTGTGAAATAGTTTTATCTGAACTACTTTTATATTTCGAGTAGTAGGTATAAAAATGTGTTAAAAAAGTAATAAAATTTGGTTGTTGCTGTTCCATATTAGTTTACCCTCAAAATTGTTTTGAAATATTTAAATTTTATGGATTTGATTTATATTTTCTTACCTTAGGTCCAAGTTTTTAGGAGGAGGCAACGAACGGCACGAAACAATTTAGGGAAGGATTGATCAATATGATTCTTTGCAAAATCCAACTGATTGATGACCATGGTTAGCTGATATTGCCATGTTATTCAGGTATTATCACCGGATTAGCAATAGTTATGTGACTACAACATTGGGCTTGTAAGTAAATCATGCACAGTACTTTATTTTCTAAAACAGCTCCGCAGCATATGTATGTACATAGAAATTGCGGTATGATGACCATGGTTAGCTGATATTGCCATGCTATTCAGGTATTATCACCGGATAAGCAATAGTTATGCATTTCTTAACAGTGACATTGAGCTTGTAAGTAAATCATTCTTAGAACTTCATTTGCTAAAACAGTTCCGCAGCATATATATGTATGTACAGAGAAATGGCACTTTGATTGCAATTACTCCATATATGCAACTATATATGGATGGAGCTTACGTAATGTGAACTAAAAAGCAGCTTTATCGCCCGGTATGAATGTGCCAATAAATGTTGTCAGCCTTAAACATGTGTGCAGACCTTTGCGTTTTCTGCATGGAATAATAAAGTAGTCTACCCAGTTGTGTACTGATATATTGGTTGCATTATTCGGCAGCATCCTTCCATGCTTCTGTTCGTAAAAATATAAGTATATGACATAGGATCCGACTGGGGGTATTTGTAAACTTTTGTAGAAAATAGTAAATGTTTGCCAAGATGTCTTGCTTTTGTTGAACATCGGCAACAGCCAGACCATGCATGTCAATAAAATAATGCATACATACAACAATTGGATGCGTAATAGGGCTTGATGGAGCTTGATCAAGTCCAGACAAACTATTTATTAATGTAATATGTTCACTTTGTATTCTGTACACAATAACACAACTAGGTATTTAATAATATTTTATTTCAATTTATCACAATTATTTCGCAATATATTATGCGAAAATTGAAGCGTACCACATTAATTATATACAAGAAAAGAAAAATTAATAAATGAGCAAAAGTTTAGTTGCCACACTTGACGATTTATTGACATTTAACGATTTTAGAGAGCGTTGACGACTTAACGATTTTTAACACGAATTGAAGCTTTGACGATTTAAAAGCTACAGCCTTAAGTAGTAAATTATTATAAAAAAATTGTTTACTGTAGTTTCTATGTTTTAATTAAGCATTATTACAGTATTTTATTTGATGTTACTGTGAGCATTGCATTCAAATAAATTAAATGCATTATTTACGATTATTTCATTTGCTAAAATTTTTATCTGGCAGCTGCGTGTTAGCATGAATAAAATGAGAAATGGTGAGAGTGATTAGAAATTTTTTTAGTATATTGAGAGAAGAATTTTAAACAATTAAAAAAATAAAAACAAACAAAATCAAAGCAAACACAAAACAATTACAAAAAATGCATGCTGAGACAAGCTAATTGAAATCAAAGCGAGTGTGCGGTTCTTTTACATGTAGATATAGGTACACAGGTATGTAAATTTTGTAATTAATACATAGTACACATGTACACACATATGTTTCATGTCGTTACATGACTCTAAATGTAAGTTCTTTTTAAAATCTACAATAATATTTCTTTTTATAGGTTCATAGGGTCATTCCTAATTTCGGTTTTCAGAACTCAAATAAATAGGAATAATAGACTATAATTTATTAAAAACTATTTTTGGTTAAATTATATTCTTAACTCTCTATTTCAAATAAGTTCATCTTACTGAAATGAGTAATTTATTCAATGTGTCCTCTATTTACAAGCCAAGGCCAATTTCTAAATTGTTGGTAAAACTATTATTTGAAACAATTTCCATATTATAATAGTTTCTATGAAAAGAAAAAGAGTTGAAATATTGCAGTTGATAAGTAAAAAATAGCGAAAAAAAAAATTATTTTTGAGTTTTTAATGATGCCGCTTTTAGATAATCAGTCCTCATTGGTTGTCGATCATGTTTCTGGAGTCGGCAGCTGATTGCTTTGAAAATAATTAAAGGCAAAATGATATGCCGATAATAGAATTTAGTGTAATTTAAAAAAAAAAACTATAAATTATTAAATTTTAATAAAATAATTTTTAAAAATAGCTTAATACATTTAAAAAAAAATACCCAATACTGTAAATTGTACAGCGTGTTATGATGTATAAAATGGTACCAATTTGAAAAAAGGAAACGCGTTAAGCTGCCGACTACTGTCACATTTACCTTCCTCCAAGATTGTTTAAATTTTTTATTAACTAAACTGATTTTAAAAATACTGTAATTCATTATAAAAATTAAAAAAATTAGAAATTTCAAAGCAGGTATATATGTATGTAACAGATACTTAAAAAATATACATATGTATATATGTATGTAGTTATTCCTTAAACGAAAATTTCCAATCAGTTAAACACCAAATAGGATATACTCGTACATACTTCTAACATTTCCAAATGACATTTTTTCAAAACCATCACAACTCACTCATTCATTCATTGTGCCTGCACATGTTATTTAAATTAAATCAAACGTGTTTTCGTTTTTGTGGTGCAAATGGAAGGTTCTTATATGATCAGGTGTGTCATAAAGTATCGGTTTTTTATTTTTTTTTATTTATTATGAACCGATTTTTAGATTTAATAAAACATTATGGTGTGGAACAAAATCAATTAGCGGTTTTAAATTGCATTTAAAAAACCATCACGCCTTAATCACGAGATTTTTTGTTTCATATATACCTACATACATATACACCTACATACATACATAGGTACGTAGCTATTTTTTATAAATTCATATATTCACTATATTAATTCAGAATGTATGTAACTGATACTTTATTAATCCACAATCAAGTTAGTTTTGATTAAGTATGCAGAAGAAAAGCAATGTGTTGCATTCAAGCCACTTTTCATCGTTTCTTTTTTACAAATTCATATGTATGTATATGCTTTCATATGAGTATGTATGTATGTCTGCACTATATCGTTTTAAATGCAAAATACTAAAACCATCATCAAAATATCAAATTCCAAAATATTATAGCTATACTTATATACGTACATATACATATATTCACTTGTATAAAAACGGCTTCGAAGCATATCAAGCTCAGTTGAACCATAAGTTTTCGTAAATCTTAAACGTTAAACAGCAACATGTTGGAAACCTTATAAAATATTTTAAATTTTTTCCGTTCTTTTTTTTTAAACAAAATTCTGCTTTAACACGCTACTACCCGAATTGGGGTGACCAAATTATTATTAAATGGACAAGAATTAAAAAAAATTATTATGAAATGTGGAATCTACAAATTATATTAATATAATCTACCGATTTGCATCATATCGCTATAACATACTTCATTGCAAGTATTTTATGTATGTTACATGTTTTAGTGTGATTAGTTTTTAAAATATTTACTGGCCACCTTATTCATCTCCAATTACAAGCTAATAAACTATACGTGTTGAAACCTTTAGTCCCCAAGACAAGTCAAGCAAAACTGCAAGCATACAACCTCTACCAAAAAGCCCTTTAATAAAAAAATATATTCAATAAAAAATTAACACACACACATACATAAAGAGAGAAAAAACGAATATTTTTTTAAAAGACCCGGCTAAAAGAAAGTCCATCTGCATAAATATTTACTCTTATGTAAATTATTATATCTTTGGTTTAGTTAATTAATTTTCCCACAAATAACAACAACAACAATACTCCTGTAAACGGTTAATGATATGGCTGACCAAATGCTAAAGAATCTGAGAATCGGCTTGCATGGCACAAACAACTAAATAAAATGATAATTTAACTTTTGAACGAAAATAATGGCAGGTGTCAGATGTAAATATGCTTTGAATTTATTTTATTTGTTTAAATGTAAAACCAAAGTAAAAAGTTAGGACAGAACAGTTTTTTTATTTATTTTTCACAAACTACAAGGATTAATTAACGAAATTAACCAATTTCTTTTTTATACAAATTTGGATTGTATCCCAGATAAAAAACAAGAAGAGGGAAAGAATAGAGAACTTTATAATTTAACAAGCATAATAGGTATTTATTACAATTTTATATTTTACCAGCATTTAACTCGCTACTTCGTCAGCGAAGTACCTTACTGTCGTTATTTTAATTTCTTATATCATTGTAGACCATTTAATCTCAATCTTTTTATTATATCAAAATGAAAAAGCACCATGTATTCGCTTTTGAGTAAGTCTAATTGTTCTAGGTTCGTTGATATTAAAAAATTAAAAAGTACCATAAAAATTAATACATAGTACTATTTTGTCCTCCTAATAATTTTTTACCTTGCTCAGGATCATTTAAACCCGACCTCCTAGTTCTAGGGTTATTAGTACGAAAAATCCCAAAAAGTACAAAAAATAAAAAGTACTTTTTGTCCTTTAATTATTTTTCACTTTGTTCAGAACCGTTAATAATAATATATTAAAAAGTACTAAGAAAATTAATAAAAAGTACCATTTGTCCCCTTAATGATTTATCTCTTTGCTCAGAACCGTTTGAGCACAATCTTGTATGTACTTCCAGGTTCGTTTACATTAAAAAAAATAAAAAAGTACCATTGAAATGAATAAAAAGTTCTATTTTTTAAATGTAAATTTTTCACTTTGAAGGAACCGTTTGAGAAATTTTCGTAGTTTTAAGATTGGTTATATTACAAAATCGAAAAGTACCACTAAAATTAATAAAAAGTACCTTCCATGTTTGTACATAACATAAAAATACCACTAAAATTGTTTAAATATAAAGTGGTAATCATATTTCTCCCATTTGGTACTTTTTTTCTAACTTGGAATTTTTTTCCAAATTAATTTTTAGTGGGTGTTACATAAAGGTACATATTTAGAAATAGTAGTAAAACGGAGCACATATTTTATAAATTGGAGCTCTTTTTAAAAGAAGAATACAATTTAGTTTTTGTTGCTGTGATTGGGTTTAAAACTCGTACTAACATTGTTTTTTTCCCTTTTTATTTTGCAAAATGTACAAATATCAAACAAGTACCAAATACCAATTAGTTTATTTTTTAGTAAAATAATTTCTAGTTTGACTTTTGGCTCTATCTGTAGTAGTGCCGGAGATATAAGAAGTCCGATTTTACCCGTTTTTACTCCCTTAATATTCGAATTTCTAAAAATTACTTATTATTCATTCTATACATTGTCCGTAGCTTTAACAGTTTGGGCTGGGCGATGATGATAAGTCAGTCAGTCAGTAACGTTACTCTTTTATATGTATAGATACATAAAAAACTTTTTAATTTCCTTGACTAAAGATGCGTCTGGTAATAAATTGATTTACAAAGAATTTGAAGACAAACCCCCCCTTCTAGACTAATTTAATTGCATGAATATAAGTCTCATTTCTTAAGGGGTTAAGCAGCTGGAATGATACATATTTCATTTCATTTCGTTTTTTATACAATTTTATTCCATTTTTATGCGTAACAAAAAACGTGAGTTGCGTGTATTTAAGAGTATCTTAAGTGGCATAAAAAAACTTAACTATTTTGCATTTTTTCCATTCAGTTTCTGTGCTTTGTATTTCGTTAACAACAACAGAAGTAAACAATGGATGATAAATTGAATTAAAAAGGGTTTTATTTTCAGTTAAACGCAATGTTGAACCATAAGAATAGGAAAAATACGCCTACTCATTTCCGTTTGTTACAGGTTTATTATTTTCCCATTAGTAAATTAAGCGCTAAACAAAAAACTTTAAGCCAAAAGCCACAAACGAAAAATCCAATTCAAAGCTAAACCAAAAAGAAAAAGCAGGAGGCGTAGCAAAATATGCAAAAAAAAGATTGGATTTTTTTATTTTTGGTTAAAATTAACATTTTCCACAAGATGTGTAATAGAAAAAAAAATATTAATGGAATAAAAATGTGAGTTTAATACACTTCACAGCCAGCAGACCTGCATGCATGAATGAATAACATGTGTGTGTGTGTTTGTGTGGAGTAGTCATACATACAAAATGCATGTTAAAAAAAGAAATTATATTAAACAACAAAAAAAGTATTGTACGAGTATGTTTAAACAGAAAAAAAAACAAAAACTGTTTAAAAATCAACAAACAAATGTTATTTTTAATTACAATTTAATGACTGACTACAAACTAAAACGAAAAAACAAGCAAACAAACAAACAACAATTTGAACAACATCAAGATGTTGCTGATCCTTTTAACCAAAATTAGATAGAGTAATAAACATCAATGTGTGCGTGTGTGTGTTGGTATATACCAACACATTAACGAAATTGCATACACACAGCTAATTAGCCAATGACAGCCAAATTATACGCTTAAATTATACCTACGACAAACAAAAAATATATGAAGGAACATACGAGGGCCAACCAGAAATGTGGAGAGTTACAGAAAAGTAAAAAAGAAAAATATACAGTAACCCTTAAGCCGAACTCGTAACTGAGCATGTTGTTTATGTTTAAAAGAAGCATGTTTTTTGTACCTTAAACATTTTTTTTATTTGTTAACGCATTTAAGCGTGTCCTTTTCTTACATCAACTGCCTAGTTTTTTTTTGTATTTTGTTTTGTTTGTTAATGTTGTTACTTTATTTAATGTTCATGCAAGACACACACACATTTACTGACAATTATATTTATAGGGGCTATAAAAACCACGGAAATGCCGCCAGCATATTTAACGCATCAGCTGAAAATTTCTACGCATTGCTTTTTCTAAAAAAAAAAAAAAAAAAATAAAAAAAACTATAAAACAGCCATCAATTATAGTAGAGTTTTAATTTGAAAAATGTTTGATTGTTCTTAGAAATATTTAACATGCACACACAAAGGTATAATGCTATCTAGGTATCTAGAGATACCGAATAAATTTTCTACAGTTATTATGGGATATGTACACAGATACACACCTACAAACATACATAATGTTATGCTCATATGCTTGCCAGAGACAGACTTTAACATCATCATTCAAATAAAATCTAGCTCACATAAACGGTGCCCTAATTGGAAAGTGATTGCTGGTGAAAAATGCTGCTTAAAGAATATCAAAAAGCAGTCAATTACTACCACTGGAAACTTCAGTATTCTCCACATATAAAATTATTAATACGAGGGTTGCCTTTTATATTTCGGGATTAGAGAACAAAAACAAATATTAATCATCGAAAATCACTTTATTGTTTTTCAAAATATTCCCCATGAATATCTATACACTTTTGCATGCGTTTGAACCAATTGTCGAAGCACTTTTGCCAATCTGATTGAGATATCTCCAAAACATGCATTCTGAATGCGGCAACCGCTTCTTCAGGTGTCGAAAAACGTTGACCTCTCAGTTTATTTTTTACATATGGGAATAAAAAGAAGTCATTCGGTGCCAAGTCAGGACTATACGGCGGATGACTCATCAAATCGACGTTTTGGGTGCTCAAAAATGCAGTTGTTTGAGCCGATGTGGGAGAGCTCGCATTGTCGTGGTGAAGAGTGATCCGTCTTCGGCGGTTCGTACAAAATACACTTCTACTACAAATAGTCCATCTTTAACTTATCTAAATGCCATAATTAACATCAAATAATAGAATTTAACGTTTCAAGAAATTGAATTAGTAATTAAACCAAGAGTACAGAATTCAGTTTATATTAATTTCTAGTCTGTAAGGAATTTATGTCCATAGACTGCATTAAATAAATAAATATATCGGCCGTTACCAAAATTTATTTGAATTTGAACTAGATATAACAAACACATGTACAATTTAAAATTTTTTATTTTGGGGCATAATAATTAAAAAACTACTTAATATTTTTGCCTAATATTTTATTTATTATTTAATAGAAGTGTTTTCTATAGAAAAATTTAAACAAAAGATTAAATTTCTTACATCGGTTTTACCCATTTTTGGCCAAGCTTGTGACAGTGTGCGACTGTCCAAGAATTACCCAAAATGTATAAGAAATCTTTAGCCTTTCAATTACTTCCAATTGAGTTTTTATAAGCCCGTTTTTACTGTTTCGTAAGCTAATGAAAATAAAACAAAAAAAAGAATCTAAACATTAATAAAAAAAATTCTAAATTTTATATTTTAAACAACAACAACAACAACAGCTAAACTAAAATAAAAGGGTTTTATTTTAGACTTCTGTTAATCACTGCCATACCCAATTTATATATGTATGTATGCTGGATCATAAGTATATGTGTATGTCTAGAAAACCAACACAATTTCAAAGCCTTCTGGTGATTATTTGTTCTCGTTTTATATGCCCAACGTTCTCTAGCCTATAATTATGGGTCGTTAGGGTCGCCGGTAGTTAGTTTGTTTTGTTTTATTTATTTTCTAACAAATAAATTTACAAAATTTAGGATTGTTTTTGTTGTTGGTTTTTTCATATGAATTTGGTTGAAGGCGTTACCACGTGTTTTTCAAAAAACAGAATATAAATTTTTGTAAAATTTCAAACCACAAAAAAGTATTTTTTTTTCCTTCTCAATATTAATTGAATTCTTTTCACAAATAAATTTAAACTTTAATGCACAGACTGACATACTTTGTTGCTTTAGAACTGAGAATTGGCAGCAGTCGTACAAAATAATATACCACAACTTATTTGCAAATCTAGTCCTTAGAATTCCAAGTTTAAATTTATTTTCTGCTATGAATGGGATTGTATTGGATGAATAAGTTGCTTAATAAATGCCAAACCACAATCGTATTCCAGCTGATCACTCCCAGACAATGATTTGATATTAAAAAATTACTGTTTATGTAGATGTTAGCCATCATTCAGATAATTAGGCTGTAGTTTGATATTCAATTTCATTTAAATTTTCTATGGTTTTCACTCAGTAATTTAGCTAACAAGTTGTTAATTAATATATGCCTGTTCTATACAGCAGATCACGTGTAATGCCTGTTATATTTTGTAAAAGTAAATGAAAAGAATTAAACTCTAAAGGTTACATTTGCTTATGTTGAGGAAAGCCTTACGAATATTAAGCTCGAAGAGTTCTTTAACAATCAAGTGATTGCTGTAGTAAATAAACTCAAGACTCTTAAACAAAAACAGTGTGAATTAAAATAATCGTCCCTTTTTGTAAAATTCTGCAAAAACACACAAAAATAATTAAGAACAATTTCAAACATGTGGAAGCAACAACTGAAAAAATTACAGGAAAATACAGCAACAACAAAAAAGAAAAAACGGAAGCAAAAATGTGATGACATCAACTTTAAACAATAAACAAGCAAATGTCAAGACTGACATTGTTTTAGCCAAAGGTATGAAAGACATACGAGGCCACTAGCTTGATGTACGACATTATTGTCAAGCAAATGAATATCTGTCCGTGCTTTTGTACCAGTATGTCTGTCTGTCCATCTGTTTGTCTGTCTTATAAAACAAAGCGGTAGAATACTTAGGACGTTAAGCCAATGCTTGTTTAAAGTGCAGATTTTTTTGAGCTCCTGGTTGTGGATTTCTTTTATTTAACAAGTTGGTTGGATGAAAACAAAGACTACAATGATGGTGAACGGATATGCAAATCGATTGCAATTTACGAAATTATGCAAACAAAATCACAACAAAGGCATTGCAGATAAAGAGTAGATGATGACGATCGGATCATTTTTGAGACGGATCTATGCTTTGTACTCAGCTATTGCCGTTTTTTTGTTTCATATTCATTTTTCTGTTTGCTATTTTGCTCTTTGATTCATATTAGCCGTTTTTCTAAACTCAAAATAATGATGTGCTTTTTTTTCTTATTTTTTTTTGCTGTACAATCGCACAATGGATTTCAAATCAAAAGAAACAAAATAAATACACAAAAAGAGTAACTAATAAATCTTTAACATTTTTCTTTTCTTTAACAAATCAAATAAGCAAAACAAGAACAACAAAAAACATTCGTTAATTCAAAAATATTTCAGAGAGAAATAAAATAACAGCAAAACTAAAAACTCCAAAATGATTGTTATCGCTCCATGCCACTATTTAACTGACAAGACAGCAACAACAGCAGCAGCAACAACAGAACAGTCATAGTTTTCATTTTTTTAGTTTGCACATACGACTAGTTGCTTAATGTTAATTTTTTCTTTTTTTAAGAACAAAAACCTTTTACATTAAAAATTAAAAAAAAAAACAATATTCAAACAGAATGTTATACAATTGCAACTTGCAAAGAATGTTTGTTACCATTTGTTATGTTCGAGTTTTAGGCAGAGCATTAAATGAATAAAAGTTTGGTTTGATGATAAACATAAACGCTAGAAAAACTTTACTTTATTTCTGTTTTTTTTAAGCAAATTGTACTGAAGTCTTCCCGGCTAAAATTTGCTAAAAACTTTGTGGCATCACTTGAATTAAAAACAAAAATATTTTTAAATAATCACCGTTATTCTGTAATAAAGGGCTTACAAGCACTTTTTATTATAAAATACCAGTTGACCCGGCAAACGTTGTCTTGCCTTAAAATTTTTATATATTCGATCTTTTTACACTAA
This sequence comes from Thelaira solivaga, assembly GCA_947397855.1. Lineage (NCBI taxonomy): Eukaryota > Metazoa > Arthropoda > Insecta > Diptera > Tachinidae > Thelaira > Thelaira solivaga. The sequence continues at coordinate 19,984,957 of OX377613.1, forward strand.
GAAATCGTACTCATAGAGTAAAGAACCGTGCGAGACCGGGTAAAAACAGATAGTAGGCAAATAAGCCAGATACCGACTATAGCGCTACCTGCCGGGCGGATTTGTGACGTTAAACCTTCCAAGATTATACATATAAACCTTTCTCTTGAATCACTTTATCTTTTAAAAAAAAACTGCATCAAAATCCGTTGCGTAGTTTTAAAGATTTAATCATACATAGGGATATAGGGACAGACGCGGGAAGCTACTTTGCTTTATACTATGTAGTGATTACACATGTGTGTAGTGATGTGTGGCTTTCAAGTATGCTAGTGCAGCCCCTTATTCTGTAAAAAAAATTTAGTCAATACTAGCTTATGTGTAAGCTTGGCGAGCCATGGAATTTAAGGTAACACTTATTATTTTTACAGATTCATATGCTCAAGTTCCAAAAACATAATTTTGATAGATATTGTTTTTTTTAGGAAAAATACTTCTTTTTTATGCCTATTTGAAAATTCCGGAAATTTCGCTGCGGGATTTCGGGGTTCAGTTAATAAATCCCTATTCCCGGGATTTTTAAAAGTCAGCACAGCTTGCGTATGTCTAGATGAATTTCTAGATATTTAATCTGGTTTTTTCCTTCGGAATAGTGACGTTGTTTATTTTAATTTAATGTGAATGTCACGTGGGCACATTTTGATCTTCCAGCTCGATTATATGAAGTTGTAAGGACTCGGATGCAATCTTTGGATCTTGGTGTACACTTAAGAATGCGTTATCATCTGCAAACGTGGATGTGGTTGTGTTTCAATTTGTAAGCACGTCGGATGTATAAATGATATACAATAGCGGGCCAAGTATACTTCCTTGTAAGATGCCTGGTGAAAATATGTCTTTCTATTGCACCTTAATTGTTCTATCAGTTAAATAGCTTTTAATCACTTTGCAGGTATTTGAAGGAAGAATTTATTTTTTAATTTAATTTACATTAAGCATTTTTTCTTGCTGCAAGCTGCCAAACCCCTTTCTTGATCGTAGAGGTTTTTTTTTATTGCATCGAATTTTCTAGGTAGTTTTATCATTAAGAAAATATTGAAATTTTTTTTTTCTTTTTTAATTAAAACGATTCGTTATAGAGGTTGCAGTGTTGGGTACTGGCATATATTTTTGATTTGCAAAATCCATAACAGAGCAGCTAGTGCTGCGAGAACAAAAAAATATATTCAGCTTGATACTAGTTCGTATGTTTGTTCCCTTTTTTTAATGCAATACTTGCAACATGTAAGTGTTAAAGTGTTTGTTTTAACAAATATTTCACCCGCTGTTTTTGGTGATGTTGTATCTAACCATTATTTATATGTATTTAGATGCAGACGGACAGACAGACAGACAGACAGACGGACATTGCAAAAATACTCATAAGTAAGTATTCTTTTTTTTATTTATAATATTTATGCTGTGTTGTATTATTATTGTTGCTGATAGTGGCTGACGATTAGTTGTTTTTGCTGCAGAAAAAAAAATATGTTGCAACATATTACAAAGTCAAGCAAAAGCTGAGAACAAATGGAATTACAGTGGCTGACTGTCTAGTGGACTAGCTGGCTGGCTAAAGGTTTTTTGTTTTTATTATTTTCTTGGCAGACTGGCTGTTTGCTTGTGGCAGTGGTTTGTGTTACAAAAGATCAACAGACATTTTATACGTTTTATTGGGATTTGTTTTATTATTTTATTTGTTGCTGCTGTACCCATGGATATACTAAATACTAAGCTCGTATAACATTTTTTGGTATTGTGGGTACAATTGCAATCACTTCTCACTTACTCACTCACTGTGTATCCATTCGTATATTCATACATTTATGGCATGCTCATTTTTGTTAACAATTGTTTTGGTGTTGCTGTTGCAAACTATTGTAGATCGTTTCATGAATAAGCCCAAGGCCAGCCACTTCATGTCGACGCAACCAATTGTACAAAAAAAGAAAAAAACTTAAAAAAAATTTATATAAAATCAAGAGATTTATGTACGATTTGTTTACATCGCTCAACAAAATGTTAAGATTTTATTTTTATTTTTCAAAAATTTTCCAAAACAAATCTGGCCATAAAAAACAAAACAATTTCAACAGATTTATTTTGCTTTAAAAATTGCACACAAAAAAGAACAATTAAAATTAAAAACTTCCAAGCGAAAGAAGTGAACAAAAAATATTTTCTTATTGTCTTTTATCTTGAACAAAATTATTTGTTTTTTTTGTATTTTTGTTTGATTTGCCAATCAAATAAGCAAATCATTAATTTGGCGTCTCTATATCTTTCATTTCAAGAAAAAAAAAATCTATTTTTCTAGTTTGTTTTCCTGTTTTTCTTCTAAAATTTCTCACAGCTCTTTGGCATTTTTGAGTTGATTGGTCACAAAAGGTTTTTGCAGAAAAACTCACAAAATCATTGGACTATTATGATGTTTCAGATTTGAAATTTTTGATTAATTTTTATTACATGCAATCAAATTTCTCAATTTTTAACGTTGCTAAAAACATCAATCAATTCAAAGCCACTGACGAGTGGGAGAGGGTTTTTAAACAGAATATAATTTATATTTTGTATTAAATATGGAATTTAGTTTGAAAAACATGTGTATTCAATTTAATTAAACTTTTAACTGGCCTACTTAAATACTTTAAGCTGAACATAATGGAATTTTCATTTTTAAGTTTTAAAAAAGAAATCGTTCAAATGGAGTACTGACGTACTGAGTGTGAGCAGAATACAAAAAATCATATTTTGACTTTTGGTTGGTTCAACAGCTAGTAAATGGTCGCTTGCATGTTCCGCTGAAATATAATTTACAACTTTTGCGAAATTCATTTTTGTTTTGAACACTTTATAAGGGAAAAAAATTCGAAAAGCAGCATTCGGTATTTTGTTACAAGAATTTCCTTGAAAGATTTTCAACGCTTTCATGATAATAAAAAATTAAGTTTTAGATTTTTATCGATATCTGACTTTTACAATAAAATTGTTATTTTGGCCACAACAACAACAACAGCTGAAATGAAAATATAAAAATTTTAAATACAAAAAATATGTTTACAAATTGGGTCAACAATAAGCAGAAAAACTCATAGTAGTCGGACACACAATCGCACTCTCTCTCGTAACAAGAAGAAAAGAAAAAAGAAACTTAATGCATAAAAAACCAATAAATTAAACTCGGTTCGGCAAAAAAAAAATTTACATTGAACAAATCTTGACTTGTTAATATTTTACAAAAAATTCAAAATAAGAAAAAAAAATTAATAAAATGAAAAGAAGAAGAAAAATATTCTCTTCTGTGTCACAAACACTTTTTTTTTTATTAAATTTTAAAGAAAACACGTAACTTTTTAACGATCCTCTAATATGATTGAAAAAAAGTATCGCGTGTCTGTGGTATCACAAGACTTTCGTAAAAAAAAGTTCAAGTAAAAAGTTTGTTTGCAACAGGTAAATAAAAATGAAGACAACCGACCCATTGTGTGTTAGCAAAAACAGAATACAAAATTGTGAAAAGCTTTTCTTGGATCAGTTTGTAATCAGTTGGGGCACATTTTTTTTAAATGTTTCCTACACACGAGTGAGTATTCCTGCAGCATCAGCATCAGCCAGTCAACAACAGCAGACATCATAATGAGTTGCACACACTACACCATCATCTTATTGTTTTATTGTGGTTGCTTTGCTTTTGTTGCAGTTACTGCTTTTCATATGATAAAAAACCAACTGGCTTGACTGACAGGCAAACGGGCGGCTAATGTGACTCGATGTTGTCTTCAACAATGCACAAAGCATTTATGAACTCAGAATGAGGTAAGAGAGTCTGCTAAAGCATGGATGCCAATGCCAAAAAAAGTGAATCTTCAATCGAAACTTAGAGAGGAAAAAGTTAAATATAATTTGAAGGTATGCAGGAACAACGTTTTTTTACACGGCCAATTGCAGTTATACCTGCAAAAGTATGGCAAAAATCGAAAATCGTTTTCTTTTTCTTGCTGTTGTAGTTTTCTTTTAGTGCCTGCATGCCCTTTTTATTTAATTTTTCTTTTGTTTGTTTATTTTTTGCTGTGTAAGCGCATGCTTATCGACGTCGTCAACACATCATTTTTAGACTGTTTTATTAATACACTTGTAGAAAGTACAAATTATTTCAGAATTGATATACAAACAAACAAAACACATGAGAAATGTAATAGCAACATTGTTGCTAAAACAACATGCCAGCTAATGTTAATGAGAAACATGTACTCAATAAGTAACTGAACCATCTGTAAAAGCCAGCGCACTCTAATAAATACAAATGTGTGTATACACACGCACACATGCACATATATATGCACATGCACATGCTCCTTAAATGCCATAATCAATACGTTGAGTATGAAATTCAATTAAATTCCAGTTTTTCGCTTGCATTAAAGTTGGTAGCCAATAAGATTTTTTTTATTTATTTATTTTTCTTTTGGTTTTGCTTTGAGAAATTTTATCCGTAAATTCTTTTTAAAGCAAATGAGTTTGCTGATTGAGTGCCAGACGTTGAAGGAATCATACAAGTCCATCTAATTAACGGTTTTATTTTGATTACTTATTTCAATTTCTATTTATAATTCAAATTCTTCAGAATAAAAACGAAAAAAAAAATAGACAAACTTAAAAACTGCACAGGACAGATAAGGAAATAGAAAAAAATTAACTAAAAACGAAATTCAAATAAAAAAATAAAATTTTTCCAGAAACACTTGCAACATTTTGATTAATGTGAAGTGCAGTGCTTCTTGCTTACGCCAGTCAGAGGAAATCTATAAATATAAAAGAGTAACGTTATTGACTTTATGACTTATCATCATCGCCCAGCCCAACGGCTAAAGCTACGGATGAAGAAGGGGTTTTTGGAAATTCGTATATTAAGGGAGTAAAAAAGGGTAAAATCGGACTTATATCTACAGATGGAGACAAAAGTCAAATTAGAAATTATTTTACTAAAAAATAAACAAATGGGTATTTGGTACTTGTTTGATATTTGTACATTTGCGAGATAAAAAGCTTAAAAAATTAATGTTGGTGCGTTTTTTAACCTCATTTATTTTTCAAAGTAACAATCACAGCAACAAACACTAAATTGTGTTCTTCTCTTCTTAGAAAAGTCTTCACTTTTTTTAAAATTTGAGCAACTAAGGGGTAAAATATGTACCTCTTTTTACTACTTTTTCTAAAAATCTTACTTAATATAAATTGATGCATCATATAAAGCATTTGGTTATTCATTTAAATATAAAAATCAATTTAAAAAAAATTTATCAAGGGAGAAAAAAAGCACCAAAATACGATTAGTACTTTATATGTAAACAATTTTATTGGTATTTTTTATGTTATCTGCAAACCTTAAATTGTGACCGTGAAATTAAATGGTACTTAAATCGTAAAAGGGATGTTATGGTACTTTTTACTAGTTTAAATGGTACTTTTTGATTTTTTAATGCCAACGAAGCTAGACGTATGAGCAAAGTGAAAAATCAATGGTACTTTTTATTAATTTTAATTGTACTTTTTGATTTTTTTTATGTAATGACACTAGAAGTACAGGATTAGACCCTAAGCATAATGAAAAATCGCTAAGGGGACAAATGGTACTTTTGTAAATTTTTTTTAGTATTTTTTTTTTATTTTATTATTCTTGAGCAAAGTAAAAAACATTAAAGGGACAAAATGTTACCTTTTATTAATTTTTATGGTTTTTTATATTCTTTAATATTAACGAACCTACAATTACTAGACTGGACTCAAACGGTAAGGCTAAAAAATAATTAATAGAAGCCAGGAGTACTTTTTATTTAGGTACTATAATAGTACTTTTTGATTTTTTAATATTAGCCAATCAAAATGGTACTTTGATATTATTAGTATTAAAAAACCTAGAACTGAGACCATTTAGATCTACATCGAAATAAAAAATAATATAGCAACAACATGGTACTTCGCTGACGTAGTCTTCCGATTCTAATTGAGGACCGTTAGGCCGCCACGTAAACCAACTAGCTTAATAAAACTTTCAACACTTATAAGCTTAGCACAGGTGAAGTTATTTTTCCTGCAAATATTGCAGATTTATATTCTTAATTTTATGCAGCTGATGTTGAACAATAAAATTTGTGTCAGTGTAAAAGCATTTTAATTTTTCTGCCTTCTTTTTTCCATACAAAATTGGAGCATAATATACAACCACAAATACCCATTAAAACGCAGTCACTACTCAACGTTTGCACAGGTTAATCAGGACACAAAAAAAATCACATTTATTTAGTGCGTAGTGACATGCAATTTTTGTGTTTTTATGGGTTGATTTTAAGGAAATGGAATAAAAACGAACAGCAACAATCTCCTTTACCAAAGAAGTTTAATAACAAACAATAGTTTGGGCTGAAAAAAAAGGAAAACAAACAGAATCTCAATGCAAATATTGGTTTTTTGGTAGACTTTCGCCAGGAAAAGGTAAAGCGAAATAAATCGTTTCAAAATTTAACACACAATCAAAACCAATAAAAAACGGTTTTTTTTCAATTAAATTTTTTTGTGAATCATTGACATGAGCGGAGAAATTTTAAGACCAGAATTTGTTAGTTTATAAAGTAAACGCAAGCCTCTGGCCCCTCGCTATTAACGCCAATGGCTATCAAAATTCTGCACTGTCTTGGAGAGTAAAATAAAAACTCAAAAAGAACTAAAAAACTTTAACCATCAATTTAGAGTTGTAAAGTAAAGGATTGAGTTTGTTTGTAAACCCTACTTTATTGTCATTGCTGCCGATAAAATTGAATCCAATTCGATAATTGCAAGTGGTGGTAGTTGTAGTGGTAGTGGTGATGGTTAAAGTTGTGCGAAATTATGATTTTACACAAAAGTTGATTGAAAATGAATTTTATTTTATAGCTGCAGGCCTCGTTGATCATTTCATTGTTGTTGGTTGTTATTAAAAAAAAAACAATGTTGTAACAACAATCGATTAAAACCAACAATAAAATTACAGTAATCAGCGATAGTGCAACATGTTCATAATTTTTGAAGCCACATAAAAAGTTTCTCATCCATCTTTTGTGCAGATTGTGTTCAAAGATATGTAGCTGCTGCTCTGTCTGTCTATCTGTCTGCTAGAACTGAAAGTTTCTGTCTTTCTCCCTCTATCAGTTCATCATCGGTATTCAAAACTTTAATGCAAAATATTTTGTTAATCAGCAAATGGCCTGCAGCTTAAAGTAAAAATTTTTATTGAAGCATTTTTGGACAAGTGATATGCACCGATTTAAATATTAAAAATAAGAAAAAAATTTACTTGGCTACACAAATTCTTGTTTACTTCTTTCAATTTTAAATGCATTTTAATAATCTCATAAAAATGTTCATATTTGTCATCATTAAATTTTTATCTGGTACAAGATATAAACAAAATAATAAACAATATAGCAACACTAACCACAACAGACAACAGAACAACATAATTGCAATAACAAAAATTATGATGAGAAACAAAGGGAAATGCCAGGGAAAGGGGCAAGCAAAAAAAAATGGAAAAATGGCAGAAGGAAAGAAGAAATAACCCATAACTGCCACTTAATAATTTCTCTTTAAGAAAAAGGAATTCTGACATTATAGAATTGATTGTTGTTGTCAATGCAGTTGTTGCAATTGTTACTGCTGCTGTTGTTCTCGTTGTTGATATTACAAATATGTGTATGGATTCTGTTTGCTGCACACACACAACGGATAAAGGAAAACAACGGAACATGAAACATGTCTTTGTCGTTCTTAAATATTCGTTTTAAATACTTTGCACTGCCAGTACTAAAAGAAAAGCGGTCGTCTAAGTTCATGTTTGCACATGTAACGCAAGCCAATATTACAAAATTTTTTATTTCATATTTATCTGAAGTCATTTGAGAATAACATTCTGAAAAAATTAATTTCAAAAAAAAAATTTTATTTTACATCTTTATCGATTGTCAGTCATGTTAGGTTAGGTTATACAGGGCACTTAAATAAGAAAAAGAGAAGCTGAGCTCACTTGGGTACTGTGATGAGGTCCCTGTTCTAAGAGGAAGTGAAGAAGGATAGCACTAGGGATAGAAAAGTAAAAGGAAATAAATAAGAAGAAAAAGATAAGTCCGTCGCTTAAACCAATCGACCCTTATAGTCGACAGCGCGGTGAGACCCTGCAGGTAGCCCTCTCCAAAGTATATCTTACGCCGCTCTTCTAAGGCAAAACACCAGGGGGGCTATTATGTATTTCGATTCGAATCGAAAAGGCTTTCAAAGATAATTTTCAATTTGAAAAAAAAAAATTTTTTTTGTAGAAAATTCGAGAAAAAAATTAACATTTTTAAAATTACCCTTAAAATTGTTAATACAACCCTGCTGAATTTTGGAAAGGACTACATATTTAATTTTTTTTCAAATTAAAAATTCTTTTCGAAAGCCATTTCCATTCGAATCGAAATATATAATAACCCCGCAACAGAGAAAGTGTTCTAAAATCTGCTTCTCCTCCCCGTCTTGACAACTTTTATAATAGTCGTTTGATGGCAAGATCATTCTCCCAGCGTGGTTGGCAAAAATGCAGTGGCTTGTTACTACCGCCACCACATTTCTCAACTGGGCTGTTTGAAGTTCCAGTAAATCACTGCTGCAGTGGATATCTAGTTTAGGCCAGATCATCCTCGCCGTATTAAACGTCTGCTTGTCTCCCCATCTGGACTGTGCTCTTCGCAAAGATATGCTCTTTATCTGCTGTTTGCACACCGAGAGACGAATGCGCGCAGGGCATTCTTTACTGAGAGCCGCGGCCCTTCCTTTCCCAGGTTATCCGCTCTACAGTTCCCTATAGCGCAACCACCGAATGTGACGTCATTTTATGTAAGGTACCATAGCCAGTCTGTTGCTTTATCGCCATCAATTCAGCTTCTAGAACGCTGCCTTGATCGGGGAGTTTGAAAGATATACTAGTTTCACACTTCTCAATATAGACTCCACCACCAACTCCAGAACTATTCTTAGAGCCATCGGTAAATACATCCAGATTCTCTCAAAGAGTAGAAGATCCCATGGAGATTTCCGTTTCATTCGAAATCGTAAATCCTAAGTACCTTTGTAGGAATGGTCTTCGATCAATGTAGTCAATGAGATGGCGGATCTCGCTTTAAGTACTAATTATGTCCAAGTGTCCGACGCTCTAAGTCATGTTAGAAAAGAAAAATGTAGCCCACAATTTTAAAAAGGATTCATTAAGGATGTATGGAAAGCCATAAATGCCTGCTGTAGTTTTAGTCAAACTGTTTGCATGCTTGAATGTACATATAAAAGGATTGAGCTTTTAATCGCGTTGTTGATTCTTTTTGCTCTGGCTTTAAGTGAGTGAGTGTGTATGTCAGTGCGCGTGCGATGCTGATGTTGTCGGATTTTTGTTAAAAAGCAGCATTTCATTGCTAAACGAAAGTTTCATACAAATCACAAACAATTTAATGACAGCTCAATACAGTTTTTGTGTATTTAAAAAAAAAATTTTTTTCGTTTATTTTGTTTTTTTTTTTTTTTTTGGCCAAAAGTAATAAAAATGCAATTCAGTTGAATGTATTAAGAATGAGTGGCGGTTTTTTTTTTGTCTTACTGTTTTATATGAAAAAAATATTCATAAATTTATTGTTATAGACGGATTCAAAGCAAATGCAACAACACATTTTAAGCGAAATGGAGTCAATACTAAAACTTTTTTCGAATAATAAAACCAAATCAAAAGAAGCAACACAACTAACCAATAACATGCAATCGATTTTTGTGCAATATTTTTGTTTTGTTTTGAAATTTGGCATTTAGGGACTACACAAGACCAACCAAACAACCGCCGCGGCGGCAGGAGAGTGAAAAGAACACCACACGAATTCAGCCAGAACAGCCAGTGTCAATAAAATTTGACTTAAAATACAATTATGTTGGCAATAATATTTGTTTTTGTTTTTTGTGAACACACCATATTGGGGACTTTTACAGTTACAAGTTGCTCACATCAATAGCGTCAAAATGACGATGATATTTTTTTTTTAATTCTAAATGAATGCAAGTCGTTTGTGGTTACTAATTTTTTTAATGTTTTATTTTACAAATTAAGAAAAAAGTAAACTTTCGCAAGTGACAAAGGATGATATTTTAAAATTTGTTTTAAAGAAAATCTCAGTCATCTTGTGATCTCAAAAAACAATACACTAAATAACTCGTTTAAAAAAATATGTGGGCCATAATCATAGGATTTGATTAAGAGCTTTCGTTTGTTTACAAGAACTTAACGGGAGAAAATTATTTTCCCGGCCTTAATTTCTGAAAAAATCTGTCAAAATTATTAAAGCTTAATTACGAAGGCCTGCATCTGTAGCATGAATAAAATCTTTTTTATTTAAAAATTAAAAATAAATTCAAATGATTTATGGCCAGAAACTAATTAAATCTTAAAATTGTTTTATTGGTTTTTTATTGTAATAAAACTGGTGGGAGTAAATTTTAATAAAAAAAATTCTTTTTTTCTATATTTTGCTAAACATCTGTTACGGAAATTGAATACACATTTTAATTTAATTCCATTTCTTTTTATTTATTTTTTTAATTTTGTGTTGTTGTCATTACTATGACCTTTTTTTCGAATGAAATCATTTAATATCCTTGAAAAAAAAATTATTTAATTAAAACTCCATTCAACATACGCAGTGATTTTCTTTTGGATTCAGCCAGCAAATGACTTTTAGCAGCAACAAAAATAACAACAGAAACTAATGAAAATGGAAAATTTAAATATTTTGAAAATACAAAACCATTCAAGTGCACCTGTGTTAAACGAATGAAACAAAACTGAAAATCATATTAAAAGTAACACAAGAAAAAGAAATACAATTAAACTGAAATAATTAAAAATAAAGAAGAAAAAAGTGTATGTAACAAGAGAACCCGTCAGAAGATAATAAAAATTATTAAAATCTAAGGAAAAGTTAAATTTTACTTGAATCAGGGTTGGCTAAAAAGGAAGGGAAAATTTGAATTCAATTACAGAGCAATAAAATTTCAACTTGGGGCACTAATTTATGTGTTCCCAAGATCTCTCTCAGGCTCGCTTTAAAACTTTAAAAATTTCCCTCTAGACTTTGTTTTTTTTAATGAAAATCTTTTCAAAAATATTTTTCTGTTTTATGCAGCAGCTTAAACAATAAAACATAAATTGCTTTAGCAACTAAAGAATCTTGGAAATTAATTTAACAAAAAAAAAAATTAATTCGTTTTAATTTTGCAACTGTAACATGCATTCATAGCAATTTTTTTCATTTTTTTTTTTGCTGCTCTTCTGCTTTAATTTCATTTTATTATTTCTCTTTTAATTATAAATCTCATACTTCTTATCAATTTTTCACTTGTGTTTTTTCTGCTGCATTAAATTCTGTAGTTCTGTTTAGTTCACTGAATTTGTTTTTCGTTGCTTTGTTGTTAATTTTCAGTTTTAGTGGGTCTGTTTAAGTGTAACTCTAGTTTTTTATTCTCTTTAAAGTCACACACATACAATCACACAGTCAGTCAGTTATTTTTATTTAGTGGCCAAGATTTTCATTAAATGGATTTCCATTTGTGTGTTCGTCAGTATTTTGTTTTTTAATTATTATTTATTTATTTTTTTTTTTTGTAAAGGAACACACTTGTTTTCTTTTGCTCAATTCGCTCAAGATTTCAAGAGGAAAATGTAAATTTCGTCCTTATTTGTTGGCAACAAATAAAAATAAAATATATAGTTTTTACAAAATAACGGTCAGGTGAAATTTAAGCTTAAAAAGTTTTTAAACCAAAATCGAGCACACTGAGAAATAATAAAAAAAAAAATAAAATTAAATTCAAGCTGTTAAAATTAATTAGAGTGATCATAAGTGCTGACTGTGGGATGATGCGCAGTTTGAAGTCAATTTAGTTGTCGTCATCAAGAAATCGGGTGCAAGTGATCCAAGATTTTGCTTTTTAATGTTTCTAAAAACACGAAATTTAATTTAATTTTTACATGCAAATAATTTTAAAAAAAATTTAAAAAAAAATGATGAGACATTTTTTATACCCTTCACTGTTAGTAAGAAGCAAGTTTGTGATTCCGTTTGTAATTTTTACATGTATGGTGCACCCTACAAAGTATATATATTCTGAATCCTTATAAATAGTGCAGTCGAATAATCCATATCCATCTGTCGTTGAAATTAACTTTCTGAAGTCCCTAAGCAACGTACAGAAAATAAAAATTTATTTTTATAATAAAATAAATAAATTTTTATAATACGACCTTAAGCTTAATAAACAGCCGTTTCATTTATATAAAATTTTTTTTTTATATTTGAGAAGAATGTGGCAAGTAAAAAATATAAAGGGTATATAAGACTGGTTTATGCGTGAGTTTGTGCGATAGTGCTTACCATAACCATCGCGTCTCTAGTTTAAAGGTAAAAAAAATTGCGAAAATATTTTCACAGGACATTGAGGAATTTTTGTGTGAATTTTAAATTTAAAATTATTCATTCACACTTTTTTTCTTCGTGTAAATGCCTTGGGTAGCAAATATAAATATTATCCTTTCATTTTTGTTGTTAATTTTATAGTAGTTACTGTAAATGGTGTTATTGTTGTTGTGTGTGTGTTGTAATGGGATGCCTTTAACTGTCACTGTGCCTGTCAAAAGCGACATTACCTTGGCACTTGGCAACATTAAAGAGAATAAAGGATAAACAAATATGTTTGCATGCAAATAATTTACATTTACATACTCGTATGTACACACATTTGAAACACTAACAGTACATTTGTATGAGTGAAGGATAACTGACTGTAAATGTGACACACACACACAACCAAAATGTGGGATAGATGAAATTTAAATAAATGACTGACAGAATGGTAAAGTGACTAGACGGTTGTTGGTAGAATGGATGGCAAGCGACATGCATAGATGCTCGAATTGCCGGTTGATTGAAATTGTTGCTGGTTTGCTGTTAATGGTTTAGAGTTGGCTGGTATAAGCAACTGAAGATCTGCAGTTAACTTGACTACGATAATGCTTTGAGGCTTAAAAGTACACATGCTCGTACTAAATACAAATGATATTACAGGTGCCAACATAAAAAGCACACACACAGCAAATGGCATAATAACGAAACACTTTTGCATTGCCCTAATTTGAGTCCTTTGGTTTTCACAGACTGCAAGTCAAGAAGCTAAAAGGGAAGTGGTAACAGAACATGCTTAATGCATGATGATTTTTTTTTTGTTATCACTTACCTGCTATACAAAGTGACCTTTAATTTGTTTTAACTTGAGAGCAATCGAGATTACAGGTTAAGGAAAATACACGAAAAGAAAAATAAAATAAACGACCAAAGCAAAGACTAAAAGCAGATGATAAAGTCAAGTAAAACAATAAACACATCTGGAATAAAATTATATTTCACTTTATTATTAAGAATTCTACATAAAATTGTCTTTTTACTTGACCCAAAAAACAAAACAAAAAAGACTTCATGTACAAATTCATAATTTAGGCAATTTATTTTCATAAATTTCTTGAGAAATTTAAAATTTACAAAATCCACAACATTAAAAAAAAGAAAAACAAAAAACGAAGTAAAACAAATTGCAGTTGTAGTTGTGGCTGTGTCCACAATTTCTCTAAACGAAGAGCAGAAATTAAAAAAAGTTTAAACAATTTTAAGCAATTCCAAAACGAATGCAAATTGGCAATGTTGAATGTCTGCATCCATGTGACTTTCGATGATTAATTGGTCATCTCACGTGCGATTTTTATATTGTTTAACTTGGTTTGAAAAAAAACTAAATTTTTTTTCCAATTTTTCTTCTTTCAGGGAATTTTTTTAAATAACTAAATTATAAAAATCTGAGAAACTATTGGTTTAAATAAAATAAATTAAAAAAATCGCTTTTTTTAAAATAACGATAATCAAAAGCAAAATAATACAATAGCGGAATTCACTCTTAAATGCAAACTACCCTTTTAAGTCAGGCAGATATTGTAAGTATGGCAAAAAATTTAATTTTGCACTTCACAACAACAAAATATATGAAACGTTTTCTAAAATTCGAAAGACTGAAAATCATTGCAAAAAGCAAAGCACAAAAAGCTTGCACCATCAAAACAGCTGCACGAAAGAAACAACTAACATAAAGTTCAGAGCCCTTATTTTTTACGGCGGTAGTAAATGTAAGTTTTATTAAAAACACTAATAAAATAAAGGGAAATTTTAGTTTTATAAAGGTTGTTTTTTATAGACGTATAGAACTTTAAATTGCAATAAAACAACGATGGATTATTCGATTGACATGAATTTTATTTATCCGAAAGATAATCTTGTGGCATTACATTTTAAATATGATTTCTGGCATATGACCGCCACGGCTGGCTTGGATGTAGTCCAATCTGGACGTCCAATTTTCGATGACTTTTTCCAACATTTGTGGCCGTATATCGGCAATAACACGGCGAATGCTGGTCAAGCGTTTGTGGCTTATCCGCATAGACCAATGACTTTACATAGCCCCACAGAAAGTAGTCTAGCGGTGTTAAATCACAAGATATTGGAGGCCAATTCACAGGTCCAAAACGTGTCTTTCAATAAATCGATTGTGGCACGAGCTGTGTGACATGTTGCGCCGTCTTGTTGGAACCACAGCTCCTGGACATCATGGTTGTTCAATTCAGGAATGAAAAAGTTAGTAATCATGGCTCTATACCGATCACCTTTGACTGTAACATTCTGGCCATCATCGTTTTTGAAGAAGTACGGACCAATGATTCCACCAGCCCATAAAGCCCACCAAACAGTCAGTTTTTCTGGATGTAACGGTATTTCGACATACACTTGAGGATTAGCTTCACTCCAAATGCGGCAGTTTTATTTGTTGACGTAGCCATTCAACCAGAAGTGCGCTTTATCGCTAAACAAAATTCGCTTATGAAAATCGGGAACAACGGTAATCTCGTTTTCGAAATAAAATTGCACTATTTGCAAGCGTTATTCAGACGTGAGTCTATTCATGATGAATTGCCAAACTAAACTGAGAATAAATCACTTGACAGCTGTTAAATCGGTCGCCATCTTGAACAGTAATGCCAACTTAAAGTTCTATACTTCTATAAAAAATACCCTTTATAAAAATAAATGAATTAAAAAGAAATTACAAGAAAATTCATACAAAAACTGGAGTTAATTTTGCCTTGTAAAATTCTAAGGACGTCGCGCCACGGCATTAAGTTTCAAAAATGTACTGCGTCTTAGCTAATGCTGTACTCTGTTCTTTATATGCGTTTTATGTATAAAAAAAGGAAAATAAATAAACATCAAATTCATAATTTCGTATTTATTTTTTTGATAGCTTCGGCGTTGTCCTTGTTTCAAGGATTTAATTAATATGCAAAATTTTTTTATTTTTTTCAGTAGGGCAATAAAATCGATTCTGATGAAGTACTTTAACGAATTCTAGAAATGCCATCAATTTTTTAGAGCATATTTTGCTTTAAATGCATATTTTTTGTGCATAATTTGTTTTAAATGCATATAATTGGTGCATTATTTGTATTCATTTTTATATTTTTATTATTCAAAAGTGTTCATCTACTGATAACTCGCAAAGTATAAAAAAATAAAAAATCACACATTTTTGGGAACATTTAGGGTACCACATTCTTCTTCTTTTGTGTCACAATAATATTGTCAGATGAATACTAATGCATAATTTTCGATTCTTAAACAGCCAAGACGAAAAAAATTGCATTTTGACTTTTTTTAAATTAATTTTATGCCTATTTTGATGTAGAAAGCGATGAAATATGTATGGACTCAGAAAGTAGATTCATATTTTGGAATGTATTTTGTCACTGCATGAATGAATAACATTGAACAATTTTCGATTCTTAAATTCATTAAAAACACAACCCGTAAACATTACTATTTTGCCTTTTATTATATTGACTTTGTGGCTGTTATAATTGTCAAAGCGATCAAATCATCTAGAAAACTTATATGAGAAGCATTGGCTTTCCAAGTTTTCTAGAAGATTTAACCGTTTGCAAAACGAAAAGAGTCAGTTTGTTCATTTTATGGAATAATTAATTGACGATGTTGTAAACGTAAGCATTGTCAGGCAACATAGTCTTGTAAGGTGTGGAAACATATTTGCACACGACTAAATGCCATTTAATTTTCAGAGTTTAAAGTTTGAATCGTTTACTCAATCTAAAAGATATTTTATAAAAGTATTTTTGAAAAAGTAATTTTCCAATTAAATATTTAAATATGTTTTTAGAATATATGCTAAGAAAAAACGAATGTCTTTTTATTTTCCATAAGGGCATTAGTTTACATTTCAGTGCATATTTTGTATTTTTAAGCGCATGTTTTATGGGCATGATTATCAGCATGGGCTATAATCCTACCGCAAATATGTATTCATTAGTGTTTTGTTTATGTTTATTTTTTATGAAATCAGCTGTGATGATATTAAAATAAGTGCAAATTTGCTTTAATTGCACATATACCATTAAGAGTGAATTCCGCTGCTGATTTTAGTTTGGGCTTTGCTTAAGCAACATTTTCAAACTTTCCGTAGGGTATACATTTGCAGTAAATTCTTTGAAAATTATTGTGTTTTAATAATAGTGAAAAAAAAATTATAAAAAATACACACAATGTGCCTGCACACATTTTTCATACCCTTTAATATTCAATAATCTTCAATCTTGTCTAAAAATAGTTGAGCGAAATTATTTAGCAAAAAAAATTAAAAAGAAGGAGAACAAGAAAAAAAATCTTGAAAACACTCTAGTGGTGTTGAACATGAACACCATAGCATCCATCCATGTTGAATGGCTTAGATGAGAGGATTGGAAACCTCAAATCAAAGACGGCCAAAAACAAAAAACAGAGAAGAAAAATATAAAAGAAAAAATCAAAAAGAAAAAAATGTTGAGCTCACGACCTCACGTTGATGATGTACTGGCTTGCATCAGCATCGGTATCAACAACAGAAAATGCAATTGCAATTGCAATTGCAACTACAACAGACCAGTCACTATGTGCTGGTGGTTGCTGATTTCTATATTGTATGTGTGTGTTGCTGCCTGCTGCTGTTGTTGCTGTGGCTAGTTTGCAATTTACGAAAGAGATGATGATTATTGTCGATGTTAAACTTGTACTTTTAGTTTTAGTTTTAGTTTTAGCTGTTGTTGTTGTTGTTAGTTCCACAATATTTTTCATTGCTTGAGTTGCTTTATTTTTTTTTTCCTGTTGTTGTTGATGATGATTTGTATGTGCAAAACCCCTCTTACAAAACATGACGACGTCGTTGAAAAAATGATGTATCTTCTCAGATGAAATGATGAGGCAGTCAGGCAAGAATTTGTACAAAAACAAAACCCTTTTATAGTGGCAATTATGGTTTAAGTCAAGTTACCCCTGACTTCCCATAGTTTTTCACAAACACAACAAACATTTCTAGATGAGATCAGCATTTTTAGCAAAAATTCAACCACTAAAAAACCAAACAGAATCAAACACAACTTTAGAGTACAAACAAAAACAAATCTTGGGGGTTAACCAAAGATTTCATTTCAAAACTAATTTAGATTGGTTTCTCCACAGAACACAACACACAATGGCCGGCCATTCTTATTACCAAACAACACAAAAATGGAAATGGAAATAAATTTAGCTCATAAATTATGCTGATATCTAGTTTCTTACAAACAACACAAACACAAAATACTGCACAAGCCCATGCACACAGAGAGTAATTCCAGAACAACTGGAAACTAAACATTGACTAATATTCGTTTTCATAACTTGATTGTGGATTTGATCACAAAACATGACTTGGCAGAAACAAAAATCCAAACAAAATTTGCCCTCACAAAAATAATTAAACAGAAAAAGAAAAAATACAAAAAAAGAAAGAACAAAGTTCTCATTCATTAAAACAACAAAAAAAAAAAATGCAAATAGAAAAATTCATTTAAATTAAAAAAAGCCGCGCAAACTTATAAATTCGAAATGCATTATCATGGTATATTAGGGAGGTGTACAAGTAATTTCTTTCATTTGCACACACAAATTTAATTGAGCTGTTTTATTACTATGCTTCCTCTTCTTCATTTCCTTCTATTCAGGTATCACAAAGGGACCACCACGTCGAGGACCCAAGTGAGCCCAGCTTCTGTTTTTTTTTTCCTTATTTGGGCGCCCTGTGTAACCTAACCTAACCTTACCTATATTTAAAAGTGCTATAAGTATACGTTTTTTTAAATGAGTCAGCTTTAGTACCAGTTAGATAGCATCCTTATCCACTTTCAAATAAAACAGTTCAATTATAAAATAATTCATAAAAATTTGCTTTTCTTTATACGATCATCATTCACAGTAAAAACAAAGAGGAACGTCTGTTGTGAGAACTAAAATTTAGTGAGAGATACAATCGCTCAATAAATTTTTAACAGAAGTAAGCTTTGGACTGTATTATCGAGTTCTGGTTGATACAACTAAAAAATTTAATTTTCACAACTGAATTTTTGATTTGTAACAAATATAGTTCTCACAACCAAAATTGTATTCTCTGTGTTCAGATGAAAAAGTTGTGTTTATTACAGACTAAGATGAAATGAAAATGATACGAAACTGCTGCTCAAAATTCTTAATAGGCTTAGTGCTGGTGGGCTTTCTCTTTCAATAAAAAATTTTTTTTTTTAATCTTACGAAGCAAAGATAATAATTTCAGTTGAAGGAACTAAAGTTTTATAACGACAGAATTTCAGGGCAAAGCCCAATAATATAAATATAATTTTTGTATGATTTTTATTTTTGTTCAGTTTTAAATTTGAAACGAAATCACTTTTTATCAAAACCCTTAAGTTTCACACAACAAAATGTGAACGAATTCATAAAAGTCATAAAAAAGTACAACAAACGCAAGTAACTGCAATTTTATTTGAGGCTCAAATATGAGAAAAGAATGGTACGCATAATCGTTTACACACGATCGCCTAATAAAGATTAGAGGACTTTAATTTATGCTCGACATGTGTCTTTAAAACACCCTGAATCTATTTGCGTTTGCTGTTGCAGTGCAATTAAAATGGCCAACAGTTTGGTTTGTTTCAGAAAAAAAAAATACAAAAAAATTCGTTTTAGCTGTTTTGTTGTTGCCATTTCAAAAAGAGTTTTAAATAATGAAATCATTATTTAAAAAAATAAGAATTATTTCCTCTAAGCCTGTCTTTAGAACTGATATCACTTATTTACTTCAATATTTTCATAAGCAGGGCAAAGGACTTCATGCAAATGCATGTTAGTAAATGAATAGTAGAGCAGTCGTTGCTCTGAGACTAATATCTTTGCAAATCACAATATTTCCCGGAAAATGGCATAAATTTTTTAGTGCATATTTTTGCATATTTTGCTTTACATGCATGTTTTGATATATTTTGTTATAAATGCTAAATTTTTTGTCATTTTTCGCAATATTTATATAAAAAAATTTGCTCTTATCTTTGTGTTCACGATAAGAATAAATAAATACTGAAACTGAAGGAATTAATTCTTTTAGGAATATTGTGAATAAAGTATTACAATTGACATTACAAGTTAGTTAATGCTTGTCATTTTTTGCAAGTTCATTATGCAATAGTGGCTTCATGCTGGGTGGAACTACATCCAAACGATTCTAAGTGGAGATTATGGCCAAAGAGTTAAAAATACAAAATTTTCTTAATTAAACTGTCACTCGAAACATGATATGTCATGTATAAAACCCTCTTCTACCTGCTTGAGACAAAACACTGGCTCAATTAAATTTATAATCATTCAAAAACACACAACAATTAAAAATTTTAACTCCTTAAAAAATAATAAAATAATTTTTAATTGATGTTTATCGCTAAAAGAAGAGGCAAGTAAGGCAACTGACATCAACCATTTAAACAAATAAAATAATTATGTGCACGCACATCAAATAAATTAAAAAATTTCAAAACTAGCAATAAAATTAATTTTAATATTGAGCGAGAGTAATAAATGCGAGGTGTTCAAAATGTTTAATAATTTTTTTAAATTTTCCTAAATTTAACTATTCGAAAGGGGTCTGACAACTGTCCAGCAACTACAAACATGCAATGCTGCACCATTAAAATAATTTCATAATTTTGTCAAAAAAAAAAAAAAAATAACGCCGTTTTCAAATAATTAAACGCCAATGCCAAGAAGAAAAAAACAATTTCAAAGTAGAAAAATTATTACAACACGAAAACAATTTAAAATAATTTTCTTTTTATAATGAAAAAAAAAGAATTAAAACAATTCATTGATAGAAAATATCTCACGCTTGTAAATAAAAAGATAAATCTGGCTTAATTGCAAATTGAAAATGTTAAAAAATGCAACCGAACTAGCAGCACAGAAACAGACTGAGAGGAGACTTTAAATGCTCCTTGTGTATGTATTTAGGAGAAGCAGCAGCGGGCAAATGCTTCATTTAAAAAGCTTGGCTGGCTTAAGAGCATTAAGTCAAACATGTTTTAACAAATTCACAATTGCTTTGTTGTTGTTTAGTGTTGTTATTAAAGTTAAGAATCTTTGGTATGAATGCATTGCACTCTTCTACCCAATAACACTTCGTAATATTGATTCTTCAAATATAACCTGCAGTTATTGCGGTAAATTTCAAGTATAATTTTGTTTGCAACATTTTGCAGTTGTTTGGATTAGAACGTGATGCAACAATACGAGTTGCACAAGTTTTCATTGTGGCAATAATAAAGATTAAGCAGTAATAAACAGAGTAAATAGAATTTACTTCAATTGTGCAACAAGCACTTTTCTTTATTTGGGGAGGTCTCAAATTGACAGACCACTTAAGCTATTCCACCTGCAATTGACACACAATCTTGTTATTGTTATATCGAATGCGCGCGTAACAAGTGCAGCATAAAACTTTGTTAAGTTGAGACTGGTTGCCAATATCTAAAGATGACTAAAGCGCACATTAATACGAATACGAATATGAATACAAATACACATACACGTACACGTGCATACAATCAAGCATTTTATGTATAAAACAATCTAATACAAGCGCTATTACATTCATTGATACTTTGGCTTTAACTCTGGTTGCAATTGTCCGCACTTTGCCGTTTGTCCATTAGAGAATGAGTTGCACGCAAATAGTCTAATACACACACACAGCTGCTGAAACAGTTTATAGCATTGGAATTCATTTCAGTGGCATACTTCCACTGAAAGAAAAATTCTTACAATGATAATATGGATTTTGGAATATTTTATGAAAAAAAAAAACAAGAAAGCACTTGCAGTTCTGCAAATTAAATATTCTCGCATGTGAAACACGGCAATTAATTGTTATCGATAAGAGACTTTTTTTCCATCAGTGTATTTGTTTCTTTCAGCAGTAGTTGCTGTTACAAATAAAAAAATTTTTTTTTCTTTTTTCAAAGTTGACTAGTTGGTAAGTGCATCCTGTTGTGCTCTAGTTTAGTCCGTTATTGAGTGCTTCTCTTTAGCCTTTAGCTGACAGCACATGCCACCTTCTTGTGCACACGTCGTTATGGCTACAGGCGCTTTACTTTTCTACATACAAACACTCTGCTATAATACTTGTTTAAGAAGCTTGTAAAACACAAAACTGTCAGTGCTGCTCTAGTATTCGTTTACTAACTAACGTTGCTCTACCCTGGTTTATGCAAGAGTATTTAAGCAAAGAAAAAACGAAAAAGAAATTTAAAAATGTAAAGAAAAATTTTGCTGTTTAAGCTGGGTTTTAAGTTATGTTGTTGCTTGTGATTGTTGTTAGAATTGAGCAAAATAAATCGGTAGGTATCTGAGATGCTTTAACAGCGATAGTGTTCAGCTACTTGCTTTCGATTTTTAATGGGGTTTCCATTACACTGCACTCCATTTCGAACCTTTCAAAATTACATTTGAAAATTTATCTTAGCAAACAACCAACCAAACAACTAACCAGCCAAACAGCCAACCTAATGTTGTTAAATGATCCAACATCTGATAAAGCTGATGATAAAGTCTTTCTTCTCTCTTTTTTTTTTTTCTTTGATTTTCTTTTCGTGGTTACTTTTGTTCTTAACATAAATGCCAACACATGTAAGACTCGTGTTTAAAGTGTCTTTTGTGTGTCTACCTCTCTGTTTCAGGTCAGGACTTCTTAAATCAGCAGCAATTTGCTCGATATTTGGCAAAATATTTCAAGATTGTAGTTGTTATTTAACGAGCGACAAAGATAGGGCGAGAGCGATAGAGAGACAGACAGCCTTTTACATTAAGAATCTCTGGCATTGTCTATTTTATTGAACACAAACGAATGAAGGAATGATTATTGGTGGCTGTTTATTGCTTGAATGGCTGGCTGTTGCTGGTGTTAAGTTTGTATCTGTTCCTACAAATTAGATTTGACATATTTTTTTTGCTTTAAATGAATTATTATACTAATTCTAATCTAAGACACAGAAGCAGAGCTTTCATTTTTTACACAGTTGTTGGAGCTGTTGCTATTGGGACTTTTGCCAATAGAAGTTTTCGTATATTATTCGCGTTTTGGTTAGAATTTTAATTTTTTTTTTATTTGTTATTTTATGAAAAAATTATTTAACTTTTTACTTAGTTTTTGTTTCATTTTCTTTGCTAAATTATTAAAATTAATTAAGAATTGAGTGTTTGTCAGGCAACCCGATTAAAAATTAATTTTTATAATAACTTTAATTATATAAATTTTAATTTGGCGGTTTTTATCAAAACGAACTCATTTTAGTAACAAAATCTTGAATTATAATGGAATAAGCTGAGCCAAATAAATTTTCAATTTGTAGGAATCAAATATGATAAAATATCTTCCCCTCCCCCCCTCTTGCATATCAAATGAAAGGAATGCACTGTATTTGGCTGGCTACTTTAAGATTTTTTAATACCTAAAAAACAAAAATAAAAATAAATTCTAACATTTGTATCTTCATCGTAAGCGAAAATATATTTAAGAGATTAATAGATTTGTAAAGTTTCCTAATGACTTCATTTAAAACCATGTTGCTAGATTGGTTAGAGAAGAAATTGCATTATTACCACATTCGATCTTAGAGATTTATATCTTTAAAAACAATTTATGGCGAATAAAGATTTACATTTACTACTCCCATAAGCAAAACATGCAAAAAAAAAAAAAGCAAAAAGGCAAAAGGAATAAAAGAGAGAACAGAATATGTGTGGGGTAATGTTGAGGACAAGAGCAGTAAAAAAGAAACCAAAGCTAAGCTGGGATTTAAAAGAAAAACGACCAAGTCACAGTCACAGCAATAACTATGGCAATTTGTTTCAATATCTTAAGCGAACAAATGAACATCAACAACAAAACTACTAAAAAGCAGCAACAACAACTGCGACATTTAGAATTTCGTATGTGTGTATGCAAATGTTACTTGTAACATAGAGTGGCTCGCCATACGAGTTAAAAAGCCAAAGCAAACAAATTCGTTGATGGTTTCATATTTCCCTTAAAGGGTGTGATCAGTACGAGTATGTGTGTGTTCATGTAAAGAGTTAGTAGGAAAGACAAATAGTCAACTACATGTGCCACATGCTGTAAAGCTAAGCGCTTTTCCAACTTTCAAGTTCTTTAGCCAAAGATAAATCGTTGGCAAGATCAACATTGCACTAACAAATGACACACAATTAAATGAAATTTTAATTTGTAAAGATTCTTTCATTTCTTTTTCTCTCTCGTTTTGCATTTACTATCTGCCCCAACCTCAAACGAATTTAATTTAAATGTAAAAAAAAGCCCGATACATTCAAATATAAAAGCTTAAGCAACTGTAAGATCCCACAAAGATTTTGCTTTTCATCTTTATTTTTACACGAAGAGTGGGATTGAAATTTAACACTAGTAAGTGAAAAATGCCAACAAACTTCTATCTAGGTAATGCTGCGTTGTACAGCTTATGGGTTAACAATAAATGAATTTAATAAAATCCAAGTTGATTTGATGGATGTAAAGCGAATTAAAAATTTATGTTATTGTTCTTTATATAATTTCTAATTTTATTTAAGACCTCAGTCTAATATGTATTTCTAGGTCCGTCAATATTAAAAAACAAAAAAAAAAAGCACAACTTACTCATATATTAATATAAAGTGCCATTTTGTGCCCTTAATGATTTTTTATTTTGCTCTGAACCGTTTGAGCCCATTCTCATAGTTTTAGGTTCGTTAATAGTAAATAAAAAAAAAATACCACTAAAATTAATAAAAAGTACCATTTTGTCCTCTTAATAATTTGAATGATCAAAGTGAACTATTTGCGTCCAGTCTCATAATTCTAGATTTGGTAATATTATAAAATCAAAGAGTACAATAATATAAAGTACCATTTTGTGCCCTTAACGATTTTTTATTTTGCTCTGAACCGTTTTAGCCCAGTTTTATAGTTTTAGGTTCGTTAATAGTAAATAAAAATTTGAATTTGAATGATCAAAAAGTACCATTAAAGTCAATAAAAAGTTTCGAAAGAAATTATAAAAGCGACAATTTCGTACTTCGTTCTGTACCGTTTGAATATAAAAAATACCAGTAAAAATTTTAAATTAAAGTACCAAGCGTATATCTCCGTTTTGGTACTTTTATTCTCATTTGTAAGAAAAAAAATTATTGGGTGTTACAAATTAACACTAAAATGTTCAATGCTGCACAATTTACAATAGGTTACATATACAGAAAAAGTATCAAAAAAGAGTACAAAATTTATCCCTTATTTGTTAGAATTTTATATAAGAATACAACTTAATTTTTGTGGCTGTGATTGTTACTACGAAAGATAAATTCGGTAAAAAGAAAAACGTTTTATCCTTTCTATCCCCCAAAAATTAAAAATATCCAGAAAGTACCAAAACCCTTATTCTAATTTTCTTAATAGAATAATTTGTTGTTTGATTTTTGGCTTTATCTGTAGTAGTTTTGGAGATAGAAAAAAATTTTATTGTACCCATTTTTACCTCCTTAATATTCGAATTTCCAAACATCCCTTTTTATTAGTGACAGGCTCCGTAGCTTTAGCCGTTTGGGCTGGACGATGATGATAAGTCAGTCAACCAGCTAGTAACTTTACTCTTTCATTTGTATAGATTAACGAATTTTGTTATAAAGATCATTCTATAGCTCTTGACAGATTAGCTATTACAACTTATGAGAGAGTAGTGCAGAACAAAAAATTCTCTTTTGGCTGTTGTATGAGTAAAACCTATTATTCATGCTACTCTGCTGTCAGCTTGAGAAAAAAAATAAAATTAAAAGGGAATCACAAAAACTGGTCAACTATTTTAGAGGAAGCGGGTTGTTCGTTACAATAAACTCTACAACTAGACAAGCGTAGTGAAAAAGCATGCAATTGCAAAATCAAATTTGAGCTGCCTGCTTACTCCTGTCAAATCCTGCACTGATACTGTATCTATAACTGATAAGTTAAGCTGCAAAAACAAAACAAAAATAAAAATGTTGCTATCGCAGTTTGTAGGCCATTTCATGAAAAAAAGAGTTCACTATCAATTTAAATTAAATGTTTAACAAAAATCCTTTTCACTAAATAAAAAAAAAAATAAAAAAAAAAACTGTTTGAATAAATTTTAAATGAAAAATCGCTTGTAAAGAAAATTTAGTTTTTTTTTAAATCTTGAAATTAAATCTCTGTGAGGCAGCCTTAAGGATTCCAAATATTTGTTGTTCTCACAACTTTATGATACAATTTGTAAAGTGCCTAAAACAAATCTTTTAAAATTCCTTCATTTAATTTTCTTTTTTTTTTTGTAGATAAATGTATTTTTGATTAGTTTTAACATGAGTGTTAATTTGCTAATGGGTCTGTGTATCTGTTTTACCCTGAACGCAAAACAAAAAGGCTAGATAAAATTCAAAAAAACTTTTCCCCCCTTTTTTTATTACGTATGATTATTTAAGTTAATGTAACTTTTATTTTCTGTCGCCTTGAGGGCATTATAAATTTTGCGACAAATTCCAGTGTTCCATGAACAATCAAGTTAAAAAACGCAGCTACAAAAAATGTAAAAAATTTAAACATTTTTGTTTTTACACTATGACTTCAAACAATGGCATCATTAGTTGTGTATTTTATGCACTAAACTGAACTTTATTTAACAAACAATTTGAAAACGCAAAAAATATGTTAAACAACCTTTAAAAAATTAAAGAAACAAACAAACACAAAGCAAGCCAGCCAAGTGCAACATGGTCTAGCAACTGCTTGCAACAATGGTACACTGCACATATTGCAAATAATGAAAAGGGAAAAGATGTATCAGAAGAATAACAAAAACGGGTGACTACCGTCTGGAAATATGTTTTCACGTATGCGTGAGTTAAAAATCTGATATTCTCGCATAATTGTGCACATTTGCTTAAATGAAGAGCACAAATGGACGGACTGGAATGGATAGACGATGTATAACTACAAAAAATATAATAAAAAAAGAAGAAAATAACTTTTGGTGAGCTAAAGCAATGACCATTCAAGAATTTTTGTTTTAGGTGGCACTAGAATCAAGTTCTGGGGAAAATCAACTAAAATACAAAAACTATTTATTTCAAAGATTTTTGCGGCAAAGAAAATACCAAAGAAAAGAAAAGAGCAAAAATTAAAAGGTTGGTTTAACAGGAATTTTGGCGAATTGTTCTGATGATTCTTCCTAATGTTTTTTTTTTTTTTTAATTCATTCGTCTAATCAGCCCCTTAAAGTACAACTTTATAAGTCGTGTTAAAAATCACTATTACGAGTATAACATTGAATGGTAATATTTTGTTTTTGTTGTTGTTTGTTTCATTTGTCATCGTGCTCTAGGCTAAAAAATATATCTCTAGTTAAATCATTCAAAGCCATATTTAATATTCAGATTTAACTACGATCTTCAATTATTTTTTCTCTCACGGTTTTTCTTTTTCACTGCCAGAAAACAGTTTACAAAATCTTATTGACAAAATTGGAATACAAAAGCACTTAGTTAGGACTGAAAGAAGAGAGAAGCTTGTATAGGGTGGCCTATTTTAAATTTTAAATTTGAACTAACGCTTACTTTGACTTTAAAAGGTAGAATAACTTTTATTTTTAATTTTGTTTTCAGGTTTACGTTTGACATCGGCAAAATGAGACGCTATGTGCTCGCACAAAATTGGGAAATATGAAAAACTTCTTCCAAAGTGCAAAATTTCCGAAAAGAGGTAGTTCTTTAGTTCAGTTTGTACAGCGAGCTTATGAAAATGAATCGTTATTGAAAAAAGCAACTCGTGTACGTTCTCGTCCAGTGCGTGCAAGAACATCCATCAACATCAACTCGTAATCATTCTCAGAATCTAAAAATTTCTCGCACTTCTTTGAGAAGAATTTTGCATAAAGACAAAGTGCAATTAGTTCAACACCTAAAACCTCATCACTATCGCATGCGTTTTTGCTTCGCCAAATTGATTGCAAATTGTTTGCCAAACCGTGAAGATCATTTTCATCTGGGTGGCCATGTCAATAGGCAAAATTGCCTCATATAAGGCACACATGACTACTGAGAAGCCCATGCATTCACAACAAGTCACTGTTTGGTGTGGATTTTGGTCTAGCGGCAAAGAGCCGCCGTTACTCAACGAATTCTTGCTTCCAAAAATTCAAGAGAATGACAGGGACAGCATTTGGTTTCAACAAGATGGAAACTTATGGCATACAGATAAGATAATCCTCAATATTTTATGAGCCGCCTCGGAGCTGTGATTTGAGCCCTTTGGATTATTTTCTCTGGGGAGCCATTAAGGAAACCCTCCAGAGACAATTGAGGTATTGAAGTATGATATCGAAATTGCTATTGAAGAGATTCGAGTCGAAACAGTAGAAAATGGGTTGATCGAATGGGGTACTGCTGAGCCAGTCGTGGTAGTCATATGCAAGATATTGTATTCCATAAAAGTTTTTTTTATAGCCGATTCAAATTTAAAATTTTAAATGGCCCTCCCTGTAATATCACATAAACTAATCACGAAACAAAAACATTTTAAAAACAAAATCATTCTTATAGAATAAAATAAAGGAAAAACAAGCAATATAGAGAGGCAGACTTAAAGCCGACGAAGAAGGAGTTAAGGCGAAAGAAGAGACACGTTAACCATGATGAGGATGCGGATGATGATGATGATGGTAATGGTTTGAGATGACTTATTGTTGATAACAAATTAACCAAAAAGTCAAATCATGCAACTCTTTTAAAACCGCATGCCTTAAGAAAAGCAAAAGCAAAAGCACAAAAACAAAAACTAAAATAACTGACGAAATTGTTAAGTGGCAACAGCAAATGAATGAATGATGATATTCATACGCTGCCAAAGGTGGCTTAGCAAAATACAAAAATTCGCCTGCAAAACAACGTTTTTTTTAGAATGTGAATGTGATGGCATCAACAAGAAAGCTTTTAAAAATATTTGTCCAAAAATAGATTTACACAAGTAGTGTTTGTTGCTTTACAAGCCAAGTTTAAAGGTTGGCTGTAGCTAGAGTTGAAGTGCTGGCTGGTAATTTTCAGTTTATAGGCAAAATACAAGACCTCAATGTGACTTTTTGGAAGCTGCCAACAAAATCATGTTTGTATGTCTTGACTGCTGCGATAAGGACGGTGGCGTTATTTTTCTTTTCTTTTTTTTAATACTTTATAATTCAGTTTTGCTATTGAATGCGTTAACGCCCATACTTTTTTGGTTTGAAAATGGCTGTTGGGCTTTTTTTACGACCCTCAAGACATGTTGCTTTGAACTATTTATTTTAGTATTTTTAGTTG
This sequence comes from Thelaira solivaga, assembly GCA_947397855.1. NCBI lineage: Eukaryota > Metazoa > Arthropoda > Insecta > Diptera > Tachinidae > Thelaira > Thelaira solivaga. The sequence continues at coordinate 20,013,933 of OX377613.1, forward strand.
TTTTCCAGATTGTTTTGATTTTTAAGCGTGTTTGTGTGCATTTTGGTTACATTGTCCTTGTCGTTTTTGTTTAAGTAAAGCTGCCTTTGAATGTGGCCTATTATTAACTTGTCATATTTGAAAACAAGATGAGAACGATTAATGCTCGTGGCCAATTTAAAAAGAGTTTGAATTCTTGTTAAGCATATGAGTGGTTGGTTGCATTGGTTGTCTGGTTGTCTGGTTGCCTGGTTGCCTGGTTGATTGTTCGAACGCTTGCTTGTTGGTTGATCAGAAGTGGCAGCAGTTATACCTGGTTTGTGTTAAATATTTCGAAAATACACTGTAAAAATTATAGCCAAAGAGTTTCGCCTTACGCTGTGCTCGTTTTGCTCTTTCTAATTTAAATAGCAATAAGAGCGTAAATATTGTGGAAACTGCCAACATCAGACCTCAACGTCCAGCAATTATATTTTTTTTTTTCAAATTTTATTAATGTGCTTAATGGAATTTTAATTTTTTAAATTTTGTTTTAGTGTATTTTGTTTTTTTTTTTGTTTTGCATTTTGTATTGACTTTTTAACTTGGCTGTGGGTCTAGTACACTCAACTGGACTACAAACATTCCTACTGACACAACTCAAGTGTGCGATGATGTTGACTCATGATTATGGATGGATGACGTTGGCTTTGTAAACATATACGTTCAAACATGAACACACAAGCACACAAATTAATCTTGACAAGCCACTATAAAGTTTACGAATTTTCCTGTAACAAAACTAGTTCCTGTGCAAAACAACAATAAAAATAAGAAAAACTTACTTGATAAGTAAAGCCAAATTCATTCAGTAAGAGAACAACATGTTGTTGTATTTGCAATAGAGCAAAACGCAGCTCTTAAACCCTGTTGCAATTGTATCTACACGGTGAATGAAATGTTTCTTTTGTTGTTGTGTTTGGTGTTGTCAATTTTAGATGTATTAGTTGTTTCTTGCATAGGAAATAGGCGGGCAGACGGGCAGCCTGGTGAACGCGACAGACGGTGAGTGAGTATGAGGCAACCATGTTATAGGTTGTACATATAATTCAGCTCAATCGCGATAATAACGTGTGATTCTTGTGCATGATTTGCTTTTTGACGAATACGTTTTCATGTTCGTAAATTGTTAACAAAACTTTAACTCTTTTTTTTTTTTGTTTTTATCTTTTGCATAATTTTGTTGTGATTGTTGTTTTGTACTTTGGCATTCGATAATTTTATGTTTCTTTTGAAAAATTCTTCCTTCTTGCAGCATTTCTCCCCCTCGCTGAGGCATCGAATGTGTTTTCAAGCATAATTTTTATTACAAAACTCAATGTCCATCTAGACAATAGAGGTGGTGGCTGTTGCAGCGCGATGGTGTGTTGATTCTGTTGACAATATATCAGCAAGCTACAAGTACAAGTGTTTCTTGTTTAGACTTGCACACATTTTACACTTCAAGACGTACTTGAGTGCATTCTTTTTTATTTTTTTATTGCCAACTGGGCCTATTGTGGATGAAGACATAATTTATTTCTAATAATATTTTATTGAAGGCGATTTCAATAAACAAAAAAAGTGAACATGAACAAACAAAACCAGCTGGAAATTTTTAAGTCGCTGTGCTGACTTGGAACTCTAAATAGGAAATTGGGGTTACATTTAGTTAAAGATAAGTTTCCCGATACCCATCTGACTTTAAAACTTCAATTTAGAGCTTATGCTGATAGGTGTTTATCGAAGCTTCATTTTATCAAATAAAAAAATCTTGGCCTTTAAGAATTGTTTAAAAAACCTGAAGATAAAATTCTAAATATCCATTTAAGAAGTATTTTTTACTAATTTAACAAACTAACAAAGAAGAACGAATGAAAATTATTTGACAGACAGTCAGACAGGCGCACAGACAGACAGAGAAGAATGCAATGAAAAGAAGAATTCTGTATATAAAGTGTTGACAAGATAATTACGTTAAAGATTGTATTTATAAAAACGATCTGAAAGCACACATACATACAAAGACACGACAAAATTGCTGCAATGTATTTACAAAATAAGCAACAAAAAAAAAATTGCTGCAAAAAAAACAAATCATACAATAAAACTTAAATAAAGCTGATCTATAACAAAGCTTCGCAGTTCATTTTTGCAGTCCTCTTGCTCTGTTGAAACAAGTAAAAAGTGTAAATTATCCATTACAGGGGTGATAATTGCAGTTTGAATACCAATCATCTAGATGATTTTGTAATTGCTGTTGATTTAAAGATCACAACCTCTGAAATTCCTGGCAGAAGGGGATCCAAGAGAAGGCAAACGATATAAACTGAACCTCACTGCTTTTCTCACAAAATATTAGCTGGTGAACTATTTTAGTTTAAAATTCACTTAAGCTGACTGAGCAATCTGTGTACTAGAGATTTGTAAGGAGTAGGGCAAGGGACTCCATGCAAGTGCATGTTTGTTGTTGTTAATATCTTTGAAAATCACAATATCTGCAATAAAATGGCAAAAATTTGTTACTGCATATTTTGCCTTAAATGCATGTTTTTGCATATTTTGTTATAAATGCATGTTTTTCTTTATATTTCGTCATATTTTGTAAAAATTTTTTAGCATATTTTGTCATAAATCCTTATTTTTCGTTAGATTTCGAAATATTTTACAAAAAATTTGCTCTTTTGGGAGAAAATTTCTTTCAAAGGCAGAGACACAAAGATTTGTGTGAGCAGGCTGCTGACAAGGTTTAGCAAAATCAGCTTTTGGGGATAAAACTAGTAAATTTGGTTTGAAATTTTATAATGCACTGATGGCTACAGATATACTTCTATATTTGTCTATAAACAACCAACATTTTAGAAATAATTTAATGAATATACTAATGAAACCATTCTTTCGGAAACAGCAGTTAGAAAAACTTATTTGGACAAGTTATACACTCTAAAACTATGTGACATTGTTGAAAGAATTAAGCCATATAATTTGTGGGTGTCCATCGACGAAACAACGTACACTGAAAGACGTAATTGTTGGGATCTTGAATACCGAAGAAGATTAGTGTAAACACAAACAGTTGGAAGAGGTTTATTAGGCTTCAATAGCTCCAGCTTTCAGTGATTCCATTTCGCTTTTAACAAAAATTAAATTTTGCTCTACTTCACTGATAAAGCGCCATATATGATTAAGTCTGTAGATTTGTTAAAGGCATTTTACTTAAAAATATTACATGCCATATGCTTAGCTCATGCCATGCATTGTGTCGTTGAAGAAATTATAAATTTATTTGATACAATAGATTCATTGATATCATGTGGTAAAAAAAATATTTTTAAAGTCACATTTAAGTATTTCACTATTTAAAGAAAAATATCCTGACTTGAACCACAACCAACTTTAAGAATATGGGTTGGAGGCAGCTGACTATTATGGCAAAATTTTTGAAAGAATTTAAAGATGTGATAATAAATTTTAATGAAAATTATGCAGTCGTTATTAGCAGTAAGCAATATTTTAAATTTAGCTAATATAAAGGCTCACTTAAGCGGGTTTCAGACTATTGTATTTAGTATTAACACATGTCAAAAATTCGTGTATTAAGTAAAAATCCAATAGTGTGAAAACAAAATGTTAAGCAAGTGTGGTGAAATAATTGAGTATTTTTGGCAATATTATGGTTTTTGTCATTTTTTTGTACAAGCAACTAAAGAAAAAACTAGAAATCAGCTATGAAATTATTTGCCGCGTTTTGTGTTTTATTTGAAGTGTGATGGTATGAAAACAGAAAATATTTGGCTATAGATTTTTTGACAGTTATTTGATTTGCATCTGATTTCGGTCTCACTTAATCTAATGAAAATGTTAATACTCTGTATTATAATGTTAAGCCCGCATTAGTGCTTATACACTAAAATAATAACCAAAAAAAGGGGTTTAGATCATTGAGTAGCTCGCTTAAACTCGTTAATGAAAAGTAGATGGTGAAATCGGCTAAAAAATAAGAAACAAACTTGATGCAGTTTTAAAAAAGAATGCTGGATTTAAAAAAGTTAAAGAAATTGGTAGTATTTTTAATTTACCTTCCAGTAAAGAAAATATTGTAGAAAATTAATGTTCTTCAAAGGAGTTGACCACTTTTTAATAAGAACCTATTATATCCATTGTTCTAGAACGAATATTTTTTATGTTTAAAACAGTTGATGACTTAAAACAAATAAATCTTTATCTGCTACTACTTTTTAACTATTCTTTTCACTTTTTAAGAGACTGAATGGAATATATTTATGTTTTCTTGTTAAGTTTTTATGTTTTAATAAATAAATGTTTAATGCATATTTTGTAATTTTATTTGGGAATATTTTGCGATTTTTAGTGCATGTACTTTCCTGCGCTGTAATGATCGTCAAAAAAATACAGTAAACTTTTTTTTAGAAATAATAACTACTTGAAAAAATTTTCTTCTTCTTCTTCTTCTCCCTCTCTCTCTTTCTCTTTTATTTAGCCTGTAAATATCTGTAAATTTGGCCACACGTCTGTCAGTAATGGCAGAACATGCAAGTAAAAACTCATCTTTGCTAACCAGTATTTTTTGGTGCTCATTGTCTTTGCATCAAAAGATTAATTATTTTAGAAACAGAAATTTCTAAACAATGAGAATATATGTGTATGTGTGTGTGCTTGCATACAATGTAGACTGCCAAAAATATAATGCACATAAATGTTTAATTAGTAATGAAAACAATACCAATTTAAAGTTTCAAAACGTTTGTTAAATGATTTATGGTTATAATACCGAATTGGACAATTTATTCAGACGCAACTAAACTAAACCAAACCCAATCGAAACGAACTAAACTAAGCTAAACTAAACCGAAACAACCAGCAACAACATTCACACAAAACAAATTTGTTATAAATTTTAAATGCATGTATGTGAATAAAATTATTAATGTGCGGATGTGTGTGTGCTTTCATTTCTAATATGTAACTCAATATGCAGCCCTATAGTTCTAATATCGTTCTCTGCGCTAACTGGTTTTTATTAAACTGAACAAATAAATGGATCTTTTGCTCAATTTTTAATTTTTTATTAAATCATTTTCAAGTGATGCCCAATAAATTAAATATTACGATTGATAGTTTTTTTAACTGCTGGGAATAAACATTTAATATCTACACGGTTATGTGTGTGTGTGTGTATTGTACTTAAACATCATTCAGTCATAAAATGATAACGACTTGTGTTTCGAGCTAAACCCCAAATTAATAATAATTTAAAAACACTTTATTTTATAACAAAAATATTGCACAATTATGCAAAACCAGAGATCAAGGTGACCAACTAAAAATAAATTCATTAAATTAATATTCAGGTAAAATTTATACAATAAAACGAATCTTTATTAATAAATTAAGTCAGAAAATTGGTTCTAATTATGGTTCAATAACTAAAATATCCTGTGGCTGTCTCATATTTCAACGAAAAAATTTAAAAACTAAAAAAAAAAAAACAAAAGTTGGTCACTTTTATTCAAAATTCACAATAAACAAATTTCTCGACAGTCACATAAATAATATTTTATACCAAATACGTTGCCATTTTGCTAGAAACTTCCTAAAAAGTGCTGAAATATCTTCATTTTTTAATTACGTTGATGACGAGCAGCTTGAAGGTAAAGTTTTCATTTCGACACTCAAAAAAGAATATAAAATTTCTAACGACAAAAGTAAGTGCACAACGAAAAAAAAACTCAAAATTTGTTACTACAGACAGAAGGACGGACGTACAAGGCAAACGACAAACAAAAATGTTCACATACGAGTACAATGAGCTGTGTGTGTGGCATGAATTATTAAATGTCAATTTGCAACAACATGTAAAGTTTTGTTGTGACAACAACTTGTGCCAGAAATTGTTGCAATAATTTATTTTATTGCTGGCAACTATTAGAGAGTTTCAAATAAACATAAGCTGCAACAAAAACTTGTTGATGCTAATGATGACGAAAACAATAAAATAGTAACTATAAAGTTACTTTTGTTATTGCTTAGGACAATGATGATGATGATGAATACAGCATACAAATGCTGCATGTGCTTACATACAAGCACACACTCAAATAACTATTGTATTTGCTATATTGCTGATAAAATAGTTTTATTTGTTTTATTCTTTTTTCGTTCTCTATTAGTGATTTTGATTTGTGTTGTTAAAAATTGGTCAACATGACAACAACATATTACAATTTACAATTGTTTGTGAAAAATAACTAACAGCCAACATATTCGCATTTGAAAAAAGAGAGCAAGCAGGCGTATTCTACCTTTTACACTCACAAAAAAAATTTAATCAAATAAAATCGTTTGAAATTTGAAAAATTTTTCAAGCAGCATTTTTTTTTTTTTTTTTTTTGTTTGTGTGTTTGCCACATCAACCATATCTCTGAATTCTGTTGCATTTCATTTTTAAGCATAAAAGAATTTTTTAGTTACAAATTCTAGAATTTCTGTGGAATTTCAGCAGAAATCCAAAATAATGAATCGCAATAAGAACAACTTAACGAACGAGCAAAAGAAAATCAAAGATTTAATTCTTTGCCCGTTTTTACCCAAATACTTTTGTTTTTGTTGTTTGTATAAAAAAAAAAAAATTCTTTTAAACAAAGAAAACTACAAGCAGAGTTTATGTAAAAACAAATGCAACGAAATCAGCTAAAATTGATAGAGAAATGGAGATGGATGGCAGATGGACGGAAGCAGGAGAACACTTAGATTCATCGCATAACTCCATTCTATGAAAGAAATATCAACAAGTACAATTTTTTTAGTTTATTTGTGGAGTATTTTGTTTGACTATTAACTGGCACTGTGACGATATCGTCACTGAGTACGAGCAGAAATGAAAAGTGTCTGCAATGAACATGTCCAACAACATGCCTTAGTGTATTAACTTTGATTCTTTGCTCATGATTTGTATGCAAAAACATTTTCAACTGAAAGAAATAAATCAGCATCGCACTTTGAATAAACGAAACGAACTTAAAATATTATAAAAAAAAAAAAAAAATAAATAAAAAGAACGAAAAAATTAAACAAAAAGGGTTTTTGGTTTTTTTTTACATTTGATATAAAATGCCATTCTGAGATGCATTAACATCAGCAAAGCTCAGTTTGAATTGTTTAACAAACAAACAGACACAGAAAATGTTAACAAGTTCATAAGAATTATGAAATTCAAGCAAGAGCATGTGCAACAAAATTTAAAAAAAAATTAAATGGAAAAGGTAATTCATTTTATTTAATAAAATTTTTAAATAAATAAAAATGATTTAATAAAATTATTAAATAAAAAAAATTAAAAAACGCTTTTGAAAAGTATTTGTTTAAGCTGATCAAATAAATTGTTTTGCAATTTTTTCAAGTGTTTTTGCTTAACAACATTTAAGCAAAAAGAAAATAATTTTATTTTATTAAAAATTGAAATTTGACAGCTTGTTAAACTCACAAATTTTCTCTTTTTGAATTCCTTCCTGGAAATTAAAACAAAAAACCCCGAAAATTAATTCAATATTCAACTATTGACACCTTAAAATGTTCAAATTAAAAATGCAATAAATTCAAAATAATTATTTAACTTTTGCAAGCTGTGTGGCATAAGACAAAATCATACACCGAATGAGAGAAAAATAAAAAATAAAAATGTTGTTGTGAATTTATTACACACCAACAAGCCCAACCAAGTTAAATTTATAACAATTCAAACTCGCGAAATGTATGCAATCCTTTTGTTTATTTTTTCTTTCTTTATTATTATTATTATTTTGTTGTTGTTGTTGTTTTAGTGTTTTGGTTTCCTTATGCATTTCAGATGTTTTCTACCGGCTTTTACAATTTTGCTTTTTTATTGTAGACAAGATTCAAAAGTAAATTGGATTCAAACGCACATAAAGCTCTATAGAAGTGATGAAAAATATAGCACCAGCTGAATTGAATATTGTTTTGATTTAAAATACAAAACTAAAAAGATGAAATTCGAAAAAAAAAACTTCATTTTCCCGATTAAAAATTATATTAAAATTTTTCTAATTTCTGCTATTAAAAATCGTGCCAATTATTGTTTTTATTAATTTTTATTAGACTGTCATGAGCGGCGGTATTATGACATGCCATCATGCTCGTATATTAGCGAAAAATTGCTAATTGACATGCGGCGCATGATGGCTTTCAAAATTTTTTGATATTTTCTCTCTCATCATTTCTATTGTTGTAATAATTTTTAGTAAAATCTCATAACTATGTAAATATTACTTAAGATTTGTAAATAAATAAAGAGAGATACATGCCGCACATGATCGTCTAATGGGCAATTAAAGAAAAACAAAATGGATTCATATTTAAAGCTCCTATTAGGCGATCATGCATGTCATACATCATACATCATGCAAGCAAACAGTGAATGTTAAACTTCGTTTGTGTTGTCGGGTAAATTTGTTCCTGCTTTGATATTTGATGCGTTAATGGCAGATGACATTAAGAAAAAACGAATTTGGAGAAAAAAGTGGTTCGCTAAAAGGCAAAAACGATCCCAAGTCATCTCTAGTCGTTTAGCAGTTGCAAGAACTGCTATTAAAGGAGCATGATGACAAACAGAAAATATAAAAATTGAGCGAGAAAAATGACGAGAGAGAGTGAACATATAAAAAAAATTTAAAAGCCATCATGCGTGGCATATCAAACATCAACTTTTCGCTATTACACGAGATGGCATTTCATCATACCATGCCGCTATGCTCCGCATAATCGTTTAATAGGCGATCTTTTAATAGGAGCTTTAATTTGCTTAATAGAAGGACCCGTTAGTCTTTTTTGGATTTTTTTTTGTATTTTTGATAATTTTTTTATTTAGGTTGAATCAAGAATGTTTCTGATAGAAATACAAGATTACATCATGCGCATGATTTTCCGTTAGATGACGTAGTTTCTACACTTTGTGCAGAAAAAATAATAAATTTTTATTCATATTGGACAATAGGAACACATTGCTTAACGTCATTTGTGCTACATGCGCAGAAAATTTAAATTTTATTTTGCGAAATGACGTAATATTGTGTCTATCATTCTGGAGTTGAAGTAACTAACAGTATGATACTGCTTGCACAATTGTTGGGAAATTATTCATTACTTACACACGTATTGAATATTTAGCCTTTTTACTCTTTATTGATGTTATAGGCAACGAAAAAGTATTTACTTATAGGGGTGCTAGACGATCATTCATGCAACGTCAATCATGAGGCTGTATGCGTGTTTTTTAAAGATGGCCATCACCCGTATACGTTGTGTGCGAATTTCAAGAAAATCAAAACTAGTTTGATTTTTGCGCAAAATTTGCTGGTCTGGCACCACTTTTTTTTTTTGGGTAAAGTTAAGTGCACATCGCAGAAAGTTTAGAAATAAAAATGGAAGAAATAATTTTTTTCATTTTTTATATACAGTCCTTCATCCAAATTGGTTTTTTTATTGCGTTATTGAAAATTTGGACCATCGGATGGAGGTGTGCATTTGGCCGATATTTTCTTCCATACATAATTGAACCATACAATACTCATATCATAATAAAGAGAAATGACAATAATTTCCTAAATAACTTGCGTTTTATTCAAAATCAACATCGGCCCTTAAAATTTAAACACCCTTTAGTACCAATGCAATAGTAATAAACATTTATTTGTGACATAATCTTATCTTTATTTAATGTATTTTACCGACGGCAAATTGTAAGTCTGTGCACATTAAGAAAATGACATAAAAATGAGGTTGATATCAATAAATTTGATGTGTGTATCAACCAATTTAATTTTTTCACCAGCAATAATGCATAATTTGACCTTGAATGATTGATAATGTGGCACCCGCTTTAGCTGTCTACTGTGTACATATAAAATATTGAAGGTAGGCAAGCTTTCAACAATAAAAAATCGTCATTTTGAGGAAACAACTCGTCAAATTGGTGTTTCGCTAATTTTAGACAATAAATTGGCAAAATGATGATAAATCGGTTATGCACTGAAGCCAATTAATAAGGAATCACCACACTAATGAATTCAAAAGCCTGTTTTTTTAGAAATAAAAATGTTTGTCAGTATTTTTGGCAGAAGGCTTAAAAATTTTTTTTAGCAACATGAGATATTTTGAAGTGTTTTCTGTTTATTTTCCTAGAATAAAAACTTCTACTCATTAAACACAGAAATCATATTGTCCCATAATCATAGTCACACTAAAGTCGGTATTTCTTTAAAAGCGATTTTAAATTTATAAAATTCTTATGAACAAAAGTCAGCTTTTAAAAAAAAAACCTAATTTTTTGTGACTATTATTATGGCCCACTGATTTTCGTACTAATTTCATATTGAAAATACTTACTTTCGAGTGAAAAGCAAAAAAAAAACTTTTAAAATTGACTACATTTGCCAACACATCTGTGTCTGCAGTCGTCAATATGTTGCATTTAAAACCGCGTATGTTAAGATGTGTTGTTTCGATATTGTAACGATTATTGCAATGATTGTTAAACAACCCAAACGTAAAAAAATCAGAAAAAAAGAGCAACCAACACAAAACTAAAAATGTTTGTAAAAATAAACTTTCATGAAATGGAATTTGCATTTAACAAGATCGAAAATTGATTTTTCGTGTTAACCATCAAAACATACCTCAAATAAAATAAAAAGAAAGACAACAACTTGCACTCAACACACACACACAGATGCTCTTACTCATATTGCAACAAACAATAATATTTTTTTGTTTGTTTTATTTTTACTTATTTTGAAGTAACAAAATTTAAGAAAAATGGTATAAGAAGAGTTAACAAACAAAATGAAAGTTTTGCCTGTTACCTCATGGTTGTAACAAAAATTGTTAAAGAAAAAATAAAATAGAAAAAAAAGAAACACAATAAAAAAAGCCAATTTTATAGAAATAGAGGTGAACAAACCCGATTTTTGTTCTAACATGATTTTTACTCACCAAAAAAAAAAAAAAATACATACGAGTATTTTATTATTTAACAAACACATTTAGAAACAAGGAAACCTTTTAAACAAACATTTTTTATTTACAACCCTCCTCTTAAGTGGCCATAATTTGTTTTGTTTCCACAGCTTTGGTCCTTTTAAACTTTAACGATTTTCAATTCAATTTTAATTTCTACAAATTGACTCTTTTTTTATGTTGCTGCTAAAAATTAAATTTTGATAAATTTGTAGTAAATGTCATTTGTTTGTTCCTTAATTAGCCTGTGATATGAAAAAAAAACTTGGTTTTGTCATTATATGACATGTTTATTAGGTACAATAAAACACTTTACGGCTACACAATAGAAATTAAATTAAAAGAAAAAAAATTATCATTAATGGATTGGAAATAATATGGTATTGAGTACAATATGCATTTGGTGGAAGAACAATTGATAACAAAATAAAGTTGTTAGTTCTGCTTGACAGGTCGCAGCAATACCTTTGCTTTACAGCTTTCATCATCAAAGTGGTGCTTGGTAATTACAGTGTAAAAAATATCGTTATAAAGAATTTTAAATTATTAAAATAATTTTGTTTAAAAAACATTCTTTGATTAGAAAATAGTGACAACTCTGCTCTTCTACCCACCATCATACTGGCCTTCATTGATCATTAAAATAAAAAGCAGCAAAATATTTAATTAAAATTGTATTTTATTTATGGTTTTTTGAAAAAAAAAATTGTGTGAAAGTCCTTTCTTACTAAAACAAATAAATTTTTTTATGAAAATGACAGCAAATATGCAGCAAAATTAAATTATAAATTGTGAGGGGAAATGCCCTTTCCCTCATTCTTTGCCAGACTTTAGCAATTAAAGTGATGGGTTTGTTATAGCAACAAATAAACAAACAGCTACCTACATACAACAATAATTGTCACAAAGCCAGTTAAACAACAAAAACAAAAACAAAAAGTTTATTATACCCTTCACTGTAAGTAAGAAGTGATTCTGTTTGTGTAATTTCTACACCGTACATAGCACATCCTATGTATAGCGTAGTCAAATAAGTAATATCCATCAGTCTGTCTGTCGGTGTAGTTGTTGAAATCAACTTTCTAAAGTCCCTAGAAGACCTTCAGAAGAGTTTAGCATAGCAATTTGTCAATTGTTTCTATCTTTCAGTTGCTATTGAAATTCAGCCGAATCGGTAAATAAATGGTGAATTTATGAGTCAAAAGCCACGATACCTCTATTTTTGACTATTTTCTTAGTGAATTTTTTGCATATTTTATCTAAACGGAATAAAAAACGTTGTAAGCAGTTTTGTTAGAAATGGCAATCATAATATTTGTGCAAAAACCAGAGCAATAGGTCCACAAATGATTGAGAAATATCAAAAATACAAACGAAATTTTAGATTATCATTAATTTCTGTTATTGCTTTTTGTTTAAACTGTATGTGTGTGTGTCCTTTAAATGTTAATATTAAATACATAAATTTTTATAATATGACCTTAAGCTTAATAAAATAGCTGCTTCAATTATATAATTTTTTTGGAGAGTGAAAAATATGAATATTTGGCTAAAACAGTGAAGGGTATATAAGACTCGGCACAGCCGAATTTAATTTGTTTTTACTTTTATTTATTTATTTTTGGTTGTTGTTGTTGCTTTTTTATATATAAAACAAAAGAAAGTTGTATTGAAATCCATTGAGACCACATGCTGGACTTATAAAACAGTTTTTATGTATTAAAACAAAAACAACAACAACAAAGATACGCTGGCACAGGAACAGGTGTGTACACAAATGTGTTCGTTGTAATGTGTGAAACAGTTTAATTTTGTATTCAATACATTGACAAATTTTGTTGTTGCCACTATTGGATGTTGCAATGTACAACACGATTACCGAGACCATAATTTGTGAACCTGGCATAAGGCAATACAAAAGGTTTTAATAGAGTTTATATGTGTCTGAAAAACTGTTGCCATCACTGTGTTATAAGCAAAGCTACGAGTAGAGTTGCAAAAGCGCTAAAGTTAATTTTTTTTATTTATTTATTCACTAAAGCCCACAGTCATAACACGCAAACCATTTTTATTATTTTTTGTCGCGATTTTTACTATAATACCGAATGGTTTTATCTTATAAATTTAATATTTTAATATCTCTCCATATATGGTAAGTTAATACGTAAAAATGTGTGCATGTATTGGTTAGAGGAAAAGTAAAATTTTGAAAAATACAAGTTTTCGTTATGACACACCAGCCAGGCTTAAAATTTAAAACTTATCAAGAAACCCCTGCATAACTCATTACTAACAGCCTTATTTATAAAAAAAAAATATAATATTCATAATGAAATGGAAAACTTATTTTAAAACAATTTTCCAATCGATTTTAATTTGTCTGAATATGACAGCAAGTACAATATTAAAAAGTATGGATTTGCTAGTTGACAATTTGGGTATTTTATTTGTTGAATTTTTTGTTGTTGATTCATTTTTCATAATTTAAAAATTTTCTCTTAATGGAGTCCTACCATCTACAGATGTTTTACAACTGCGGTTGAACAAATGCTGGAGAATTGTATTTTGAAAGTTTGACTTTATGCTTGCTGGGTAAAGAAGTATGAAACGCCTTGTAATGGCATTAAATAAAATAATTTCTGAATACGTAAAAATCAGAAAAAAGTGGCGAAAAATGCAGTCACCCAAAATCCTTTGTGTGTGTGTTTGTGTAAATTGTTCAATATCAGCAAAAGCAAATAGCAATTTTATTTAAAAAATAAAACCAGTGAAGACAATAAATGAATTATTCAAATAGAAAATAAATGATTTTACAAGCGGAATAGTTCACAGAAAAAACTAAAAATCATATTCAATTACGAAATTCATAAACACATTTAATTTTCACAGAATTCGTACAACCAAACACGCAATTTATATTTTGCGTAGTAGAAAAAATAATCATTTTCATAGCGAACATGAACAGAAGCAAAATATCATACGAAAATAATTATAAACTTAAAGAAAAAAATTATAAAATAAAACATAAATTTAAACAAAAGTTTGTTAGGAAAAATTTTGCTCATAATTTTTTTGACTGATGTTTGAAAATAAAAGTTTGGTTGCATCGAACAATTTTTATAAGTAAGAAGGGTATATATAAGTTTGTGACTCCGTTTGTAATTTCGACACCGTACATGAGATACCCTATTAGTATATTCTGGATGCTTATAAATAGCAAAGTCAGTCTGTACGTGTGGGTGTTGAAATCAACTTTCTGAAGTCTTTAAAAGACCTACACAAAAGTTTGGTAAGTCATTTTGTTGAAAGTTCCTGGCTGCAGTTTGCTATTAAAATTTAGCCAAAACGGCTTATAAATGGCTGAGCTATTAGCTCTGAAGTGCAACTACCTCTATTTTCTGACCATTTTTGATGCGTTTTTTTTGTGTAATTTCTCTAAACTACAAAACGAAAAAAAACCTGTTACGCAGTTTTATCAGAAATCAGTTTATTTGACCATTTTTTTATTGATATTTCTGTCCAATAATAAATAAATAATTTTTTATAATACGATCTCAAGCCTAATAAGCTAGCCATTTCAATTATATAATTTTTTTTTTTTTTATTATTATTGTTATATTCAAGAAGAATGTGGAAAGTGAAAAAAACTCGTCAGAGCCGAATTTGATTTATCTTTTTTTATATTATTTAGGCCAAGAACACACACTGCAATTTTAGTTGGGCAATTCTTGGTTTTGCAGGAGAGGTAGGAAAGGGGTACAAACTTGCTCATACTCCGCAATTCCTTTTTGTTCTCTCTTTGTATCTTTTAAAGCTGTAAAAAAAAGAGTGGTAGCTTGAATGAATGACTGAATAAGAATGCAAAAATTGCCGAAACACAACGGTAATTTTAAAAGAGAATTACCCCCCGTTTCCACATGCAAGTGCAAGTTCCAAAAACTCAATACACTCTCACTTTTTCACTAACACACTCATATTTTTCGAACTTGCAGCTGAACTGGCAACCAAATTCTTTTGCAAGTAAATTTTTGACACTTGCAGCAAGTAAATTGACAAATTAATGTATTAGTCTGTGGAAAAATAGAAGTTACGTTAGTAATTGATATTTAGCATATTTAACAAAATTAATAAATAAAAAAAGAACATAATGACCCACCAACACATTTAAAAGTTAAATTTAATTATCAATTTCATATTTTTGACTTAAAAAATACTAACAACAAAATTTTTAGTTTTTATTCACGGTGTTTGCGACGCGGCAACACTTCATTCATATATTCTATATCAATGGCGCAGCCATTTTTTCATTAGAAGTGAAGCCGTTGCCGATATTTCAAAAATGAACTTGCACTGTTCTGAATAGACACTCATACAATTTGCAAGACTTCCGACTATTTTTTCGGCTTTTTCGTAGTTAATACGTATACTCAACTTGCAAGCAATTACTTGCATGTGGAAACGGGGGGTTAGAACGCCTGGCGAAATTTAAAAACACAATCTGTTGAAATAAGAAAAATACCCAGATTTGCAATATTTAAAAAAAAATATTTTTCTTTTAATTTTACTCAGAAATTTAATTTGAAAATATTTAAAAATGTGTGCCACAGCAATAATTCATTCTTAGTCACCTCTATTCGAAAGCCAATAAAAATAAAATAAAATAAAAATGAAAATCTCTTTGTATTATTTTATGTTTTCAACAGAAATTCATAACCGTTGCAGACATAATAAGTGCCAATATTGAGGATTTTTGCGTTAGCAATCCCAGCACGCAGAAAAAAAATCTGCAACGTATAAATAAAAACTCATAACACAACCATGTTGACGCGAATTTAAAAAGAATAATATAAAATAAAAAATAAAAAAAAGAGATGTAAAGTCCAAAACAACAAACAACAAAAACTGAAGCATCAAGTCAATTGTGGCTGGTCAATTCGATAAAAAAAAAAAATTAAACAAAAAATAAATGTTTGCATGTAATTTTTTATGAATTTTAAAACAACAACAGCAGCAGCAATTGTTTATTTTAAACAAATTCCTATAAATCACAAGGAAAGAAATTTCTGAAGAGTTAAAAAACAAAATTTAATAAAATTTAATTGTTCTGTGTGAAATAATAAAGAGTTTGAAATCTAAAACAAATAAATAAACAGGCTTAAATTAAGATTGAGTATAATTTTTTAATGAAAATTGAAGAATTTAGTAAAATTATTTTCTCTTATTTTTACAAAAAAAATTGTTCAAAAATTCCAATGGTCAAAGTTAGCAGTGCTCGTTAAAAAATTAAATCTTTGAATTAATTTCTATTAATAAAAATAATATTTTTTAAATAAAATTCATAAAAAAAACAAAAATTGGGAATTTGATTTCTAATTAAGCGTTTTCGGTAGAAGTTTTGTAGATTTATTCGTTACATAATAAAAACAAGCTGAAAATAAATTTTTACAACAAATAAAAGTAGAAGTGAATTACTAATTAAGAAATTAAAATAAAAAAAAAAAAACACTTTTGCTTATTTTAAATGAAGAGGAACCAGCCTGCTCTGTAAATCAAGAATTTTTTTAATTATTGTTGTTGTTTCACTTTAAGCAAATCAAATTAAGTCGCGTTATTTGCATAATAAATCTCTTGATTTACAGAACAGGTCGGTAAAGCACAAAAACATTGGTTTTTAAACACACCCAGAATTGTAAAATAATTGCTGATTGATTAGCCAGCGAAGCAAAACTCATGCTTGTGCTGGCGGCTTCTTAATATTCAGACACAATTTATGAAATTGCTTTCAATGTTTTTTCAAAAACAAAATCAAAAATAAGGTTTTAATCGAACATCCCAGTCAAGTAAAGTTTCATCATCATCATCATACTGGCAGCTGCCAGTATTTGGACAGTCGTTCTCATGATTTCCAAATATTCACATATTGGAATTATTAATATTGTACTGCCTACAATGTAATTGTTGTTACTGTGTTGTAGCGCTACATTGTTTCTTTTTTTTTTTTTTAATTAATTTTTTTTTTTTGAGGCTTAAGATTCAGACAAGCATTACACTTTTATATCTTAATTGAAATTTTGTCAAATTACGTTGACAGTCAGAGATTAGATAATTTTTTTATGTCTGCTTATTTGATCTTTTCCGTTTTAAGTTTTAGTTTTCATTTGATTCATTTTTCATTTCATTCATGATTGCTGTTGTTGGTTGTTGGCTGTTTGTTTTTACTACAGAGTTTGGGGCTTGTGTAAAAGCCTCTACAACAAACAGGCTTACATACGTGCTGTTAAATATAATAAAAAAAATTTTTTAGTTTCTTTGAAATAAAACACACATGCATGCATTTTATAGCCATATATATTTTTAAGGCAGCACTGTGGGGGCAATGGGTACTAAAAACTTAAACATAAAACAAACGGTATCCACCAGGAAAATTTAATTTCCAAAATGTGCTGCATCTTCAGCAGTTCCAACTTAACTAAACATTTTAATAACTAAAATTCTAAAGTACTTTATGCAACTCAAGAACATAAAATGTTCAATTCGAATTAAAACATTTAAGTGTACAAGTGTAAAGTGGATTTATGCTTTAAACTTAATATTCACTTTCAATGTTTATTAAATCGTGGTGTTGCTCTTTGCTGATTCGCTTACTGCAGCCTTTCAAACAAATTATTATTTTTTTTAATCTTTTGATGTTTGTTAACATTTTTGGTGATTTTATGAAATTTTCTTTTACTTTGTTTTTTTCTGGTATTTTTTTAAAGATAAAAGTTTGTGGCGGTTTTATTTAATGCCTCTTGTGCATATTTTGGAAGGGTGTTTGAGCGTTTAGTTTAGCAAAATTTCTTGACTGCTTCTTTTATGTACAAGTATTTGCTTTGCTGTCGACTAACCAGATATTATGGCCAATTTTGTTTTTTAATGTTTCTTTTCTTCTTTTCTTTTTTTTTTTTTTAAAAAAACTTTTTTAAACACAAATCCGCTTTGTCAAAGTGAATATCTTATAAAAATTTGTAATTTTAGGGAGAATATTTGTTGCATTTGCTATTGTTGCTGTTGTTGCTGTTTTCTTATATTAAGTATTATTATTCCCTTTTCATGCTTGAGTGTCATGTCATTGTCATTTTCGTTGGGTTGCGTTGTGTTTGCCTCAAGTTTATTTTAGTTGAGCTGAGTTGAGCGATATCGTGTTTTAATCTTATCAAAATTTTAATCCCTTTTCATGAGGTTTCCTAATTGAATTTAAAACAGTTTTGAAACAGTGAAACCTTTATTCAAATACTTTTTGTTCTGCTCTGTCTTTCATTTCATTTCTGTTGAATGCAGAGAATCTTACAGTTGCAGGTTTTCATCTTCAATTAAGTTTTACGCATGTCAATCTCTAAAGGCATATAAATGTGCCAGTATAACAATAGCAACAACAACAAATAATGTTTAAATATTCAAAATGTTTGTTTTACAATTCGAGTGCTTCCCCCTTCTTTGTTTTCAACGTCTGGCTGAATTAATTCATCTTTTGCTTTGCCTGCGGCGGTGAAAGAGGTAAAGTGAAGTAAAGTAAATACATCTGATGCGAAGACGGTCAATTTGCTTGACAGTATAATTTTCCAATTAAATGAATTTCTGGGTCTATACAATTTTTTTTTTTTTTAGAACTTGTCCAGTCTTTATGAGAAATGTCAAGGTAGTCATTTCCTACTTTAATTTTTTTTTTTTTTTTTTTTTTTTTTTTTTTTTGTGAGGAGATTAACTACTATGATGAAGATTTCATTAATACTTGGTGACATTTCAAACAAAATTTATGCCGAAAAACAACAATCCACCAAAGATACGATTCAAATTGTATGCAAATTATTAACCTCAAAGACTTGTACCCAAATTCTTTCAAAATTGGACAATTTTCAAGATAAAAAACTAAAATTTAAAAAAAATAATCTTTTAAATGAAAAAATCATGTCACAAATTCTAAAGCCTCCAAGGATTTGCTGGTACTTTGTTAGATTAAATAAAAACCCAAGTATATAAAATGTTGCTGTAAAAATTAACAAAAAAAAAAAATATTTCAAATTTAATAGACTCATAAATTTTCAGAAAAAAAAATATTTGTGCTATAAAAACCGATTTTTAAAATTGTTTGATTACATTACGTGAAGTATTAAGGCTAGAAATTAAAAAAAAAAAGGTTGGAACTTTCTGTTCTGTCAACTGTTTCTCACATTTGCAGTTCTCACATTAATTAGGGGTCGATTTTATAATAAGGAAAATTAAAAAAAAAATTATTGTGCGTGTGTGTGTACAAACTAATAATCCCCATTTACTGTTTAATTGATTTTCAATTAATTAATGACATTTTCCAGTAATTTGCTTTGGGACATTTAGATTTTTAAACAACAAAAGTCACTAAAGAGCACAAAATCAAAGCAAGAATGCAAAATATTTTGACAGCAATATTTCAAATACTAATTCCATTCAAACAATTTCAACTAACGATAATTGGATACGGAATTTGATTTTGTTTAAGTCAGACAATATGCCTTGTGCACCATTTCGTGCAACAAAAAAAAAATTAGAATGACTTCCTGCTTTGAAAAATAATTTCAGTGGGAAATTTCACCATCGGTGCAGAGCAAATATGCATTGCGAAAGACAAAAAAATTTTTTTTGCAACAACCCCTATAATGGCATTTAAAAAAGGGTGTAACCTCTTGCAACAATAGCCCTTAGACTTTATCATTGCTTCTATGAAATAGTTTTTGTTGATAGACAACAATTTTTGTTTTTATTTTTTTTACTAGATGTTTTTGCCCGGTCTCGCTCGGCCCGGTTCTTTGTTATGTGACTCAATATTTAGAGAAATTTGTTTACAAATAGAATTTTTATTGTTAAAAACCCATTCAAATTCACTTTGGTGAGCGACGTCTGCAGGGTCTCACTGGGCTGTCGAATCTAAGGCTTGACATGCTTTATGGCTTCGTTAGAAGCAGCGGTTGGTTTGGGTGACGGACTCACTTTCTTTCTCTATCTGTTTTCGTTATCTCCTTTACTTTTACTCTTCTGTTACCATCTTTCTTCTTTTTCATTTCCTTCTATACAGGTATCACAAAGGGACCACGCTAGAGGGCCCAAGTAAGCCCAGCTTCTGTTTTTCTTATTTGGGCACCCTGTGTAACCTAATATAACCTAACTACAGCCATTCACTGCTTTATAAATTGGCCCATGTTTTGGAAACCGCGCATTTTGCTTACTAGTTTCTCAAAGAATGTGAATGGAAAAATGCCAGTTTATAAATAAACAATTGACAAAATCAAAGTAAATTTTTTTAAATCATATTTTCTTTGCAATTTTGGTTGAAATAAAAAGAAAACACATTCAGTTTGAATTGTACAACATTTTATTTTCTCTTTAACTCTTTGTTTGTGCAAAATTCATCATTTCGCTTCAGTGGATGCTTGCGTTTTGCAGAACACCTATTTTACGATTTCAAATATTAATCGCCAAAGTTAAGGGTTTTGCGTTTGATTATATCATATTTTAAAGCGATTGAAAATCATTGAAAAGTGGGCGTAAAAATGGGTGTGTCTGGTACAAAAGTATGGAAATTATATGTAGGAAATTCCATAAAAATTCGTTGGAAATTAAAAATTTGTAAAGCAAACAAACAAACAGAAAATGAATTTTATTTATAAACAAGAAGATAGATTTTCTTTAATAAAATTTCTCACCTAAATTTTTTTTAAATTGTGTGAGTTCAAATACATTGCTTTTTGCAACCCAAACACTTTCAGGGCTTATAAAATGTTTTTTTTTTTTCGTTGAAATTGATGTGAATAAAATGGAAAACGTGCTCCCTCGTGGCTAATTATTTTAGTAATGTATTGTGAAAATTATGTATCAGCTCCTTGAGGGATGAATGAATTGTAATAAAACAAAATTTCAGTAACAACAGCAACAAGACTGGCAGTCGCGCCATCTTTTTGCTTAAATTTTATGAATGAAAATAAACAAACTTTCACTTTTTTCATTTTTATAGCATCCTGCAGTTTGGTTAGTTTGTTGTTAAGTGTGTGCCCATTTGCTGGCAGCTGCTTTGCGCCGTTTTTGCAACTTCATTTCATGCAGGCTACAGCCATTCAAACTGAAACTCTAATTATTTAATTAAACGTGTGATTTTCTAAATTTTAAATCAAATAATCAAGCAAAGCTTTTGTTTGTTTTGAATGTTTTCATCAAATAATATATTTTGGCAAATTTTTATAGAACATCGTTTATCGGCTGATTTTTCACTTTTTCCCATTTTTATTTTTTTGAAACCACAATCTACTGTGTATTAATTGGCGTCCATCACACACATTGCCGCTTAGACATGACTGTTGGCTGGCACGACTGAATCTAAGCTAAAGTGGGGTAGAAAAGCAAGGCATCATATCATGTCAAACTATGAGCCAGTTTCCATATTTATGCCTGTACGAAAGCTAAATAAAATTACACTCATTTGTCATGAGGCCAACAATTTTCCATTTAATTTCTTATTATGTTTTCATCAAGGAATGCGGTTAAACCTGAAGGACGACGCTCTTGTTTCATTACAAGCTCTAGAACTATTTCTTTTTCTTTTTATATTTTCTTTTTGCTTTTGTTTTTGTTTTTATTTTGCATGGATAAAAACTGGGCTGGTTAGCACTAGTTTGGTTATTTCATATAAAATACAATTATAATGGATTTTTTTTTTTTTCAAAAGAATATTGTAAATTAACTAAAGTTCTGCTCTTTTGCATCCCTTCGTGCAGTTAAACTGCAGCTAGTAGTTGTCTTGTTTTGTGTTTAAAACCTCTAGGCTTTTGTTTACGATCGGACCGTATAACAGAAGATCATTCATTCAGTTTTTTATTTTATTTTATTTTGGTAACCCCATAAATAAGAGTCAGGTTTATTTAAAGTTTTGTGCTTTTATTTTTTCTTTGTATCTTTGCTTGTTGTTGCTGTTGTTGTAATGCGTTTCTTTTGATAAGTTGTATACAAAGCGCAACCTTTGAGGGCTGCATAACGATAATGAGCTTTACGTGTAGTTATAATTTTTTATTAGTGCTTGTTATGAAACAAATGGCTTTGTTGAATGGAACAACAGGCAAAGCCAAAGGACTCTAGATACAGAGAATTTTAAAATCTAATTTTGCAACGGCACCAGTACTGCAATTCAGTAACTTTTATGACGACCATTCGTTTCGAAAAACGAATTATAACGATATTTCATCGAATTCGGTATTCATTGACTTTCCGACAAAAATATTCGGTATGATGGAAATCGTTATGTGCGATGATTATGTCGCAAAATTCGAATATTGTTGTCGGCAAGTTACTAAATACCGAATTTGATAAAATATCTTTATACTTGTTTTTTCGATAGGAATGGGCGTTATAAAAGTTACTGAAACGCACTACAGTTACAAAAACACTAATTCATTTTTAATTAAAAAAACTGTTGTTGTATTTTGGCTTGCATTTGAATATAAATAATAAATTTTTTGGGAGCTTAATTTACAAAAAACTTTTATTTTCTTTGTTTCTCATACAATTTATTCTTTCTAGACTCTGACTTTAAGAAAAGCAGATACTCACTCACTCATGCTTGTTTAGTATTTAAATTGATATGCTGGCCTCCCGTAGCATCATCATCAACAATTCCTAAACTACAAGTGCAAATTTGCATTAATTTTTGTTTATTATTATTTTTTCTTTTAAGAAGCAGCAAGTCACCTTTTTTACAAAGACAGACAGATAGCTAACCAGTATACACTGCAACTGACTTTAACAGAGAATTTTTTTTCCTCTTAAACTAAAATCTAGCATTAAGCCACTGATACAAGTGCCGTATTCAAATTAATGTTGGTTTACAGCATTTAGTTCGTGCTGACAGCAGAAATTCAAGGTAATTTTTATGTTGTGTGAGGCTGGTTAAAGTTTTACAAACAATCAAATTGAAATTCAATATAAAAAAAGTACATGCTTCTTCATGTTATTAAAGGCAGGCAGGCAGGCAGGCAAGCACTTTTAAGGAGATTTAAAAATTTTAAAGAAAATAATTTTAATCGTGCGATTTCAATTCAATTTTCAATTGTCCACTTAAGACCAATTTTAAAATGTTTAAAAATCAAAAAATGTTTAAGAAAATTGTTCAGCCTACTGCTTGAGCAACTTTTGAGTGGAGAACTATTATGGGATAAAAAAAAATTAAGAGAAAAATTAATAATTTTAAACAATTTAAGCAGAAAAATGTTTCAGTTACTTCTAGCAAAACTAAAGCTTCGCCATTAAAAGAAATACGAGTGTTTGCAAAGCCATTTTCATTTAATTTCAGTAAGAATTTAAGTACAGACTGTGAGCTATTTTTAAACTTTTCACAATCATGTGAAACAATAAAATTTGGAAATTTTTTTCCTTTCATCAATTTGCAATCAGTATAACTTTTCATCACAAGTATGAATATTTTTTTGTTACCTGAAATTTTTCAATGATTTTCATATTGTCAGTGTAATTTTCATAATCTTTTTTTTTTCATTAAATTCAAAGGAAGAACTGAGAGAATCTTGACGGTGAGTCTGTTTTACATTTTGGCATGCAAATTATTTTAAACTGTGCCATATTGCGCTGTTGTTTTATAAATTACCAACGTATGTATGTTGTAATAATGCTTGCATTCCCAGCAAACATAAACTGTTAAACCATGAAATTTATTTCATTGAAAATAAAAATATTTGTGTTGATCATATGAAAGGCATCCAACTATCATTATTTAGAATAACAAAACTCTGTTTTGAATTTATTATTCTGAAAAAGTTGGAATAAAGCTAATGAAACTTTGAGCTCAAAATAATAAAAAGCAAAGGACATGGTGAATTGCTCAAGGTAAAACCTTAAAAATTTCAATAAAAAGTAAAAAATTGGTCATTACAAATATTTGGGAACTCAGCAATTTTCTAAAATGGCAAAAAGTTTTGTTTTTACTGCAACAAATTCCTTCTCTTTCTTTTTCCTTTTTCCTTTTTTTTATTCTTTTTTTTTATTTTTTAAATAACATTTTGTTTGCTGGGATAATAGTTTGCTGTTGTTGTTACTGCCGTGAATAAATGAATATTGTTGTTGTTGTTTTTATATTTATTTTTTGTTATTAATGTTTTTTGTTTTATTATTGTGGTTGCTGGGGCTCGCACTTCAATTTATTGCTGTTGTTGTTGCTGCTGGTAATGCCATTGCCATTGTTGTTGCTGTTGCTGTTGCTGGTTTCTGTTATGGTCATTTTAGTTTGTACCCGGTTGTTAACAAGTTATCAACTTGAAAATTATACCTCGTTTGTTGTTCACTTTTATTTTTCTTTTATATTTTTCTTGTCGTTCTTCTTATTGCAAATTATTGTTCTCGTTGTTGTTGTTGTTGTTACCTTTTGTTCATATCATTATCGTTCTGCTGCTGTTCATGCTGTTGCAGTTACGTTATCAATAAGTTGCCAGCATACGTATGTTTGCTGATATTAAATTGTGTGTTGCTGCTGCTATCGCCGCCGCTTTTATTGTAATTGTTATAATGCAGCTTGTTTGTTTTTATTACTTCAATAATAATTCTTGCATACACTATTTAACTTTTTGTTTTGTTTTTGTTGTTTACTGTTGCTTTTTTCCTTTTTTTTATGCTGTAGATGTTGTTATTGAGGCTGTTGTTGTCATTATGGGTGGTAAAATTTTAAAGTTATCGATAATTTATACCCTTTTTTAAACAGAAATATTTCATGGGCTATGATTAATCATCATAAGCTGATTTTAATATTCAAATGGAGAGTGAGTCTGCAACACAAACCAGTTAAAAGTTTTTACTTAATGCATTGTGAAGCGGTATTAGGAAGTCGTAAAATTGTTAACAATATCCTTTTGAATCCCATATTTTGCATAATTCGTTAAAATGTTTGTAAACCCTAAACGTTTTATTAAATAATTTTAAAGTCAATTGGTATTACCCAAGTGAGAGTTTAATTCTTTAAAGATTCAAAACATTTAAAAGTTTTTTTTTTTTTTTTTTTTTTTTTTTTCAAATAAAAGAGAAAAGTTTTTCATATAAAACAATTCCAGAAACATATTTGGGTAGAATTTTTCAATTATTTGACTTCCGTTTCATTTTGGCTGTGTAATTGATATGCCACCAAACATTTGAGTTTGATTTGAAAACAATTGTTGTGATCATATTGCTTTGCTTTTTTCTTTTATTTAATTTTTTTTTTTTTTGATTCTGTTTGTCTTTAAAACTCATCCTTTAAAAAGGATGGGATGACGGATGTTTTTGCAGGTTTGAATTTGTATTTTAATTTAATTATTTGGCAGTTTTACAAAAGAAAAGAAAAAGTAGGAGTTTATTTTTAGCTAAACAATATGGATGTGCTGCGGTATTAATCCTTTGAGACATGGATTCATCCGGTTGCTCTGTTTTCTTTTTGTTCTTCTCAAAATGTTATTTAGTTTAATTGTATTTCAATTTAAATTTGCATGTGTACTCGATATTAAGGGATCTAATATTTAAGCTGGTGTGTATTTCATGAGAAGTGAGTACTTTTTGGACAATGAAATTTCCTGTCTTTTTAAAACTCAGCCATAAAAATTTAACGCCTTTTGATATTAAAAACCAAATAAACCAACAAATAAAAATAAAAGTTGAAGTTTATAGCTCAAAAGCACCTTAGAAACGTTGGCAAATTTAAGTCTTTAAAACAAAAAATTTTTTTATTTGTAAGAAAAGTTTTCAATATCAAATGAAATGTTTTTTCTTTAGTTTTAAAAGTATTTGATTAAAATATTTCTATGAGAATTATTTTTTTTTTGTGAATTAAAAATTTTTCTACAGCGCATTAAATTCAGATAAGAATAAAATAAAGTTGTTTGCAGAATTAGCAAAAATTAACTAAAGAAAAAAGCTGTATTATTGGTTTGTGGCCAAGTGACAAAGTCAAAGTCAGTCTTGCATAAAATGCAAAATAAAATTTAAAAATAAAACACAAAGAAAAACCTTCAACTAAACTGAAATTTGAAATTCCATCATCCCAAGCAACTAAACCCAAAAAAAAAAAAAATAAACAGCAACAACTGCATGGAAATCTTTTACAAGAAAGAATAGGTGTGTTACACAAACAACAAAAGGCATACTAAACAAAAACTAAATGAAAATAACAAACTGATATGCAGCAATCATGGGTTGTTTTTGTGGCAACATTCGGTTCAAAGTTTGGCTGCATTTATTTCATTTAAGTTTTTTTTTTCACATCAACTTGCAGAGATTTTTCTACAGTTTTTCTTCATTGCAGTTTTTGGTTGCATTGAATTCATAATCATGAAGCACACACGACAGCAACAACAACAATAATACTTTAACTATAATTATTGCTTCCTTTTTAAATAAATCGCCAAGTTTTCAAGTTCATTGCTTTTGCACTTACAAAAGTCAACTGACTAACTGAAAAACTAATGGACAAAGTGTCGGTGGTTTGTCTGATTTGCAAAATTTGTATAAAAGCTGTCGTAAAACTTGATTTGTAGAGAATTCGTCTGAAGTCCGTAGTTGTTGGATGTTGATTTATTTTCTGTTGCTTGACGAAATCGATTCTTTTTCTGTTTCACGGTTTATCTAGTATCGATTAATGAGCACAAATTTTTTATATTTCACTTCTTTTGCTAAATCCATTAACAAACATAAAGATGCCCCTTTTTTATTTAGTTTACAGTTTTCGATTTTTTAATTGATCTACGCAACAACGAGTTTCAGTTTCAGTTTTCTTTTACTCCTAAAAACTTTAAGATTTTATTGCAGTTGCTGCAATAATTTAAACAATTGTTGTAGGTACTTGTAATGCACTATGCGTTACTTTACAAAAGTTGTTAATGTGTTATTTTTGTTGTTTTCGTCAGTGATGTTACACGAGTTCAAGTATTACTTTGGCTACAACAATAATGCATTTAGTGCGAGGTCTAGATCACAACAATTTTTTTTTTTTTCGTTAAAGGTAAAGTTCTGTTGAGTTTGGTTTTTGTTTTTCTTATTTCAATACATTTTTCTGACTTGGCATACATTTCTTGCAAACCAGACTCTTTTTGCTCGTCTTTCGTTCAATGTTTGTGTGTGCGTGAGCATACAAGTTGGTTTGCTGCAGAGCCAGCCAGGCAGTTGGCCGGACTTGCGGCTGATCGTTACATTTGAAAAGCGATCATTAAGTTTTCAACACTATATCCTGCGTGTAAGCTCCACACATTTGCAGTGTTCGTCTTTACTTATATTGTTGTTGTTGTTGATTATGTTGATTTTGTACTATTATTGTATTACAACTCAGCGTAGTGGTATTCAAAGTTTAGTGCAAATGCTTTCATGATTTTTATTGACAGTCTGTTCAGCTAAATGCGAACGAAAGCAAAACAATTCACGAAAGAAGCTTTCGTTCAGCATTGAATAACCTTAATGAAAAACAAAAAGTTATTGTGAAATGAATCTAAAAATAACGATCATGTTGTTTTATTTTCTTTTTTATTTCATCAATGTTGAACTACTGATATTTGCGTTTGAACTACAACAGCACCAACAGCAGCAGCTTGCCATGGAATTGTTATTTGTGTTCTTTAAAACAGAAGGTGCAAATATACAACAACAATAAAAACAAAACAAAACAACTACAATAAACAGAATACAAAACTATTTACATAAAAGATTTTCTTTTACAATCATCACACACGTACCCTTTCCCAAATAATGGCCCCCATCTGTCCGGTTAAAGTTTTTCTTTCTTGTGTTTTTATTTTGTTGCATGCAGATAGACGTGGCAAAGGAAAAAAGGTCATTTGAATGCCAATTTTACTCGATTCGATTCGATTCGTTTGCATGTGTTGTGTCCATGTTGTGTTTGTTTTTGTCATTTTGTTTCGTACAGCAGAAAGAAACTATTGTTTAAAAGTTTAAAAGTCTTTTACGACTATTTACGTTTCATTGCATTTTAATGCCTGAGATGACTTGGAATTTTATAATTAAACTTACGGAAATGAACTTGTGAGGAAAATAGTCTGTATTTTCCTCTACAGTCCTGCTGATCTTCTGTGCAGTAAAAAAGTTCAAAAGCACTTACATTGTAAATTGTACGTATAATTTTGCAGCACAAATTACAACAAGCAGGAGAAAAAAAAAATAGCTTAAGCTGAGGTCAAAGCGTGTATACTTTTTGTTAAAAACTTCTCTTAACAAAAATGATTTTATTTTCAAATATTTGCTGAATTCAGTAGAACTAAATTAAAAAAAAAATTGTATGAATAAATTATTTCAGAACAAAAACCATAATAATCTATGAATTATGTAATAAATGTAATAAAATGTTTTTAAAGTTTGCTGGTTTTTTTTTTTTTTTTTTTGAAAACAATTTATTACGAGTTGCCTTCTTTTTTTTGTAAATAACGCTGATCATGTGTAATTACTGGCATATTTATAATTTTACTTTTGAAAATTACACTGGCAAATGTTAATCTCCTTGTTAGTTGCGATATTTAATGTATATTTATGTTAATTTTTGCTGATGAGTTTAAATCCATTTTGGTTTTTTGTTTAAACACTGATGTTTTAATATTAAATTAACAGATGCTCTGCTCTGTTTAATGTTTTTATTTCACTGTGAGCCTTTAAAAAACAAATAATCAGGCCATTATTTAAAATTGTTTAACTCTTTTTTCCCCTCTTTTTCTCTCTTTTTTATGGTATTGCAATTTAATTTGTAAACATAAATATTAAGAATGTAAAGAAAAAAAAATGTGTTTAAAGGACGACACACAGTGTCGTGATTTCATATACTGAGTGGCCATAAATAGTAACAGTTATTTTAAAGAATTGAAATTTGTCACACATATTCAGATTGATAAAACATTATCATATGCAAAAATTAAAAAAATTCGCAACGAGAACTCGTGTCCTTCCCATATATCCTGAAATTTAAAAATTCCCTAAAAGTAAAAAAAAAAAGTTCAAACTGCATGAAATTTTGTATAATCTTTGGATATTCTATCCTTACAATTTAACAAAATTCGATCCAAATCAGATCAAGGACATACCAAACTCAAAAATAACCTTTTTCAAAAAATTATTATAAAAAAAAGTAAAATTTCTTAAACTAATTCCCCACACAAAATACTTAAAGTAAATTCATTCCAGTTTTTTTTTAATTCAGTTTAAGGACACGCCCACTTCACATATAACTTTAACGTTAAAAAAAAGATTTCAAAATTGACTAAAAAATGTTTCATATTTTATATATTTGGCCATAAATATGTTAGGAAACTTTAAGTTTATTATTTGTAAGAACATATCCCGCAGTTTCGTGACTCCATATAACGAGTGGTCGTCAATAGGAGTTATCATAAAAAAATTAAATTTGGCATGTGTAACTAAATAGATTAAATTTGTTAATTTGAGCTTCAAGGTTCAAATATTTCATTTAATATGTTTAAAGCCTCGGTCTGCCTCTACCGGTATTTGCACTAATAGAACTCTTTATTCATGTTTGACTAAAAGATATAAAATCTAAAAAAACACAACGAAAATGCCATCATTAAATATTTGGGTATCTAGGCAGTTACACAATTTTGTTTCCAACCAATTTTAAATACGCAATTACTAATTTTTTTATTTTTGAATTTTAATTTTCCTCTTTCTATGTCTAAGAGTATTCTTTGAACACGATTTTCTCTAAGTTGTATAGCCGTATGCAGCACATATGTTGTATTATTTGTCTTAAGCTGAATCTACTGCTGAAAAATATCACAGATATTTAATGGTGTTCCCACCGAAAAATAATTATAAAGTCCAAAAGAGCACTGGGGACCAGCTAAAATTTCTATATGTTAAAATGCGTACTTGTAGCACTAAACTATCAGAAAAATACAAAAGTGTAATCAAATGTTTTTTTTTTAATTAACCATCAAAGTGGGGTTATATGGTTTTTCTAAGGAGTTGTTTGTATGCTAACGACATGTCGCATATGATACGTAAATAAATTTAAACGAAAATAGTGTTTAAAACGTACATACCTCTATTACAATTCTACTACAAATAGTATATCTTTAACTTATCTAAATGCCATAATTAACATCAAATAATAGAATTTAACGTTTCAAAAAATTGTTTTAAGAACTTTCTTTTCTACAATTGAAATTGAATTAGTAACTAAACCAAGAGTACAGAGTTCAGTTTATATTAATTTCTAGTCTGTAAGGAATTTATGTCCATAGACTGAACTAAATAAATAAATATATCGGCCGTTACCAAAATTTATTTGAATTTGAACTATATTTAACAAACACACGTAAAATTTAAAATTTTTTTTCTTTGGGGCACAATAACTAAAAAACTACCTAATATTTTTGCCTAATATTTTATTTATTATTTAATACAAGTGTTTTCTATAGAAAAATTTAAACAAAAGATTAAATTTCTTAGATCGGTTTTACTTATTTTGGGCCAAGCTCGTGACAATGTGCGACAGTGGCTGCACTACAAACAAGCGCACATGCCAATACAAATAAATAAGCATACAAATGCTAAGGTTAAAGCGAAGGCTTCTTGTTTTAATTTTCATTTTTAATTTGTTAAACAAAAATTTTTTTAAATAAATACAAACACTGTAACTGTTACAAACAAGCAGTTCACATGGGCTTGAGGCTGTTAAAGTTTTTTTTTTAATTTAATAAAAAAGAATTTAATAAATTACTAGCTGACCCGGCAAACGTTGTTTTGCCTACAAATTTTGTTTACATTTGATTTTTATACAGATCTAAGAAATCACGGTGACTTTAAACCATGAACGATTTTAAAATCACGCTAGTGATTTTTTAGTGTTCTAGAAATCACGAGATTTTTAGCTTTTGAGTAGTGCTTTTACTATTTTCAATCACGAGCTTAAAGCTCTATTGCTTTGTTTGCAAGAAGAACAAATAGGAACAAAAGAACAAAAGGATATTTTTAAATTAATAAATTTACGGTTCCGTTTTAAAAAAAAAATTTAATTTTTTTACAAAAACAAATAATAAAAAACAATTCAAATTAAGTGTTGAGGAATTCAAAACAAAATGCTTAAAATGCTCCAAGTGATTTGATATCGCAAGGCAGTAAATTGACGAATTTTAAATCACGAGATGTCAAATGATTTTGTGCTCAAAACACTTTTTTCGTGATTTGAAACCACTTTGAGAAGAAGTGATTTTCAGAACATGCCTGATTAATTCAAAAATCCTGACACAATGCACATACACTGTGTACATTGCCTGAAAGCAAAAAGCCAACAAATCAGCGTTTGTTTAACGTATAAATAGCAAGTGTGACGAGTATTTATTTATGAAAGCAGCTTAATTTGTTAATTATACAAAGATAATTAAAATAAATTTCAATGCATCATGTAGTTTAATATGAAATGCAAAAACCAACAACAGCAACAGCAACAGAGACAGCTAGAGCCATATCGGCATCAGCATTCATTAACACAAATTGAAAATTATATTGGCCTTACTTACAGTGTGCGTGTAAACATGCGAGTACCAGACTACTTACGAGTATTGTGGGAATTGTGATAGTTGGTAGCCAGGGGTGGAAAGCTCATTTACAAAACGAAATTTAAAAAAATAAACAAACAATTTCTTAAAAATAAATATAGAAAATAAAAAGCAAAACAATTATGATTTAATATTTTTTAGCTGTTGAAGATTTTCTGTGCAAATATACAACAATAAGGTTTTAAAAATTATTTATTTACAAAATTAACAGGTAATCAAACACCTGCTCATGACACTTGTTTTATACTTTTAGTTAAGACTAAAATCATTAATAAAACTTCATATTAAAAAATACATTGATGATGACACAATTTAGTTATTCGATTGAAAACATGACAAAACAAAAATACAAGAAAGAAAAACGTCACTTTGTTGCATATTTTATGAAAACAATACGATACTTGCATTCATATTATAAGAATGAAAATAAAAATGAACATGCATTGCATGCTGAATACTTATCTATGTTTGTATGTTTGTGGATGAATGAATAACTTTGGATATAAAATCCCTTTTATTTTGCAATAATATATCTTTCTATCTACTCGTATCTATTCATATTGAGTGACAACATTCGCATTAACGTTTTAAATGGCGAGAGCAGTGAGGTTCTCATAGAAACATATTTTTTTTTTTTTTGCTTTTTAGTATCGTTATTATCATGTGGCTGAAAACATCTATATGACATTCGTATCGATGGATGAATGCATTGTTGTCATCATAAAAGTGATGTGTGCCTGGGGTATTAAAAACAAATCGCAACGAATTTTGTCATCAATGATGCATTATGAATGCGAGTTTTGGTTTGGGCTTAAGCCATTGAAAGCATACTTAAGTGACCTTGCCAACCAAACAGCCAACAACGAAACAAGAAAACAAATAAACAAACAAGCATAAATACCAACGAATAGCGCCGCCATCAGCAACAACAAGTGCAACAACAATAACAGGATGTTCCATAAAGCGTTTAATTATTTTTAATTGTGCAAATTTCTTATTATTTTTGTCATAATTGAAATTCTTACTTAAACTCCAAATGATTCAAGTAAATTACACAAATTAGCACCTTAAAGAAAATTAAATTTAAAAGGTTGCTTTAATTATTTATTTTTATTTTTAAATTTCAATAACATTTTTGTACGTATATGGTTCACTCTGTATAGTTAAAACCAAAATGTACTTGATTCAACAAACATTACTCACATCATCATCATCATCATCATCATCAGTTGCAGCCGTTGCAGTATTAATAAAATTTTTTCCAATTTCTTATAAGGCAATACATATTTTGTAAGTCATATTGTGGGACAGCAAAAACTGAAAACTGAAAGCTTTATCTAAACACAATGTAGCATCCATCCACATTAAATATTATATTTACTTGTAAGTATTTACCTCTGAATATCAGTACACAGGGAAAAAATACTCTTTTCGATTAAATGCAAAAACTAATAAAAATTTATTTGCTTTATGGGAATGAAAATAAAATCTTGTTTTTGTAATATTTATGGCCTTACTCTGTAAATCACTTCCCCAACACTAACGCCTACGCTGGGTGACAATTTTATTAATCACTGCGTCTTGGCGTATTCTCCAACCATTACGTGTTTATGCTAGCCCTGAAATAAAATATAAAACGTATCACATATGTAATCGCGAATATTATAGTTTGGTATCCGTGTTAATATTGGGTGCGTTCATAAGACGTAAGTGTTGTGCAACTATTGAGTGTTCTTCTTAGAAACGTTCAGTTCAGCAATTCTGCTCAACTCAACAGTTAAGTACAGGGTGTCCGCCGGGAAGGTATACTACTTTGCTTTGCCGCCATTTTGGTAAACACTAGTCTTGACAGTTCATATTTGACAGTCGTGAAGTAAACACGTGGCAAATTTATTATGGAAAAATATTCGATAAGCCAACGTGTTTTAATTACCAGGATTACAATGGAATTACTGCGAGACCTCTTTCCACAACAAGTTATTTCAAGAAATGGTGATGTTGATTGGCCTCCACGGTCGCCTGATTTGAATGCTTCTGACTTCTTTTTGTGGGGATATCTGAAAAGCAAGGTTTATGCAACCAAGCCAGAAAATCTTGAGCAACTCAAACAAAATATTCGTGATGAAATTAATGAAATACCGCGTGAAATGTGTGAAAATATATTGAAAAATGTGCTCAAAAGGGTTCGCATTTATCTGATATTGTATTCCATACATAATTGCCGACATTAAATAAAATATTTATCAATATAATCAAAAATTATTAACAAAGAAAGTAATATACCTTCCCGGTGGATACCCTGTATTTGCTGCCATTTTAGTTACCAAGTTGTGTCAACTAAATTTAAAACAACTTCTTCAATATTATCCATACTTTTGGTGAAAGAAATTGGTTTAGTTGATTTAAATTATTTTATTATTATTTATTTTGCAATTTGTTTTCAGTTGTTCACATGTATCAGCTTTTCATTTAGTAACATACCGTTTCTAAGACGTCTTGTCTTTGTTTTAAGTAATTGTCTGAAATACATATGTTTTTTATTCATCATTCTGTTATTTTTTATTTTTATCTATATACTAGCTGACGGGTTGTTTTGCCTTCAAATTTTATTTATATTGAAAAATAATTAAAAAGGGAGGAAAATAACTTTGATCTTGCCATAAAAACTTAATTGTTGTGATAATATAAGAAAAAATTAGGCAAATGGGTCTAGCCGTTCTTCAATATGAGATGAATTTAAAAAGTGGGCGCAGAGAGGGGCGTGGTAAATTATTCTTTCATAAAACCCTAAGTTGGGTTGTTCTGAACATATAAAAAAAATTCTCCAAATTGAGAAAAATGTAAAAAGTAGGGCATGACAAATTTTTCTTTTCATTAAAATATCACATGGGTTTTGATGAAAATATAAAATTTTTGCATAGTCGATATTTTAACTCTAAGAAATCGTAATTACAGAGTAAAGGACCGTGCGAGACCGGGTAAAAACAGTGAGTAAATAAATAAGCCAGATAAAAACTGCAGTGCCATCTGTTGGACGGTTTTGTGACGCTAACCCTTCCAAGCATACACAAAAATTCAATGAAATTGGTCCAGCCGTTTAAGAAGAATACTATGTCAAACACACGAACAGTCGAATTTTATATATTAAGATTTTCTTTATCATTATAAAAATTACTAAAAAATTGTTTCCTTTTTTGCTTTTTAAGTATTTTATTTCTGAATTCATCTTAAATATATTTTTGGAGCAAAGCACAAATTGACGGACAATTTTTTTTATTTTTATATGCTTTCTTTCAATTGCTATTGAAATTCAGCCAGATCGGCTCATAAATGGCGGAGATATGAGTCAAAAACCGCGATACCTCTATTTTTAACAGAAAAACGTGTTACACACTTTTATCAGAATTGACAGTCAATTGGAAGAGAAAAATAAAATAAAACTAAATACAACCGAAATTTTGGTTTTCATTCATTAATGTTTTTTTATGGAAATTTTTAAGCTATACATGTGCGTAATGCTTGCACACACAAACACGAAATCAGGAAATCGGTCTTGAGTGTAATACAAACATCTTAATGAAAGAGAATTTTTTGAGTTTTGCCGTTAATTTGAAGTTCTTTAATTAGATATTTATGTTTGGTTTAAAAAATGTTTGCAAAATTAAATTAAATTAAATTTATTTTGCATTCCTATTGGATACCTTTCTTTGAACTTCTTTTTTTTATTAATTGGAAAATTAAGTGCCTGCAACATTTTATTGCTTTTAAAAATAAGATTCTCAGAAAGAATTTTTTTCTTAGTTTTTTGAACTGAATTTAATTAATTTTTGTAGGATTAATAAAAAAATAGGTATTGAAAGAAAATAATTTTCATTCATATTTTTATATAATTTTTTATTGAAACGGCTAGTTTATTAAGCTAGAGGTCGTATTATAAAAATTTATTTTTATATCGATATTTCGCTTCAATAATAAATAAATAAATTTTTCTAATACGACCCCAAGCTTAATAAACTAGCCGTTTCAATTATATAATTTTTTGTACTTTTTTGATAGTTAAGAAGAATGTGGAATTTAACTTGTTTAAACATAACGCTGGAAAAAAAGGTTTTTGTTTTGACTTTTCAAGTGAAACGTTGCCTTTTATAAATATTTACACCAATAATAACATAAGAAATAGCTGTAGCAACGCCAACAATCTCTCTCTTGAACGCAGTGATTTATAAAATAAGAACATAAGTTTTTATATTTTTGAATTTAATTTTTTTTCTCCACTTGTTTTCTTTCGATGTATATTGTATGTAAAAGATACTTTGTTGCTGTTGTGCAGTGATGTTTTGTTGTGCCATCAAAAATTCACATACAAATTGCTGCAACTTGCAAGTGCATAACTTACAGTATCAGCAACAGGATCATGATCAATCTCAACTGAACTGATCATTACTAAATAAATATATTTCTTTTCATTTTTCCTTTCTTTATTATTTATTAAATTGTATATGGATTTGGTTGAAAATTAAGTTGTCATAATTCGACATATAAAAACAAAACAAAAAACTCAAGATAAGAATTAAGTGAAGTTTTAATTTGTCTTTAAAATTTTGATGTTTCACTTGTTGTTCAGTGTTCATTTGGCAGGGCTGTTTAAGTTAATACATTTTAGAGAAACGCATGCAATAAATTTAATTTTAATAACTGACAAATTGATTTCGTATTGAATTTTTATTTTTAAAAGAAGAGAATATATTGATTTGATTTTATACCGCCAACTGGAATTATTTAATAATGAATTGATCAGTTCCAGCAAGGCAAAAAAAAAAAATCTTTTGTTTAATTTTGCAAAAACTTTGTTACAAACATTAGTAATTCAATATCTTTAATAGCCAGGAGCTTTGAAGGAGTGAAGATACACGTTTAGCTCGTACTTAAAGTGACAAAAACCACTTTTCACATAATTTCAATGTTGATTTACGTGGCGGCCAAAACGGCCCTCAATTAGAGTCGCAAGACTTCGTGTTGAACGTTTTGAATGTACTCGTATATTTTAATTAAATTTCATCACAGCCTGGCAAAAATGACACTAGTAATTGTAAATCTTAATAAAAAATTATGCCTCTGCGACTAATTAAAAGGAGCTCATAAAAAGTTCCATAACTTTTGCTTTTACTTCTGCTTCCACGGCTACACTTAGTTTTCTTTGTTTTATTTTTTTTTACTCAACATCATTCGTTAATTTACTGCATGTAGTACTGCAGGTTGTTGCAACAAGTGATTAAATTGAATTATGAGTTTGTGCAGTTGAGGCTTCCTTAAGGCAGCTTGCCGGTATTGTTATGTGTGTCTACATTTTCTATAATTTTTCATAGTCTTGTTCTTCAATAACTAATTCAAAGTATGCCCGTTTTTATTGTTCTATTTTTGTTTTTGTGTTGGTTGAATGATGGCTTGCCTAGCCGGTTGCAGTTTCAAGGGTTTAATTCTCAGCAGGGTTATTAGTGAAACTGAATTGGCGACCTAAATCAAAATATAATTTGAAAGCCTTAATTAAAAGTAAACAACTTTAAACAAGTCAAAAAGAATATAAACTGAAATTAAGGAATTCAGGCCTCAAAGGCTTGCACATTTTTTCTTCTTCTTTTTTTCATTTTGTTAATATTGTATTTAATAACCTCTTATTATATTTTAAGGGGACCTACGCTGTCTGGCTCTCACTTTATGAGCTATCGTTTGTCAGTTTTGACAGACACTTGTCTTGCAACAGCCAGAAAAAAAGAAACATTTACTGAAATGTCTGCAGAAACCCATATAAAACATTGTATGGGCTTGAACGTAACATAAAATAAAAAATGAATTTTGACTTATTCTGATTAATATTTTTAATATTTGCTTAGTAAAAGGGGGAAAAAAAAACTATGAATGTATCCTGTTTTGAATGGCGCTCATCATTGAACTGATGCAAGCTAGTGAATTTTTGTAAAGAGAAAAGTTTGTGTGCTGCTGCTGGTGGTGAGGTTGCATATTAAACATTTTGTTAATAAAAAATAAAAATAAAAAAGGTTGTCATTGATGACCATGACCATGCTATGATGTTCTTTAGAAAATGTAATTTTATGTTGGTAGTTTGTTTGTTTGTTTATTTATTTGTTTTACGCTATGGGTTTGCCAAAGTAGGTGGAGTCGTTCCAGTTTATTGCTGCATACTCATATTATATGTTTGTTATTCTTGAAAATGTTTTGCATTTATTAAGTACATGGCATACACACACTCGTGAGTATGGCGTACCTCAGTTGCCTCTGCCAACCATCAAGCTTACTAACAAGCCATCACTCATCCACACAAACACACACTAAAGCACATTCACAAGATTCGTCAACTTTAACCATCATAGCACCTTAACGATTTCTGTTGGAAACACACGGATAAACATGTTTGTATGAGAATTCATTTAGCGCTAACCAGGTATTAATTTAGGCAAATGGTTTCTCAAGAATTTTTCTTAGGTTGTTAAAAAAAAGC
Source organism: Thelaira solivaga (assembly GCA_947397855.1). Classification (NCBI taxonomy): domain Eukaryota; kingdom Metazoa; phylum Arthropoda; class Insecta; order Diptera; family Tachinidae; genus Thelaira; species Thelaira solivaga. The sequence goes on from OX377613.1 coordinate 20,052,099, forward strand.
ATTTTAATTTTTTAATTTGGTATTCATTAAGCTCAGCCGTATGGACAGACACACCACGCGAGGTATAATTTAAAAGTCTACAAAATCTGTAACTCGTTACTATAGCTCTCCCAAAACACAAAAGAATGGCACAAAAAAAAGATGAGAATTGAAACAAAATGTCATTTATTACACACAAGTGTTTCTGTTCTTTGTGACAACATTCTGTCATTTGAGAGACTTTGACGTACTTCAGTGGAAAAATGCTAGTGCAAGTGTTTCTGTAGCAAAATTTTACGAAATACGTCTCACTAGAACTGTCAAAATATCTTACATTTCAAAATGTATGAAAGAAGAGTAAAAAAGTAATGAAAAAAATAAGAATTACTAAATTTAAATCGTTTCAACTAATAAATTATATAAAATAAATGGGCCATAATCGTAGTCACAAAAAAGTAGCCTGACTTTTGTTCATAAGAATTTTATGAATTTAAAATCGTTTCTCAAAAGATACCGATTTTAGGGTGACTATGATTATGGGCTAATGTATTTGAATGATTTTCTGTAGCTAAATATTGAAATTTTATGTTTCCTTTGTTAATAAATTTTTTTTTGTGGGGCATAGCAAATCTATAAAGGTGCGGGCACCTCACTATTTTTCAATAGTTCACATTTTGTTTAAAAAAAAATTTCATGCAAACAAAAACGTCATGTAGAGGTACATTCATCTTTTATAAATTCCTCTTTTTGTTGACACTTTCTATTGTACTTAACAGTTAAAGACATAACAGCTTTGCATTTTCCCACCTTTAACTACAGAAACATAAATCGAGAAACGGTGGAATTTTTTATTTCCCATTTTTCGATGTGAGAAATTCTCGCTTACAGTTACAGAAACTAGCCACTGTATTCATTTAAATGTTTCTTACAAAAGTTGTTTAAACAATTTTAAACTCACCCACGTTCATTTTTCTTTTTTTCTTTTGTTATACAATTATTTTTATTTTTCAAAACACGAGTATTTCCAAGGCAGAATTTTACACGGTAAAGCATTGAAAACAGCAGTAAATTTTTTGCTCTTCATCGTTTTGGCTTCGTAGCTGTCAAAATTTGTTTAAATTCTGTGCGGGCCATTTATTTTATGCTCAAAATACATGGAATATGTATAATTCTGTGATCGGATCTGTATTGAATTTCGTTCTTTTTATTTGACACATACGAAAAGATTGTTTTTGTAATCCAGTGTTTGCTGCAATGCCTTACCCTGTATGGTTCTGCCATAAGTATTTCATGAATGCTCGTTTTTATTTAATTTTTCTTTTTAAAGTAAAAATAATAAAAATATACAGTTGGAAATGAGGAGTTGATCATGTCATAAATGTAACATATAAAGGGAGTGGACTAAGCGAATTGATTCATGAAATACAAAAACAACAAAACTTTAATTAAAATACAAATTGTGTATTAAAATACAAAGAAAATATAACAAGAATTTGACCAAGAGAAATTATTCTCTTATTTTGCTGCTGAGCATTGATGTAGAAACTAGCCTCTATTAGAGAGGTGCCTTTACTAAGCTAGCCCTCCCCCACAAAAAAATGTTAGCCACACCAATAAATGTAAAAGGCAGGATAAGTGTAACTGGACAAACGAAGTTGCATTGGAAGCTCAAATTGCAGCGGAATTAGCGATTTATATTCAGCCTTTCAAAACTATTCTAATACTGAAAAATGACAATGGTGAGCTTACAACATCTGCAAGCGTACAAATAGTTATTTGTGAAGTTCTAAAGGAACTTTGGCAATTTCCGTTTTGCATCATACAATAAAAGCTAAAAATTGTTCAAATAATGTAAAAACATTACCAGAAAGCTTAGAACCCACAGATTAAATTGCCTTTGGTTTTGTTAATTTTCTAGTGCAATATCGGGTATGGTACCTCGACAAAATGGGGAAGGACAAAAATCTCTCAGAGCAAGAGTACTGGGGTATAAGGGAATTTCAAAAAAATTTAAAATACTATAAAATTATTTCTGAGTATTGGGATAGTAGATTACAAATCTGGACAGCCTCCCCTTTTAAATGATATGTGTGCCATATGCCTTAAGATAGAAGGGTATGGCCATAGTAGCCTTTATCCCTCCTCAAAGACTACATATACGCCATTTTTGTACTAAGTGAAGTTTTCAACGTTTTCTAAAAAATTTCACAAATACAATTGGGAGAAACTGTATTCCCAGAATGATAAGCGTCTCCATTGTGGTTGTTTTTCATTAGGTCCCAGTCCTTGAGATGGAAGGCTTTGGCCAGAATGGCTTCATCTCTCTATAAACTCCTTTAAATTCAGTACATTTGTGAAGAATATGTATGGAAAATGTTTTTATGGCGTGCGATATTTAAAAAAAATATATTTAACTAAACGTATTTATCTTCACACACATACATATACAAACTCTTAAACAAAATATACCACCAGCAAAAGCTTTAATTACAAATTAAGTGTTTACAAAACAGGACTCTCTACAGCGAAGAGGCAAGAGTAGAGTTAACGAATAATCAGCCCTTAAATAAATATTTATTTGCTAGTCAGTGTGTATTAATTACCGCAACGTATGATAATTGAAAGTAATTCAAGTAACAAGTCATTACCAATTTTACATCTACTTCTTTGCATAACATGAGCAAAAACTTTATAAGCTTGTGTGTTTAGTTAAAGTTCGATTTTGTTGAAAATCAAGTTTTTCTGTTATACAAATTAAAAAAAAAAAAAGCGGAAAAAAAAACCATATTGAAATCAAGTGCCACTTATTGCACCCAACTGAGAAGTTTTAATCAATCAAACTGCTCTGGTTGTTGCAGTCAGTCAGTCATTTTCCTTTGTTGATCAATTTATAAGCCATTATCATCTCAACGAACTGACGAAAAACTGCAAAACACCGACATAGCAATTTGTAAACGAATTATAGTCCTTGACTAACTACACTCAGAGAGACAGACAAACAGATACCAACAACTACAACGTTCAACAAACTTTCAAGATGCAGGGAATAAAATTGTCTTCTTCTTTTTTATTTCAGGTTGGTTAAGTAGTCGTGGTTGTTGTTGCTTTAAGTAAACAATAATTTGAAGGAGAGCATATAATTTAAATTAAAGAGGGTCGCACAGTGCTTTGTCCCAACAAAATGTTTTGTCACAGAAATTTAAAATTATTTATACGTTTGCGAAATTAATAAAAAAAAAAATCAGATGAGCAGCTGAATGAAAAAGTTTCTTACGAAAATTAATTAATTTTTACTATAAATGTCATAGAACCATTAGCACAAAAATAATATTTAAAAAAAAACCCACAAAAGAGCCGGAAAACCTACTAGTTCTCATGTAATGTTAATTATCGTCCACTAAGGCATGTGAATTGATGATTTCAATTTGAAAATCTTATAAAAAATATTTGAAAAAAGATAGATAGAAAAAGTATAGGCTTGAAAATTATAGATTTTCTTTCTTAAACACCTTTTTTACCCTGGGATGAACAGTATACTGTTGTCGTTACAAAAACGGGGAAAAAGAGGAAGGCACAAGCCTAAAGCTTGAGAAATGGATGTAAAAAGGTGACAAAATGAGTTGTTTTAAATAATTATTTTCATACAGATAAAGAAAGGAGAATTGAAATACCAGGAAACAAACTAAAATACGTTCACCCACAAGCCCAACTACGTATTTCAAACATTCAAACAACTATTTTTAAAATCCTTTTTTTTTTTCTTGCTTTTTTTATATTTCAAATACAGCCAGGGGTACATGTTGTTCCTTTTTTTCACTTTTGTTTGTTGCACTTAAATTTCCATCATAAAAGTCTATGCGTTAATCTCACAACATGACGGACTAGGAACTCGCGTTTAGCCTCAAAGAAAATTATGGTTCGGCTGTTAAAAAGAATATGAATTTGACCGAAAATGAAGCAACAATTTTAAATTGTTGCAAACAAAATTATGCAGTTGTCGGTTTTGGTAACAAGCTCTTCATTTTAGCCAACAAGAATTTCACCTTAAAGCCTTCAATGACTTACAGGCATGCAAAACAAACAGCAAAAAAAAATAATAATAAAATAAAGCACCAACATCCACACTTAACATAAACTTATTATGAAAGATGTCAAACTGACAGCATTGCACAGCGCAGTTAACTGTCAGTTGGTGTGCCCCATCCACAATAGAAAATGTAAAAATTCACAAAACTTAAAAAAGAAATCGAACAGAAATTCATTTTAAATAAAAACAATAACAAAAAAAGAAAAAAAAAGTACAAAACATGAGAAACGTTTTAGCATTTATTCATTTAAACTGCTTGCTTCCTCGTTCTCTCTTTTTCTCTCGCTCACCCCATATAAGGACCCATCAACCAACTTGTCCACAGCACAACCATCATCCATGCCATGTTGGAAATAATGTGAATTTTGTGATGATGACGGTTTGAGGGCAAACTCATAAATTTTACGAGCTCTGTTTTCATTTCTTCTTAGCTGGACTTCATGGTGACGAGCAATTGCTCAAAGAAATAAAATAAAATGTATAAAAATAAACAACAAACACACAAATATTTTGCAAAAGCTTAGCGCATGCGTTAATGGTTTATTGATTTAAATTGCCATCACAAGTGAGGAGAGTTGATGCAATAAAAGAAGAGAACAACAAAACGTTATAGTTTTAAAGCTAACGGTATTGCAAGTACTACATCTACACCGTATATGACTTTTATGCAACCACAATTGTTAAGTGGAAAACTGTTGAAGAATTTCTCAACATCATTTCACTTTAATGGAAGGAAAAGCAACATTGTTTTCTTAAAAATAAATTTCAAATACGAGTACATGTGAATGCCTGGGTGCTATACATATTTTGGACAATACACAAACGTAATATATATTTGATCGTTTTGATATAAAATAAAACAATAAAATTAAAAAAAATTAAGTCAAGTTTTCATATATAAAAAAAACATTAACGTCCCACATAGTGCAACGTTAACGTTAGAATTTGTTCAGTTCTTAAATAAAATGAAATTTTTCTAATATTTTCTTTTGTTATTTTTCAAAGCTGTTAACGAGATTGTTAAGTCATGTGTTTAAAAGAGAGACTGCAGCAAAAAAGGAAGCAATTAATTAATTAATAATCTTTTAATAACCCACCAAAACCAAAACGATCCCAGACTTGAACATAAAAATAATCATACACAAGCACTAAATTATAGCCAGATTGCCTTATGCCACAGAACACAATCCGCTGATGATGACTTTTGATAATAATCCTCCAACAACCAGTTAAACAAAATTGAAGAAAAAACGAAAATATAAACACGCTAAGATACACACATGTACGTGCGTGCTCATACATACATACACAAAACATACAAAAATTTATAACAAGTTACCACCTTCAATGTTTTATTATTTTTTTCTTTATTTATTTGTTCATAAATTCTGAAACTCATTCCTGTGCTAAGAAAACAAAAATCATCTGTACATTGACCAAAAATACTTAAAAAATAAATGAAAAAAAAAAAAAAGAGAAAACGATGTCTGGAATACAACTTGCTCAGGGAACGCTAAATATGAGAATTAAATAAAAATAAATCTTATATTTAGGCAAATGATTACAGACTTGAATGGGAAAAAATCGAGACGAAACAAAACAATAAACCTGCAACCACTTGAATTATTTTTAATGATTTTAACGGGGATGGCTTCTTGATTACTTAAGTTAACTTAACTCTTATTTACATGCCTAATTTCATTAATGCATTCACACCGAATGCATTACTTTAGACTAGTTAAATAATGAGTTGTTCATAACCAACATCAACTGATATTCCTTTTCTACAAGTTAAAAAGACTTTAATGATTCAATGACACCCCCTTGGTCAGCATTCGTGTTTAATGGCTTTGACTCCTTTATATAATTATTTACTTCGTATTGTTTAGGACAAGAAGTAACTTATAATCGATTCTGATTAAACACTTTTTGGAAAATGACATCAATTTATTATCGCATATTTTGTAAAATAAAAACTTATTTTAAAAATGCATATTTTTGGTGCATATTTTGTATTCATTTTTATATTTTTAATATTTAAAGTGTTCACCTACTGATAACTTGTAAAGTAATTCACAAATAAAAAAAAATTACTCATTTGGTAGCATTTTAGGGTACCACATTCTTCTTCTTTTGTGTCACAATAATATTGTCAGATGAATACTAATGTACAATTTTCGATTCTTAAACAGCCAAAACGAAAAAAATTGCCATTTTGACTTTTTTTAAATTAATTTTATGCCTATTTTGATGTTGAGAGCGATGAAACTGTCTAGAAAAGTTGCAGGAAAAACAATGATTTTCTTACTTATTCCCGTTTGTAAAATGAAAAGAGACAGCTTGTGCATTTCACGGAATAATTAATTAATGATGTTGTAAACGTAGTCTTGTAAGCTGTGGAAACATATTTGCATAAGACTATATGCCATTTAATTTTCAGAGTTTAAAGTTTGAATCGTTCACTCGATCTAAAAGAAGTTTTATAAAATTTAAACTTTTATTAAATTTCTTAAGAATATATGAAAAGAAAAATAATTAATGTTTTTAGAGCATATTTTGAATTTTTAAGGGTATATTTTCGTTTTTAAATGCATGAAATTCCTTGCCCTAGTAATGACAGTTTTTCTTGAATTATTAAACCCATTACCTGTAATATATTCAGCTAGATGACATATGAATTTATTACTCATTCTATAGTAAATAATAAAATTTAAAAAAGCCAACTGCTTGCAGCCTGAACGGGATTAAGATTTTAAAATTGTTGTGTTAAAGACGCACTAAGAAAATTTCTTTAAATTGGTTTTTTTTTTTTTATTCTGAGGGCGTAACTAGTAAATTATTAGTTTGCTTTAGTAACGAGTTTGCATAAGATTGTTCGTTATTTTACTGTATATGTGTACGCTCGTTACTATTACTGTTGATGGCAAGATGACTAACAGACAATGAAAATGGAGAAAAAACAACAAGAATAATAAAAAATTTGATCCCACAAAATGCAAACACAACACCATTTTATATAGAAAAATACCACCTCAATATTTAAAGGCTTCCTTGATAGAAAAAAATCACGTAATCTGGTGCTATCCATATCAAAAACAAACTTACAACATTTTTTTCGTTATATTTTTGTTCTTGTGCATGAAATTGCCTTTGAAGCAACTTAAAGCAAAGTAAAAAAGTGTAAGCAGTTAAATGCAATTAAGTTTGTACAAGAGTAATGATTAGATGAAGAAGCAAACAATTCCTTTCGGAATGAACTCGCAAGTATTTCCATACAACCGAATTGGCTTAATTTAAATTTATTTGATTTTACGCAATAAAAAAGGAAATAAAAAATAAAATAAAATATCAAAGCAGAATTTGTTCAGCACAAGAAAAGAGGAGATAAGCAACAAACTATAACAGTTCTTCATTCTGTATAACAAAGAAAATACCTGAGCAGAATTTAGCAATTTTTTAACAAAAGAATTAAAAAATGGTGGTCTACCTAGAAAAAAAATTCTATTATTATCAACAATTGACACCTTTACCGTAAGAACTATTCATAAATTGGACCAGTAAAAAAAATTAATTTTTTGCTCTTAAATTCCTATAAAATTTCAGAAATTCTTTATTTTACATGCACTTGGACACTGAAAATTGTTTGACTACAAAAGTTTACCTTTATAACAGGACAAGATTTAAAAATTACAAAAAATTTTTGTTTTTCTTTTTAAAATTTAATAAAGTCTTCTTTATTATGCATTCACTCTACACTTGAGATTGCCGATGGCTATTTTTCCTTCGAATGGAATGAAAATTTCACTGGAACAAGAATTTCACTTTTATTCGCCTTAGCCGTTAGTTAGCTAAAGATTGTGAATTTGGAACTAAACAATTAGCGTCGTATACCCAAAATGACTTTAAAATGCTTTATTATTTATTAAAAACATATTTAATTTTATTGCATATTAGCTAGAGGACTATCGAGTACACTTCTGCATTTGTTTACGTTTATTCCAGGAAAATTTAGAATTTTAATGGGTTAATAAAAGTGGAACAGCATCGGTTATGGCAACCAATTTAATCAACAATCAGTATAAAACAAAAGAAGTAAAAACCAAATGGAGAAAATAATTTGCAAAAGAGATATGAAAATGATATTCCACACTTTTGCAATTAGAAGTTTTAATGACACTATTCCGCTGGTTGTGAGATAGATTAGCGCCGGCCAGGGTCGTACATATAATAAAGAGAAAACGACAAAGTTCTAAGTGTTTTTATTTAATAAATCCTTATCAACTAATATCCGGGCTTTAGCATGTTTACGATATGTGCTCCGGCGGAGTCGATATGCAGGAATCTCTGTTGACGTAGGAAGAGTTTAGAAGCGTATGGTAAGCAATCCCTCTACCAACGAACAAGTCATACTTTGGCGGAGCTGGTACGAAGGAAGAGTTCATTAGCGCACAATAATTACATCCCTCCACCTACTAAATCCTTCCTTCGAACACCTGTATACTGGTCATATGAACAACAACAAAGAAAGAATACAAGATACGCTGTTCCTGGTAAAAGAACTTCACAGCGCACGCTCTACTTAACGTATTTTACAAACAGCTATGACTGAAAGGCTTAGGATCGTATGGTAAATAATCCCTCTACTTTCTAAGCCCCTCTGCCAAGACTCACCAGGTGCAATAATACTCAGTAGCGCATGGTAAATAATCCCTCTAAGTCCCATGGCAAGATGCCAGCCAACTAATCACACTTCATAATTCGCTTCTCTTTTTATAGCATCTATTTTGTAGCTTTGGGGATCAGTTGTGGCTGCGTTGTGGGAGGTAGTTTTGAATAGTGTTACCGAGAAGAGTTTATTGTTATCCTAAAAACAATCTTACGTATTAAATTTTATATATACAAAATTGGCACCAATTCATGTGTTCCACGAAAAATAAAATAAAATTAAGGAAATAATTCTTTTATACTATAAATGTGACTCCCAAAACGAACTCCGAGTTTTGGGTTGTTACAAAGTGCAACCTCTCCCTATACATACATACTAGAGCAGTGCACAAGCATAGTTGAAAGGGCTTAAAAGTACTTTTTTTATAATGGAAATGAAGGACCTTTTCAGCTAAATGCGAATGAAAGCTTCATTTGCATTGAAAACAAAATCAAATTTTCGTGTATTGTTTTTTGTTTGGCTGAACCGATCCGAGAAATGTCATATTTATTAATTCATTTGAAAATCTAGCTTAAAAAAAAATATTTTACAGTCAGTGTTAAATAGAGCAAAAGTTTTGTGTGAATTTGGCGAATATTTAAATACGAGTGCATTTTAGATTTCCAACACACGTGCTGTCTTGTCTGATAGAGAACACCCACATGTTTTATGGTTTATCATTGTTTTTCTTATTGCATTGCATGTGTCCGAACATTTACAAACAATTCTTTTCTTTTTTTTAATGTTATTGTTGTTGTTTTCTTTTAATTTTTTTTAAATAAAAAAGAAATGTTTTCTTTATTTAAATTTCAAGAAAATTAATTTTTGTACAAATAAAGATGCAAAAGAAAACCTAAAAGGAAGTTTTTCTATTTCTTTTTTTCATTTACCACATTGCTGGCTGCCAGAAATAAATACAAGGGTGCATTTAAGAAAGTGGAACAAATGCAATTTTATACACAAACGCAACAGGTTGTCCATTCATGTGCGAGTATATTTTTACCTTTCAGGTAGATTTCAAATTATTTGCAAGCAATTGGTTAAAAAATGTACGGCTTATGTGTTTGACATTTATGGTTATGGCTTATTAAATAAATGTCTTCTGTCTTTTAGTGAATAAAATTTCTTTCTATTGTGTGAGGCCACCAATGATGAGTTTTTACAGATTTTGGTTTCAAAATTCCAAACAAAAAGGTTTCTAAGAATTAAAATTTGTTTAGTTTTTCTATTCTATTTGGATTAGAAAGTGTTGAAACAAAAGGCAGCCGTTTTGGTTTTGACATCATAAATTTCTTAGTTTTTGATTTGGATAATAAACGACTTCTATGTTGGCAAAATATTTTTTTTTTTCCAAGAAAAATATAGAAAATTATATTTAGAAGAAAAAGAGTCGAGAAATAAAAGAGAGAATTAAGAGTAATTCTAAAATTCAATCAGCTGAAGAGCTTCGTTAATATCAAAAAATATTGAGAAGTAAAAATATCTTAAGCTGAACTAATCTCATTGTTAACCTATTGTTTACTAAATATCATTTTCTGATAAGTCAATTAAGGGCGTGTTTTCTTAAATCAAGATTTAAATAAAATTGTTCTTCATAATGTAACAGCCCAAAAGTCTTTCGCTCGTTTTTGGGTCAACAAGACTTTTAGTTTATACTCGTATATATATATTTCATATTTTGCAGATATACCCATTAATTAGCAACTATCTTTAGAATTATACAAATTTTATTACTTTTTTTTAAATATAATTTAATGTTGGTAGGTAATTCTCAACCGGGAAAAATAAGTAGATAGGATTTTCCTTCTCAGCAACAGCAATCGACACTACTTACCACAACGCGACCACAACTGATCCGCAAAAGCTACAAAGTAGTTGCTATAAAAAGAGAATAAAGACTAATGCGAGATCAGTTGGCTGGCAGCTGGCCATGGAACAAGAGTAGCTTAGTAGGCAGAGGGATTATTTACAGTGCGCTACTAGGTATTTTTGTACCTAGTGGGGCTCCTGCCAGTCATGGTTGTTAGTAAAAGACGCTAAGTAGTGCCTGCGAAGTTCTTTTGCCAGGGACAGCTTTTCAATTTTCTTCCTTTGTTGGTCATGCGACCGGTATTCAGGTGTTCGTAGGAATAATTCAGTGGGTAGATGGACTACTTTACACTTTAAATATTTTTAAAATTTATTTATGTTAAATAAAAAAATTAAAAATATATTTTTCACCATGACAAATTTAGAAAAACAAAAATCCTAATCACGAGAGTGATTTAGGAAATTTTTAAAAGAATAAGTCTTCACGGAACTAACTACTTTTGAGTTTGATAACTTTAAAAACTCAGAAGGCAAATTACAGCATTCGATATAGATCGAAATTAACGAAGAAATTGTATTAAAATTTCGATCCGGTAAAAATAATAGCACAGACTGCAGCTTTATTATTTACTACTGCGCTCAATTGTTATTATATTTTTCCAAAGTTTTTAGATTGCACTATGATATAAAGTAGTAGGAAGACTCTCTGTAAAGGAGTTAATTTTATTTTCCGAAATTTTGCGTTTCTCCTCTTATAAAAAAAATTATTTTAAGGTACTGATCGAAGCCGAAATTATACCATACGCTTATTGAAATGACAACATGCGTTGTCAATTTGACAATGCTTGTTAATAATAGTTCGAAATTTGACAACATATTGTTGTTAATTCAACAACTTTCGTTAGCAAGTTGACAACATGCATTGTTAAAAATGTAAAAACGCAGCTTATTTTTCTAAGTTGACAAGCATAGCAACAAACGTTGTCGATTTGTACGTGTTTAATAAAAAATTTAAAATACTCGTCAGTAAAATAGACAACGGAATGGTGTCAAAATGACCACATACGTTGTTGATATTGCAACACGATTTTTGTCTGAGTGCAGTTTAAGCAACCTATAAAACCAAACAAAAAGAGTTACAGATAAAAGTTTCCATCCAAATAGTTCTTAAGTGTTTAAGAGAACACAATATAGAAAATTGTAATCCCAGAAAGTTTCCATTGTCAACTTGAAAGCACAGCAGCAAATGTTTTAAATTTAGTACGAACGTTTAAACTGACCGTTTCTATATGAAAGTAAATTTTATAGACGGATTAGAGTAAAGTTGTTTTTTATGATGGAAAAGAGCCTCTTCCTTATATTAAATGACCTCGAAGGGCATTCAAAAAGACCCTAAATTACAGAGTTCAAAGCTTAATAGTGTAGGCATATTTTTTGTCGAGAGGTACTCAGCCATTATAAAGGGTGTCCCAACAAGAACGCCAAAATTTAAATTTGAAATAAATGACTGATGCAGCAATTGAATTGTTTCTCTGGCTGTATGACATGTGGCGCCGTCTTGTTGAAACCGCAAGCAGTCCACATTCATATCTTCAATTTTAAGCAAGAAAAAACTGGTTATCATTTCAGGATACCGAACACCATTGACTGTTTGCGCTTGACCTGCCTCATTTTCATAAAAAAAAGGTCCAATGATTCCTCCAGCCCAAAAACCACACCACACAGTGACACGTTGAGGATGCATTTGCTTCTCGTGAATCACTCGAGGATTTTCCTCACCTCAAATGCGACAATTCTGCCTATGGACGAAGCCATCAAGATGGAAATGGGCCTCGTCACTGAAGATGATTTTATCAGCGAAATCAGCATTTTCATGTTGTCCCTCCAATACCCAATTAACGAACTCCCTTCGCTGTCCATAGTCATTTTTTACTAACCTCGTACCTTCTACTAGCAAACAATAACAATTGTTCAAATGTCAAACAATGACACTTCGAATAGCGCCAAATTAAAATCTTGCGTTCTTGTTCGGACACCCTTTATAAAGCACCAACAGACCAAATAGCTACTTTGATATTTTATAAAAAGTGGTGCTGCCTTATTCAGAACAATGACTGGAAGGATACTAACAAAAAGGCTCGTCAGTTTTCAGTCTGCAGTTTTTAGCTAACGATATTAAAAGTCTAATGAATTGCCAGACCGTGACTTCATATAAAATCTTTAAGCTGAAGTTAGGGAATATTTGTGAGAATAAAAACCTACCAAAAACGAGCAACTTTGGGCTGTAGCTAAGAAGCTTTTTTAAAGTATTCCCACAGAGAATATGAAGCCTTGACTAACACGAAGCCGAAGCGCTACAGTACCGTTGTTTTCATCAAAGGCCATGCGACAATATATTGGCATAAATAATCAATTTTCGTGTTGAAAATTTGGAATTTTGTGCAGTTTAAAATGTTTTATCAACATTATCGCTATTTTTACTGGTCAAATTTAGTAAACTATTTCCATAAAAGTCAATAAATTTAACAATTTTTTTATCGACAAGTAAACAAAGATTTTTAATATAAATAAAATAGTGAAGCATGGACTTCAGTGCTATTTTTTTACCGCTGCTGTCTACCGCATGTTGTAATTTGGGTCCAGTTCTTTTGATTTCTAATAATTTGATATGACTGGTTTTTGGTTTTTTTTTCGTATTCACTGAACTGTCGTTCCAAAGTTCAAACACAAATCATTATTTGCTGTCTATTTTTATAACTGATGAAACTATGTAGTTTCAAAACTAATCACTTTTTTTTGCTGGGCCATAAATTATTTTTACAATAAAAAAATAACATCTTTTTTTATGGTTAATTTTCGTTTTCAATATTTTTATTTTTTTCAATGTTTTTTGTAACATTGTTAAAGACATTTTATTTAAACAGAAAATACTGAAAGAATAACAATCAAATTCAAGTTTATGGGCTTAAATATTGGCATGACATGTCATGTTAAAATAAAAATCTGTTCTCTTCCCACACTCAAACGTTCTACATACAAAAGCAAAAGCCCAACAAGATATTTTAGTTTTGGTTTTTTTTTTTTTTTAATTTTTGATTCACACTCACACACGAACACGCAGACATAAAAAGATACTTTTAAAATGAAATTTAAAACTTAAACATTGACTCGTTTCACTGGGCACTAAGCACTGCATGATATCTGCTGATATTATAGAAAATTAAAAAGTTTTTCAAGTTGTCATCGCTTCAAGCAACAACTGCACACTTTCATACGCATGCAGAATTGAAGGCTTAAACATCTACTAGAAGGCCAGTCCTATCAACAGAAATCATTATTAGTTACTCAAGGTAATACATTCAAAACAGCAACAACAACAATAATAATAACATCCACTAAGAGAGGCAGAAAACCTGAAGAATGAATAAATGTAACCAAGAAGAACATTTTTAACGTTGCGTTTTAATATTTTTTTAACGTAATTTTTGTTGATTTGTTTGTTAGTCTACGTAATTGAGTGGTCATATAAGAAAACATGTCACATACTGCAGCCAAGCCAACCAGCCACTCCATAAAGCAACCCGCACCAATCTTATAACCAACCAATCCAGCCCAAATATAGCAGGAATGTCTTTTTTACAAACAGAAACATTTGAAACAAATAAGCAAAACAATAATAAAAAAACAAAAACAAAAACAAAACAAACAAATATACTGCAAAATCCTTTAACCAAAATGGTCAGTCAATGTTTATAAAGAAAAATGGGGGAAAAAAGAAAAGAAAGAAAACTAAATAAACTAAATATGCTTACAATTTATTTGCATTACGTGCAGAATACATGATGCACGCAATCTCCTTTAATGTTGTTAATACTAGTACAACAACAACAAGAGTAATAACAATAAGCAATAACAAGAAACATACACAGTCCATCGTCATCCTCAACATCATCAACAACGTCGTCAACTGCAAACGCACAACGTTGAATATTTAGTCTGCTTCGTTTTGTTTCTCTTCTCTCGCTCCCTAACCCCCTCTCTCTCACTCTTTCTCTTTCTATCTACTATATTTGTATTTTGAATGAAACTACTGTAGCAAAAGGATCAAATTTCTTTATTCGCTTTATTTCTTTTAAATATACATACGAACTGGCAGAGAGGGAGCAAAAAGCAAAAGACTAACTTCACTATGCACACAACTAGATTAAGTACTCATATCAAAAGCAACCATGTTAAACGTTACAACGCACATCAAATCACAACATGCAAAACCCCAACCAGATATTTAATCAAGTCCTGAAGAAAAGGAACTCGTCAAACAAACAAACTACTCGTATCTGATGATCACTATTTATTTCAAAAGAACATAAAATTTGCAACAGCAATAACTGAGAGAAAAAACTAATGAAAATTTGCATTTAATTCATGAATAAAGAAGTTTAAAAAGTACAGACGCAAGGGCTAAATTCAATTTTCCCTTTTCTTAAATGACTGATTAGTTCACAAGCATATTTTTTTATTTATCATTTTCTTTTGATTGTTGTTTGGATTTGGAAATCACAATCGTAGTTAAATTTAATCAATAGGAAGCCCTTCTTTAAGCTTTAAAATTGTTATTTAAATATCAGCTACCACAGATTAATTTTTAAAGCTGTTGCGATAAAAGAAGTCAAAACTCTACTTGGCTTGTCAGATTAATGCAGCTACCAGGTTTCTAATAAAAAAATTTCAATAGAAATAAAATCGTTATTTAATATTTAAATTACAAGAAAACCAGGGAAAAATATGATTTAATTTAAAGTGTCACTGAATATGAGAAATTTAGAATCTCTAAGATAAGATCTTTGAACAGTTGGTTGCTTGTGTGTAAGTCGTTTGGTTCTTTATTTCTTTTATGAGTCACATCATGTATTAAATTGATCCATCTTATTATTTTTCTTTATTCATAAAATAATATGTTAACAAGTTGAACATTTAAAATACTTTTAATAAGCCGCTTGTCTTTTGAAGGCTGCTGCAAGACAACTTTGCTTGAACAACAAGAGAGGAACAATGGAAATATATTCTACTCCTTTCAAACAAAAAAAAAAAAAAAAAAAAAAAGAAAAAAAAGCAAAGACAAAATCTTTAAGTTGGAATAAAGTGAAAAATCAAAAAAAAGAAAAAAAAAGGTGACGAAAAAATAATTTCATTAACACCCGTGGTAACTTAAGCTCGTTAAACAGCATCTTATGCCTATTAACTGGGCACTGACCATGTCAGTTTTAGTTTCAGTTCATTTCAGTTTGTGCTTTTGGTGCTTGCCTGCTAATTCAGTTGTTCGGTTGTTTGGTTAGTTGCTCAGTTCACCATCCGGAAGATCAACAGCCATTCAATCGACCGGTTGCAAGTTTTTCTTTTCATCTACACATAGTTAGCATGTCAACGATGGTAAATATTTTTATTTTAATATTGCTCATAAATTTGTTGATTTTTTTTTCTTTCTTAAACGGATTTTCATACATTATACTTTTTTTGTTGTTGCGACTGATGACATAAGCGTTATGTGCATGTATCGGCATGCATAAATGCATTCAATAAGCCAAACCATTCAGCCAAGCATGCAAGCAACCATTATTTCAGCCATAAGCCAAGTATTGTTATAAGTTGATGTTTTATTATTTAAATAATGTTGCCTCATTTGCTTGTCTGTATACGTTCGGTATAGAATTTCATTTCGAAAATACAAATCTCTACACTTGTGCTCAAACGGTTTCATAATTCCAAAATATGATGAAAATATTTTACAGTCTTTGCTGTTTGCTGTTTGCCATTGTATTAATTTTCAAAGGAACTTAATAAGAAAAAGAGGAATACCAAAAAAATTATGTAAATTATTGAAAGATTATAACAAGTTTCAAATATTTCAATTCAATAATGGAATACGGTTGGCATAACAATTTTTGCTAGTGACGGTGTAAAGTTAGACAAAACGTTTATTAAGTCGTGATGAAGCTGACAAACACTTAGTCAAGGCTAATTGACTCTGTTTATAATTTAACATTTTAATTAGCAAATTGCCTCTTTAATTGAATTGTTGTTGGTATTGGTAAAATAACAATGAACGAAAATTTCTAAAACTCTATTTTTTTTTGCTGTTTATTATTTTTAATTGTTGTCGCTTTTATCAGAAACACCCAGAGAAAGATACAGCCAGCTGTAGCCAATATTTTGAAGACAAAGTCGTGTAGTTTGTCGTATATGAAAATTTTATAATAAAAATAAAAAAAAGTGTTATTCAAGGGAGAATCGCATCAGCGACATATAAATTATTGTTTAACTTTTTTTATATACTCGTATATAAATTATTTATTGAATCTTCCAAAAAAAAATGTTTTCTTGAGCTCACAATAAGTTTTCAAATCTTAAATTTATAAAATAATCATTTAATCCCGATCAATATTGGGAATAAATTTAGTTTTCGCGCGTATTTTTTTTTTTTTTTTTTTTTTTATTTGTATGTAATCAACTTCCAATCTTCCAAGATGTTACGAGCCAGAGGATTTGGGTGGAAAAGTAGATTTTTCAAGTATTTTTCTGAATATTTTACTATTTCTGTTTTGACCGATGGCACGTTGAGATCTTTGTGTATGTTCGTGTTTTTGATATGCGAGCATGGTATTCTTGTTCTGGCCCCTTTGAATTTTTTCTACGTGAGTAGCTGAGGCAGTTCCCCATAACTGAATACCGTAACACCATATTGGTTTTAGAAGTGATTTATACAATAAAAGTTTAAAGTCCAACTTCAGGCGAGAGTTTCTATTTACCAATTAACCGATAAATTTGAATAAGTTTCATTTTAATTTGTGCTAATTTTGCTTGTATTTAGAATTTCCAAGTAAGACGTCTGCCAAGGTGTATGCCAAGATATTTTATGTGCGCATGTTGAGGCACTGCTTGGTCATTTATTCGAATGGGGCGACATGCCTCTCTGGGCAAAGTAAATATTACTTGCCGACATTTCTGTTCATTCACTTTTATTCTAAAGAGGTTTAACCATTGCTCGAGCTGTATGTAACGAGACTAAGAAAAGCTGTGTCATCAGCAAAAGTAGAAGTGTGAGTATAGATTTTCACTGGCATGTTCGAAGTATATATCAAATATAAAACAGGGTAGTATACACTGTGGCACTCCGGCTGTAATCGTCTGAGAAGCACTCATATAATCGCCTTCCTTAACAACGAACTTTCGACCACAAATGTAACTTGCCAATAGCGTCTGAATATTAATAGACAGAATCAGATTCAATTTTTCTTTTCCTCGTAAGCTTTTCTTATGACTGACAAATATTAAAACAAAAGCCGCACAAGTTTCAGTAACATTTTCACTATACCTACTGTATACGCTCGTAAATTAGAACCACTTTGTTCCTGGGGTAGATCTAATTTAAAAAATATTCTAATTTCCTAAGGTTTTTTTTTTTATTTAAAAAGCGATATAAAAGTGGATCTTTAACAATTTTTTTCAATTATTTTTGGGCTTTTGGCATTTTACAAGACTTTATGTACACACGTTTCAAACTTCACTCGAACATTGCCCCGTAAATGAAAGGGTATTGTGTTAACCTCTCAGTCTGGGATTGTAGGTTTGATTCCTGCCTCGACCCTAGGTGTTTTCTGCAGACAAAAGCCAAGAAGCTTTAAAGATTTCAGTTGTTAAAAAAAAAATTATATAAGTAACAAGGGACTCCCCTTTTTTTTTTTACTAAATAAAAGCTATAAAGGCAATTTTAAAGTGTTAAAAACAAACAAAACGTTCAAAAGTTAAAACTGCCGGTTCTAATTTCAGAGCCAGCAATGCATTATAAACGTTGGTTCTAATTTACAAGCGTCTACTGTAATTCCGAATATTCAAAAATTTTACCTAAGACTTGATAATTAAGTAATTCCATTTCAAAAAAAATTCTTTACACGTTTCACTTCAATAGCAAAAGCTGCAGAATTACTGCATTTTTTGTTTTAATTTTTCTTACTTTTATAAATAAAAAAAAAAAAACCAAAATTAGAAATGAAAAACGAGAAGATCAGGCATGTTTTTGTAAACATTTGAAACATGTACTCTTTAGGTACATGTGATTGCATTCACAGCATGAAGAGTTTTTTTTAACACTTACCTAAGGCATAAAAACACTAGAGCAAACGGAAAAATATGTCGTGCATTTACTAAACACATACTCGTTCGTATATACAGAATTGCAGTAACTACAAAACGAAAAAAACAGACTCACACACAGAACTTATACCAAAATTACCAATGAAGTTCAAAAGCGAAATAAAATTATGACGCCAACAGCAACAGCAACTACAGCATAATTTTATAGAAATCAGACAGCCAGAAAGAATAGAAAGACAATATGAGTAGAAAGAAAAAAAGTGTGGAACTTAACGCAACCACACACCGCGTGCCAGAGACTAAACTATACAATCCGGTACTGCAGGCCACGATTAGTTGAAGGCTCGTATACGTAACAAAATGTGTTCAAAAACCTGCGAAATTATAAATAAATGAAGAGGCACAAAGGGTTGCTTGTTCTTCTTTGGCACGATATTAAAGCAATTGATGACGTTAGTATGATGATGATGATGATGAAGATTTTTATGTTTTTTACAAATAACAAGCAAACGGGTAAACGAGTAAATATTGATTTAATGAGGTGCGATAAAATGCATTCACTTTTCTAAGCAAACATACACACACTTATACATGCAATTGTAGATGTATTATGTGTGTGTGTGTGTGTTTGTATAAATGATTTACAAATATAAACAGTTTGCCTGCTGCCTGCTGCCTGCCTGCCTGATTATATTTTGGTATGCTAAGTTTATCATCCAAACAAACAATCATGCTTTAAGCTCACAACTTGTTGTTAAGGTTCTTATTACTGTTCATAGTCTATAAATGACATGCTCAAGGCATGCATGAGTGCTAAAATGAAAATTGATATAAACATTTTCATTAAAGCGTAGGAATGTGTTAAGCATAACAACTACTTGCAGCAGCAACACAGGAAAAATTAAAAAAAAAACATCTATGAAAAACTAAATCCAAAAAAAAAAAATAAATAAATAAAAATCTTGCAACTGCTTTAACAGCGGTATTTTTAGACATTTTAAGAGAGAAACTGCAACAACAACAAAAGAAACACATAAACACAAGTATGTGTCTTAAGTCTTTTGTTTTGCAATACGTTTCACTCGTTCATTCGTTCGTTCGTTCATTTGTTTTGTATGTTTATGGCAAATGAAAAATTATTTTATTTTTCCTCTTTTCTTCCCCAAAACATAAACCAAATCAACAAGCCAACACCAACATTTTCTATGCTTCTTTTCTTTCACAGTTTAACATTCGCAAATAAAAAACAAAATTTGCATGCTAAAGAAAATCCAGGTATACTCGTAAACGATGCTTTCAAAGAATGAACAAAACAACGACGACTCACAATAAATATAACTTAATAAACGTGTAAACTTTACAACAATAAGTCGAATTTTAAATACACTGCACTTCCATGGCAGAGAAGAGATGTGCAAAGATAAATTATTCTAGAGAAGACGTAAATTACAAAATAAAGCCAAGCTTGCAAAAAGAAAATCAATTTTTTGTATTAATAAATTGAAAATTATAAAATCACAATAATTTACCGCATAACAAGAGAAAAGTATACAAACAAAAATAATAAAATTTCAGCCCGAGATTGGAGACGATTATGCGTTACAGCTATTTTGAAATAGATTAAGAAAAACAAAATAAAACAAAAGCTTAATGCTGCAACACGGAAAAGCAATCTAATGCCGTTTTATGTTGCATAAACTCTGTTTCAAGTAGCATCACGATCAACACGTTATAAAGTCAGCAGCAGCATTTCATATTAAAAGAAAAAATTGCATACACTTCTTGCGCGCCTTGCAGACTTTAGTCATTCTTGCCTTAAAATGTAGAAACCTTGGCGCAACAAATTAGCGTGAAGGCGCAAATCGCAGCGCGAAGCTGTGAATGTTAAAATTACCAACACTTTCAATACACATACACACAGGCACTTACAATCTCGGACCACTTGTACTATTTGGTAACAAAAGTTGTATACAACAACAACAACAGCAGCAATAATAGTTATAACAAACAGGCGTTGGTTTAATGCAGTTATGTTATGATTACAACAGCCCCAGCTTTTTGCAAGTGCTTGTTAAACCTTAAAAAATGTTAACACAACATGAAATAAACACCAGCTAGTGAGTGCGACGGTTGCTTCTGCTTGTATTGCCTGAATTCAACAACAACAACAACAATAAAACTATTAACAATACAAAGTCGTCAATATTGCAAAAAAAAAAAAAAAACAAGAAAAAAAATATTTTTACTATAAACGGTTGCCAGTTTGTTTTTATAAACTGTCGATATCTATCAGCATATTTTTTTCTTATTTTTGTTGTTACGACGATCTGTTTAGTGTTGATTAAATTTATAGCATTTTATTTATTTCATCATAATAAATCTCATATCAATTACTGTAGATTGTAAACTTTCAAGTCTAAAATCAAATTGTTAATTAATAGAAGCAGAAAGAAACGAAGAGAAAACAAATTAACGATTTTTATAATAATTAATCTGCGCAAAAAAAAACATTTTTTTTGGAAAATTCTAAAGAGAAAATTTTGAGTTGTTGTAGGTGCTGTCAGACTTCTTAGACTGTCTTAGTTTTTCATATACTCAGATGCTCTATTTGAAAGGAAATTTGTGTTTGCTGACAAAATTTTATTAATGGGCTTTAAGATCTATTGTGTGCAGTCCAGTTCCTAACTTTAAGCGGAGACTCCTTACGAATCTCGTATTTCTTGTAGTACTAGTCATGCTTAGGACTCTTCGAACCAATGTCTCACTGCCTAAGCAGCTCATTCTATATCTTGCCACCGCTGGGGACTGGCAAAGAACATGCTTCGATGTTTCCCGTCCTTTCCGACAGAAAGACCGATTTTATTCATCTAATAGTGAAGTCTACAATCGCCTGTAAGTAGCTCAACGTAGAGTTTTATGTCATTTCTACTGAGGTTAATGAGTTTCTTTGACTGCCGCATGCCCACTTTGGCCCTTCAGCAGTCTTATAGACTTTGTTCCTGCTGTGAAGTTGTTGTTTACCCCACAGAAGAGCTCTGGATCTATGAAAAAGGTATCCGTCATCTTTTTAGCTAGATAGCCCGCCGTTTCACTGCTCACATGACCCAGTACCCACAATAAGGTAAGGATTGCTTGTAGCATTCCCAAATTAATCTTGATCGAAAGTAATAACTGACCAAAGCACATGCAACTGCTTGCCTGTACGAAAAAATGCATATTCCGGTACCACAAGAGCCCCTTCGTAAATATTCCCTAGCACATAGCTCTAATGATAAAATTTTACTTGAAAAGAAATTATTTTATTTATTTTACTCTTTGTTCTGTGCTGGGTTTTCTACAGTCAAAATCACTATAGAACTAGAAGAAATTGTTTGTTTATTTTCTCTAAGAAAATACAAATTGTAACGACATTTTTTATTTTTACGTTAAGGGAAATCTAGTTTCAATTATTGAATTTAAAATTCTGAAAGAAAACTAAGGAAAGAAAAATATTTTAAAAGTTATTGCTTTTGGTGTCGGCAATATTGTCCTCAATTTTAAAGCAACAGCAGTTTTTATTGTGGTCGATATCAATTCACTTAAACTTTGGTATTCCATAACAATATCATCATGACATGGACAGTTTGCCTACAATTTTAACTCACCTATCGGGTATTTTACTCAGCTGTCATATTTTGTTTAATAAATTTTAATTTTTAAGTTTATTTTATGAAAAACCAAATGGCAAGTTCTTACATAATACCAAATAAGTGTCAACAGTCATCAGACAGATTTACCACAAACGATAAAAATTGATGTCGCTTTGTGTCAAAGACACCAAAAGGAATAAAAGCGAATGTTAATTTAAAATTAAGAATTTTTCTTTGTAGAAAACACTTTTCAAATTATTTCTTTTTTGAAATAGAAATTGGAACTGAAATTACATAAACCTAGAAAAAATTAAAATAAATTTCATAACTAAAGAGAGCTTTGGTTAACGTATGCACATTCAGTTTTTAATTTAGTAAAATGTCTTTCGTAATCAAAAGATCTTAAAAAAAAACAAAATAAAAGAAACAACATGCGCAGCAATTTTGCAACAATATGTGGCAGTTATTTATAAAACAACTAAATGGCCAAGATTGACCATACAGTAATATGACTGGCATTAGAGACACCAGAGTTCAGATAAACTTTACACTACTCCATAGTGACGACGGAGACAACAAAAACAGTCAACAACACCTCCGAAAGCAGTAACGTAACGAAAAAAAAGCTTATTTTTTTTAATAGAAAGAAGAAATAACAAACTTTTAGTACAAAAATAAAACCGTTTTGCTATTAACCGTTTAATAGTTAATGCAGTTTATTGCAAATCAAAAGAAATTTCCAACCAAAACAAAGCAACGAGCCAGTCATGAGTGAGAAGTATCTCTCTGTGTGTTTGTTTATTATTTTTTTTTTTTTTTTTTTTGTTAAATTGTTGTTGGCTGGTAAACAAAAGATTTAAGACACATACTTCATTTAATTTGTTCAATTTATTTCGATTTTTATTTTTAACAACTTTTAAAACACAAAACAGAAAATACAAAAAACAAAAAACAAATAATCCACCAAGTAAAGATAACTAACAGCAAAATGTAATTCTATTGAATTCATTTCTTTTCTTTTTATTCTTAATTTTTTGTAGTTTTTTTTAATTCAGCTTCTTTTGTTGTTGTTTTATTTAAAGAAATGAAAATTACATTTCTTAGAAAACAATTTCTAAGCAATTTTTGCTCATGAAATTGTCATTTAACTAATCGTCTTCACCATAAATAACCATAAAACGTTTTTAGTATAAAAGAAGTTGAAGTGTCAATTATAATGAATGCCCTGACAGTTTAAAGCCATCGATAGTGTCAACTTAAAACTAACAACAACAACAACAACAACAACAAAAACAAAGCAATATTAACAGAAACTGGTACTTGAAAAAAAAAATTACTTGTTAAATGCGGCATTCTAAGAGATAATTTTTGCTTCTCTTTTAAAATTTCAACTGCAAAAAAGTATAAGAACCAGAACAAGAATAAAAACTACAGCCCAGTCAAGTCAAGCCAAGTCCAAAAAGCCAAGCTAACCAACCAAGGTGTTTAAAATACCATGACATTTTTCAAAATGGAATTTCATTTCTTCGTTTGTTTGTTTGTTTTCATTACATTTTCATGAACATGCAACAAAAACTCGTACGAATAATGAACGCCTGCTGCCTCATTTGTAAATAAATCCTTGCAAATATCCAGCCATATGCTCATACTCGTGTGCATATACACAATCATATATTAAACACTCGAAAGGTGCTAAAGTGTTAAAAAGACGCTCATGCAAAAAGAAATACTTAAAAATCTTATACTTTTGCCGACCTTGAATTTTTGTCAAAGTTGACAATTTACCAGAGAATAGGATTTATTGCTTGCAATATTGTGCAAAACACATAAAACAAAACAAAACAAAGCAAAACGTACACACAAGTATATGGAAATGACCATTTGCAAAATAAGGATCCAGCAAATGCAATTTAAAATTAAATTTATAGTAGAATAAACTTGAGAAGTATACCCAAAACAAACACTGCAAAACAATTTAGTTGTTCTAAATAAAATTTGTGTAAATTAATTTAAAAAAAAATTTTTAATGTTGCAGACAAAATTGTCTATCAAAACATGCTTTTAAGCATTTTTCCCTTCCATTTATGATTTATGTTATTTTTAATTTTTAATTGCACAATTCCAGCAAAATATTAATGAAATAATATTTTTGTAACAAAATGTTGAAAAACAGCCCTTCCCCGTACCTTTAAGTCAGCACCAGTGCCAACCATTACCATTTTCTTTATATGTGCTGACAGTTTGGACAATACTCATTCATTCTCGTCTGTTTACATGTTTGGTCATGATGATGACGACAATATTGTTGTTGCCGCCATTGTAAAATGCAGTATAATTATTTTTTTTTTATAAAAACACAATTCAAATTGTATTTCTAGAGCTTAATACAAGGTGTTACAAAAAGCAGAATCTTCAAGTTATTTTTATTTTTTTCATGATCACATTGATGCACACAAAATATGCAAAAGAAGGAAGGCCAAGAACATGTTTAAAATTGCAGATAATTGAATAAAATTATGCAAAATCAACAAACCAGATTTAAAATTATTTTCCCTTAATTGAATATCTTTACTAGCTTTGAAGTTCCTGGCATTCTTTAAATAAAGAACTCAGTAGGTTTAAAAAAACAAACATGCAGAAAATTATTTCTTTTTTTATGTCTCTAATTAAATTTGTATCAATAAGAATAAGGCATTGAATATGTTTTTTTTTTTAATTGCGCTACAAATGAGAAAAAATATTTAATGTAAACGGTAAACACCCCTTTAAAAGTCTTCTCAATTCAAATTTTGTTCAATAATCATCATCATCGTATTTCTTGAGTTCTTAAAATAAATTTGAAATATGAAAATTAAAATTGGACTCACCATTTGAAACTGAAGCGTAACAACAATCTGCAAAATATAAAAAAAAAAAATAATCTGTTATTTTTGGCCAGTTTTGAAATTCTTAAATTAAATTGAACAAACCTTAGCTAATTATACCTGTAGTAGTTCTAAATTATTCAAGAATAAAAAAAGAAATTTGTAATGTACGTCATGTAAAAAGTATGTCATATGTGTTGTTTTCAACTTGTCTAAAAAATTTGTATGAAAAACACTCACCCCCTTATCAAAAAAAATTAATGTAGACTTTAAAGTCAACGTTATCGAAATTTTTCATACAATTTTTTCATAAATTTTACTTTAAAGTCTACGTCAACTTTTTTTGGATAAGAGCATCAATATTTTGAGTACTTTTCATATAAAATTTCCAGACAAATTGATTGCTTGTGTTATAAAAAAAAAGTCAGCAAAAAATTTATGAAACGTTGGGTAAACTTAAGATAAAATTTTTTTTATTGACAGGTCTGTGAATAACTAAGTATTTTTTTATCTAATTTAGATATATATAATTTAATTATTAATTTATTGTACAACGAAATAAAAAGATTAGAAGCGAAATTACAGCATCCGATATGCACAGCAACTTCCATGGAAATTTTCAAATCATTTTATTACAAAATATTAATCTTTATTTGTGCTTAATTCCAGAAATTATGTTGGGTTATTTTAAATTTATTCTTTTACTCATGATATTCTCATGAGCTATTTATTCAGAACAATAAAAAAATAAAAGAAAAAATTTTAGATAACCCAACATAATTTCTGGAATTAAGCACAAATAAATATTAATATTTTGATAAACTTTTAAATTCCAAAAAAAAATTATTACACATTATTTTATTACAAAAAAAACAAGTTTTCGTTATCGCTTGGTAGAATTTGGCCCCATATTCCATAAGATGCTTAGTGGTAATAAAACATCTTTTTTTCTAAGAATTAAATTGAAAATTAAAAAACCCAAAAAACAAAATTTTTTTTGAAACTGAATGTAAAAAAGTTTCTGTCAAAATATTTGCACGATGATAAAACAGTGAAACAAAAGCGAAATTCACTATTAAATGCAAGCTACTCTTGCAAGCTCATGCAGATATTGCAAATGTGGCAAAAAATGTTAATTGTGAGCGACATTTTAAAATTGATTGTTTGAGTCTTTAAAAAATTCCACCATCAAGATTCAACCTTTTAAAATTGTTGCAGCCTTTTAGGAAAATGGGCATTTAAATGAAACTGCATTTCATGCACTTTGTGATTTTTTTGGTCAAAAGGAGGCTTATTTTTACCTCAGTAATTTTTTATGCAAAGGGGAAAAACGATCCCAATTAATTGATCATGTACTAGTAAATAGATGAGATTCAATCACATAAAAATTTAAAAGGTTACTGGACTAGACTCTACTACATTTTGCACTTCCCAGCAACAAAATATATGAAATGCTTTATAAAATTCGCAAGACTGAAAATCATTGCAAAAAGCAAACTCAAAAATTTGCCCCATCAAAACAGCTAAACGAAACACACAACTAAAGTTCAGAGTTATTAAGTTTTACGGCGGTAGTAGGCGACATGTAAATTACCAACGTAGGCTTAAATACAATTTAAGTTTGTTTAAAAAAATATTGCTAAAATAAAGGAAAATTATAGTTTTATTTATATAAAACTCCATGAGTTAAAAAGAAATTACAAGAAAGTTCATACA
Source organism: Thelaira solivaga (assembly GCA_947397855.1). NCBI lineage: Eukaryota > Metazoa > Arthropoda > Insecta > Diptera > Tachinidae > Thelaira > Thelaira solivaga. The sequence goes on from OX377613.1 coordinate 20,079,039, forward strand.
ACAACTGGAGTTTATTTGCCGCGCCCCGGCATTAAGTTTTAAAAAATGTACTGCGGCTTAGCTAATGCTGTACTCTGTTCTTTATACGGGTGCTTTGTATAAAAAAAAGGAGAAAACACAAACAACAAATTCATTATTTTGGTACTTTTTTTTCTGGAAATTCGCAAAATTTATTATTATTATCATAAGGAGCTATAACCACCCAAAAAATATACCTGAGTATTTTGTTTATATATTCTCTATGAAATCAGCTGTGATGATATTTTTGCTGCAATTTTAGAAAAAGTCTCTTATGAATTGTAGCAAAAAATAGGTGCAAATTTGCATTAATGGCACATATGCCAACAAGAGTGAATTTCGCTAAAAAATTAATGATTTGCTGATAAGTTTTATCGAGTAAAACAAGAATCTTGAGTTAGAGGTAAAACCGGTTTTTCACTTATAAACCGATTGTAAGTTTCTCAGCGGATTTAGAAAGAAAACATTGAATCCGTTTGAATGGTATATATATATTACCTATTAGGTAAATGTTGCAAGGTATACAAGGTGTGCAAGGTGGTTTCACAAAACATCCCTTCTATCTTTGTTAATAGGATAGTCGTGCACCAAATCATTTCATAAAAAAAATGATTGCAAAATTAAAATAAAAATTAATTCAGAATATTGTTGGTCACTTCAATGGGCTACTGATGATGCTGATTAAAAAAATGGCACAGCAAACATTTTGAAGTGGCATGGCCAAAAAATTTTATATCTGAAAAAATTTTGTTATAATTTATTTTTTAGTTTTATTTCACCATTTTCTTTTTAATTAATATTAAGCTACACAATAAAAATAAATTTATAAAATAAGACCTCAACATATTAATTAATTTGTTTTAATAAAAAAAATTTAATAACTCAATAAATTTTTAACTCACAAATAAACATAGTTTGAGAATAACTTCAAAAATATTACGGTTTCTTTATAAAATACTGTGTAAAAACGTTTCCAAAGTTGAAAAATGTTAAAAACATTATAAAAAAATATTAAGTTGGCGGAGAAATGTGCACAGATTTCTCAAGTTTACTTAAATATTTATGCTCTTATCCAAAAAAAAGTTGACGTAGACTTTAAAGTAAAATTTATTAAAAATTATATGAAAAATTTCGATAACATTGACTTTAAAGTCTGCGTTAATTTTTTTGTATAAGGGGGTTAGTTATAAACCATTCAAACGACTTTAATGTTTCTTTCTGAGAAACTTAAAATCGTTTTATAAGTGCACAAAGGCACGAATACCGTTTTTTTACCCGTGCTTAACAAATTCCAAAAACAGACAGCACCTACCGGCAAAATAATACCACTTCCCAGGTAGTTGCACTTAATTCCCTTTTGTTTGTGCCGGGATATTGAAGAATGAATACACGATCTTTTGAAGCGTATGAAAAATTAGCTCAATTCAATGCAAAAGGTGTTGGCAAACTTTTTAACTAATTTTGTCGAAAGTTTTAAATCAAATATTATCTATCATTTGCATCAAGCATGATTTTTAAAAGTGATTAATACTATTTTTATTAGATCATTAAAATAGTTGGCTAAATTTTTTCTTATTTCTCAATTTCATAAATGCAATTTGTTTTCTTAACAATTGTAAAACAAAACCGAACAAAAAAGTGCAAAACAAGAACTCTTGATGATCAATTATAGATTAAAATCTTAATGTCATATTAAATGACAATTTTTACTAAAGTGGAAGTCATAAAGAATGAAAAACTATGATCAATTATTTTCTTATGGACTAAAGTATAGCCAGCAGCAGCAGCAGCAGTAGCACCATCAGCTAGAGCAAAATAATAAAATAGAAAATTAAAAAAAAAAAAATCGGCGACAGCAGACAACTGTTCTATCGGTCGCAGAATCAGCATGTTCAGGCATGTGTTTGAGTTGTAATTTTAAGTTGAAATTGTTAGAAAGCCATTTTACAAAGGAAATAAATAATTTGATTTATTACAGGTATTAAAAGCAAGACTGGGAAGTTTTATGAATTCAGCAAAGTGATATTATTGTCTTATAGCAGATAAATATTGATATGAAAGGTACTTATGGGAAATAGTTATGTAATGTATGTCAAAAGCCAATTATTATATTTCCTTGTAAAAAAACAAATTTATAAATACAAAAACAATCAAGCTAATTTGAATTTCTTTTATCGAAATTTTATTTGAAAAACGCATTTCAATGAAATTAATTTTTGAATCAATTTTTTTAATATCAGTTAACAAAAATATTTTAAAAACTCTAAATTAAAATTCTTAAATTCTCAAAGCACACCCCTACAAAAAAAAAAAACTAACTAAAAAGAGGACATGAAAAACAACTACTGTATTTAAACAAGAGTATCATCATCACTAGCAACACAGACAAAGCACAGAATCGAAAGTTAATTTACACCAACACACAGAATGTACTACGAGTACAAGCAACTTGAAAAGCAATTAAAAGCTTTGCAGAATATAAAGGTAAGAAGGTTAAGAGGATTTTCTTCAACAAATTTAGTAAACACAACGAACTAACTACAAGCAAAAAAAAAAAAAAAGGAAAACAATGTAAGCGACAACATCAGCATGCAATCATGAAATCATTTTTGTTCTTTGGTGGAAGAAGAGCAACCAACCAACAGCAGCAGAAAGAAATTGCAAGACCCTTTTGGTAAAGAAATTAATTTAAAAAAGAAGCAACAACTCATACTTTATTTTCATTTTGGTTTTATTTACGCATTCATAATTATATACACAAAGATGAAACAGGATAAGGATTCAGTTTCAAAAGACTGTACGAGAAAAATTTGTTCTTGTTAATTAATAACAAACCAGCTACTGCAAGCAATAATTTAGTGCTTGCAAACTATCTACCCAGCAAAAATTAGTGAAAGAAGACAGAAAATGGAAACGCTTCAATTCCAGAAGCAACAGCTGATTCCATGAAGATCATAAAATTATATAAAACGGTTTTGTAGCTCTTGCGATTAAATATTAAATAAAATATTGTTTTAACTTATTGAATTTTTTGGAAGCTTTTATAGCAACTGCCTGCAATTGCTCTCTTAGCTAATGCTTCCCAATGTAAAATATTTTTTGCTGGGTAACTAGCATGCTGAAAAAGTATTATGGCCAACTTTAAACTCGATCATGCTATGGCTGGCATGTTATCGACAATTAATAATTGAATGCACAGTGTTGCATTCAATGATTGTAAAATTAATTGAAAGAATTTTTTTTTAATTTGGTTTTTTTTAAATGATGATTTGAAGCAACAACTTCAAAAAAGAACAAAAATATTATTTTGCGGAAAAACCAAACTTTAACAATTCAACAAAATTCAAAGGCTGGATAGCAGTCGCAGTAGGGATTTGTTGGGGCTCCAAAGAGCCCGACTGAGAAATGTGGTGGCTGTAGTAACGGGACACTGCAACTTTGGCAACCATGCTAGAAGAATGGGTTTGCGGTTTTATGACTACTGTATAAGTTGTCAGGACGAGGAGGAGGAGGAGACTGTGGAGCACCTTCTCTGCCAGTGTCCGGCCCTGGAAGAGCGGCGCAGGATCCACTTCGGTGAGCGACGCCTGCAGGGTCTCACTGCGCTGTCGCATGCAAGTGTCGACACGCTTTATGGCTTCATTAGAAGCAGTGGTTGGTTTGTGTGACGGACTCACTCACTTCTTTCTTTCTTTCTTTCTTTCTCTATCTTCTTTCCTCCCCTTCACTCTGCTATCACTATCGCTATACAGGTATCACAAAGGGACCACGTCAGAAGACCCAAGTGAGCTCAGCTCTGTTTTACTTCTTTCGGGCGACCTGTTAACCTAACCTAACCTAACAATTCAACAAAAACTAGTTCATTCTATCTCAAAATCCTAATTATGTGGAAAATTAGTTCACTGTAAGTAAGAAGGTTATATATAAGTTTGTGATTTCGTTTGTAATTTCTACCCTGTACATGAGGCACCCTAGAAATTATATATATTCTAAATTCTTATATATAGCAGAGTCGAATAAGTGATGTACGTCTGAAATCAACTTTCTGAAGTACTTAGACAACGTACAGACAATTCAGTTGTTTTTGTCTTTCAGTTGCTATTAAAATTCAGCCGGATCGATCCATAAATGGTGCAGCTCTATTTTTAAAAAAAATTTTTTTTGAGTGGGTTTTTTGTGTATTTTTTTTAAGGACAAAAACAATCATAATATTTGTCCAAAAAGTGAGAGCTATCGGTAAACAAATGGCCGAGAAATATAAAATATAACCGAAATTTTAGGTTTTCATTAATTCTGCTTTGTTTTTTTATGGAAAATTTTAAGCTGTACATGTACATAATGTTTGTACACACAAACATGCCTTGAGTGTAATAGCATTAAGAATACAGAAATCTTTTGATTTTTGTCGTTAATTTAAAGTTCTTCACTGATATAAAATACGTTTGGCTTAAAATTTTTTGCAAAATTGAATTAAATTATATTTATTTTCCATTCCCATTGGATATCTCTCTCAGAATTTCTGTTTTTTTTTTTTCATATAAAAATTAAGTGCCGGCAGACAATTTACTGCTTTTAAATATAAAATTCCCAGAAAGAATTTTTTTTTAAATTCGTTAACTTTAGTTTCTTGAACTAAAATTATTGTTTATATTAGGCTTGATAAAATAAGAGGTATTTAAAGGAAATTTTTTATCAATTATTCGCTCTTATTAATTTATTATTAGTAAATATTATTTAAGCTTAAGATCTCAATGAAAAAATTGTTTTTGTTTTAATTTTCCAATATTTCGACTTTCTTCAGGGAAATTTATTTTTTCATTTTTATATAACTTTTCTATTTATTTATTTAACCTAGTTTATTAAGCTTGAGGTCGTATTATAAAATATTATTTTTATATCAATGTTGCGCTGCAATAAAAAATAAATAAATTTTTATAATACGACCTCAAGCTTTATAAACTAATCGTTGCAATTATATATATATATATATATATATTTTTTTTATATTTGAAAAGAATATGGAAAGTGAAAAATATTAATATTTGGCTAACACAGTGAAGGGATTTAACTTGTTTCATTTTGTTTTTTTAGAAATTATTTTGCTCAAAAATTTATTTATTACAAATTAACTCAACAATACCTAATTCATTCTATCTCAAAATCCTCTTTATATGGAAAATTATTTAGCTAGATCGAAAGAAAATTTATTTCTCATTTTATTTCAAAATTGAACTTTAAATTGTGTTTTTCTTTGCGTTAATTTTCTTTTCGTTTTTAATTTTGACCATTTTTTAACACGATTGATGATAGTCTGTGAGATGCCAAAACATTAGTTAACTAAAACATTTCTTTGGCCAGGTACTCGTACTTGCATTGTTTTTATTTGCACTGCTTGTGTTTGAATAATCTATTAGCTTTTATGTTCAAATAAAAAGCATCATGTGTGCTACCCATGATAACACTAATGTTGTCTAGCCTTTTTATATTTCTTTTGCTAACAACATGATAATTGTTCTACCTTTTATTACAAAATACACACACAGACTTGTGTCAATGATTTTAAGTATCTCACTATATTTTGAGCTGGCACATGGCAGTTTTGTTAAATTAGTGATTTTTATAAATTTCCGTCAACGAAAATCGTTTAAAACAACAGAGACCTTTCTTAAAAAATGTTTTTTTTGGCATATAATTTTCTTTATACAACGAAATTGTTTTCTTAGAAGAACAATTGAAAGAACAATCGTCAGTCTGGCAACAGTAACTTTTCGTCTAAAACTTTGTAAAATAAAGTTAATGAATAAATTTGTTTTCTAGCCATTGTTTGTACATGTATGCAAATACCCACACGTACAACCAAGAATATAGGGGAAGCAAACAGACGCGCGGAGAGTCTTTAAGCATACAAAGAGTAAATAAAGATTGCAACAAAATAATAACGCCAGAGGCAGTGCACTGATAACATCGATAATACTTGTGTACCAGAATGTATTACACACTCAAAGGAATCAGCAATCATAATGATGCACACAAGGTTACACATGCACGAGCATGCGAGTATGTACATATTAAAGGGTTACACAAGCATACTTGAAAGCCACACATCACTACAAACATGTATAATATTTTATATTAAAAAGTGCTTGTAAGCCATTTCAAGTACGCTTGTGCAGCGCTTTAGTACATACGTATGCTCGTTATTATTAGCATCTTCCTTTTATTTTAAAACTTCATCAGTTGTTCCGTATCTTTTTTTATTTTTGTAATTGCTATCTCAAGCTTGTTACTTTTCAAAGGCAGCATCATCACCAGCAACAGAAATAAAGAAAAAAATTGCTGCTAATCAAACCGCACTTTTAAAATGTTGACTGAAACAAAAGAAGAAAATACAAAAGGAAATATCACAACAAATGTTAGCGGCATGTTGCACTCTTAACGCCTTGGCCAAAGAAAACAACAAGCTTGCAGTAAAGCTAACTAAACAGCCAATGAAAAAAAAAATAATAATTTTTAACTAATTTGCTTGTATGCAAGGACATCAAATTTAAGAGAATTTTTGATCTACATTTTTTTTTTAACAAAAACTCATTTAAATAATATTTAAAAGGCTCCAAAATTTTAAAGAAGTTAAAGCCTCAAAAGAAAATTTAAAAGTAAGAAAACAAAACAAATATCTCTAGAGAATCGAAACACAAACAATATAATTTTCATGTTCTTAATACGTTTAAAAAATTTGCACAAAAACATTTTTTTTATTTATTTTCAGAAAACAGCTTTTCAATGAGTAAAATCTTTTTTTTTTTTAATAACTTTATTTAACAAAAAAAAAACTGATTAAATATTATTCAAATGAAAACCAAATTGGATATGAATGAGAATTTAAAAAATCTCTTGCACATCATTACACAAATTAGAGCTTTTCTGTTCTTAATTTCTTTCATTTTAGTGCGGCGTAAAAATGTTGTCTGAGAAATTAATGACAATTCATGCTGTTAAAAAGTTTTGTCAGAACTTAGTCAACTAAATGAAGAGGAAAGGTGAAATTCAATGGCTGTGTATTAGCAATGACAGTGTATGACAGCATCATCAAAAACAACTGAAAAAGAAAGTTTTAAACGTTTAATGAAGACATTACTAGGAATATATATTTTCTTCAAATACACACACACAAGTACAACTTCAAAGTCATTTAAGTAATAAAAATTTAATTTAAAGGAAAAGTAAATTACACAAGATTCTTTGGCAATTTGGCTAATCATAACTTTACTTTCCAGAACTTTAAATAACAACTAATGAAATTCAATTAATTAAATAATTAAGACCATAACACAAGTCAACACAAATTTTAAAGTTATAGGTTTCATTTGCATACTACCGTAAACTCTAATCGCTATAAATTGCTTATTTTAGCATTAGGTTTCACCATACAATAACTTGAGACCTGGCACTTTGATTAAATTAACAATGACACATAAGAATCAAAAATAAAATAACCTGTAAATTATATTCTTATCAATTTTTACCAGTCTTAGGGCCATTATTACAACTAAACAATAACTAAAAGTAGGATGTTATCGAAAAGATAAATGGTTTTTGATTAGTACAAACAGGCTTTGACCAAAAAGTGTGTGATAAGCTAAAGATAGGTTTGAGTTGCTCATAACTTTTAACGTCAACTTCAAGCATTTAAAGTGGCCATATTTTCGATTTTATATCTGGCAGCTTTCCATAGACATTGAATAATTTTTTTAGTAATACACAAAAATAAAACAAGAAAGTAACAAATATTTAAATAAAATTTTCAAAGAATCGAATTTCTTAGTTATTTGAAAAATAATTGGCAAAAAAAAGTTATGCCGTTGCCACTTTGTATTTATAGCAACCAAAAGTAATCGGTAATCACAGCAGTGGTGCCATATTACAATTGTTATAATATTTATCTTGTTAGTAACTTTATCAGTTACTTACACTGACACCTTATAAGCAAGTTGTAATAAAGGTCCTTATAGTTTAGAGGATATTCAGAAAATTTAAAAGAAAAATTATTTTTTTAAAGAAAACTTAAAAATTTAAAATTTGAGTTTAAAATAAAAATAATTGCATCTTTTTGTTTTTTACAGTGAATTATAATTTTTGTTAAATAAAATTTCTCAAAAAAAATTTAAATTGCATTGCCTAACAGTCTCACAGGTGACACTAAAAAACTAACAACAACAACAACTGCTTGGTACGAGTATTTATAAAAATAAAAATATTTTATATTTTATGTGCTTGTACGAGTATAAAAAAAGTCTGATGCTACCAACAAGCAATGGTTGCTGATATTTTTGAAAAGCCTGCAATTACGATAAAACTAAAGAAAAACATTATGATGATTGGCTGAAAATTGCAATTGAACATGTATGTATGTTGGAAGTGCTTGTGATGTGTTTTATGCCTTTTGGTTAAATGATTCTTTTTTTTTCTTTAATCAATTATGGTTTTTTCTATAAATTAAATTGTTCATTAATAAGTTTTTATATTTAAAAAATTATTTTTTTTATTTAGCTTTTGCAGCTACAATGTATTAACTTGAAAATTTAAAAGACAAAAAATATTTTTTTTAATCTAAACTACACACGAGTGTATACATAAACCAATAAAATACTAGCTTTATAGCATGTTCACACGAGACAAGATTCGCTCTCTTTTGAGGGTTCACAACCCAATCTCGAATGAAACAAGAAGATTCGCCATACAAAATTAAGTGAGCGAATGTGCAGGTTTCATTTTGAAACTCTTGCCGAAACCATGAAAATTTAGTATCATCTCTAGTTTCTATCGCTACTTTATCTTAACTAGCTGTCCAACAAAACAAATTGTAAACAAAGAAATATTATTGTTTTGCAAGCATTTCAATGTATTAGTAAGAAACAAAGGAAAGAGTGCTTAGATATAAAAATAAACATAATAAATAACACAACATATTAAACTATTTGAAATAATAAATAAATTTTTTATAAATTATTATTTTTTCTAAAAATACATATATTTATATATTAAAATTTACCTTTTTTATCCATTTCAAAACTAAAAAACAAACGCGGGCAAATGCGAAACAACAAAAAACAAAACAAAGCAACTGTCAAATGAAACTCATTATATGTCGTCTGAACGCAAATTTTCACAATCGAGGTTCAGACAGCGAAACCAGCATTGAAACTCGTCGTGTGAACATGCTATTAGCTATTCAAAAATAAATATAATAATTTCTATTTGGAATTTAAAAGTTTAACAAAATATTAATCTTTATTTGTGCTTAATTCCAGAAATTGTGTTCGTTTTTAAATTTATTCTTTTACTCATGATATTCTCATATTAAAAAATATGTATTCAAAATTTATTTACTTTTTTTTATTTCCTAAAACCGTAAAAACTTAATAAAAAACATAAATACATTCCATTTAGTTTTAAAAAAGTGAAAGCATAACTTAAAAATTGGTAGTAGATAAAGATTTATTTATATAAATAAGCTAGCTAACCCGGCAAACGTTGTTTTGCCTTCAAATTTTATTTATATTGAAAAATAAGTAATAAGAGAAGAAAAATATAGTTTGGGTTATGCCAAACATATAATAAAAAAAATTAAACGTTGTACGATTTGAGAAAAAATTTTAAAAGTGGGCGTGGTAATGGGCGTGGTCTATTTTAGTATTCATAAAAATTTTAGGTGGGTTTTCACTAAAATATAAAATTTTTGTATATTGCATCTTCTCACTCTAAGAAATCGTACTCATAGAGTAAAGGACCGTGCGAGACCGGGTAAAAACAGGAAGTAGATAAATAAGCCAGATACCAACTGCAGCGCCATCTCTTGGACGGTTTTGTGACGCTAAACCTTCCAAGGCGTAACACAAAAGCACACACAGAAATTCAATTAAATCAGTCCAGCCGTTTATGAGGAGTACAATGTCAAACACACGTACAGTCGAATTTTATATATTAAAATAAATATATCAAATGTAAAACTCATTATTATTTAGTCTTCAAACTGTTTTAAACATTGAAAGTGTTCGTTCGCCATCAACGGATGTATTAGATGCATATTTAGAAGTGGTCAACTGCTTTCTAGAATATTAATTTTCTACAATATTTTCTTCACTGAAAGGTAAATGAAAAATACTACCAATTTCTTTAACTTTTTTAAAACTGCATCAAGTTAGGCTTTTATTTTTTCGCCGATTTGATTTTCAACGTTTCTTATTTTAATGACAAATGAGCTTAACCGAGGACTAGAAACCCGCATCAGTTTCATTAAAATTGTTTACCACATCTTTAAATTCTTCAAAATTTTTGCCATAATACTCAGTGGTAGAATATTCAAGTCAGGATATTTTTCTTTAAATTGTGAAACACACAAATATGACTTTAAAAATATTTTTTTTACTACATGACATCAATGAATCTATTGTAAATATCAAATTGATTTATAATTTATTAAGAATTCGCCTTGAACAGACTGATATTTCTAAACAAAAAATTAAGATAAAAGCAAAATTATTGCACATAATTTTATTTTATTTAAAAAAATAAAAATTTTGAGCATTTAATTTAAGTCTCTTCAAACTAAAAATTCTCTTAAAACATGCTCTTGAGTAGCAATACTTTTTCTTCAATTAGCACTCAACTTAACAATAATAAATCTGGTTTTGTGTGAGAAAATTACTACCTTGATATGATTTCTTTTTATTTTAATTTTATTATGAAGTCTCTTTTTCCATTTCGTTTAATGCTCTTTTAAATAAGAAACATTTTTGAGCCTCTCAACAAGCATGTGAGAGACGGTTTCAAGTATGTTTATAAGCAAAACAAAAAAATTATTTGTAAAGCAAAATTGAGTGAATTCTCCTAAAACATAATTTTAAATTATTTGTAGCCATTCAAAAAGAAATCAAAAAAGAAAAAAAATGTAAGTAAATCCAAAACAAACACTATGAATTTTATTTTATTCAAAATGTTAAAATTGTGTGTAATTTAAATGAGCTCGTTATGCAAACCGCGTAACTAAGAATTAAAAAACATCTTTTGTCTTCTGTATCTCGTTCTTTATGATTTAAACAGAAAGCGGTACCACAGCTTATTTATTTACTTTTTTACTGTTTTTTTTTGTATATTTTGAAAAGTACTCGTACAAAAATCTTGTTTCTTTTTCAAGATGTCACTTAGATTTAGTTATTGAGTGCTTGCTACTAGCAAACGCTCAACTCGCAACGAAAACAAGGAAATAAACAAACTAAAGGATTCTAAAAAAATTTAGATTAGCAGATTATCATACGTTTTACACTCGTATGTATGCAAACACTTAAAGGCAGAATACAAAGTGCCAACACCACTAGAAATGAAATGTAACACTGATTATAACAGTTGTATTTATGAATTAAAATTCTAAAGTGCACACCAGCATATGCAAATTATATTCAAGTTTGGTTGAAATTGGAAGAGTTAAAAATATTTTTTTTGCCTTTGTCTCGGCACTCTTTTAGATATGCCTTCGTTTGTAATTTCTACATTGTATATGGGGCACCCTATAAAGTATAAATGTATATACATATTCTGGAGTCAATTTAACGATTCCCGTCTGTCTGTCTGTCTGTCCATCAAGTCGTTGAAATCAACTTTCTGATGTCCCCATACAACGTACAGTAGAGTTTAGTACATCAATCTGGCAATTATTTCTGTCTTTCAACTGCTATTGAAATTCAACCTGATCGGTCCATAATGGTGGACGTATGGGTCAAAAACCGCAACTACCTCTATTTTCTGACCATTTTTGGTGCGTTTTTTGCTTAATTTGTCTAAAATACAAAACGAACAAAAAACGTCGTATGCAGTTTTATATGATATAGCAGTCCTAATGTCTGTGCAAGAAATCAAAATAATGAGTCCACAAATGGACCAGAAAAATACAATCGAATTTTTAGATTTTCATTAATTTTTGCTTTATTTTTTTTGCGTATTTTGTCTAAACTACAAAACGAAGAATAAAATGTATTGAAATTTTTTTTAACGAAAGTAGCATTCGTAATGTCTGCAAAAAACGAGAGCAATCGGTAAGGTTAACCAATAGCAGAGAAATTTCAAAAATATAATCAATATTTCGGATTTTCCATAATTTTTGCTTTGCTTTTCCTTTTATTTTATGGAAATTTTTAAGCTGTCATATGTGTAATGCTTCTGCAGCCAAACACGAAACCTATAAAAGTGTGTATGTGTGGGTGTTTTTTAAACGGCTTGAAAGAGAATTTTTTCGGTTTTGTTGCTAATTAAATATTTAGTTAAATATGTTTAGTTTAAAAATGTTTGCAAGCACTTCTAAAATTAAATTAAGTTATATTTATTTTGCATTCCTATTGGATATCTCTCTCAGAATTTCTTGTTTTATTATTTACAAAATTGAATGCCTGTAGATATTTTATTCCTTTTAAAAATGACATTCTCAGAAAGGGTTTCTTCTTTGAACTCGTTAATTTTTGTTTCTTGTACTAAAATTAATTACTTATTTTAGGATTAATAAACAACATTTGTATTTATAGAAAATTATTTTCTTCAATATTTTTCAATTCTTTTTTATTTTTATATAATTTTTTATTTTGAAGTCTATTACACTTTTTTTATTGAAACTAGTTTTCTTTTAAGCTTGAATAATAATAAATAATAAATAAATAAATTTTTATAATACGACCTTAAGCTAAATAAATTAGCCGTTTCATTTATATATATTTTTGATATTTAAGAAGAATCTTGGAAGTGAAAAATATGCACATTTGGCAAACACAGTAAAGGGTATATGAGACTCGGTACACCGAATTTAACTTGCTTAATAACATTTCTGTTAGATTTCAGACATGTCTGTCAGACTTCAAGTCACTTTATACGGCGAAGAATTTAAAACTTATTCACTCTCTCTTTTTTCACATATTACGCACGGATATCAAAATATTTTGTTGGCTGAATTACTTTGAATTTTTGTAGCAAGTCCATATGAATTAATCATCGAATTGCCAAAATTTTTTTAGAATTAGTAAAATAGATTAAAAATAATCTTATTTAAAAATGAAAACATACACATACAAGCACAGAGAAACAATGGTCGTATAAACCACTTTTTATTGTTCAACATTTAATGAACCTACCAAAATGTTATGGTCATACAGACAATACATATGATCGTATATTATGAAACAAAAATATATATAAAATATGTGTGCTTGTTAGAGAAGATTTGTTAAAACTTCGAGAGACACAGAAATCATGTAGGAAATGTTTAAAATTCAACAAATTACATTAATTATCATAAAACATGAACGAAAATTGTTGAAACAAACACATCTATAAAAATGTACATACACAGATACAGATTTACTGCATACAAATAGTCGGTGTGCCCGTCAAAAGTGTTTTAAGAAACATAAATTTAAAACAAAATTCCAAATACTACAAAATATGTTCGTTTTAAAATTGAATAAAAATCAAATAAAATTAAAAATAGAAGTTAACACGAACCTAATCATTTCATTGTTTTATTTGTTTATTTTTTATTTATTTAATTCTCATTTTCTGTTTTATGCAAATTTATTTATTGACTTTTTTTTTTACTATCGAATACTTTAATTAAAACTCGCTATTTTTATATTGAGCGGTTGCGCGAAAGTCATAAATTAACAATTAATAAATCAATTAGAGAAGATAAATTGACAAATTAATGATTAACAATAAATGATGAGAATTTTAAGAAAAGTAAAGCAAATCTGCGTACGTGGCATTAAATTCCAAACGCAAATGCTACATGTAAAGCTACTGACTCACTATCCTACTTAGTCGTACGATCAGTCTAAAAACGCATGTGTGCTAAAAATGTCCGATTTTGTAATGTTATGAAAATTTTCATAAAATAAATTTTATCTGTGCGATCAGAGTTGCATTTTCTCTGTTCAAGGCAGAAAAATAGCAACAATACCAACCTTGTGTTTTGTTTATACAAACTTTTAGGTTATTTTTCATTGTACATATTTGTAAAAAAAAATATTTTGCGGCAAAGAAAATCTTTTAAAAGTATTAAACTGAGTAAACATATGTTTTTGCATCTTTTTTTGTATAATAGTGTGGCATAAAGTTCGTCATTTTAAAGCGATTTCTTCAAGTAGGACAGAATTCTGTCACACATTATTTTGACATAATCGTACGATCGTGTAGGGTATTGAGTCAGTACCTTAAGGCATAGTATCAAAAGCACAAGAGAAGTCAACAAAAAACAAGAAAGTATTATTCATTTTCATCTTATTCAGATTAACAATATTAACAAAATTAAAAATGTTATCAACTGCTGAGTAGTTTTACCGGAAATCTGCTTGACATGATATTTGATTTTGATCACAGAAAAATGTTTGTCTGTTTTTTTTTTTTTTTTATTAAATAAAGGGAAAATATGTGATGCATTTTCATCACGTAATGGTATATAAAAAATTCACACTTTCCAAAAATCATTGCCAAAGACATATTCAATAAATTTTGTTCTATTACTAAAAATTTGATTACATGAAATATAAAATTAAACAATTAATTCTATTGGAATAAAAGACTATATTTCATGAAGACGATGTTGTTAACGAGGCAGATGTTTTTTTTATACAGTTTAAGGTTTTATACAGTTTAAGGTTTTATAAATAACGTTTTTGTTGTTTATTTAAATAAGCCAGTTACCGCATTTAATGATTACACGTCAGACATGGAAACAAATGCATACACAAACATATTTTTCAATACTTAAACACTTTGAATAACAAAAGACTAACAAATGGTCAAACAAAATAAGGATAAAACAGGACTTTTGTTTTCTTTTTTTTTTTACTGAAAAAGTCAAACATTTATTATCATCTAAAAGAGGAGGATCTTTTTTATTTATACAGTCCTGAAATTCTTATTTATGAGCACTTTCCATGTCAACATTATTTTCATTTTCATTTTTTTAAAGAACAATGACATTTGTTTTGAGGGAATTACAAACCAAAATGATTCGTAATCCGCCATAGACACATGATTAAATAGCAGCAGGAGTCCAAAAGTCTTTAAAAATAATTATACCAAACAAAATATGTAACTTAAAATTTTAGTTAATTTTCATTGACTTTTTGTTACATTTTGTTTTTTATTTAGAGAGAAAAAATGCTTTTAATTTAATTTGCGTTTTAAATGATTTATATTAACGGCAAAAAGAACAAGCAAATACAAGTAAGGGAATTTTGAAATATTTAGAGATCTGTCATGCGAGTATTTGTTTTATTGATTTTGCTACTTTTTTATTTTATTGTAGACTAGCGTTTAACTCGCTACTTCGTCAGCGAACTACCATACTGTCGTTAATATAATTTAAGTGAGTGAAGATAAATCTGCCGAGTTAAATATGTTTTAACGTAATCCTTTACGTTTTTTAGTATTTGTAAATATTTTTTTTTTTATTTATGGCATATTTATCAAATACGTTTTACGTCATTAAATATTTATAAATGGGTTTTTAGTTTTTATGACATATGCATACCTCAGTGCTGTTGCTCTAAGTGATTTTAGCAACTTCTGAACGAAGTAGTGGGATGGCACACGTATCTCTTTAAAGGGGAGACTGTCTAGATTTGTAATCTACCACCCTAATACTCAGAAGTTACTTTTGACTATTTTTAAAAAAATTTTTAAATTTCCATATACCCCAGTACTGTTGTTCTCAAGGATTTTGGAAGTTTCCGTTTTGCTCATAAAATAAAAACTACGAAATTATCCGAAAGTTTAGAATATACAGATTAAATTCCTGTTTTGATTTTGTTCATTTTCATGGGCAAAATCGGGAATGGTACCTCGCCAAAGTGGGGAATGATAAAAATCCCTTAAAAAACGACACTGGAGTATATGGAAATTTCAAAAAAAATTAAAAATAGTCCAAAATAACGTCTGAGTATTTGGGCGGTAGATTACAAAACTAGACGATCTCCCCTTTAAAATTATATGTGTCCCATGAAGTACTTTTAGGTTCCCATGAAGTATAATAGGTTCGTTTTTTATTAATTTTAAGATCTTGTTAAATTGAATTTAATGAAATAAATAGTTATTAGAGAATGTGTTTTTGGGTATTCAATAAAAGAAGAAAGGTTACAGTATATATGCAACGAACATCAGAGGTTGATCATAAACATTTTTAAAGTAAGCGCAGCCTTTAAGGAAATATAACGAGTATTTATAACTACATTAACAATATTTTGCTAAGAGCCCAAATAATCATTGTATTCATCATTTGCGAGTAGCACTAATCCCAAATTAATGTTTTCCTAATCCATAAAACATAATCATTTGCATGTGGGCCAACCAATAATAAATCAATTTGCCGATCAGAGATTTTTGTTTGCTATGATACCGCTAAACAAAATTTAACTCAGCTTATTTTCTATAAAATATTTTATCAAATCGAACAGAAGGAGATGTGCTTCAAATATTTTAAAATATACTTGTCTGTATCGTATATCGTTTGACAGTAAATGACACTTTTGTTTAACAATCAATTCATAAATTTTCAACCGGAGGTGTATCTATTTTATCAATGTACCGGAGCATTTTGTTTTTTTTTTCTCTATCTTTTTCAAATACTTTAATGAGTTGCTGTGAAATTACTTATTGTAATCGTGCTGTTTTAGTTTTCAAAATATTTGTTGTCTTCAACATGTTTTGTTTAGCAAATGCGTCTTGGAACAGTGATAATGATAATTGATACTGTGACACATCTTTTTATAGTTTTCTTCTTCTGTTCAATATCCTTTTTAAGTTAATTATTTAACAAATCATAAATCTTTTTCTAGCACAATACACAGAATGCACAAATACATTTTGAAAGAGAAAAAAAACAGAATTTATAAGATACTTTTGTGTGACAGATGTATTATTGCCTTTTAAATTTCCACTTTTAAATGTGATTCTAACCCCACGTTATTATTACAACAATTCAACAAAAATAATGCCACAAATAGTTTAGAAAAAACGCAAAGAAAATAGAAAGAATAACAATGAAATTATTCATTTTTTGTGTTATTGTTACTATCAAAAATGGTTGAACCTTATGATATTATGATTTTGATGCTCTTAGAACTCTCTTAGAACACGCATACTAAAAGTAAATACTTATACCACAAATAATAGTGATTTTTATTTAACACAAGTAAAATAATAAAAATCTAGGTAGAATGTCGGGCAATGCGGATGATATTGGTCTGAGTTCCAAGGAAATATATTTTAAAGACAAAAGTTTTTTTATCAATAAATGAACAATCAACAACGGACAATGATATAGAAACTATTTAAATAGACACTTTCCTAGCCGATAATAAAGAAAATAACAAACTGTTGCAATATTTTGTTTTTATAAAATCAAACATTTAAAGCAAATTTTAAAGAAATTGTATAGATACTAGTACTATTTTTAATACTGAGAGGAAAGATTTTTATAGTCGTTACAACCGAATTTTCTTTCATTTTGTACATTCCCACAAGAACATTTTACTTTTAAGTAACAATTCGCAGGAAAATGTTGATAAAGTAAGAATAAAATTGACAGATTTGTTAAAACATTTAAAAATTAAAATGAAGAAACAAAAAACAAGTTAAATTCGGTTGTGTAGAGTCTTCCACATGCTTCTTAAGTATCAAAAAAATATATATAAAAGAAACGGCTAATTTAATAAGCTTGAGGTCGTATTGTAAAAAGTATTAATGTATTTATTATTGGAGAGAAATATCGTTTTAAAAATAAACTTTTATAATATGACCTCAAGATTAATAAACTATATTTTTCAATAAAAAATAAACTACAAATTATATAAAAATAAAAAAATAATTGAAAAATATTGATAAAAATAATTTTCTTTGAATACCAATTTTTTTTATTAATCTTAAAGTAATTAATTAATATCAGTTAAAAAACTAAAACTAACTAGTTCTAAGAAAAAATCCTTTTATTTTTAAAAGCAATAAAATAAATTAATTAATATTTTAAATATAAAAAAAAATCTAAGAAAGCTATTCACTAGGAAAAATTAATGAAAATCTAAAATTTCGGTTATATTTTTTATTTTATAACCCGATCTTTTTGATTTTCTGCACAGATATTGTGACTATTATTTCCGATAAAACTGTGTACCACGTTTTTTGTCCGTTTTGTATTTTAAACAAATTACGTAAAAAACGCAACAAAAATTGTCAAAAAAAAATAGGGTTAGCCGCGGCTTTTGACTTATAGTTCCGCCATTTATAAACCGATCCAGCCAAAGAGAATTCATACAAAGTGATATCAAAGTCAGCTGTGCACTTCAAGTTTTTTCTTGACTTGTCAAAATTGTTAAATTTGTATGGTCGGAGTATATAAACCATCTGTGTCTTTTTTGACAATTCACGAATATTCTAAACACAGAGATGCTTGATGATTTCACCTTGTATGAATTCGCTTTGGATACAGCTGATTTTCAATAGCAACTGAAAGACAGAAACAACTGACAGATTGATATACTTAATTTTTCTGTACGTTGTCTAGGTACTTCAGAAAGTTGATAACAACGCCTTGACAGACAGACATCGCTAAATCGACTCCGCTATTATATACACTTTATAGCGCCTCCCCTGTACGGTATAGAAATTACAGACGGGATTACCTTTCTTACTTACAGTAACAAAAATTTAAGAAAAACCATATGGCACATTGTGGTTGTCACTTGAGGCGATACTAAAATCACTTCATTATAATGCACGCACTCTACTACTACAACCACCTTTACTGGAACAAAAACCGCCCTTGACAAAATATTTAGTCAGTCTGTCAATCCTCCTACTGATTCGCATATCTGAGTTTTCATACTCTCAGAAGAAAAGTGCTCAAGGTAAATGGATATGTTCTTAGACATCTGTTGGAACAGCTTACACAATACAACAAACAAATTTAAGATACAAACCAAATAATTCAAACAATTGCAGAAACTAAGAGTGAAAAGGAAAATCAATCTAAAATCGAGTATTTAAAATAGATAAATTTTAAATGAAAATTATTAATTTACGAGTACACAAACTCCCAGAACATTTCTTAAGCTAATTCACCTGCACAATAACAACTAATACCAATTATGTAAAACAAAAAAAATTTAAGAGTAAATTTTTGCTAAATAAATCAGGAATTGTGTTTCTCTGAACTAAACATACCATTTTGCTTTTTAGTCACAATTTATTTTCAGTCAAATGAAGTAAGTGAAATTATAAATTAAGAGATTGAAAGATGGAAAATAATTTTGTTGGAAAAACATGATTTAAATCTAAAAAATTTTATTAAAAACAAAAAAGAAACAAATAATAATAATAAAGAAATTCATAGAAATACATTAGAATTTCCACACGCGTTTGCGATTTAAATCATCATCTAAAACGCGTTGAAAGCTTTTTAAATTTTTCTTACAGAATTGTTTAGTAGAAAATTAAGCCTAGACTTTTTAAAATAAGCAAACAGAACAACAGAAACATTGAACGCACATGCAACTCTGATTAAAAATATAAACAAAAAGTGAATACTAACAAAGAGGAAGGAAGATGTTGGAAAACGTAAAGAACGCATTTAACAGTCTTTAATACGCGCCAGAGATTTTACCATTGATAACTAATGCTGAACTGCTTAAGATAGTTTTTTTTTTCTTTTCTTTCTTGTTCACTTTTGTATTTAGTTTTTTTTTTATTATTCCAGCATGTGCTTATGTGAAGAATCATACAATTTTCGTGGCTCGAGTTTTAGGCTTGTAAAGCGTAATTGCCATAAATGGAATAATCTTGTATCTCGACGTGCATAAACTCTTTTTCCAAAACAGCAAGCACCGAAAATATGCTAACCAACAGCTGCATTTATTTAATGGTATTTATACTCGTAGTATAACAAATAGAACATGGATTTATTTATTTATTATTTGTTTCTTTATACGAAAATCACTACAGTATCAATATTAGCTTAACTTTACAATCAAAATGTAAAGTGTAACAAAATGTGCATAAACTCACTTATTAATTATTTTACGTCCACGGAAGCTTCTTTGTTAACATATTTACATAGATAAAATAATTAAACATTTGGGGTGGGAAAAATTCAGTTTGACTTTACATTTAGTAATTTATATGGCAAAATTAAATCTAAGACCAATTTATAGCTTAGAGAGGTTATTTGTGTAAAAGTCGTTTGTCTTTGAAAACCTTAAAAGAACAGACTTTCTTACACATTCTTCTAATATGCGCATATATGAGCATATTACAAAGCTTCTGAAATACCCGTTGGAGGATTAACGCATTATGTACATACGGTGTATGTGCAAGCACAATGCAGTTTTATTTAAACCACAACATATAATCAATACCCTGGAAAATAAAAAAAAAATTGTAGATCAAGTGTGTTACTAAAATGAGATTAATGGTCCTACATGTGACAGATGTTGTGATTCTTTTGCCTCTGTGCAATTTCACACACTCAAAGTGGTGGTTCAACCCTCCGCGTTTTTATTCTATTTTCAAGGTTGCATTTTATCTTTTATGCGTTTTGATAATTTAATAGCAACCTAAACAATGACCTTGTTAAAATTCAATCTGGTTGAGAAAAAGTGTACGTTCTAAAAGCATAAAAACATAATAATTAGTTTTGGTTCTATTGTGTGCACTCTTTTTAGGTTTGCCTATGTATTTACATAAAAACCAGTTTGAAAAGGCCAGTTTTTTAGAACAAGAGTAAACGTGTTATTAATAGCTTTAAGATTATCTGGTCACGAAAATCCTTATAAATATTAAAGGTACAATTATAATTTATTTTTAAAAAATTGTCTTCATTAAATGCTAACATTTGAGGAAGAATTAAATAGTTTTTGTTAATTGTTGTTGCTTGTTGATTTCCACAGATTTTAAACATACCTATTTCTGTATTTTTTCTAAAGGCTCTACTTAAATGTTTCTGTTTATCCGACGTATATGTGTACTTTTGTAGTATATAACAGAGTCCACAGCCGGCCCAGAGGCGAATGCAAGGATATTTTTCTCTATGCAACAACAAACACTGGGAACACTTATCACTTCGTTTTCAGGATCAACAACACTCATTACAGTTGTATGTATATTAACATAATTTGATAAGAGACTCATAAATCGGGAAATATACATAATTTTGCTGTTTTTATAAGACTACATTTTTTTGAACTTTTTCTCAATAACAGATTATGGATATCTTAATCAATATACATATTTGTGAAATTATTTTCTATTATAAACTAGCCGTTTTAATAAAAAAAAAAGAAAGAGCAGACACACTTACAAATAAATATTTTCTTTATATTAATACTTAGGTATGTACTATTTATAATTAACTATTCACACTTCCGAATTGCAAAATTTTTTTTTCACTTTAAGCAAGCTATATTTACATTTAAACATTTAAAAGTATATATATTCAATCTATCCATTTTAATTATTCACTCTTTGTTACATTTACATAATTTTATTAGTTTGGCTATTGTTTTAAAAACTACTGAACAGCTGTGGCGAACGTTGTTTTATTGGAATTAAATTATTCGAATAAGTGTTGTTAACCATAAATGTATATATATACAACTTTTACGAACTAGCAAGAAAAATCTTCAGTGGTGATAAGCTTGGAATACATTTTCTTTTATAAGCGAATGACAGATAATTTATCTTTTACATAATATCAATTCTCTAAACCATTAATTGTTTTTCACAGCCTTTTGCACAATGTTGAAAATGTACATCAAGCCAGCAACCCCTGGCGGTTGTATTTTGACTTATGAGTCGCCAGTCGAAAATTATTATCAACTTCGTTGTCTGATACACATTCAGTTTGCCGTCTAGCACCTCTGTTTCTGTTTTTCATTTCTCTTAAACATCATTTATCAACATTATGTTTTCTTTTTTAAGTTTCTTTCATTTCGCTTTATTATCATCATTTATGTTTTTTACTTGGACGAGTGGCTGTTAGCTTTTGGGTGTTGCGGAATTTTTGAGTGTTTTTTTTTCTGTGAGATATAAATTTTTGTGAAAAAATAAACTTTCATGGTATAACTCCCAAAAAAAATTTATTTTATAAAGAATTATCGAAAGAGTATAGATATTAAAGGTTAAAAACCATTAATAGAGAAAAATAACCTAATAATAACAAAGTGTTTCAAATCAAAGTAAAAATAGGAACGCAAATTTCTTTTAAGTGGTCAGTGAAACGATTGATATTTTTGGTATGTTGACGTCTGCTGCTCCTGCTATTTGGAAAAAGTGGCTATCATATAAAGAAACTTGTTAAACTTGTTGTTTTTATTTAAAAAAATTACTGACATTTCCAATAAGATTATTTATTATACGCTCCTCTTGTAGTTTAATTTTCTTTTAATTTATTTTTGTTTAAAATCATTTCTACATTATTATATGTATCAAATTCAATAAGTTGTGTTATGTAAGCTACATACATATGTATATAATGCAATAAATAAAAATTAGCGACATATCTATATAATCTATTTATTCATAATGAAAATTAATATGATCATATGGTGGCTGCTAGTTCATTTAAAAATGCTTCAGTATCTAATCACCAAAAAATGTTATTTGTATGTATTGTATGTATGTACATAACTATGTGTGTTGGAATTCGGATTGACGATCTATGTGGTCATAAATAAATTAGTCTCAGTGTTTGTACGCCAAATTATTATGCCAAAATTATGACTTTTTAATTTATACATAGGTATTTTGTATACGAAACACTAACCATGCTAATTCAGTTCCACGTTCCAACTTGCTTTTATATTACGTTAAGCTATGCACATTGGTAAAATTGTTCGTATAAAATACTACTGGATGTATCGTGTAAATCATAAGCTTAGTTGCAGAGTTTTATGAAGCGGTTATCTACCTATACGAAGTTAGAGGGCTTTTCTCTATACAGTCCGTAGGAGTACAGTAATTAATATTTACTTTTTATGAGAGCTATAACATCCTCTTTTACAATCCTGCTGGTTTTTTGTATAGCTATGCACAATTTTCAGTCTACCTGCATTGGTGATACTGTTATACGATTGCTGAGATTTTACTAATGTGTACCCATATAGCCATCCATAATAATTGGCGTTGAGTATTAATATTTGGAGGCTTGCTATATTTAGAAATCGCATATATTATGTATCACTTACTTATATTTCTAATACAATTTATTTGATCACGTGCGCGATATACGATATCTGCATTTGCAGATACGTATTTGCTTGAAAAAAGCTTCTTAAGCTGTTATATAATAGATATATTATAATACATTTACCATGTAAAAATGTATTAGTAAATGCTGCGAAATTTGATCTTTGATAACTACATTTAACAAATTTTCAAAAAGTGGTCAGATACGTTGGACTGCACGATAAGATTATTTTATTTTAATTTTTTTGATGACGTAGCTAAATAACTATTAGCTATTCTGATATGATCGTACTCTGATTGTCACTGTTGCTAATGATGTAATTATCTACCAGGCAAGCTCAGTTGCTAAGCTTATTATTTTTTTCTTGATAGGTATACCTATGTACTTGTTTAGAAGACTTGTTATATTAATAACGATAAAAGAAGTGTGTCATTAATAATGTACCATGTTACATATTTGCCAAAAATTTAGCAATTTTATTGTGTATAGATTTTATAATTTTGTCCAAAAACAAGTTCAGGTTGTTCCGTAATTTTAAAATAGTTCCTGTATTTCTTAAAAAACACATTACAAAAAAATTATTTGATTACATGCAATAAAAATAATATATTTTTAGAAAAATGTCGCATCACAGCGATGATCAATTACTAGAAGCATGTAGTGATTCATTTTGGGAACCTGGCAATTATAAAAGAACAACAAAGCGTATTGAAGATGGTTACAAGTAAGTAAAAAGATTTTTGCTTATATTCCTAAGAAAATCAATAAACTGTATTACTACACAATCTTTTATTGTTTAGACTTTGTAACGACTTGCAACAATTAATACAAGAAAGAGCAGATATTGAGAAATCGTATGCTAAAAGCTTAAGAGCATGGTCGAAGAAATGGGGTGAACTAATAGAAAAAGGTAAATAGAGGCTTTTTTGTTGAAAACCTAAATGTTCTTCAACTAGTACTTTTTAATGTTACATTATTTCATTCATATTTTAAATTTAAATACTTTTCTGTTTTAAATTCTTTTTCTCTCATTTATTTTCCACTGTTTAAATATATATACCATGTATTCACATGTATACCAATACATATACTCGTATATGTATGTTGACCACTAGTTAGAACTAATCACTTCTGTTTAGTATAGAATATCACTTTTATTAACAATATCTGTAATATAGAGCTTTTGTTTTGCAGTTGTCAGCCATGAATAATATATTATCCAAATTCACTATTAAATTTAGATCAATAAAAGTAAAATGATAACTGAAATTGTAAAAAAGATAACTGAAAAGAATGTGATATTAAAAAATATCACTTAATATTCAATAATAGATGAAACTTAAAAATAATGAACTCATTAAAACCATGTAAATTTTTGAACAGATGTATCCCAACTCACACAAAAATATAAGACCTGAGATAAAGGAATTAAATAAAATTAAGCAAGAGTTCTTTTTTTTAAGCAACACCAAAATAGACTATAAAATTTTTTTTTTATATAGTAAACAGTTTCATTAAAAATTCAATTTTTCAATTTTAAACTAGCACAAATTTATAATGTTTATCACATCATATTGATCGCGCAAATGTTATAAGCAATTTTAGTTAATAATATTGTTTTTAGATAACAGAAAAGTTCATATCGAACTAAAATTCAAAACAATATGCAGGTTACGTCATATTTATTTGCAAACATAGCTCAACATTACGAATTGCAAACGTGTGCGTTATATCACATAATATTTTTTTTATACTCGCAAATTCAAAAGTAATTTCTTAATACAAGGAAAACAAGTTGTGATTTCTTTTTCCTTAATATAGGTTTTTTAATTTATTTGCTTACAATAACCTAGCCTTTATAGGCCAAAATCTGTTAAAAAGTTTCTACTGACAATATTGTGCAAAAGTTCTTTCTATTTCGTTATTTATATAATTCATATTGTATGAAGAATAAATTGAAAAGTTAGGTTTTATTGACGGTTAAATAGTAAAGTGTAGAAACTTCGGCCACTGCCTGACATGTTGGCTCTTCTCTTTGGAGACTGCAAACACAAATTAGTACTATTGTTTGTTTATTAAATAGAAAAGGCTTCAAAAATCAATTAAACAAAATGCATACACATGTATGTGCGTATGTAGAAGTGTATAGCAACGTTTTATGTATTTATATACATAAGCAACAGTTTCTTTTGAATGAATTAAATTCCGTACCAATCATTTTAACTACTAGAGTTACTACAAATCATTTGAATTTGAGTATTTAACGTTTATTATAATTAAGCTTTCTCTTTATCTCAGGTCCGGAATATGGAACTACGGAAGCTGCCTGGAAAAGCGTTCTTACTGAATCAGAGCGTATTTCAGACGTACATATGAAAATAAAAGAAAACCTATGCAGCGATGTAAGTTTACAAATAAAATCATGGCAAAAAGATAACTACCATCACACGCTTATGCAAATAAAAGAGCGCAAAGATATGGAAGACCTCTTCAAGAAGGCCCAGAAATCTTGGGCTAAATTATTGGCTAAGGTCGAAAAGACCAAGGCTGAATATCATGCTGCTTGTAAAACAGAAAAAAGTGCCACGAATCAAGAGCGTAACGCAACCGGTGATACTTCGTTATCACTAGATCAGGTAAGACAAATATAAAACAAAATAAATACAGTTAACATTCCAATATGTTATAAACTATAATGCTCAACAAACAATTTTAGCTCTTATATTTCATATATTTTTTATCTAGCCGTTTTATTATTGTGGTAGTATTTTTAGGATGTTATTAGCATTCACATATGTACTCTGCTTTTATATTTTAGTTAAGTGTTTACACATATGGTTCACGATTTATTTTTAAATTAGCTCTAGGCTTAAATTTGGCTTTCTTCATAAAAGTCAACTTGTCAATAACATATATTTTATTTTACGGTTGGCAATTATTTATCTTCTTATTATAGTTTAGAAAAATATAATAGTGTGGGATGATTTCCACAATTGGTTTTTTATATTTTTTAACCCTTGGACGCTTTTTTTTTATTTATGCTGATTTGTTTGGAAGGTGAAGAAAATGCATGATCGCGTACAGAAGACAAAAGATCAAGTTCAAAAGTGTCGTGAAAAATATGAACAGGCCATAGCTGAAATAACAAAATATAATTCAGTGTATATAGAAGATATGACATCGGTGTTCGAGAAGTGCCAAACAATGGAAAAGACGCGCTTACAGTTCTTCAAAGAAGTTTTGTTTAATTTGCATGCTGTTCTTGACCTTACCAAGGTTCCAAGGTAAAAATATAAAAACCTGTAAATATACACATATTCCACAACAAATTAAACTCTTTTCGAACAGTTTGCCGCAGATATATGAAGAATTTTATCATACTATTAATAATGCAGATCATCAAAAAGATTTGAAGTGGTGGTCAAACAATCATGGTGTTAATATGGCTATGAATTGGCCAGCTTTTGTGGTAAGTATGACTTGGACATTTATTTTATATCTAATATACATAACCGATGCTTAAAATGTTATACTTCCTATAGGAATATACAGAAGAATTCCGTGACATTGCCAAGGGAAGCAAGTCAAAGGAGGCCTTACCAGCAGCCCCTATAACTTTGATTAACCAAAGGCCTGTTAATGAAGATTTGCACGTAAGTTTGTAATTGAATGAATAAATTACCGAATGCAATACATGCGACAAATTTTCCTCCAACACCAACAATAGGAATATTCAGGTTCATCTAGTTTGAAAAAATCAAATAACACATCTTCCACACTGAAATCTACTGGTAAACCACAGCAGCCAGACTCTTCAGCTACCTCGCCAACAACAACAACAGCGACAACAACGTCAACAGTGGGAGTAACAACGACAAACAAAACTACTGCAAATACCAATAATCGTAATTCGAGCGTAACGTAAGTATTATTGTCATTTATAGTTTACATACATAAATACCTACATGCATACGTACATATATGTATGTTAGAATACATAAACTACTTACTTAATAATCCTCACTCAACATATCAATTTCATTCTGTTACACATTTAGTAATAATGGCAAATCAAATTCTACTGAGGCAAATCCCTTTGAAGAGGAAGAAGAATGGGACGAGGGTGATAATGTGTTAGTAGATAACGGTGAACCTGGTGTACCCGTTAAAGCACTATATGATTATGAAGGGGCTGAAAGTGATGAATTAACATTTAAACAAGGTGAGTACTTGTTGACAATTACTTTACTTATTAGTGTTCATAATTGTGTTGTGTATTTTTTAGGAGATGTATTTGAAAAATTAGAGGATGAAGATGAACAAGGCTGGTGTAAGGGACGTATGAATGGACGGGTGGGCTTGTATCCTGCCAATTATGTGGAGCTTATACATACGTAAATTTCGCCAGCAACTTCTTTTAAATCCTGAACCTTTCCATAGCATTGTACAATCCAAAATTTTTTTCAATATTTCCTCCCATCTGTCATAAAATTATAGGAACTACTAATAATAATATGGGAAAACAATAGAAGATGTGTATTTCTTAAGCATTTATCTAGTATTATTCTATTTTTACTTTATCCGAATTGCTTTTTATTTATTATTATACACTACATTTTATTACATATTTTGTTCACAACATAATCCAAATAATTATATATCAGTACATATGTTAGTTCTTTTATATGTTCCACTTTCAAAATATATTTTTAATTTGATAACAACCAAATGAAATTTTTTAGGGAATTAAAAAAAATCTTAAAATTTTATATAGTTTATTTAAATGTATGTGCGTTATAAACTCACAGTTAATTTAAAAAAAAAATTAATTAATATTCTCTGTTCTATTAGTTTAAATGTAAACACGAAAGTAATGTGTTACCTTTTTTAAATCTAATGTGAAAAAGAAAATTTAATTTTGTAATGTTAATAAGAATTTTGTAGTGAAACCTGACTCCATGAGAAGTTAATGAAATCACAGAAATAAGGAAATTAAATTTAAAAAAAAACACTAATAATATGTTTTACTAGTGAGTATCTGTAATTTATTTAATTTATTATATTTTAAAACAAATAAAACTAAAACATTACATGCAGTAATAATATTACGAAAAAATATGTATTTAAATAAAAGGATGATTAAAAAATTATAATTTATAATATTAATTCAGCCACGCCTTCATTGTAGTGCAAATACCATAATTTACTTTCAGTATTGCAAAATTGACTTAGATTTTTCCTTCGATCAAGTTTGAAATATCTCTGTTCCAAATCAATCTTGCTTAAGCGTGGTAAACAACAACATGGGATACTTAAATACCGTTTTGCCAATTTTGACAATATTTTGTACGGTTCAGATTGTTGTTGCCACCATAAAACGGATGATTGGTCTAAATCCAAACATGTCTGATTTTGATATTTTTCAATCTCTAAATCTAAATTTAAAATGTCGACGGAGGTTGTCTTCAAACCTAAGAAAAAATAAATTTGTTAAAAGGAGATATACGAGTTAAATTATACTTGGTATGAGTAAAATTTAAAAATACATTTTGCAATCGCACTTGTTAGTGCAGTTGTCGTGATTGACAAACTTCATTTTAAAGAATTGAATGATTTGAAATTATAAAATCAACAAAAAAGAATTTTTTTGAATAATCCTGATATACATATGTATGTGTAGTAAGTATAGTCGCTATAAATTTTGATATTAAAAAAACATGCAATCATTTTTCTAGCAACATTAACAATAAGTTGTCCAAAACTGAGACAGTGAAATTTAATTTGAAAAAACATTGACTGACTTTTGAATACTTTCCTAAATAGGTACTTACTCATTGAATTTTCGAATATCGCATAGTTTTTCGGATTATTTACACACGTCTCTTCCATATGTCTAAATCGTCTGGCTACTTCAATTTTCAATTTATTAATACTGAAATAAGGTTCTTGCAGTGCGAAATCACGATGGAACCTCAAGTCAAAAAAAGTGATTTCGTTAAGAGAATAATTTATCATAACTCTACATAAACGAAATGATTAAAATAAAATTAAAATCAAAAAAATGTCTTAGACAAACCTTTCGTGTAAATCTGTTTCTAAAATTTTTCGCATATTAGATATTCTTGGTTCATCTTGGTTTAAGGAATTGAAATGATCTTCAAACAATTTTTTAATTAGAGGTCGAATAAGTGAGCATAATGGCAATGGTTCATCAGTAATAATATCTATGGCCACCTGTACTAAAGAAATATGCCTAATGATTTTTTTCTTAACAAGGAATGTAAAAAAACTGGAAAACAATTTAAAACTATACAAGCCTTTAATGGTTTTAAGTATTCGAATGATTGACGGAACTCTTTAAATTCTTCGAGTTTATTATCTTCTACATTCTGAAATATATATTCTAGAAAATTCCATCTGCTCCATTCATTTCGCTGTTTATTAAAGTTTGGTCGTTTCACATGTTGTGCCTGCTGTAAATATACATACATATATTAAAGTTATATCATATAATTACTTCTTCCACTATAACTTTACATGATCACTTTCCAAAAACACTTTCAGAAGTTTTTCATAGTCTCTGTGAAATTCAGTCTGTCTAAAAATTTTCTGCAAGCAACGAGTCATCATAGATTCAAGACATTCAACTAATGGCAAATCTACGAAGAAATACAAATAAATATGTATGCGGTTTTTGCATTGTTAACTATGATAGCCAACCATGGGTTTTGGTAAAATCCAAAATAAATTCAAGCACGTTACTTAAACAGGTTACAACTACTCCGCTACAGTTTTTGAGATTAATATCCGAAAAAACGTCCGCAATATTTAGAAATTTATTGCAAATTATTCTACTTGTATATAAAATACTTATAAAATCCATTTTGTTACTTTCCAAATAATTAAAATATATATTAACAATCTCCTGCTCTTCGTTATCTTTGTAAACTTCGAAACTTAAAGAATAGGGTAAAGAATGGGATAAATGGCGGACATGATTAGTGACGATTTCCTTGACATTTGTGAAACGTTTTTCTATTACTTCTACTACTCTCTTTACAATATTATCGTCCAATTTTACCCCAGTTACAAGCAGGTTATATTTGCAAAATCCACGATCCTCCAAAGTATATAGAGGTAACAAATCAGTTTGAATCAAATCAGCCAAAATTACATCTGCTGAATGCAACTGTTCCTTATGAACAATATCTTCTCTGTTAGTAATTTTTTTCTCAGTGTGTCCTTCATTATTATTAATTGCATTGTTAGTACTAAATATTTTATACACCGGTTCTTTTACAATTTCGAAATCAGTTGACGGCAAAAACGTAATATATTCGGATCTTTCAATTTCCAATTCAAAATCATTTTGCAGTGCGGATGTATTACATAAAAGATCTCCAGCTGAATTATTTTTATTTTGCAGACATGCAGTTATCCCTTCAACAGGGGTTTCAATGTGGATTCTTGTGGCACCAGAGTTATTGTGGTCGATAGCGTTATTTGTAGTTGAATTACATATTGGTTCCATTTTTTTAACTCTAAAATATTTTTTAGTGCGTCGATGCGATTTATTTTGTTGCATTAGGGACAAAACATCATTTGTTGGTACCACAATCTTTTGAAATATTTCAACATGTTTGGACATTAAATGTGTCCTTAAATTTGAAGTATTTTTGTTGTAAGCAATTGCAGTATTGCAAATAGTGCAAATAATTTTCTGGCGCGTCAATATGTTGTTGCCGTTGTCGGAAGGAAAACCAAAGTATTTCCAATAGGGGCTACGCATTGACGATGGCACTACAGTTCGTGTATACTCAATTTGTTCCATAGTAATTAACTAGCAAAAATTGCACATAATAAGTGAAAGAAAATTAATTTCTGGATAAAATTTATAATTGCAACACGTTATTTTTTTAATAAAAACATTTTTATGAAAGCAACACAACAAAGCAAATTGTACATTTTAGTTGACATAGCGCTAGTTCCTATCAGAGTGAATTGCTCATTGTTTTGTTTCATGGCGAAAATTTATCGATAAATAAATAAATTCGCTTTGTTTTGTATTTATATATAAATTCGCCTTGGTGCATAAAGTAGGGGATACACACATTAAATTCCAACAACAATCTGCATTTGTGTACGTATCAAAAGAAGCGAACTGGTTTTGATTTTCGTCAAATTCACACACAACGTATACATGTGATTTTCATTTGTAAAAACGTACACAAAAGTATCAATTGATATTGAAATTTGACGTGTGTATCACCCGCTTAATAAATGCAAATAAAGAGTAACTGAGTTTGAGTATTCAGTACTCACACAACTCTTTAGCTTATTACCAAGTACTTAGGTTATCAATACATTCACAAATTTGATTTTTTCAATAGAATCGCTATCCAGACAAAAGAAGTACATACTGAAATTTAATATTTATTTCAACACAAAAACTTTAAAAACAAATTTTTCCCCACAACTACAAATAAAATAGTGTACATTAAAAATATTAAAAATGGGAAGGAAAAGTTAGTAGTTTTGTAAAAAAAATAGTTTCAAACATCTAAATTGTTGCTACGTAATTCTCTCTTTTTTAGATAAAGGTGGAGAAGCATCGAATAACAAGAATGCTCCAGAAAAGCAGCAGACGCAAAATCCTAATCCTGGTATTCATAATTTCACAATCTTTTTCTAGTCCTAATATTTTTACTTATATTATTCGTATATTTATTTATGAAGCTTATGTATATGCATGTGTATTTATATTGCATACATACAAAATAATTGTGTTAAGCTTTGTTACCGCTTAATAGGGGATTCACAAATTTTTTTTTTTAAATTTACGTCAGATGCGTAATTTAACATTTATGTAACTGTGGCAAATTGTATCTTCTTTAAATTTCTTAAAACAACACTTATATGCCACTTGCGTTGTAAGCTTTTAAGTATTTTCTCATAGTATGATCGTTGCTTGTCAATAGTATTTTTCCTATTGTAGCAATAGTGTGAGAGGAGAAAATCAGGAGCAGGGGTAAAACGTAGCACTTGTTCAAGTTCGAGTCATTTATTTTATAATTCAAAAATATTGCAAATAACTTAATTAATAGAAAAAAATCCAAATCTAAAATAGGGTAAATTTTATCACTACGTCACAATATATGACTCACAATTTTACCTCCAGATTAAAGGTTAACACGCATATGAGTGCAATGCACAAACATGATTGAAAGGGCTTAGAATTAGAATGAATAACGGGACAAGTCACCTGTCACTGATTCCGAAATAGATCTATTGTGAACTACTCTCAAGTTACAAATCATCTCTTAGTCTACTACCATTCATTCAAAAACTTCTGTAGGTGCTTTCTTCGCCATGTACGACGGTTCTAGGTAGTTTTGCTCTAAGTAGTGAAGACGGGTCTAACCAATTATGAATAAAAATTCTACGGGATTTTTTTTTTTTTTTTTTTCACTTTCCTCTTATAAACAAAATTTCTCCCTTTTTAACAGCAAATTATCTGATTTAGTGAATTTTCTCCCAAAAACCAAAATTTTCCTAGTGAAAAAATCTTTGTGGATATTTACAACTGCAGAGGTCATTTTGACTGATCGTCATATTCACTAAGTGTTTCAATAGACTCCAATATCCAGTCAAAAATCCCATGAAAATACGAATTTCTTCCGAGATCGGAATGCCATAAATGTTTTCACTACCCAGATACATTTTGTTTCCAGCCAATATTTTTGCGATTTTTGCTCCAGCACTCCCTAAAAATGAGCGTAATAGAGCTCCAAGACAGTCCGCAGAATGGTTCTGAGCCCATGAATCTATTAGCCGCTCCTCTGATTCTTTTGACTAATATATGGAAAGTGCAATAAATAAACTTACGAAAAATAAATAATATATCATATGAATGGTTTAATAATGAACTCAGAACAATAAAGCACCAAAAAATCCAAAAATACAGAGAGGCAAAAATATATAACGCCGACACAGCGGGGAATAATTATAAAATAATTCGAAATGTGTATAAAAATCAATTAATAGAAGGAAAATATGAATATATTAATAAAATAATAAACAATTCCAAAGAACCTGTGATATTTAATGAAGTAGAATATAATGTTAATGACCAATTGGCCAAACAGTTTAGTAATTATTTTATAAACAGCATTAAGACTATATGTGATAGTATCAATGAAGTGCAATATATTAATAGAATTTCTGTGATAAATATAATACAACATTTAAATTTCGTGCAACAAATATAACAGAGCTACAAAATGTATGTACTAAATTAAAAAATAATTTTAATGGGATATCAAAGAACATTATTTGTTATAACTTGGACATAATCGGTGGAACACTACTTCATATAAATAACAAATCTCTCGAAAGAGGTATTTTTCTTGATAGCTGCAAAGAATAGATGGTAAAGCCAGTAGAAAAAGTAAAAGGAACAATCAAGTGTGAAGAGTTCCGGCCTATAAATACCCTAAAAACATTAGAAAAATTATAGAAAAATAAAGATAATAAATTAATAGCACTTTTCCTTATTGCTTAAGAAACTATATAATTACGGTATACAAGGAAACGAATTAAAATGGTTTGAATCGTATTTAAACTAGAGAATGAAAAAAACTAAAGTGAACAATGTAAGATCGAAGAACATTATGAACCGATACGGTGTACCCCAGGGATGAATTACCGGAAATTCTTGAAAAATGTGAAGTAGAGTTATATGTAAATTATACGAAGCAGAATCGAAGCAAAAGTGTGAAAATATAATTCATGATTTAAACATAGTAACAGAATGGTTAAAAATTAACAAATTAAAATTGAATGAGAACAAAACAAAATGTATGGAAGTAAAAAATGAATAGTGAAATACCAATTAAAATAAATAACGTTGAAATTGAAAAAGTAAAAAATATTAAATATCTTGGTTTTATATTAGACAAAGATTTAAATTTTAAAGAACACATAGACTATATTTGTAAAAAGATTGGCAATAAAATTGGTTTTTTGAAAAGAACTAGACATAAAATAATATCAATCACAGCAATAAATATATATAACGTGATAATAAAATCACATTTCAAATTTGGGTCAACATGCTGCAAAAATCAACAAGTTATGAGACTCCAAAAACTCCAGAATAAAGCAATGCGTTCGATACTGAGATATAATATATATACTGCTATAGATACAATGTTAAATTATCTTCAGTGGCTAAATATTGAACAATGACTGGTGCTGAATACATTAAATTTTATACAGAAAATGAAGATAGGATATACACCTGAATATTTGAGCGAACAACTAAAGTATGTGCGAGATGTACAACCGATGAGT
This sequence comes from Thelaira solivaga, assembly GCA_947397855.1. Lineage (NCBI taxonomy): Eukaryota > Metazoa > Arthropoda > Insecta > Diptera > Tachinidae > Thelaira > Thelaira solivaga. The sequence continues at coordinate 20,113,687 of OX377613.1, forward strand.
CGACAAATTGTACAAGCTTCAGGATTTATAGGGTAACAACTAATGCAATGCAGAGATCGCTGTTTTAAAAAGATTTAAACCTTTATAATCAACTTCCCGATCACATAAAAAATGAGGGAAATATAAATGTATTATAACATATATAGAAGAGGAACTTTAACATTTTTTAAAAATAATATTTTTAATTTATAAACACATTGTAAGATGCCATAATATTTTTATATATTATAAAAGGTCAAATAATCTAGATTTATATTTTTATATATGTTTATTATGAAGCATTAGATACTACTAAATAAATAAATCAATCAATTTATTGCAAGTTCCTCTGCCTTCTTATTGCGTACATATCCACTTTGACCTGGCACCCATACCAAGTGCACTCTCTTATTAGATGCTAGTATTAGACAATCTCAGACCAGTTTTGATCTTATCTCAAAGGAACTGAGTGCAAGTAATGCCGCTCTATTGTCCGAGTGACTTATTTGTGTTCTTCTCTTATGCAGAGCTCTATGGCGTGTATTCCAGCCTGCAAAAGTGAGTTCTCTTAAACCATACTGACAGATAGATATGTTTCATCTAAGGTTTAGGCCAAATACCCCTGCTCTGTGTAGCATACAAGTGACCACACACCAGGTTTAGGCTTACCAGCACACTTTATTTTAAAATATTACACATGTTTGTAGTGATGTGTGGCTTTCAAGTATGCTTGTGCAGTGCTTCAATGAATACTAATTAATGGTTGGTTTAAATGGGTTTGAATTCCGTTTGTGAAAGACAATATGATTATTTTAATTTAAAATAAAGGCTTGCCTATTCGTTTGTTCTATGTTTATTATTTAAAAAAATGGTACTGATATACATACATACATATATTAATTTTTTCTAATAAATATCAGGTAATCAGCCACGTGGAGCAGCAGATGGTGGTTCTAGGCAGCAAGGAGGCGGTAGTCAGCAAGGCGGAGCTCGGGCTCAACAACAGGGAGCAGACGTCGGAAGAACCCAACAAGGTGGTCCTAGGCAGCAAGGAGGCGGTAGTCAGCAAGGCGGAGCTTGGGGTCAACAACAGGGAGCAGACGTCGGGAGAACCCAACAGGGTGGTGCTAGGCAGCAAGGAGGCGGTAGTCAGCAAGGCGGAGCTTGGGGTCAACAACAGGGAGCAGACGTCGGAAGAACCCAACAAGGTGGTCCTAGGCAGCAAGGAGGCGGTAGTCAGCAAGGCGGAGCTTGGGGTCAACAACAGGGAGCAGACGTCAGGAGAACCCAACAGGGTGGTGCTAGGCAGCAAGGAGGCGGTAGTCAGCAAGGCGGAACTTGGGGTCAACAACAGGGAGCAGACGTCGGAAGAACCCAACAAGGTGGTCCTAGGCAGCAAGGAGGCGGTAGTCAGCAAGGCGGAGCTTGGGGTCAACAACAGGGAGCAGACGTCGGGAGAACCCAACAGGGTGGTGCTAGGCAGCAAGGAGGCGGTAGTCAGCAAGGCGGAGCTTGGGGTCAACAACAGGGAGCAGACGTCGGAAGAACCCAACAGGGTGGTTCTAGGCAGCAAGGAGGCGGTAGTCAGCAAGGCGGAGCTTGGGGTCAACAACAGGGAGCAGACGTCAGGAGAACCCAACAAGGTGGTCCTAGCCAGCAAGGAGGCGGTAGTCAGCAAGGCGGAGCTCGGGCTCAACAACAGGGAGCAGGCGTCGGAAGAACCCAACAAGATGGTTCTAGGCAGCAAGGAGGCGGTAGTCAGCAAGGCGGAACTTGGGGTCAACAACAGGGAGCAGACGTCGGGAGAACCCAACAGGGTGGTGCTAGGCAGCAAGGAGGCGGTAGTCAGCAAGGAGGCGGTAGTCAGCAAGGCGGAGCTTGGGGTCAACAACAGGAAGCAGGCGTCGGAAGAACCCAACAGGGTGGTTCTAGGCAGCAAGGAGGCGGTAGTCAGCAAGGCGGAGCTCGGGCTCAACAACAGGGAGCAGACGTCGCAAGAACCCAACAAGGTGGTTCTAGGCAGCAAGGAGGCGGTAGTCAGCAAGGCGGAGCTCGGGCTCAACAACAGGGAGCAGACGTCGGCAGAACCCAACAAGGTGGTTCTAGGCAGCAAGGAGGCGGTAGTCAGCAAGGCGGAAGGCCTCAGGGGCAATATGGACGCCAACAACCACAACAACAAACTTTGCAGCAAAATATGGGCCAATTGTCAATAAGTAACGGTAATTACTCATAATTATAATAAATGGTAGAAATTAAAAGAAAATAAGATCAATTATCTTTGAAATTACATATTGAAATTGCAATAAAACTGTCAAGGCAGAATATGTTTTCCTCATAGATTAAATTTATATAAAATTTTTACTACAATACACAGAAAATCCTTTACCTGTGAAGCAAGTATCATGTAATGGAATAGTCCGTGGAACCTTGGGTAATCCTGGAACAGTAGAAGTAAATTATTTGAGATTAAATTTAGACAAAATGCCTAATGAAGCGTACCATTACGATATCACTATTACTCCTGATAAACCAAAAAAATTTTTACGGCCTGCATTTGAACAATTTAATCTCAAAGCCTGTCCAGATGTAATGTTGACTTTTGACGGCTCCAAAAGCTGTTATTCATTGCAGCGTTTGCAATCTCCAATGGAAGTTAAAGTGGAGGTATATGTATGTCATTGCAAAGATCAACACACTATTAAGACTTCCTTTTTTTTTTTTTTTGTAAACTTTATTATTTAGGTAGCTGATAGCGGTAACAGAAAGAAGGAATTTGTGGTTGAATTAAAAGAAACAGATAACTGTGTCGTCCATTTGAAAACATTACGCACGTAAGTAACAACTTTGTATTACAAAAAGAAAAAAAATCTAACATGGTCATAAACCTAAAAATGTAGTTATCAATCTGAAAGAGTTTTCGATAAACCCATGAGAGCTCTTCAAGTTTTGGAAGTGGTACTAGCAAGTAATAATCACGAACGTGGTGTTCGTGTCGGTCGTTCATTTTTCCGTCGACCTGATAATCCATATAGTTTGGATGATGGCTATGAAGCGTGGACTGGCTTATTTCAAGCGGCTATTTTGGGAGAAATGCCTCTTTTAAATGTAGACATCTCTCACAAATCTTTTCCATGTGAATCGACTTTAATTGATTATTTGAGCAACACAGGATGTGATTTGAACCGAGATTTGTCTAATAATTACCATGTTTCCTCTTTTTTGAAGGGCATAGAAATAGTCTATAGTAATCCGGCCCTTGCCGGTGCTCCTAAATCCTTTAAAGTTCTAGGAATTGGAGAGCCAGCTTCTAAAAAAACCTTTAAAAATGATGCTGGGCAGCAGTTAACTGTTCAACAATATTTTCAATCACTGGGATACAAATTGAAGTATCCAAATCTCAATTGCTTAACTGTTGGGTCAACAGTAAAACAAATATCCTTACCTATGGAGTTATGTTCTATCGCCAGTGGTCAAGTTTTAAATGTAACTATACAATCCTTTTACATATCTAAATATGTGTGTATGTCAACATTTATATATTTATAAATACCAATACAGCGGAAGGACCAACCAAGACAAACGGAAAAAATGGTACGCTATGCTGCAACGTCTACAAATCTTCGTAAACAAAAAATAATGGCATTACTAAAGTATTTCGATCACAATACTAATTCAATAATACGTTCTTTTGGCTTATCACTTGGTTCAAGTTTTTTGAAAGTTCCAATGCGTATGCTGCCATCACCATTTATGGAATATTTACAAGGAAGAACTGTTACAACATTTAAAGGAGCATGGCGTATGGATAATAACAAGTTCCTGTTATGTTCGAAACCTCCAAATGGTTTCAAATGGGCCATTTTCTATGAAGACAGATCAAGGAATGTACATCATGAACTTGAAAATTTTAAATCTCATGTTAGTATTGTTATATTTAAATTGACATGATATGATGTGTGCATCAGAATTAAAATTTTTTTTCACATATGTAGGTAATAAGGACGTCTGCAAGTTTAAACATGAACTTGCAAAATTCTGCGGAAATAGTAAGCTATAATTTTCGGCAATTGGAATCGATGCTTCAACAACGTGCAAAGGACGGATATGATTTGGTTGGTTTTGTATTTTATTAAATTTTTTGTTAACTATAATGGTATTCCCGATGAAATGTATATACATATACCTTGTATATTTTTAGGTATTTGTTGTTCTGAGCGAGAGGGGTACAACTTATGCCAAAATAAAACAAATAGCTGAGTTGCAGGTTGGGATATTAACTCAATGTATAAAAGAAAAAACTGTCTTTCGAACTGCGAGAGACATGTCGGTATTTTCCAATATTTTGCTAAAAGTCAATGGAAAATTGAATGGAACGAATCATAAAATTGCCCAAGATAAAAGTTCTGGTTTATTATCACCTATACAAAATGTCATGTACTTAGGTGCAGATGTAACACACCCTTCTCCAGATCAACGCCATATTCCAAGTGTTGTTGGTGTTGCAGCATCGCATGACGCACATGGCGCATGTTACAACTGCCAGTATCGTCTACAACGTTCTACTGTGGAGAATATTGAAGACATGGAATCGATTTTCAGTCAACATTTAGAAATGTACCATAAATATCAAATGAGGTACCCCGGACAAATAATATATTATCGTGACGGAGTATCGGATGGTCAATTTCCTATAGTTGAACGTGAGGAAATTCGTGCGATTAAAAGAGCATGCAAGAAAAAGGTAACGTTAGCTTAAATTATAAAGAGTTCATAAAATTTATGATTTCACATATAAAGGGCTGTGATCCAAAGTTGACATGTGTAATCGTTGTTAAACGTCATCATACACGGTTTTTCCCACTAACACAACCACAAAATGAAAGGGACTTTAACAATGTACAAGCAGGCACTGTGGTTGATCAGTATATCACTCATCCAAATGAAGTGCAGTTCTTTATGGTAAGTCATCAATCCATTCAGGGTACAGCCAGACCAACAAGATACAATGTTATTTTGGATGAGTCGAAATTCGACATAAATCTATTGCAAAAACTGACTTACAATCTATGTCACTTGTTCCCCCGGTGCAATCGGGCAGTATCATATCCAGCACCGGCCTACTTGGCTCATTTAGTAGCATTTCGTGGACGCGTATACTTGGAAGGGTAAGACTGTAAATAAATCACTAAATGCAATTACAAACTTAACAAATTTTATTACAGGACTCAAAATTTTGGTAACCTGAACAGGGAGTACGAAAAGCGTCAAATCAAACCACATTTTATGAGTAAAACTCCAATGTATTTTATTTAATTAATATCTAACATATTTTGATACACATATATATGTATATATATTTACATATATGTATACATATATTTTCATATTATTCTGCAAAACAAAAAATTATAAAATAAACTCGACTGTCCTTCAACCTTGCGTTAATTATTGTTTAAAAAAATGTTTTTTCAAGATTTCTTTGTGGTTTATAACGATAAGTAAATAAAAAGTGGACAATATTTTTGTATGTAGTTTTTTTAGTGTTTGAAATACATTTAATTTGTTGCAGATCAAACCACTCCAAATGTAGTTTGTGTATTATTTGCAAATAAAATAAACTACTATTAATTGGTCTAAAAAATTTTAACTATAAATGCGTGGATATTTTTATTGCAAGGAATTCCATGTTATGTGTACTGTTTTTCTCCGATCTTTACTAACATTTCAGAGAAATCCAAGAAAGCGAGAATGACGATAAATTAATTAAAACACATTTTTCTAGTTTTAAGTAACAAAGCTTGCTTATGAAATGTATCTATGATTATATTTTTAATTCCATTTACAAAAGTTATAAAATAGAATTACACAACTAAATACCCGTGCATAAAAATATTCCACTCAGACACTTCCTGTATGCATTTTGTCGTTGTGTATTGATTTTGGAGGTGGTCGAAACTTGTGATGAACTATATTGTTGTAACCTTCACGGTTTCGTGCGATTTCTATGGCAAGAAATTGAATGCGTACAACTAAAATAGCGTTTTCCGGAGAAAATGCTTCTGAAGCATTCGCCCTCATTAATGTACCATAAGAATAATCTTCCAACTTATTAAACTTATCCGCAAACTGACGCCATTCACTTTTCGCTTGTGGGGATTTTAGTACATCATCTGATAGAACGTCTACGTTTAGATTTGGAAAATCTTGGCGGAACGTTTGATATATCTGATCATCGTAGGGTGTTAATTTTATGTAGGAAGGATGTACACTTGTGAGTAGCTAAAATTGTATTGTTACATACATGCATGCATACGTCTTTAAGTATGACTTGTGTCACTTACATTGAAATAAACCTCGGCATGATCCATAGCTTTTACTGCCCACATTTCCTCCACTAAGCCATCATTACTGAATTCTTCCGCCGGTCGCGATAAAAGCGAAGCTCCATTCTTAAACAAGAAATATTACACTTTACATATAAATACATGCATAACTCAAAATTCACTATTTGTTTATTACAAACCATCAATTCCATGTTTATAAAAATTTTGTTACTGTTTAGATTTAGCACATGTGATTATATATATATATATATATATATATATATATATATATATATATATATTTTTTATTTTGCTTTTTCAAGTTATTTCTTAACCAGTGCTGTCGTTGTTATTGTAGATTAAAAAAAAATGTTTGGTGTGTTTATTTCAATAATAATAATATTTTATTTTAATAATATATAATTATCGTGCAAACTAATATTTAAAAGGCAAATTTTATTTGCTATAATGGCTTACATTGTGCAAAGAAAATAATTCTTTCTTAATTCAATAAAACAATTCGAATACCCTGGCACAGATTTGACCCTGGTTGCATTATTTTCGTTGAAAATAGGGTTGCAATTTTGGGATAAAAAATCTTAACGAAAAGTTGTTTGACATTTTTTACTTCCGATAGTCAACTGTCAAATTCTTTCTTTTTCCTAATTTTGCGATAGTTGTTTGGTGTAAGTTTTTTAGAGTAATAATTTTAATCAAAAATCATCCCCATTAAAAATGAATTAGAAAAGAATTTAATTAATGAAAAGTCTAACTTTATGATGAAACTTTCTCTGATTGCAAATATTTTTTAATAAAGTGTTGATGAAAATGTGAAAAGTTAAAATAAAGAAAGCATCGTAGATTGATTAATGTGAAGGATGTAAATAAATAACGATATGAATTAATTTTATAGTGTTAAAATTTTCATTAGCTCTAAATATACAATTATATGTTCAGAAATAGTAATAATTGATTGTTTATTTTTCGATTGTTTTAGTGAACACAACTGCAGCCGCAGCCAATATGAAATTAAACAAGTTTGTAACATCTTCACGCAGAAAGAACCGTAAGCGCCATTTTCAGGCTCCCTCACACATTCGCCGTCGTCTTATGTCTTCACCCCTTTCCAAGGAGTTGAGACAAAAGTACAATGTCAGATCCATGCCCATTCGCAAAGATGACGAAGTGCAAGTAGTTCGAGGACATTTCAAAGGAAATCAAGTTGGCAAGGTCGTACAAGCCTATCGTAAAAAATTTGTTGTATATATTGAAAAAATCCAACGCGAAAACGCCAATGGCACTAACGTTTATGTTGGGATCCATCCCTCCAAATGTTTAATTGTGAAATTGAAATTGGACAAAGATCGTAAAGCTATTTTGGAACGTCGTGGCAAGGGACGTTTGGCTGCTTTAGGAAAAGACAAGGGCAAATATACTGAAGAATCAGCTGCTCAGCCCATGGAAACTGCTTAAGCAAACAAACTATAATAATTATTAGTATATAAACTTGCTTCTACGTGTTTAAAATATTGGACATATTTTTGCAAACGCGATTGTGAAGTGTTATCATATTTTTTTATTATAAATAAAATATTCCTATGCTTTGGAAATTTGTCTATAATTCCTTATACTACCGATTATTTTTTTAGCAAGTAAAAAAAAAAAAAAGGAAGGCACCTTGAAATATTAGAATGGAACTTTAGTCTAGAGGGCATTTGATTTGTTTTGTACGCTTTTCCCATTGAAAAATTTAATAAAGCTTTATATAGTGGTATGTGGTGACGACGATATGTTCTTGTGCATTTTAAAACTAAACAAGTTCATTAAAATTTTTCAGAATATTCACTTTAACAATAGGCAGATTGTATTTGAAAATTTTTTTAATTTTGTATTAAACAATTGTATTGCCTAAAAAATCTGCATAATATACTATATCAAGATATGGAAAAAAAATTATTAAATACTACTACTCTTAGCTAGTTTATTTTAAAATTCTTTTTTCATGTAATTGTGTATACACAAGCATTCAGTCAAATCCCGAATATTTCTTTGAAGTTTTGTCCCAAGGAAAATTTTGGTTTTTGGGAAAAATTCTCTAAATCAGAACCTTCTATGTTAAGTACTTGAGACATTTTTCTTATAATAAGAGGAAAGGGAAAAGTGAGAAAACTTCTGGGGCTGATTATGTACAAAAATATTGAACACTACTACTATGGATTACACATTATTTTGGGAAGGGACATTCAGATAAAAAGTATGAGCATTAAGAACAAAACATTTTATTTGTATTTCCGCTTTTATTTAAAAACCAAATGAAATGTTTTATTTTGGAATACGAAAATTATAACTATTTTTCCTCCCTCCTGGATTTGATTGCAAATATTTTTTTACTTCCTCTTATTAATCGTTTTATTGATAAAGTATGTTAATTTTAAAATTTCATTGTTTTTAAAATAATATAGTCATAATTTTAAGTATTCCCTTTATTAATTGATTTTATTTTGTTTAGAATTAGAATAATGAAATGCATGAAAAAAATGTTTCAATTAAACTAACTTTTACTTTGAGTGCATTAGAAGAAATACAAATACCAAATGTTAGTTCTTTCTTTGGAGGCATCGGATAATATTTTTATTTAATTAAGAGAATTAATATACGTATTTAAGTGCTGTACACTTTGAAAGGTACGGTACTAAACGTTAGCAACTAATGTCTTGACATATACTATCTGGCAAATTTAATTCATTATATGTAAATGAGGAAGAGGAAAAGGAAACATTTATTGATAACGTGCCTGGGTGTGAACTAAAATTCTATCAATACAATTTACTACAGTATTCATACACATTAATATTGTTTTAATTGAATGATCTGTTGTGACTCCAAATTAATAAAAAAAAACATCCATGTACATACACTCCGGTTCACTTATTTAAAGGCACTAAAAATTCCATATTCACCAGCCTGTATCTTTTGCTATTTTTAACCGATTGCAGAATTTTAAAATGGAAATGGAAGCTAGACACCTTGATATATATAAAAAAAAATCATGACAATAGTGGTTTCTTTACTAAAGAACATTTTTAAAGCAATTTATCAAAAAAAGTCCAAAAATGTGCTATTTTTTTGGTTCACTTGAATAAAGGCACTTTAACTAATTTTAATGAAAAACAGTTTTTCTTGTTTTTTTTTTTAAATTTGTTTTACTTTATTTAAGAACTATTAGTAATGGATACAACCCTCTTTGTTTTTAATAACTTCAAATAAACGGGTTTTCATTGACAGATAAAGAGAATGTTGTGTAATCCAAGGAAATTTGATTCCAAGCATCCTTAATGGCCTGAATTAGTGACTGCTTGTCATCAAATTGTCTACCTCCTTCATAGACTTTACGAGATAACCAACCCCTGACATTTTCAATAATGTTTAGATCTGTCCAAGAATATTAACATTTTGGCTTGCAATGAACTGCTTTACTACTCTGGCGTTGTGTATAGGGCCGTTATCCTGTTGCAATATCCAAGATATTGGGCCAAATAGTTCACTAAACTTCGAAAAAGCTTATTCTAATAACGTTTTATAGCTTGCACTAGTCATTTTTGCACTTTGAAATTCAAGATCCATGGTGATATAGTATGTAATAGCACCCCACACCATAACGCCGCCCTCTTGGCTGTGATGTCGGTTCAAAAATCGCTTTTCTTTGCGCAGATCATTGAAATAATAGTTGTAGACATCAGGGCCATCCAAATTAAACATCTTCTCATCTGTAAATACAACGGTTCTCCAGTCATTTACATGACCTCTTTGCTGCACATCCATACCAAGTAGCCTCTTGTGAATTGAAGCCGTTTTTAATTACGAGGAGCATTAAGTGGCGGCTTTTTTTGTAATTTCAGGTATTTAAGATACTCACAGCTTAATTACTCTGCGTACTGGTGACTTGCTCGCTTGTACTCCAGCTTGAGCTCTTATTTCTAACAAGGATAAGGCAGAATTAGAAGCAGTTCTGATGATTTTTCTTTTCTCATACGTAGATAAAGACAATGAAACCCTTACTTTAAAATTTTTTCCATACCCCTCGGGGTCCTTGATGTAGTTTTCGACAACTGTTCGGCTTAGTCCAATTTTTTAGCTATTTCGCGGTTAGAATATCCTTCAGAACGGTAAACATCGATTTTAGTTTTTTCCGATAGATTTAAAATTTTTTGTTTAGCCATTTTGACTCGTAAAATGATTAAGATGTAATAAATTGCAATAAACAAACGCTCTCTACAAAAAATCATCCCTTACTTTAAAAATAATAAAGTGCCTTTATTCAAGTGAACCAAAAAAAATAGCACATTTTTTGATAAATTGCTTAAAAAAAGAAACCACTATTTTCATGATTTTTTTTATATATATCAAGGTGTCTAGCTTCCATTTAAATTTTAAAATTCTGCAATCGGTTAAAAATTACAAAAGATACAGGCTGCTGAATATGGAATTTTTAGTGCCTTTAAATAAGTGAACCGGAGTGTATGTACATATGTACGATAATATAAAAATAATAACAAGTGGGCCCGTCGTATCACTCGCTTGTTAAGTCGATCAGTTGCTTTGTTATGTGATAGAGAGTTTAGGTTGTTACGTATACTGGAGAATCTCTTTGAATCAGTTGTGTATAAGCAGCCAGACTTTAGAGGTACTGATCGGCATAAATTGTTGTTGTCCACTCTTTTGCGTGATTTGCTTTTTTGTTTTATTTAATATATAAATAAATAAATAAAAAACATTATTTTGTGATAGAAAGCAAAAATGAATGCTTTAAAAAAGTTGCCTACACGTTTGGTAAGTTAAAGTAAAAAAAAAAAAAAAAATTTAATTTAATAAATGAATGAATGCGACCATAATAAATCAATTGTGTCTTCAAATCTGTTTAAGATTGCGAATGTTTTACGTCAGCAACAAAATGCCTATTGCTCAGCTAATCCCACCGCTACCTCTCCATTAACACTTCTTACCGAAGATGAACTAATGATGAAGGAAACTGGTAAGTGTACAAAAAATTAAGGCTTCTTTTGCTTCAATTTAGCTTTTAATTGATTTTTTCTTTATTATTTTTAAGTTTTCTTTTTATTACCGGCAATGAATAGATTTTTGCTAAAAAAAGTTACGTAAGTAGTTCTTTTTTTTAATTAGGAGATAATAAATGCTTACGTTTATTATTATTTTTAAAAATACCTACATACATGTACACATATGGCTTTATGTTAATTGTGTGTAAGTGAATTTTTTTGAAAACCTGTTTTATATTTTGTATTTGGCAATATTTCTTTCTATTATTTTTTGCACTTAATTATGCAAGTGGTACATTTGTATATACATACAATAGATATGCATTTGGCGAAATTTGTGAGGCCTTCACTTATAAGGCCTTATAAAAAAGCTTCCTAGACCTTATTTAATACCCTGTTCTCAGGAAGGCCTTCCTTCTTAATACAGTGAGCTGTTCTCTTTCTGTTTTTCGCAGCCCTATAAATAAAGTAAGTGCAAAACAAAATCCTACTAGTATAAATTCAACTGAGCTTTGTGGCTAAAGTGGCTGAGGGGCGAGTTAATACTTCTTAACTGCATTTGCCCCTGTTCGTGTCCTGGCAAAGTCAAATAAAATTGGAATAAAATTAAAAAAAGAAAGACAAAAAAATCAATAGATTAAAAAAATTTTATTTATATAAAAAATTTATTTCCAAAAAGTTATATCAAAATGTTTATATAATTTGATTTTAAATTTTTTTAATAAAAATTGTGTATGACAAATTAAAAAAAATGATTGGCCTGACCGGAAATTGAACCGCGACATCTGCAATTGAGAGGCATTTTTAATGTTTGGCTTAAAAATACATGTATATGCTTAGATGCAATCATAGCCCCCGTTAGCAGGTCTGTGTTGACAAAGGTCTTCTAACAGCCTTGTAGAGTAAGAGTAAGCAGAAGGTCTTGGTTGGTTAGGACATCGTGTATAAAAAATGTATGAGTATGGAATGCAGTAAGAAGGCCTTGTGTCTGATAAATAAGGGCTTCCAGAAGGCCTGCTCACTATTTGGGTTATAAAAATGTTTATTTAAAAATATAAACTTTATTATATGTATGTGTGTGCGTGTTTGCTGTGTATCTTAAGTCCTTCCTTTTCCAAAGCTAGTTTAACTGAACAAATTTGAGGGCATACAAAGCAAGGCTGCACACGATTTTTACTTCCCTCATACATATTTATGTATAATGAATAGGTACTAGTTATATAGGCATTATCCTTAGAAAATATTATTTAATTTTGAATAATTATTTTCTCATCTATGGAAATAGCACAAGCATACTTGAAAGCCACACATCACTACAAACATGTGTTATATTTTATAATAAAAAGGGCTTGTAAGCCATTTCCATTATACTTGTGCCGCCTTTTAATACCGACATTTTGATATTTATCTAGTATGCATGTATGCATGTGTGAAATCATTAACTCTTGACACGAGTTAGTTACAACTGCTGTGTAAATTCAAGAATCCCAGGTTCAATACCCAGCAAAGGCAAGATTTTTTTTTTATATTTTACTTAGTGCCTAAAGATATTTTACTTGCCAATTAAGTAATTGATCAGTAGTAATAAAATAAAATAAAATGTTAATTAACGATTTTAACTTTCTCAAAACACTGTTTCTATATTGTACTCTTAAATTAAAATTAAACGAAAATGAAAAAAAAAACGATAACCACTACAATATTAACTTACCTTTCTCTCTCGCTCTCTCCACATCTCCCTCTCACCATTCTACTTCTTTGTCGCTTTTAATATTGCCTTTAGCAACTAATAGCCAGACGTCGATGTTGGACCATTTGGCAAGCGCGTAAATTATTTCTGTAAAAAGCTTGTGTTTTCTAGGTTCAATACCGGTACAGGGTAAAAGGAAGGGTGGGGGTGGAGTGTTGAGTTTTGTTTGGTGATGTGTAGTAGATAAAACTACGCATGTTCTGTGTGTGTTGTTTGCTTGTAGGTGCAAAGACTTAATGGTAGGGTGGGATGGTTTTGTTGGCGACATTTGAATTCAAGATGTGAGTTTGTAGTTGTTTGTGTTGTTGGCAAATACGTTTAATTAAATTGCCTACCGCCCTCACAAGCTAAGTCAGCGATTTAAATTCTGTTTCTCCGACATTCTTCAATGAGTGAGGGGAAACTGTTCTCAATAATTTAAATGGCGTTACACTTGTGATAGAATAAATCTACAAAGTTTTGGTATCTCGCACCAAATGATGCCCACTGTTCTAGTGGGTTCATGTGGATACGCGGGGCTACTCAATTCTAACTTTCCTAGAGAGTTGAACAAAGTCTTCATAAATGTGGCTCTGTTCTTAGTTGAAAAGTTGACAATTAAAGTATTCATATTTTGCTGTTTGTAGTTACACTTTCACAAAACAAGGAGTTGAAACATACTTAAGCTACGGTCACATTACAGATTACAAATATTTGTCGAAATAAGAGTAACCACTACTTTTTGTCAAGTGTTATTAATTCAAATAATGCAAGTATGTTGTACATATTTTAATAAAAAATTAAACTAAATGCATTTTTCATTTGCTAGTTTTATAATTTTATTCACGCGCCTATTTGAAAACAATTTCAGGCGGCTGAAACAAATACTGTAGCGATAGGGATTGTTTTGTATTTGAAATTTTTTTTATGTTTGCATGCTTATCAGGTTTAACTAAAACAACAAAACGTTTAATGACTGTTAACATTTACGTTTGGTTGTCATCTATACATATAAAAGAGTAACGTTACTGATTGACTGACTCACTGACTTATCATCATCGCCCATCCCAAACGGTGAGCAGGTTCCTCTCTCAACGTGTAGGACGAATAAAAAGGCATTTTTGGAAATTCGAAAACGGTTAAAATCGGACTTCTTAAATCTTCGAAACTACAGATAGAGCCAAACATTTTCTGATATTTGTACATTTGCAGAAAAAAGAGTAAAACACTAATGTTGGTACGTTTTTTAGCCCCATGTACCTTTCAAAGTAACAATCACAGCAACAAAATCTAAATTGTAATCTTCTCTTCTGAAAAAAGTTAACAATGATATTGGCACTTTTTTGAAATTCGAGCAAATAAGGGGTAAAATATTTACTACTATTTCTAAATAAGTACCTTTATTTAAATTGATGCAGCATATAAATATTTTATTATTAATTTGTAACAACCCATAAAAATCAATTTAAAAGAAAAATTTTTCAAGGTAGAAAAACAGTACCAAAAGGCAGAAATATAATTGATACTTTATATTTAAACAATTTTAAATATTTTATGTTATGTGCAAACCTAGAATTGTGAGAGTAGAATTAAACACTACAGAACAAAATAAGAAAAGGGATAAGGGTCGTTATGGTACTTTTTACTAATTTTATTAGTATTTTTTGATTTTTTAATATTAACACAACCTTAGAATTATGAAACTGAGCTCAAAGAGCTCAGGTCAAAGTTAAAATTTATTAAAGTCAAAATTGGTACTTTTAATTAATTTTAATAGAACTTTTTGATATTTTATTATTAATGAATCTAAAATTACGAGTTTGGATTTAAATGAGCCTGAGCAAAGTAAAAATCATTAATTTTTGATAGTACATTTTGAATTTTTGATCTTCAGAAAAATAAAAAATCATTAAGTGGACAAAATGGTACTTTTCGATTCTTAAATATTAATGAACGAAAATATTAAGACAAAAAATAAGTAAGAGAAGAAAGCGGTACTTTAATTCGGGTACTTTTTGATTTTTTAATGTTAACGAATCTACAACTATCAGACCGAAATCAAACGTTAAAAAGAAAAACAAGAAAAGGACAAAATGGTACTTTTTATAAACTTTATTGATACCTTTTCATTCTTATTAGTACTAAAAAATCTGGAACTGAGATTAAATGTTCTAATACGAAGTAAAAAATTAAAATAGCGACAGTATGGTACTTCACTGATGAAGTTGCGAATTAAATGCCAGTGGTTTTATACGAGTATTTATAAAAATAGAAGAAGGGAGGGGGTTGAAATTGTTGCTTTCTTTTAATTTTCAAAAACTTTAGTTGTATAGAATAAATCAGTTAAGAAGCGAGTTCAAATCATTCTGGAAATTCATATATATAAAAATTATTTTTTTCATATTTATACTTGTATGCAAATATGTGTACATTTGAAGCTACATATTTACTCTATGGTTGTTTTAAAATATTGAGTATTATTTTTATCTCAGTCACAAGTAGGAAAGTGCATGTATGTACTCGTACATACAATGTAAAGCATTGTTCACACAAAATTCGGCCGCTTTACAAAAGCATTTTAGAAAAACCTAGTGGCAACACTTGAATTTAAGTAAAAAAATTTTGTTTTAAAAATATTCACCGTTATTTTGTAGAAAATAATTTTTCAGTATTAGTTTATTTGTAAGCGTGGTTAGTCATGGAAAATCAAAATAGAAAAAAATTGTGCACAAATATCTAGAAAATCCGATATGGTCAATTGCAATGATTGGAAAAAAGCTGTAGCTTTCAAAAAGCACTGTAAATGAGGTTTTAAAAAGATATAAGGAAACCTTATGTACGGAACACAAGCAAAAAGAAAAGAAAAAAGTTGCTAAAAGAAACCCAGAGATTACAAAATGTATAATACATTTAATACAGCAAAACCCGGGTCTCTCTCACAATGGTCGTGCAAAAAAATATAACACCAGTACAAGTACCACAAGAAGAATTCATCTGAATGTTGGCTAGAGAAGTTACCGTTTAATAAAATATTCAAACCGGAGTGAAAAGCAGAATGCAATTGGAATAAAACGAGCACGCATTCTTTACGATCAAGTGTTAACAAAATTCAGCAACTGCCTGATTACGGACGAAGAAACCTATGTAAAAATGAACTTAAAAACAGCTGCCAGGTAAAAACTTTTATGTTGCGGCGAAACGTGGAGATGCCGATTCCAAATACAAATAAACGAAAATGGATAAACTTAGTACAAAAATTATGATTTGGCAAGCAATTTGCAGTTGTTCTCTAAAAAGCACGCCGTTTATCGTCTCTTCAACAATGACATCAGAAATTTATATCAAAGAATGCCTGCAGAAAGGATTGCTTCCTCTAATTAAACGCAACCAGTCCCCAGTAAAATTTTGGCCTGATTTAGCGTCTTGTCATTATTCAAAAACTGCGATTGAGTGGTATCAAAGACATCAGGTCGATATAGTGGCAAAAAACATGAACCCTCCTAACGGCCAATTGAACAATACTGGACTATTGTCAAAGCCAAATTAAAGATATGTGGTACTGTTATTCCTAACGTCGAAAATATGCTGAAAATTTGGAACAAATATGCAGCGCAGGTAGATTAGAACCAATAAGGCAAAAACGCGGAAATTCTTAAGAGGAAATGAATTGTAATTAATTTTTTAATATTTCTGAAAAATCAATAAATAAATATGTATTTACGAACAATAGTTTTGTAATAACTTTTTCCTTTAAGTATATATTCAATTGTTTATGTGGCCGGATTTTGTGTGAACAATGCTTTATATGCATACATGTGCGATTAGCCCATAAAGTCAAATTGTAAACAATAAAATGAGAAAAAAGTGCGAAATGGTTTCATATTTTTATCATTAACATTTGAAATTTATTAAAACGATTAAAAACAAAGTTGTTAAACAAACTTTGATCATTTACTTCAAGAGTGTCATAATTAAAAAAACATGTTTTATGATGTTTCAAAGAATACGGAATAAGAAAAGCAGCTTTATAATTTTATGAAGCTTTTAAATGGGCTTTTTGAATTTGTTAGCACATAATTATAATGATTTTTATGATTTTCAAGACCGAAACAGGAACTGCTCAGCTTAAAATGTGTCTCTGATCGTTAAGAAAATTTTCGTTAATTTTTTTTTTAACCAAAAAATATTTAATAACTTCGTTTTCTAGCACATTTTATTAAAGTTTTTTTCTCAAATAGTCTGCAGAAGAGACTGCGTTGAGACTAGAATATTTTTATGTTTATTGAGTTTAATTTTACCAGATGCATTTACAAATCACCATAATCTTTTTATAGATTTAATTTTAATTAATAAATCATTTAATTTTAATTTTTAGTTGCTAAAGTAGCTCAGGAAAAAATCACTCCGTTTGTTAAAAAGATGGATGAGCAACATAAATTTGATCCGACGGTTGTGCAAGCTATGTTCGATAACGGTTTTATGGGCATTGAAATTGACTCTGAGTTGGGTGGCAGCGGTTGCAATTTTTTGACCACCATCTTAGTAGTTGAGGAACTTTCAAAGGTGGATCCAGCTGTTGCCGCTTTAGTAGACATTCATAATACTTTGGTTAACTCTTTGCTTATGAAAGTAGGCAATGAGGAACAGAAAAAGAAATATTTACCCAAATTAGCTCAAGAATATGTAAGTATGTAATAAAACGTATAGAAATCTATCTAAATAAATATTTGTGGCTTGAACACTGCTTCATCTTTAATTTTTTTCTCTTATTAAATATTAGCCTGGAAGTTTCGCTTTAACAGAACCGGGCTCTGGATCTGATGCTTTTTCTTTGAAGACTGTGGCAAAAAAGGATGGCAATCATTATGTTATTAATGGCTCCAAGATGTGGATTTCAAACTCTGATTTGGCCGGCGTTTTCATTGTATTTGCGAATGCCAAACCCGAAGATGGTTACCGTGGAATCACCACATTCCTTGTAGATCGCGATACGCCAGGTTTGATTGTAAACAAGCCCGAGGATAAATTAGGTATTCGTGCTTCCGGAACTTGCATGCTTACCTTTGATAATGTTCGCATTCCTGAAGAGAACCTGTTGGGTACATTTGGACATGGCTATAAATATGCCGCTGGATTTCTTAACGAAGGCCGTATTGGTATTGCCTCTCAGATGATTGGTTTGGCTCAAGGTTGTTTTGATCACACAATTCCCTACTTGCTGGAACGAAAACAGTTTGGTAATGAAATCTATAACTTCCAATCCATGCAACATCAAATTGCCACTGTTGCCACAGAAATTGAGGCTGCTCGTTTGTTGACATATAATGCTGCTCGTATGGTCGAACATGGCATTCCATTCGTAAAGGAAGCTGCCATGGCTAAATACTTTGCTTCTGAGGTAGCTCAACGTGCCACTATCAAATGCATTGATTGGATGGGAGGAGTTGGTTTTACCCGTGACTTCCCTCAAGAAAAATATTATCGCGATGTTAAAATTGGTGCTATATACGAGGGAACAACCAATATGCAACTCAACACCATAGCCAAGTTGATTAAGAAGGATTACTCTTCTTAATTATAAATTTTAATAGCTCCATAAGTGATAAATAGCATTTGTAAATACTAGAAATTAACAGACATATTTTTCCAGAAATAATAGTTATATACCAGGAGTGCATTTAAAATCATTCAGCGAAACACTCGTATTCGTTTGGATGCATTTTTTAATTATTTTTTAATTTTTTTTTCTTGTAAAGTTTGTAAGTCAAGTTTAACACATTAAAAAATAAAATTAAAATAACCGCTATTTTTATTTAACTATTTATTAAAGGTATTGTTACTCAGTATGGGAATGGGGACCATAAAATTTTATTAAATTTCCACATGTTTATAAAAATGTTTAAAAACCAACAAGAAAATTTAATATAGAACTTAATTTGTATTGCAGTTCAAGATTCTTTTCTTATTTATCTAAAATTTAAATCATTCCCAGACACTGGGTTTGCTGGAGCGATGCTTTCGGAAAAATCAATTTTTCCTCATCGGCCGCATTTGTGTGTTTTGTTAGCATCAAGTATTTAAACAGCACAGCAGTGAAAATTGAATATGAGAATTTTCATAACTACAATCTGTTCATACCTAAGTTTTTAATAACATCAATTGCATTATTTAAAATTATATTATGACGTTACTATACATTCAGCAATACAAAAACAAAATGTAAGAGAAAATGTAAAGTAACACGACATTAACTGAATTTTATATGACTGAGACATGCAAATTGTGTAAAATTGACTGTTAGCATTTATATGTACTCGATTCAAATAGAGATAAGGCAACATTTTTTATTTTATTTACAACCAATCCACGTTAACAATTGTATCATTCGTGCTTATTAAGCTGCCCATATAAACGTATGTGGGTGTGTTAACGAACATGTCAGAATAAGTTTGAAAATTTTCAATTACAATGGATTTGTTGGATGTTAATTGGCTATAAGCTAGTAAGTGTGCACTGCAGAGATGGCTAGCAAGTACTTTTTAACAGAATTTATAGAAAATTTTAAAAGAAAAAATTGCTATTTGGGAAACAAAAAGTAATATTTATAAAGACAGAACTGCCAAACAAAAGGGCTGGTTCCTTCTTTTCTTTGTTTTTTGTATTGAGTAAAAAAATAGCCAAAAGAGAAATTGCGTCGGTCGTTTCGCAATTTATGTTTACTCGTAGGCGTTTTTGTAAATAATTCTGATTTGTTTGATCTTGTGGTTGTTATATTCCCAACAAATTCATGCAAACAAATCACTTAGCGTGAAATCATAGCAAAACAATAATTAAGCAAGCCAACAGTATTTGCTGCAAAGAATATTAGAAAATGAAAAATTGTGTCTGTATGTATTTGGTTATTAAAAAAAATTTAATTAATTAATTTTTTCTTAATTCTCATTTGACATCTGTTGTCGTAAAGGCTGCTAACAGTATATTCACCACTGTTATTATAAATACACCACCCAATATGAATTCATTGTAACGTTTACTTCGGCATCTACGGAAACGGCGCTAGAAGTCATTTAGATTTTATTAATTTTATTAGATTACCAAATGGATTTTATAACAATTCGTTACCTTAAATATTAAGGCAATTCCTACTGTTATTTGCATTATCAAAGATAGGGCTACTAAGGCAATGCTAATAAAGAAAGTGGAAGCATCATGATTGTATGTTAATAAAAATCTCAGTTGATTAGCATTGGCCGATAATAAAGCTATATCCATTAGTCCTTCAGCTGTATTTTTGTTGCTGGCATAACTGTTTGCTTGATTTGTTTTTGAGTTTTCACTTTGTTTTAAGCAATTTTTTAAAGTTTTCGATTTGGCCGTATCGTCGCTTGTGCAACATGTTTCACGTTCTTCACTAGTATCACTTTCATCTACTGATTGTTCTATCATTGTCACTGAGGGAGTTTCCTCATTTATGACAATGGAGGTCTCCATTATTTTAATATTAATTTTTTTTTCTTTTTAAACTGAATTTTTCAATTTGTTATTCATTTACCAGTAGAAATCGTAATGTTTTGAAATTTTTTTTTTTAATTAAAAACAAAAAATAAATATTATGTGGTTAACTATGGGGTAGGCATAAGCGGTTAAAAATGATAAGGGGAATCGTAATAGGACAATATTGTCTTTGTAGCATTTGCGGCTAAAAATTTGTTATGTTTTTACAAATTCCAACAACTGCACCACTGATAGAAAAAACAAAGGGCGGAGAAGAAAACTTGAGCTGCTATTTTTGAAAATGGTACAAGTCAACTTTACAAAAAAAAAAATGTTTTTGCGGTAATTTTAGTAAGATATAAAAATCATCTTACTAAAATGACCGCCGTTTCATAAAGAATTTGTTTTACTGAATTTGTAGTATGAAAGTTTTACATTTGCAAAATAATTTTTTGAAATTTAAGAATTTGATCCAGTAATACATAATTAAATTTCTTATTGGCATTTTAACGGTTTTCGGCTCATGTCAATTATTTTTAAAATAAATTTAAACAAATTGCATACAAATTTAATTTTTATTACATACACACACACACAGCCATGTGTGAACACATGTGTAAATATGTACTTCAGAGTTGCCATAACGTTTTCATACAAACGGAATAACTTTTTCTTGAAAAAATAAATCCATAAAATTTAAACAAGGTATTAACTACAAGTTTGTTTTTATCGTTTTGAATGTATTATGTTTTACCAGTCTAGACTATTTGTTAAAAAAAAATCCTTTTATTATTGTCAACTTCATTTTCTGGCATCTTTTGTACTACCAACCACCGCTTATCATTTTAACATACATGCAATAAAGCGCACCCACCCTCGATAACATGTGTTATACAATATTTATTTGTGCCTACATTTAGCCTCCAAGAAAATAAATTATTGTTGTCTGGTCTACTGCTTTACTCAGTTTGAATTTGTCGTTTAAACTCAAACGACGCGGGCTTATATTCCGAAAAGTTTGTTATGTAGTACATATGTGTATTAATTATTAAATACCTCCTTTATTTAATGTTTCGTAAAACATAAAGAAAAATTATTATCAAATCTAATTATATCGATTATTTTATTTAAAACAAGTTTGTGTGGTCGTCTAAAGTATCATTTTATTATCTAAATACTTTTAAAATTTTTAAATAAAGCAAGAAAATTCATTTGGCTGCTATTATCGATTTTTCAAGTTCTTTGTATTTGATATGCGAATGTTTGTTCAATTCCAGTATGTGTTTACGGAAAAATGCTATAAAATTTAACTTATTTATGTCTATACAAATTTGGTAAGTATGTATGTATGTGTGCGTATGTATGTAAATGTACACACTCTGGGTCGTCTGCAGAAAACACACAAGGTCTTAACAGGAATTGAACTTGTGATTCCCACACTTGCAGGGAGGGTAATAACTAACACTATAAACAAAAAAAAAAAAAAAAAAAAGAAAAAGAAAAAAAAAAAACTAATTCATTGATACGAATTTATTAATTTTTAGAAAAAGTGATATTTGAATTTGATTTTTCTTTATCGGCAAGCCGTCAATAACTATTATTATAAATATTATTAATTTTTGCCTTCAAATTTACATATTTATTCCTACATACTTTTTTATGGCATTTGGCATAGTTAGCCAATAATTGATTTTGTAAACGTATTTACTGTGTACATACTTTTTATCTAAATTTTTGACCGCAATTCGCAGTTTGGTCGATTGAACTCGTATTTGGGTGCTAATTTTTGGTTTTGCAAATCGAAAATATGTTTTTTCCATTTTGAGAAACAGTCCCAAAGTATTTTTCTACTTCATTTTTATACATACATATGTAATTGTATATTACTATTGTATGCATGTGCTTGTTTGAAATATGAATATGTTTTAAAATATCCATATCAGTTATGTACATTAATTTTGGGCACTTCACTTAGAAAAGAAAAATCTATAACAAGGTAGCCAGCCAATTAAAGTTATTTATAATTAGTTAGGCACAAGGAAAATCGATAGTTAAAAATAGAAGGACACTTAAAATGTTATAACACATACATTTGTATGAACAGGCAGGTGAAATGTTAAAAGTTAACACAACAGCATACCATGTTTGAAAAAAAAAGTTAGAAGCAGAAGTTACTAAAATAGAATAAATAAAATATTTTTGTATCAGCAGTGAAGCCGGTTATGTATCAAAGGAAATTTTTCAGTCTAAAAAAAATTGGGCAGCATTGGCATTAAAATAATTTTCGCTTATAAAACAGAGCAGACTTTTATTAACATATTTAAATAAATTTAGACTTTGGGAAGGTACGAGTATATTTTTCGTTTGGTAAATCGATTCAATTTAATTGCATTTTAAAGTGGAACTTTAATAAACAAAAATATTTTGCAACGTTCAACATGTTTTTCATAGAATTATTAAAAAAAAAAAGTTAAATAATATAAAAAAATAGTGTATATAATACGAGTAACCGCATCGGTGTGTGAAGCATATATATGTATAAACTATAAGTTTTTTTAAATATGATTGAATTGTATTCAAATTACATTAATATGAAGAATTTTTATAAAAAATAATATTACACGCTTTACAGTGGAACATTAAACAAAGTAATAATATATAAAAAAACTCTTTTACGGCAGTAAGCTTCCACTTTGTATTGCAGTTTTCTGCACAAAAAAAAATTATTTTTATCAATATTTTAGACTGTACTTTAGACCAGTGAAACCGTGAATAACTTATTTGTTTAATATGTAGGCCATACAACAATTTATTTGCTTCTTTTCCAGATAAGAGTTTTTTCTCATTTTTAAAAAATTTATTAATCACATTTGTTTATTTATAAAATTAGGTTGGTAAAATGAAACATTTACATAAATATAAGCAAGAAAATAAAATATTTAGTGAAAGATCGTGTTTTACAAAATAATCAAGAAAAACAAAAAATGGGAGTTGTAAAATCGAGAGGTGGCCTTCATATGAGTACATATAAACAGTGCATATAGCCATATATGAACTGTTACATTTGATAGTGGTATAAGTCCACTTACAAAAAAAAAAAAATTAGTTAGTGGTATTTTTGGTAAGATATAGGTCAGATCTATCTATAGTTATAATCACATAATCAATTTTTTTATACAGTAATCAAGAGAATTTGTCTATAAAATGTTTTAGCAAAAATATTATTTTTGAAAGAGGAATAAGTCTATTCTTTAAACCAAATTACAATAAATAAACTTTCTTATTGCAATTATTATAACTTCACATACTCCGCTCTTTAGCAGATATTATATGGAAGAAAATGTTCCATTTGAAATAATATTTTTATTTGGAAAATAATTAAGAAATAAAAATTTCAGCCAAACCGAATTCGCAGAAAATTTTTGTTTTAAAACAAATTCACGTAATTTTATTCGTTTTAAAACAGAATAAACAAACTTGCCCAAAGTAAATCGAATGTTTTAAAATTGTAATAAATTACTAAAGAAAATATGAAAAAAATAATTAAGACTTTAAGTCTTAATACATTTAAGTTAAAAAATATTATTTAAAAAACACTAAAATTTTCACTTAAAATATAAAGATTAGTTAGATGAATAAAATCAATTTTTGGCAGCCATTTTTGAAGAAATCATAGCTACAACCACTTTCCGACAAAACAAACTATGTGTGCTAATTTTGTAACACAAAAAGTAAAGTAAAAATTGAAACTTAACTTCGAATGATATCAAAACTAACTTTTTGCAGAGCACCAAAAACCCATTTTTCGGTTTAAAAAAAATATTTTTTAAAGATTCGATTTTCAGAACGTTACCAGTAAAGGACAAATAATATATATATTTTTTTATATTTTTGTTATCTTAACAAACTAATTTACATTTATTTAATTATGTCAACTTTTTCAATATAACTGAAACTAATTTGAAATATTTTCATTTTAATTATTATATTTTACATTAAAATTTAATTTGAGTACAGCTAATGTCGATAAAAATGTGGACTTAAATTAGAAAATGTTCTTTTTTAAAGTGGTAGTAGTCCTTTAGAGTTAAAAAACTATTTACTATTATTATTTCACAATATAATTGAAAACACATCTTTCGAATAGACTAACGTTTGCCAATATTTTTAAAATTACTCAAACGCAAACCCTTATAAAGGGTGTCCGAACAAGAGCGCAAGATTTAAGTTTGGCGCCATTCGAAGTGTCATTGTTTGACATTTGAACAAT
The DNA here is from genome assembly GCA_947397855.1 of Thelaira solivaga. Classification (NCBI taxonomy): domain Eukaryota; kingdom Metazoa; phylum Arthropoda; class Insecta; order Diptera; family Tachinidae; genus Thelaira; species Thelaira solivaga. Next base: position 20,138,539 of record OX377613.1, read on the forward strand.
TGTTATTCTTTGCTAGTAGAAGGTACGAAGTTAGTAAAAAATGACCATGGACAGCGAAGGGAGTTCGTTAATTGGGTATTGGAGAGACAACATGAAAATACTGATTTTGCCGATAAAATCATCTTCAGTGACGAGGCCCATTTTCATCTTGATGGCTTCGTCAAAAGGCAGAATTGTCGCATTTGGGGTGAGGAAAATCCTCGAGTGATTCACGAGAAGCAAATGCATCTTCAACGTGTCACTGTGTGGCGTGGTTTTTGGGCTAGAGGAATCATTGGACCTTTTTTTTATGAAAATGAGGCAGGTCAAGCGCAAACAGTCAATGGTGTTCGGTATCGTGAAATGATAACCAGTTTTTTCTTGCTTAGAATTGAAGAAATGAATATGGAGGGCTTATGGTTTCAACAAGACGGCGCCACATATCATACAGCCAGAGAAACAATTCAATTGCTGCATCTGTCATTTATTTAAAATTTAAATCTTGCGTTCTTGTTGGGACACCCTTTATATCTCGAAACATGAAAAATAGGACTTATACCACTATTAAATATAACAGTTCGTACAAAATTTAGTTAAAAATTTCAAGAAACATACTCGTACCGATGTATGTATAATGTAAAGGTGCCAGTAGTCCGCAGTTGAGGGTTTCTCATGTTTTCAAATTGGTACAATTTTGTACATGATCATGGTATTACTTTGATAATAAACGGAAATGGTAATATGAATGTGGATGATTTAGGTAAGCACCTGCCGCTAGGGCCTTATCTCACCGTGGTCAAACCACGAGTGGTATCCGTGCCTACCACTACAGCCCCTGTGACCAATTAAGGACACAAGTAGCAAATTATGTGTGTTTCTTTTCTGCCATGTCACACACACCACCCTTGTTAAGGGAGTTGGGCCGATCTAAAACCCGTGTGAATGACATTCTGTTTCTATGAAAAACAGCACATCGAAGAACATGCCACCCTGCCAGAGGTGACATGAACTCCATTGCCAGCGTACATTTTGGTCTCAATAGGTCACAGATTCCGCCGTGGGGTTGGAACGAAGTTCGGTCCACAGACTCCGAGTACTCATTGTTCAATCTTGGTTGTGAGCATCAGCTCTTAACCCATTGCTCGGTCGTTTGTGCTTCCTCTGTGGGGCTACCGGTTCCCGTGGTACCAGTGTTGAGAGTCTTTGGTTGGCCCCCAAGGTATCCTTTAGGTGAACCCGCAGGTTTCCTTCTGCCAGATTCAAGCCCATGGCAGTTCCAGGTGCTGGATAGTGATACATCAAGGTGGGACATTTCACCGAGAAGACACACCCCGGGGGTGACGGCAATGGTACAGTATTGGGTATAATTTTAAATGTTTTAAGCTATTTTTACAAATTACTTTATTAAAATTTAGTAATTTATTCATGTCCAAATGCTCGCCATACTTTGATCTTATTGTCGGCATATCAGTTTGCCCTTACATTTTTTCAAGGCAATTAGCTGCTGACTCCAGAAACATGATCATGTGTTTGGAAGGTTTGAAATTACTCAATAAAACGTTCTGCCGACCACTTACAAAACACAATTTCCGAATTGTTGGCATCCAATGACGACTACAGGAAATAAAAAAATTTTTTGTGCCTTATTCTTATAAATTTATTATTATTTAATATTAATCATGCTTAAGATCTCAAAAAATTGTTTTTATTTAAATTTTCCAATTTATAATTATCAACGACAATATTTTAAATCTTTTCTTTCCATAGAAATTGTTTCAAATAATAGCTTTACCAACTCATTCAAAATTGTCCTTGCCACTAAATGTTTGCTAAGAAAACAAGCATTTCTGCAAAAGGTGCAAAAGACACATTGGTTAAAGGCAAATTATGAAAAAATTACTCATTTCAGTAAGACGAGCACAATTGAAATAGAGAGTTGTGTACAGTATTTAACCAAAATTCATTTTTAATACATATTCTTATTTATTTGAGTTTTAAAAACAAAAATGACGACAACTGGTTCATTCCGAAATTAGGAGCGTTTACTGTATACCATACACAGCCACACAGTTATGTGCACACAAAAATATTTCTAATTAAATAATGAAATATAGATATTGAAATCGTCTAAAATTAATATTAAAAATGTTTACGTAAATATATTTTTTTCTCAAGCAAAATATGCGATTACAAATCACGTGGATGCTCATATTAAATATTTTTTTTAATATTTCATTAAAATTTCTTTTTTTGACAAATATAAACAAATAGATACAAATGCATGTATGTAACGCTTTTATATAAAATAAATAACACTGTGCGACAAAAAAAAAATACTGGGAAACGATATTATTTTTCTGGTAGGTGTAAAAAAGTTTCCAAACTTGAAGAATGGCGAAAATGTTAACAAAAAATTTGTTTGGAGGAAAAATACGCACAGATTCCTCAAGTTTACTTAAGTAATATATAAACCATCCAAACGACCTCAATGTTTTCTTTCTAAATCTGCTGAGGAACTTAAAGTCGGTTGATATTCAACTAAGTTACTGGTTTATAAGTGCACAAAGTTACGAAAAACCGGTTTTTTAACAGTAACTCTCAGATTTTAAGGATGCTTGGCAAATTCTAAACTGACTCTTGTTGTACTCGACAGTACCTACCAGAAAACGTATATCACTTCCCAGGAAATTGCTTCATTCTTTTTTGTTTCACTGTGTAATTTATTGATAATAGACTAAAATAAAACGCTTAAATTTAAAACCATTTTAACTATAAACTTTACTTGGAATTTTCTTGTTTTCTTTATAATACACTAGGGCGGGTCGAACTTTGCCAAAGGAACCACACCTCTAAAATGTATTTTGATGTCCCGACTTTTGATCCGAAGGGTCAAATTTTGAAAAATCTCACTTTGACCCATTTAGAGTTCCTGAATCGAGTCAAAATGTATCACCGACCCCCACTAATTTTGGAGGGCCGACCCACCTATGCCAGTGGCACAGCCCCCGGAAGCACCCCTGGGGGGTTCCCCATACAACAATTTAAAAAAATCACCATTTTTGGCACTTTACAAGAAAAAATCAGCGAAATGGCTATGTTAGTGGGAGTCGGTCATACATTTTGACTCGATTGAGGAACTCTAAAGGGGTCAAAATGAGATTTTTCAAAAGTCGGGACATCAAAATACATTGTAGAGGTATGGTTCCTTCGGCAAAGTTTCTAATTTTGCTCCCTAGAATACGATTTTCCTTGTAATTTGTGCGATTTTCAAATCGACCAGCCCTAATACACACGTACTAATTATGTATGTAAATGCGTACATACGTATTACATTTTTGTCCACATACACATACGACTATAGGGTCCGCCAAATAACTTTTTTGTTTTTTGAAAATGCTATAAAAACATCGAGTGTAGCTTCGGCTGTGTGGCACGTAGCGCCGTCCTGTTGAAACCAAATGTTGACAATATCCTCCTCTTCAATTTTTGTGAACAAAAATTCTTTCAATATGGCCCGATAACGATCGCCATTGACTAACGGCCACTCCTTGCTATTTTCGAAGAAAAATGGCCCAATTATGCCTTTGAACCAAAATCCGCACCAAACAGTGACTTGTTTTGGGTGCGTCGGCTTTTCAATGCATGGGTGCGGGTTTTATGTGAACCAAATGCGACAATTTTGCTTGTTTACATACCCGCCAAGATCAAAATGAGCTTCATCTGAAAAGATGATTTTTTTTGGCAAAATCGGCATCTTCTGTAAGTCGATCGCAGGTCCACTTAGCGAAGCGAAAACACAACCATATTCTTTCAGCGGAAGGATAAAACTAATTATCGGTCAAATCAGACATGAGCTAAGTGTTACCATTCACGAAATAAGCACTAGTTGAAAAAAAAAGTTCGATGGCGGACCCTATAGTTTTCTTTTTGAGTGGAAAATGTATTATCACCACAACCTACCTTCCTGATTTTTATATTGACCGATTTTAAAGTTTTTATTGAACTACTATTTAAGACGCAAAAGAACAGACATAAAACTAAGAATGTTTGATACTTTTAACAAATTAGGGAAAAGGTAAATAGTACAGATCAGTACTAAATACTCGTATTGATCTCTAAATTTCGTGTTGCTTTTAGAGAGCAATCGAAATCTTGTTTTAAAGGCAACAACATTGATTTCGGCTTTTTGAGCTGATAAAATACTTAATACTTATTCGTTATTAAAAATAAAATTTTATTTGGCTTAAATTTACTTTAGCCACGCACCGCAAATTGATAGAAAATTTAATTGTAAAGAAGAAAATATTAAGTAAATTTTCCGAGGTATGGGCCTCTGAAATTTCCAAAAGTTTCAATTTTTTAGTGAATACTATAATATGTATATAATTATTAAAAATACTATCAAGTAATATACAAATTAATAAAAAAATCTACCCATTTCAAAATGACTACACAAAAAAACTTTTGCTATCAAGGCCGGTGTTTACAATTACATAGAATATGTAATCTTTAAATAATATCATATAAGACTTTTTAAAATTTTAAAGGACGACAAAATTATTTAATATTTTCTTCTCAAAATATAACTTTCCATTACTCACACAATTTTTTTTTTTTTAATTTCTTGTGAAACATTTGGAGGCTCATAACTCGCAAATTACGAATTTCCGCCCGAAATTTTACTTAATATTTTCTTCTTATCAATTCAATTTTCTATCACCTCTGATAATTTGTTTCAATTTGCGGTGCTTGGCTAAAGTAAATTTGTTCCATAAAATAAGAAGGTAGAAAATTTACAGGAAAATATCAAAGCCGTCATTAATTTTTCGATATTCACATGTTTACATATTTTTTTTTAATAATTTTTAATTATGAAGTAAATTTATAATGTAATCTTTCACACTTTCTTCTACTTTAAAATAATTTATCATCCGCTAACAGCACATGTTATCTGCTGTTGACTGCAAATTACAATAGATAAACGCAATGTGTATGTGTTTGTGGATAATTATTTTACAGTTATAAAAATCAGTTTTTTTATTGCAATTTCAAAAAATGGTTTCTACTATTAACTGATTCCAAAAGAAATCTAAACTAAATAAATAAATAAATAATTTATTTAGTCAAAATTTGTTTACATTCTGTGCTCGCCATTGTTCTTGCACTCAAAATACATGGAGTGTGTGCGATGGTATGACCGAATCTGCATTAAGTTTCCTACTTTTTATTTGACACATACGATTAAGTTGTTTTTTTTATTAGTGTTTGTTGTACTAAACGCCTTACCGTGTTAATTCTGCCATGGTCAAAACGATGGAGAGTAAAAAATTTACTGTGTATAACTCTGGCCATGTGACAGTAATATCCCATACCCTAAAAATTACTATACTATATTGATGTGTTCAACCGATGTAAATTTTGTAAACATTTTAACATACATAATTGGTACAAGCCGGGCACAAAAAAAAAATAATAATAAAATACTACAACGGGAAATATTTTTTATTAAATATTTTCCGTTACTTGTTGAATAAAATTGCAGCATCTAAAAACTATCAACATTTTGAGCTCGAAAATTTTAGTGGTGTTTCAGAAATTTTCTCCAAAAAATGTGGTGTGGCTTTGTGTTATAACCAAATCTAATAATTGCGCTCGTGTACTTAATTTTTCATAAAATATTTATAGCTTTTCTGGCAATATAAACATTTTAAAATTCACAATTAAAAAAAAAAATTTTTGCAAAAAAAAAAAGAAAAAACAAAAATAATTTCTGAATAAACGTGTCCTTTTATTTTATTAAGAGGAATAGAAAAATAAATATTTGGACCAAAAATGAGATGTTGCCCTATAAAAGGTTAAAATGGAGAAGAAGAAAAAATTTACTACATCGATTCTTTTGTACCTTTCGCCAGCGTAAGTGTATTTGCAAACTCATTTATGCTGTCTCTAAAATGCAATTTCTAGTACACACCCTTCTAAAGGGATCAAAACTTGCAAATGAGAATAGAACTATTAAGTTATAAAAAAAGAAAAATTTTCAAGATTTCATTTCAGAAATGAAAAGTTTATTTAGATTGCATCTGAAAGACTTTTTTGTGTTAAAATTTATTTCAGCTCTATTGCACAGAAGGAAGAAAAAAGTTATAAAAGTAAATATAAACAACCACACATATGCATACATACATACATACATACATGCACACATTCAGACATGCGAGCATATAATAATGTAAATATGTACTTATAAAGGAAATGACAAATTTGCTCGTACGAGTACATAAAGTAATAGTACAAATGCCCGTACTCTTCATCTTTAGTGAAGTGTTGGTGGTGTAAACGCAAAATAATTGTTATAATAAATTATGTATTTTTAAATAAATCAGATTTAAAGTTCGCCTAGTCAGTCAGTGGTGCTGAAGGTTGGTTTCATTTATGAAAACTGTAAAAAAATTTAAAAGCAACAAAAGTACTTAAAGTACTTTAATGTTATTACTTACATAATTGCCTGTTAAATACTTAAACATTCCACATGTCGCCAGAAAAATCAATTTGGGCATATGTTAATCATTTTATAGTGAACAACATTTCATACTTATGTAAGTATCTACATATTTATTGTTTGAATTATTTAGTTGTATATTTTTGTTTTGTTTAATTATACTGAATTATAATTCATTTAAAAATTATTTCGTTACAGTTAATGAAATTGATGGATATCTATATTATTTTGGGGGTACAGCTGGAGTTTTAACTTTAACGGGTATAGCAGCTGCTTCAGCATATTATATTGCCTCGCGTCCCATACCGGAAAAACCATTAGTGCCTCTAGAAAGTCAATCGCCAATATTGGAAGTAAGTTTTTACAGTATTTATGTGTATGTATTTGGCATATTAAAGAAGGTATCAAAATACTTATTAAAAGGGAAATAAAATATAAAAATGCTCACACAATCTAAAAATGCTTCCATGGTTTAAGCTCTTTTGCAAAAATTTCTCAAATATAAAAATAAATAGAAACTGTACATACTATTTTGGTGTGTCGGAGTATATACTCGTATATATGTATGTAAATAATATGCGTGCCATAAGATTTAATTTATTTATTTAATAATTTCAGGATGTTTATCTTATCACCGTTTTGTTAATACTTTATAGCAACAAAAATATTAATTGTTATGAAATATTTTTTAGTTGTAGTGAAGGGCACAGCTACTTAATAACACATTTTACCCCTGCGCTAGAGATAGCGGGAAGCTAATTTCATTTTATTTCTTTGCTGACATGTAAACAAAGCAGCAGTTCATGCAGAGTGTATGAATGTCGTCATTACGCCAACAGCGAATGTTCATAAATATCTAAATTAAAAAATAAAGCAGTGAAAATCTCATAAACAAAATTTTTGTTAATAATCTTCTATAGTTTTGTCAATTTAGCGTTTTTGCTGTTGTTTAAGTGTTTTTGTTTTGTTTTTTTCTTGGCATACAACGGAGTAAATTAATAACCCCCTTATCCAAAAAAATTAACGCAGACTTTAAAGTCAACGTTATCGAAAATTTTCATATAATTCTTTCATTAATTTTACTTTAAACGTTTTTGGGATGAGAGCATAATTATGTGCGAATACTTTAAATTAAATTTATTTTATATACACTAAGTACTTTCTTCGTCGCATCGACGAAGCCCATTTTTAATCCGCTCCCAGATCCAACAAAATATAAGGAACTAAATTTTTTTTTTAAATATCAATTTAATTTCATTTTTATTCATGTAACGTAAAATCGTAATACTAAATTTTAATTTTATTAAAAAAAAAAAAAACAAGTTTTGTTGTCATTTTCAAAAAAGTAGAAGCGATGTTCTTCCATTCGACGAAGAAAATGCGTGTAGGGTTAAAAATTACGTATAAAAGAAAAATTTTACAATTCTTCTTCCAAAAATAAAAAGAAGTATTTTCTTTGTATCGGTTGGAACACTAGGTTTACTATTAAAACAAACTTTATTTTAAGTTCTCATTGCCCAAAAGTTCAACAGAGATCAGAGTCTTACCATTTAATAATGATTAAGCTAGAAACTTGAAAACCAAAAATGATAGAAATATACGATTACGTCACATTAAATTGAAATTTTCTGTGCAGGCAGCACAAACGACGTCACGTGATGTGTTCCTATTGGCCAATAATAGCTGTAAATGCATCACCGATCACAGCAAGCATTAAATAATTTTAATACTATTTATTTATTTTAATAAATATTAAAAAAAATCAGAAGAAGCGATAAAGAAGATGCCTGATAAATGTTCTGAAATTCAAATTTTGTCAATGTGAATTGAAAGCACAAAAACGGTGTTCTGTGCACATAATTTTGTGATTTCAAAACGTTCAGTTAAGACACTTACGTTTTCAAATCACTTGGTTATTTTCACGACTATTATAGGACAAACATTAAAATAAATTACTTAAATAAATTATTCAATGTGTTCTTTATTAATTTTAATGCTTAATTAGTTGTGGTATAAAAGAAAAACACTTAAAAGTTAAAAAAAAAAAACAAATAATAATTAAAAACGTCTTTTTTCCGTAACATTTTTATTTGCTCTTGTGTTGTCTTTTGTGATCAGCTGTTTTCTTGTGCTTTTGAAAAGATAATATCACAACGAAAAACATAAAAGTGCAAAATCACATGTGATTGGAAATCACGTGATTTTCAGAACAGACCTGTTTAATTTGTTTAAAGTTAATAATATTTAATGTAGCTTTGAGTGAACACACATACTCTAATGTACATATGTACGCTTTTCATGGAAATATAAATACAGCGACAAAGGACACATTTCTAAATTTAATTACTTACAAACGAGTTATTGATATATCTTGATTGATGTACTTTAACAAGTCCATTTTTATATATTTAGTTCAAAGAATTTTTGAGCATTAGTATGTCTATGTGCTTACAAGTTTTTTCTTTTTACTTACACATGTATGTACATGCATATACTACATTTTAGTACATATTTAGTAGAAATAGTAAATAAATTAAAAAATGTGTAACACTTACATACAATGCCGGTAAAAATAATATCACTGACTGCAGCTATTTTATTTATTACCGCACTAAATTCCTATTAGCACTGTGAAAACTCCCCGTAAAGGAATTAACTTTATTTTCCTAAAGTAAACGGTTCTTCTCATATGGAACAATTTCTGTACTGACATGTAAAATCTGCCGGTAAAAATATAGTACCGGATGATGCCTGACTATTTTTAACACACATTTGTAGAACAAGTGGTTATAAAACAATTTTATGCATTAAAAAAAAAATTTTTTAAATGCTAGATATGGGACGTTAGAATCATGCATAGAACAAAGATGAATGATTTTAGAACGCAAAAGTTATGCAACAATACGAAAATTGTTCAATTTCTGAAATGAAATTATACGTACTCTAAAAAAGTTGAAATTCGCAGAAGAAGAGCCGCAATGTACCATTTTTTGGTAAGCCTATTGACCAGCCACATATTAAGAGGTACCATTTTAAGCCAGCTAGAGAGCTAAACAAAAAGAAATACAGATTAAATTATATCTACAAGCAGCTCATAAACGTTTGCAAGAACGCAATATAGAACTTTGTAATCTTAGAAAGTTTCCAGTGTTGAGTTCAAAGCATAGCAGCAAACGTTTTAAATTTAGTTATGAACGGTAAAGCGAACCGTTTCTAAATGGAGGAACATTTTCTGGACGAATGAGAGAGTAAAGTTGTTTTTTATGGTGGGAAAAATTAGATGACTTCCAAGCGCACAGTACATTTCAGAAAGACCATTAATCACAGAGTTTAAAACATAATAGTAAAGGCATGTTTTTCACATTGTCGAGTGGTACTTAGTCATTACAAAAAGCACTAACAGAGCAAATAGCTACTTTGATATTTTATATCAGAAGAAGACTTGCTTCCACTTTATATCATCCAACAGGACAATGAATCGAAGGATACTAACTAAAAGGCTCATCAGTTCACAGTCGGCAGTTTTAGCTAATGATATTAAAGGCCTATTGAATCGCCAGACCGTGACTTCATATAAAATCTTTAACGAACAACTTTGGACTGTAGCTAAGAAGCTTTTTGAATATATTCCCCTAACAAGATATTAACCGAAGCCGAAGCGCATGCAAAATATATTGGCATAAGTAATCAATTTTCGTGTCGAAAATCTAGAATTTTGTCCACTTTAAAATGCTTTATCAAGAGGAGTGCTGTATTTTTTTACCGGTTGTTGATCGTATATAGTTAATAAATTTGACAATTTTTTTTTGCATAGCATAGACAATCCTTTTACCTATTTTTATTATTGTATCCCTTTTTAAGAAGCCTTGACTTCAATGCTATTTTTTTTACCACAAAAAGTTTCAACAACTAGACTTGTCAGTTGTAAATAAAAAGTAATACAGTCAAGTCTCCCATAACGAAGTGTGAAATATGCAATAAGTTCTCCTATAACGCGGTCCCTTTATAGCGCTATTGCAAGAGTAAAGAATAAAAAAACAAAAGAAAAACACAAAAATTTATAAAAAAGGAAAAACGTTAATCTTTAAAAAGAAAAATAATTTTATGACGCTAAAATTACGCAGTTGATAAATAAAAATGTTATTGTTTTTTTACTGCAAGTGTCATCCGACAGACTATGCTTTATTACTAAAAGAAAAGAAATTTGTATTTCCAATACATACTAGTACTTTCCATATAATTAATCTATAAAAAACCAATTTTTGCTAAAATTTTTTTTTGTGAGATTCCATATAACACGGTATGAATTCATTTAATATATATAATATAAGATATACGAGTAATTTTGAGTTTTTTATAACGCGGTATAAATTATTTTGATTTGCCTCATTTTTAGGTTTCCCAAAATGTGGTTTCCATAGAACGCGGGACGAACAATCACGTTATGGGAGACTTGACTATATACAACAGTACATGCTAAAGGGCTGCACAAGCATACTTGAAATGGCTTACAAGCATATTTTAATATAAAATATTACACATGTTTGTAGTGATGTATGGCTTTCAAGTATGCTTGTGTAGCCCTTTAGTTCATACGCATTTGTACAAACATATGTACATGCATGCAGTTTTACACGGCATACCATTTCTATTATGCATCAAAAAGTGAATTTTTGTCCATTTTGAACGATTCTTGAACTCAAATAAATTTTTCAGTGAAATGTATTCAGACTTTATTAAATATTATGCATTCGCATCGCAAGTGATTTTCATAAATATTTTCTTGAAACTTTAAATTTATATTGTAGTGCCATTCAGGAATTTATTTCGTTTTATAGTTTTCCTTTATAAATTTTAGTTTTACATTTTGACTTGATTTCTACGTTTGTATTCAATAGATAGACAGACGCTTATGCAAATTGTTTAAAATATTTACTTACAAATATATGTGTGTGTATGTGACATAACAATATATGTATGCACATACATACACACACAAATATGTTAACATGCATTTTATTTATTTATTTTCAAATTATGAATGAGTGGTAGCTACGTTTGTTGGTTGTCTGCAAAAATGTCTGTCTTTTTAATATCATTTCTTGTGCTAGTAAGATACATGTGCATGTGTATGCCCATACACATTGATATAATTGAAATCATTTTCTAATAAAGTACTGCAGTTAGACGTTTTAAACCTACATAGCATGATAGATTTCCCAGTCACTCAACTATTTATTTGTGGTATTTATTTTTGTATCCCAATTGTACACAATGTTTTCATTTTAAAATATTTAAACGCCTTGCCCACTACAGCATTCATGCTTTACATGTAATGCCAATACAAAAAAAAAAAATAATAATAAAAAAGAATAAAGAAAAAAATCCCCACCATCGTATAATTCTCTCTTGTAACAATAAAAATTTTTCCCATAAACAATTAAATTGTTTAAACAACAGACAGATAGAAAATCATGTGCCCAAACCATCAGGTATCTCATGAGTTAGTACATTAGAAACACAAAATTACTTAATAAACTGAAGAAAAAAAGAACTTGTGCTTAAGGATTTCCCCAATGATTTCATTTGATGTTTAGTGCACGGTAATTTAAAGGGTTAACCAAATCAAATTTCTTAATATATCCAACGAGATGTACCACATTCTATTAAGGGCCATTATTACAACTAAACGATAACTAAAAGTAGGATGTTTGCAGCAGATAAATGCTTTTTAGTTATTACAAACATACTTTAACTAAAAAGATAGTTGCTCATAACTTTTAGCCTCAACTTCAAACATTTAAAGTGGCCATATTTTTGATTTTAGATATGGCAACCTCAGCAGCCATAGACATTGAAAAATTTTTTTATGAATACACAAAAATTAAACAATACAATTACACAATAAAATAACAAATATTAAAATAAAATTTTAAAAGTAAAGAATTTCTTAGTTATTTGAAAAATAATTATCGAAAAGAAAAAAAGTAATTGGTATTCACAGCAGTGATGCCACATAACAAATATTATTTTTATCTTATTAAGAACTTGTAATAATTTAAAAAAAGTTATTCATCACTTTATCAGTTACTTTAACTAAAGCCAATTATAGTTATCTGAGACCTTATGAGTAAGTTGTAATAATGGCCCTTAATCAAATTTCATTATCAAATTTTTCAATCAAATTTGAATAAAAAAGCAAAAAGTTGATCTGCTTTATCTCCTTTGGGGGTAAAAAGAAACCATTTTGTTGAAATTTCATTAAGGAAAAGAAAAATTGGGGGCGTAACAAAAATAAATTATTTTAAAGAATTTAATTTTTTTTTTTACGGTTCATCCTAAATTATGTTAGAAGAAAATTCTTCTGATCTCTTAGATAGTTTGCACTCTCTCAAAAAAAGTAAACAGATTTTGCCTCTCATTGTCTTCAGTAACCGTTTGATTTTTAAATAATTTTTTATCTCAGTACGATTTTGAACGTCTAGCGTGTTGCAAATTTTAAATATATTAAAAATAAAAATAAAAAAAGAAACGGATAAATATGTGTACACATAGTTGAATAGAAAAGAAACAAGTTTTTATTAAATTTAAATATATAATAAAAGCGTTACATTTAAAAATATATAATTTCCAAAAGTGTAACAAAAAATTAATTAATTAAGAAAATTTAAATACAAAAAAAAAATTCCTTGTGCTTACTAATGTATGTGTGAAAAAAATAAGATATTCAAATGAACAATTTCTACTTGAAATGATTGTGACAGTTTTTTTTTATTACGTAAAGCAGCTGGTTAACAAAAAAAGTACATTTGTATTAAATACGTAATTAATTGTTAAATTATCTTACAAATTATATTCAAAGAGAATACATAAATTAAGTAAACAATTTGTCTTTTTCAATAGTTATTTCCTTTTCAACAAATTATTGTTTATCACTTTAAAATATCGACTCTGATCGAGGGTATTTGTTATTTAAAACAAAAAAAAAATATTTTTACAATAAAAAACTAGGAAATTTATTGTTGGGATTTATGTATACTCGTATATACATAGACTACATATTTAAATTATTCCTTACATACATATAGGTATATCTACATATAGTACGTACAAACAAGCATATGCTTGTATGTATGTAAAACGTCTAATACTACTTGATATATGAATGAATAAATCTAAATTGTTTGCCATTAACTATATATAACGTAAAAATAAAATAAAACATAAAATAAAAACAAACAGAAAAACTCAATTCTAAATAAAATTTAATGTAAAAAGTCTTTCTCTTTACTCCGCCGTCGTATTTTAAAATAATTGTCTCTACACATTTTATAAAATGAGTCAATACTTGAATGGCTTCGAAATTTATCTTTTTTTGTTTTTAATATTTTTCTTAAAAAGTATGCCTATTTGACAACATTTTTTTTGTTAGAATGTGTATGTATAGAAAATGACCACAAACGCTTACTCGTATATGTATGTTGGGTATGGTGCAAAATAAAATTTTTTTTTTATTTTTGAATTTTAATTATTTTGATCAGATTATAATTTATTTTCGCATTCACCATTAAAATATATTATGCATGTTTATAAGCAATTAAGAGTTTTAAAAAATTCTAAAAAGTAAAAGTAGAAAACATGTATATACACTCCGGTTCACTTATTTAAAGGCACTAAAAATTCCATATTCAGCAGCCTGTATCTTTTGTAATTTTTAACCCATTGCAGAATTTTAAAATATAAATGGAAGTTAGACACTTTGAAATATAAAAAAAATCATGACAATAGTGGTTATTTTTTAGGCAATTTATAAAAAAAAGTCCAAAAATGTGCTATTTTTTTGGTTCACAATTGCAATAAACAAACGCTCTCTACAAAAAATCATCCCTTTCTTTATCTACTACAGTAAGATCCCGCTTAACGTGGGGGATAGGTTCCATCAAAGTAGTGGCTAAACGAGGCTATCTTAAGGTATTAAATAAAACCTTTATTTCTTGAAAAAAAAAAAAAATATATAAACAAATAAAATTCTAAGTCAGTAAGATCATGCAGTCTATTCTGTGTTTCCAATTTTCTGCCTTTTTGTCAAGAAGTCACATAATGTAGTTTGCTTTCCTTTTGTATTCTGTTAGAAGTTGTTGAAAAGTGGTTTTGAACTCCTGATAAAATTTGAATTATTTTCCACAAATTGGTCTATAATTTCAGTTATAGTGGTCAAATGGTCAAACATATTTGGAAACTTAGCGCTGTGAGCAATTTCGGGGAATTCCTGGGTTGAAATAAAAGAGCGCTAAACCGAAACAGCTTTAAGCGGGGTCTTACTGTACTTTATAAAGTGGTTCATGTTTTTGCAAGTTACTGAATACCGAATTCGATAAAATATCGTTATACTTGTTTTTTTCGATACGAATGCTTGTAATAATAGTTACTGAAATAATAATTTAGAAAACTTCAATTATTTTTATAACTAAAAATATGAAAAATATAAAAATATAACAAAAATTTAATTAAAACAAATATGTAATACTATTCCTTCCACATTACCTGACTGTGGGGTTCCACATTATCGTCCAATTTTTTAAAGGAAGTTTTTTGAGTTGATTCGGATTTATCTTATGTAGATATTCTTAATACAAAAAAAAAAATAAAATTTTTGTAAAATAATCAGTTGGGCAACCGATAAGCAAACGTATTGGAATTTTTCTGGTGAACATGTTATTATTTTTTTAAGTAGAGGTTTCGCAATACACGAAGTTCTTCTAGTTACTAGCTAGTGAAAATCGTGGAAAAGGGGGCGTAAAAATGGGCATGACTGTTTCAAAAATATATGGCGATTTTGGTGTACAGAGATTATATGCATCAAATGTCAGCCAAATTCGTTGGAAAACAAAAATTGGCTTAGCGAACAAGCAAATAAAAAAAAAATTTAATTTATTTACATAGATATATATGTATGTACTCGTATGTATGTCCATTGGGCCATAATCATAGTCACAAAAAAGTAGGCTTTTTTAAAGAGATGGTTTTTGTTCATAAGCGACTTAGTGTGACTACTCGTATGATTATGGCCCATAGTTACTAAAGTTGTACAAAAATTAAATATTACATACTGAATACTTTTTATTTTTAATATTATTTAGTTAAAACTGGTTACTTTATGATTTGATAACTTAATTTTTACTCGTATTTGCAAAATCTATTATGATAGAAGAGATCACAAAAACTTTCCTTTCCAATTTTACTCAAAAGAATATGACTGCGTGGTAAATTTATTCGAGAGAATTATAGACAGTTTTCAGCAAACTTATTACATATTGTTTGTTTTCGAAATAGTTTTTTGTTTAAATATTTCCGAGTAAATGAAAAATACTAAAATTGACTTGTGATTTGCATCAGTCCTTTTTTCTGAAGCTGAACTTTTCGGTGTGTAGAAATAATTTAATACACTGTTATAAATTATGAGTCTTACGTTACATAATTTTTAATTTGTTTTCAAAACAAATAATTTTGGAATATTAAATTGTTATTTGAAAATAAAATAAAAACAAAAAAATATATATAAAAAATATACCTATTTAACCATAAAACAAAGATCGTTTTAAATAAATTTTAAAATATTCTATTATAAAAGTATTTGAAAAGAAGAATCGAGGAAAGCACAAAATGTCTTGCTGTGGTCAAGTAACAACAATACGCGTACCAATCGAAATGGGCGCTCAAAGTGATGTTCTAAAGGTAAATAAACAGAATGTTTAGTGTATACTAGAGTTTGTTACATAAAACAGAGAAATTTGAGAGAAAGAAATTTGAAAGTTTAGCAACTTTTTACAATTTATTCGAGCTTTCGAAGTATGTATTTGCTAGCATGTTCATATTTATGGTATTTTAGTCTAAAACTAAAGACTTTTATTAAATTTCAATTAAAACTATAATAACAAACTCTAGTATATGCTAATGTTTCTATAAGCTTTCATTATGTTTATCAAAAAAGAAATTAGAAATTTTATTAAGTAGCTGTAGCAAAATGTTTGGCAAAAATATGATATAAGTTTTGTTTGCAACATTTTGTTTTCTTTTTTTTTTTAGATTAAATATGATCCTCGTCTAGATATAAATCGCCGGGTAGGCTTCAGTTACTACAATTTTCGTAGTATATAAATATTGACATTAATCATTTCAAGTTATACATGTTTGTAGTACATACTTTTTCCCACATACACATACGCATACGCATACATACATAAAAATACATAAGTTCTTATATTGACATATTCACATGTATGTATTCTTAAGCAATTAACGTCAACTACGTTTGAATTTATTTATTTCATTTAAAATTGTTATTGTGATGAAACAAATAAATTTCATTCGATTTCATTTCGATGTTCCAAATGACGTTTCGTTACGTTATTATATGGCATAAGTAATTAATTTGTATGTGTTTATGTAATTGAAATTTATTTAGCAAAAATAAATTATTCAGTATCTAATGCAAATGAAAATGCAAAATATCGTAATTGTATTGTGTTGTTAGACAGCTACGCAAATGTGAATTTATGGAGACCTTAAAATTGGTAAATATGTACGTACATACAACAACATATGCATGCATATGCTTAAAAAATTAAAATAATTTCTTTTATGCACACCAAAACATTTTCTTTTCTACGTCATAAATAAATAAGAAGAGAAACGTTAATTGCTTTATATGCTTTTTATTTTTAATTGAATTTTTCGAATTATTAATAATATTAATTAGCCACTGTTAAACCGATATATATATATATATATGTATGTATTATACATGCATATGCAAACGAGTACACTTGAAAATAGTACACATTTATTTCAATGTTCAATAACAAATAATAAATAAAATTAAATTGTAAGAAATGCCACTTAAGTAAATTTTATGAAAAATGCTTTCAATGCATTTAATATTAAAAATAAATATATGGATGTATGTATGTATGTATGTACAAATCTACAAGTACAAGTACATACAAGGTTCTTTCTGAGAAAAAAGAAAACATTTGCTGGGTTTCTATTTTGTTTTGTTAAAACAAAACACGACATCTGCTGAGAGTTTATCAATCGTTTTGACTGTTAAATTTGTGCTATAGGTTTGATCTGATTTGAACAGATATCTGATTGATTGAAAATTAAAATTTTGAAAACTCCCTTGTGTGAGCATTTTTTATTTGTCTGAATCCTTTATCCTTTGCACATCTCATTTTAAATTTTTGCATTCATTATTTTGCTTCGTTTTTTTGTTTGTTTTTTGTTTTCGCAATGTGTTCAATTTCAGGGTCCGGAACAAATTCATGTTTCTAAATTTTATAAAGAATCAAAAAATGGAAAATTTGTGTCATACATAACAGAGAACGTACGTACATTGTATCAAACATTTCGTGAGGGTGCTTACGCTTCCAATAATGGACCATGCCTGGGATGGCGTGAAACATTATCATCACCATATCAGGTTAGCTTTTTTTTTTAATTATTTGTTATAAATAATATTTTGGTGTCCTGTTTAGTGGATCAATTATGATGAAGCCTTATTACGAGCCAAAAACTTTGGATCAGGCCTTTTTGCGTTGGGTTCCCGACCCAAACAACTAATTGGTATCTATTCTCAGAATCGTCCCGAATGGATATTGTATGAGCAGGCCTGTTACTGTTACTCATTGGTTGTAGTACCATTGTACGACACATTAGGGCCAGATGCATGCAATTTTATTATACGACAGACGGAAATGTCGATTGTAGTTGTGGAAGATGATGCGAAAGCGACCATGTTGTTGGATAAAGCACCTCGCTCATTGAAAATATTAGTGACTATAAAGCCAATTAGGCAATCAACATTAGAGAAGGCACGCAGTCGCGGCATTCAAATATTTTCATTTATAGATATTGAAAAACTAGGTGCCAAAAGCAATCACGCTGAAGTGCCGCCCACTGCAGAAGATTTGTGTACGATTTGTTATACTTCAGGAACTACAGGAAATCCAAAAGGTGTCATGCTAACCCATGCCAATGTTGTAGCTGGTGTATGTGCAGTAATATTACAATTAGGTAAATACATTCACATTGTATGTACATTAACCTGTTATTGAATAATTATTGGGATTAAATGTTTAGGAGACCACCGTATACGTGCTGGTGATGTTATGATTTCTTTCCTGCCTTTGGCTCACATGTTTGAACGTTGTTGTGAAAATGGCATCTATTATGTTGGTGGTTGTGTTGGATTTTATTCTGGTGATATCAAAGAACTAACGAATGATTTAAAAATATTAAAGCCAACCATTATGCCCGCTGTGCCTCGCCTCTTAAATCGTGTCTATGATAAAATACAAAATGATATAGCTACCTCGTCTATTAAAAGAACTTTGTTTAACATGGCTTTAAAAGCCAAAGAAAAAGAATTATCAAAGGGTATTCTAAGGCGAAATGGTTGTTGGGACAAAATGGTTTTCAAAAAAGTTCATCAAGGTGGGTAAATATTTTTTTTTTAATTACTTTAATTGATTAATTTAATTAATTTCCAACTAATTCATTAGCTTTTGGAGGTAATTTAAGATTAATGGTAGTGGGTTCAGCTCCATTGGCTGGCAATGTTTTGACATTTATGCGCTGTGCTTTGGGTTGTTTGGTGGTAGAAGGATACGGACAGACTGAATGCACTGGAGCCATTACTTTAACCGTTCAGGGAGATTATATTCCTAACCATGTGGGGCCACCAGTATCATGTAATGCTATCAAGGTACAATTTCTAAATATCTTTTTTATTTCTTTTGTTTAATACAAACAAAATACATTTTCAGTTGGTCGATGTTCCGGAAATGGAATATTATGCTAATCAAAATACTGGTGAAGTATGTGTTCGCGGTTCTAACGTATTTCATGGGTAAGTTCGTTTAAAGTTTTTACATTACTAAGTGTATGTGTACATATTTCCGTTATCCACTAAATATTAAATACATAAAAATACGTCTTTATAAAAATACATACATAAATATTTGCTTACCAATAAAAAATTATTGTGATTTTTTTACCTGAAAGTAGAAAAAAAACACACTTTTATTAAATTATTTCTATGAATGAAATTAGACTAAATTCATTAAATAAAAATTATGCTTAAAGCTTTATCAATTAAAAATTAATTAAAGGAAACTAAGAAAAATTATATGAAAAAGATTTATTGTTTTTGGTTAAGAGGGAAAGGGCTTAAAAGTTCTTTTTATTTTCTTAAAGTTTTATCATTAAATTTTGTTTACGTAGAAATGAATGATAAAAGGTTTATCTTATTGTTAGTGTCGTTGTTGTGATGTACATTTTTAGTTTATTAAAAATGTAATTATGCCAAGCAGACAACGAACTTTCAATAAAAATATATTAAAATTTAAATCAAGCCCGTAATAAATTTTGATATTTAAAAAAGAAGCAGGTAAATAAAATATTTAAACTGTATAAATATTTTGTATGAAAAGAAACAGAATTTTTGAAAAGATTTAAAAGGATCATATATCCTTTTTATGTATTTGTTACTTAATATTATATTTCCGATACATATGCATGTGTATGTAAATAAATCTATAGAATATTTTAATGTGTAAACTTTTAGTACAGTGAAGCTTCGATATAACGAGTCTGAAAAATGCTTTCGAAAACACTTTGATTCGATATACAAAGCCATCAGTGAAATGCTGGTATAAAAAATTTTTAAGAAATACGAAAACAAATAGTTTGACATGCAGTTTTTCTTATCTGAATTGCTATGTAATTAAAATTCACTACTCAAGAAGTAAATAAAAATGAAACACTTCGTTGCATAGAACACTTCATTATGTAGAGGCTTTTGATAACGGAACGGACTTCCACGTACTTAAAAAGTTATATTTTTCAAGTATGATTTCGTTGTAAAGAGACTTTTGAAAGAGTAAGTAAATTAATATTAATTCTACAAAAATAAATTTTTACTCATACTTTTGTACTTGAAACTCAATAATTATGCATTTTATAGAAAAATATTCTGACATTGCGAAGGGATTTACAAAACTTTATAAGCCAATTGTATGATCTCTTTGACAGCAGTTGGCTGAATCAATAAAAAGCGCAGGTTCACAGCAAAAAGATGTAAGATTTATGAATATTCTTTTTCCTTTCTGCGAGCGTTCTTCTAATAATAATAATTTGACTACTTATTTCACCGACACTAATTATATATTTTATATTAAAAATTTTTTATAAAAAAAACACGTTTTTATTTTTATTTCAATGAAAACAATGCAATTTATCAAAATTGTTATCAAACATTTACATAAAAAATTTCATAGAATTAAACTAATGTATAGAATAACTAGTTCGAGCATCGGTTTTATTTGTACTCGAAAGTAACAAAAACGACTTGGTTGGATGACACAAAATGAAACCAATATTGGTTTGCAAAACGGACTTGGATTCTGTGATAGCCCTGATTATATTGACTTTTTTTAATATTTTTATAACCAAAATTGTAAATTATTTTTAGTATTTTGTATTGTTTTATAATAGGAATATTCACTCTTATTCCCATTGGTGTCATCGACACAAAACGACATAAATTTTTATTGTTTCTGATAAGTCTGTATTAAAATTCCCAATATTGATAAGTATTGATGACTGTTGGCACTTATCTCAAAAGTTTTGCTATCAATATTGCCGTATATTTTTTTCATAAAATAAACTTAAAAAAAAATTTTTTTATTAAAATTTTTAGACAAATATTCACAATAATACCAAATTATAAGTGAATTGATGTCGACAAAAAGCGATGTTACTTTAAAATTGATGACTATGTTGCAGACACCAAATGGAATAGTTTTAATAAATTTTTTTTGTATTGTAGTTTGTTGGGTAATATTGAAGTTTTCTATAAACTTTGTAGATGAGTTGAATCATTTGTGAGTATTATAAGTATTTTTTTGAAATTATAAATTAATTTACGGTTGACGTATGAATCAAACCAACTTGTGTGGAAGTGGAAGCATTTTTGTATGAAAAACTTGGCAATAAAGAGACTCAGCAAAAAATGCGTTATATTAAGTTTTTCGTTATATCGAAGTTTCACTGTATAAACATAATTTTTTATTTTTATTAAATGTCATATAATTTCATAAAATTCTCTCTTACAAATTGAAAACAAAATTCATAAAATAATTAAAAAACAGAATGTTTTTTATACATTAAAAAAAATTTTTTTGTGTTTCTTTTTTAATAAACTTTATGAAATATTTAATAACATTTAGGTACTACAAAGATCCTGAAAAAACTGCTGAAACCATAGATTCTGAGGGTTGGCATCATACAGGAGATGTCGGCATGTGGTTACCAAATGGAACACTTCGCATTATTGATCGCCGCAAGCATATATTCAAATTAAGCCAGGGAGAGTATATAGTACCCGAAAAAATTGAAAATATTTATACTTTGAGTCAATATGTTAATCAAGTGTTTGTGTATGGAGAAAGTTTAAAGGTAAATGAATAATAATTATGTTTACATGCATTCTCTCACATAAACACTTTCATTTTAGAGCTGCATAGTGGCTGTGGTTGTACCAGATGTTGACGTTTTGAAACAATGGGCAATAGAAAACAATATCCGAGGCACTTTATCTGTATTGTGCAATAATTCAGAAGTAAAAAGTTTAATACTGACAGACATGTTAAAATATGGCAGGCAAAGTGGATTAAAATCATTTGAACAGGTATGTTTTGCACTTTGTATTGTGAAGTTAGAAGAAAAAAAAACTAGTTAATGGGCTTCCCATATCAACTTTTGTTAAGTGAAGGTTAATTTTTTTTGTAATGTTTTTTTTTTTTTTTTGCTGACTTCTTTTTCAGATTAAAGACATTTATTTACATCCTGATCCATTTTCGGTTCAAAACGGTTTATTGACTCCTACATTCAAATCGAAAAGACCGCAATTGAAAAGTTACTTTAAACCTCAACTGGAGGATATGTATAAACATCTAGACTAGACTAAGTCCAATTAATGAAAAATACCAAAAATCAACTCAAGTTTTAATAATTAACCAACTAATAGTGCGGCCACAAAATTTTTAATATTAAAATAATTATTTATTTGTTTTCTTTTATTTTCATACGACAAGACTATATTTAACTAAAAGTTTTAACTTGAAAGCGTCTGTTGAACAACAAATAACATCCAACCCTTACAATATTAATACAATATCTACACCATAGACTTTTCTTAAAAATTTTCTTATCAAATATTGAATTTAAACTTTGATTATAGTAACGAAAGCAATAATATTGATAAACGAATTAAAAACATTATAAATCACTTTCTCAATAATGAGTATTGATATATAAAAAAAATATTAAAAATAAAATAAAGAAATTCATAATAAATACACTCACTATAACAATAAAAATAACTAAGTAGTAGAAATTTTAGTAATTTTTAAATAAATAAGTAAGAAAATGAAACAAAATCATCGTACGATAAACAACTACAGCATTTTTTTCATAAAGATAAATAAATTTAAAATTTATTTATTTGTGTATTAATTCTTTTTAGTTGCAGATACTGGAATACTAATCCAAATTATTGTACTTTTCTTGTTTTTTTTTCAAATCGTTTTTTATATATTTTTTTTTAATGTTTTAAATTTAAATTAGGAAAATTTATGTTTTATTTAATTGTTTCTGTTGAAATTTCAACTTTGTTATTAATATATGAAATATATGTGTATGTGCTGTACACACATACCTACATACTAGTTGAGTTGTTTATTTTCAAAGTGCCACAAGTCATTCTTGTATCTATTATAATAAAATGTTATTTGTTGTATTAGAAAATACTTCTACATACTTGAAGCAGTACAAATAATTTTATTAAAAAGGAATACTAAAATAAAACAAAATACTTATTTATAACTAGTATCTAAATATAATGTTTACAAAGAGCAGTGTTTTACGAAAAATTGTTAACAGATTGAATGAGAGATAAAGAGTAATTAATGACTTGTAGCACTTTCATAATGAAGGGCTCAACTGTATATGTATATGAATGTATCTACATAAATAAATACAACATAAAAATATAGACACACGCTTATTACATTTATAAATTTAACTCTTTCACTTCTGGATAGATTTTTTTTTGTATATTTTTTGTTATTTTTTTTTGGCATTATATTTATTTATAAATATAAATAGATTTGTATTAATATATTACTTTTGACTTATAAATTTGTATCACATTTATGTATGTATGCATTCATACAATTTAAATACCGTCATATAAAAATTTTACTATTCAGCAAAATATAAAAAAAATAAACAAAATGATCAAGCTTTATTAATTACAACTTTTATATACATACATAGAAACACATACGTACATACATATGTATAATAAAAACGTATTTGGTTTTAAATTTAACAATTGTTAAAATTACTCTGGGGGAAATTCAGAGTGGGTGGGGTGGGTGGCCCTGTCGCAATATGGCTGAAGGAAATCGATTACACGTAAAACTTTTTTAACAAATTTCTAGGAACTCATATTCAGCCAAAATTCCACAACATTTACTCCTCTCTTTTTCTTACTCTTTTATTAATTAATAAAAACAAATTAAAAAATTAACACGTTTAAAATATTATTTACTAAGAAGGTCAAACACTTTTTAAGAAATAGATAACAAATTGTTTTAGGAATTTTTTTTATTTATTATTTTTATTTTAAATATTCATTACCAGAGGCTAACTGGCAACTATTATTATTTGGAATTATAAAGTTTAACAAAAGGCAATGTTTATTCGTGCTTAACTACAATTTATGTTAGTATGGAAAATGCATTATTTTCCATGATATTCTCATGGAAAAAATATTGTTTACTTAGTACAATGTGTACTAAGAAGGAAAACATATCAGTTCAAAATACATCTGCTGGATTAAGGATTATTATTATAACTAAACGATAACTAAAAGTAGGATGTTATCGAACAGATAAATGCTTTTTGGTTATTACAAACATACTTTAAGTAAAAAGTGTATGATAAGCTAAAGATAGGTTTGTGTTGCTAATAATTTTTAACGTGAACTTCAAGCATTCAAAGTTGTCATATTTTTGATTTTAGATATGACAACCTCAGCATCCATAGACATTGAATAATTTTTTTATTAATAAACAAAAATTAAACAATACAATTACATAATAAAATAACAAATATTAAAATAAAATTTTAAAAGTAAAGAATTTCTTAGTTATTTGAAAAATAATCGTCCAAAAAAAGGCGAAAAGTAATCGGTTTGCGCAGCAGTGGTACCACATAACAAATATTGTAATATTTATGTTATTGAGAACTTGTAATAATGGAAAAAAGTTATTCATCACTTTATCAGTTACTTTAACTAAAGTTAATTATAGCTATCTGAGACCTTATAAGTAAGTTGTAATAATGGCCCTAAATCGAGTTTATTAAATCGGACACAATGTGTCAAGTTTATAGCTGCTGTGTCTAAAAAAAATTGTAGTCAGTTCTGATGTACCGCAAGGCAGCCATCTTGGCCCTATATTATTTTTGCTGTTTATTAATGACTAATATTTAACTCGCTACTTCGTCAGCGAAGTAACATACTGTCGCTAATATAATTTAAGTGAGTGAAGATAAATCTGCCGAGTTATATATGTTTTAACGCGACCCGTTTCGTTTTTTAACATTTGTAAATATGTTTTTAGTATTTATAACATATTTATAAATGTGTTTAAGAGAAATATAAGTGCATGGTTACAAATATGCATAAATACGTTGACTTCTCACAAAGATTACGGGATGGGACACATATCATTTTAAAAGGTTGATCGTCTAGATTTGTAATCTACCGCCCAAATACTCAGAAGTTACTTTGGAGTATTTTTAAAATTTTTTTGATATTTCCATATACCCCAGAGATGTTGCTTTGAGGGATTTTTACCATGCCCAACTTTGCGGAGGTACCATTACCGACTTTGCGCATTAAAATTACAAAAACTCAAAAAGGAATTTAATTTGCAGGTTCTAAGCTTTTTGGAAGTGTTTTAACATTTTCGGATAATTTCGTAGTTTTTATTTTATGATGCAAAACGGAAATTTTCGCTTATAGAAGTTTATTAAAATAGAACATACATACTTGCATTATTTACTATTTTAATTAATTTTATATAATGTTAGACTATAAAAATATTTGCCAAAAAATAGAGGTTATGTTTATTTCGACAAATATTTGTGTAATGTGACCGTAGCTAACTCCTCCTCAAATTAAAAAATGAGTACTTCTTTCATAAAATCTACTTTAAGTCTACAATAGCAATTGAGTTTTTAGTAGCGTTGCTTTTAGAAAAATGAAAATGTTTGAAAAAAGATTTAAAATTTTGTTGTTGTGTAGACTCGGCTCACCTGGCCAGCTGTACATTTATAGCCTAGTAGAGACATAAACCTCCTATAACATTCATGTGCGTGCATGCACCGTTCTGATTAAATTATGTAAATATAAAAGTCTAAAAAAGAACTTGCGCTCTCGCTCACAAGAAATCGCAATGTTATTATTTTAATATGATTGCTTTATTTTATTTAGTGTCATTTTCAATAGCAAATAAAATTCATTCATCATTTGTACGCAGGACTTGCACAAGGGAAGTTTCTTTTAAAAATTAAAAATCAAAAGAAACAATTTACAAGCAATAATTTATTAATTTATTTTAAATTTTTTTTACACAATTTATAAACTTTTTCTTCACACCATAACCGTTTGAAAAGTTTAAAAAAATTAGAAAAATGTCATGTCTGGTGAAGAAAATAAAATTAATATCACTGCGTTATAATTTTCTAATAATTACAAGTATACTTTTCTCTTTACTGGGTAAGTATGTCACAAGCAATAAAGTTTAAAGGATAGAAAATGAAATGTGTTACCACTCACTGTTCATGTAACAAATTAAAAAAAAAAAACGAAAAAAGCAACTTTTAATTAAAGTTAGTTGAACTAATCATTTTCTTTTTCTAAAGCATAATTTGGCAAAATTCGAATGAATTTTTTTAAAAATAAATAAATCAGCAATATTTTTATTTTTAATTTTTTTTTATGATTTTTAAATTACAAAAACAGTTAATAAAAGTTAATGTAATAAAATGATATAAATAAATTAATGTGAGTGTTGTGCGGTTGGGGAGATGAATATAGTGACTTGTAACATTCTAAACACATAGAAAAATCGATTTTTATTGTTATAATTTTTATGTCATACATGGAAAAGCACAAGAAAAAAAAAGGATGTTTTTTCTTTTAAGCCGATAAACTGTTATTTTCAGCCGTAATAAATTTTCTAATCACACAAATAATAACAAAAGATAAATTTGTACTAAGAAAGTTAATTATGTTTTTATTTTACCTGACTGATATCGATTACATTCAGCTACATCCTGTCAAGGTCTACAATTAAGCGCATTTACTACAAAAACTCCCAGGGTTACCAAATACACAACTAAATCACCGGCAGTAAGTTTTCTAAGCCCTTAAATGAAACACATTGTATTCGTTCACACCAACTAAATTTTGTCTTTACAGTCCTCGTCAATGAATCATGATGCCACAGCTTCCCTATATCGCTTTAATGCCACAAATGGCATAACTTGTATTTTAATAAGCGTTGATGGGTTAATAAGCATAAAATATCGCAATAAATTAAATGAAGATGTCGAAGCCGACTTATATTTACCAGATGATCCCGTTTTAAATGGAGAGTGTGTAGAATCGAATTTGGAAATTTTATCACTAGAATTTAAGGGTTTCAAATTGCAAATGACATTTAGGAAGGTAAAATATTTGTTTTGAAAATAGCTCCAATATGCGATAAGCTTTCCCATTTTCTTTTACTCACTTTTATTAAATAATTTTTTTATTTATTTACTTGTAGTCATCTGGTGGCGAAGGATGGTACATTAATCTATTTGAACTTTCTTATTCTTCTTCAAATCAATTATTTGAGCATCCAGATCGGCCAGGGTTAGATGTTAAGCTAACGTCACCTTCCCATACACCCATGTATTTTCCAACACCTGTTGGCAAATCGTACGTGTGCGATAAAGAGCAAACTGTTGTAATGTACGCACCATTGGACTCAGGAGACCAGTCAGGTCATATTGCACGCCTTTATCTAAGAGATTTACATATGCAAAGTTTTATGTTTAAAGAAAGCGGTAACTGGGGACCATCATTTCATTGCAGCGCTACTGGTTCATACAGAGATGAAACTGCACCATTGGCAGTAGGTACAGCATTGGCGATAGCAGTACTATTAACCATTTCTGGTTATGGTGGATGGAGGTAAATGTTTCACTAAGTTATTTATATTTTTAAAATCGGCAAACAAAATTAAAAATCATAAATTTATATTCTTTTACCATCTCAGGTATTTTAAAATAAAAAAGGTTCAATATGGCACCATGGAGTAAATCTCAACAAGCAAAAGAAAAATTCTAAAATAATTTATTAACATGATAAACAAGAAAAAATAATTTCTATTTAGGAGTGTGTGTAAAGATTATTTACTTTAATTAATAATCTTATTTACTATAAAATTACATTAAATAAAAAGATAAGATTAATTAATTTAAGACAAAAACAAATTAAAAAAAAAATAATGAATTGCAAACGTCTTCCATATTGTTAAAACTTAAAAAATAATTAAAAATAAAGAAAGAAAACCTGAGCCATCAAAATTTATAATTGATTAATTATTAAATATTATTATTAATATTGAAAAGTATTTCTTGTAACATGTAAAGCACTGACATATTTTCAATATTTTCTAAACTCAACTATCACATTTTCCCCATAATCTAGATGTTGTTATTAAAAATTTAAATAAAATTATTTTAAATTAATTACATATTAAGAAAATATACACAAATACAATATAAAACTAAATAGTAAAAAAAATGTTACAGCTGATAAAACAAAATAACCTGAAACTTAATAAAATAAAAGGATGAAAATAATTTACTAAAATTTATAAAACCCAACCAATATTACGTTTAAACATTAAATATTCCCTTAACACATGCATACACAGACACAGCCACACACATGTAACTTTATTGCCAAAAAACAGAAACCAAAAAAAGAAAAGAAAAAAACAAAACATTTTAAATGCATAAGAATAATACATATAATTATAAAATTAGATTGTGTACGAGAAACTCAGAGATGAAAATACACACACACACACATTTTAATCGATTTAAATTAAATTTATTTGCTACAAAATAATAAAAACATACATAATTAGAAATCATTTTCAGCTACACGCATACACATACATACACAATATAAATTATATTTAACTAAAACTTAATGTGTTTCTTTTTTTATTCTTAATATTATTATTTAACTCGTTTAAATCATAACTAGTACCTTCAGTCAAATGTTTAAATTAATAAAGAAAAAGTAATAAAATTGTTTCCAAAAAGAAAACTTCATAAAATTTTATTATTGAATTAAAAACAGGAGTCTAATACCCGCATTCGATAGCGAATAAGCTATCGTATCGAATATTTCGATATTGTGTCGATTAAGCAAATCACCGCATACGACATCTATCGAATCGTAATTTTCTTCGTCTTCTTATCTTCTTAATATATAAAATTCGACTGTACGTGTGTTTGATATTGTACTCATCCTAAGCGGCTGGACCCATTTAGTTGAATATCTTTGGGTTACGCCTTGGAAGGCTGAACGTCACAAATCCACCCGGCAGGTGGCGCTGCAGTCGGTATCTGGCTTATTTATCTTATACCTGTTTTTACCCGGCCTTGCATGGTCGATTTCTTAGAGTAAGAAAATCGAAAAATTTTATATTTTTATCAAAGCCCAACTTAAATTTTTATGAAAATTAAAATAGACCACACCCACTTTTTAAATTTTTCTATACTTTTAGAATTTCTAGACCGATTTGGCATAGAGCAACTAATATTTTTCTCTTTTTAATTATTTTTCAATATAAATAAAAGTTGAAGGCAAATCAACGTTTTTCGGGTCAGCTAGTATTGTAATAGATTTATACGCAAATGTTTGTCAAATGCAAGTAATTAAAAATAAAAATGTAGCATGAGTTTAGGCAACAATTGTGCTAAAAGAATTTGTGATAATGTGGATGAACAATTGCTGCTTCTGGCATTTTTTTCTTCAAATTCAAAACATGTAAATTTATTAAAAACTAGTTGACCTGGCAAACGTTGTCTTGCCTTAATATTTTTATATATTCGACCTTCTTACACTAAGAAATCGTACTCATAGAGTAAAGAACCGTGCGAGACCGGGTAAAAATAGGTATATATAGCGCTACCTGCCGGGCGGATTTGTGACGTTAAACCTTCCAAGATTATACATATAAACCTTCCTCTTGAATCACTCTATCTTTTAAAAAACTGCATCAAAATCCGTTGCGTAGTTTTAAAGATTTAAGCATACATAGGGATATAAGGACAGAGAAAGCGACTTTGTTTTATACTATGTAGTGATTTTAACAACTTATGCTCTCATCCAAAAAAAATTTATGTAGACTTTAAAGTAAAATTTATGAAAAATGTTTATGAAAACTTTCAATAACGTTGACTTTAAATTCTAACTTAAACTAAATTTTTTTTGAAACTGTTTGTTGACCATGCTCGTTAAAAAAGTAATTTGTTTTTAGTTAGGATAGCCAGTTTGCTATCTAATGATATTTATTAAGTTTATACTGGTTCGAAGACAGGCTACCGAATGCTATCATCTCAAATTACGATACATTTTACTCGATATCGACTGCCATGATACCAAAATGAACAATTTCGATAAATTTGAGTCAATATCGAATGCGGTATATTGTTACTCTGAATATAATGGTTGGAATCTTAAAACAGAAAACTCGTTTGCACAGGATATTACGTAATAGTGTAAAAAAACAATCAAGTAAAGAATGCACGCTCAGTTATCAGTTATCCCTAAAAGTGTTAATAAAATTTAATAAATTGCAACGATAAATTATAGACATATCAATCGATCTAAGGAAAAATTAGAAATTGTTATTTTACGGAAAAGATAAAAGATGTTTGCCATTTCTCAATTGATTCTTCAATTGTCATTCTTCCAGGGTCATGTTTAAGCTTTTTGTCTTTTATTTGCAAATAACGTTCAAGGATCAGTTAGTCGATGTACTTTTGCACATACAATATTTTAGAGTAAATAGCCAAAATTTTATATAAAATAATTTAAAAAATTTCAGCATGACAAAGAAGAATTAGCTGAATTAAAGAGAACACTTTTTGAAACATTTCCAATAAAACAAAGCTGCCTTTCAATGAACAATTTTAATAAAGATAAATAAAATTTGGGTGTAATAAATAAAAAATTATTAAAATTGGATAAAAAGCTTTCAAGGATTTAATGATTTCTATAATTCATGCAGCTCATTTAGAGATCTTATCATTCAACCTACTTTCAACTCTTGGTCTCGCTATAGATAATTCTTATTTTACATACACATAAATAAATACACCACACACTTTGTTCTCGTTGCGCCAATGCTATGGGAAACTTCAAGGTAATTCATAGAATTTTCTATTAAATTTTATTTATAAATCAAATACATAAATGTACTACTCCCGAGATGTTTACTAACAAATCTTTCATTTAAAAGAGTAGGTACAGGTAACACACACACAGTCACACATACTCGCATACGATGTACTACTTACTGCTTTAGTGATTTAAAATGTTTATTTTGTTTATAAAACATGCATTAACTAAGTATTAATGAATTCCATATCTTACGTTTATTATTGCTAACAGAAAGAAAAATATTGTTTATTTGGTCTATCTTTTAAACAGAGCATTTGGTACTGCACCGTGTATACAAACTTACTCTGATTGATGGCTTAAAGAAATTAAAAGAAAAAAAATGAAAGAAAAAGGTTGTAAGGCAAAAAAAAAAACAAATTATTTAAACAAATAAAAGAAAAAATTTTATTTTTGTATGTGCCAATGTATGAAGAAAAAAAAAATCGAGAATACACGCATACTTTAAATATGTAAGTATTGATGTGTGTATACAGACCCATTTTATGAAAAAGGGTATTGTCATACTGAATCATTGACCATGAAGGCACACCACCAACACTATTGCCAGATTTAACGGTTTTTAGAGATTTTCTGTTTTTCTTTTTTAATCACAAACTATTGGAGGCCAAATTTATAAAAGTGTATTGAACGAATTTTTCATGAAAATTTATTTTCTTTTCTTAAAAATAAAACTCAAATAAATATGGGAAAATTTCAAAATTATTTTAAATATTTATTAATCGTTATTAAAAACCTTTTTTATACACAAAGCAATCTGTGTAAGTGATTACAAATAAATTAGAATAACCACTTTAAATTAAAAAAGGAATTTATTTAATTTGAATCTAGCCATCAACAGAGAGCATAAATTTAAGTTTAATTTGAACAAGTTAAGTTCGGCTGTGCCGAATCTAATATACCCTTCACTGTGTTACATAAATATTCATATTTTTAAATTTCCAAGATTCTTCTCAAATATCAAAAAAAAAAAAAAATATTGTATAATTGAAACGTCTAGTTTATTAAGCTTGAGGTCGTATTATAAAAAATCATTTATTTATTATTTGAGAGAAATGTCAATATAAAAATAAATTTTTATAATACTACCACAAGCTTAATGAACTAGCCATTTCAATAAAAAAGGTCAAATCGATTTAAAAATTAATTATTATTGTTAAAAAAAAAAGTAATGACAAATTTTGATTAAAATAATTTTCTTAGAATACCTATTTTTTTTTTACTAATCTTAAAATAAATAATTCATTTCAGTTCATGAAACTAAAATTAACAAGTTCTAAGAAAAAATCTTTTCTGAGAACCTTCATTTTAAAAATAAATAAAAATGTCTGTATATATAGAATATAATACAAAATAAATATATAAATCTTGTTTATTTGACCTTTTTTATCTGAAAATAAATAAATAAATATTTTTTAAGCTTTTAGGTCTTTTTATATATTTTAATTATTATTAAATTAATTTCCAATATTTCGACACGCCTTCGTATGTCTTTCTCAAGGAAAATAATTTTATAATGAAATGAAAATTTTTTTGATATGTAAATAAAAATTATGATACTAAAAACTTTTTTCAAATTTTTTAAAAAACATATACAAAAACAATAACAACATTAATAACAATTTTATACAAAACACAATTTAACAAAAAAAAACAATATTCATTATCTATATATATTATATTCTATCTCTTTCTTACTAAATATCTATAATTTTGTGCTATATTATCTGTATCCATTTTAAAATTAATTCTACTATCATTTGATACATTTATTATTTCTAACATTTCTAATAAATAACGACGTTTATAATTATTTTCTCTATCTAATATTGAAACATCTTCAAATTTCGGATAATGATTCAATTTTGCACAATGAGATGACAAAGCTGTTTTTTGTGCATTAATATTTCTATATCTTTGATCAGATTTATGCCCAGCTATTCTAGTTTTAAGTTTGTTTTTAGTTGTACCTACATATATTTTATTACAATTTTCTGTGCTATTTCCACCACAAGGTATTCCATACACTACATTAGATATTTCTAGTTTATTTAATTTATCTTTCATTTTTGTAAATAATTTATTTAATGTATTATATGTTTTGTGTGCCATTTTGTAGTTATCCCTATCAAATATTTTTGATTTTTCCAATTTTTCTGATATTTCTGGTACATATATTAAAGATTTATAAATTTTATTTTCCTGTGTTCTAATTCTGTTATCCTTGTTCCTATATTTATTATTTTTCAATAACTGATCTATTAAGTTTTTTGGAAAATCATTATTTCTTAAAATATTCTTAATTATTTCCCTATTTTTATAATGAAATTCTTTATCACTAATTTCTAAAATTCTTTCTATCATATTATTAGCAGTATTTATTATAATTCTTTTGGGATGTTTAGAATAATAATTAATTATTCTTCCTGAAGATGTTGGTTTTTGATACCAATCTAGGACTAATGTATCATTCCTTCTTATAAGTAAAGTATCTAAGTAATTCAGTTTTCCATCTTTTTCTTTTTCAATGGTAAATTTAATATTGGAATGAAAACTATTAAATGTATTTAAAATATCATCAATTGCATTTTCTGATACTATACAAAATAAATCATCTACATATTTTGTTAAAATTTTTGGCTTTTTAATTAATTAAATTTTAGCAGATATAGTTATGGAAAACTTACTTGACACTTGCATTTATAAATTAATTAAAAAGCCAAAAATTTTAACAAAATATGTAGATGATTTATTTTGTATAGTATCAGAAAATGCAATTGATGATATTTTAAATACATTTAATAGTTTTCATTCCAATATTAAATTTACCATTGAAAAAGAAAAAGATGGAAAACTGAATTACTTAGATACTTTACTTATAAGAAGGAATGATACATTAGTCCTAGATTGGTATCAAAAACCAACATCTTCAGGAAGAATAATTAATTATTATTCTAAACATCCCAAAAGAATTATAATAAATACTGCTAATAATATGATAGAAAGAATTTTAGAAATTAGTGATAAAGAATTTCATTATAAAAATAGGGAAATAATTAAGAATATTTTAAGAAATAATGATTTTCCAAAAAACTTAATAGATCAGTTATTGAAAAATAATAAATATAGGAACAAGGATAACAGAATTAGAACACAGGAAAATAAAATTTATAAATCTTTAATATATGTACCAGAAATATCAGAAAAATTGGAAAAATCAAAAATATTTGATAGGGATAACTACAAAATGGCACACAAAACATATAATACATTAAATAAATTATTTACAAAAATGAAAGATAAATTAAATAAACTAGAAATATCTAATGTAGTGTATGGAATACCTTGTGGTGGAAATAGCACAGAAAATTGTAATAAAATATATGTAGGTACAACTAAAAACAAACTTAAAACTAGAATAGCTGGGCATAAATCTGATCAAAGATATAGAAATATTAATGCACAAAAAACAGCTTTGTCATCTCATTGTGCAAAATTGAATCATTATCCGAAATTTGAAGATGTTTCAATATTAGATAGAGAAAATAATTATAAACGTCGTTATTTATTAGAAATGTTAGAAATAATAAATGTATCAAATGATAGTAGAATTAATTTTAAAATGGATACAGATAATATAGCACAAAATTATAGATATTTAGTAAGAAAGAGATAGAATATAATATATATAGATAATGAATATTGTTTTTTTTTGTTAAATTGTGTTTTGTATAAAATTGTTATTAATGTTGTTATTGTTTTTGTATATGTTTTTTAAAAAATTTGAAAAAAGTTTTTAGTATCATAATTTTTATTTACATATCAAAAAAATTTTCATTTCATTATAAAATTATTTTCCTTGAGAAAGACATACGAAGGCGTGTCGAAATATTGGAAATTAATTTAATAATAATTAAAATATATAAAAAGACCTAAAAGCTTAAAAAATATTTATTTATTTATTTTCAAAATAAATATAATTTAATTTAATTTTACAAACATTTTTTAAGCCAAACTTATTCAATTAAATTTTTAATATCCAATAAAGAACTTCAAATTAAAGGCAAAAATCAAAAAAATTCTCTTCTGATACTTAATGCTGTTACACTCAAGGCATTTAAAAAATACAAATACAGACACACATTTGTACTGGTTTCATGTTTGTATGTACAACCATTACGCACATGTACAGCTTAAATATTTCGAATAATATGACTAGTTTATTAAGCTTGAGGTCTTATTTAAAAAAAATGTATTTTTATATCGATAATTCGCTCCAATTTGTGTATTTTCTTCAGCATATAATTATAAATTATAAAAAATTAAAAAAAAAATTAATTTTTTTTAAATAAGACCAAAAGCTTAATAAAATAGTCATATTATTTAAAAGAAAAAGGTCAAATAAAAGTAACAAATATTATAATTAAATATTTAAAAAACAAAATCAAGAATGAATGAAAACCCGAAATTTCGGTTGTATTTTTCATTTTTCTTTCCCATTTGTAGACAGATTGACCTCATTTTTTTTTTTCAGATAAAACTGCATGCCAAGTTGTTTTGATTGCTTTGTAATTTAGACAAAATACGCAAAAAACAAAACAGAAGTTTTTTTTTTTAAACAACACAAATCCACGAAGCTTCTTCGCTTGCCTGCAGAAAACACCCAAGGTCTAGGCAGCGATCGAACCTGCGACCCCCAGATTGATAGGTTAGTGTGCTACCTACTAGTCTATTAGGGCACACTTTCTTTTTTTTTTTTTTTTTAAACACAAATCTGCGAAGCTTCTTGGCTAGCCTGCAGAAATAGGTAAGTGCGCTACCTTTTTTTTTTTAAACAACACAAATCCGGTTATATTTTTGATATTTCTTGGCCATTTGTAGACCAATCGTTCTAATTTTTAGCACGATTTTTTGTCTGTTTTGTTTTTTAGACAAAAAAAAACACCAAAAACTCACTCAGAAAAATGGTCACAAATAAAGGTAAGCCGCGACGGTGTTCCAGTCATAGCTCAACCATTTGTAGACCGATGTGGCTGAATTTCAATAATAACTGAAAGGCAGAAACAACTGGCAGACTTATATGCTATACTTTGCTGTACGTTGTCTAGGGACTTCAGAAAGTCAATTTTAACGACTAGACAGACAGACATCGCTTATTCAATTCCGATTGCCCAAAATCAATTTGGATAATAACAAAGTATTTTTTAATTAAAGTTTAATTATTTTTAAAATTCAATGAATTAAATCATTTAAATATATGAATTTGAGTTAATACGTGAGAAATTGAAAGCTAAAATAGATGAAGTGAACGAAAGATCAAATTAATTGCTCAATTTCTCACGTAAGCTGAATAAGCCTTTATGGAAAAAGCGATATATAAATATATATATATATATATATATATATATATATATTTTTTTTTTTTTTTATGAAGAACCCTCAACCGAGGAAACCTCTTGGTTTTTGATAATAATTTTAAAATTACCTTTAAATAGCCAACAACGGCAAACTTCCAATTTTTTTCTTTTATAATTAAAGAAGTAAAAGTCTTACATACAAACAAACTTTTAAACCCTTTATGCAAGCTATTATTGATGCGAATAAATTGTGAATTATACAATGATTATAAAGAAAAATTATTAATCTGAAGATAAAAGGAATAAAAGAATTGTAAGTATTTTCCTTACAATCTTTGCTAAAACCAAAGTGAAAACCAATTTCCGTTTCTATTCTATCTCTCTTATTTTCCTTCGCTAAAGACCCATAAATTATATTTATTTCAAATAACCCTGGAGTAAATATAATATTAATCTTATGTAACGTGGCCTCCTACATAAGGTTAGTTTAAATAATTTACATTAAAATTATTCACCGATATTTATAAGGGTCTAGAATATATAGTCGTATACTTTATAGGGTATATCATGTACCGTATAGAAATTACAAGCTTATATATACCTTTTTCACTTTTTGTGAAGGGTATGAAAATAAATTAGAATAACCACTCTAAATGAAAAAAGAAATTTATTTCATTTGAATCTAGCCATCACCATAGAGAGTATAAATTTAAATTCAACCATGATGTAAAAAAATTTAACATTTCTGAATTGTGTTTTAAGAAATAACCCACCATAGAATAAAGAGTTTTGCGTTTCATTGAAGGTATAACGATTTAGTTGATTTTGTATTGAAACTATTTGGCAACAGTGTTTTGTGTAAACATATAAGGCGGAGTTTTCTTTAGATTTTTTTTTTTAATTTTTAATATTATTGAAGTATTATGTAAATACGTACGTATGTATGCATAACTATATCGCTAAAAGTAGTTTAGAGTAAATAGTCAAGAACAATAACCGAAGCCAAATAACAATTTTCCAGTAGAGCACGACCATAAAACTATTTTACTCTTGTAAATATATTTTTTCGTATTGCAAACTCTGCCTGCAACAGAATTTTCGGCGGCTTTAATGTTTGAAAACAAAATTTTGTTTTATCATAGAAAGAAGCAAAATTATTTAGTGTTTGATAAGATTGAAAAAAAAAAATTAAAATTAGAAATATTTATTTTTTTTTAACTAGTTTTAAATTAAATTATAAATTCAAAACCAAATGTTGATGGGATGTAAATTGTACTAGAGGCATTGTAAACACTAAATACACTATATTTTTATTTGTATAATTACGTTTTAAAGGAATTTTTGTCCTTTATTAAAATGAAAATCTTACAAATTGTAAATAATCGTATTGGAATATTAAATTTTATTTATTTTGCTTCTCTGGGCATGGTCTTATGGCCTATTGTTTTCGTATACATATTTCGATGAATTATGTTAGAAAGACATTTTAAAACTCAACAGATACGTTCATCTAAAACACCGCCTTTATGAGTTTACAACCTCAGACTAATTAGGGCACGAAGATTTATATTTATACCGTTGTAAAACACCTTATGCAGTTCTGTTTGTTAATGTAAATAAACATTTGAAAATGGAATGAAAAATAATAACCCTTTATCTTTAATGGAAAACACGTTCACGAAGAATTGAAAAGTAAGCAAACAAAAGTAAAAATTTCAAAAATTAGAGCAAATTTTACAAAGAAATGAGGTGTGTAGTTAAAATGCGAAAAGTCTAAGTTAACACATGAACAAATAAAACTCAAGGCTCAACATTAATCATAAACAATAAGAATGGATTTTATTTGGAAAATCTAAAACGAAATTAACCTTGAAAAATTAACCAAATCCTACAATTACAAATACATAAACTTAAGCAACTGCTACTCGTATAAAAAATTTAAATGATTTTCTAAATATTTTGTTTGTTGGAAATATTTGAAGATTTCATTCACTGGAAGCTTTTACAATTTCTTTTTCTCTAAGTTTACGAGTATTTCTTCTTACATTTTAGATTGTATGGTTTTGAGAGTTTATTTAATATCATTGTGAATACCAGCCTGTCCAGACACTCATGTTTCACTTGTTATTTTTTTCACTTACTGCTGCTGCTGGTTTATACAAATTGTGTTTGATCTTCTACAGATACAAACATACTCATATTGTATATGTGTATGTACTCGTAACTTATATACTCATACGTATGTACTATTATTATTATTTTTTTTTTTTAATGAAAAGCATATACATTTTTTGTTGTTGAACTTTCAACAGAATACAACATAAACAATTTGTAGACTTGTAGTTATTTTTTTAACTCCAAGTTTTGTTGACTTTTCTCATTGGCACATCATTTGATTTATCGATATTTTGCCATTGAATAAACGCTTCATAGCGTTTTTAACATAAAAATACAAGAGAAAAAAAAAACCAAACAAACACGACTACAAACCATTTCCAAATATATTTATAATTTATAAAATAATTACTTGGACTAAACTACCGTTTATTAACAAAGGGCCTTCTTCCTTCATCCCCTCCTACCAGAAGAAAAAAAATATTTTTTTTAAATTTAGGAATTCGAATGAATTTCGAAAAGAAAGATGTTTTTTTTTTATAATTTTGTAGAGGCTAAGCAAAAATTCAGATAAACAAATTAGTTCATCAAAAAATGTATTTCCATATTTTATTCATCAATCACATTGTAGACATATAACCTTGTCTATATGCTGTCAGGATGTTTTATTACATTTTAGTAAAAATATTGTAAAGAAGCTAACACTCATGTCAGCTTAATTTAAAATTGAATTAATTATATTTTCAATTCATGTTAGCACTTTTGTATTTACACCAAATGTAACCGATTCCGGTGTTGCACCGACTATCATCAATAATAAAGAGCAACGTCCTCTCAAATTCCGTTTTGCTGAAGTCCAAGTTGTTATTAAATCGTTAAAAGCAAGAAAAGCAAGTTTGCTCTGCGAACGATTCTCTTTATTTTCAACTCTGAAATTGTAATGATTCCTAAGCCAGGTAAGATGTTATGTAAGTAGCTTCATATCGTCTAATAAGCTTGTCCAAACCTTTTAAAAAAATTCGAGAAACTAAGACACCATGTCGATACCAACAATTTGGATTCAGAAAAATGCACAGCACAGTGGAATAAGTCTTGTCTAAGCAGCTTTTGAGAATAAGGAATACTGTTCAGCAGTCTGGCACGATGGTCTATTGCACAAAACGTTCATAAGTTGTTCAAGAACTACAAACTGATCGAAATCTGTTTTATCTTCCACCAGGAACTAATCTTGGCTGCTTCTTGTACAGTTTATTTACTGTGGATATTCCTACGAGTCAAGAGACTCATACATCAACCTTTGCAAATGATACTGTTTTCCTGAGTAGTAGCAAGCGAACACCTTCAATCACATATAAATCAGTTGGAGAAAAGGCTTTTCAAGTGGAAGATAAAAGTAAATGTTTCAAAGTGTGTACACGTTATGTTTACACACGATATATGGTGTTAAAATACAAGAGGACAACCACGTGAAAAATCTTGGTATTCATCTTGATAGACGTCTTACGTGGACTAGTCACATATCAGCTAAAATAGCTCTACTGAACTTAGATCTTAAAATGCTTCTGTATAAAGCCCATTAGGCTTATGGTGTTCAGCTGAGGGGAACTGCTTCTACCTCAAATGTTGCAAAATTACAAAGAAGAGAGTCAAAAATTTTACAATTAATCACAGGCGCTCCTGGTACATTAAAATTGGAAATATACATAAGGATCTAAATATTCCTCACATCGGAGAGGAAATCAAGAAAGTCAGTACACTGAAAGAATTTTGTTCATATATCCAATGAAGTTTTTTTATTAATTCAATGAAAAAATTCATTATTTATCATCCAATGACACACTTCATTAGAACAATGAATCAAGTTTTCATTAAAAATTATTTTAATGAAAACTTTCATAAAATATATGAAACTTGAATTTTAAAAGTGTCTTTCAGCTGCAGATGTCACGGTTCAACTCCCGGTTAGGGACAAAAAAATATTTTTATTAAAAATTTTTGAACGCACCATACTCATTTGGATAAATTTATTGCCTGTTCAGCGATGTCACAAGAAAACCAAAGCGAACGAAAGCAAAGCACATTTGTATTGAAAACAAAAATAAATGTTTGTACACTGTTTTTGCTTTTAATACAAATTTGCTTAGCTTTCGTTCGCTTTGGTTTTCTTGTGACATCGTTGAACAGGCCATTACTTTTTGTTTAAATTATTTTCAAATTTTATTTGACTCTGTCAGGATTCGAACTTGGGACAGGGACACATGCCATTAAGAAGCTTTAACTCGCAACTCAACAATTTCAGCTACGACGCTTAGTTGTACGATTAAGATTGCGAAAAAAAAAAAAAGAACATCCTATGAAATTTTAATGAAATTTTTTTTATGAAATCTAATGAAACAATTCCAATGAAACTTCTTCATTCTGAATCATAATTCTTTCAGTGTACGAATTATATGATGAAAGTCATGGTGCATCCCAATCCCCTTGCTAGGGACTTACTTGTTTTTGAGGGCCACACTGTATGACCATCAAATTGAAGTTGCAGTGGCAATGGAAACTAAATCCTTTATTTATTTCTATGTATTTTTTATATAAAATTTTATTAAACTGTTAGAATAAGATTTGAGTACATTTTGTAAATTTCATTTACGAAGATTCTAAATTAAAAGAAAATTAAAAAAATGACTAATTTATTACTCACGCTTTAGCTCATTTTTGACTTATTCAATAATCCCATAATAAATAATTCCTTATTGAAAGTCAAGCTCTGAAATAGTGCCATCTATGTGCAGGAAAAAATAATTTTATTTGCTTTAGTAATTGTAGCTTAAATTTCATTGTGAATTTATGTAAATACTTAAGCTAACAAATATAAAGCATCCGATGAGGAAAAAGGAATTTTTCCGAAAGCATCCAGTGTCTGGGAGTAATATAATTTTTTCTATATAGTTCAAACAAAACATATAAACATACCTGATTGACTTTCAATAAGGAATTATGGGATTATTGAATAAGTCAAAAATGAACTAAAGCGGGAATAATGAACATAAACTTATAGCTGAAGGCCTAAGATGCCATTGCTCCCCCCTTTTTTTCCTCTTACCTTATAATTGTAATTTAAGAGAATTAATAAATAAATAAATAAAAATATAGCTTAATTAAAATACACTTAGAATTATAAAAAAAAATGTTAGCACTTGGCCTTACATAAACATATACATACACACACTTTAAAATTTATTTTAATAAAACTTTCTCCAAAAACGAAAGACTTAGAAAACAAACTTATACTATTTGTACATGCAGGTACGTGCAGAAGTTTTTAGTAATTTTTTAACCATTCACACATACACAAAAGGATGTTTCGGAAATTAAATAAATTATCATAAACATACATACAACAAAATAAATACACATATTTGTAGCAAGTTCAACTGGAAACGGTGTAAGAAAATGTGTTTAAGTTAAAGAAAGAATTACAAATCATACAAAAACAGAGAAGTATGTATGTATGTATATAATCACAAGACACGTTTTAAAGGAAACGCATCTTTTGAGTTTCTTAAAAAATAAATTGTTTTTATTTTACATGTACACACACACATATAATAATATATGTATGTATATATTTAAAAATTTCATGAAACATTTCTACATAATATTTTCTTAGTTTTTTTTTTTTTAATAAAGTATTTAAAATAACTAAATTTTCATGAATATATTTAACATAAACTATGTATTTACATTACAGACACTTGCAGACGTGGATATGTACAGAATAAAACAAATAAAGTTAAGTGTTTTTCTTTAGAAATTATAAGCGTTGTAGCTAACCCCGGAGAAAAGGGTATAACAAAGCGAGAGAATAATTGCAATTAAAAATATTCTGGTACCTTCCATAAGTAACACCCTT
Organism: Thelaira solivaga; assembly: GCA_947397855.1. Classification (NCBI taxonomy): domain Eukaryota; kingdom Metazoa; phylum Arthropoda; class Insecta; order Diptera; family Tachinidae; genus Thelaira; species Thelaira solivaga. The sequence continues at coordinate 20,181,066 of OX377613.1, forward strand.
AAACGTTTTAATTTCGGAAACCTCTACAAAGCATATTAATTTAATTTTTATCTAAGCTAAGGGAGTTAACCCTTAACCAAAAAAAAATTAATGTAGACTTTAAACGTTATCGAAATTTTTCATATTATAAAAATTGAATTTTTTTATATAATTTTTTCATAAATCTATATTTACAGTTATAACCCTCAAATGTTTGTTAAAAGAAAAAAAATTATTTAGAAATTCTTATACACAATATTAATTTTGAAGATATAAATAATGAACTGAATGCATAAACTTCAATTTTTTAAATTTTCAAATATATAACTCGATATATTTTGAAATTGGCTTATTCTGAATTTTGTACCGATTAGGTTCAGCAAATTCTTTAGTGCTTGAAAAATTATCGGCTGCAGAACTTACAAGACATTTAATCCTTCATTTTTACATTAACAATAAATTTAATTACTTTATTGCATTTCATATTAATTATAGCGAGTAGTTTGTTGATGTAATCATACTGAACACTTAAGCCATTTACAGAATAAGCCGATAGATTTTTGTTAATGTATAGTATCCGTAGATGAGTTTAAGTAGGATAGTTTAATCTAAAGCAACTAGTAGTATAAACCTGTTGTTGCCAAGCGCACATAACAAATAAATAAATGCAGAAAGACTAAAATCAAAGAGAGTTAAAATGGTCGTGCACATATTGACGATTTCAAACCGAACTAAGCTAAAATAAATTGAACACATTAGCAATATGGTTTCATACCTTTTCAAAGAAAGGCGGAGCCATTTACACGTAAGAGCGAGACAATAACTATAAAAAGAGTTAGAGAGGTACACATAATACTGAATTTGAAAAAAGTAAGCAACATCGATGGCAGTAAGTGATTTGAGTTTGTGTATAATGTTTGTGATGAAAATAAGACCGACAACTTTTGTGATGGCTGAACAAATTAGCACCGATCATTAGCTTCGTGTATGCAAACGGGTGTGAACAAGCTGTTTAAAAATTAAAAATTAAATATTTTTCAAAATATGACTTAAAACTATTTTTAAAACGGTAAGTCGCACAAATTTTTTTATTTAACAAAAAAGTCACTGTCAAAAAAATGGTAATTAAATTGCCATTTTTATTTTCAGTTGTGTGACTGCAAATTGAATATGAAAATTGTTCAATGTTTTACAACAAAGTGATAAACAAACAACATACGTTCGAGTATTCATATGAAGAACAGTGTTGTGTTTTCAATTTGTGTGTTCAAAATTAATTTAAAAAAAAAATTTTATAAAAATAACGAGAATTAAAACCGTATACTTAAACACGTATAAAAATAACTCTACAGTTTGGTCACTCACATGGCAGTAATATAGAGGCTCATATTTGACAAATGGATACTAATTAATTGCAGTTTATGTAAAGTTTTAGTATGTTTCTAAATTATCAGCGCCACCAACGGGACCAGTACTACTATCAACATCTGCTAACAGTCAATCATCCTCCACACCTTTAAAGTCAACATAAAGTGCGTTACCAATCATTAACAAACCGTGAATTATCATTAACACACGAAAAATAATAATAATAAATAATAAATGGTAAATAAATAAAAAATAAAACGTTAAAATTAACAATAATTTAATAATTTAACGCAAAAAAAAGTGAAAAATGTCTAATTAACATAATTGCAGGAGAGATTCTAACTAAATAAGAAAGAATAAAATTAACATTTCACCAACAACAACACTTCTACTGAGTTGACACTAACAAGTTCCGCTTCCGTTAATTGTTGTCATTTTGATAATTTAGTGTGGCGCGTGACACATTTGACACGCAAGTGTTAAACGGTTACTATAAGGAGTTAAAAAAAAATGCAAAACAAAGCAAATCAAAACAAAACAAAACAATAAAATTATAAAGTGCAAAAAATTGGTTTAAAGAATTTTTAATAAACAGAAAGAAAACAAAATACAATTTAGGAAGCGTTAAAATATTTTTCCGCCGCAGAAAAAAAAGTGTGAAAGTTTTTGAATCATAAGAAGGTGTTAAAGAAGAAAATATAAGCAAGAAAACATTATCGTTTTCCATATGCACATTTATTGCTGGCAAATATAAAACCAATTAAAATTTATGTGCACAGAACTACAACGAAAAATATTTAACAGAAAAAAAAAAACTTTTAAAGAAAATCACTAATTTGTTTAAAAAATTTAAATTTTTTGGAAAGCATATCAAATACGAGTTTAAATACTTAATTTGGAAGTAATGCGTAAGTTGATGCTAAAAAAAAAATATTTTTAACTAAAAATTAATTCATTCCTTTAATGATTTCTTTTTATTTTAATTTAATTTTATTAATTAAACTAAGTCTGTCTGGCTCAGCTTGTGTGAAATCCACAGTTACGCTGGTTGTATAGGTAGCAGTTGATTAAAACTTATTAAGTTTTGAAAAATAATATGACTATTTTTTAAGCTTGAGGTCTTATTTAAAAAAATTTATTTTTATAGCGATATTTCGCTCCAAATTGTATCCTGAAGAAGCTACACAAATTGGAGCGAAATATCGATATAAAAAATTTTTTTTAAAATAAGACCTCAAGCTTAATAAAATAGTCATATTATTTAAAAGAAAAAGGTCAAATAAAACTAACTAATAAATAAGTTTTGAAAAATATTTGGTAGATAGAAGTGGCCAGCTGCGATTGCTAATGTCTAGTTTTTAGAGATTTATGGTTAATAATACCGCCGGCTTTTAATAAATTAAAACAAAAACACTGGGAAACGTTAGCCAATTATTTTGTAAAAAAGAAAATCATGTTTAACATGTTATATTAAATATATGCATGTGTGCATTTATTATTGAAAAAAATATTTTTCATACATCACACAAAAGTAAGCATGTGTCTGTTGATCTAGCATCATTCACTTAAAAAATTTAGATTAATTAATTAAAATAAATAAATATAAAGTCACGAATGTTTCTAAGCAATACATATTTAAATAAATAAAAAAGTTAATTTAATATTCTGAATACACATGACAGAAAAACAGTAACGACAACAACAATAGTTAATCCCGCATGTGAATATTTCTAATTTTTTCCGCTTTTAACAATATACTGGGCATGTGCGTGCTTATGTACTCATGTGTGTGTGTGTGTGTGTGTGTGTGTGTGTGTGTGTGTGTGTGTGTGTGTGTGTGTGTGTGTGTGTGTGCAGCTTTGTAAACTTAAAGAATTTTTTAAAACAATTTCTACCAAAAACTGCTTGAAATGCAATTTAATTTAAAAAAAATTTTTAACTTTGAAATTTCTATTGTGAATAAGAAATTTGTTTTTTAATTTATACACATACAAACAGAATCATACAGCCCAACACACATGCGCACATAGCTTGTATGCATATGCTAGGGTTATTTGATTTTTTTCCTTTATAATTTTATAAATTTTTTATTACGATTATTGTTGTCGGCGTAGTCTAATAAATTTTATCCTCAAAAATGCATTTGGAAACTTTTTTCTGTTTGAACTAAACAATTCAATTACTCCTATTCATCGTTTTTGTATCTGATTTCTTTTCAAAAAATGGTTTGTGTGTGTAGATTGTAAATTATTCTAAGAGTGTTTCACCATCTACAGGGAGCAATTAAAACATGTTGTTTGTTTATGATTTGAACAAAAAGTTTCTTACTAAAACCAATTTAGCCATCATCAGAAGTTTGTTTCAACACTTTTATACATAACAAACATTTTACTTAAATTATGTGCAGACAGAAGAAGGGATCCCTCAAATTTATGACATCTCAAAACATTAAAATCAGTCGATTGCCAGGCGGACAAACGTTTATTTTCTTTTTCTCTTTTTTTAATAATAAATTCACTGTAAGGTTCTTTTTTGCCTTTTTTATTTCAAACAGTTATGACGCATATTTACACCCAGTCACTTGAGCGTGGCTAAAAAGTACAATATAATTTAAAATGCCGACACTCGTACGATGAGTGAATCAGGCGAGATACATTCTCTATAAAGTCATACAAAATAATATAAAACCAAACAAAACAAGATGTGGTAGATGTTTTGGTAGTAGAAATTCTTAAAATATTTTTGTGATTTTGATTGTGATTGTGCTTGTAGCTGACGATTTAAGAATATAGAGATTTTTATTGTATCAACATAATATTGCGGTCTTTTTGGTTTATACTTGTACAAATTTAAGTAAATGTATTTAAGTCTAACGTATTAAAAAACTATTTAAATTAAAAAAAATGAAAAAAAATAAAAGCGATTTTTTATTACACATTCAAATTGCCCCTGTAAAATAATAAAATTATGAACGTTTTTATAAGCAGCCAAAAGTTTTACCCAGAGAGTCTTAAACTTTTATTTGCATTTTCCTTTGTTTACATAAATAAAAATATAACAAGTTAAATACGGCTGTGCCGAGGCCTATGTACCCTTCACTATGTTTCCACATTTTTTATATATATAAAAAAAAAAAATATATAATTGAAACGGCTAGTTTATTAAGCTTAAGATCGTATTATAAAAATTTATTTATTTATTATTGCAGCGAAATATCGATTTAAGAACAATTTTTATGATACGAACACAAGCTTAATAATGTAATCATTTCAACCAAAAAAAGTCACAAGTAAAAAATTATATAATATAAAAATAAGAAAAGAAATGAAAAATATTGCTAAAAAAAATTTACTTTGAGTACCTATTTTTTTATTAATCGGAAAATAAATGATTAATTAAAATTAACAGGTTCTAAAAAAATCTTTCTGAGAACCTTATTTTTAAAAACAATAAAATGTTTGCAGAAAATATTCAAAAGAAATGCAAAAGATATATAATTTAGGGGCGCCCTGTAGGTTGGTGCATAGCGCGTTAACCTATCAATCTATAATATATTTCGCAGGTTCGATTCTTGACTAGACCCTGGGAGCAAATAGTCAAAGTGCTCGTTAAATAAATTTAATCTTAGAATTAATTTCTAATATCACATAATAAAAAATAATAATACAGGCATGTTCTGAAAATCACATTTTGTCAATGTGATTTGAAAAAAAGCGTTCTGTGCATATAATTTTGTGATTTCAAAACGTTTACCTAATACACTAACGTTTTCAAATCACTTGGTTATTTTCGCGATTATAGGACAAACGTTAAAAAAAAAATTACTTAAATATATTATTCAAGCGTTCTTTATTAATTTTGTTGAACATTTAGTTGTTTTATAAAAGAAAAGTATTTAACAATTAAATAAAATAAAGACGACTTTTTTGCTGTAAAATTTTAATTTGTTCTTGTGTTTTCTTTTGTGATGAAAACTGAAAAATCAGATGTTTTCTTGTGCTTTTGAAAAGATAAAATCACACCGAAAAACACAAAAGCGGTGCGGTTTACAGAACAGCACAAAATCACACGTGTGATTTCAAAACCACATGTGATTTGAAATCACGTTATTTTTAGAACAGACCTCATAATATAATTTAATTAAATATTTAATTTAAAATCATAAAATTATTTTTCATTAAGATGTCTGTATTCGTAATGCTTTTAAGCGAGGGATACACACATCAAATTTTAACATCAATCCATCCTTTTGCGTGGATTTTTTTTAAATGGAAGTCATATGTATACGTTGTGTGTGAATTTGACGCAAAGCAAAACTATTTTAATTTTTTTGATACACACACAAATTCATAGATTGATGTTGAAATTTGATTTTTGTATCCTACCGCTTTACAATCAAGGCATTTAAAAGATACACATACATACACACTTTTGTATAAGATCAATTAACTGGTTTCGTGTTTGTGTGTACAAATATTTCACACATGTATAGCTTAAAAATTTCCATTAAAAAACAAAACAAAAAAATTTCAGTTTGTTTTTTTTTTGATTTTTTGCACAGATATTATGACTGTTATTTCAGATCACGCATCACGTTCTTTTATTCGTTGTTTAGTTTAGACAAATTATCCAAAATTGGTAAAAAATAGAGGTAATTGTATTTTAGAGCTCATTGCTCAGGCATTTATGGACCGATTGGATTGAATTTAAATAGAAAACTGAAGACAGGAACTTCCAGCAAAGAGATATACTAAGCTAGAAAATCTAGAGAAATTTTCTAGGGACATCAGAAAGTTGATTTCAACATCCACACGTATAGACGGATATCGCTAATTCGACTGCGGAATATATATATTTTATAATGTGTCTCATGCACGGTGTTGAAATTACACACTTAATGACAAACTTACATATGTATACCCCATTCACTTTTGGGGAAGGGTGCAGTAAATGCAAGCTAAAGAAGTTTATAAAATAGTTGATTGATTTTGTTTTAAATAATAGCAAAATTCCTCTTTGACTGAAATACAAATACGAGTGTGTAACAAAAAAATATTTTTTTTTAATTCTGTAACTCTAAGTTGTTTAAAAAACAAAAAGCAATAGCCCAGCTTTTAGTTTTATGACACAAATTTTTTTATTATTCATTTCGAATAAATGAATAAAAGTTTTATAAAATATTTAACAAAATATTAATCTTTATTTGTGCTTAGTTCCAGAAATTGTGTTGGTTTTAAAATTTATTCTTTTACTCATGATATTCTCATGAGTTATTTATTCAGTACAATAAGTACTGAAGGGGATAGCATACCTATATGGACCATTTCATCAGACGCTACTCTGAACCTCAGTAGGTTACTCCCAACGTTTCTTGCAAACATTAGAACCTTTATATTGTAAAAGCAATTGACTAAATAAGAATTATTAATCAATAGTTATAAAAAGATTCAAATATTCAAACAAAAAACTCAGTAAGCATTGAACTGAATAAATAAATAAATTTCCCAACCAACATTTTAATATTGAAAACTATATATTCTATTGTTATTCTTCTCTTCTCTTTTACATTTGAATGCCAGGATGGTATTACTGAATGTAATTAAAGAGTATATGAAAAACAAAAACAAAAAATTATAAAATATAATAAGAAAAACATAGGGTTTCTCTACAATGAGCACTTGTATTTGTATATGTAATAGAAATAATTTTATAAAATTGTTTTATAAAATATTTCAAAATGAAAGCTTCGTTCGCATACAGTCATGTTCTGAAATAACGGTGTTTTTAAAGCACGAACGATTTTAAAATCATGTAAGTGATTTTTTGATGTTCTGGATATCACGAGATTTTTAGCTTTTGAGTACTGATTTTTACTGTTCTCAATTACGAGCTCTTTTGATTTGTTTACAATAAATTTTGCTCAGAAAAATAAGAACTAAAAATCACAAAAATTAAAACAAAAGAAAAAAAATGTCCACACAAAATAAAGGGTATTTTTAAATTAATAAATTTACGGTTCCCTTGTGAAAAATAATAAATTTTTTGACAAGAATTTATAAAAAACAATTCAAATTAAGAGTATTATTATGATTATTATTATTCAATATTTAATATTAGAAATTAATTTCAAGATTAAATTTTTGTTAACGAGCATTGATAACTATTAACTTCGGCTCCCAGAGTCTGGGCAGGAATGGAACCTGCGATCCTTACACTGTTAGGTTAGCATGCTACACATCAATCTAAAGGTGTATTTTGTTAAGGAATTCAAAGCAGTTAGCTGGCCGGTTTCAAATCACGAGATTTCAAATGATTTTGTGCACAAAACACCTTTTTCGTGATTTTAAATCACTTTGAGAAAAGTAATTTTCGTAACATCCCTGTGTGTACACACAAAGAAAAACTATGGTTGAATATGGTCACTGCAAGCATAATTTGCTGTCCGCAAAAATATTATTTTCAATTTGAACTTTCTAAATAAGCATTATATGATCACGATCAACATGTTTCTAATTATTTTTAACCATGCAATGTTTAGCGTCATAAATATGGTTGAATTTGTCATATTACTCTTAATAAAATTATAGCTGAAAGGTTAAATATGTTTCTAGTAAACATAATAATGAGAAAAATATGGTTGAAAGTGAATTACTTGGCAACAATACTAGTATATATAAAGTGAGAATAAAACAAAATGATGATGTGGCTGAAGGGTTAAGTGCGAGTTAATTCTTCTTAAAAGTAAAATTGGAAAAAAAAATTCTAACCCTCTGCATAATGTAATAAATAAATATAAATTAATAGAAACGAAAAAAATCAATAGAATTAAAAAATTTATATAAAAAAATTTATTAAAAAATGTATATATGTAAAAAATTAAAAAAAAATTTGTTAGCCCTGACCGGGGGTTGAACCGCAACATCTGTAGTTGAAAGAGATTTTTAATATGCTTGCTTTATGCAATCATAAATCTAACCGTACTATGTTTTCAATAGAATTTGATTTCCTCAACCTTATTTTTTTGCGTGTATATTGAATTACTTTTCTTAAATATTGTATGAATGCGTGAAATGAATTTTATTTCAATTAAACAAATTTTTTGATTGTTTTAGAAGATATGTCGACTTCGCATATTTTATCAGCTGTTGATCCTCATCCAAATCAACCCACAAATGGGGCACCTTCTCCACAGCATTTAATTGCAGAACATTTAAATGCAAACAATCACGGCTCTTTACAGCAACGAGGCAGTCCCTGTGATACGGAACAAAATCTTCACGTTTATTTGGATGATCGTGAATTATGGCTGCGGTTTCAAAATCTGACCAACGAAATGATCGTTACAAAAAATGGTCGGTGAGTAAATCAATTTTGGTTTATAGTTTATATTCGTATGTATGTTTTGCTTTTATTATTTTTTTTTTTGTTGCTGTCCATATTTACACGTTTGTGAGGTGTTAAATGTTTACAAACTTTTTATTTTGCAAATTACATTTGAAGGTTTAATTTTTTCTGTTTATAGAATTCAGTCTTTGTAAAAATATTGGAATATTTAATAAGTTCCTAACGTTTTCTAATACAGAAAAACAAAACGTAAAAAAAAAGAATTGTAATTTTGGTTTAGATATTAATATCAAGGTGTTAATTAGCACCGTCATAGTTCTCGTTTATTTAAAAAGAAAATGAAAATATAAATATTTGTACTCGTATGCAGTAAATAATATTTTTAATATCCTATTTTTATTTGTATCACTGCTAACTGCTAAAAGTTTTAAATGCAAATAAAACATATATTTGCAAACATTTAATTTAGTCCAGTCTGTTCAACTTTCTATACTAAATTAAAAAGCTTTTCAAGTAAAAACTGAAACGTAAGCGTCTAGCTAATTTTAATAGCTATTGAACTAAGATTGTTAGACTCACTAGCATAGTTTCAGTCATTAAGGGTATAACCTTTTACATTATAAGTTTCCATTGTAGAATTCGATTCAGTTTTTTCTTATGACCAATTTTATAGAAACAATGTACGAAAGGTGTCTCAGTTATAAACACATAAGTACTAACAAGTTAAAAGCCGTCATATTCGGGAACATTTTTAGAGACGAAAGTTTCTTTTATCCATGATAAAATATTTTTGTTTGAATTTTTTTTTTTTTTTTAATTATAAATGTATTTTACTAATATCATATATCAAGATCAATCTCATTCGTATTCATAAGCAGCAAAAATTAATTAATTGTAGTCGCATGTTTCCTGTGGTAAAAATAAGTGCATCTGGCTTAGATCCTGCTGCCATGTACACACTTTTATTAGAATTTGTGCAAGTGGATTCACATCGATGGAAGTATGTAAACGGTGAATGGGTGCCAGGAGGTAAAGCTGAAGTGCCTCCATCTAATCCCATTTACGTGCATCCAGAGTCACCAAATTTTGGAGCCCATTGGATGAAGGAACCCATATCGTTTGCCAAAGTCAAATTGACTAATAAAACCAACGGCAATGGTCAAATTATGTTAAACTCTCTACACAAATATGAGCCACGAGTACATTTAGTCCGTGTTGGCTCTGAGCAGCGTCATGTTGTTACTTATCCATTTCCAGAAACACAATTCATAGCAGTTACAGCATATCAAAATGAAGAAGTCACTTCATTGAAAATAAAGTATAATCCATTTGCTAAGGCTTTCTTAGATGCCAAGGTAGGTTTGTTATTTTTTCTAATTTATTCGGCCATTAAAAAATTAATAAAAACATCAAACATTACACAAAGGAGCGTCCTGATACTTTATATTCTCATGAGGCTCATTATGGTTGGGTGTTACATCCTTCATCACATTATACAACAGCCGCTGTTAACACGAGTCCCTCATCTTTGTCATTAACCGAATCGTCTTTAATACCAGGCAATTGTGACCGGTACGGAAGATCATTATCAAATCGAACATCTGCTTCAAATAGGTCTACACCGTATAGTAGACCACGCATAGTTGCAGGTTGTAGCTCAAATGGAAGTGCAGAAAATTCCTCTTCAACTCAGGCTCCCGCTGCTTCTCAAACACCCACTAGCATTCAGTCTACTTCACTCGGTCTAACAAATGCCGTATCTAGTAGCTTTACAAGTTCCTATTCCCAATCGGGTTTTACACCTGTTGAACCTACAACGAGTGCAACTGTTTTTTCCTATCCTGCATCATGGCAAACAAACACAAATTATTGGAACTCTTCCCCGGTACCAGGACCCATGCCGGTAAATACAGCACGGGTTTTAAGTAAGTAAATGTGGCAGCTTAATCTGAACATTTAAAAACATAATTTTTTTTTTTTTTTTTTTGTAACAGCTTCTCATAACTCTCCATCACCTACCAGTAATGGCTCACCAACATATACTTCTCCTTCTCCTAGTTACACAATTCATCATTTAACTCCTCATGGTCATGGGCACCAATACAACATGAGTCAATCGGTAAATCATACTGCTTCAGATATATATCAAACTGTTTCTTCAGCTCCACCCTCTCAATCATATGGAACAACATCCCATCAAGTTTATCATCCCACTTTAACATCTCCTTCTTCCCATCAACTTTATCCAAATGTGTTAAATACTCCTACTGCTTTGGGTTATTCAGGCAGTTCTTGGCACAATAGCACTCCAGCTGAATATGGTTTATACCAAAATCCGGCTGCGTATGCTTACCAGACAGAATATATACCTTTAGTTTCAGAAATTGGGTAAGTTTAAAACGAATTTGTTTCCTTAACCATAATAACATGTGTAATTTAATAATATATACTTTAGTTATCAATGATTTTTCTTTCCATTAACAACAATCCAGCCCTCTAGAAGCTGTGGAAATTACAAAAACTATCGATCCTGTAGCTCAAGATTCCTTATACCAAAATGCAGATGAATCTACAAGAGTGCTAACCTTGGATTGCAATAGTCTTAAATCTAATCCTACTACACTTGTACATGAAAATTCTTCCAAGATTGAAGCCTTACCAACAAGTAATGGACAGCCAATAAATAGAGTTTCGTCAGCTGATACCAATACTGGTAATGTTAGCACGGCGACAACAACATCTGGCAGCTGGACTCCCCTTACTCCACCTCAAAGTGCTTTACAGTAGAGAATGTATTAGTTAGTAATTACTCGTATTATTTAATTTATTCATTCGCACGTAAGTATGTATAACAAAGCCTTAGATGCAAACATACAAAAATGTTCGTTCTATTAAACACTTGACATAAAAAATGAGTGTCGGTACGTTGTTTTAAATCATTAAAAATTAAATGCTAAAAAATCAAATTCAATTATTTTTTGTAGTTTGAATAATATTTCTTTTAAATTGTTTAAATTTTCATAAGTTGTAATTTTTTTAGACTTAAGAATATTTTTATTTTAATAAATAAAAACAGGTACTTTGATACCCCTTTAAAATGCATTTTAAATGCGTCCCTCTATCTAACAAAGTTTGTAATTAGTTAGATTTTGATTTGAAATAGGAATGAAAATTTTTAAAATTTTTTTTATTGTTGCATGTGAAAATTCAAACAAGTTCTGGCCTAAGAAGAAAAACAAAACAATTTATACTCGTACTTAGTTTTACCGGGAACAGACACGGCAATTTTAGTTGCGCCAATTTCTCTTAATTCTCTTTTAAAATTGCCGAAGAGTTTTCACAACAATTTTGTTTCGGCAATTTTAGCATTCTAATTTATTAATTCATTCAGCATTCAAGCTGTTTGTCTTATTTTTTTACAGCTTTAAAAGATACGAATGCAAAACAAAAGAGAATTACGGAGTACAAGCAAGTTTGTACCCCTTTATACTCTTCTTTCCTCTCTCTCTCCTAGAAAATCAAGAGTTGCGCAACTGAAATGATCGTGTCTGTTCCCGGTTTTTCAAATTGAATAAGAGAAGTTCGGCTGTGCCGAGTCTTACTGTGTTAGCCAAATAAACATATGTTTCCTTTTGAACATAATACGATCTCAAGCTTAATAAGCTAGCCGTTCCAAAAAAAATCAAATAAACTTACAAATAAAAAATTATTTTCTTTGAATACCTCTTTTTTATTAATCCTAAAATAAATAATCAATTTCAGTTCGAAAAACTAAAATTACCGAGTTCTACGAAAAAATACTTTCTGAGAACCTTATTTTTAGGCAATAAAATGTCTGCAGGCACTCAATTTTTAATATTTATTAATTAAAAAAAGATAGGAAACAAAAAAAAAATATTTTAATTTAATTTTGGAAACGTTTGCAAATATTTTTATATATCAACAAAGAACTTCAAGTTAACGAAAAAAAATTCTCTTTCTTTTGTATTAGTAATTCTATTACACTATAGTACCATCACTGGCACTTGACCTGTGTAGTGCCATCACTACCACACAGAATACACACACACAAATATACGCCTTTGTATAAAACAGACTACTTAGGTTTGTGCTTGTATGCACAAACATTACGCACATGTACAGCTTAAAAATGTCCATAAAAAACAAAGCACAAACCTAAGTTTTCGGTTGTATTTTTGATTTTTCTAGGCAATTTGTGGACCGATTGTTTTTAGTTCTTGTACAGATGCTACGACTGTCATGTTTGACAAAACTGTGTACCACGTTTTTTCGTCCGTTTTGTATTTTAGACAAATTAGGCAAAAAACCCACAAAAAATGGTCAAAAAATAGAGGTAATCACAGTTTTTGGCTCATAGCTCCGCCATTTATCGACCGATTCGTCTGAATTTCAACAATAATTGAGAGACAGAGAAAATTGACAGACTTTTCTGTACGTTTCTCAAGGACTTCAGAAAGTTGATTTTAACGACTAGACAGACAGAAGGACATCACTTATTTGATTCCGCTTTTCATAAGGATGCAGAATATATATACTTTATAAGGTGTCCAATGAACGGTGTAGGAATTACAAACGGAATCACTTACAGTGAAGGATGAGGTTAATGAAAACCTAAAATTTCCGTTGTATTTTAGATTTTTTTTGGCCAATTGTGAAACGATTGCTAACAAAACTACGTACTACGGTTTTTTGTAATTTATTGAACTGAATTTAAGTAAACATTGAAGACAGAAACTTCCAACAAATTGGCATACTAAACTTCTCTGTAGGTCTTTTATCGACTTCAAAAATTTTATTTCAACATTCACATGGACAGACGGACGGACAAAGGCACATGAGTAAATCGACTCCGCTATTTATAAGGATTCAGAATATATACTTTACTAGTTGACCCGGCAAACGTTGTCTTGCCTTAAAATTTTTATATATTCGATCTTCTTACACTAAGAAATCATACTCATAGAGTAAATAACCGTGCGAGAACGGGTAAAAACAGGTAGTAGGCAAATAACCCAGATACCGACTATAGCGCTACCTGCCGGGCGGATTTGTGACGTTAAACCTTCCAGGATTATACATATAAACCTTCCTCTTGAATCACTTTATCTTTTAAAAAAAAAAAAAATGCATCAAAATCCGTTGTGTAGTTTTAAAGATCTAAGTATACATACAGACAGACGCGGGAAGCGACTTTGCTTTATATTATGTAGTGATGATAGTGATAGGGTGTCCGATGTACGGTGTAGAAATTTCTTACTTTTTGTGAAGAGTATAAAAAGCCTTATGATTGCAATATACAATTTAAAATGAATAAAAATACAGAAACGGCTGATAATTTCTCACTCAAATTAATAAATATTTATTTCCGCTTTAGATGTGTAAGAAATCAAGTTAAAAACTGAGTTTTAATCTCAATTAATGAGTATATTTATAACGAGGATAGAGAAAACTATTATTTTTCAATCATTTATGTATGGGTTTCGTGAAGTGTTTTTGTTTTTGGTTGTCAAATCTCGAAACCTGTTTGTTTTTTTCGACTACACTCTACACATTGCGCATGTCAAGTTGAAAGAGCAAAAAAAAAAGCTTGATTTTATTTATCAGTTTCTCTAAGCGATTAAGCATCATCCCACCCTTTCTATTTAATATAATACGTGTTTATGTACACACTAGTGTGTGATTTTTCCTTAATATAGTATAAAAATAAAATTATCTTGGCGATTAATCTTGCATGTGTACTCATACGTATATTTTTTTATTATTTTAATTTTGATTATTTTGGTTTGTTTGTTTTTTTTCTTCGTGCACTTAATGTGCATTCTATTACTAATTTATACATTTATCCGTACAAATCCGCTTTTAAATGTTGTCAACCTAAAAAGAATTTATTTCTTTTTTTTTTCTATAAACTAACAAAAGATATACATTTTTTCAGTGAAATGTTTTTGTAATAAATACTTTTACTTGAATTGGTTTGCTTTTCTTTTTACTTTTCATATATGTATGTACGAGGGTTGCCTTTTATATTTCGCGATTTGGCAGCCCTGGTGTTGCAACCTGGCAACTGACAGCTGTATCGTAAAGTTGGACATTTTTGAGGTTATACGTACTCAGAACGTTTTGACATATGAGCGCTATTTGTGTTGTTTACAGTAACTTAAAAAATTCATCTCGGCCCAAACATGGAATTAAATCGTGAACATTTTGCGATTATTTTTTATAACTTTCTACGTGGATTAACTCAGCAACAGTGTATGGATGAACTTAATTAAATTTTTGGCGATGAAGCTCCATCAAGGACCAGTGTTTATCAATCGTGGTCGTAGTTCACTCCACGACGAATTTCGTGAAGGTCGTTCAAAATCAGTTGTTGCTCCGAAAACCATTGCTGCTGTGCGCGAACTGATGTTGCAAGATCGTCATGTGCTTAATAGTGAGATTGAGACAACCTTAGGCATTAGTGGGACCAGCATACATTCAATATTGCATAAACATTTGACTGTCAAAAAAATTTGTTCTCGTTGGATCCCACACAATTTGTCAATCGCTCAAAAAAAGGCTTGTGTCAGAGTGGCAAAAGTGCTTCGATATTTGGTTCAAACGCATGCAAAAGTGTATAGATCTTCATGGGGAATATTTTGAAAAATAATAAAGTGATTTTCGATGATTAATATTTGTTTTTGTTCTCTAATTCCAACATATAAAAGGCAACCCTCGTATATGCCTGTAGTGTGGGTTAATAGATGAAGGTCAAAGACAGCAATTTGATAAGAACTAAGAAAAGTTATTGAGTTGGGTAAATACCGTATTTTTAATGTAAACCTCTTGTAGTTTTAAAATAAAAAAAACTATCTTGATCCATTCATGCAATTTTTAAAGATATATTTTCTATTTACTCTGGCCACAAAACAAACAGGGATCTTTCACTACCTTCCACTAACTCAATCCTCTCCTTCTTTTATCTTTTATTTTAAAATTATTTTTAATAAAGTTATTAAAATCGGCATATTAATTTCCTTTAATTTTACGTGTTTAGTTAAGTGCATAAAAGCTTTTGCTTGTTTAAAATAATGGAATAAAGTAAATATATAAATAAGTAATTAAAATTGTTTCTAATCACTGAATTATCTTTATTTCAAGGTGAAATTATACTAAATGCATTTATTTATTTGAAAGAGAAAAAATAATTAAACTACTCCCTTTAGATGAGAGAAAATTGCTGTTTTATTTTGTGATAGAAGCAACCTACCACGTGACCTTAAAAATGCATTCGTTAATGTTTACTTAACATAAATTATAATCGTACATACATATGGATGTGCTTTCATTCATAAATTTGGAATAAAAACTTCAATGATTCTGATTAGTTAACACAAATTAATTCTAATAAAATATTTTGTTTTAAAATTAATCAGAAGTTTGAATTGTGCAGACATCTTAATCGGATTTTTTTAGTAACCGGGAAAAAAGAAACTTTAAAGTTTAATTTTTTGTGTTATTTATAATGAATTATTAATTTTCAAGGAAATTTATTAAGGTTTTTCTTAATTAAATTTTAGTTACTTATAAGCTGACTAACATTATTTAATTTTTTTTAAACTTTACAAATATTTTTTTAAAACCTAAAACTCATTCAGGTACATGAAATAGTTTTGATTTTTCGTCTCTGTTTATCATTCTCAATTATTCTCTTGGAAAATATACTCACAAAATTGAGTGTTTGCTTGAGCATAATTTTTAGGAACAAAAAAGTAAATTTTGCAAATATTTTGTTAGTCCTTAAAGACTCGGCTCGTGGTAAAAATGTGATTTCAAAATTATCGCATTGTGCAAATGAATATTGTTTAATTCTATTTGTCGCGGTTTCTTTTTTTTTTATTTACTAATAAAATACCACAACAATTAAAAAAATATTTATATATAAAAATTTGTATACAGACAGTGCACTTGATGAGTTTGTAGAAAATAAAAGAAATTAAGCATGACAATTTAATAATTTTTGTTTTCATGTTGTTTTTTTTTAAGAAAACTGTGATATAACAATTTTTAGTGTATCTACTCACACGTAGTTGTAAGCAGAGAAGTGCGTTTTCTTACATACGGCCCCATACGCACATACATACATACGAAATGTTTTCAAATGATAAAAGTTGAAGGAGTTTTATTTATTATGTATGTGATATAAAAGTAATATTCAAGCAGGTATGTGTGTGTGCATAAATAAATAAAAAAAAAATTGCTCTCACCATATTTATTTGGTTATTTCTTTTTTAATTTGAAACAGATTTTTTTTTTTTTTATTTTATAAACCAAGTTATTGGAAATTTTTGGTAACCAAGGTGAAACTATTGTTGTAGTACTATAGACTGTAATTAATTACATGTATGTATTTATATACATTCAGGCAGCATACAGCTACTAGTTTAATGAAGAAGTAGTAAAAATTAAGTAGCGCTACAAATCATTTGATTGGAAATGTACATAAATATTCACTACCAGAAAAAGTATAATAAAATCATGATGTGAAAGCCCCATTTAATAATAAAAATTTACTACGTCCTATATTTTGGTGGAATATTACACAGAAAGAGTTTATAAATCTTTACCATAATATGGTTAGATTTATAATTGCATTTAACCATATATATTTTTAAATCAAACATATTAAAAATACCTTTCAACTGCAGATGTTGCGGTTCAGCTCCCGGTCAGGACTAAAAATTTATTTATTTTTTTTTTATTTTTTTTTTATCTTTTATTTTTTTTATTTAATAATTTTTTTTTTTTTTTATTTAATAATTTTTTTTTTTTTTTTTTATAAATACCTAAATTTTTTATATAAATACCTGCTGACCCGGCAAACGTTATTTAGCCTTCAAATTTTATTTATATTGAAAAATAATTAATAAGAGAAGAAAAATAAGTTGGGCTATGCCGAACATATAATAAAAAATATTAGTTAAAACTGTCCATCCGTTCTCCGTTTTAAGATAAATATAAAAAGTGGGCGTGGAAAAGTTTTCTTTTCAATAAAATATAAGTTGGGTTACGCCGAACATATAATAAAAAAAATTAGACATATCGGTGTAGAAGTTCTCCGATTTGAGAAAAATTTAAAAAGTGGGCGTGGTATATTTTAATATTCATAAAAATTTTAGGTGGGTTTTCACTAAAATATAAAATTTTTGTATTTTGGATCTTCTTACTCTATGAAATCGTACTCATAGAGTAAAGGACCGTGCAAGGCCGTTTAAAAACAGGTGGTAGATAAATAAGCCAGATACCGACAGATACATTTTTTAAATATGTACATACATGCATATAGTTTATTTAAAAAAAATTCACATATATTGTACAATTTGCCTAATAAGACTTTATTGCACAAAATATTTTTTTGCCGCTTAAATTTTCTTTTTTCAAATACACCGTAAAATCATAGTTTCCAACTTTAATGTTATTTCTTGTGGTGACAAAACTTATGACCTGTTCAGCGATGTCACAAGATAACCTAAGCACGTATGTATTAAAAACAAAAACAATGTACGAAAATTTGTTTTTGTTTTCAATACAAATGTGCTTTGCTTTCGTTCGCTTAGGTTTTCTTGCGACATCGCTAAACAAACCATTAAATCGGTAACTACTTCTTTAGAACGAAATTTGTTTTCTGCTTATGTCCATGAGAAAAATCAAAAATTCGACCGAAATTTTAGGCTTTCATTCATTTGTGTTGTTTTTTATGGAAATAAGTTTAAATTCTTTTAACTTCATAATTTTAAAATGTATATAAGTGTGAGTGTGTAAAAACATAACTACACCCAATTCTCTTTTTACACAAATTTGATTTAACACGAATTAAAAAGGAAAAAAAATTCTCTTTTTACACGAATTGTTTTGTTTGAACGCGATTTTTACGCAATTTAAAAATGATTTCACAAGATGTGGAACAAAATTATTCTGGTGATGGCACTGATATTCCTTTTTTTCAAATTTAATTTATTTTTTATAATGTAACTAGTGAATTACAATGTGTAAGCACTAAATAAATGAATAAGCACTAAATAAATGAAGTGAACTCTAACAAGAATTTTTTAATAATTCTCTTCTTACACGAATTTCCTTGGAACGTATCTACAGTTTAAAAGGAGAATTAGGTGTATTAATACTCGTACCACCTGTGTTTATCTCTGTTTTGTCTGATTAAATTTATATCTTTTTAATTTGTATGTTTGTGTGTATATGCAAATGCATATAAAAAAATCTACAAGTGCAGTGATTTCCCCAAAGAGTAATAAAACTGCATATAACTAAATGAACACACCGACGAAATGAAATATTTTCAGTTATACTTTTGATATGTTAAGGACAAAAATGGTGCTTAAAATTAATATGCAGCTGTTTTGTTAAACAGTCTAGTATGTCACTTTGTAAATATTTCGGCTTTTTGCCATTTGGCTGCCTTTATTATTGCCACGAATGTGTTGTATGCATATACATATTTACATTAAAAGTCAGCTGCTATCGCTATGACCTTTGCCCATTTTTAATAATTGAAATATGAGCGGAAAGTTCAATGTGTGAAAAGAATCAAGTGTTAAAAACGAATTATATTGAAGAAATAAAAACAATTACAAAAGCATTAAAATTTCATCAACAATATTGCTATTGACACGTTAAATGAATGAACTTTTTTTTTTTTATAATTTACCTAACTTTGTTAAATAGGAGAGCATGATCTAGTTAAATTTTAATTTAATGTCATTATTGTGGTTTCAACTACCTTTATAATGTTAAACAGCTTAAGGTTTTGGGTTGTGCCTGCCTGAAAGTACATGTACACATGTAATATTCAGCTTAAACTTAAATTATAAAAAAACATGCACTCCTATTCCTAAGTTTTTTTAAGTAAATTATTTTTTGCTTTAAAAAGGTGTGTTGTTTGTTGGGTATGTTTAATAATTTTCAACTTTTAGTTAATGAAAGTTAAAGTACAACATTCACAGCCGACATTAATTTATATTTAAACTTAATTCAAATTTTGTTTGGTGTCTTGATTTCTCTCCCCCTTCCTACTTTTATAAAATTTCCAATTGATATAGACTTTATTATATTTAACAGGTTTACAGCAAAGTAAAAGAAATATCCTTCAGGGCCAAGTAGGGCCAAGTTAATTTAATTTAATGTATTAAATTACATAATATAAATCAAGAAAACAAATGAAAAATAAATATATCATTAAAATATTCCCGCTACAAATTATAATTAAGTACTTACTTAAGTATTTTATGGTATAGTGTATTATTTATACATCTTAATATCTGCTAGTACTCGTTACCACTTGTAACTATAAAACATATTACGAGGCAAAATATGTACTTAAGAGTGGTTAGATTAAATTTTTCGATATCATAAATGAAAACAAATGCACGTGCACATGTGTTTGTACTCCTACAACAAACTGTAGTGCAGTTGTTTTCGTTTTTAATACATTCATTCATTTTATTTAAATACGTATTTGACTGAACCTAAGGCGTTGACTTAAATCAGAATATACGGAGGTGCAGACATTCATATCTACAAAGAACTTTTAAAAATGGTTAGAAATGTGTAACTGATAGTAGATATGTATGTATTTGATGCAAATGCTTTATTTATTTGTTTGTATTTTATGATTGGTTTTACATATACACATCCACTTTTCAAATGGTATTTGTTACATTTATGTTTTTAATTTTATAAGGAATTCTCCAGTATTTTAACATAAATTTAATGTATAACCAAAAAAAATATTTTTCTTTTTCAAACTAAATAATTAAAGTCGATTTACCATCAATCATCACCTTCCACTCTTCACACAAAATGGTTCCCTATATAAAAGCTTTTTAGAAAAACCTAGTGGCATCTCTTGAACTGAAAAAAAAATTTTCTCTAAAAAAAATTTAGTACTAGATTATTTGTAAGCTTTTGATTAGCCATTGAAAATCAAAATAGTAAAAATATTGTGCAAAAATGTCTTGAAAATCTGACATTTGCAGATGCAATGATTGCAAAAGAACTGCAGATTTCAACAACGATTGCAAATAAAATTTTAAAAGATAAGTAAGCAAAAATAAGAGAAAAAATTGCTAAAATGAAACAAGCGCTCAAAGCAACAAAATCCGGTGGTCTCCGACAATAATTGTGCAAAAAAACACAACACCAGTGTAACTACCGCAAGAAAACCAATGTATGCAATCGAACAATAATAGCGGTTTTCACTCTTAAATGCAAACTACCCTTACAAGTATTGTAGATATTGCAAGTGTGGCAAACAATTTTAAATTTTGCACCTCACAACAACAAAATATATGAAACTGAGATTTGCACCGGTTTATAAAATTGCAAAAAGCAAACTCTAAAAGTTTGCACCATCAAAACAGCTGAACGAAATAAGCTTAAATCAAATTTAGGTTTGGTTAAAAAAACATTGCTAAAATAAAGGAAAATTATAGTTTTATATAAAATTCCATGAGTTAAAACCAAATTTTAAAAAAGTTCATACAACAACTGGAGCTTATTTGGCATTGTAAATTTTAACGAAGGTGCGCCGCGGCCTTAAGTTTCAAAAATTTAAAGTTTTAACAAAATTCAACAACTGCCTCATTATGAACGATGAAACCTATGTAAAAATGGACTTAAAACAGTTTTGTGTTCCAATGAAACGTGGATATGCTGATTCAAGATCCAGCTACACAAAAATGGAAAAACTTGATAAAAATATTATGATTTGGCAAGCAATTGCAATTGTGTTCTAAAAAGCACGCCGTTTTTTGTCTCTTGAACAATGACATCAGAAATTTATATCAAAGATAGCCTGCACAAACGATTGCTGCCTGTAATTAAACGCCACGCATCTTGCCATTATTTAAAAACTTCGATAGAGTTATATCAAAGACATCAAGTCGATATAGTGGTTATCAGCTTCGACCAATTGAACAATACTGGACTATTGTGAAAGCCAAAATAAAGAAAAGTGACGCCAAAAATATGTTGAAAACTTGGAACAAATATGCAGAATGTTGAGCAAAAGTTAATGGGATTCATTAAGGAAAAACCGCAAAAATTCATATAAGGAAATGAATTGTAATTTTTTTGTAATATTTTCTGAAAAAGCCATAAATAACTATAGATTTAGGCATAATAGTTCTTTAATAGATTTTTCTTCTATAAATATATGTTAAATTGCTTATGCGGCTCTATTTTGTGTGAGATTTAATAGATTTTATTTGTCTGAAATATTAACCGCAGTCCTCTTTTTATATTAGGTATAATTATTCATTCCATTCCGCTATTGCGGAAAGCATTTTTTTGTGCGGAAGCAAAAAATATGAATGCCGTTGCTGTGCTATTTTTTCGCAGTTGCCATTTTATTGACTCCGCAATATAGATAAATTTCTACATTTTTCTTACGTTAACATTTTCTCACGAAAATTAAGCGTAAAGATCAAAATATTAAGAAAAAATACAAAATTTATCAAAAATAAGAAATGTTTTTGGCTTAATTTGTTTTAGTTTTCGAAAATAATTCCGTTTCATTTATGGAAAATTAATTTTCTTTTTATTAATTTAATGTTTTTTTATGTTGAAATTTTTATAATGAAAACACTTTTAATTCACAATTAAATGAAACCATTCAAAATAACAAGATAATTCCGCTAGAATGAATAATAGCAATTTGCATAACGATTGATATTTCTTTCCGTGCGGAATCAATACGACCTATTTTTTACAAAACGTTGCTTTAAAAAAAAACATACGGAAGAGAAAAGACCATTGCGAAAGACGTTACAAAGCTGTAATGCATTCTTAAATACCTACTGTTTTTATAGTACGACAAAAATCAATGATACAAGTGCTGTAAATTATAGCCATTCATTTAAATATGTCTGCCAGAGTGTCTCTTAAGAAGCAAACGTAAAAATTATAATATTGAATGTGCAGGCACGTATGTATGTCTGTATGTGGGCATTTATATATTATACGTACGTATAAATAATGTTTATGGGTGAACATAGTCTTACATTATTTGGCTAGCCAAAGAATGCTACAACTATGATAGAAAAATTTTGTTTTTTTTTCGCTTTGCATTCCTCTAAGCTTAACAGAATTTCATTAATTTACAAAAAAAATGTGTGAATCGAGTAAAGCTGCATATTATATCATATGTATTGCATTTATATTTTGGAAATGTTATAATTTTGAATGAAGAATTACACTCATGATAATGGTAATTACACGCAGGCTTTGATCTAACTCCACCACTATTTTCGTTCAACTTGGTTATTGCACTGAATCATTTGTACACGCAAAGAAAAAAGATGGTTGAATATGGTCACTGCAAACATAGTTTATTCTTCACAAAAATATTATTATTAATTTGAAGCATCTAAACATTATTATGATCACAATAAACATGTTTCTAGTTATTTTTAACCATATAATTATCATATTATTTTTGATAAATTTTTACTTCAAACCATAAATATGTTCATAGCAAACATAATAATGATAAAAATATGGTTGCTTTCCATTTTGTTTCTTCCGCAACCATATATAAATTGAGTATGAAAAAAAACTTAATCGTTCAAACTCAGCTGAGCTTTGTGGCTGAAGTGGTTGAGTGGCGAGTTAATGCTTCTTTACTAAGTGTTCACAAGTTCGACCCCTGGTAGAGTCAACTAAAATTAAAAAAATAAATTTAAACCCGCTGTATTATGTAATAAATAAATACAAATTGATAGAAAAGAAAAATTAATGGAATATAAAAAAAAAACTTTATTTAAGCAAAAACTTTTAAATTCATATTAAAATTTTTTTCAAAATGTTTATATAAAATATGTATGTATTTAAAAAAATTAAAAAAAATTTTCTTGCCCTGACCGGGGGTTGAACCACAACATTTGCAGTTGAAAGTTACGTTTAATATCTTTGATTTAAAAATATATATGGTTAGAAGCAATCATAAATCTAATCATACTATGTTTCCACCCGAATATGGTTGACTCAACCATATTTTTTTTTGTTTTTCGTGTATAATAAGTTCTGACTATCTTTACTTTGTTTTGTTATAGACCTTTGTTAATATCCCAAGCTACCCTCTAAATTTAAAAATTTCTTTTAATACCACCCTACTGCTGTTTAATAAAATACATTTTATTGTATGAATGTTCGACTTATTGTGTTGAAAGAAAAGTGAAAGGATAAGTAAGTGCAATAGTTAAACATTGTAGGTATACAAGTTTAGATGTTAACTTGTCAATAAAGGAGCTTGGTACTGATTGTTGTCTAATTTTAAATGGAAACGTGTCAGAAATAAACAGAAGTCCAAATTAAATCAATATAATTGATTTTTATTACACTTTTGCATAAAAATTAAGTTGCCTTAATAATAAAATTGTAAAGAAAATATTTTATTTTTCTTTCTAAATTGTGTGCTTTATTTTAAAAGTATAGAATACGCAATTCTACAACAATATGAACTGTATAGGGCAAATGTGCCAGTAATGCGATTCACTATTAAATTAAAAAAAAAAAAAATGTTTGGCTTAAAATAGTTAACACTAAAATTAAAAAATTTGCGATTCAGTAAAATTTTTAATTGTCCGCTGTGTGGTTAAATAAAAGCCAAAATTTTTTGTGGTGTTTATTTAATCGAAAAATATTTAATGAAAAAAATATATTGTCATTTTTGGTTGTATATGACACATATTCGTTACAGTCAATGGTGATCGGTATAGAGCCATGATTACTAACTTTTTCATTCCTGAATTGAACAACCATGATGTCCAGGAGCTGTGGTTCCAACAAGACGGCGCAACATGTCACACAGCTCGTGCCACAATCGATTAATTGAAAGACACGTATGGTGACCGCCTAATTTCACGTTTTGGACCTGTGAATTGGCCTCCAAGATCTTGTGATTTAACACCGATAGACTACTTTCTGTAGGGCTATGTAAAGTCATTGGTCTATGCGGATAAGCCACAAACGCTTGACCATTTGGAAGACAACATTCGCCGTGTTATTGCCGATATACGGCCACAAATGTTGGAAAAAGTCATCGAAAATTGGACGTCCAGATTGGACTACATCCGAGCCAGCCGTGGCGGTCATATGCCAGAAATCATATTTAAAATGTAATGCCACAAGATTATCTTTCGGATAAATAATATTTTATTCGGATAAATAATAATTATTTTATTGCAATTTAGAGTTCTATACGTCTATAAAAAACACCCTTTATTTGTTTTTACGCTGAAAAACTACAAAACGAAACGAATGCAAACGTTTCATTTTGTTTCCTTGCGAACTCTGAATAAAGCAATTTTAGGTTTATTTAAAAAATAAAAATAAAAAAAACTGAATTCTTATAGATAATTTTACGAATTTTTATATAAAACCCTTTTTTTTATTTAAAAATAAACCTGCAACAAAAATGTTTCTAATTTTAAACAATTTCTGCTTAAATACACAATTATCTACTTCATATGTAGTGGCACACAAAATTAACTTGCTTTACCCTATAGAAATTATTTTCTAAAAATAGCAACTTTTAGCACTTGTATAATTACCAAGTGCTACAGAATCCTCATAATGAATGCATAGTTAAAGCACACGAATAGACATCTAGCCGTATGAGTATTTGTGAACAGACTTAATAACTTAATTAATCATACGTTTGATGTATGTGTGCATACGAGTACATATTATTATTGCTAATAAGTAGATCGCAGATGGATGCACCACATGTATGCTGAGGACATGAGCATAAAATAATTGCTAGAAATTAGAAGAGACTTCTTAAACATTTTTATGACAATAGCCAAACTGTTTAAGTTTCTAATTTTTGTTGTATGAATAATTTATGTGTTTTATAAATAAAATAATAGTAATAATAATAATAATATCATATAAAGCATGTTTATTTATGTAAATTTAAGTATGTAAATAAATTCATTTAAATTAACTTTTTACACAAGTATAAATAAAATTTCCTTGGGGAATCGTTTATGCAATTGTGTAAATTTATTGCTAAGCTTAGGCTGACGATAAAACAAACAAAAATGTAACATGTTTCTAGATGAGTATGTGTTTGCATTTTTTACTAGAATGCAATTCTGTTTTGCCTTCTATACCAACAAACACGAAATCAATCTATTGAAATATATGTTAATTGCGGGATAGGAAATACATTTAACTTGTTAATGCTTAATCAAAATATACGGATATTTCAAGACAACTGGAATCAATAATCGCTTCTGATTATATTTTAACAAAAAAATTTTTTCCAAACCGTCTTTCTTGAAAATAAAAGAAACTTGAGAATGTTGGTTTTAATTAAAACGTTCACTTAAGTTGGCCATACACAAGATGTTTTTTAACTGTATTTGTGTGTGCCCTCAAAAACATTGCTTCTGTAAAAAACATGAGGAAAACTCCTGACAAAATTTCAATTAGAGCGCGATCTATTTTCTCATATAGAGTCATATGTTTTAAATGTCTACGCTTTGTGTCTACGCAAATATATGTCGGCGTATAATAATTAGTTGTATCATTAGCCGGCTGAATAAAAAATTTTACAAGAAAAATATATTTAGTCAATTAACAAAGTGTCGTAAATGGCTTAGTTATAAATTACTACTTAGATAAAATAGTACTGTTGTGAACGGCCTGTCATATTGCCAAAGAATTAAGAATTAATAAGTGCATTTTCTTCACCTGCTGTCCACTTCCTATTAGGAGTATTTCGAACACGCTTTTTTTAATCTTTATTAAAAATTATTTCACAAATTGTCAGCAAACGAAATACACAACTTACCTCAATATTTACTTGTGTTTTCTCCATTTTATTAATTTTTTATTGCATCAATTTAAATTTTGCTTAAAATTTTTAATTCATAAAAATGGGGGGAAATTATTTTTGGGTCAACAAAAAACAGCACACTAAAAAAATCAGGAAACAAAGTAGTAATGTCCTAAATCTCTTTTATATAATAAATAGCAACAACATTTTTACAAAAGTCATAAATTTAGAACGAATACTACACTTAGGACACTTTACCACACTTTGTGAATTGGCTAATTAAATTAGTTGCTTTTGAATAAAATTGAAACAAAGAATTTAAAATTAAAATACACATTTAAAAAACCTTTTATAGCAAAACAAAAAAAAACTAGATGAATTTTTATTAAAAGCTTTCATTCAGTTGTAAATATAAAACCTTTTTGTTAAAAAATGAAATCTGCATGTTGGCTGGGATATATCTATCATACATTTAGTTATATATGCACCACGTTCATACATAGCGCTACCTAAACATAGAAAGCCCCTGACAACCTTAATTTGTGGGAGATGGAAAAAAAAATTGTGTTAAAAAATTTAATTTTTATTATTTTTAACAAATTCTTTGATTTGATGCTGTATTTTTTTTTTTTTTTTAATTTAACATACATATCTCATAAAACTGATTCTTTGCCAACTTACGAAATATTCAATTCAAATTTGAGATATTTTTTAAAAAGTCGGTTATAGTGAAGAAAAATACTAAAACGAAGTTTATGAACTTTCTTTTATGTTAATTTAAAACAACAAAAATTATAATAACGAGCTTGTTTCTATTAAGGTAGCGATACATAAAAGTGTGGTATATGAGCATTCAAAAACAAAAGGACGAAAACATCTGTGTAAACATTGTTTTATTCAATGCCATTTACAAATACTTGTATATAAGGCAAAAACTAGGCAATAATGAAAGCTAAAAAGCCATAAGAATTTAAGTCAACAACAATCTGTTGAGTCAGCAGGCTCAAAAACGATACTAACTAGAAGAAAATATATACCATACATACATACTTATGTACATAACTAAATAAATAAAATTCAATTTCTGTTTGTTGGTTACTTTCGATATACTTTTGGACTGGACCTCTCCACTTTTAAGCAATTTAACTCCATTTTCCAATATGCCATTTTAGCTACTAGCGCTTTAAATGACAACCGTATTTCTATCATGCTAAATGTCAAATTCATATCATAAGTGAAAGTCACCAGGTATAGATATCATTTATTAATGTTATTGTATGCGGTATGCTCTCTCTTTCTATCTTGATATCAAATGTCATTCTGAGGTTTGATCATTTTGAATTTTTTCTTTAAAATAGCACCAAATAATTATTTTACAGCCATGTTCTGATTGGCGATTACGATTTGAAATCGCAAAATAGGTGTTCTGCAAAACTCAAAACGCTTCATTTTGGCGTTTTCAAACTGCAAGCATACACTGAAGGGAAGTGATGAACTTTGCAAAAACTAAGAGTCAAAGAGAAAGTAAAATGTTCCACAGTTCAAATTCAATAGGTTTTCTTTTTATTTCAACCGAAATTGAAAAGAAAATTGGCATTTTTCCACATAAATTATGATTTAAAAAAAATTTACTTTGATTTTGTCAATTGTTTACTTATAAACTGGCATTTTTAAAGCTAAACTTTGCCTTTTTTTTTCTAGCATTTAGCCTCGAAATTCATTATTTGCCCTCTAGTTTTTTTCCTAGCCTTTTTTTCAAAATAGCCTTAATTGGACTTTTTTGGAAAAGTTAAAACAAATCACACATAAACAAACTAAGACTGAACAAAATTTGTGAACACAAATGACTTTGTTCTGTAAGCTTCGTACTTGAATTGAATTAAATTTATAGCGGTTTTCACTCTTAAATGCAAACTACCCTTGCAAGTCTTGCAGATATTGCAAGTGTGGAAAAAAAAACTTAAAATTTGCACCCCACAACAACAAAATATATGAAACAGAGATTTGCGCCGGTTTATAAAATTCGCAAGTCTGAAAATCATGGCAAAAAGCAAACTTAAAGAGTTTGCGCCATCAAAACAGCTGAACGAAATAAACAACTAAAGTTCAGAGTTATCAAATTGTAAATTACCAACGTAGGCTTAAATCGAATTTAGGAAAATTATAGTTTTATAAAAAGTCCATGAGTTAAAACCAAATTTTGAGAAATTTCGTACAGCAATTTCATTTGCATTGTAAATTTTAACGAGGGTGCGCCGCGGCCTTAAGTTTCAAAAATTTACAGTGGCTTAGCTAATATCGTACTCTATTCTCTATACGCATTCCATGTATAAAAAAAAAGAAAATAAACAAACAAAATGATGAAATTTAACTTCATTGAGAGCTTTTTTAAACTAGAACATTTATGATTTTAGTTTTTTCTGATAACTTTGGCATTGCCGTTGGTTCAAGGATTTAATTAATTCAAAATTTACTTTAAGGAAAAAAATATACATGAGTGTTTTATTTATGTTTATTTTCTATGAAATCAGCTGTGAAGATTTTTTTTACTATAATCGCAGAATAGGTCTCTCACGCATTGTGGCAAGAAATAGATGCAAATTTGATTAAATTGAACGAATGCCAGCAAGAGTGAATTCCAGGTAATTGAGTTGCTACTACTTTCAATGTTTTCAGAAAAAGTCACATTGTTTGTATAAAAAAATTTTCACATTCACATTTCACGATAAAACTTTGATATATAAATTGATAAATTGATCTAACCAAAGGAAATTTCAGCGCAGAAAAAAAGTATTTGGCTTCTTTTTTGCATGTGATTCAAATCGGAACTTTATTTTTCAAGACACATTTTTTGAAATAATGCTGCAGAAAACTATCAATTTAGTATTAAGTTGTTTAGTACGATCGTTTAGTAATGCTGAGGTCTCTCGCGATAAAGCAAGTTAAATATCAGAAAAGAAAGCGCATTGAAATCAAAAAACTAAAGTTAAAAAATAATTTTAAGTATTTAAAATCATGTGGAAAACGACCTCATTTCCTTTAGTTTTTGATATTTTATGTTCTCTTCTTGGTTTCTTATAAAAATCATAGTTATACTTCTAATAATAAATTAAGAAAATTTTGAATTTTAAGCTGTAGCTTTTTAACCTTTTTTAAGACAATTTAGCTTATTTTTTCTAACTTCTGGCAAAGCTGACTAGAAATACAAGAGCAAATCACAATTATGGGTTTAAAATTAAAAGTGATTTATAATCACGTGATTTTCAAAACACGTTGTCTATTGTCACATATCAATATGACAATTATTTAATTAAAATGTGTAATTGGTGTATAAATATGCCTGCGTACATAGGCAATCACAATTTAGGAGAGTTTATTATTGCCCGGCACTCCCGACACGTACGATTACGAACATTTTGCTTATAATTACAAGCACTCACGAAACCTGCGACGTGCACGCATGACAGCTTTTTAATGCTATCACGATCACTAGCGATCGCCCGCTTATCGCACAACAGGGGTCTACTAATCACCACATTTGATAACGAGTGAAACTGATCGAAATTTTTCATATTTGTATCATGATAGTCAATATTGAGTAAATGTATCGTATTATAATTTGAGCTGATAGCATTTTTCTAACCAGTGTAAGCTGTAAACTTAGATAGCAAACTAGTTTTTCTAACTAAAACTAATTACTTTTTTAACGAGCACGGTCATCAAAAAGTTTTAAAAAATTTCAATTTTAGGTTAAAACAATTACAGTCAAGTCTCCTATAATGCGATTGCTCGTCCCGCGTTATGGAATATTTCAAATTAATTCAAAATCGGATATGCGTTCTATGGAAACAACGTTTTGAGAAACATATATACCAGGCAAATCAAATCAATCTATACCGCGTTATATAGAAACGACCTCCGCGTTCTATGGAGACCGCGTTATAAGAAACTCAAAATTATATGTTATTTAATATAAATTGAATGAATTCGTACCGTGTTTTTACTTAAATTTTTTTTTTTTTTTGCAAAAATTGGTTTTTTAAAGATTAATAATATGGAAAAAAATTTCTTTTCTTGTGGTAATAAAACGTAGTTGTCTGATGATACTTGCAGTAAAAAAAACAACAACATTGCACTATAGTTTTCATGGATTTTTATATATCAACTACGTAATTTTAGTGTCATAAAAGTGTTTTGCTTTTTGAAAATACGGTTTTTTAAATTAAATTTTGAGTTTTTTTATTCTTTACTCTTGCAATAGCGCTATAGAGAGAAAGAGCGCGTTGTAGGAAAACTTGCCTTATATTTCACAACGCGTTATATGGGATTCACGTTATAAAAAAACACCGTGCTATAAGAGACTTGACTGTACCCTCTTACCCAAAAAAATTAACGAAGACTTTAAAGTCAACGTTATCAAAAGTTTTCATATAAATTGTTCATATATTTTACTTTGAAGTCTACCTCAATTTTTTTTTCGGATAAGAGCATTAGTTGTTACAATTTTTAATAAATTTTCATCTTTTGAATTTGAAGAAAAAGATGTCAGAAGAAGCAATTGTTGCTTAAATGCATGCTATAGTTCTTTTTTATTCACTTGCATTTGACAAACATTTGTGTATAAATCTATAACAAGTTGAAAGATATCGTATGCGGTGATTTGCCTACTCGACACCCATCGAAATATCATTTAATACTACATATAGTCTACTCGCTATCGAATGTGGTGAATAGACCCCAGCTAAGCTGGCAATCTTCTCGCATCACTTATGATCATAATGAAAATAAGTATTTCGAAATACGCACTTTCATATACTGTAGTTTTTTTAATTCTTTAAAGTTGTGAAAACCTAAAATAGAAAAAAAAAGAAATTAATTACGAAACGTACCCTACTAAATATCTAAATATCTAAAAATCTAAATAAAACCCAATAATTAATCTGATGGTCAAAGTTACCAGTGCTAATTAACAAATTTAATCTTAGAATTAATTTCTAATGTAATAATTTCTATTTGGAATTTAAACGTTTAACAAAATATCAATCTTTATTTGTGCTTAATTCCAGAAATTGTGCATACCTGTCCCCTTCAGTACTTATTGTATTGAATAAATAACTCATGAGAATATCATGAGTAAAAGAATAAATTTTAAAACCAACACAATTTCTGGAATTAAGCACAAATAAAGATTAATATTTTATTAATTTCTAATATTAAATAATAATAATCGAAATTTAATCTTTATTCGTGCTTAATTCCAAATTATGTTGGTGTGCAAAATGCATTATTTTCCATGATATTCTCATGGAAAATTTCAAAAAATTGTTTACTAAGAGAGAAAGCATATCTATACAGCTGTTTCATCAGACGCTACTCTGAATCTTCAGTAGATTAATAATAGTCCATAAATTATGAAATAAAAAATGATATTGTAAATTAGAAAAAATCTAATGCCCATGGCACAGATAGTTCATCGGGGATAAGATAAAGAATCTCCGTAAAAGTCTTTTTCATGTATTTTATATACAAATAAGTGTGTCCATGTACAAATATATAATTTTATATATTTATTTGAGCATATTAACAAAATTATGTTATTATTCAATATTTTTATAAAAAAAAAAAAAAAATTTAATTGTTACTTGTTACATACAAACATAATTCATTTAACACATACATTTTTATAACAATTGTTTTATATATACATTTTTAACATATTACTTTTAAATATTTTTCAAATTTTGTTTGGAATGCCCTTATTATTGAACACCCTAATTTAATTTTGTCAAGAAAATTTTTTAAATATGTATTTTTAATAATTTGATTAATTTATAATTATATCCTGAAATTTTTGAAAAATAAGACCTCAAGCTTAACAAAATAGCCATTTTAATTATATAATTTAAAATTAATTTTCTGTTTGTTGGGTTCCTTTTAAAATTTTTATTTTAAAACGAAAATTTGGTACCTACGCTCTCTTCATCCTAACGATTATAACTCATAAGCCGGTCAAGACCGGATAAAAACAGCTAGTATTTAAATAAAGTATACATACACACACATTTATAAATTTTTTTGTGAATAAGGAAAAACATGCCAAAATTTCTTTGTTAAAGTAAAAATTAGCATTTCAACTTAGACCCTGTTTAGCAAAGCTTAAAAATGTTTTAAAGACATCGCTTTTACGAGTATTTTTGTTTTCAGTTATGCATTTAAGGTCCCACATTTCACTTTAGTAATACTTTGATATTGATTTCTTTGACATTAAAAAAAAAGCTGAAAACTATAAGCAATTAAATGTTTGCCAAAATTGTTTTTATTTTATTAAAACCAAGTACGAGTATTTAAAAGGAAATTTAAATGGCAAAAGGATACAAAGGTAAAGCTTCTGGCACGCTTACCTTAAATATTTTATACTAGTATTGTTTTATCATTGTCAATTTCATCGGCTAAATCAACTTGAACAATTTTTTAAAAAATTAAAAAATATTTTTTTTTTATAAATTCTTCTGGTTATCGATATACATAAATTAAAATAATTTTTATTCATTTAAAAATACAAATAAAAAAACTAATCAAATAACAATTTCGAAAGGTTTGAACATTTTTCTAGATGTGTTTTTAGGTGTGTGCGTGTAGGAATTAACTTTTCACTTACTGAACAATTGTGCTGGCCACGTTTTGAGTGATAAAAAATGGGAAATGGAATGAATAAGGTTAGTCTTTAGAAATAGAATTTTATTAAAAGAAAATGTATTTAATAATCACAAACATGCATTAAGCGCCTATTAGACGAAAGTCATCATGGGCGGCATGTCAAACAGCAATTTTTCACTATTGCACGAGCATGCAGCGCATGCTTTAGACACGATAGCAATTGTGATTGTTTAATGTGTTTAATAAAAGCTAATTAATAATATCTTGAACTTAAATCTACATATTTCTTGTCCAAAATATTATGACTTCAACTAACTCATAAAATAAAATTTAATAAAAACAATACTCGTAATTATTATTATATTTATGAAGGTATTACCGGGTTTGTACGTTGGCAACTATCGAGATTCGAAGGATACCCAGCAGCTGGATAAATTTCAAATAACACATATTGTGGCTATACATGACAGCCCTAGAAGATTGCTGCCAGTAAGTAATTTTTTATGAAAGAAGATTATTTGAAAAGTATGTGTGTGTACATTTTTGAAATTTATATTTAGGACAAACATTATTTATGTGTAATGGCAGCTGATACGCCGGATCAAAATCTCTCGCAATATTTTAGTATCTGCAATGATTTTATACACGCTGCTCGTTTAAGAGAAGGTAATGTCTTGATACATTGTCTAGCAGGCATGTCTCGTTCGGTTACGGTTGCAGTAGCTTACATAATGACTGCAACAAATTTAAATTGGAAAGATGCTTTGAAAGTGGTGCGTGCTGGTCGCGCTGTTGCTAATCCAAATGTTGGTTTTCAAACGCAATTGCAAGAATTTGAAATGTACCGTCTGGGCGAAGAACGTAGACGCTTAAGAGAAAGATTTCCTTCCACCGCTTTAGAACAACTAGACCGAACAAAATGCTTATCAGCCTTGGATAACTATGAAGAATTATTACAAAACAAAGACATCTGTGAAGGAAACTGCGTTCGGGGAGAAAAATGTCCAACAGGTGTGATGTGTTTAGATTTAATTGCAAAATGTAAAAATATTTTTTTTGTTCCTCAAACAAAATTCAAAATTATTGCAAAATCGATTGTAGTTTTTAATCGCATTCTGACAGTTAAAATATTTATGATCATGACGAATGAATGATTTTATTATATTATAATTTGTTTAAATGTAAATGTTTATTTATGGGTGTTTAATATACGTATTATTTAAAAAAAATCAAAAAAGGTGTTTGCAACATGGACCCCACCAAAGGTCTTTTCCGCCGAAGACCTTCATCTGCCTCAACGCGATCCCGCCTACGACCTCAAAGTTCTACTGGGGGAGTAACCACTGCACAATCGTGTCCGACTTCACCGAAGCACAACACCCAAATTGGCGTGGGATCACGTCGTTCATTGGGTGGACAAAAAATACCTGAAGACGAAGAGGCCCACCTTTCACCCACCACTTCTAGTGAAGCTGCCGAATACGCCGCCGCCATAGAAGCAAGTCGCTTAGAGGCTCAACAGGTACATTTACAACAACAACAACAGCAACAACAACAAAAACAGCTTTCACCTACAAAAAATTCTACAAAATCACCACGCATTAGCAGTGCTGGAAGTCGTTTGACAGGAAATTTCAAATCAGTGAAATCTGACAATGACCCCACAACAACTGGAGCTGGTAGCAATAGTGGTGCACCACATCTACAGCGCAGTGCCAGTACGGTTAGTGGCTTGGCCGTTCGACCTCGTAGTAGTCCAGCCGGGCTACATTCCTATACAGGTGTTTCAACACATCGTTAAGTTCAAATAAAGTTTTCTTAGTATTTCCTAAATATTTTAGGTTCCGTACCATCATCCGTCCATGGATCACGTGTTGATTTGCGAGACACCGACAAGGGCTCGGCCATATATTTGGGTTGTTCAGCTCCACGAAACTCAACATTGTCACTAGCTTCATCATGCGCTTCGTCAGGCTTATCGGCACCACCTTCACCGGCAAGAACACCACCTGTCAGTCCTCGTCAGGGCATTAGAAGGTAACAAATAATTTCAAAAATCATTATTGCTTTCGAAGAATTAAAAGATTTTATAAATTTCACATATTTTAGATCCACCACTTTAATGAAAAAACAAAGATGAAATTTAAAGATGACTTTTTATAAAAGCCATCCCCAATCGTTTTACAGTTTGATCAATTCGATATTAAATTAAATATTCATACCAGAAAATAATAAAAAAAAGCTTATATAAATGTATGTATGTGTGTAAGTACTAAAGCAATGGCCAAGCATACTTGAAAAACAAACATGTGTAATACTTTAAGTAGACGGTCTTAAATTAGAATCACTTTGTTCCAAAGGTCTTTTTCTGAACAAAAAGCAATATAAAAGTTTATCTTTGTCAATCCTTTCCGAAATCTTTACCTTGGTTGCTAATGATAGAGTATCCTTTTTGCGCTTATTTGACATTTTATAAAAAAAAAAACAAGACTATTTATGTACACACGGTTCAAACTTCACTCGACCATTGCCTCGTAGATGAGCAGGCAGTGTACTAGCCTATCAGTCTGGAGGTCATAGATTCGCTTCCTACCTAGACCCTGGGTGTTTGTGTCGTTAAAAAAAATTCACTCACTAATGATCAAAAATACACTGACAATGAAAATTATACAAGTTACATGGAAGACAAATAAAAACTATAAAGACAATTTTAAAGTGTAAAAATAAAAACACTCAAAAATTAGAGTTA
Organism: Thelaira solivaga; assembly: GCA_947397855.1. Lineage (NCBI taxonomy): Eukaryota > Metazoa > Arthropoda > Insecta > Diptera > Tachinidae > Thelaira > Thelaira solivaga. The sequence goes on from OX377613.1 coordinate 20,217,023, forward strand.
AAAGTTCTAATTTCAAAGCAAGGAATGCATTAAAAACGTTGGTTCTAATTTCCGAAGGATTCAAATTTATAAGAGCATCTCCTGTACTCGTAGCCATTTCAAATCCTTTAGTAAGTACATACATACGTTAATAAGAGTGTATATAAATTTATACAGTAAAGGGATCATAATGAAGAGAAGCATTTTTAAAGAATTAAGACAATTTCTTCAAAAGCATTTTGTAAAGAAAAAAATAAATAAAAACATTTAAGAAACAATAGTAACTTAACTAACCGCTTCAAATAAAACAAACTAAAACAAAACTTTAAAGCAAAGCTACTCAATACGAGTAGTAAAAAGAAAAAATATAAAAACTATAAGCATTTAACGCTTAATTCACAAATTAAAAATAAACTGATTTTATATTAAGTTCAAATATTCCTGTGCATAAACTTTGAAAGCAATTAAATTAGACTATAACATTTAAGAAACACTTTATAAATAATAAAAAAAACTTCAATTAAACATATAAAAAAAATATAAAAATTTTCTTCCATTTTTTTTTCTCAAATTTTAATAAATATTAAGCTTTATGGTATAAGCATACTGATCATGGGCATTTGTATATACGAGGTATGATCAAAAAATAACCGTTATTTTCCATTTTCGTGAGGTGCGTATGTTCGATTTTCGCATTTTTTTTTATGTTGGTACACATGTCTGTTATTTATGTTGACAAGTTCAATTGTGATATAAACGGTTTAAGGAAGGCCGAGAAGATGTCAATGACGATGCTCATCCTGGTCGCCCGAGCACGTCAACAACCGATAAAAACATTGAAGCAGTGAAGAAAATGATTTTGGATAATCGTGGAATCAATATTAGAGAGGATGTTTTAGGCATGAAACGTGGTCAAAATTGCTGAATCGTCGCTTGTTCGTAATTTTTTGGCCAAAAACAACACCGTAATCATGCCTCAGCCACCGTATTCACCGGACTTGGCCTCCGCTGAAAGGAAAGCGTTTTGCTACGATTGAGGAGATAAAAGAAAAATCGAAACAGGAGCTGTTGGCGATACCAAAAAGCGCGTTTCAGAAGTATTTCGAGGATTGGAAAAAACGCTGGAATAAGTGTATTATATCTGAGGGGGAATACTTTGAAGGCGACTAGATAGTTATTGATGAATAAATAAATACTTTTTGAAAAAATTGAAATAGCGGTTATTTTTTGATCGTACCTCATATGTACATACTAAAGGCCTGCACAAGCATACTTAAAATGGCTTACAAGCATACTTGAAATATCTTACAAGCATTGTCAAGTGTAAATTATTACACATGTTTGTAGTGATATGTATTTTTCAAGTATGCTTCTGCAGTCCTTTAGTACATACATACATATCTAAATGTGTGTTATTTTCAACGACAAATAATCGCAATGACACATTCACTGCTCGTTCCAGTTATGTTTATATCATTACCCATACATAAATATGTACGTAAAAATGTATGTCATAAATGTAACGTCATAACTTTGAATACAACATTGTGCTTTGCTATTATGAAAATAAAATAGACTAGTATATAATTATATTGACTGTTTGGCATTGACTGATATTGACTGACTTGTTCATACAAGGCAAAGTTAACTTATAAACATTAAATGCTTTCCCTCTTATCAAAAAAAAGACGAAGACTTGAAGTAAAAATTATGAAAAATTTTAGTGTATTTATGTAAGTGCTTAATTATATTTTCATAATTACAATCAAAAGTAAGCCGTGTGCTGGTCGTTAAGAATAATTATGCACATATACAAAAATACAGTTCAACTAATATGCACTAAAAATTATTGCCAACGAGTAACACCCGGCTCATGATTAATAATCAAGTTTGAATTTAAAATTTTAATTAAAACGGTTTAATCAATCTTAAGTAGGTATTAATAATATGTAATTAATACACCCTGTTTTTGTCAACAAATTTGGTATGAGTAATACCGTAATAAAATTGGAAATATGGCCGTCTACACAGATTGTAATTATGATAAGTCTCGTATTCTAATTTTCTAAATGTGAACTTAAAAAGCGCACTAGCATAATATGCTTATGCACATTATAAAAAAATTGCGAAAACGTGGACTTCAAAGTCTTCGTTAATTTTTTTGCATAAGAGGGTTTAGCTTTAAAATATATTTTTTTTTTTCATTATGATATTGTTGCAGCAAATGATGACTGTCATATATACACTCCCTGTCACATGAATAGGATCCCTTAACAAAAATTTTTCAAAAGATTATAGCTTCTATAAAAAAAATGCTACGAACTTAAGGTTGATTTCTATTTAAAGGTAATTTAGTTGTTATTGGACGCTACAAAAATGAGTTCAATATATAAACTAGTTTTGTTTTTATAAAAAATTAAAAAAAAAAAAACAATAATTTTTTCCAAAATTGGGGTCACATAAATAGAACACTTCTATAAAAAAAAGTTTTTATATAGTTTATACACATTTTTAATTTTATTAATATATTGAGAAAATTTTAAAGCATTTTCATTACCGCGTAGAGCCTCCATTTTTACAGATGGTTTCGTAAATTCGATTGGGAATAGAATCATATACTTTACGAGGTCTATCCCCGAACATTTTCAATGATGTTAAGGTCCGGCGAGTAAAGGGAATAATCGAGCACATTAACTTTTTGATGGTGTACCCATGACTTTTCCACCCAGTCAGTATTAATTTTTTGCATTGTCATGCTTAAATGTCCACTGTGAGCTACCAAAAGTGTTCTCAAAAATTTAAACTCACAGGTACCATAATAGGATAAGGCTTTCCACACCATAACAGCTGCCACTCTGATATGCAAGTGATCCAATTGCTGCTCCTTTTTTCGGAGATCGTTAAAATAATAACTGAACCTGAAGAACTACACTGTTAAACTCGTTATTCCATTTCATGTGAATTCAACAAAAACCCAAGCGCATCTTTTTTGAAGCGTTTCCTCACTTTTAAAAGCTTACAGATATCCGGGTGGTAACGTCATGGCTATGCGATCAAAATGTTATGTGGTCGATTGACCCCCTTACTAACCGGACCTTAACATCATTGAAAATGTTTGGGGATAGTTACCTCGTAAAATGTATGATTCTATTCCCAATCGAATTTACGAAACCATTTGTAAAAATGAAGGCTTTACGCGTTATTACAAATTGTTATAAAATGTAAATATAATTAAAAAATTTTATTGAAAACTATATAATAACTGTTTTTTATAGAAGTTTCATATTCATCTGAAGCAAATTTTTAAGGAACTTACTGACGTTTTGTTTCAAAATTGTTTATAAAAACAGTGTATAAATTTAACCCATTTGTTGTAGTGTTCAATAACAACTAAATAACCTTTAAATAGAAATAAAAATTAAGTTCGCAGCATATTTTTTATAGAAGCTATAATCTTTAGAAAATTTTTTGTTAGGGGGTCTCATTCATGTGACAGGGAGAGTATGAATATGTATATGTATAGTATCCATGTATGTAATAATAAGACGGGATTAATTTCTAGGAAAAATAAAAAAACTTGTTTCGAAGACAGTTTCCTAAAAAAAGAAAATGAATTTCAAAAATTTTAAAATAAATAAATTTTAACTCAAAAGCTTTAAATTGTTTTTAAACTTTTTATAAATTTTTTTTCTTTTTATTTAGAATTTTTCATAGTGTTTGTAGACTTTTTCTTATGCGATTTTTAATTATTTTTCCGTTCGAACAATTTGACCCACCATAATGTACTTTTACATGCGTGTGCATTCATACCTAAATATGTACATATTTATGTATGTAAATATAATATATGAAATATAAAGAAAAAATCACATCCATATACAGTCAAAGCCCGGTATAACGAATACTCAGTTTAACGAATATCCGATATAACGAATGGCCAAATTTTTACATTAACTACCTTTTTTTTCTTTTGCGAATGGCAAAAGAAAATAATCGCGATTTAACGAATGAGAAAGCAAAATAAAAAAAATCGTTACAGAACCGTTAGATTTTTGTGTGTGTTTTTGGCTTCTTTGCTTTGTATTGAAAGAACACGTGTAATGCGTTAAAGTTTTTTGATTTTTAATGAAATTATGTATGTATTAGAAATAAAAACAATTCTTAAATAAACATGAAAATATCAATTAAAATTTTATTTCTGCACTAAATTATAAATACAATTAAATTTTTATGTTTTTAAAATTGCGGACCACCGTTTTTTATAAAATTTTAAGGTAAAAAAATACTGTTCGATATAACGAATATCTCGTTATAACGAAACGTCTGAACATTATATCATTCGTTAAACCGGGCTTTGACTGTATATTAATCTAAAAGAAAATTCAATATTTGTACCTTCAAAGTCTTTAATCGAAATGTATGATTACGGATATAACAGTATACATATGAAGTTACATGTTACCTGGTATACTATCAATACAGAAATTAATAAACCAATTTGACAATGTTGTAATTTTCATTTTGTTTATATGTATATGTAACTAATTGCATACATACACACTATTACACATAATTTTATAATATTGTTATAAAAGAAAATAACAAAAGTTAAAGTTGTTTGTTAAAAATATAAAGTAGATTTTTTATATAAACTTAATTAAGTACAATAAATTGCTTTTATATCAAAAAGTTGTTAAAAGTTATTGTTAAACAAGGTAATATAGCTTTAAGCTATAAGAACATAAACATGTACGAGTATGTATTTAAAAACTATAAAGATAAAGTACCTATTTGTTTAGTTTATTTTATTTTATTAAAGCTTTTCTATTAGCTTAAAAATATATCCAAATAATGATATGCAGAAGCGTTATTGCTTTATAAAAAAAACTAAAATACGCTAAAATGTAAAATAAAATTTTTGGCTGAATCTATCACCAAAACAACAAAAAGCTATGACAAATCATTTGTTTCTATATGCCGTTTGAATATGTTGGGTACTTATTTAACTTGTCCTTGAAAAAAAAATTTATACCCTTCCTTGTAAGTAAGAAGGGTGTATATAACTTTGTGATTCCGTTTGTAATTTCTACACAGTACATGAAGCGCCTTATACAGTATGTATATTCTGAGTTAATTATAAGAAGCGGAGTTGATTTAGTGATGTCCGTCTGTCTGTGTAGTCGTTGAAATAAGCTTTCTGAAGTCCTTAGACAACGTACAGCAAAGTATAGCATATAAATCTGTCAGTTATTTCTATCTTTCACTTAGTATTAATATTCAGCCACAATGGACTATAACTGGTTGATCTATGAGTCGTAAATCGTGACTACTTCTATTTTTGACGATTTTTTGAGTTAATTTTTTTTTTTTTTTTTTTGTATTTTCTCGAAACTACAAAAAAACATAGTACGCAATTTTGGTAGAAGTAACCGTCGTAAGTCTGTACAAAAACAAAGCTAGGTCAACAAATACAAGCGAAATTTTAGATGTTCATTCATTTTTGCTTTGTTTTTATGGAAATTTGTAAACTATGCAAAACCAGGTAGGTGTAATGATGGCACTACACAGTAACAGATGGCACTAAAGTGTGACAAAACTACGAATACAGAAATTTTATTGAAAGAGAATTGTTTTCATTTTTGCCGTTTATGTGAAATTCTTTATTTGATATAAAATATGTTTGGCTTAAAAATTTTTTTATAAACATTTTAAAATAAATTAAATTTATTTTGCATTCCTATTGGATATCTTTCTCAGAATTTATTTTATATTAATTTAAAAATTGAGTGCCTGTAGACATTTCATTGCTTTTAAAAATAAGGTTCTCAGAAAGTATTTTAGAACTCGTTGATTTTAGTTTCTTAAGCTGAAATTAATTATTTATTTTAGGATATATAACAAAATAGGTATTCAAAGAAAATAATTTTTTTAATATTTGTCATTTCTTTTTTATATAATTTTTTATTTGTAAGTTTATTAGACCTTTTTTATTCAAACGCCTTTAGTAAACTAGGCTTGAGAAATTTATTTTTATATTAATTTTGGTCCAATAATAAATAAATTAATTTTTATAATATGACCTTAAGCTTAATAAAGTAGCCGTTTCTTTTTTTATATTTAAAAAGAATGTTTAAAGTGAAAAATATGAATATTTGGCTAACATAGTGGATGCTATATAAGATTTGGCACAGCCGAATTTAATTTGCTTTAATAAATATTTTCCATCGATTTTGAAGTGTAAATTTTTAAAAAATTTGTTAGAGTAATTTTTAAATGAATATTTTTCTTTGGCATGTGTATGTTTTGAACTAAAATTTTGTTTTGATCGGTCGTCTTTTTTTGTGATTATGAAAATTACACATGTATGTATATAAAAATATGTACATTAATAATTGAAATCTTGCCTTCAAAAATCGTATTTTGCTTTCTTCCAGTAGTGGTTTGGTGATGTTCAACAGCTGTGCAAACATTTGGTGTTACTACGTTGTATGATAATAAGTAGAGTCAAAGCCCGATAAAACGAACTTCTATTGAATTGAGCTCTGCTTTTTGTAATTTACCATCAGATCATGCTAACACACAAAACTTGCTTAATATTATGATGAAAACGCACGCCTACGATAAAAATATTCCGGAGGCCGATAATTATTACGGTCACGCAAATTCTCACAAGAAAAAAGGAAATATTTTTAAGTAAAAATTAATTTAACAGTTTTTTTTATTATGTACTAGTACGCAGCCTCTGCACCTAGAACTTTTTAAAATAAGATATTATCGTAGTTCACGCTTCAGTGTAAAATCCCTAGTATCCAGTGTATAAATATAAAAATAAAATAAATGTAGAAATTTTTTACACACAACAACAAAATGCACTATCCTACTATTTTCTACAACACTTTAGACATACAACAAGGAAACCCAATGTAAAATCGGTTTACACTTATTCAAATGTAATAACAGCTGATTGTTTTGCCGGCATTTTATTGAATTTATTTTAGTGAAAAGTTTATGTCAGCTAATATAAAAAATTTGAAAAGGAAAAGAAATAAAAATAATCTCAAGAAAAGATGTAGCATTGAAGAATTAAAAATGATTTACAGGAACATCAGGAACACAACAACAAAAGGCTTAATCCTACTATTTTCTACAACACTTCAGAATTATAATATGAAAACTGAATGTAAATACGTTCTACAATTGTATAGAACAGCTGTCGCTAAATGGTGCCATCTTTAAGTTCGAGATAGAACGTGTTGTTTACATTTTCAGTGCTGAAAACAAACTTATCTACTTGAAAAATGTGTATGTGAGCATCACAGTTATTTACATTTTATTAGTTTACAATTATTAGAAAAAATTCGATCACGATTTATAGTTAAAATTTCGATTAATATATATTAATTGTAAAAATATTTCAAAGCGTGAATACCCCCATTAAAAACCAATTTATATTTGTAATTACATTCTAAAAACTTTAAATACACGAAACTTGTTGTCTCACCAAAGTATTTGCACCACAATGTCATTAGAAATTCTTTTATTAAACAGATTCTGAACTCATTATTTCAAAATAGCTATTTTATTGGCAGCGATTCCTTATTAAGGATTTTAATGCCTAATTACCTATAATTCAATCAATATTTGCTTTTCAATTTATTTTATATTTTCGTGCTCTACACTTTATTCAAGAAACATAAAAAACTTGTATAAAATTTTAAATGAAGTAGTATGAAATGTATTAAATCTTCACTTTGAACCCATAAATAAATTTGAAGCCAAATTAGAAGATGAAGCTAAATTATGTGCATTATTTCCTCCTTAAAAAAAGATTGAAATAAAAATAAAGCACTGAGTTTTCCATTCCTGCTGTGTAAAAAAATTGTTTTCTTGTTGTCTGCAAGGGCCGTCAATGGTTGAGTCATACAGTTTACTTTTACTTTAAGTCATATAAATATTATAGAAAGCAAATGAAGTGCATAAAAAGAAATTTTACAAAACTATATTACTGGTTTTTTTACTACAAAGATTTGTATCAAAGAATACTTTTAAGCTTTTTATAAGTGCAATTTACAACAGCGAAGCTTTAATTCATCTTCCGCTTTTATAAAAAAAGGTTTTCGTATTAACATGCTACAGAAATGTGGGAGTGTTTTCTAGAAGTGAATTGAACAACTGTGAAAAGGTTAAAAAGGATACCTGATAACTTCCTAGTTTATGTCTGGTAAAGGTCCTAGGACGGTTAAGATTGTATCGGTATAATATTTTTAATATATTGTTATGCCATAAACATATAAAAATCGTTTCATGTTTGACTGTTATATATTTTCTTATAGCAGCTGGAGAGACGTATTCAGCTGTAAAATTTCTAATTCTGAAAACGAAGTTACTTAAACAAAACTACAACAATTTGCATTCTACAAATTTTTAGATTATATTTTAATCAAAAAAGATCAAGTGGCAGTTTTAAATATGTGTATAAAAATATATTTAATTTTAAACTGGTCTAAAATCTAAATGTGCTTTAAAGTATGCTTATTGCTCATAGCTGATTTTGCTTCCTAAATAAATTCTTTACCTTCAGGCATTCTGATCTCTATCATTACATTATTTGCTCAAGATATAAATGAATTTGTGGAATGTTTTAATTGAAACATTGTTCATTGTGCAATTATCCAATAGGAATTAACTACAATAAATTAGAAGCCCAAGCTTTCGTCTTGTAATGCCTTTTCCACTCTAATTTTTTCTCTAAATATTAATTTTGTTTCAGACTTCTTTTTAGGAGTTTATATTTTAAGTTTTTTTTGTTGTCGACATTATTCAAATAAGATTAGTTTGATTGTTAAGATTGGTTCTATTATCAATTACATGCAACGTACAATAAATTGGCATTTCATGCTTATTAACTTTTTAGTTAGACATTTTGTTATTATATAGAATATTAGACAATAGATTTAAAAAATTAGCCTGCTTTTTATACATTAATATACTTTCTGTTGATATAAATGCACATTTAGATATACTCGAATACGTCTTTAATACATGAGTCAAAGCAGAAGTAAGCAAGTTGAATCGAAACTTGAAATCTATTTCATACAATGCAATAGACAAAGAATTTTACTTTATAACAAGATTACTTTTTTTAAAGAAAAAATATTTGCACTAACCTGTTTTTTAATATTGTTGTCATAATGAAAACGAGCCTGTATTAAATCGTAGAAAAAATTTAGCAAGCGCTATTTTGTTGCACTTTATTCACTTTATATAAATTGTGATGAGGCGTTTGTTGACGCCCACGAAGCCTGCGTACATAGGCAATCACAATTTAGGAGAGTTTATTATTGCCCGGCACTCCCGACACGTACGCTTACGAACATTTTGCTTATAATTACAAGCACTCACGAAACCTGCGACGTGCACGCATGACAGCTTTTTAATGCTATCACGATCACTAGCGATCGCGCACTCCCAACAGCTTTAAAATAATACTGTTATGATTAATTTCAACCGCGAAATCACCGATCTTCTCGCATCACTTATGAAAATATTTCGAAAAACGCACTTTCATACACTGTAGTTTTTTTTTAATACTTTAAATTTGTGAAAACCTAAAATAGAAAAGAAGAAATGAATTATATGAAATTTGCTTAATAAGCGTTTATTTAACAAAAATATTTATGAATTTGGCTATAAGAATACATACTATACTAAATACTTAAAAATAGCGAAGTAAAACATTATTAATCCATAAATTATGAAACAAAAAATTATATTGTATATACATAAAATCTAGTCGTGGATGGACACAGGGAATTTATCATGAAGACAAAATTTGAATCTCGCGGAAAGTCCCGGAACTCATTTTCAATTTAACGAAACATTCTAAATGTACCAATCTGTAACGAGCGACTAACAAATAGGTGGCCAATTTCATTACAAGTATAATGCTAAGTTTAATAGTTCAGAGGTGGCTTAGACGTCTTGAAATCGGTCCGACCATGATGATATACTAATTAATAAATACGAACAAAAAGTAAACGAAAAAACTGAAAAAAACCAAGTCGAGATCACTCAAATAATTAAATCCGTAAATAACATATATACCAATTAGTCAAATTTGAAAACAATAAATCTAAAGTTAACATTTGACCTTCTCTAACTATTCTCATATTTACATAAGACCACAATGTTATCAGATTGTGGCTACAAATGATGGGAAAATGGTGAACAATATATAAACAGATCAAACATTAACGTATAAAGAACAGGCTGTATCCATAAACGTATTGAATAGTCTGAATATTAACAAAATATCTAACTAAAAAGTTAATAATAATAAAGATGAAGTTTATTGAACATTATGGGCAAGCAATTGATTATGAAAAATATTTCTAGCTTTCACTATGCCTAGAGCTAATCTTAACTACCATATTGTCCTGAGTTAATTAAAATGGCTTTCTGTTGGAATAAATTTCGACGACAAAAATCGCTTTTAAAAGAGCTGTAGTACGCATGAAATTCAAATCTTCCAATATAAATTTTTTCTAAAAAGAAATAAAAACAATATTAATACTTACAAAAACTGAGGTGAGTACCAAAAACAAAATAAGTATTAAAAAGTATTAAAAATTTCACTTAAACCATTACACAAATAAATTTGTATCTTATTCTCTGAGAAATATGTATGTATGACAATGAATGAAATGTTCCATTAGAGCCAACCTTTACAAAAAATAGAAATTCTATAGTATGGTTAAAATTGATTTAGAATTGGAATTTTTCCGCTAGCAGAAATCTCGTTTAAAGAGATGAAACAAGAAGCAATTGGAAAAATCTAAATCGATATTAAAAGTTACACAATATCTAGTAGGAAAATAGAATTTCAGAACATGTATAATGCATTATCTTTCCTACATAGACATTCCAGTGTTGTTTAAGATTAAATGTAGCGTCCTTTTTATACAACAGAATTTCTGACTTGTTGAAGCTGCTTTCGAATTGCAATTTTTTTCGACAATTAAGATTTCTACTGAAAGATAGTACCGATATATAAACCGCTAGATCCAGTTTAAAATTAAAACTTGTAAAAGGACTAGAGAGATGCAAACAACAATTATGTTGTTGCATCATTTGGAGCAGTAAACGAACACTTAGTTTGACTGAATTAATCTTAATTAGCAATATGAATACTTTAATTGCAATCAAAGAGCACGTGTTGTACAAGACATCAGCATTGCTCAAATTTTTGGATATTAAATTTTGTTTCCACAGTAAAGAGCTGTTGGTATTTTAGTTGTGTCTTCTACTTTTTCCAACCAATTCTGTAACATAAAAGTGAAATATATGTATCTTATTAAAATGCATCAGATTTTCTAATAAAATATATTCAATATCGTTTAATATATCCAGCAGTTATATTTAATAAAACAAATTCATCTTCCGGACTGCTTGCATTTGACATCGGCGATGAGATCCTTTGTTCGCCACTCCACTTTTGTCATCTTCGCTATAAATCTCTGTCCTAAGAATTTACACTTAAAACGAAGCCATATAATATCCTTTATCACATTTATATAAAATGTTCCTAAATATAGTAAAATGGTCGCATGAAAATTTAGTAGAATTGCTTAATTTTTTATAACAAAGTCAGAACGAAGAACTTTTGCAAATACTTACAACTAACAAGAAATTTACTAAAATTTAACGTACCTGGGTATTGCACTACATAATTTACTTTTCTGAATTTTTCCACACACTAAATTTGTTGAAAACTATTTTAAACTAATTCTGAATTTGCTGTTAACACGATTACTGAAAAACGAACTAGTGAAAATTTAAGGCGCTTAATAAAATGCGATATTACAGTACAACATAATGTAGAAACGCAATCAGCTGTTTATGTATTTTTTTTTTTCAATATATAGGATACAAATATGTGAGAACTATACACGGTAAGGTATTGCCTACAACAATGCAGAGCTATAAAAATAGCTCTTTCATATGTGTCAAATAAAAAGGAAGAAATTCCAAATATATTTAGTAATAGACTTAAACTTTTCTTTATATTTTGAGCATAAAAACAGTGGCAGCAAAAACCCAGCCAAATTTTGACAGTTATAGAAGAAGATATAAAGAGAGTGATGTAGGTACGTCTGTATTGAATGTTTTACCATGTATAGTCATGCAACATATGAAATGGTAGAATTATACACGGTAAAGCATTGAAGACGGATGTTCATTTTGTGCTATCCATCGTTTTTTCTTCGAAGATATCAAAATTTGTTTACATTCTGTGCACGCAATAGAATGTGTGTGATTGTATGGTTGGATCTGCATTAAATATTCTCCTTTTTATATGACACATACGATAAGGTTGTTCTTGTAATTCAGTGTTTGTTGTAGGCATAGTATAATTATAATTATAATAATTACACTATGGTTGTAAGCAATGCCATGTTAGTGAAGATTAACAAATATGCTAATGAAATGGGTTTGAGAAATTAAATTTGATGTTAAATATATTTTATCTATAACTTTTTAAATGAAATGATGGGTTTTATATAGTTTCTTAAAGACATTTTGGCGAAATATTAATATTTGCAGTGGCAGCATAGTTAAATTTCCTTAATTTACGTTTTTACACTATAGACAAAATGTAACACCGCCTATTACATTAGCGCGTTAAAATGTTAGTACTTCGTTTTTTCATTTGTGAATCGTATCATAATTAATTAAACGTTTTTATTAAAAAAATTAGTGTAGCCTTATAAAAAGCAAAGAAAAACATGAAGTATAATGTAAGAGTTGCAAATTAAATAAATGCATTATGCTTTCAATAAGTTGAAATAAATTTGTTTCAAATGCAAGTGTTAGTGTTCGGGGCTTAACCCGTTTTTATAAGAAAAATTTAAATGTTCCTTATAATAGTTAAAGTATAAAACAAAGATTGGAAAGTTTAATAATGTTTTAAGAAAATATCACAAAAAAATTGGTTTCTATCTATATGTGCAATTTCTTAGTGTGTGGCTAAAAAAGACCATTGTCCAGTGGCCACACACATTCTATTTGAGCATAAAAAAATTATGTGCACAGAATGTAAGCAAATTTTGATATCTTCGAAGAAAAAACGATGGATAGCACAAAATGAACATCCGTCTTCAATGCTTTACCGTGTATAATTCTACCATTTCATATGTTGCATGGGCTATACATGGTAAAACATTCAATACAGACGTACCTACATCACTCTCTTTATATCTTCTTCTATAACTGTCAAAATTTGGCTGGGTTTTTGCTGCCACTGTTTTTATGCTCAAAATATAAAGAAAAGTTTAAGTCTATTACTAAATATATTTTGAATTTCTTCCTTTTTATTTGACACATATGAAAGAGCTATTTTTATAGCTCTGTATTGTTGTAGGCAATACCTTACCGTGTATAGTTCTCACATATTTGTATCCTATATATTGAAAAAAAAATACATAAACAGCTGATTGCGTTTCTACATTATGCTGTACTGTAAAATCGCATTTTATTAAGCGCCTTAAATTTTCACTAGTTCGTTTTTCAGTAATCGTGTTAACAGCAAATTCAGAATTAGTTTAAAATAGTTTTCAACAAATTTAGTGTGTGGAAAAATTCAGAAAAGTAAATTATGTAGTGCAATACCCAGGTACGTTAAGTTTTAGTAAATTTCTTGTTAGTTGTAAGTATTTGCAAAAGTTCTTCGTTCTGACTCTGTTTTAAAAAATTAAGCAATTCTACTAAATTTTCATGCGACCATTTTACTATATTTAGAAATATTTTATATAAATGTGATAAGGGATATTATATGGCTTCGTTTTAAGTGTAGATTCTTAGGACAGAGATTTATAGCGAAGATGACAAAAGTGGAGTGGCGAACAAAGGATCTCATCGCCGATGTCAAATGCAAGCAGTCCGGAAGATGAATTTGTTTTATTAAATATAACTGCTGGATATATTAAACGATATTGAATATATTTTATTAGAAAATCTGATGCATTTTAATAAGATACATATATTTCACTTTTATGTTACAGAATTGGTTTGAAAAAGTAGAAGACACAACTAAATTATCAACAGCTCTTTACTGTGGAAACAAAATTTAATATCCAAAAATTTGAGCAATGCTGATGTCTTGTACAACACGTGCTCTTTGATTGCAATTAAAGTATTCATATTGCTAATTAAGATTAATTCAGTCAAACTAAGTGTTCGTTTACTGCTCCAAATGATGCAACAACATAATTGTTGTTTGCATCTCTCTAGTCCTTTTACAAGTTTTAATTTTAAACTGGATCTAGCCGTTTATATATCGGTACTATCTCTCAGTAGAAATCTTAATTGTCGAAAAAAATTGCAATTCGAAAGCAGCTTCAACAAGTCAGAAATTCTGTTGTATAAAAAGGAAGCTACATTTAATCTTAAATAACACTGGAATGTCTATGTAGAAAGATACATGCTCTGAAATTCTATTTTCCTACTAGATATTGTGTAACTTTTAATATCGATTTAGATTTTTCCAATTGCTTCTTGTTTCATCTCTTTAAACGAGATTTCTGCTAGCGGAAAAATTCCAATTCTAAATCAATTTTAACCATACTATAGAATTTCTATTTTTTGTAAAGGTTGGCTCTAATGGAACATTTCATTCATTGTCATACATACATATTTCTCAGAGAATAAGATACAAATTTATTTGTGTAATGGTTTAAGTGAAATTTTTAATACTTATTTTGTTTTTGGTACTCACCTCAGTTTTTGTAAGTATTAATATTGTTTTTATTTCTTTTTAGAAAAAAATTATATTGGAAGATTTGAATTTCATGCGTACTACAGCTCTTTTAAAAGCGATTTTTGTCGTCGAAATTTATTCCAACAGAAAGCCATTTTAATTAACTCAGGACAATATGGTTGTTAAGATTAGCTCTAGGCATAGTGAAATATTTTTCATAATCAATTGCTTGCCCATAATGTTCAATAAACTTCATCATTATTATTATTAACTTTTTAGTTAGATATTTTGTTAATATTCAGACTATTCAATACGTTCATGGATACAGCCTGTTCTTTATACGTTAATGTTTGCTCTGTTTATATATTGTTCACCATTTTCCCATCATTTGTAGCCACAATCTGATAACATTGTGGTCTTATGTAAATATGAGAATAGTTAGAGAAGGTCAAATGTAAACTTTAGATTTATTGTTTTCAAATTTGACTAATTGGTATATATGTTATTTACGGATTTAATTATTTGAGTGATCTCGTCATTGTTTTTTTCAGTTTGTTCGTTTACTTTTTGTTCACCTCTGAACTACTAAACTTAGCATTATACTTGTAATGAAATTGACCACCTATTTGTTAGTCGCTCGTTACAGATTGGTACATTTAGAATGTTTCGTTAAATTGAATATGAGTTGCGGGACTTTCCGCGAGATTCAAATTTTGTCTTCATGATAAATTCCCTGTGTCCATCCACGACTAGATTTTATGTATATACAATATAATTTTTTGTTTCATAATTTATGGATTAATAATGTTTTACTTCGCTATTTTTAAGTATTTAGTATAGTATGTATTCTTATAGCCAAATTCATAAATATTTTTGTTAAATAAACGCTTATTAAGCAAATTTCATATAATTCATTTCTTCTTTTCTATTTTAGGTTTTCACAAATTTAAAGTATTAAAAAAAACTACAGTGTATGAAAGTGCGTTTTTCGAAATATTTTCATAAGTGATGCGAGAAGATCGCTGATTTCGCGGTTGAAATTAATCATAACAGTATTATTTTAAAGCTGTTGTGAGTGCGCGATCGCTAGTAATCCTGATAGCATTAAAAAGCTGTCATGCGTGCACGTCGCAGGTTTCGTGAGTGTTTGTAATTATAAGCAAAATGCTCGTAATCGTACGTGTCGGGAGTGCCGCGCAATAATAAACTCTCCTAAATTGTGATTGCCTATGTACGCAGGCTTCGTGGGCGTCAACAAACGCCTCATCACAATTTATATAAACTGAATAAAGTTCAACAAAATAGCGCTTGCTAAATTTTTTCTACGATTTAATACAGGCTCGTTTTCATTATGACAACAATATTAAAAAACAGGTTAGTGCAAATATTTTTTCTTTAAAAAAAGTAATCTTATTATAAAGTAAAATTCTTTGGCAATTCCAATTGTAATTAAAAAATTGTCATATTGATTAAATTAAATATTTTATAATTGTGATTTGTTTCTGTACTGAAAAATACATTACTCAATTGTTATTTAAAGCGCTTGTAGCTAAGATAGTCATTGAAAAATAGCTTTTTTATTTTATTTAGACTTTGTTCACTTCAATTTTCTCTCTTTTCCTCATAAATATTACCTCCTAACACAAATTTTTCAAAAGGTTGTACACTACAAAAATTAGTTCACTGGTTTCGTTTTTATAAAATTTTATATAAAAAAAAATGCCTTCAAAATTTGCATCACATGAATAGGACACTTCTAAAAAAAAGTTTTTGTATAGTTTTGAATAAGAATTTTTAATTTTTTATACATTTTATTTAAATTTGTACATTTTAAAGCCTTTTTATTACCGCGTAGACCCTCCATTTTTAGAGATTGTTTCGTAAATTCGCTTGGGAATAAAATCACCCAATAATTTAATGCACTCGAGCGAAATGGTCGACCAAGCCACTTTTATGCATTCAATATGACCCTCTTTGTTAGTATACTACTATCCGAAAGCATACACAACGAGGTAGCTATCCCCAAACATTTGCAGTGCTGTTAAGGTCTGGTTAGTAACTGCCCCAATCGAGTACATTAACAGTTTGATTGTGTAACCATGACTTTACCAAGCGGACAGTATGAATTTTTTGCATTTTTATGCTGGAATGTCCACTTAAAGCTTCCAAAAGTGAGAAAACGCTTCGAAAAAAGATGCGCTTGCGTTTTTGTTGAATTCACATGACATGGAATAACGAGTGGAACGATGTCGATGAAAAAAAATTTAATTTAGAAGGCACTGATGGCTTCAATTATTATTTTAACGATCTCCGAAAAAAGGAGCAGCAATTGATTTTTAAATATCTACGTTTGATACCTTTTTATCTGTCACTTTATTGCTGATAAATGATTGATACGCATATACATATAATACCACTCATATTACATACATAATAAAATATTTATTTGTCTTTTAAAAAAAGTGTTTTTATAAATACAAAATTAGTCTACTTAAAATATAATGAAGAGACTAGATCAATTACTTCAATTTTGGGCACACACACATGTTACATTTACTTACACTAAATTTATATTTGTCTTTTTATTATATTATGTACTTGGATATAAAAATTTGGTAGACGTCTTTAAATTTTTTAGAGCAATAATATAAAGATTAATTAAATGTGCTCCTGAAATGTACATTCATATGTGTGTATATAAAATGTTGCTTTAAGTTTTTAAGTAAGCCTTTGTTCTTTAAAAATTACTGGAGTACTGAAATGTCAGTTTAAGTATCTCTATGATTAAGCAAAAGAGGCGTATTTGGAGTAGGAAAAGAGAACGATCGTTTTTGCCGCTGAAAATTGCTTAGATCTTCACAACTTTGACAAGACAAAGCAAATTCTTCATAACGCGAAGGAC
Organism: Thelaira solivaga; assembly: GCA_947397855.1. Classification (NCBI taxonomy): domain Eukaryota; kingdom Metazoa; phylum Arthropoda; class Insecta; order Diptera; family Tachinidae; genus Thelaira; species Thelaira solivaga. Next base: position 20,234,659 of record OX377613.1, read on the forward strand.
AAGAAGATCCAGAATAACGCCTTACTCCGGCACACGTATCAGTAACAACCTCCAAAAGGGCGTCATCACTAAAATAAATAATATCTAAGTTCGTATATAGGAATGCAGATACATGTGCATTAATACATACCTGTGATGACGATGGTTTTCCAGAAGATTTCCGGCTGCAAATCTTAGTTTTTTGGGCGATTCCAAACTAGACGAGCGTGCTATACAGTTTCTAGGCATATTTTTGTTTTTCAAAGATGGTCGTATTCCTAAATCAGTAGCATTATTTGACTGTTTTTGTTGTTGATGTTGTTTAATAGTTCCCTGTATGAATTTATTAAGGGCTCGTGAGCCTCTTCGTTGTGATCGTTCGTAGGTTCGCTTTGATTTTGTCTCTTCATCTTCCCCCAACAACCAATAAGTACGTTGCTCACCTTTACCTTTCATGTTGATGATACCTCGTTCCTGATAATCATAGCCGCCTAATTTCTCAAGCAAATTTTTGCATTGTGAACTGCAATGAATCTTTAAAGGCACTCCTGTAGATTCCATGCGAGAAGCTGTATTAACAGTATCGCCAAAGAGACAGTAGCGTGGCATTTTAAGGCCAACTACTCCTGCACATACAGGACCTGAGTGAATGCCTATTCGTAAAAGTAGTTTGTTGTAAGGACGATGTCGTATTTTAAATTCTGAAACAGCATTAAGAAGATGTAAAGACATTGAAGCTATTTCGGCAGCATGTAAATCACCATTACGTAGAGGCAAGCCAGAGACCTAGTACAATTGTGTATATAAATTAATCTTTACCTTTTAACAATTAAAAACAATTTTTTTTTTTTTAAACTTACAACCATATACGCATCACCTATGGTTTCAACTTTATATACATCATAGTGACCGATGATAGAATCGAAACATGTGTATAAATCATTTAGGAAATCTACTACTTGCAGTGGTGTACTTTCGGCAGACATTGTTGTAAAACCAACAATATCACTAAAGTAGATAGAAACCTGTTCATAACTCTCTGGATCTACTTTATGACCTTTTTTTAATTGTTCAGCCACGGGTCGCGGAAGCATTTCTAGCAGTAGAGCATCTGTTTTCTTTTTCTCTTCTTGCAACTGATCAGTTCTTTCATCCACTAAGGCTTCTAAATTGTTTGCATATTTCTCCATCATTGACATCATGTTATCAAATATATTTGGCTTCATTCCTTTTCGAAGTGGTCTTAACTTTGTACGTATAGTTTTAAAGTCAGGTCTCTCTTCGGGCCTTTCATACCAACATTCTTTTAAAATTTCTCGTACGCAATCAAAAGACGTTTCCAGTGGTTGTAGTGAAGGACGATATGGATGTAAAGCATCCTGAACCTGCAAAACTTTTTGCAAACATTGCATGGCTGATAGTCCAGTTTCACCAAAAGGGCCGCGTCTAGTATGAATTTCATATAATACAATGCCAAATGAATAGACATCACCTTTTTGGGAGCCCATTATTAAAGAAGCTGGACCTTGACGTAATAATTCCGGAGCACGATAAAGAAGTTCTGCAATTATATTAATATCAACATAATTAAAAAATTATTAATTAATGTATCCATCTTTAAAATAAAAAGTTTAAAACTCAATTTACATTACATTTAAAAAACAATAAAAAATATAACATACAGCATAGCATGGCCGGGCATATTTTCCAAAAACAAAAATGTCCATTCAAGTTGAAAAACTAATTTGTAGGGATCACAGTGTACTTTATTGGGAGCCAATAAAAAAAATCTTAATAATTACGATCACCCGCAGTCGGTAGGATTCGAACCTACGCTCCCAGAGGGAATCTGATTTCTAGTCAGACGCCTTAACCGCTCGGCCACGACTGCCTCTGAGACAACTTTGTCTAATGATTAATACAAACGAGAGTAGATACATGCATGCATACAGCCATACATATGTATGGTATGTACGCAAATAAATTTTTTTTTATAATTTGTCACACATACGTTCCTACACATATATCGCTTTTTAATTTAGTTACAAATATGATAAAAAATCTTCATTTACCTACTTATTTTATCAAAACGTGTTGTTTTTTTTACGCATTCTTTTTACAAATGAAATTATTATATATTAGTTTTTTATTTTTAAAAAAACTACTTTAAAAAATATATATTAAATATACAGTCCTCGCCACTTGAATAGGACCCCCTAATGGTTTTCTTAAAAAGTTGCTTAAGAATAAAAGATTGTAATTTTTTCTAAGTTTCTTTTGTTCTCTCATTCGGTAAATTACACTTGCTCTCTCTGAGAGCCTTTTTTCAAGTTTTTTTGAAGTACCGTTGCTTTTTTTAGGTTTTCTTTTATAGATGATCGAAATTCTTGCAATTTTTCGCGCCACTTGAATAGAACAGTCTCAGTTGATACGAGTTTTTTAAGAGTTCACTTGTTGCGGGTACAAAATTTTTGTTTCTTTGTACAATTTAGGATTTTTAAAGTAAAAAAAAAAAACAAAAATGGGTAGAGGAAAGTGTCTGACCGAAGCGGAAAAAATAAAAATAAAAATTTTTTATGATTCCGGGAAATCTGTTAATCTAATCGCCAAAGAAATTGGTAGAAGTCGCCATGTCGTGTCTAATTTTATAAAACATTAATGAAAACTACGCAAAAAATATGAAAGGCCGTACAAAAAGGCTGCTTTCACCTGCTGATAAGCGAGCAATTCTTAGATTAGCCTCCAATTCCCAAGATACTGTAGCCCAAATAAGAGCTAAATCGGGTGTTTCCGCCAGTTTGAGAACTGTATAGCATGTTATTTCCAAAGCTAGATATTTAAAGCGACTAAAATTAAAGAAAAAACCACCACTAACAGGGGTCGCAAGAAAATACGCTTGTCATACTGTAGCAGTCATATGACATGGAGTAATGAGTGGTACTGTGTCGTCTTTTCTGAAGAAAAAAAGTTTAACCTGGAAGGTCCAAATGGATTTAACTATTATTTTCACGACTTGCGGAAAGAAGAACATATTTTGAATCGCCTACATAGTCGGCAAGGGGGTGTTATGGTCTGAGGCAGTATCTCTTATTATGGTACTTGTGAGTTGCAATTTTTGACCACTAAAATGAATGCGAATTGCTACAAGGGTGTGCTCCAGCAGGCTTTTGAATTCTTTAGCTTGCTTTTTAGAAACCTGCAGCTCCTATTCACACCGCCAGAGCAGTGTAGTCAAGGACTTGTGACAAGAATGTAAGAACGCTTGACTGACCACCATATTCCCCAGACCTGAATATTATAGAAAATGTTTGGGGTTGGCTCGCTCGAAAGGCTTACGCTTCCGGTAAGTAGTACGACACCAAGGAGGAACTTATTGAAGCGATCAAAACTGCTTGGTCTTCAATTTCCCTGGATTATTTGAAATCATTATACGACTCCATTCCAAATCGTATTTACGAGGTGGCTCAACACATTATTAGTATAGCTTTAGAACACTTAGAATTTGATAAAATGTAAATAAAAATATTTAAATTTGTTCAAAATTGTGAAAAAATCTTTTTCTATTCAAGTGGTGCAAAATCTTAAGAACTTTTTTTCATATTCAAAAACAAAAATAATTTTTGGCTCGATACAAGACAAGAAAACAATTATGATTGATACATTTTACGGGGTATCAAATGTGCTTTCAATAATAAAAAAAAAAATAAGGGTCTATCTTTTTTAGTTTAGAAGTTATTAACGCATAAATTAATAGAAAAGGGGATGTCCTATTCATGTGGCGAGGAGTGTATGTATGTAAATTCTTGTAATACTCACTTGTACATTTGACTGACATAGATTGCATGTCGGTTGAACTGTCTTCCATACCCTTTTTAAATGCAAAGAGACCAAAATCAGTTAATTTAACAACCCATCGCGAGTCAATCAAGCAATTCGATGTGCACAGAGAACCATGAAAACGAATAGGTGATTCATGTAAATAAATGACACCCTAATGTAAGTCAAGTAGTAAAATTTAGTACCAATATGAGAAAGAAAGAAAGAATAAATAAATTTATTTTGAATATTTTTCCTATAAAATTAATTGTAACTAACTCGTATTATATCTGCCACCATGGAAGCGATAAACATGTTGTCAAGTTTGACATCCTCATTTTCCAAAACATCCTATCAATATAACAAAATTAAATAACATCATTAGTGCAAACGCAATGCATATGTTTGAATGTATGTGTGTGGGTGTTTACGTATGATTATTTACTTTTAAACTTCCTCTTGTACAATATTCAGTTATTATACAAATGTTCGGTGGATCTGTACAAGCTCCTATAAAAGCACATATATTATCATGACGGGCATCCCTCAGCTGTCAACAATATTAAATGTGAAAATGATAGATTATAAAAAAGTTTACATAATCAAATTTGCTTCTGTTAACATTACCAACTTGAGTTCCTTTTTCATTTCTCTTGTTATGTCCACAAATTTTTTTCGCACCTTCTTAATGGCATATAATTGTCCTTTATACAAACCAATTGGTGTAAATATGGTCGTATAACGAAAGTCTGCATCAGGATTTGAACTTAAACTAACTTGACTTGTACGTATTAAAGGGTGTGTTGACTGTAAAACACTTGGAACTAATAAAATATTCGTAGTTATCACATTTTTTTAATTTAACCTTACTCTCGTTTGTTTTTGCACATTTGACTCTTTTTCGTTTTCATGAATTTTAACTTCCCGAAAATCAATTTTCCATAATAAACTGTCCAATTCTTGTTCATAACGCCAATTACGATATAACACCAATGAAACGATGCCTAGCAATAACAAAGCACCTCCTGCAATGCCAGCAGAAATTTCTCCGGTATGACCTGTTTGGATCAAAGAATTTTTAAAAATATAATTTTCCTAAAATTTAACAACATACTAATGCATTTTTCTCCAGCAAATCCACACTTTGGTTCTGCTGCAGGACGTCCAGTGCCCACCCACTTTATATCACCATATATATTGAGATCCTATGGAAATATTAAAGAACAAATTAATAATTTCTTTTAATTTTTCTACATAACTGCTCACCTGGTGTATCTGTATATGTATGTATGAATGTATAAAAAAAAAGAACAAAGTATGACTAGACAAAAATTTAAAAAAAGTTTTTTTCCTACATTTTTAAAACAGTAAAAAAAATTTACTTCTAAACGAATCAATATGTATAAAATATTTTTTTTTTTTGAAAATGTTTTCATAACCCCTACCCGTTTATTTTTGTATGTATGAATGTACAATGGAATTTTTTCAGTTATTTTTTGGGGGCACGCTAAATATTGAAAGCACGCTTGTTCACGAAAATTGTAATTCCATAATTTTCTTTACCCCCTCCGCCATTGGGTGTAAAGGAAACTATTTTATTATTTAAAACCATTCTGTAAATAATATTAATATTAACGTGCCCTAGCAAAAACGCATTTTATGTACATAAATATATATGGGAAAACAATTGTTTTATGTTATTTTATTTATTTTTGTAAATGCACACATACTTACTGGTAGTTTATTATCACTTTGTGTTTGACTAAATGATCCTACTGGAATTAAGCCATGCACTGTTACATTTTTATGATTGCGAGTTATACCACGTGCTAATACTGTATAGTTCCCAGCCGCATCACCATTTTCATCTATGTAAACATGATAACTTAAATATAAGTAAAATATAAAAGAATTTTAAGAAATTCATTTAAGCGACTGTAATAGTTTTTTGTTAATCAAAATGAAATAAGTATAAATTTTCTAATATTCAAAAATTATAACGATCGTGTGCCTCTTACCCCATAGCGCTACGGTATCGAGAACCTTTTATAGCTTCGATAATTGCTGTGCCATTTCTTGGATTTCCACCGAGCCTTAAAACTTCAATTAATGCATTTGCGTACAAATGTACTGCGTCATATAAATAAGCTGCCTCCGAGCTTATCTGCAAATTAAAGCACATAAGTAAATATATAAATTTATTAAAAAATATATATATATATTTAATTGTATTGATTATGATTTGCAACCAAATTTAAAATACGTTTTCAGTTGATAAAGCAACCCCACAATGCATTGTCTGATTGCTGTTCATAACCGACATTTTAAAGTAATCACCTGTTTGGCACCTCCAAAATATCCCAATGGATTAGGAAAATTAAATGGTGCTTGTTCCATATATTTGTTTACCTAAAAACAAGATACTTAATAATAAAGTAAAAATTGTTTAATAACAATTAATAAGTTTTTTTTCATGTGTTTAAAAATTGAAATTAATGCCATGTTCACACCTAGGTTTTTGAGTTAAAACCCATCGATTTTACGAGGTTTTACCATACATTGAAATGTATTGCATTTGAACTTGGAGTATATTCATTCGTGTTTTCGGAAGTTTTATTTTTTGCTATTAGATAAAATTATATTTTAATATTTGCTCAAAAACCTAGGTGTGAACATGATATAAGCTGAAAAAAAATAAAGCAACGTTTGTAAAACGAAACATTAATTCCCTTCCAATTTATAAAAAAAAAAAACATTTTATTTTTTTAGACAGTTGCGTTGTCTATGAAAAAAGTTACGAAAATTAAGGTTTTTGAAATTTGACTGTACTCGATTGAAAATAATACATATACGTTACTTACCTCCTTTGCAAATTCTTTAAATGTTTGGGGTGCCGTAGGAAATATAGCTAAATAGGATTGAAATGCTTTCTCTGCCTGGTTATCACTTTTATCCAGCAGCAAACCACGCATATATTTGTCTGGTTTAGAAGTATCATACTGTTCTATATCAATGCCCACTACAAAGTAATCACCATTTTTTAGAAGACCCTTGTTGTAAAGTGATACCATTAAACCGATATGCTCGTAGTAGTGACCAAGTATAACATAAACTATGTATAGGAGAAAAGAAAAATAATAATAATAATAACAAAAAATAAATACTATGTAGTGGACCACTCGCATGTGTGTATGTGTATAGAAATACATGAAAGAAAAAGGATAATTGAAAATTAACATTACACTTTTTTATTGTTGTGGTTGCTACATATACATACGTAGTAAACATTTTATAACATATTTTAGTAATATGAAAAACAATAAACTTTAATCTCTCAGATGAGTACATTTTATTTTTTACTTACTTCTTGTGTTTTCAAAAGTTCTATCCACTAATCCATCAAAGGGATTTGGCATGAAACCATGATGGTAAATAGCATTCCATGATCTAGTATCACGAACTGTAATACCAGCATCTTTTAAAATATTTATTATTGTGTCCGCTACAGGTTGATATAAATTATCTGCGTGGTTAAGATACAAAAATGTTACCTAAACATATAATACACATAGACAAAATATACACATTAGGCATAATGCTTTAATATAAATTTGAATTTATATAGGGTGTCAAAATTTAGCATGGTGGTAAATTCTTCTTGCAAAAACGGATAAAAATAAAAAAGCCCTATAACTCGATTCTAGTATTGATTCAGAATATGAGATGTGCAATTCTGAAATCTCTGATCTCCCCACTGTATACATTAAATACGTTAGATCAAGTGAATTACTAGTAAGTGCATTCATAATTCAAAATATAAAAATATTTTACCTGCGTCCAATTGAATGCCAACAATAAGGAAACAACAGATTTTGATATTTGTGTATCTGGAGGTCTAGTTCTAGCAAATGTGGGAAAATTTTGTTTATTAGAGGTGTCATGATGGGTGCAGTACTAAAATATATTTTAAATACGTTTTATTAGAGCATTTAAAAATGATTGTTGTTGAATTTACTTACATATGATATCATGGGTAAATTAAATGCTGCAGCCATACGGCCTTCGTGTATACAGGTTTCCTGTGGACCAATGTATGCAACAACTTGTTTAGTCCATAACGATGCAGTTTGTCTTATACTATTGACTTCGTCACCATAAGTTTCAGCCACTATAAAATCCAATGAATGTCCCAACTTATTTAACTTGTCTTTATTAACCTCCTTCACTGCTAAAGTTATGGCTCCTGATATAGTTATTCCTACCATTTCATACATAAAAATTTCAAAACAGAGAATGTGTATAGAGATAGAAATAAATTTTTTATTTGCAATATTGCAAAACCATTTACATTTGCATTCTGAATAATGTATTTATTAAAAAGGATTCTTCTTACCCGGTCTTTGATAATCCAGATTTCCTGGAGTTCTCTGTGAGCCAGTCAAGTAGCCCAATGTAAATATATCAGCTCCTACTTTGTTTAAGTAAATCGTAATGATAGCAAAGAATTTGTAGAACGACAACAACGCTGCAGAGCGTAAATGTGTCTTCATAACGTGTTACAATACTCGACTAATAGTATTGATAAGCTTTAAAATTACTATTATACTAAAAAATTATTTGGCTTAAATTTGTGATGCAGTTTTTATAAACCTAAAATTATTCTTAAATATTAGAAAGCAGGCTCAACGAAATGGGGCAAATTTATTTTTCGGTTCCATTGATATTTCCCTTTTTCGTATATTTCAATAATTTACAATAGTTTTCTATGTTTGCAATCAGCTGCAAAATAAAATTATAAATATTTTTAATTTCAGTATGTTTCATATTTTTTTCACAATTTATGTACATGATTTTATACATGTACATACTTATACATGTAAATATACAAAGTACAAAAACATTTCAAGATATAAGCTAATCCTTAAATTCTTTCCAAATGCTTTACATAAATAATCCAACAACCTGAAGAACTTTAAAAGTTGCACTTAACCCATTTCTATCTTGAGTTACATACAAACATACATCTGTATTTATGCCAGCGGAATAGTTTTATTTTACATTTTATAAAAGTGACATTTATTTTTTATAACACTTTCTTTCATGCATTGTTACATACTTTTGTACGTTTTCTTTTTAAATCCTTATGCAAGCATACATATTTTATACTCGTATATTTTGGCTTGTTTATGTACGCAGCAGTTCTGAAAGTATCAACAACAAGCAACTACTAACTGCTGACGACTTTCACATAAAATTTGAAAAAAATTTTAATTTTTAGAAAATATAATCTAAATCAAATTATGAAAAAATTCCAAAATATGAAAGAAACAATTATTGGTTTATCGATCATGAATAATTTATTCTGGTGATCAATAGTGAATAGAGACTACGTTTGTCAAAGAGAAAAAAAAACAACACAGAAACAGAAGAAAAATATTTTTTTTTACTTTCCATAGAACCGTTTTTTTTAAGTAAAATCATTTTTTTTATCATACCTATGGACCTTATTTTTGTTTTTATTTTTTGTGCATTTTGTCTTTTACACCAAACTATTTGAAAATATTTTCACAATAAAATGAATATTTTATATTTATTTAATATTTTTTCCTCTTTCTTACCTTATAATTTATAATTATAATTTAAGAGAATTAATAAATAAATAATAAAAACAAAATATAGTAGGTTCTTATATCGGCTCATTATATACTTTCTTAATATACATATGTACGAGTATGTATGTAAATATAAGAACTTTTAATGTCACTCCAAAGAATGTACATAGTATGCAGTTCCATTGAGAAATTAAAAAACCTAATTCAATTAGATTTCCATTTGTCCTATTATTTGAAACTTTTTTTTATGACACATTTGACTTCACAACTTAATTCTGTAATTAAATTGGTATCATCTATTACTACTGCTAATAAATAACGTTTCAAATGCAAATTTCAGGTAATAAAAAAGACTATTTGTAAAATATAGTGGTTAAAATAACACACAAAAAATTTTTGTAGAATAAATTAAAAACAAAAAAAATTTTAAAATACTTTTTATCAGGTAAAAAAAAGTCAAGTTAAAAAATACAACAAAGAAACATGCGGGCAGTTAGTACAAAATTAAATTATTATGATGGTCTGAATTGAACAATATTATGCACAATTGCTTTTTTTATAACTATTTTAAAATAAAACCGTTAAGAAATGAATGTACGAGTGAATACTCGTATGTATGTATGAGAGTAGCTATTTATGTAAAGTTAATATCAAGTCAGAAATATTATTTCATTGAAATACCTATACAGAATAGATCATAATGAGCAAAGTTCTTTTTAGAAGTAGAAAATAGTTTATTTTGTATTAGCTGTGATTTTTACGATATTGCTCCACAGTAGGAAAAATCTTTAAAAAGATGCACCGATAAAAAGATAAATAATAAAAATGCATGTTCATTGTTCTTTTTTTATACATATTCATACATACCTACATAAACACATAACCATACATACAAAAATATATATATAGTATTCATATATTTTCTCAATAACACTTACTATGATAAAATTTAATTTATTTAATTTTTTTTTTTGCATATTTTTTATTTTATTTAAAGACAATACATGCATACATAAATGCAAATAAACGGAGGCATGCACACGCAATGCATTATATTAACACAATTTAATTTTTTTTTTCGATTTTTTACAACACGTTATTAATAGACAAAATATTGTTTTCAAGCAATGGAATTTTTCAAAAAGACATTATAAAAAAGATTTGCAATTGATATTTTTCAAAGTAAACACATTTTCAAATGCTTTATGTATGTACCTGCTATAAACAATTTAATAAAACATTAAACATTTTAATCACGATTTAGTACAACAACAAACATTCTTTTTATTTACAGGTATGACACGTTTAAGTTGTGATTTCTTACAAATATATTGCAATATTTGTTGCTGCTATACACACATACAAATGTATAATATATGTATATATATATATATATACATATATAAGTAAGTACACATAGAAGTATTAAATTACATGATCATTAGGAAAATCTTTGTAAGATATTAAGAAAAAGTTACTAGTTTTTATGCAAAGAAACAAAGATTTAACTTGTGAATTGGTTTACATGATCCTCAATATATTTTAAGTGTTTTTAATTAACCAGTTGGTAAATTCAGCAGTTAATGCCTTAACATGTAACACAATAGATGAAAACTGCAGTTTTAGATAATACGTACCACGTACATATAAAATTCCTTTATACACGTACATACGAACATATAGGTATATACATATTTATGTATGTGTGGATTTTGTTTAATAACACCATGTAAATTTCTAATTATTTGTGGGAAAAATAAATATTAAGCAATTATCATCTACCGAAATTTTTATTGTTGCTTTTTACACCACCAGTTAATTCATGAGTGAAAAATGAGCTCAATTTTCTATTTTCTCACTCAAGCTTAATACAGCATCTTTTAACCAAAACAAAATTCAATAATATAGGTACGTACGCACATGTGCACATGTACGAGTAAATAAGTATTTATTTTTTAAAAGACGCACTATGAAATTGTTCACCAATTATAACTCAATTTGCTTGCCATAAACATTTAGATTTATTTATTGTAAAAATAATTTTGTATCATTTGATTTAATTTTTTTAACATTTAAAAACCTTTAGTAAAAACATTTAATTTTAATTTAGAGAATTATATTTCCGTTTCCTCTTATATTTTGACTTCGAAGTAAAACACAACCGATTTGTTTGAACGCTAAAGCGCAACTAAACTTAAAGACGCACGTTGCGAATTTATTTGAAAACACGAACTTGTATTTTTTCTCCGGCATTCGTAAGCTAGCACACAAATTGTAATGCAACAAAATAAGCAGTGACGGTATGAATGAAAGAAATCCTGCAGGGGCTATTCCTAAATTACATAATGCATTTGTTGCCAGTCATTTTGATATTAGATTTTCAATGACACACAGAAAATTATTAATAATTTTTTTCTAAATTCAAGCAGTTTTATATAAATAATTTCACCATTGACCTAAAATTTCTGTGATTAATGATTTTTAAATTAAAAATAGAAAACTATTATACTTTGCTAGATATAAGATAAACATACATCCGCGGGCAATATTCTAGCTAATTAATATTCTACGAAGAAAAAAAATTTAAACTATCATCTTTGCCGGGTGCTCGGTCGTTATAGCATTGCCAAATTTAAACATTTGTGATGTGTAATGTAAGCTTTTTTGTAGATTTTCGTCAATAAACTAATTTTTTACAGCATTCTCTCTTCTGTTTCTTTATTTTTCTGTAGTAAAAGCTTTCGTTGTACTGAGAAATTTCAGCTTAAATAACAAATTTATTAATTTTTCTTCTCTGCAAATTGAGACTTAAAATTGGCAGTTTAATAAAGTTTAATATAAATTGGTATGCATCTATTTTTCGATAACTACCTGTTTCCATATATTAAAATTTTTTTCTACAACGTACATACGTTTGACACAGCTTAGTTTTATTTATTATTTTTTGTTACTTAAAATTAAGATTTTAATGAAAGGTACATACATTACGTTTTTTTCTTTTTTAATTATCTTTTTATAATTACAAGTAAAAATATTATGATACGTATTTAAAAGTTAATACATTTTTCAAAATAACTTACAACTCTTAAATAAAAATTCACTAAAATATTAAATACCTGCTCAAAATATTTTAGCTCCTATTAGTATTAATTAGAATATGTATTTTCAAAGAAATTGTAACTTCGGAAGAAAACATTTTGTAAGCACAATTTATAAAATTCAAAGAAATTCGAATGATTAGGAAGAGTAACAATATTTTTGTTTTATTACCAGTAAATCTTAATCCTAAATACATGTTTCCAGAAGGTAAGAAACGCGGTAGAAAGTTGAGGTAATTCATTCGATATCTATACATAATTCATCTGATACTGAATATGTAGCTCTTAAAGGCTCCTGTTGAGTAGAAATGAGTTTCAAATGTACGTGCGAATGAGGTGTATATCTTTGGTGTTGTTCGACTGACTTAGGGCGTATGCTTTCATCTTCTTTATAATAGTGATGATCTACTTCAGGGTCGCTATAAACACAAGACTCTTCGGCAGTTGCAGAATTATCGCCTTCTATAGTTAAACCTGGACAATTTGGTTCTATTACATAATTATTGTAAGTGGCTGTTGAGGTTGTTTTATAGGAATTCGGTATTATTAGTACATGATTTGGCGTTTCTTTTAAGGCGGGAACTGCTTTTGAATTTGCTACCAATGGCTGTTGATCAAAAAAGAAATCTAAAAGATAAAAATAAAAATTAATTACGATTACCCAAAACCGAAAAATTTTTGACATTTTTTAAATTATAAGAGAGCGTGAAAATGTGTGTGAGAACAAATACAACTTTATAATGACAAATTACCTTAATTAATTTTTTTTTCTTAAGTTTGAACCAAATCGTAAGAAATAAAAATTTCGTAGTAATTAAAATGTTTTATAGCATGATTGGTGAGTGGTGTTGGTTAATAAGTGTTAATCAAAAATAAATTATGTAGTGCGTATTATTTGTTTGAATGACACAAATTTTAAAATATATTTTCATGACAATCCGATGCTGTGGGTATTACTTGGACTGTAAAAAAAATGTATTGAATTATTTATAGACAAATTCAGCTGATGTTTTGTATAACGAATTAGCAATGGACAAGTGTAATAGAGTATACTTATGTACAAATTTGTGCAGATAATAAATATAAATGTGCAATTACCAGATTCAACACCATTCCATTCGCTAACCACAGCGTTGTGATGATGTTGATGTGGATTCGGATGATCTTCTACAGAGCCTTCATATTGCTTTAAATCGGTAGCGAGAGTCATATTTTCAGTCATATCAAATATTTCAGTAACTTTCACTTTATTTGTGTTGTCATCAGTATAATAATAGGCATATAATGCATCGTTGTGAGTTGTAACCTTCAAAACATGTTCAAAATTGTCAACATCATCTTCTAAAGGAGCTGCACCACTGTGTGTAATTAAATAAAATTGTTACATATTATTTTTTGTCATTATTTTCATATATCTAGCACGTATACTTTACCATTCATCAACTAATATCGAAACTCTAGGACCATATAATCTATTTGAATGTAGTAAACCAGTTGTATCAAAATGTGGTGGATCACAAATCTAAATGAATAATTATAAAAAACGAATTACCACTAATTTTGGTTCATTTAAATTAGTTATATTTATAGTATTCTTACCGTAAACTTATTTAGTATACGAACTTGCATGGTACAATTTAATTGATATATTAATTCTTCAACCACCTTTCGCAAATGTTTAGTTAGTTTTGGGGTCAACGAGCTTAACCTGAAAAGGTGAACAAAAATAATTTGTCAAATATCAATCATTTAATTATTAGAAAAAAAGTATTTTTTTAAATAATATTTTATTATGTGTGGATTTTCTTATTGAATAGCAACTGTTTACATATAAACATACTTGTTTACAGTCGCCAAAAAAAAATCCATTGGTACTGTAGCAGGCAAAGATAACAGTTTGATGCCACGATGTTTGAATATCCAATTGGCTAAACCTTTATTAGCTTGCTCTATATAATCTTGTATGACATCTAAAACCGTCTGAGGCATGTTTGAAGTCAAAGCATCCTATAAAAAAAAACAACAAGAAATCTGCATCACATAATTTTATCAGTATTAATAGCTTAAGTAGAAGCATACCTTTCTATGCTTTTTACATTCTCTACATTCCGGATCGAAATCTGTTGGTGGTGCTACTGTCTCTGATACTAGAAATGTTGACTGTACAGCCACACAACGGCGACAATTTATTAAATTATTTCGAGTCAAAAATTGTAGGGCATCATCAAAACCTTGTTGGCAGAATTTTGATAAAAATTCTGGTCTTGGCGGAAAGAGAATACGAACAAATCTATTTATGTTCTGTCTTGATATTTCAATGCTTGTATTAGCCCAATTTAAATGAAACAACTGCGAACTTTGATCACGGGGACAAATATCGGTTTCACCACAAAAGGGCGAGACAGTTATAGTATTCTCATCCAAAATAGGCAGATTATCTGAAAATGCACCATCCATGTAGCGGACTCCGCGAAAACGTGGTGGGAAAATACCGGAAAATCCGGGAATAAAACAACCGCAAAGTAATGCTTGCAAAACCTCATCCCGCGAATTAAACTCTGATATAATAACATTCTTGCCATCATATACACGGGTCATAGATATATGTAATCGCCCACTGACTCGCTTATGAGCATCATCAGGTAAATGTTTCTGAAGACCTTCAATAAGACAAGTTTGAATATTGAAAGATGGACTGAAAGGTCCCAGAGAATATCGCCGAGCTTCATTAACAACACGTAAAAAATCAGATGTCATGCTACCTGCAAAAAAAACAATTTTTTTTATATATATATATTTATTATGCTGTAGACTTTTATCCTTGCACATTCATAAGTGTTATTGGAGTGTAAGCTTCCAAGGTCAAAAATATTAAATACTGTCATACAACAATTTCTAGATTCCTAATATTGCACGTACTTGTCTACGAGTATATTATTGAAATAAGTAAAGTGTACTATTGGTATTTATACTACCTACATACAGTTAAACAAAGTTTGATAATACACATTTTTTTTACTAGGATCGTAGGTGTACTCTTGAAAAAAAAGGTGAAGCTGTATCTACTATAATTGATTGATTCATATTTAGAAAAAAGTACATAGTGCATACTATAAGTTTTAATAAGTAACTTTTTACAACACATCATCAATTACTCAAACTCAATAACAGCAACAATTCAAACTGATAAGAGTAGTAAATATAAGATTTATTCAAAAGTATTGAATATGATTTTATTATTTCCATACGTACCTACATACTTAGATATGTATGTATGTATAATTGTATATACAAACAATAAGAACATATTTATTTATTTACGTATCTACACACATATATGTTTGAACATACGCACACATAGATTAAAAATATTTATTATCAATATGAGGAAACTATAAAAAATAAATACATAACGATGTATCTATGAAAATGAATCCTATGAATACACACACCCAATGACACTAACACATATAAGCATGTAATTGCAAACATACATACATATACAGTGGCCATTGACGTCAATCTATTCAGTTTAGTTATCTAATAATTTTTAAAAAAAGATGTGCATATTATTTATTTATTTATTGAAAATACCTATGCAAAGCCTTAGAAGCCAATACAAAATATTATATTGCACGATTTTAATTAAAAATTTATATTGTTTTACTCATTTTAAACAAACTCTAAATTCCGAGAATTTTTACTAGCGTAAACTGTTTATAAAAACAAGGTTGTTTTTAATAATAATACATGTGCTTGACATAATAAATCTTAATAGACGCTGCATATAATGTATACATATATACATATGCATGTATGTTTATAACCAATAAAATAAAACTATTTTGATAAAAAAATATATAAAATAGTAAATGCGCGTTGGATGACGAGAGGCCCGTGGTATTATCAACAATGACCTACTACTACTAAGGCAAAATTCTAATAAACCAACAGCAGATGTTTTACAACAAATTCATACATATAAATATATGTATGTACGTATGTATATATGAAAGTTTTCCCATAAAAACAAATAGAATTGTATTGTTATGAATTAATTTACGTATTCAATTCAAATATTAACAACGGATGGATGATTAATAAATCCTAAGAACGTAAATTATTAATTTATATTGTGCTATTTTCCCCTCATTAAATTATTACGTATGTATAATAGATATTGAATTTGTGTGTTTTCTATAGAACTAACCAAGAATACTTAATAATATTTAATATCAAAACTTATTTCTCCCTGATTGGCTATTATGTTCGAATTTTACGCAAATCGATCAAATAAATTAGTATGTATGTATACATATGTATATATTTGCATGTGCAACATACAAATGTAATAAAAAGTACAACCATTCAATTCTGAATTTGAACTTTAAACCAATCGAGCAGAAAAACTGGTTTATTTTTTGCATGAATAAGTTATTTAAAAAAATTGATATTGGTTTTAATGAGATAATAGAATCTTATCAAATTTAGCAATCAAATAATGAAAAAGCGTAATTAGCTTTTAATTTATACAAAGTTCTTTGTTTGGGGGTTCATATATATACATATTTTTGCATGAAACTACGTCAAACCTTTTTTATAAAAGAAAACCACTAACTAGTAGAGATTAAATAGCCACTAAAAAATATGAAAAAGTGAGTATCAGGTGATATAATAATACATAATAATAATACCTAGAATAGAAAATATTTTAAATAAAAGTTCTTCTATATCACCATAGAGTTAAGAAATAATATGCAGTTGATAAAAAAAACTTTTGAGTAAACCTATAGAAATTATATGCATACTAAAGGGCTCACATGTTTGTAGTGATGTGTGGCTTTCAAGTATGCTTGTGCATCCCTTTAATGCATACGTAGGTTCTAAAGAAATAAATTCTCATCTATATTTAATGTAACAAACAATTTTTAACATATTTAATGAGAGTGCCGCAAAATAGGTATTAATTTTGTTATTTTATTTTATTGACATATTGAGAATATTATATATTATTTAAGAATGCCATGTTCTTCTAATATTTTTACATGGTTATGCCTTATAACAAACATTAAACTAATTTTTTTTTATAGAAAGTTACCTCCCTAATGTGTGCACACATACACATACTTATATACATGTATTCATATAGACGTATGCTCAACGAGTTGTTTACTTTTGTTGAACAAAATGACAAGCCCCTTGTTTTTATGACCAGTTTTTTTACCGTTTTTTAGATAAGAAATTTGATTGCCTTCTTTACACACATTTTTATTCAACGTTTATTTTTCTTTCGATTGTAAGAAAAGTAATATTTTGATCTTTTTAAATTAATTAATTAATTATATAGTATAATATAATTATATAAGACTTGTATTATGATTTAATTTACAATTAGGTATAATATTCATAACTTACCTAAAGGCAAATCGCACAAAAGGCAACACGCTGCTAAAGCTCCAGCAGAGGCACCAGCTATCTTTTCCAAAAGTAGATGTGGAGCATACTTTTTAAAACAAACAGCCACTCCAACATGATAAATTCCTAAAAATCCACAACCAGCAAATGATAGATTCATAATATAGTCAAAAAATCCGCAATAAATTAAAACGTCCTAACAAATGTTTTTTTCTTTTCTTTTATTATATTTATCTATTTGTCTACTGCAATTGCTAACTAAACAATGACGTTGACAATGAAAATATTTTTAGTTCGTTGATTTAATATGTGTTTGTGTATACATATGTATTAGTTATTTTGCAATGATAAATAGTAAACATTACTGCGTTCTCTTCTATTTTTGCGTATTAATTACAAATTATTCACTTTAATCTCAATTCCTATACTGCGACAAAATATATTTTTTGCTAATTATTAGACTGTTTATTTATGACTATTGAAGTTTAGTTTTTTATTACAATCTTTGCTTTTTTATGTACTTTTCCATTTGCTTCCACCAAACGATTAACTAAGTGGCCGTTCAAAATTGCTATGGTACCTTGTCATCGTTTATTTATATATTTCACAATAGATTTTGATAGCGATCAGAGGTCGAAGTCGTATTGAAATTGTCGGCGGCGCCGGCTGAGCAAAATATTACCGGAGACGGCTCAAAGTCGGCTGAAGCTGAACATTTCTTAGAAAAATTGAATTGTTTTTTTTATTTTGCTATAAATAACAAGACAGCAGAATTAACACACTATGTATTTTGAGCACAGAATGTAAACAAATTTTGACAGCTATGGAGAGCAAAAAATGTACAGCTTTATATGCTACCATGCAACAAGATTCAAAAATTCCTTTTATATGAAGTTACAAATTCAGATACATTATTGTGTGTACTATATACATAAATCAAATTATATATGCACGTATGACATTATATGTAAAAGTAAATATGAAAACATGGTGAAATTATACAGGCGTGTGCATTAGGCAATTCGCCCCGTAGCTGTTTAATACGAATTGTCAAAATTGATTTCCATTTACAATTAATTAATTTTAACTTACCTCCAAAAAGGTAAAAAATAAATTAGCCCTTGTTATGATTTTCAGGATTTTCACCATGGTTAATATGTTATCTGATTGGAGGTTATTAAAAAATATCACAAATCAACAGCTGGGCTGAAAGTTTTACCTGTTGTTTCCGTACCGTAAGGCGAATTGTAGATTTGCCTTGATTCGCATAAAATAGAATTCGCGTTGATATAGAATTTAATTATAACAAGTAATTTGTGTTTTTTCATGAAAGCGAACTGCGAATTAGAGTATATTGTTTGTTTTATTAAATATTAATATAATGGCCGAATCTGGAAATAATACAGTGCCTGAATCAAGCGAAGTGTCTCAATATGAAGATAATTGCAACGAAAATTCGGAAGGAACCGCACAGCAATCGGATTTGACGACTAATTACAAGAATGCCGCTAGTAAACCCGTGGTAATACCGGGTGAGCAACTTGCGTCTATTGAAGAGATTGTAAATGGTGATCCTGATTGCTATGAACTGGATTTAAATCATCATCGTATCGAAAAACTAGATAGCTTGGAGCCGCTCACTCAATTGGAACGACTTTATTTGCGTTGGAATCTTATAAAGAAAATTGAGAACTTGCACACATTGACTACACTTGTTGAGCTTGAATTATATGATAATCAAATAACTAAACTAGAAAATTTGGATGCGTTAGTGAACTTGGAGATTCTTGATGTTAGCTTTAATCGCTTAACTAAAATTGAAAATTTGGAAAATCTAAAAAAATTGCAAAAATTGTATCTGGTTGCAAATAAAATTTCTCATATTGAAAACATCGATATGCTAACTAATCTGACAATGCTGGAATTGGGCGATAATAAGATTAAAACTATCGAAAATCTGGATTCACTTATCAATTTACGTCAATTGTTTTTAGGTAAAAATAAAATTTCCAAAATTGATAATCTTGATAAATTAGTGAACTTAGAAATACTAAGTCTGCAAGCGAATCGCATTGTTAAAATTGAACATTTAGATAAACTAACAAATTTAACCGAACTGTATTTGTCTGAAAATGGTATTGAATTGATTGAAAACTTGAACAATAACAAACAATTGGATACTTTAGATTTGGCTAAGAATCGTTTAAAAAGTATTAATAATATCGAGAAGCTTGAACAATTAGAAGAATTGTGGCTAAATGACAATAAGATTGACAAATGGCAAAATGTAGAATGCATCAAAAGTAACAAAGCATTAAAAACAGTATATTTGGAACATAATCCAATAGCTATAGATCCAATGTATAGGCGTAAGCTGAAAGAATTTGCACCTTGGTTGGAAAAAATAGATGCTACACTTTGCCGATAAATATTTAAAAATTCTGCATATACTAGTTATAAAATAGTTGTTAATGAACTATTATAACAATCTGATTTATTTAAAATTTAACAACCATATATATACGTTTTGTTGATAATTAGATACAGTCTCTTTTTTTCAATTTTGTAAAACGAAATGCAGATTTCCAATAAAATTTTACAACAATGTATATTCCAAAAGTTTTTTTTTGTTTAAGATTGTAGAAGCTATGAAAAAAAAATATTGTAACGTACTTTCCAATACTTTATCAAATTTTTCTAGTACAAAAGTAAGTACATGTGACGCGCAAAATAGAAAGGGACCTAAGGGTAAAAACCGGTTTTGTTCAGGAGGCCATTTTAAAGATTTAAATACGTGTATCTTTGGTGTACTTCACTTTCATAAAACGCGCATATCTCTGGGAGGGAACACTTTTGGGGCATGGGATCGGTCTCATTCGATGATCAGATGTTGTTCACATCCAAAAAAAAAAGTGAAAATTAATTTTTTACCCTTAGGTCCCTTTCTCTATGCGCTGTCACACATATTAATATAAGCATATATACTCTAAAGGGCTGCACAAGCGTACTTGAAAGACACACATCACTACAAACATGTATAATATTTTATAATAAAAAATGCTGGTAAGCCATTTCAAATATGTTTGAGCAGCCCTTTAATATATAACCTTCTTACAAATCTATTCTCAAATTTAGTAACTTTTTTTGATACTTCTCTTTTATTAAGAAAGTATCTGACCCGCAAACGTTGTTTTGCCTTCAAATTTTATTTAGGTATATTGAAAAATAGTAAAAAGAGAAAAAGAACGTATTTTTGAATGATCATTTGCGTTATGTTTTATTTATCTACATCGCAAGTGAGCGAAGATAAATATGCCAATACATATGTTTTAACGTGTAACCTCTTAGGTTTTTTAGTAAATATCTTTTGTATTTTTTGCATATTTATCAAATACGTCTTATGCTGAGTACACACTTGTAAACATGTTTACGGAACACGTTTTTCGCTCAGGTTCCATTGTTTGATACACACAGGAACCAACAAGTAAACCACAAATGAAACATTTGTTCAGTATTTTGCATTAAAGCATGAGTGGTGAGCTTAGTGAAATAGCAGAAATTATTAGACTATAATTCTGGTAAATTTTTATATAAATTAATAAAATTTACTTTAATTAATTTTTTCAGCAGTCGACAAAATCCTACATGTTTACAGCTTGCTTGTCTTCGATGAACTAAACAAGTAAAGACAGTAAACAACAATACAGACTATGGAACCAACATCAATGCAACCAGAAAATATCAAAAAAATTTTATATTTTGGAAACCTCGAAGGGAACACGAAAATAAACATACTGCGACTACACACTACGGAACGAAACACGAACGTCATGTTTACGGAACATGTTTCTAAGTGTGTACTCAGCATTACGTCATTAAATATTTCTAAATGTTTTTAGTATTTATGACATATTTGCAAATATGTTCTGAATATAAGTGCTTAGGTACAAATGTAGATTGTATGTACAGTACTTTGCAATTTCTTTACGAATCATAAGAGATTACGAAATAGAACACCCACCGTTTTATATTGTTATCTGCCACCCATTTGGACAGCAATTACTTCAGAGTATTTAAATTTTTTTTTGAAACTACCTCATACCCCAGTACAGCGCAGAATTGGTTGTAAACAATTTTTCTTTGTATATAAACATTTCAAGAAAACATTTACCAAATCGGTTCAAGCGTTCAAGTGGGTATGGTCAATTTTTGTTTCACAATAAACCTAAGTTGGTTTATGCTGAACATATTAAAAAAATTAGCCAAATCGGTTCAGTTGTTCTCCGATTTTAAATAAACTAAAAAATATGGGCGTGGTCAGTTTTTCCTTTCATAAAAACCTAAGCTGAGCTATGTCGAATATATAAAAAAAAATTTGCCAAATCGCGTTAGCCGTTTCACGTTATGCAATTACAAACGAACGACATTTGATTTTTATTAAATAAATCTGGTCATATGTTTTCAAAAAAGCCCTAAGTTACATTCAAAATTGTTATAGGTGAAACCAAGTCTCTATTATGAAAATTATACAAAATTTTTTACATTTTAATTTTAGAAATAAAAATATTGTAGCTTCTAAATTGATGCCGTACACCAAAAAGCCTAATGCAATTTTTTTTAACTTAAGACTTTTTTAAAAACATGGCGATATATAAATGCCATAAATATGTTTGGAGATTTTTTATTTTCTTTTTTTATATAATATAAGAATTATTTATTATTTAATAAAATTAGGAAAACTACTCCATAATTTCACTCTGCTATTTTTATAATCTTAACTTCTTGGTTTGTACAAAAAAATATACATATCGAGCAATATGTTATAAGTATGTATCATAAATTTACACTTGAAAACTTATATCTAATTTCTTAATTAAAAAAGTATTTTTTTATGATATTTCATACGCAGACATATTCAATACCGCATCACTACTTAAAATACAAAATACAGATTTAGATAATATTTTAATGAAAGAAGCATAAAGTTTTTTAATGTGATCACTTAAAATTAAATTTTTTAATTTAAAATCAAATTAAATCTGTATTGTGTTCACTGGTATTTTAGATGCCGCACACGCACATGTACATACGTATTTATTAGATTAGATTTATAATACTAATTTAAAACTGTCTAAAACTCCGACTATTTGTTTAATATATTGAACTATTTTCTAATATAGATATTTATCACGAAAAGTTTATAAAAATCTGCGTAATACGCCTGTTCCAAATACCTGCATTCAGACAAGTTGTGAGACTGACTGACGAAAAGTTGTTAAAACTTAAAATGTTAATATAGAATATATAGTTTCCAATATTAAAATGTTGGTTGGGAAGTTTATTTATTTATTCAGTTCAATGCTTATTGAGTTTTTTGTTTGAATATTTGAATCTTTTTGTAACTATTGACAAATAATTCTTATATAGTCAATTGCTTTTACAATATAAAGGTTCTAATGTTTGCAAGAAACGTTGGGAGTAACCTACTGAGGATTCGGAGTAGCGTCTGATGAAATGGTCCATATAGGTATGCTCTCCCCTTCAGTACTTATTGTACTGAATAAATAATTCATGAGAATATCATGAGTAAAAGAATAAATTTAAAAACCAACACAATTTCTGGAATTAAGCACAAATAAAGATTAATATTTTGTTAAACTTTTAAATCCCAAATAGAAATTATTACCTATTAAAAAAAAAACTTTATTTTAACTTTTCATTGGTTTTTTAAAGAGGAAGGGACACTAGCTTCAGCTGGTGTTATTTTTATATAGATATTTAATAATGTAGTGATCCTTCTGAATTAGTATTATAAGCAAATAGTGTTTTTAAATATTTCGTGTACGTTTTTTTTTTATTTAAATAATTATATATAATAATAATACTACTAAACTATATTTAATTATAGAATTTAAAATATCTTCGTTCATTTTAAAGTTAAAATGATGGTGGGTAATTAATTGTATGGGATATGCTTTGTATGCGGGAATGAGTTTGTGTATTAAAATAAAATATATTTAAATAAATAAAGATGGCTTCTATAAAACTGGAAAAAAGAACAGAATATATGTAAACATGTCGAATAAAATGGCATTTTCCAGTTCTATAACTTAAGCATATCTAAAATATTAGTCTTTTAAAATAAAATATGAAATAAGTAAAATAAAAAGAAAACAAATATTAGCTCTGTTCAAAGGTTGATGCAAAGCTCCAAAATCTGCATCAAATTCTGAACAGTACTATTGTATACAAAACTCATAAGAATTTGATTAAATTTTTTCAACTTTTTTATTGCATATAAGAAACTTAAAAATTAAAATATAAAACTAATTTTTAATTTTTTTTCATCAAATTACTTTAGCCTTTTTACAAACTTAAGTGCCCGTTTCCATACTGCAAACAAAAAATTAATTCTATATTTTTGGATGAAAGAAAAAAATACTAAGATTTACTTCTATATAAAAAATTAAAACAGAACAAATAGAAACAATGGCCCATAATCATAGTTACCCTAAAGTCAATTTCTTAAAAAAAAACTTTATTAAATCTATTTATGAACTAAAAAGAACACTCACCATGTTATTGATTATGGGTCAATCGTATAACAGAAAAAAAACTTGTATGTATGTGGTTTATAATATGAAACAGATACCAAAATTATAAAAGCTAAAGGGATTTAATTAATTGTATAAATTGTTATCTATAATATACTAAAAGTGATGTAAATTGAAAAAACTTTTTTCAATAGTTGTAAGAAATTTAAAAAAAATTAAATAAATAATGTATTTAAGAACTAGTATTATTTCCCCCATCAGTTTTAACAGCTGCTGCATAACTATTTGACGATGATGATGATTTTACTTCGTCTTTTGATGATGAAGTAGCACCGGTAGATCCTGGAGAGAGATTAGTTGTTCCCGTAGCACCTGCTAAAGGAACAGCCGCACCTAAAGATTGTGAGTTTTATGGACGATAGCAACATTAGAAAACAAAACAATACAATTAAAAATTTTTTTATAAGCCTGGTCTATTCTATTTATAGAATATTGCATACCCTTGAGCTTGTACAAATGAATCAAACATAGGCTAAGAAAATGTTTTAAATAAAAAATTCAATGTAATAAACAATAGGCCATAATCATAGTCACAAAAAAGTAGGCTTTTATTAAGAGCTGACTTTTGTTCATAAGACTTACATGAATTTAAAGTAATTTTTAAAAAAAATACCGACTTTAGTGTGTCTATGATTATGTCCCAATATTCTTTATATGTACGGCTATGTATTGTATGATATCTGTACTAATAAATATGAAAAATTTGTTAGTTGTTTTTTTTTTTTTGTAATGAATAAAACTACAGCGAATAACATAGGCTATATAACATAATGCTACGCACACGTTATGGTCCATTATTCAATGATTTAGCATTTAAAATTCCATTTTCTAACGATTTTTTTTTTAAATTTGGAACATAAAATAAATATATATTTCAAGAATGGTCACTCTATATTGTAGGATCGGCCACGTTTACTTTTACGCTGGTCAGTTAGAAGGTAGCCAATTTGTATTGGTCACGGGAGACCGGGTAAAAACAACTAATCAAAAAACAGATTTTATCTATACAATCACTTAGTCTAAAAAATTTCTAAAGAATAAATATTTATTCTTATATATTTTGCTGCAACTTTGCGTAGTTTCTTCAGGATATAATTAGTAAAATTACTAAAACTCCACATTGAAAAAACTAAATTAGGGTTATAATATTATTTACAATTATATCCTAAAGAAGCTACGCAGCAAAGTTGGACCTCAACCTTAATAAACTAGCCATTTCTATTTTATTATAGTTGCATGCAGTACTTAAAAAAATAACGGCTAAAAAATTTCTCCTTTTTTACCAAAGAAAGTTCTTTGATTTAGGGAATTTTTTTCCCCAAAAATCAAAATTTTTCTTGGGTAAAAATTCCTAGGGAATATTCATAAATGGGCTGACTTTTACATAAACAGTATAATAAAACTAGGAAAAAGAGTATGCAAATTCCAACAATTTTATGTTAACACTGCTTGCGTATTTTACCTTTTATATCGATAGCATAACAGTCATCAAGGCGCAAATCATGTTTTTTAATCAGTTGACAGTCAGCACCTTCCACTGAGGGTATTGAATATACATATAAATAACCATCTTGGGAAGCAATTAACAGCCTGTTAATTTTTGTAAAAGTACACATGTATATACATTTAAAAAAATAATATCAAATTTTCGTGCAAAAAGTATTTTTCATACAAAATCTGGCCGATTTACAAATGCATTTTAGAAAATCTTAGTGGAAACAGTAAGTACGTTACTATAAGTATTTAACTTACTTACCTGGTCTGTTTCTGCATTTTAGTTATGGCACACATACGCCGAACTCCAGCCTCCGGAAGAGTAACTGAAGCAAAAGCTCTACCTTGACTGAAAACATCTGTTACTTGCGTTGGTAAATAACTCGATACCGTCTTGCTAAGAAATCTAAAAAACGAGTAACTTTTTTGAAATGTGAGATGTGAAGATAAAATGCATGTATAGATATGGATTAAGTGTGATCAGGATTGGGTAAAGTTGTGTGGTATACGATTTATTGATTGGTTGTACAAAAAAATACGCCAAGGTGCACCGTTTATACATTTTAAATATATCGACGTTAACATACGAGTATAGTATATACAAAACAACAAATTATAGGCAGTAAAGTGATATTGATTGGTGTTTTGATGATGAGGTAGTGAGCATAAAGAAATTTGATACATGTATGAAAAAAGTAGAAAAGAAAATTATAAAATAAAATTAAAATAAAGCGTGAATATATTAAAATGAATATTTAAAATAAAAAATAAATAAAGCAAATTAATTTATCGATACCAAAACCAAGGGACAAAAATTCTAATACAATGTTTTTAAATGAAAAAATTATTAAATTTTACTACTTACCCCATCCAATCATCTGAACTTGGATTCGTATCATTATTATCATTAGCAGAGCGATCCAAACGGAATATATGAATAGTTTCTGTATTCGAGCTAGATACCAAATACTCAGCACAAGTGCTAAATGACAAAGAAACTATGGAAACACAACGTTTTAAACCTCGCCTCAACTCAAAGAGTTTTGTGCCATCCAATGATGAAAACACTCGTATAACTGTTCCACGCTCACTAGCAGTTGCAATTTCAGTACCAGACGGACAAAATGTCAATGCAGCCAAGGGACTATCATGAGCTGGTATCATTGTTTTTGCATGCAGATTAATGACATCAAAGATTTGAACTTCGCCTGATGTTACGCTTCCCGGATATGCCAAGTAGCAGTGCTCGGAAGAAGAGCTCAATGCACATATACCAGCCGAATTGCAAGGTGTATCGCGTATTGTGTGCACAACCTTCATATCTTGTATATTATGAATGTAAAGGCTTTCTTCTAAACAAACAATTAATCTTTCACGATTTAATTTAACAGCCAAAACGGAATTCGAATACGAATAATTGCATATTTCGCTTTGTCTCTTATAATGACAAACCTTAAATTATAAAATATAATAGTTTATGTTTAAACAAGCAAGCATATACAAAAATGTATATATATGATGTACGCACCTTCAGTTTTCTCGGAGCTGCTTGGGTAACAATAGCAAGCAACGAACTTTCGAATAAACGCTCAATTAAATATATTTCTTCTTTCGGGCATGTATAGATTTTATCTAGAGAGTTATCAACCGAATTTAAGCTATATAAACAATATCCCGATTTAGATCCAACGGCCAGCGATCTATAATTTATTTAAAAAATATATATTTCTTGCAAGTTGTAAGTAGCAAATTAAAAAATACAATACTTACGTTACATTTTGATTGAAGTTTACAAACACATCACCAGCATCCATGTCAGGGAGAAATATAGCACTCATTATTTAGATTATAAGGATGAGCCAATAATATCTATTATGTATTCTCTTGTGTATAAGTATCTGAAAGTTTTAAAAATAGTGAAGAGCGTCTGTAGTAATGGTGACAAGCCTTTTTATGGTTATAAACAGTAATTCATTATCTTTATATATAAATTTTTTTCCACAGCCAATTACAAAGAACGATAATAAGAACGGTATAATGCAATTATATATATTAAATTTCTCTATGCATCTACTACGCATTTAACCTTTTCATTTTATTGTTTCAATTTCAATACAAGTTAACGCCAATAAATGGTGTATCTTTTACAATTATGTCAATCTTAGAATTAAAGAAAAACAGAAAATAATAGAATTTATTAAAAGTAAATAATTTTAATAATAAAAGGTTCTCTTCTATTGCCGGTTACAACTTTGTGTTGTTAGTGCGGTTGACAAAAACCTAAAAAGAAGTTAAAACTCCTCAATAGCAGTTTTTTCAATTACAACTCAACTTTTCTGCAATTGCTATAGAAAAAGAGGGCTAGGTTATATCTGAGTATACATATATGTAGCTTGTACATTTTTCAATAAACCGAATCAGCGCGCCATATATTAGTCTTTAATATATTAGGTGCAATTAAAAAAAAATAGTGGTAGCTGTAGACACCATTGTACTAAAATGACCACTTCCAAAAATAACAACTCATAAGGCACTTTCTTTTCTACCCCGTAATTTAAGAACATAATTGTTATAACAAATGTAAGTCGTAAATAGGGCTTGCTAGACTTAGTAACCTTCTCAAAAAAAGATTAGACATGCCAGAATTATGAGTCTTCTTTCTATTAAATACAGTACATTACAATTATTGTATGATTATATTATGATATCCAGTTTTTTGTGAAGGTTAGTCAATTTAATTTCCGAAGACGTAAACATTCTTATTATTTGGTATTGCTGAATAATTAAATCATTTTATCCTTTAGCTGATAATACTTGAACAATTTCAAATAAGACCAAACAAATGTATATTGCAATAATTTATAAAGACAACACCCCTCACCGTAAAAAAATATGTGTATGCATTAATTTCAAAGGGAATATGCATGCATAGGTACAATGTACATACATACATACGTATATCATACATAAAGAGATATACATATATTTCTTTAATAAAAAAAACAATTTTGAGGTAAGTAGAAGTTATGTATATGTGTTTTCAGCGGTTATTTTGAAGATTGTTTTCTTCTTCAGAGTAAAATAACTGATAAATTGGCACAATCAGAAATAATACAAGAAAAAAATTATACCTTTTCACAATTGATAATGTATATATATATGTATATTTGGCAAATAGTATTTCAGTCAAGTAACTTACTCCACCAAACAAAGCAAGCAATTGTACACCTTGAAATCACGAAATAAATCTTAATTTAACAGATTTTATTCACTAAAAACACTTTATAAATGATAACTAATAATTGGTTTTCTAAATTTTATTTTTTTATAAAAGCGTAGTTAATAATTGTTTTATGTTTTTCTGGCTTTTTATTAACCAGCAGCAATCAAATAACAAAGCCAGAGAAAATATAACAAACAAAAGCAACAAGACGTAAAAACACAGAACTCAACAATGATGCCAGAAATTTTAGATGTGCCATAAAGAATCAACGACTTTTTTTCTTAAAAAATGTAAGAGTTTTCACTTAATCACCAATTTTCGATTCAGAAAAATCTCAAGTAACTATTTTTCTAATCAATTTATAACTTCCGAGCTTATGAATCTTTATATTTAGCCTCCTTTGATATATCTTATTGCATGGAATATAATTTAATAAACTACTTGTATTCCCATAAGATACTTGGCAATACCAATATGAAACTCTTGGATAGCGTTGCCACACCGACTTTTTCGTCACTAAAACAACAATTTCGCCAAGGCGAATCCATAGAAACATTCCAAAAATCAAATTGTCAAAATTTGTAAAGCAATTTTTTTCTTTTGGTTCGACATTGAATTTGCTTTGTTTTGGTGCATGAAATTTGAAAATTTTTATTTATTGGTGCAGGACTTGCAATTCAAAAAGTTGAGTTTTCAGCCTTGAGTAAAGCTTTATATAAAAGAATTCATAAAAAACTCTTATAACATAAACGCCATACAAATATATATAGATTTTGAAACTTGTTCCAGCGAGTTTCAATAAAAAAAAGTAATAATGCAATTCCTGGTATGATTTCGCCTGTAATGAGTTTTTTCTGTGACTCAGCTGCTAATAAATTTTTTTAAAGTTTGGTTTATTTACATGCGTCATTAGTCTTGAAAAAATTTGTTTATATACTTTGTTCTGCAGCTCTTGCAAAAGTAATATTTTTTGTGGTTCCAAAATGTATTAAAAAGATATAAAAACTGAAATTTAAATTAATAATAAACATAAATTACAGTCATGAAGGAAAATAAAATCCTAAAATTGATACATGTAGCCTGGCGTGAACGATGGTCCGACTCACAATGGGGCATAAACATCAAAAACGTAAGACGAAACCAAAAACTATTTAAGTACATACGTGTTAAAAAGTACAATTTATTAAAATTGCTCTTAGTATTAAACACACTCAAAGATATATACATATTTAATGCCTAAATTAAGCATTTGGAATCGAATAACTATAATTTTGAATAAGTGGGTGGCAATATTTTTAAGTTCACTAAAATCCTCGCTCAAACGTTTGTTCTTCAGTTTTTGCTAGAGCCAAAATCAATTGTCTTTGCTTCATGCTCAGTTGCCGTGGTATTCGCACTTTAATAGTAACTATATGGTCACCGATGCTATCTCTGCCCTTAATACCACGACCTTTTACTGTTATCCTTGTATGGGACTCGGTGCCAGGTTCAATTTTCACATCAAACGTATCGTAAATACCACGTACTTTGATAGTACCACCTAATATAGCTTGGCTAAGATTTAAGTATCTCTCGGTTAATACATTGTTACCCACGCGTTTGTAATAATCAGATTCTTTGATATGCAAACGACAGTTAATACGCTGTTTTGTATTAGGGTTCTCAACGGAAATAACATCGCCGGTGTTAACACCAGGAGGTACATGTACTGTTAACCTGCTCGACACTTCTACAAAGCCCCGACTGTCGCATAGTTCGCATTGATTACGGTTAACGTAACGTTTTCCATGACATTGATCGCATTCAGTCAAGGACGTATATGTGGCTGTCTTCTTGGACAACTGACCGCTTCCGTTGCACTTTCGACAGGGCTCAGGGTTTGAACGGCCGACCATGCGTTGAGATTTGCCATGACATGAAGAACATTTTTGCAAGTAAGAAAATTCAATATTTCTTCTTACGCCATGTACTGACTCAATAAATGTAATATCTAGTTTTTGTTCAATACTACTATTGTTTATTTGAGCAGAAGCTTTAAAGGAAAATAACAAATATTTGTTAGTTGCTTAACAAAAAATTTAAATCCCAAATAAGCAATAATTTACCTTCACTTCTTGTTTCCGGTAAAATCGTATTTGTATCATTAAGACCCATAAATTGTTTTAGTTTATTTGTAGTTGTATTCAATAATTTATTGCCCGATTTTGAAACCTTATTAAAAAATGATTCTTCAATTTTAATACCTCCAATTGTATCATATTCCAAACGTGCTGATTCATCAGTAAGAATGTTATAGGCACTCGATATTTCCTGAAAACGTTTTGATACTTGTTGAGGAGCATTTTCAGGATTAACCAAATCTGGGTGATATCGTTTCGCTAATGCGTAATAAGCTGCCTTGATTTGATGCAAAGAAGCCGTTCTAGGGACTCCCAGTATTTTATAATAATAGTCTTTAGGTAATTGCTTGTTTTCCTCTGGCTCAGCTACTAATTGAGATTTTTGTTGTTCTTCTATGCGCTGCATTTCTATTTCACGATTTGGATAATAAATGGGTTTGTTAACTTTGAATTGATAAGCAACTGTTGCATATTTCATTTTATTATAGCGAACAAAATTTTGTACGAAACTTGGTCGTGACAAGTAATTGAACATTAATTTCGTAATAATATCCATGTAAATGCTGAATTAAGTATTAAAATTGGAGACTTTAAAATGAATACAAAATAAATTGTAAATGAAGGGACTAACAGTAAACGAAAGCAAATATTTATTGTTTTAATAAAAAAAAAATTTGAAAAGTTTTTCAATGAATTTTAGGTTTTACCGAGAGGTGTTAGTGGTGATGTTTACAATCTACCCGATTGTATATTACAACAAGCTTTGATCGGTTCAACTGCTAATCCTGTAAGTATGCAGGAATTATAAAAAAAGAGTTAAATTTTACTTCAGAGTTACTTTAACATACTTATAATTGGTTTTTAGTTGGTTTTGAATTATCTTAGACATTCTCTCTGCTCTCACTTGGTATCATATTCGGCTGTACTTAAACGTATATCAAAGTATGAATATTTTGAACGAATTTACTGTATAACATCACTTTTGGATTTTTTAAACTCAATTTTAGATGGTGTAACTTGTCGGTAAATATAAGAAATTCTATTTTTAATTATACATATTTCGAATAACAAATACTCGTTGCATTATTTATAGTACTAAGTCTGAAGAATCCATATTACCTGCTGCAATTGTCTCATTGGTCAATTGGTTAATGCAAATATTTGCTATGGCAACCACTAATTACGAATTGAATCGAGAGCTAACTACCGAGCAATCATATATGCTTGATTTATGTTGCATGGTCATAGAAAAATTGGTTAAAAATCAGTTTTTTTTAGCGATTCTTTATGTGGGTAGACAAGAAGACCTTGAGTATTATAGTAAAATTCGTGAAAACTATGCTACAATCAAAACTTCATTGACAAATTCCAATTTCAATCCACCTCATCCCGGTATTGAGAAATATTTACAGCAACTAGCCTACATTGATGTGCATCATTTAGAAATGAAAACACTGGATATTAAACAATTGCCTGAACCAATTGCATACTGTGTACAACCGTTGTTGGCAGTGGAAGTTTTATTGAACCCCTGCAATGACACGTCTTATTATGTAGCAGAAATGCAAATGTTGCAAAGACTTAAAAAGTTTTCGAATACACGTTTATTTTACGAAATAATAAGAGCGGGTTTCGTGTCACTCAGCAACGTGATAGAGACAAGTCATGACACCATGTGGGGAGCCTTTACATTTTTCAAAGTACCACAAATCATAAAGCAATTACACGCGTTAAATAGAGGTAATTGTTATTAAAAATGTAATTAAATAATTAGGAATAAAATTGAGAGAAAGAGCAAGCAAGTATATGAAAACCAATTTAAATTAAAAAATATTTTTAGCACCCGGTGAGCAAAATCCTACAGATTACATACCGGAAGTTGTTGAAGCATTAGAAATGCTATTGGAAGACAATCTTCTTCTAGATTTTATGGATTCAAAATGTTCTTGTAACATTATTGAGTATTTATTAAATGATTGGGCCAAACAGCATTTAGTTAACGATGCCCATGTTAAACATTTTGCTGCTCAAAGAGAAGAAATTTCAATGTTACTACAGAAAAAAGAACCTGGAAATTATATACCATCCATAATTAATTTCATAATAAGAGCTGAGGTACCATTGTCGGGCTTTTTAAAAACATTAAGTGCAGATTATAATAAGGTGCAAGAGGCGTTATTAGGTGTCTTATGTCAAGTTTTAGTGGGTAAGTTTAAGAAAAGACAAAATTGCAAAATGAAAAACCACGTTAATGAAATATTTTATTTAGGTAATTGTTTTGACTTAATACTTTCTGTGGCTACCGTGGAAGGTCGTCTTAAAACGTTTGTTACCCGGCTAATACAATGTAATGAGAACTCGAAACAAATACACGGGGAAGTTGGCAAAACCTCTATAATACGCTCTACTTTATTTGATGTTTCGTTCTTAATGCTGACTTCCATTGTTCAAACCTATGGATCAGATGTACATACATATTTACATTTATTTATTTTTTGTTCATTTTACTATTGTGATATATATTATTATATTTTGATTCGTAGGTATTGCTATCGGAAAATGGTGATAGTTTCTTTGAAAAATGGGTACGAGTCTGCATGGTGGAACGTAATAAATCAAAAAATCACCATAACATAATTGCGTTGTGTGATGAAAATATTGTCGATGAGCTATTGTTAAGTTTTAGCAAACCGGAATCGCAATTAAAAAATACGTAAGTTTTATAATTGTATTACAAAATTTAATAATTTTAATATCACAAAAAAAAATATTTGGAAAAAAAGTACAAATATTACTACAACTGAAGCCCAGAAGTACTTCTACTTCTGAGGAAAAAAGAATAAATTTAACATTAGCCCTTTACGTCGCAAGAACTCTAATTTTTCCCTTGCAATCGAAAAATTACATGTTATCCTTTTATCCATCCAAGTCGGCCAGTACCGATTGAATGAGATAAATAAACAAACATTGGCATTTGACAAACTAATCAGCTGCTGTCGTGTTATACCACTTTGTTGCCCATCTATAACAACGAGCAATATCGAAATATAAATATCGAATGCTATATTTTTACATTTATTTTAGGGTATGTTGCAGATATGCAATACAGCGCCATAAAGGGTTAGTGTCAGTGGAAGGAAGTAGTACTTTTTTGAAAACTTTTCACTGAATAAAATGCAATAATCTGTTTTATAATTTTGAAGTGATTTTAGTGCATTTTGGATAGAATCATTTTTATTATTTTTTGCTGAGAACCGAATGTAGTAGTACTTTACGTTTTAATTTTTATAAAATATACATATATATTTCTTTGTAGAAATATAACATGGCAAGAAATATGTCTTAATTTACCAGGAGTCCTTTATCATGTGTTGGTTGCATGGGAAAAAGAAACTTTGTCTTCAGCTGATGTTAAAAATATATTAGACAATATTAAAAGACGTATGTTTTCATTTTCTGTTTGTGCCGCATCCTTTTTGTGTGCGTATATGAACTCTGTTAAAAAGGTAAGAAAACTAACATTGAACAACATGATATCTCATTTTTTTTTTCTTTACAAAAAGTATATTATCAAATAAGCCAAATAATAAAATTATAGAATTTCGCAGACACTTAAAAAATTGGGACCTATTTAACACTTATGGATATACATATGTGATAGAGTAATTGTAACATTGAAAAATGTAAAGATTGGCGAAAATTGCATGCACTATTATATTTTGAAGTTGAAACTATATTAAAAAAGAATTAAAAAAATTAAATTTTTTTACAAAAGATATAAAATTAAAGAAATACATTTTACCTATTTCGGAGCTAGGATATTTTTAACCTGTTGCTAAACTACATAATGTTATTTTCACCTTTTTCAAATAACCTTTTGTACCACATTTAATTGGCTTAAATACCTAAATGTTAGAAGTCATCGAATACATAAATGTTACGGAATTTATAAACTGCTTATTGAACAATCATGTATCTATCTATGTATCTTATTTAACTGATATTTTTAAAACAGGATGAACTTCTAAAGCCATTAAACATGATTCAGCAGTTTCTATCGCCACCTGGCAACGAAGAATTGTCTTCACAGGACAACTTCAAAGAACGTTTAGGTCTGTCGCTACAAATAATACGTAAAATGCAATATGATGTCCATCCCACAGGCAACCTGAAATCACGTAGCCTCACACTTACACAAAATCTGGTATCTCGAAATCCTCTTATTGATCAGTTCAAAGAAGTATGGAACACAGTTTTGGAACATGGTTGGGTGCCCGTGCGAGCAGCACAAGTTATCGAATCATTGTTACATGCAGGGGGAGCAGCTTGGCTAGCAACACGTCTAGTTGAAGAAATGCTTAAATGTAAATACAAAAAGGTAAATCAGATATTGATATAAAAACAACAAGTTTATAATATTATTAAATCACTTAAAGGATATGATGAAAACCATGGATATAATATTTGCCATTTTACATTTGGATATTGAACGGACAACAGAGGCTTTATTAACAAGTGTTGTTCCCTCTATTATACACAATCGTCAAGGGTATTTAAATTTGGGCTTACACATGTGTAATTATAAATTTATTTATTTATTTCAGTGATGATATAAATGAACCTCAATCTTATGTGTTGGCTCGTCTGTGCGTCTACTGCATTATATCAGCTTTAGAGACCCGTTCACATAATTCTTCAACACGTAATAAACGTGCACGATCACATGATGGTGATGAACATGATATAAATAATTCATCTAAATTGCGTAAAATTACTGGAGATGGATCTGATAATTCGTGTTCAAATGATTTTCTATCTGAGAACAGCTTACTGTTGAGTTCATCGGTGTCTCTGCACTCAAATAGTTTGCGTGAAACTCCAGTTCAACTAAAAGAATCTTTACAATCTGCCATGCAATACATTTTTAAAGTATTCCAACAATTTGTAACAACTGATGAATTATCACCGAAAATTTATTTCGTGTTTCAGTTTATAACGCTTTTAGTTGAGTGTGGAAAGGACCGAGTAAGACCAGTTTTGAAATTACTGCCATCAAATTTAATACATAATTTAATTAAAATTATGTTGACCGATGACATTAATGTCGGCTTAATAACAAGGTATAGTGTGAGTTTGTTTTATTTTATTGAAAATGTGAATTCGTGCATTTTTTTACTGTTTTATTACAGACTTTATGATTTACGTGTTATAACTGGTCGTCAAACAGCCGTTTCGGATTTATGTCTGTGGCGTAATATTAAACTAAAAGAAAAAAGTATACAGTTATAAAGACATCTAAATAAAAATATAGTGTTCTAAATCGAAAATCATCTGGAACGAAAAAAGACGAGAAAGCTAACTTAAAGGACAATTCAAAAATGAAATGTTTAATATGACGATTGATGGTATAAAAATTACATACTTATTTAGTACCCGTTTACAAATAGAATTTTGATTTTTTTTTTTACCTTATTTCACTTTGCATTTCAGGCATCGATATATAATGACTAATGTTTTCATAATTTTTAATTTTACATATACATATAAAAATTTGAATACCAGTACTCAAAAAATAAATAAAGATGACTTGACATGACAAATATGCCTTCATTTTTAAATCTATTTAAAAAAATAAAATAAATAAACTCTTCTAATTGTTGTAATAGATTAAAAAAATTTTGTTAGTAATCACCCCTACTACATCAAAGAATGAAATCAATAATAATGTTGAGCCTAGAGGACATTATTACAAAAAATCTACAATGCCTAATTAACTTTACAGCTTTTTTTGTGTTCATTTTCATAATCTTTATTTTAATTTAACATTACATTTATGAGTTAATTATAATTGTTTTTGTTGTAAAATTACTTTTCTGTCGGAGTAAAAATTATTCGAAATAGAAGCAAAAATAAGTTATATTGATACAAAACAAAGAATTGCACGCATATCTTGCGTTGCGTTTTTATTGGTTGTTTAAGGAAAATCTTAAAAAAACTATGTAAAAAATTAATGATATACTAGGTAGTATTTTAAAAAGGGATATTATATAGACAGACAGAAAGCAAGTGGCAAAGAAAACTAAAGCTTATTTTTTATTTTTATTCTTGTTTTAGGTTGAATTAATTATTTTGAAAAATTAAATTAATATATAAGCGACCACCGATACCCAATAAAATGGCCAAAAGGTAGACGCCATTTCTTAAAGTAAAAACTTTTAATTTTCTATATCACTTGAGGCAGCATTCAAAATATGTTTCGCCAACAAAATTCCCACGCATTGCTTTTGACACATTATGCTCAAATAAACGGCGATTTGTTTGCAACACATCTGCGGCTTCTTTATTCAAAGGATCTTCGGGATTTGGTTCCTAAGAAAGAATATAACATATAGTATTTCGCAAAATATGGATCGTATATATTAATATAAACTTACCAAAAATAAATATTGCAAACCATAGACAATAGAGCTAATGGTTAATACCGGATTCCAGTCTTCACGTAGTATATTTAAACAAACATTGCCCTCAAGATCAATGTTGGGGTGATAGACCTGAGTTTCGCATTTAACTTTTGGCGGCTCATGTGGATAATTGGGACCAACGCGGAAAATAAATGCAAAACGACCACCTTTATAGAAACCTTCATCAGGGCAGATGATTAATTTGAAATTGAGCAAATCATCAGGATCGGTAAATTCCGTAGCACAAGTTTTTGGCAGGGTGAGTTCGTTGATGTCTATACATAATTAATAAAAAAAATTTTTGATAAATACACATTAAGAAATATATTTTTAAACCAGAAGTGTGATTTTTAAATCGAATAATGAAGTAAACTGATTTGTCAATATATTAATCTGACTGAACACTCGGGTTCATCGAAAAGCACATACAGAAAAGGGCTATTCAGCATTTGTATATTAAGAGTTGTAAACGTGCATGCATTCATATGAATTTTGCTTTATTAAATAATTTACATCTGAAATCATTTTGACCCAGGTTTATGGCAAACGGCCGGATTTCGGTTCAACTACAGCCCGAAAAAACTGAAATAAAATTTTTAAGCATGATTTTTTGCATCTAAAAAAAGGTTATAGGTAAATAAAAATATTTTCCTTTTTAACAGAGCTTTAAATACGTAGGTTTTTCATATTGGTCTGATTTCAAATTAATCCCAATCTAAAATTTAATTTGCATTTTTGTTGGGACGTCAAACACTACGTTAATAACTACAAACATAAATATATATATATATTGTATATACGTATAATATAATGATTGTTTGTAATATTTTTACCAGGTATTTCACAGATATATTCCAACTTGCCTTTTTGTATACGCAGTTGAGCAGCAGAAGCTTTCTTTTGTTGACCACCATTCTTACCCGTTTGGTCGCCTTCCTTTTTCTGCTGTTTCAACGAAAATAATTTAATCATGATTTAGTATTCCCCGATATTTTTGCTATTTATTATTTCGAACAAATAAATGAAAAATGATATTTTCTGTTAAAGAATTTCCAATGGGTTGTGTGCAAATCGGGGTTTGTCTTGCTTGTCTCTGCGTAGATGAGATTTAAGGCTTCAATCGTTTCTTCTCACTTTGTGTAATTTTCTTCTGCAAATTTTAGTAGAATTGTTTGGACAAATAAATGTAGAAAATTGGTGTAGATGGAGAAGTAGAAATTATTTATAACTGTTTCTAACAATATTTCTATTGGCTTGTTTGTCTTAACACACGCGACTTTTCCCCTTTTGGTTTCGATTTATTTTTTGCCAAAATATAAAGAAAATACATTTACATAGCAAAAAATTCAGTGCTGCTTGTCGTCTTTGACGGATGGCAAAATTCGTGTATTTTTTATGGAGATGCAGAGTTGTATGACAAAGGTAACATTAGTAAAGTGTAGGGTACGGAAATGTTCTTCGATGCAATAAAAATATTTAATTGGAAATATCAAATTATCTAATTTTTAATTGGCTGTAATATTTTAATATATTTAATTAAAAAAGTGTGCCTAACTACGATTTGGATCCGATTTTGCATACCCAGAGGCCGTGACAATGGTTCTTGAATTGACATCGTAATGTGTCGCCTAGAATAACCACCATATGATTATAAACATTTCAAAAAGCAGCACATGTGCGGCTACCCCAAAAAAAACAAACAAATTGTTAATTTAATTTAAAAACATGTCTGAAGAACCGAAAATTGCTAAAGATGCTGTGCTAAAGAGAAGTGAAGCTATTTCTGAGGAAACTCCACGAGTAAGAGGTTACGACTTCAATGAGGGTGTCAACTATAGTAAAATGTTTGATTCCTATGTTAACACTGGGTTCCAAGCCACTAATTTAGGTTTGGCCATAAATGAAATCAATCGTATGGTAAGAGTATATGCAATAATGTTTGGGACTAAAATGAAAAACCAATTGAATAAAGTTGGATTGCAGGTCGAAACCCTTAAGTGAGGAGGAGTTAGACACACATGAAACAGATGAATTCATTAAGAGAAAATATGGATGTACAATATTTTTGGGCTTCACTTCTAATTTGGTGTCCTCTGGCCTCAGGGAAACACTAAGGTATTTAGTAGAACACAAAATGGTTGATTGCATTGTAACTACAGCCGGTGGGGTAGAAGAAGATTTCATAAAGTGCTTAGCTCCTACTTTCTTGGGTAAATTTAGATATATTAAGTTAATTTAATTTGAAATTATGTAATTCTAATTGCATAGGATCCTTCGAACTATCTGGGCGTAACCTAAGAGATCGTGGCATTAATCGCATTGGCAATTTATTAGTGCCCAATGACAACTATTGCAAATTTGAAGATTGGCTTATGCCTCTGCTAGACGAAATGCTAGAGGAACAAAATATAAACAAAACTGTTTGGTCACCGTCAGGCATTATACATCGCTTGGGTGAACGTATCAATGATTCTACTTCTATATATTTTTGGGCTGCCAAAAATAAAATTCCTGTTTTTTGTCCAGCTTTGACCGATGGCAGTTTGGGCGATATGATGTACTTTCATTCTTTTCGTCATCCTGGACTTGTCGTTGATATACTTTCCGATTTAAGGCGTCTTAATACTATGGCTGTAAAAGCGAAAAATTCCGGCATGATTATAGTGGGCGGAGGTGTTATTAAACATCACATTTGTAATGCTAATTTGATGCGTAATGGAGCAGATTTTTCAGTTTTCATTAATACTGGTTCTGAGTTTGATGGTAGTGATAGTGGTGCAAGACCAGATGAGGCCATATCATGGGGTAAAATTCGCAAAGATGCCTCCCCAGTTAAAGTTTATGCTGAGGCCAGTTTGGTATTTCCCATTATAGTTGCAGAAACTTTTGCAAAAAGGTTTAGTGCTCATAAAAGTAGTTAAAACATTTAGCATAGAGTATAACGTAAAAATAAGCATATGTTTGATAAAAAGGATTTTTTTACGAACAGCATTTTAGATTTACAATTTGTTAATGCCGTTAAGGAAAACTTTTGAACATTTTCTTACGATATATGTAGGTATTTTATTGATAATTTTAACCAATTAGCATCATACATTGATGCCAGTAATGACATTACAACAAATAAATTAAATATACAATTTGAAAAAAAATTCATTTCGACGTTACTATAAAAAATTACCGAGTATTATTTTTGTTTGTTTGTACTAATGCTATAAATATAACAAGACTGTTATAAAATGGATAAATGAACTTTATTACTGTTAAATGTTTGCAGAACTTCTGTGCTATAAATGAAATCCACAGAGTGGAATCTGTTTTCAGTATGCTTTTTTTACATTACATTGTGTAGGTATAATGAATGAAAAAATCATTTAATTTTTATGGAATTCATTGAGTGTTTCTGTGTACGTACTTATGTACCTATATTTTTTGTCTGTTTACCGGTTAATTTTATGAGTACATACATATACAGCAAGTAAACAAATGGATGCATTATTACATAGGACTATAGACTGGGTATTTTTGTGTCGATTTATCCCGTTTTATTATTGAAAAAAATTTTTTTATTCTTTAAATACACTTTTTAAATAAATCCTTTATACCTATGTAGGTAGTATAGGTATTTAATTAAAGCTATAGGTATGTAAACTGTAACTTTTCTTGATACCTAGTAATTAATTTTCATTTAAATGATTAATTTGAATACCTAGCTATTTCTAATTTAATCAGTAGTTCAATATTTCCACAAAAAGAAAAACAAAAATAAAATAAAAAAGCTAAGTACTAGTAGTGATTAAATTTAAACTCAAGTAATGGTTCTGAATGTCAGATACATATATAGTTTTGAGATTTCTGAACTCCCCTGTTTAGTCCAATAGGCACAATTCGGGCAGATTTTTTATTTTTATGAGTTTTTTATAATTATAAGTAACGGAAACCACGAAGTGCGGTTAAAAGGTAGCAAAGTAAACCCCACATTTCAAACTCAACTGAGTTCAAGCTTTGGACGAAATATGTATTTATATGCACCTAATGCCGGTTCAAAGACATGTATCCAATTTCAGAGCTCCACAAATTTTTTTGTTCGTTCTTCTGTTTTATGATTTATTATTTTTTTTTTATATAACGAAATTTGCTTTTAAGCAAGGCATTCACCCACTCACTCTTTTATTCTGAAAGAAATTGATATAAAAAAATAATAAGCTTTTCTAGTTTTTTTTTAATGATTTATTTTGTACTAAAAATTAATAATAAAACGACAGACTTTTTGTAGCACAAAAAGAAAAATAATACTACAGCCGGATTTCCATAAAAAACCATAGGGTTCTGGAAAAAAAACCAGCTTCATTACATAGAATATGTATTTAGATTAATCGCCTTAATATATTTGTATTGTGTTATATTAGGACAACTATAAATTTAATATTATTCTAACCACAAAATGTATGCGTTTTTTCCGTGTTTAAACAATTTAGTAATTTTACTTCTTTTTCTTTTTATACGAGTATACATATGTATATATTTATAGAGTATCTGCTAAAGAGCCGTTATTTATAAGTATGCCTTCCAAAAACTATGTACTTACATACGTATGTTGCATTAGAGGCATTTACAGCTGGCATTTTTTATAAAAAAAAGTTTTAAAAATTTTACTCTGGAAAGAAAAGCATTGAATTAACTTATTAAAAAAATAATTTTTTGAGTTATGACACTATTGAAATAAATGAGTGATATGTACATATTTATGAAATTCAACAATGTTACATCATGTCTAAAATATATATAGCCTAGGTTAGTTAAAAAAGGGACTACGCTATATCTTAATGTCCGAAGGCAAATCGTGGTAAGAAAAATTTCAAAAAATTCATACTCTACTTTTTGATTCTTTATCATGCACCATATCAATTTACTTGTATTTCAAAAATGTTTCTTTCCTACAATTAAAAGTAACGTTTTTAAACTGAAGCTTAAATTGAAAATTTTTTAATTTTTTTAATGTAACTTAGGGCTATTTGTAGC
The DNA here is from genome assembly GCA_947397855.1 of Thelaira solivaga. Lineage (NCBI taxonomy): Eukaryota > Metazoa > Arthropoda > Insecta > Diptera > Tachinidae > Thelaira > Thelaira solivaga. The sequence goes on from OX377613.1 coordinate 20,277,513, forward strand.
TTAAGAATGCATTTCATGTCTCCTTGTTATTTTAAATATTTCATTAAACCATTTACTTAATATTATATAAATAGATTGTAAATAAAAGTATATTAAAAAAAAAAAAAAAAAACTTAGGGCTTAAAGAATTTAAGATGATTTCTAAGTATGTATGTATGTCTGGATTTAAGGCAATGATTTCTCGGTGCAATATCAAGGAAGAACTGTCTGAGTTATTGAGAATTGTACCTTGGGACCTGCTCCGATATATTAATGCTAAGAAGTGGATCCAATTTGCATCCGTTTTCGTTACTTAGAGCATCACTACTTGCAATCGTCTGACATGGCAGATAAATCACCCAATGAATACTAAACTTGAAGAGAATTTGTTACTTGAGAGTGGTCTATTCTGGCTGCAGTGACCAGGTGACTTGTTTCCGCTCCTAATTCTAATTCAAAGGAGTGAGTGTAGATCCCTTCACCATTTTGCTATTGGCTACGCAAGTATGTGCTTTGAACCGGAATCTTGGACGCTTCGTATGCCAGCATGTACATTTAAAACTCAACCGGTCCTGTTCAGTTCTCTGTAGCTATGGGCTACAAAAACATAAATCATCCTTCAAACAAATTTCATTTTTCTCTTTTCTTCTTTTTCGCTTGACTAACAGCATCTATTGAAATATCTTAAAATATGTAAGAGACGTTTTGGTTTTGTAATTTACTATCTTGAAGAGATTCTTTTAGCAAATGGTTTTGTTGTAATTTATGTTTTAAATACTTGTCGTAGACTAATAGTTTTCTTTCCGTATGTTCCTAAATGTAAATGTTCAGCATTAAATTATAAAAGGCCTGCTTATTACAGACCTTGATAAACGCTTCTTTATTAATCGTGTAAAAATTTCAAGCTTCTTTTAAAGAAAAACTTTGATCTCTAAAGGATTAAGTACGTATACTGTCTTTTTTCTATAAAAGTAGAAAAATTTGTTAAAAAATTAGCTATAAATTAATATAAAAAATGGTTTTAAAAAGGACTATAAGAAAAAAGCCTTTACAATTTTAGCGCTGCAGACGTATTTGCGTAAGAGGCATATTAAGGACATGAGAACATGAAAAAATGAATTTAATGTTTATGTGGCGGTTAAAGTTTCAGTTGCCAACATTTTCTTTCACTCATTCTTCAACTCTCTTTTTCTTTTGGAATTTGTCCCTTTTGCCTGTATGTTGTGTTTATAACCACTTACAAAGTTTTTTGTTATTTCATTTGCTGTGTGAATGCTATATTTTGAGTTGGTTTTATTTTAGTGCTGAATTTACAGATTGGTGATGTCCTTTTTCTTTTTCTAACAGAGTCTGTGTGTTTATGCGTATAACTTGAGTTACTTTACTTTTTGGTCAACATCTGGGACATAGATACTTTTTTTTTGTTGAAGTGGTTACAAACGTTAAACTTTTTTAATGTAGTTTTAATATGCTCCTAATAGCTGAAATATAAAAAAAAAACTTCTCTTCCGTAATCATTTGAACTTGGTGCTGATTTCTCTGTTTACTTTGCTTTTTTCCATTACTAAACTTTTCTTGTTGTTGTTGTATATAAGTTATATTTTCCTTAGTAAACCAACTGAAGAAATAAAAAGTTTTCATGAGTTAATGTATCCAAAAAATATGTTGCATTCGATATAAAATAAAATTGATAAGAATTATAAAATGTTTTGTATGAAATAATATGAAAGTTGTCGTTTTTAATAAAGCTAAACGGCTTATTGGAACAACTAAAACGGTTTCAAACATATTAATCTAATAAGGAATTGTTGAAAGAAGCGGTTTTAGCTGTTTACATTTTCAGATAGAACCAACGACTTGACAAGTCGCGTATTGGTCCTCTTTATGGTGTACACTACATTAGCATACTCATCGATTTGTAGTCAAAAAGTGATCGAATCAGCATAAATACACTACTAGTCGGTAGTTACACATATACGTACAAATGATAATAATATTTACTAAGCGTGGATTTAAGGAAATTAAAACTTTTTTCCTTCCAAAACTTTGAAAAATGCCCATATATGTAAATATATCGGTTAGAAAAATTATTATTAATTATTATATTCTTGTGAAAAATCAGTTAAATAAATCTGTGACGATAAGGAATAAGCGCTTAAATCGAGATAAGCAAAATTTGAAGTAACAGCATCTTTTAAATCTTCGAATTCAAAAGTATCCAAAAGAAAAGTTACAATTAATTTCTTCCGATTATTTTTTTTTAATGTGCAATCAAATTTGGAATAACAACCTATAAACTATTTTTCCAAATCAAAAAAATTATTTCAAAAAGTACAAGGACGATCGAATGGAATTCATTACCCTCATTAGAATAGTAGTACATTTTTCTAAGTCAACTCTAAAATTACTCCACTGCAAATCCGAAAAATTAGAAATTCCTTTAGTTCTACAGAAATATTGTAAGGATTCATTAGATTAGGATGCCAACTATTCAGAAATCCTTATTAGTTTGTATTAGGTTTTGAAACATTTTGTGAAGAAAATTTTCGTGTTTTTTCTAACCTTTACTGTAAGTAAGAAGAGTTTGTAATACGTACATACATGTGCCACCCTATAATGTATATATAATCTGGATTATTATATATAGCGGAGTAGAATAAGCGATGTCCATCTGTCTGTGTATATAAGACTCGATACAACCGAACTTAACTCTTTTTTTCTCTAGGCCTGGATCATCCCCTGATTTATTAAAAACTTTTTTGTAAATATAGTAGAAATCGCTACCACTTAAAATCCTGTAATTAGACATTGTAATCCCCCACCTAATCATAAATTTACATTTGGTTTTTGCTACACACAGACACACTTTTTTTTATAAAAAAACAACAGCATGTGTATTATTTAATTTACATAAAAAAATTCTAAAAACAATCAACCAACAAGTCAATATCCTTTAAAGCAGTTAAGTGAGAATACGTTTATAGTGAAAATACAATAAACAAATTAATTGTGTGAGTGTGTATGCTTGTTGGTGTTGTGTGCGACAAAGCCATTGTTGTAAAATATTCGAATTAATTACATGACACATACATAATAAAGGGTGTTTTTTATAGACGTATAGAACTTTAAATTGCAATAAAACAACGATGGATTATGCGATTGACATGAATTTTATTTATCCGAAAGATAATCTTGTGGCATTACATTTTAAATATGATTTCTGGCATATGACCGCCACGGCTGGCTCGGATGTAGTCTAATCTGGACGTCCAATTTTCGATGACTTTGTTTGTGGCTATATATCGGCAATAACACGGCGAATGTTGTCTTCCAAATGGTCAAGCGTTTGTGGCTTATCCGCATAGACCAATGACTTTACATAGCCCCACAGAAAGTAATCTAGCGGTGTTAAATCACAAGATCTTGGAGGCCAATTCACAGGTCCAAAACGTGAAATCAGGCGGTCACCAAACGTGTCTTTCAATAAATCGATTGTGGCACGAGCTGTGTGACATGTTGGAACCACAGCTCCTGGACATCATGGTTGTTTAATTCAGGAATGAAAAAGTTAGTAATCATGGCTCTATACCGATCACCATTGACTGTAACGTTCTGGCCATCATCGTTTTTGAAGAAGTACGGACCAATGATTCCACCAGCCCATAAAGCGCACCAAACAGTCAGTTTTTCCGGATGTAAAGGTGTTTCGACATACACTTGAGGATTAGCTTCACTCCAAATGCGGCAGTTTTGTTTGTTGACGTAGCCATTCAACCAGAAGTACGCTTGATCGCTAAACAAAATTCGCTTATGAAAATCGGGAACAACGGCAATCTCGTTCGAAATAAAATTGCACTATTTGCAAGCGTTCTTCAGGCTTGGAATGCTAGGCACTTTTGTGAACAACAATTATATTATATTTCCTGACTATATAACACCAACCTTGGTTTTTGCAAGAGGGTTTTAATGTTCTCATTACCAACAGGAACCTATTTCTGAAACTAACTTGGTAACACAAGATAGAAAAAATAAGAAGGAATGGTTTGCAAATGGTTTAAAATTGAGCAATATTCATGTTTGCCGATTATATATCGTTACGGCAAGATAGCATTACCTACCACTAAGCCAAGGTAGATTAGAGTTACACGGCTCTATTTCTGACAATAACATTAAAAAATCTGATAAAAGCAGCCTGAAACTATTTTAAGATTTATTTCTGTACTGACTATTTAAGTCACAAGTTAATCTCCAGGTTATTTTACTAATTTCATATGATTCTGCGTTTGTTTGTAGTTGTATATACAAACATTCATACATTCATATATGAGCTCTTATGTTTGAAAGTGATATAAGTCCGGTTTTTGACACAATTTTACTAAATTTACCGCTGACTCATTTTTTTTAGAACGGACTTATACCACTTTCAAAAATAACAGCTCATATACATATATGTATGTATATTATTTTAATTTAGTCCTTTTCCGGTATTTTCTGTATTTCCCTGCTTTCCTTTTATGCGGTTTCTTTTTTTTTAACTTAAAAATGTGTTTAACGCAGCATATCAATCAATAAACTATGATTGAATGAATGAATGCTTTTGTCAAGATTCAATCGTAGGGAATTTATTATTATTTTGAGTTTTATTTTCTTTTCTTTGTCGTTCCAGTCGCTTCTACCGATTGTACTGAATTGAAAATAGGTATTAACTGAAATATTAAGGAGGGGAGTAGGATGTTGTGCTTTGCTATTACTAAAAACGCAAACTTCACTTAAAGAATGAGCAACATGTAGAAATTAAATTGTGTTGGTTTGATTTGGTTTGGTTAAAGTGCACAAGCAGCATATGCGGTACCATGCGGTCTTCTGCATCAATATGCTATAAATGACTGACTTACAAGCAGCTTTGCTGAAGGAAAAAAACTCATAAATTCTTCAATAACTTTTTTATAATTTCCTATTTTATATTTCTTTTTTTTTTCTTTCATATTAAATACTTGTTGTACTACATACCAAACCATAACCTATCCCATATTTTTAGCTTGCAAAGAGTAAGTATTAATGAAATTCCAATGTTATTGATTAGATATAAAAATGAGGGAGTAAATTTTATGGAGAAGTAGTTTCTAGAAATATTATTATGAGTCACATTCCTCAGAAATTGTGTTTGTATGTTTAATATTTTTACTTTCTTATTCCGTTATTTGTTGCTGTTGTTGGTCCAACGTCGTTAGTTACAAAAATTCTAAGTAGCAGAGAATCCATCCATCTGTTGTATGTACTCGTACTTAAAGTGTGCTTCTTGAATGAAAAAGTTTTATGCATTTAACTTAAAGACCATAAATAATATATTAAATGGGATTATGAGTTCATGAAATGAATTTTTATTGAAAATACGCATGTTAGGAACATGACGAATAATGATTCTTAAAATATTTCTAAAATCTATAAACGAGTAATCCCCCTCCCCTCTTCTTTGATCTCTATGTTCTGTAAAGCAACCTTGAATAAATTTTCCATAAGAAAAAGACCTCCTTTGAAAAAACCATTTTTTAAGACAAGCCTTGTCGCTTAAAGTCTAATTGAATTACAAGAATAAATTTAAATTATATATTTGGAAATTACTTTTCAGGTTTAATTTAATATCGATTATAGTAGCTCACATTAAGCCGTTCATTTACTTAAAAAACATATTATTTTTTATTTAATAAGTCAATTGTTTCTCAATATCTTATTTTACATATATTCTGTAAAAGTATTGTAAACGCTGTGGCTAACTTCGAATGGCTCTCCTGTAATAGCATAATTTTTGAATTATGACATTATTGAAGTCAATGAGCGATATATTTATGTATAAGTCTGTAATATGTACGTTATTATTAAAAAAGATGTCCTTAAGGATTATGCAATTTATTTTGAAAACACTCCTAACTATACTTTTTAACATCCTTTTATTAACTTTTTGTATTTCCTTTTTCACATGTTTCTTTTTTAATTTTTTTTTATTTTTTTCTTAACTTTTTGAAAACAGGAACTGTTTGTATATGTGATTTTGTCGTGTTTGCGTCCTTGTATGTACGAGTATCTGTTTTTTATATATTTTTAAAACTGAAGCTAATTAAATAGTTTTTACAATTAATTTTTATAACTGACAAGCAGCATAAAGACTAGAAAACTGAATATTTGTGTAATTTACGAATAGATTTTTGTTTTTTTTTTCAAGTTTTATCTTTCTATTATTAAAAGTAATGGGGCGGGAGGGTGACAACCTTTATGCTTTTTTTAATATAAAAGAATATGTTTGATTATGACTTAATATGGTAAGTTTTTGGTAAGCTAATCAAGAAGTTGTTTAACTTGAAAAAATTATTTATGAATAGGTATTTTTTGTTTATTTTGTTGCACTCCTGCCGCAATGTATGAATAAATTCATAATTTTATTAAACTAAAAAAGGGGTGGATATGTATCAGATGTGTATCTAAAATTGTGAAATAGGTATCTACTTTCTCATTATTAAGTCCCAGTGATATCAAATTTTTTACTGATGCTACTGCTCATTACAGAAATATTTCTGTAGAACTAGGTACATACGCAACGTCAGGCTCAAATAAATAAATACATTTTTTTAAGACGATACAAATTTTCCACCTCTGGCTTGTCTGCAAAAAGGACTGAGGGCACAGACAGGAAATGAACTAATTGACATGCTTCCATACTCAAGGTGCACCTCATCAAGGTGCAGTAAGTAGAAACTTTTTAAGTAAATATTTACAAAAATCAAATTGTACTAAAATATGTCTTTTCTTAAATGGAAACTATTTAAATAATTATATAAAAATTACATATTAACGTTAAAATATTTAATTTATTAATGCATACGTACATAATTATCAAAATGGAATACGTACAAATTCTATTTCCTTAAAAGACCACAATAATTTAATTTATGAAACTCCTTTTTCAAATGTTATACATTACTTGTTTGTGTAGTTACAATGTGCTACCTTGTTTCACACATAATCATTTGTAGAAACTAATTGTCTAACAGGTCCTTCCCACTTCATTGCTTTTATTAAAGGAATTACTATCAGTGAAGATATGAGTTTCTGTGTATTTGTAATAACATTTTCTTACAAACTGTGTGATGCCATTTTACCTGCTGGTGGCCCTGTTATAGTTTTCTTTTTATATTTAAGAACACGTTATACTTGTAACATTATGTTCCAATTTTGGCTTGCACTTCTTTTTGTCATAACAAATGTACACATACAGAATCTTAACTTGTTTCTGCTTTCCTGGGAGTGAGTGAGTGTTTTTGACATGATATTCTCATGGTAATGTAAATATTTGCTGCTGAAATACGTACTACTTCCGTAGGCACTACAAACATTAATACATATTCATACAAACACTTATTTTTCTTTTACAAAAATATATGGGTCAATATTATGTGCAAACGTGCATAAATCAGGGAGAGTAGTGTTAGAGGACTGATGGAGGTATTCACTTATTTACATCTTTATGCAAAGAAAAGTGAACGTAATAGTTGAAGTAAGAAACAAGAACTAGCTTGTGGCGGATTTAAATACCCTTAGCACTTGGAAAAAAAAACCAAAATTACTGTATAATAGAAGGCTGCGGAGTACTTATTCCACACGAAAAATCGGTTGTTTGCTCTTTTATTTTCGACTTCTCTATATTTAAATTATTTTAGCTATGAAGAAGTACTAGGTATTTTGATGTAAATGTAACACTTATCCCTAAACAATTTCTACACGAATTCGTTTTACCCAAATATGATTCCATTCGATTTAGTTAAATTTTTTTTAATTTAGATACTCCTCATTTTAAGACTATTACTTTCATATTTTTAATTTTTTCACTTTACCAAGTACAATATTCTAAAAGAATTATAAGCTTTATTTCCCGCCACAAATTTTTTAACTGTCAAATTAAGGAAAAATGAGTAAAAAATGCTATGCATTGTTTTCTACCTTATGCTTAAATTCTATACAAAAATTAAAATACACAACAAAAGAAGTCTCCACATTATTTACATACATAAGTGAACTAATCTCTACAAATTTATAATTACAATTTTTATAAATGTTATATTCTAACTGTTATAAATATATATCTAAACCAAAATGCTTACATGCCACAGATACGTTCATACACGCATACATATTTCTTCCATTCTCATTGTAAACAAAAACAAATGAAAGCAAAATATAGAAGAATAAAAAAAACGTGTAAACAAACGAACATCTGATTTCAATTGCTGCCAGATCTATCTGCTTTTTTTTGGCGATTTTGTAAAGATGAACTAATGTAAATAATTAGTGATTAATAAATAAATAAATAAGAAAGCAATAGCTACAAGTTGATAATTTTAAGATCAAACGAAACTCCTGTTTTACATGTTATATAATTAAATTTATTTTTAGAAAAATCGTATAATATTACGGTTTTTCCCGATTTTGCAGATTTTATGACAAAATTTTCTGGCAGCCGTATGGTACTTTAGTATACACAAATTTTTCATCATTGATAGTCGTACAAAAAAAAAAAAACAATACACAAAAACTGTGGAATACTTGCATTTCGTTGTACAATTATTAAAGAAATTAAATAAATACATATGTGTGTATTAAATATTTCGCTACATTTTATTTAATATACAATAAATGAGAAAATCCGGTGGTATATATAGTTTTTTACACTAAAATAAAGCAAACAAAAAGTGCATAATAATGTCTACCACATCGATTGTGCAACAATTTGTGACGGGATTGAAATCTCGAAATCGCAATGTGCAGAATAAAGCGGCCCAAGATTTGTTCCTCTATGTAAAGACTGAACTAAGGGAAATGTCACAGGAGGAATTGGTGCAGTTTTTCGAGGATTTCAACGATCAAATATTCAGTATGGTCATGTCGACTGATATAAATGAAAAGAAGGGTGGTGTTCTAGCAATAAGTGAGTGTGTGTCTCAAATTAATTTTACAATCAAATAAATTAATGTTTATGTTTGAAATTTATATTTAAATAGAATGCCTTGTAAGTGGTGATGTTATCAACACCATGAAACGTATTACAAAATATTATAATCACTTGCGTGATTTGCTGCCATGCAACGATGTGTCTGTAATGGAAATAGCTGCTCGTACACTGGTAAAATTGGCTAATTTGCCAGGTTCCAAAGGAGCGGAATCATTTGAATTTGATATAAAAAGAGCATTTGAGTGGTTAAGCGGTGATAGGCATGAGGTAGGTACAACAATGCTACTATAAATTATAAAATTATTTAACTAATTTTCATATATTTTTTAGTACCGTCGCCATGCCGCTGTTTTTATATTACGAGAATTAGCCGTGGCCATGCCTACATACTTTTACCAACAGATTTCTACATTTTTTGATCACATTTTCAATGCCATCTTCGATCCCAAACCGGCTATACGAGAGTCGGCAGGTGAAGCTTTAAGAGCAGCACTTATAGTCACTTCTCAACGTGAAAATACAAAACAATCCAGTGAACCTCAGTGGTATAAAATTTCTTATGCTGAAGCTATAAAAAGTTTTAATGAAGATCCAACCTTGTTACAAAGAGAACCTAAAGGCATGACCCGTGATGATCGCATTCACGGCAGTATAATAATTTTTAATGAACTACTTCGCTGCTCTAATGCTAATTGGGAGAGAAGTTATAATAAACTAAAATCTTTGCTGCCAGATGCCCTATCCTGTAAACTAGGAGATAATTCAGGTGTTTCGTATGCGACATGCAGCAGTAGTACTAGCTCTAGTGGTGGCGCTCATCAATTGACCACTATAGTTCCTCGACTTAAAGCACCTTTTGTTAAAAAGCACGGTTCTACACATTTGATTGATTTGGGTGACCAACATACAGTATCAAATTTGAAATTTAATACAGTATGTATTGTTTTGACTACATATTATGCAGGCATATACATAGTTTAATGTCATTATCATTTTATTTTTCTAATTCTAGAACATCTTGGAATCGTCTTATGCTCGTGAAGTTATAATGGAACATTACACAATTGTATGTGAAAATATTATAGAACAAAGAAACTCCAAATCTACTTATATTCAACATGCACTTTTACAAATTTTACCACGTTTGGCAGCCATAAATCGTGAAATTTTTGTTGAACGATACTTGCAAATCTGTATTAATCATTTGTTAAATGTGCTTAAGGGCAAAGAAAAAGACCGTAATTTGGCATACATAACTATTGGTTATATAGCTGTTGCAGTAGAGAATGATATTGAAAAATATTTGCAAAATATTATGACAGCCATTACGCTTGCTTTACCATCAAAGGAAGTTTCTAGCAAACGTAAATTCGCTATTGATCCAGCGATATTCGCCTGTATAACCCTACTGGCTCATGCTGTTAAGTCTATCATAAATAGTGATGTTCAAGAAATACTAGAGCAAATGTTTTCCACTGGTTTGTCACCTGCTTTGACTGTTTGCTTAAGGGAATTGGCTGAAAATGTACCATCTTTAAAATCAGCTATAGCTGATGGTTTAATTGGTGTTTTGTCACAAATTTTAATGAAAAAACCAAGTGGTTTAAATTATGCAAATATGATATCCGGTGCAGTATCAATAGATTCGTCTACAAGTGCTTCACATGATGTATCAACAATTGTTTTGGCTTTGCGTACATTGACTACATTCAATTTTGAGGGGCAAAATATGTTGGATTTTATACAAAGGTAAGAAATTTTTGATTCGAGTATGAAATTTATCATTTATTTTGCAAGATATAAAATAATATGTTGCTTAATGATTTTTCTTCTTTAAATTATGTACTCGTTTGTATTTCAGATGTGCCGACCATTATATTAATCACGAGAGTCAGGAAATTCGTTTAGAGGCTGTACAAAGCTGTACACGTTTGTTAAAATTAGCTGTTCAATCAGCCAGTTCTGAAAATTCTAAAACTCTAAGTGACACGGTATCGCATGCTATTGAGCGGCTGTTGGTTGTGGCCATTACCGATATGGATTGTAATGTGAGAGTGCGTATTTTACGCTCTCTTGATGAAACTTTCGATGCCGATTTGGCTCAACCAGAATCTTTAAGTGCTCTTTTCATCACTTTGAATGATGAAATATTTGAAATACGGGAGTTGGCCATGGTAACAGTAGGACGTCTGTCGGCTATGAATCCTGCGTATGTAATGCCTAAATTAAGAAGAGTCATGATTCAGCTGCTTACTGAGTTGGAACATTCAGGCATGAGCAGAAATAAAGAACAAAGCGCTAGAATGTTGGATCATTTGATAATTAGCACTCCACGTTTAATTTCATCTTATATGAATCCAATTTTAACCATTTTGGTACCTAAGCTTAGAGAACCGGAATCTAATCCCGGTGTGGTATTGAATGTTTTGAGGGCAATTGGTGACTTGGCTGAGGTGAATGGCGGTTCAAGTGAAATGGAATTGTGGGCTGATGAGTTGCTCTCTATTTTGCTGGAAATGTTGGGAGATGCCGGCTCACCTGATAAAAGAGGTGTGGCCCTATGGACTTTGGGGCAATTAATTAGCGCAACTGGGCGTGTAGTTACCCCCTACCATAAGTATCCCGTTTTAATAGATATTTTAATCAGCTTTTTAAAAACAGAACAAAGACGTTCCATACGCCGTGAAACTATACGAGTTTTAGGTCTTCTGGGAGCCATGGATCCGTACAAGCATAAAATGAATAAGGGCTTAATAGACAGTCAAAATGATAGTGTTTTAATATCTTTAACCGATTACAAGGTAGAGGAGAACCAAGATATATCAACTGCTGAATTGTTGGTTAACATGGGCAACATTTTAGATGAATATTATCCTGCCGTAGCTATAGCAGCTCTAATGCGCATCTTAAGAGATCCTACTTTAAGCAGCCGCCATACAAGTGTTGTACAGGCAGTCACCTATATCTTTCAAAGCTTAGGCATTAAATGTGTGCCTTATTTATCTCAAGTTTTACCCAGTCTCTTGGAAAATATACGCACTGCCAATAACAACTTAAGAGAATTTCTGTTCCAGCAACTGGCCATTTTAGTGGAAATTGTACGCCAGCATATAATCACCTACATGAATGACATTTTCAAGTTAATAAAAGAGTTCTGGACAAATAATACCCCGTTGCAGTCCACCCTAATAAATTTGATAGAACAAATAGCTGTCGCTTTAGGTGGTGAATTTTGTAATTATTTGGCTCAATTGATACCACAAATGCTGCGTGTTCTACAGCACGATAATTCCAAAGACCGCAACGTTACCAAACGTTTGTTGCAGGCCCTTAAGAAATTTGGAAATAATTTGGATGACTATTTACACTTGATAGTACCGCCCATAGTTAAGCTATTCGATTCGCCATATGTACCACAACAAGTGTCTTTGGTGGCCTTAGAAACTATAGATCAGTTGGCTTGGAAACTAGATTTCACAGATTTTTCTTCACGTATCATACACCCGCTGGTAAGGGTATTAGATAATGAACCAGAATTACGTGATCAGGCCATGTCTACCTTATGCTCCATGATTATCCAATTGGGCAAAAAATATTTAGTATTTGCTCCTTTAGTCAATCGTACAATCAGCAAACAACGCATTGTTAATACCCATTATGAGAAATTGATGTCCAAATTGCAATCGAATACCACTATGTGCCTAGACGAAGATTTTATAATCAGACAGACCAAATACAAAGCGAGTACTACTTCTAATGCCATGGTTGATGCCAATACCACCATAAAGAAATTAAATGTATCCACGGCTCAATTATGTATGGCTTGGCAAGTTAATCGTAGGGTTTCCAAAGACGATTGGGTAGAGTGGTTGAAACGTTTGTCTATTGGTCTGCTAAGGGAGTCAAGATCTCATGCTTTGCGCGCCTGTCGTGTTTTGGCTGAAGATTATGATAAACTTTTGAGAGATTTATTTAATGCTGCCTTTATCTCCTGCTGGACTGAATTGTCTACCGAACATAAAAACGAATTGACCAAATCTCTGATTCAGGCTCTGCAGGTCACTGACATGCCTGAGATCACTCAGACCATATTAAATTTGGCTGAATTTATGGAGCACTGTGACAAAGATCCCATATTAATTGATCCCAAACTATTGGGTACCAGAGCAATGGCTTGTCGCGCTTATGCCAAAGCTTTGCGCTATAAAGAAGAAGAATTCATGACGCATAAGGATCCCCATGTATTTGAGTCTTTAATTTTAATTAACAATAAACTGCAACAGAAAGAAGCTGCTGAGGGTCTCTTAACTACTTATCGCAATTCTGTAGGCGGCGAAAATTCTCGCTTCAAAGATGAACTGAAAGTGCAGGGCAGATGGTATGAAAAGTTACACAACTGGGATCAAGCCTTAATACATTATCAACGAAATTTGCGTCAGGACTCAAGTGATATGGAATCTAGATTGGGTTCTATGCGTTGCCTGGAGTCTTTGGGTGAATGGTCTCAACTAAGCAAAGTGGCCAAACAGGAATGGGACTTGTTTAGTAAAGATGTTAAATCTAAGGCTGGTCCTTTAGCTGCGGTGGCAGCCTGGGGCTTACAAGATTGGGATGCCATGAAAGAATATGTAAAATGTATACCAGAAGATACACAAGATGGCTCCTTTTATCGTGCTGTCCTGGCTGTTCATTATGATGAATTTGAGTTGGCGCAACGTTTAATAGACGAGACCAGAGATCTATTAGATACCGAACTTACTTCAATGGCGGGAGAATCCTATGAACGAGCCTACGGTGCAATGGTGTGTGTACAAATGCTGGCTGAACTTGAAGAAGTCATACAATACAAATTAATACCAGAACGCAGAGAGCCTTTAAAGTGCATGTGGTGGAAACGCTTACAAGGTGGTCAACGCTTAGTTGAAGATTGGCGTCGAATTATTCAGGTTCATTCGTTGGTGGTAAGACCCCATGATGATATACGCACTTGGCTAAAGTATGCCTCTCTGTGTCGTAAATCTGGCTCTTTACAACAGTCTCACAAGACTTTGGTCATGCTGCTGGGCTGTGATCCCAGTGAAAATCCCAAAGAACATTTACGCTACCATTTGCCACAAGTCACGTATGCTTACACCAAACATATGGCCGCCTCAGACAACATGCAGGGTGCCTACGATCAACTCAGTCGTTTTGTTAACACATACAGCAACCAGTTGAGTTGTATGCCAGACACAATGTGTAAAAACGAAGATCATCGTTTGCTGGCCAGATGTTATTTGCGTTTGGCCATTTGGCAAAATAAATTGCAAGGCCTGGAGCCGGATGCTGTACAGGGTGCTTTGGAATGTTTTGAAAAGGCCACCGACTATGATCCGAACTGGTACAAAGCCTGGCATTTGTATGCATACATGAATTTCAAAGTAGTACAAGCTCAAACACTGGAAAATATTAAATCGCCATTAGATAAGCATAATGGTGCCTTATTGTTGGAAAAGGAGAAAATGATTATAGAACAATATGCCGTGCCAGCTGTACATGGCTTCTTCCGTTCCATCAGTTTGATTAAAGGCAACTCTTTGCAGGATACTTTGCGTTTACTCACTTTATGGTTTGATTATGGTCATCATTCGGAAATTTATGATGCTTTATTGTCTGGCATGAAGTTAATTGAGATTAATACTTGGCTGCAGGTTATACCCCAATTGATAGCACGCATAGATACCCATAGAAATTTGGTAGGGCAACTTATTCACCAACTTTTAATGGATATTGGCAAATATCATCCCCAGGCTTTGGTATATCCTCTCACCGTGGCTTCCAAATCAGCTTCAGTTGCACGTAAAAATGCTGCGTTTAAAATTTTAGATTCGATGCGTAAACACTCTCCCGTTTTGGTAGAACAGACCATGATGATCAGTGAAGAATTGATTAGAGTGGCTATTTTGTGGCACGAACAGTGGCATGAGGGCTTGGAAGAGGCGTCACGTTTGTACTTTGGTGATCGCAATATCAAAGGCATGTTTGCAATTCTGGAACCTTTGCATGCTATGCTCGAGAGAGGGCCCCAAACATTAAAGGAAACCTCATTTTCTCAGGCCTATGGCCGAGAACTAACTGAGGCTTATGAATGGACCCAGAGATATAAATCGTCAAATTCACTAATAGATTTAGATCATGCATGGGATAATTATTATCATGTATTCCAAAAGATATCGAGACAACTACCGCAACTCACCTCCTTGGAATTGCCTTACGTTTCGCCAAAATTAATGGCCTGCAAGGACTTGGAGTTAGCAGTGCCAGGTTCTTATAATCCTGGGCAGGAATTGATTAGAATTAGTTTTATAAAAACTAATTTGCAAGTGATCACCTCAAAACAGAGACCACGCAAACTGTGCATACGCGGCTCAAACGGCAAGGATTACATGTATTTATTGAAGGGCCATGAAGATCTTAGGCAAGACGAACGTGTTATGCAGCTGTTTTCTTTGGTAAACACTTTGCTACTTGATGATCCTGATACGTTTAGAAGAAATTTGGCCATACAACGTTATGCCGTTATACCGTTAAGCACAAATTCTGGACTGATAGGTTGGGTTCCACACTGTGATACTCTGCACACCCTTATAAGGGATTATCGAGATAAGAAGAAGGTACCCTTAAATCAAGAACATCGTACTATGCTCAGTATTTCTCCAGATTATGATCATTTGACTTTAATGCAAAAGGTCGAAGTGTTTGAATATGCTTTGGATCAAACTCCCGGAGATGATTTGGCTAAATTGTTGTGGCTTAAGTCACCCTCTTCCGAGGTATGGTTTGAAAGACGTACCAATTATACACGTTCCTTGGCAGTTATGTCAATGGTGGGCTATATTTTGGGTTTAGGCGATCGTCATCCCTCAAATTTGATGTTGGATCGTATGAGTGGCAAAATATTGCATATAGATTTTGGGGATTGCTTTGAAGTGGCTATGACCCGTGAGAAATTCCCAGAAAAAATACCATTCCGCTTAACACGCATGCTGATTAAAGCCATGGAGGTTACCGGCATTGAAGGCACCTATCGGCGTACTTGTGAGAGTGTTATGCTGGTGTTGAGACGCAATAAAGATTCTCTGATGGCTGTTTTAGAGGCTTTTGTCTATGATCCTTTACTCAACTGGCGTTTATTAGACACAGAAGCGAAAAATCATCGCACCAAAAATAACAATTCAGGTGGGGGTATTGCAGGTGGAACCAATACTGGCAGCTCTAGCAATTCTATTGATGACAATATCTTACATAGTGCCACTGCCACCAAATCTAAAGTTTATGATAGTCAATTCTTACTTGCCCACATGGGTAATGCCACAAATGCTGACATAACTAACAGCAAGGCCAGTAAAGTTATTAAACGTGTCAAACGCAAACTTACCGGCAGTGATTTTCTAACCCAAACAAGTTACACAGTGCAACAGCAGGTCGATTTGTTAATACAACAGGCAACCAATAATGAGAATTTGTGCCAGTGCTATATAGGCTGGTGCCCATTTTGGTAATTTAATAGTTTTATCTTTAATTTGGTTACGTAATAGACTTAATTTGATTAAGAAATTATTTTTTTTCTCTGACGCCTTTTTGATTACTCTGTATCTGCAATTATATTTTTTATATATATACTTTTTTTTTAATTAAATAGTATAACAAGTTGTTTTTTTTAAATTAATTTTTTTTCTTTTACATTCTTTTTATTTAAATTTTTTTGTTTGTTGCTTTATTTCTTTTTTTTCTATTTTATTTTTTTATATTTTGTTTTTTGAAAAAAATTTGATAATTTTTTTAATTGAAAATATTTTTAAACAACTTTTAATAGTTTTTTTATATATTATTTTAAATTTAATTTTTTTATTTTTAAATTGAAATGAAAAGATTTTGCATTTTGCTATAAAAAAATAGTTTCTTGCTAAATAAAAACAAGAAAAAATTATTAAAAAAATAAACAAAACAAAAATTATACATATACATATTTTTTATTGCAAGCATGTGAAACAAATTTCACTTCAGAAAAGGAATTAAAACGAGAACATCAATTGTTCCTTTAAGAAAAACTTCTACTAGATTAAATTATTATTTTATCAAATAAAATTTATGCGGTTTTGTTAAAATACGAAAATGTTCTCCATTTTACTGACTATTTGTTCGCCCCTATTTTTCTAAGAAAATCGTAAACTTTTTTATATTTTTAATTAAGGGCAATTTCAATTTTTTTCTTTAAATACCTATAGTTTCTTTGATTTTTTTTAACAAATAAGTACCATTAAAAAAATTAATTAAATACGTTCTAAGCAAATAAAAATTTTAAATTGCCTATATTAAAATTAGAATAATTAGTTGTAGCACTTAACGTGATGCAAATAATACATAAAAAAGACACACATACATAAGTATGTAAAGCAAACAACAAACAAGTTTTCTTATTTACTGTGGACATTTAAAAGAAGGAATCTTGCAGTTATCAAGAATTGCAATTAATTTTAAATGGGATTTATTCAGACAGTTGCTCGTTGTGAGTACATTTGTTTCTCAAGAATTGCGAAAGGATTTTCTGAGCCCAAAGTCGATAATTTTGTGTATTCAGAAAGCCAGTCAGATGGAAATGAGCTTCATCGGAAAAGATGACGTTTATCGAAAAAATTTTATGGACTTTACTTTGCTGCATTGAAATGTCAATTTAAAGGTAAATGGCCCAATTTTCTCATTTGAAAGAATAATACAATAATAAAGACTTTAGCTGCACTATTAAAAAAAGGTCATAATATCTGTGGCAATATCGAAAAAGGGCTTATGTCGTATTAGGTAATTTTAGCGGACTGCAACTTAAATGGCGTTAGCAAGACAATTTTTACTTAAGTCGACTTAACCGATTTAGTCTCATTAGTACAGATATGCAAAGTAATTATAATAAGCAAATGAAAATCGTTAAAAACAACATCCACCATCGCATTTTATTACAGAGATTTTCACATAATGGTAGCAGCACAGCTGCATTTTAAAATTATGCTAAGATTTGTTTGATACGGCAACTTTAATATATCCAATTCCGGGAATTGCTTTCACTCACAGATGCTCTATTTGTATAACGTTGAAATGAGAAAAAAACAGTACTTGAGATACACATACAAACGCACTCAAACATGAAGGCTTTTTTGTGAGAGCACAAAACTCAAACACACTTGCAGAAGTTTAAATTCAAATAAAAAAATTTGGAAATATGGCGCTTAGCAATTGTCGGCAAGTGAACTGTTTAAGTTAAAAGAGATTTTTTTTGTTGTTTTTTAAACTTTTATATTAAAAAAATCCTTAAAAAAAGAATATTGCTGGATATTATTTATGGTTTTATAGTAAATCTATTTTATATTAATAACAAGTACAAAGTTATTTGCAATAACTCATTCTCCGTGCACTCAAACTATAATAGAAATTTCTAGGAACTTTGCAATTTGAATACATCACCTGAAGCGAACACAACAAGATCTCTGAAACAAAGCAAAGTTATAAAAAAATATTTTAAAGTTTTTTTGGTTTCTTTTTTTCGGATTAAAAATTATCAATTATCATGTCAATTGGTGTGAGTGATCAAGTGTGTTCCTATGTACGTTCATTGTTTGAACATCCCTCAAAATTCTATGAGTCATATCAAGAAAATGGCACAAAGTATTTGAAGTTACGCAAGAAATTGGATGATCCATTGCAGCAGCAATTAAATGCCTGTGCTGGAGAGGTAAGTCTTGTGGTTTTTTTTTTAACAAGCAGTGGTTGTTAGTGTGGAAATTTTTTTCCTATTTTTTTTCATTGTGAGATATTCTTATGTGGCATTCCGGCTGAGTGTAAGCCAGAAAAAATAGCTGAAGTTGCCTCAATATTGGGAGAGGTCTATATTTTACGTTTTAAAGTTCATTTCTCAGGTGCTTCCAGAGGTTTTGCTTATTTGCAATATCTTGATCCAAGTCTTATGTCCTTTGCTTTACAAAAGTGAGTAGAAATTTATCTTTTATTTTTGTTTTTTGTTTGTTTTACAAGTAACTTTTTGTTGCTGCTAAAGATTGCCACTTTTGTTTCGCATGTCACACCTGTCCACAATTAAAGTCTGCACTTCGCGGAATACTTCAAAGTTGTTGTTGCGCAAAACTAATATTGGCTCACCCCTGATGGTGTATGAAATGTTAAAAAAATTAATCAACTTTAATAATTTGGTGGGCAATGAAGTATCACCTGGATATTTTGAATATCAAATTATTTTCAATTGCAATGAGGATGCTGTACATGCCAGACGTGAAATCATGAAATCGATTATGGAATTTGGTCGGCATGCAATTGTTCTATGGGACACTACAGGCTTAAATAACGACAAATGGAGACCTAACCAGGGCGAAGGTACAAGGTTAAATAATAAATTAATTAAAAAAAATCAATTTGAAAGTAAAACATGGAAAAGACTTTCTCAAAATAATTTTTATATAAATTCAGGACAACAGCAACAACAAGAAGAACATCAAGTTTTTGCACATGATTTTGTAAACGATTTTAGAAATATGAATTTATGCTAGAGCAAAGAAGACAGCCCAATTATTAATAAAAATTTCCTGGGAGTTTTTTCTTATGAATAAAATTTCTCAATTTTTTGACATAGAAATGCAAAATTTTCTTTGGGAAAAACTTTCTGGGAATATTTATAATTTTACTGCTTATAATTTTTTTCTTGTACATTGTGCTCAGGAACTTTCATGTTAATATTATTATGCCTGGGTTGCGCTTAAGTATATTATGAAATGCTTCTACTACTTTCTGTTTAAATAATCATTTTAATGAATTCTTTATATTTATTTTATTTTTTAGTATAAAAATTTTTGTTTTTAATGAAATTTTTAATTTTATCCTTCAAATAATTTGTAAATTAAATACAATGATAGGCTCCGCTGTTCTAGAAAACGTATCAACTTCATAAAAAAAGAAAAATACTAAAAGTTAATGCATATCATATCGATATTGAATGAAATTTCCATTTAAATGACATTGAAATTTCGAACGATATTGAATGCCCAAATCCTGACATTCTATATTAAATAATTTCAATAGAAATTCAAATATATTTTAATTAAATAGTTTGAGAATTTTGATAGAACTTACTCGCTATCGAATGCGGCAATTTAATCTCAGCTTTTATATGGCATTTTTTACTTCCTTTAGATTGACAGCATTATTCCTGAAAAATAGTTTTATTTAATAAGGCGAATTTGCTTCATATACCTTGTGAAACAAAAGAATTTTTCATGAATAAAGCTGTTAAAATATTCTGCTTTCTTACGAGTGCTGTGGTTGTAGTTGACCTTACGACAGGCTTACGAAAAATATATAATTAGTGTTGCCACAAATCACCCTTTTTCGTCACTCCCTACTAAGATATTTTTGAAATTGATACGAATTAAGGAATACACCACACCCCCATTAATTTAAATGAATAAAAGTTTGAAAACAAACAAAAAAATATTTTTAAGAAAACTCAAAGAAAATAAAATCACGTAAATTTTTAAATGATTTGACGCAATAAAAAAAATTGCAATCACGTAAATTTGTAAAAAATTATAAAAAATTAAAATCAAGTAACTTTTTTAATCATTTTTTTAAACTTTAATTTACCCCTTCAACAAAAAATTTTTTTAATGATTTAAAACAAAATAAAAAATTTAAATCCTCCATAATTTTAAATGATTTGAAACTATTATAAATAAACGAATTATCCAAATGTCATATTAAAAAAAATTAATTAATTAAAACAAAATAGAATAAAATACCTTAAATTTTTCAGTAACAAATTAAAAAAAAAAACATTTAGAAGTTTAGCTTAAATGAATTAAATTGTATTCATTAATATTTTTTATATTTTTTTTTATTGCAAAAATATCGTAAAATTAAGAACTTGTGTAAGTATTGTTTGTAAAAAAAAATGTAAAGTCTTGTCGAATACTAATTTAATGTCAAAAACGTGTATTAAAAAAATGTAATAAATTTTAGTAAATTAAGCATGCTTTAAAATTATGTCTGTGTATTTAATATAAATTTGATCTGAAGGCTAGTTTTTGACTTGTACCGTTTGTCAAAAACTATGAGTTTCTGAGCTTATAGAAAACGAACAATCCAAAACAAAATGTCTTTGAAAAATACTCAAAATATTTGAAGTTTGAGGTAGGGATATAATTATTTAATTTTATTTTTCAACATATCGCTCCAACTTTATGAAACTTCTTCAAATATATTGTAAAAATTGGGTCTATTCCATAATTTTTTTTTAGACAATTCGTTCCTATAAACAACACATAAGTTTAGTTAAATTCACCACTGTGCACTGGATACATATGTATGTAAATGCGTATGTTATATGACTTTTTATTTTTTCAATGTAACTTAGGGCTTTTACGAATTTATATAAAATTTCTTTAATAAATTTAACATTTCAAAGTATAAACTTTTTTTATTTGTTTTTTTTTACTTAAAAAAACCTTTTACAAAATTGAAATTAATTTAATTGCATTACATCTTTGGGCAAACACTTAGCATTAAAACAACATTAATATGAATACTTGCACACAAATTCAACTTAACAGAAACTGACTCTGACAAACATTCTTTTACATTTGCATATTCCTTACACCTTCACGCATTAAGTCACCTTTCTTTAGGTTCATGTTTACAAATAAATTAAAAGGAGCAAAAAAAAAAAAACACTTCCCAGCCAAGCTGTAGACAGAGAAAGTTGAAAAGCCTTAAAGTAGGCAAATATTTTTTTTTATTAATGCAACAAAAAAAATCCTTCAACGAGTGGTAAGAGAAAAAAATATTTACTTGAAGAAATTCTTTTATCATTTCTAACTTTTACAAGTGAGCACTTTTATGGTGTTAAAGTTTAAAAGAAAAAAATACTTAAAAGTGTGTGTGTGTGTTATATATTATAAATAATTTTTTTTAAAGTAAATAGAAACATTTAAGATTTATGGTTTTTTTTTTTTTTTAAATCGTCACCTTATAAGTGACAATTTTGTAAGAAGTATAAGAATAAGCAAGAAAAAAATGCTTACTGAGTTTTTTGTTTGAATATTTGAATCTTTTTGGAACTATTGGCAAATAATTCTTATTTATGGTAGTCAATTGCTTTTACAATATAAAGGTTCTAATGTTTGTAAGAAAAGTTGAGGATTCAGATTAGCGTCTGATGAAATGGTACATATAGATATGCTATCCACTTCGGTACTTATTGTACTGAATAAATAACTCATGAGAATATTATGAGTAAAAGAATAAATTTAAAATAACCCAACACAATTTCTGGAATTAAGCACGAATGAAGATTAATACAGTGAACTCGCGATAACATGAACTAATATTTACCAAGTCAGTTCACATTTTCGAGTTTGTTCTCGTTATGGAGTACCCAAAATTTACAACAAAAAATTACCCTATTTAATATAAAAAAATATATATTAATAAGTAAGAATACTAAACACTATATTAAATTAATTATTTTACTAATTTTTAAAACAAAATAAAATGCAATATGTTCAGTTCACTTTGCATTCGATAAATAACAAAAATAAAATAAAAGGATACAAGAAATTCATATTTAATTAACAGAAACATCAATAAATAAACTAAAACTAATAGGAACATTTTTTTGTTTGATAATTAAAAATCAGTTAAATAAAGTTTAAAGAAAAAATTAGTCATCTTTTTTGGTAAGGTTTTTGTTTTGCCAGCTTTAAAAGAGCACTCTAATGTCACTTTGGTCTACCATCTCGTTTTCAGCCCATATCAAAGCCTTATCCAAAGCTTCTACAGCTTCCTTGGATTTAATTGTAATTTCGGGCTGGTATATAATCGAATCATCATCATTGTCGATATCATCCTGAATTTCAATACTTCCTACTTCTGTGCAATTTTCTTCAGGATTGTTGTTCCAATTTTTGACCGTGGAAAGAGTAACATCGATCTGTATTTAAAAAATTTAATTAAATTCTCTAAAAACACTGAAACCTATAATAAAACGCACCTGAGAATTCAGTGCCTGAAGAAGTAGAACCGCACTATTTTTTATCTCTCTTATTTCTGGAGAAGATATCGTCTCTCTTAAAGCACTTAAGGGAATATTATCATCGAGGTCGTCTTGTTCCGAAACTAAATTTAAAATATTTTTCCAGATTTGTTTAAAATTTGTTGCGAAATTCTACTCCATGCTAAGTCCAAAAGATTAATTGCATCTTTTATAGTTAACATCTTAATAGAATCAAACAATTCTGTTTGTTTTATAGCCAAGAGACTGCCAAGAGACTGTTTCTATAATACATTTTTGTTATTTTTAAAACATTCTGGTCCATGGGCTGAATTAACGATGTGACGTTGGGTGGCGAAAACATTGCACAAATGGATCCGTCAGCAGAAATCAATTGGGATTCAGGTGGATGTAAAGGAGTATTGTCTATTCTTTTTAGTCAAGAACTCAGTAACCTAAATCAAAAAATGATTACAAAGTTTTAAGTTTTTCACGAATTCAAATTTTTTAATCACTTGCAACATCTACGTAGCAATGTCAAAGAGCAACTAACAGGTCAACGCATACATAAACGAACAAAAACATTTAAATATAAGAAAACAAACTAATAACCTGTAATTCGGGGATTCGCCAATTTAAAAACAGATTAAAAAACAATAAATAAAAAAAGTGTTCACGTTTTAAAGTTTTTAAAAAAAAAATACGAGTCCAATGCAATAAATAAAAAATAAATCCTCAGCCATCTGTGCTAAAAATAGTAAACTATAAAATGGATTAAAGAAATTGAGTGAACTTTTGTAAATTACTGATAACTATGAGTGCATATCATATATAAGTTGTTATATAAACCAATTTACATTTCTTTTTAACATTAATTAGCTTAAATCAAGATAGGTGGCAACATTGCATTTGGAATTTTTCAATATTGACATCTCTGACTTTCACTCTTTCTTTGTTTTTATTTTTTATTTAATGTTCCGGAAAAACCTTATTTAAAAAAAGTGTTGAAAATGGGAAATTTAATTATTAAATTATACAAGTTAGTTAACACTTAAAAAAATTCTAGTTGAAAAATTTAAAATAAATTTTTGCAAATCATTATTATTTATTCTTTTTTTAATGTTGTTATTATTTACATACGAGTACATACATAAATGATATCGGATGAAATGCATTTTTATTATTGTTGTTCTCTTTCCATTAAGATCCTATTATGATAATGATGTTAAATACAAGAGTTTTGAGTAACAACCCAAAATTTAAGTGAATAAAATAAAATCAAGTATTTAGTTTTATAACCATATTAATATTAAAATGAAATAAAAAATGTTAGCTTAATAAAATTAAGAAGAGAGGAATAAAAATAGAATATTTCTATTCTTTTATACTCGTAATATATTGGTGGGGAAAATTTTTTATTTAAATTTGTTAATTTTTATTTTCTTGTTTAAATTTTTTGCTTTCCTATTAACTAAAATTCTCATTTGGTTGATTAGTATAACGAAATAAGTATTCAAAAGTTTGGGCAGGCATTTAACAATACTTGGGAATAATCAACTGAAGATTCAGAGTAGCGTCTGATGAAATTACTTTCCCTCTTAGTACTTACTTATTGTAAGTTTTTTTTTTTTTAATTTTCCAAGGAAAATAATGCATTTTGCACACCAACATAAATTTAAATTAAGCACGAATAAAGATTAAATTTTGTTAAACTTTATAATTAAAATAATTTAATGTGTTTTAATTAATTAAACAAAAATTAATTTTTTTCAGGCGTAATTCAAAGTATTTCTTTTAATTTTATTCTAAATGAATATTTTTATTTTTTAAATGAAAAGAAGCTTAAATTAGTTTAATAAGAGAAATATTTTAAAGAAACTCTCTTTTAATGTTACATTTACTTTTTAAACTACTGTGAAAAAATGAGATTCCTGAAAAAATTTATATTAAAGATTTTTATAAACAACAAAAAAATATATTGTATAAAGAAAAATTTAATTTAATCATTATTAAGGCTTTCCTTAGATTCTTTTTCAATGTTTTGATTTAATTCCTTTTTTGTTCCTCTGAGCTTACAAGTCTTTCTTCTTCGTAGTTGCTTTAATGAATCAGAAAGTTATGGAGGGTGCATATTAATAATAAAAAAAGAGGGAGTTGTTTGTTTACCATATCGTATGTTGGTTATTGCTGCTGTTGTGTTATAAAGCATTTAAAATGAAGCCAACAAGACGCGAGCTGCTGTGAGACTCAACGTTACTCAATAAGAATCCTGATGTACCACCAGCGTGCATGCAATGCCTCCTGTATTCAAAACTTGTTTTTACTTGTTTTCTTTTTTTTATATTTGCAATCAGTTTTATTTTTATTTATTTATTTTTTTTTCGTTTTCTAACATGCATGTTAAATACAGTTGGATGTATGAAGTACGAAGCATGAAGCATGTACATACATATTCATTTACTTAAGTGTCTATTTTGCTTATTTCGCTTTAAGTCTAGTAGGAAATTTAGCGAAAAATTTTATGCAGTTTAACGAGAAGAATATAAAATTGTTGTTAATTTTTATTTGTAGTGTAAAAGCTGAAGTATGAACATTTTTAGCCTTCAGCTGTCAAAATCTAGTTTGAATAGAAATCATAGTACAAAAATTTCAAGGTATTTTTTACAGACATATTTAAATAGCTATTGATTTTTAAGAGTTAAAGCCTAAGACGTTGTCGTTTTTTATAAGCCTGTTGTAAGTGCGTCTATGAGAACAACACAGCAGGCTAAGGCTAAAAATGTCAACATTGAAATACACGGACTTACATGGAAATGATTATTTTGACGACTTCACAGCTACATATCTACACAACTATTTACCGTTGCCGATGTAGCCATCTCCGATTAATTTCTATTTACGTAGGTGGATATAAATAGATTTAGTGTTGCCAGTATAATAAAAAATGTGTAATAAATCAGAGTTTAATAGAAAATAACGTTAGGAAAATAAATTAAAAACTAAGATTTCGCATAAGAAATTTCAAGTTTTTTAAAGTGAAATATTTTAAAGTGCCCCCACTGAAATATGTTTATTTACAATAAATATTTACCAACTGCTTACAATTTTGCAGTAGCTGCACGACGACAAGTGCAGTCAACGGCATTTGTAGTCTTGAACAACTGTGAAATTTTCTGTGCAAAATTTAGTTTTGGACTTAGCTGCAAATACCTTTTAAATAGATCTCTTTTGATCTGTAATATACAAAAGTCTATTTTTCAATTCTTAATTTTTTATAATTTATTTTGGCATTCATGATCAACAAACTATTCTATACAATTCTAAATTCAATTCTCTGATCTATTTCTTCAATAAAACTGGAGCCCCAAAAGGAGTGGCAAGAGGAGCCGTGTAAGCAGCATGAGCATATGGAGCAGCAGCATGAACATATGGAGCAGTAGCGTAAGCGGCTGGGAAAGCAGCTGAATGAGCTATAGAGTGAGCATTGTAGCTGGAGGCATAGGGAGCAATATATGAGGCATGACCAACAACAGCAGCAGCAGGAGCAGTGGCATAAGCCAAAGGAGACGTGTAAGCAGCAGCTATAGGAGCAGAGTAGGCGAAAGGAGCCACAATACCGGGTTTAGCAGCAGCTACAGCCAATAAAGCGAAGAAGCAAACAGCAATCTGAAAAACAATGAACAAAATTATTATTAAATTGAAGAAATCATCGTTTTTTATTGAAACTTACGAATTTGAACATTTTTTTTAATTGAGTTTTAGTTTGGTTACTGGACTGTACGAGTACAAATTGTATTTTGTTAATGATTTTGGTATTTTGCACGCCTTTTATACTTTTTCAATTTTAAAAGTAAAACGTTTAACAGTGTTTGGCTAAAATTATGTATTCCGGTCGTGACTCTCAAGGTTATTTGAAATTTTTATGTAAATTTTGAAAGAAAAAAAAAGTTTTACGTTACAGTTACTTTTTAAAACGTTGTGATTAACGATTTAATTTTTTTTTTGATTTCAGTTTTTAAAAATATTAAGCGAATAAGAAATTGCAAATGAATAGTGATTTTCTTGAGGATAATTTTTAGTACATTTTCTAGGGGTTATTACACACAAAGAACAATATTTTCATGTGTGTGTGTTTTGGTGAGCATGAAGTACATGAAGTCGTATTATTATTATTTAATTTTATTTTTTCCTGGCTCATGAGAATACTATTTGAACGTGAGTTTTGTAGTCCCTTAGGCTGCTTATTAAATTTACACTTGAACACTTGAACATGTTGACGCATTATTTTACATGCTTAGGGAAATTCTTGTTGAATCTTGTGTAAAAAAAAAAGAGAAAACCTATTAAAGCAGGTAAGAAATGGAGGTGTGTTTGATGGTGTTGCTATTTCTTTTTTCACTGTCGTACTAGAATTTATTTAATTGAACATTTCGTTGCAAAAAAAAAATTTGTTAGCACCTCCAACGTGTCATGCCTTCCAACTTTTCTTTTTCCTTATTTCTAACATTGTTGTTTTACAAATAAATTAAATTTCTTTGATAAGTAAATGACTAGAGTATGTAGTTGTGGAGCAACGTTTTTTGCTTTCTTTCGAATCTTGTTTTCGTTTTGTTGCTGATTTAAATAATTCATTTATTTAATATCCGTTTCCTGTTGATTTCAATAAATTTATTATCTAGTTGGCTTTTATAAATAGCCTTCATATATTTTTTTTATCAAGGTATTTAATGAACAAAAAGCAAACTATAAAATTCGAAAAGTAAAATAGTGCTTTGGGAAATAAATTAACTCACAATTACATAAATAAAAGAAAGAAAAAAAAAATAGGAAAATTGTTTATTGAAATCTATTTAAATAAATTAAAATGAAGTTTTTTGAGAGTCTGTATTACGAGCTTATAGACAACTTTATTAGCAGTATTTTTAATCTAATGGTTGCACTGTGTGTAGTTAACACAAATAATTGTAGTAATGAAAAGAAGAAAGAAATAACTGTCAAACGAATGCCATACCGAACTTAATTTTTTGGCATGTCTGATCAGTGGAATATCATCATGAATAGACAGCAACTCTAAACAACACTGGTACATTTTCCAGAGAATCATTTCATTAAAAAAAATAGTGTTTTCCTTTGATATTAAATATGAGCAATGACTTGGCTCCAGGTATACTTTGAAAGTTCTCAATCAATTGGCTCAAGTTACAAACGGCTTTATGATTTTTGTGATGAACTCTTTAGGCAGGCCATACTGTGTTGAGGAATATGATTTCAGCAATACCACACTGCTGAAGTGGTATATCATTAAATGATTCCTGTAGAAGTTCTCACGACGAGGAGAAGAATTAAACTGTGCAACATCTTTTCTGCCTTTTCGCCCTGCTACACGCAAAGAAAAAATATGGTTGAGGCAACCATATTCTGGTATAAACATAGTATGGTTAAATTTATGATTGCATCTAACCATATATATTTTTAAATCAAAGATATTAAAAATAGCTTTTAACTGCAGATGTTGCGGTTCAACGCCCGGTCAAGGCAAAAAATTTTTTTTTATTTTTTTTAATGCATACGTATTTTAATATGATTTAAAAAAATTTAAATTTAAATTTTTTGTATAAATAAAGTTTTTTTATTCCATTATTTTTCTTTTCTATCAATTTGTATTTATTTACATTATTATTATTTACATATTACATAATACATCGAGTTTAAATTTATTTTTTTAAATTTTAGTTGACTCTACCAGGGCTCGAACTTGCGAACACTTAGTTAAGAAGTATTAACTCGCTATTATACTCACTTTATTTATATGGTTGCGGAAGAGACAAAATAGAAAGCAATTTACATTCAACCATATTTTTATGGTTTGCTATGATCATATTTATGATTTCAAGTAAAATTTTATTAAACATAATATTATAATTATATGGTTGATCTAAGACACTAAACATAATATGGTTAAAAATAACTAGAAACATGTTTATTGCGATCAGAATAATGTTTAGATGCTTCAAATTAATAATAATATTTTTGTGAAGAACACACTATGTTTGCGGTGACCATATTCAACCATCTTTTTTTTTTGCGTGTACCTGGTATACTATCTGGCTTAGTTAGAAATATCAACTGTTTCAGATAGTGCTTCTTATTTTCTCTAACATCTTTCGATCGCTATCTTTCTTAGAGGACTAAAGTGATCCGCTTTCTGTTTTTATTATTAAGATGCTCTGTGAAACTCCTAACCTGATCTATTCCCTAAATGATGCAATAACAACAATATCTCGAAGGAATGAGCATGCTGAAGAGAATATCGTCGGTGTGAAGGAAAAAAATATTCATGACATCTGAATAGCAATTCTTAATAAAAAAACAAGCACATACTGCTCTTTCACTTCAACAGTGTCACAACTGGAAAAATGTGCTTCTTTAAATAAATTTTTCTCTATATTTTACTTTAAATTTTGTAAAAATATGAAAAAAAAATAATTGAAACGCTTTTATTTTTACAATAAAATAATTTCCAAACTAAAGGGGGCAAATTTTAAACTTTGAATGCCTCTTTTGTAAAAATATGTTTTTCAAGTTATGACACTATTCAACTACAAGAGCGATATTTTGATCAAGATTTAAATTTTTTGACTACTAAGCTCAACAAAAAGCCCAAAGCAAGCTATCAATAAATGTTAACGGTATCTTATCGGTGTGAAAAATTATTTTGTTCTCACAACGACAACAATGAAGAAATTTTTTGTAGTGAAAACAAGAGTTGACTCAACAACAACACTTGAAAATATTTTAGAAATTGACTTTAGCTTTGCTTTAAAAGCTATAACAAGCTCGTTGATGCAATTTAAAATGAGAGCTTGAATTCTGCTGCAATTAACTTGATTTTTTGGAATTTACAGAAAAAAAAAATATGTGAGAACCAAATTTGTTATCTACCATTAAAAATTTCAGTTGTAACAATTAGAATTTTATAATAGAATCCAAACTTTAGTTTTCTTAAAAATATTTCGAGCTGTAACATCGATTTTCTATTGTTACAATTAAAAAAATCGATTAACGCAACTGAAGTTTTGATTGGTAACAAATTTTTTTCTTTGTGTAATGCATAGCCAAAAAAAGAAAAGATCACAATAGAGCTTAAGTGGATGTTATTTGTGTTAGGAATGAAATAAAATATCTAGAAGGATTCTATATTAACATTCTGATTTAATATTTGTATACTTAAATAAAAAAATTTTGGAAGTCCTTTCCCAAAAAAAAAACTTAAAAAACTATAAATCCATTCTTATAATATAGTGACTCACTTACACTTGTGCCATCCCTACAGATCAATCATAATTTTTTACGTTTTTTAAAATCAATTTATTTAAAAACAAAATAAAAAAAATTTGTTTAATATTTTCTAATAATGCCTGCACTTGCTGCTTTAAAAAAAAAAAAAACTCAGTTCTTGTATCACAATATTTAATACCTTTTTAATCTTTTAAAAGAACAATTTCGGTATTATTGTGCTGTTGTTGTCGTTGACAAACTTTTGTATTTTACATCGTTCAATATGATTAAGGTGTTCATGTGTGTGCAAAGGGTTGCAGGCTTTTGTTCTCACTCACATTCTCAGTCCATTAAAGTCTCAATTCCTGTTGTAAGTATTTTATTTTTAATAACCCTGTAAACGTCTGCCTGAATGTTATTTTTTAATTGCAACCTCTTGAGACCATTAAGATACTTGAACTTGTATTTCGAATTTTGCACATTAATAATTGTTAATTTGTACACACATGCAAGCATGCATGCATGCACTTGTAATACGTGTATGCACACAAACACACACACATTCATAAAAATTTAAGTACTTACCTACATGCAAATGGCAAACATGTTGTTAAATGTTCATTATTAAGCAAATGAATGAATAATTGTGGGATGTATTTTCAATTATTTGTTCTTTTACTTTTACACATGATTTTTCTGTGCGCTTCACTGCCATTGCAAAAGTGCAAGTTGTATTCAATTTGTCACACAGCTTGCAGTTTTTTGTTTTAGAATTCAATTCATGCTTTTGTAGCGCACATCAAGCCAATTAATGAACAAAAAGTAAGTAGTTTTTGTTTCTCAGTTTTGTTTGCAATAAGATTTTTATAAAATAAAACGTATACATTGGCAACACTATTATCTTAAAAAACTTTACAGACCAAAATGAATTAGTGCGGCAAGTGCAGCATTTATGTTGAAATGGCAAACCTAAATAAGAGCGCTAGCATTGAGTATTCAATAATAATGTTAAGTCATGTTGCTTAATAAAACCCAATAAAGAAAAACAAAAATAGAGTTCAAAACATTAGATTAAAAAAAAGATAACTAGAATGTCAATACTTTTCAACAATAACAAAACAAAAATATAAAAAACAAAAAAATTATCTTGCAGCCAACTTCACTATCTAAAGCGCGTCCTGTTATTAGATTTTGCTTCTTAAAAATTTGTATGAACATGAGAATTTTTAGCAGACAAAAAACGCTTGCCCTGTACTTTACATTTGTGTGGTAGGAATTTTTATAGGCATCATAAATATTTGAAACTTGATCGTTATGAAATGAAAATTTCTTGTGATTTAATTTTTTATATAAAAAAAAAAATAAATAAAAAAATTACATAATTATAAATATAAATATGGTTGATATATCTATCTTAAGTAAAAATTGTCCTACCGTCCTACTACGCTATTAATTTATTATTTGAGCTGAAGGCCTAAAATGCCATTGCTCCCTTTTTTTCCTCTTACCTTATAATTTATAATTATAATTTAAGAGAATTAATAAATAAAATAATTTATTATTATTGTGGTTCAGTGATGGTGGGATGACATATTCCACAATTAACGAGATGAAAATGAAAAAAAAAAATATCTTTTGCTGGAACCCAAGTAATTTTACAAGAAAAACTTTAAAGACTTCTAAAATTGTAATCCTTTGAATTTGACTTAGTAACATATAAACGGGGTTTTCTTTATTGCCACAGATAAAGCGATAGCATAAGTTTGAGTTACTCACTATATTATGGGAATAGATACCTTATTTGTTTTTTAAATTATTATTTTTTAAATAATTCTAATATTTCTTATTCAGCTACCTAAAACTAAATTTATTATCTACCAATCTAAAATTCAGTTGCGATTATCGAATTTTTAACCTCTAACAATAGAAAAACGGTATTACAGTTTTGACTCTATTAACACAACTGACTTTTTGATTGGTAGATAACAAATTTAGTTCTCTCAACCGAAATAGTTTTTTCTGTACAGGCATAAAAAACTAATTAAAAAAAACATTGTAATTGTTGTGGGATTAATTTTCTCTTTTGGGGGCAGGGTCTCTCTGCATAAGTAGCACATTTTATGTTTGCATACGGCTAGACAAACACAGAATATGTTCCGATGTTTCTTGTTTACACCAATTTTATTCATGTGGTAATTGAGGATTAAATGTCCTATTCAATGTAGAGTTTGATGGCCCGTATATAATGAAACACCAACAATATATAATTGGTCATTTAAGATCTGCTGTTACTCCTCTGCTTA
The DNA here is from genome assembly GCA_947397855.1 of Thelaira solivaga. Lineage (NCBI taxonomy): Eukaryota > Metazoa > Arthropoda > Insecta > Diptera > Tachinidae > Thelaira > Thelaira solivaga. The sequence continues at coordinate 20,310,157 of OX377613.1, forward strand.
CAGCGGGAAATATTGTTAAAAAATGATTTAAAAATGCTATTTTGTTTTGGTCATTTACACAGCTTGAGTGCGATAGCAAATGGTTGACTTCAATTACTGCAAAACGCAAATGAAGCGTTAGATTATAGAATTTTATAATTTAATTTACAATAAATCACATCTAGTTCATCTAGGTACTCTCATCACAATTGCCATATAATACACCACAAAAAAAAACTTCGGTTGTAAAACTAAATTTGCTAAATTTATAGCAACTAGAATTCAATAATACAGTTAAATTAAAAATATTTTGATCGGAAAGAACATTTTCTATTGTTACAAACAAAAAATTCAATTAATTGAAATTTTCATTGGTAACAAACTTAGTTCTTGCAACTAAACTTTTTTTCAGTGTAAATTTGTAATGGCTAAATAAATAAATTGAAAAGTCCCCTTTGCTCTTGTTTAAATATTGCCGTTTTAAAAAAATATCCTTTAAACTAGTTTAGTTGCTGCAAACGAGTTGTTATTTATTTTTTTCTCTTACATTTTTTTAATTAGTGTGTTTATAATCGTATTCAAGTGTTAATGCAACATTGAATTCAATATGCGAATTCATAGGTTTTTCTAATTATTCATGCATTTGAAGTTGCTTTCCAGAGAAGTCATTTATAGATTTTAATCACTCACAAACTCTCAAACAAACTGCTACCCAGCCAACATTTACAAGTTGAAATTTTCAATAATTTTATCCAGTTTTATAAGTTGCAAAAGCGGATTAGAATTGGAATTAATTGCGGGAAAGAGTTACCTGGTTATTGTGCCCAAAATAAATCTATTGTGATATGATTCTCATGATACAAATCTTCCCCAAGTGTAGTATTAAGTGAGAATTCGCAAATTTCTTTAGGTGGCTTATCCGTCACGTCAGACGGTTGTTGGTAGTTCAAATTAGAACATTACAGTGATACAATATGTGTTCTGCTGTCTCTGCGTCTTCGTTATATATCGTGCCGATGTCGTTTCGACTGATCCTCATATTCGCTAAGTGTTTCAGCACTCTACAGTGTCCCGGCTGCTGCTCCACTTTAGGTTGGACTGTTAGTTATCTATTACAAATAAATAAAACTCATTTTCTGTTTGTTTGTTCGCTGTACAACGGGTTTCTCTGAAATTTTGTACATATAATCTGTATACCTCAAGGTAGGTCACCATATTTTCTCGAAACTGCCGCCTACTTCTCTTTTGTATCCTACTCTTCAACGGATTTTTCTAAAATTGGAATACACACTTCTACACTTAAAGGAAGGTTTTCATATAATTTTGATCTAACCACGCCCACTCTTAAGACCAATTGAAATGGATTTTTTAGTGATTAAAATTCTGTTTGGCAACGGATTTCTATAAAATTTTGGTGACACTTTTAAGCAAAAGCTAGACTTAAAACAAATTGCTCTGAATTTTTATATTCATGATCTTTTTGCTCTAAGAACTAGCAAAAACATCATTTGTCTTCCACTTTAACTGCTTTTTCATTAGAAACTGTTTGCTGGGTATTATAACATTCACAAATGCCTTCAATTATATTTGTTTTTGTATTTATATTTGCAGTTGTGTGTGTAAATTCTAAGTGCATAAATGCATATTGACAGGCATCATTCGTATTTGTATCCGTATACAAGTAAATATTTATAAGTGCCTGATGCTTTTGCATAAACATCGATTAAGTTCAATTAAAAAAAAAGACTTTTTAATTGAAATGTTCAGACACGCATAAATAAAATTGTGCTAACGAATAGTTAGAAAAAAAATTCTTTAATTTTAAAGCTCTTCTGTGTAAGTTATGAAACAATTTTTTTAAATTTCTTTTAAGCCGGATCACAATAATTTTGGTTATTACAAGTGAAGTTTTGACTGATAATAAAGTCAGTTCTTACAATCAATGTGGCTTGTGATTCAGCGAAAATGGAAATTGTACTTTTTCCTACCCCTAGAAATAGCGTCTAAGAAAAACAGTATGCCTACTGGGCAAAAGAATATAAAAGCAAAATAAAATATAATTAAAGCTGTCTGAAGCAACTTACACTGAAAGAATTTTATTTACTAATATAATGGAAAATTTCATTATATTTCAACCAAAAGCAAAGTTTCATTAACATAATGAAATATTTCATTAATTCATAGAAATATTAATTAATTTAATAAAACAATGCACTGAATCAATGAAATGTTATAATTAGTCTAAGGAAACTTACCATTTGTGAAAATATAATGAATTATCCTTTCAGTATAGTAAACCAATTTGTTGTTTACAAAAAAAAAAAAAAAAAAAAAAAAAAAAAAAAAAAAAATTAAGAAAAAATAAACGAGCAAAAATTTCAGTCTATCGCATACAAATAATTTTATTCAAATTAAATTCGCTGATCTATTTTTTTAATAAAATGGGAGCGGCAAGAGGAGTCGTGTAAGCAGCCTGAAACACTGGAGCAGCAGCATAAGCGGCTGGGAAAGCAGCAGAGTGAGCTACAGAGTGAGCATTGTAGCTGGAGGCATAGGGAGCAATATATGAGGCATGACCAACAACAGCAGTAGCAGGAGCACTGGCATAAGTCAAAGGCGCGGTGTAAGCAGAGTAAGCCAATGGAGCCACAACACCAGGTTTAGCACCAGTAACAGCCAATAAAGCAAAGAGGCAAACGACGATCTAACTAATAAGAATAAAGAAAATTTTTATTAAATTGGAAAAAGTCATTTAAATTTTTTTTATTTTCTTAATGAAACTTACGAATTTAAACATTTTTTTTATGTTGTAAATTTGTTTTGTGCGGTTTGGGGTACAATAAGTAATTGCTGCTGGTTAAGAGCAGCTGCTTGACTTTTATACTATTTTTGCGCGCATTAGTCGTACGAGTAGTGGGAATTTTGTACATTTGGTTTCATTAAGTATGCCAGACGTGATAACATTTTTAAGGCAGTAAGTGATAATAAGGTTGTTGGTACTTAAAAGAAAAGTTTTTTTTAGAGCTGCGTTTTTATTTTATGCTGTCAAATTATTAAAAAAAAATTAAGGTTTTCTTAAGCCATTTTTTTTGTGCTTAATATAAACTCAAAATAAATTTTGAAAAATCCTGGCGTTTTTAATTCAATTTTCTTTTTGCATTCCCCATTGATTTATGTTGTCAAGGATTTCTCTCTCACTCCTTCATAAGTACTATTTCCCAAAGTGAAAGAATTGCTCGTTTGATGTTATTAAATTACAAGGATCAGGAATTCAGGAATACGTACTTAAAAAATTTTAACGCAAAAAGTAAAATACGAGTGAGTACGAGTATGTGTGAAATTTGTAAATGACTTGCACATAATTAAGTTGGAACAAAGAAGAAATTCATAATAATTAATCTTTAATCAAACATTAATAACTTCAATGTTTGCAAAAATGAAATTAAAAAAAAATATGAAATCAGTCATGCAGACATTTTGCCAAACAAAGAAGGCCAAGTCGGTTGTTCAGCCAGTCATACTGGTTGACATTTAGTGAGAAAATCTGCACTCATACACATACTCACACACCCACACATGCACTTCAATTCATTTAGTAACAGTAAAAGTAATAAACACCAAAGCCCAAAAATGAAAGCTCGGCATAATGAGTGTAATTAAAATGCATCTTGCAAAATCATGTTTTTTATGCTGAAAAAAGTCAACACAAAAAAACCAACAACAAAGGATTATGTACATGCGAGTTTATGTAAGTAAAAACCCTACACACGCTATTATTCTTTATTAGTTTATGTGTGTGCTTGCGGGTGTGTACAGCCTACTCGTAAGTGAAGGAGTCAATAACACCCTTTCGTAGTGTTTTTCTTTTAAATCTATTTTTTTCTCTTCTTCTTTTTGTTGCTCAGTTCGTTATTAATATCAACAAAAAAAGATTAAGTGAGAGGTTGGAGTTATAAAAAAAAAAGAGACTTCATAATTATCTCCCATTCTAGGAGTCTTCTTTGTACGCCTTTGGAAGCATACACGAGTAAATGAAAAAAATTATTGTTTTATTTTAATTGTTCATAATTAAGGCTTCAATAGCAACAATTTGTTGTCGGTTGTGTTAAGCTTATTGAAAAATGATCAGAAATGAAGTAAGAGTTTTCATAAAACAACAACAAATTTTTAGTAGTCAATTAAAAACATTGTTTTTGGTTTTATTTTGCAGTGAAAAACGTTTTTTTTTCAAACACGCAAAGAAAAAAAATATGGTTGAGGCAAACATAATTCAGGGGAAACATTACAAGTTCAGATCAAACCTATTGAACCTTATCATGAATATCATTTCTTTTGAATTTGGTTACCTTTCAGTGTGATATCCTTTGTTATGTTCACTTTTTTGTTTTAATCTTTAATGCAATCATTTTTCTTTATTTTTTTCCTAAAATTTAATGAAAAAATTTTAATATTTATGAATATTTTTGTCAGTGCTAGATCAATTATTTTTTCGCGGAAACCAAAGAGTCATTCAACATTTCAGAAATATACAGGAACGCTTCTCTATTTACCCTGTAATACTGAATAAACCTAGAACAAAATCTATTTGAAGAAAACAAAATTCTATTGTATTAAGCTACTTACAGCAAATGTGATAACTCCAAGCATCGCGCAAAGCCCGACGAATCGATCTATTTTTTTGGTCTTCCTCTTCTTTGCAACGCAATAAATGTTCCAACTCTTAATATTTTGCTTGTATATTCATCAATTCCTCTAGCTATACAATTTTGCTTTTTTCTTGTCAAACTTGGAAAAATTAAAAATATTTTATTTTACATGCACTGGGCACTGAATTATTTCTGAGAGAATTGTTTATTACAGAAGGTACATAGTTTTTTATCTCATAATTTGATGTTATTTGAAATACAGAAAAGTTTTTGTTTTTTCTTTTATTATTAATAAATTCATTTAAGCTGAAATAAATACTGCAAAATTTTTTCTATTAATTTTTGCAGATATTCTTCAAAACATTATTTGTTTTTTTTTGTTTTGCACGACAATTTCAAATAACCTTTAAAAATCTATACGTGACAGGTATAATTAAAAACTCATGTCATCAATAATTTACTGACAACATTTTACTATAAAAATGTTTAACTGCAGCACATCAAGCAACAATTATTAATTGTACAACATAAACTAAACCCAGCTAAAACAGAAAAAATGTTCAAATTCGTAAGTTTTAGTAATTGAAAAAATTTCTGAATTTAAATTAATAAAAATTGTTAATTTTTTTTTATTTTCACGCAGAACGCTGTTTTCTTCTTTGCTTTATTGACTGTTGCTGCTGCTAAACCCGGTGTTGTGGCTCCTTTGGTTTACTCTGCCCCTGTAGCTGCTGCTCACACGTCTCCTTTGGCTTATGCCACTGCTCCTGCTGCTGCTGTTGTTGGTCATGCTTCTTATGTTGCTCCCTATGCCTCCAGCTACAATGCTCACTCTATAGCTCATTCAGCTGCTTTCCCAGCCACTTACGCTGTTGCTCCATATGTTCATGCTGCTGCTCCATATGTTCATGCTGCTTACACGGCTCCTCTTGTGACTCCTTTTGCCGCTCCAGTCTTTTTAAAGAAATAGATCATCTTATTTTATTTAAATAAACTGAATAAATTGTGATAAATTTAAAAATTATTTCGTTGTGTTTTTTTAATTTCTATACCGTACGTAGGACACCTGGGTCTTTATAAATAGCAGACTCGAATAAGCGATGTTCTTCTGTCTGTTTGTCTGTATAGTCGTTCAAATCAACTTTCTAAAGTCCCTTGACAACGTACAATCTGTCAGTTGTTGCTGTCTTTCAGTTGCTATTGCTATTCAGCCGGATCGCCTCATAAATAGCAGAGCTATGAGTCAAAAACCGCAATTACCTTTATTTTTTTAAAATAATTTTTCAGAGTAGGTCTTTGGCATATTTTGTCTAAAATACAAACCGAACAGAAAAACTTGGTAAACAGTTTTATTAAAAACGACAATTCTACTGTCTGTGCAAGCAATTGATCCACAAATGGCCGAGAAAAATCAAAAATACAACCGAAGTTTTAGATTTTCATTAATTTCTTTTTTTTTTATGGATATTAAATATTTAATTAAATATGTTTGGTTTAAAAAATGTTTGCAAAATAAAATTTTATTTATTTTGCATTCCTATTGAAGATCTTTCTCCGAATTTCTTTGCTTTTAAAAAGAAGGATTTTTTCTTCGAACTCGTTAATTTTAGTTTCTTGCACTGAAATTAATTATTTATTTTAGAATTAATAAACGAAATTGGTATTCAAAGAAAATTACTTTTATCAATATTTTTAATTGTTTTTATTTTTATATAATTTTTTATTTATTTGAAATTTAAATTTTTATTGAAAAGGCTAGTTTATAAAGTTGGAGGTCGTATTTTAAAAATTAATTTTTATATGGATATTTCGTTCTAATAATAAATAAAGAAATTTTTTTAATACAATCTCAAGCTTAAGAAACTAGCCGTTTTAATTATATAACTTTTTTGTATTTTTTTGATATTAAAGAAGAATGTGTAAAGTGAAAAATATGAATATTTGGCTAACACAATGAAAGGCGCAGTCGAATTTAACTCGTTTTTATTTTAAACCCTAAAACTTGATTTTTATTTTGCAAAATTATTACTGCTTCTTAGTTGCAGTTTTACATGTAAAAATTCTTGTGTAAAATTAAGCCAAAAGGAAGAAACTATTGCAGCCATATGATTTTCTGTTAAGGCTTCGAATTTGAGGTTTTTTTCTTTTTTTTTTTTTTGTTAAGAGAAAATATAATGAGACAAGAACGAAACTAAGTATTCCTTTTCAATGTTTTACTTGTAATTAATTTGCGTCTGTGAATAAAACAAAGTACTTGAGAAAATTAAAATTTTATTGGTTTTAAATAAAATCCTGCAACCAATTTTGATAGGATTGGATAGAATGTCTGATTTTTATATAAGCCTGTAGCAGTCAAAAAGTATTAGACTCTATACTGAACTGAGTAAAATTAATATGGTACCTAACGATTCTTATCGTTTCCATCGAAAACAACAGGAAACATAATATATTTGGTGCATATTCCCAGCGCAGAGAAAACGCAGAATCAGCTACTTATTCAGAGGAAATTATTCGGATAAAAAATTTTACTTATAAAAAAGGTGTTCGAGTGAAAAACTATTTGAGTAAAAAACTGGGGGCATTCGATAGCGGATAAACTATTGTATCGAAAAATATTTCGATACGATCGTAGTGAGTTCTATTTCATACTGTCCATTTTTTTCGTCTCTGTTAATATATATTCTCAGTATTGTATTTTTGTATATATAAGTCGGTCATGCCAGCGTTCCCATATTTAGTGCAGAAATAAAACGTCACTATGCCTACTTGCAGACTGAAATAATTTAATTTTAAGCCAACTGAATTTTTATAAAACACCACAAAGTGTTAAAAAGTAACTGTAACATAAAACTTTTTTTTTTTTTCAAAATTTACATAAAAATTTCAAATAACCTTGAGAGTCATGAACAGAATACATAATTTAGTCAAACATTGTTAAAAGTTTTACGTTTAAAATTGAAACAGTATAAAAGAATTGAAAAATACCAAAATCATTAACAAAATACAATTTGTGCTTGTACAGTCCAGTAACCAAACTAAAACTCAACTAAAAAAATGTTCAAATTCGTAAGTTTCATTAAAAAACGATGATTTCTTCAATTTAATAATAATTTTGTTCACTGTTTTTCAGATTGCTGTTTGCTTCTTCGCTTTATTGGCTGTAGCTGCTGCTAAACCCGGTATTGTGGCTCCTTTGGCCTACTCTGCCCCTGTAGCTGCTGCTTACACCGCGCCTTTGGCTTATGCCACTGCTCCTGCTGCTGCTGTTGTTGGTCATGCGTCATATATTGCTCCCTATGCCTCCAGCTACAATGCTCACTCTATAGCTCATTCAGCTGCTTTCCCAGCCACTTACGCTGCTGCTCCATATGTTCATGCTGCTGCTCCATATGTGAGTGCTGCTTACACGGCTCCTTTTGCCGCTCCATTTTTATTGAAGAAATAGATCAGAGAATTGAATTTACAATAAACGAATTTTTACTGCTTCAAGACTGAGAAATTTGCATTTTTACTCATAAATTTAGAAATTTTATTAAAAAAAATTAGGCTTTTTGAATCGAAAGCCAGATTATTGAGAAATAATTCTGTGATAATTGGTAAAAATCGATTAGAGAAACAATTGGCTTGTTGTCGCATTCAACTCAATAACTTTATTATTGTGATGCAGGAATGGCGATATATTTAACGAGATTTAAATGAAAACAATACGGTTTTTGTAGAATCAATATAATTTTATAAGAAAAACTTTTAGGGCTTTTAAAGTTGTAATCCTGTAAAATGGCTTGAAGAGATTTAAGAATTTTCTACACATTTAATACCATAGCGGAACTCACAGCGTAAACATACAGAATACTCAACAAAGACCATTAAAAAAGTGACTTGTCATGTTTTACTAATTTTGACCGGGTATTGTGATCTTAGATACTCGTACAGTCAGTGTAAGATAGGAAATATTAGAATCAACCAATGCATTCTCTATGGCTTGCAAAACGAGACCTCAAAATAGGTACTTAGTGACTGTCTCGTAGAGCATGACTTCTTGTTTACTCCCAGAAAAATAAGTGAACTTTCACTTAACAGGATAATTATCTTCATTCGTAGCTTAAATCGTGAACAGTAAACTTATGGGCTGTACAGAAGTGTATGTGAGCTTTTGAATTAATTGTTATTTAAAGAACCTTAGTTGGTGTTAGATTTTATTAAATAAATAACTTTATTAAAAAATAAATTTAAAAAAAGTTTTTGTTGGTTTTTCTTTTTAATTTTCATTTTCTTGTTTATTTTGCGTATTTCATTATTAACTTAACTGGTGTGTTTTTTTTTTCATTCATTTTGCAAATTAAACCCTTTGGACAATTTAGTTAGGCCTGTATGGCTTCCATAACTTCTGAACGATTTTTTAAATATATTTATTTGCGTGTGTGTGTGTGTGTTAATTATTTTTGGGGAGTTTTCTAGGAATATTTTTTTTTATAAAAAAGAAAAAAAGGAAACAAAAAGCCTCATTTACGTCTGTATATGTCATTACTGTGGTCTATAGTGTCTAGTAATTAACAAAGCAAGGAGTTTATTAACCGTTAAGTATACCAACAGCTCTACTAGCGCCTAACTGCCAACCGCCATAACAAATGGCAAACACATTCTGCCGTAGCATCATTTCTTATCATTTAAAGCTCTAACCCAATGAACAATTTTATTTGATAAATAAAGGTAAAGAGAATTTATGGCAACATGTTAACATAGTTCTGTTAAGTTAACATAACTGAAGTATTTTCAATAAATTCCTAAACTTTTAAAAATTAAAAAATTTTATAAAAAAGGAATACAATTGAAGGCTACTGGAATTCTAATTTCAGTAGTGAAATTCAGTAACTTTTATTACGAACATTCGTAATAAAATGTTTTTTTACAAGTAAAATGATATTTTATCGATTTCAGTATTCAGTAACTTTGCCAACAAAAATATTCGGTACGATAGAAATAGTTATTTACGATGACTATTTCTGTGCTGTTAACTTCGTCCCAAATTTCGAATATTTTTGTTGGAAAGTTACTGAATAAAGAATTCGATAAAATGTTTTTTCGATACGAATGTTCGTAATAAAAGTTACTGAATCGCACAACAGAACTATATAGTTGATGTTCAGAAAGTGTACACACTTTGAGGAAGTTAACTGAGAAAATCTAATCTCAAAATCTGCATTTTTGCCAATATAATCTGAGTGAAATTTTTGAAGATCGGTAAAGTGCTGAATTCGAATTCAGAATACAAAACAACACAGATTAAAAAAAAACTTTTTTTTTTAAGAATTTTGAAAATTTTTTTTATTAAAACTTTTTGTTTCTTAAAAATTTGTTTTTTATCCAAAGAAATTGACGTAGACTTTAAAGTCAACGTTATCGAAATTTTTCATATAAGTTTTTCAAACATTTTACTTTAAAGTCTACGTCAACTTTTTTTGGATGAGAGCATAAATATTTAATGAAAACAAAAACTGTTTTCCATAGAAAAAGAGAAGGAGTAAAACTTTTGCTGGGATTTGAATATAATTAGTGGAGTAAACTTGCATTTTATGAGCTGTAATTTATTTCAGGCTTTGGCTGTAGAAACATTTGTTTTACGTTTACGCTTCTTACTGTTCCATATTCCTTTGGTCATTCTATTTACCAAATGTTTTTAATGACCATTCACTCATCCCTTGGGTTATAAAAACTTTTTGTTTATACAATCAAATCTAGTTGTTTTTTGTTTTGTTGTGTTTTTAGAGGGTTTTCTTTTTGGCTAAATTGTTATGGTACAACAAGAAAGTTAGTTATAGGTACTTCTTGCTGAAGTAAAAAAAAAATAGTCCAAAGGGGCTTGTAAATCTAATTGTGATATAAAGTTTTTAATTAACATTTTTTTGACACTATGTCACCCGCCCATGCCATTTTCAAAATAAAATTAATAAAAAAAAACTTTGCAAAGTTTTTCCTTTTGCCAAATCCCAGATGCAATTAAAAAATTTTGTTAAGCCTGAAACTATTTAATTAAATTTCTTTTATCAATTTGTAATGAAATAAATAATTTAAATTTAATTATAGTTTTAATTTGGAGTGAGAAAACGTTACCTGGTCGCTGCGGCCAGAATAAACCTATTGTGACACAACCCTCAAGTTACAAATACTTCTTGAGTCTAGTATTAACTAAGAATTCAAAGACTTCCTTAAGTGTATTGTCCACCATGTCAGATGGTTGTGGATAGTGTAGCTTTAGGCGATTAGAGTATTATAACATAATATGTGGTCTGCTGTCTCTTCCTCTTTGTTACATAGATTGCAGAGTTTGTTTTGGTTGATCCTCATATTTAACAAGTGTTTAAAATCTCGGCATGAATGAATCCAGGGGCAATGCTAATTCGTGATCAAGTAAGGCCTTCAAATGCATTTGTTCTCTTCCAAGAATGGAATAGCATAAATGTTTTTGTCACCCTGATATCCCTTGTGGTCAACGCATATTGCTGCGATTCTCATTTCAGCTACTCCCTAAGTATTGGCTGTGGGCCAATGAAATAAGTAAACGCTCTTTTTTTAGCCAGTTCATTCGCTTTCTCATTGCCTACATACCCACTAAGAGCAACCTGTTGTTAGATGTTAGTGTCTTTAGAAGTGGTAGACTGTCCCAAACCAGTTTTGACTTCACATCGAATGATGCTTTGCTGTCAGGGTGTATATAGATGTGACTGTTATTAGTGCTTCTTACAAGTTCTTCTCTTAGGCAGAGCTGGATAAGCTGAAAAACTGAGTTTTCGCGACTAAATATCCCTGCTATAACACCTTCAACAGTTTTTGAGCTTTGAAATGAACTTTTCTCTGTCAGAATCCTAGAAAATTACTCCTTAGCTTTAAACAAAATTCCTTTTAATTTATTTTAGTTAATTTTCTAAAAAAAAACTTTATAAACTCGTATTTATGCAGTCTCTTTTTTTTCCTTCAAATTTTCAATTTAAGTTCGTAATTACATACGTAAAGCTGTGTTGCAAAAATAGCACTAAATGCATAGGGCTTTCCTTTTTTCATTTATTTTAACTTTGTTTACTTGTCGATATAATCTTTTTACTATATTTAGTTAAAATAGGTATAAGAAGTTTCTATGCTATGTAAAAAATAAAAATAAATTCAAATTAATTGGTTTTATGAAAACAGTTTACTGAATACGGTTAACACTAGCAACATCTTAAACTGAAAAAAATTTAAAATTTTCAATACAAAATTTGAATAATTGTGCCAATATTTTGTGGCAGGGTCCTTAATCGCAATACTGCCTGCATAGTACTGCAGCTTGGAGTTAGTCCCAAAGATTCTCGTTTTGGCAGGCTTTGCTTCACATAAATTTTTTCTAACTTAATCTTAAAGATTTTTTATTGAGTTAAGGTCTGGCGATTCCATAGGTCAGTTCACGTCTGTAATATTATTGGCTAAAAACAACTGAAGGGCCTTTTTGGTAGTATTCTTCCAGTCATTGTGTTTTTTAAAAATCCAAAGTGTAGGGAAAGTTCTTAAAGCGGTCTCTTTTACTATGGCTATTCAAAATAGGCTTACCAATAAATTGGTCATTACCGCTCTTCTCCTACGAATTCTAACTTTTTTAGAGTACCCTATTATATAGGGTAACTGATGAAAGCCCCTACCAAAAGAAACTTGTAGTCAAATTGACTACAAACGGTGTCAATAATGTATCAACCACTTTGATAATGCATGGTGTCATTTTAATAACAGCTTTAGATAATTGACAACGAATGGTGCCTAAATGACACCATTTGGTGTCGAAATGATACCATACGGTTGTTGAACTGGCAACATATGTTGCTAATTTGGCAAACGTTTGTTAATTAGTTGGTCGTTAACAAGTTAACAACGTGCTAAAACTAGCCAGGCGTCGTCCGGTGCTATTTTTTTACCGATAGATTTTACATGTTAGTAAAGAATTGTTTCTTATGAGAAGAACCGTTAACTTTAGGAAAATAAAATTAACTCCTTTAGAGAGGCTTCCAACAACATCAGAAATAAATAATAGGAATTTATTTATTTATTTAATTTATTATATCTGCAGTCAGTGCTATTATTTTGACTGCCACTGTACATTCTAAATCCTTTACTTTTTATTTTTATATTTAATTTTGCCTTTGTGCTTTGAACTGAACAGAAGTTTCTCATTAAATTTTTTCTAATTTTTTTCCAATATTTATCATCGTCAATGAGATTATTCATTTCCGTTCTGTTTTATAACCTTTTTCTCTAACCATTTTTTTTTATTTTCTATTACAGTTTCCTTTGCTTTTAATTTTTTCGTTGTTTTTGTTGTAATTTTAAAGCTTATAAAACAGTTTCAATTTTGTCGCCGCCATGTTTATCAGTTTCTTTTTTTAAACTTTTATTGTTGTCTTTTTTGCTGTTATAGAATCAACCAACCAACCAACTGCATTAACAACAATTTTATAACTGTTTTTTTTTTTAACTAACAAACTTTTAATCATCGCTGGAGTGATTTTTTTGGAGTAATACTGGCGGAAATGTCACTTAATTAAAAATAAAATTTGTTTTACGTTTATTAACAACAGCACTCATTTACTCAGCCTATATTATTAACGTATCTATTGTTTAATAATAAAAACAAACAAAAGTTCAGGATTATTTGTAATGAAAGGACTTTTTTGCTACTTAAAAAAAGAAAAATTACCAAAAAAAAAAAAAAAAAAAAAAATTGAGATCTCATTTTGAAAGACAAAAGCTACAAAACGAATAATTTAAAGAATTTAAATTAAAATTAAACCCGAATGTTTTGCTATACAAAACGAGGCCTTTTAATTCAGGGAAATTTCTTAAACAACAAAAATTTTTATAAAAAAAAACAGAAAATGATCTACATACTGATCATCTTATAAAAGGTGATTTTATAAGAACTATCGGAAATTAAAAAAAAAAAACACATAAAATTCAGAAAAATGCATGAAATATTTATTTGGAACGATAGTTGGGTCGATATAATTTAATGTTTGAAGATTATTTCAGGCAAATGTTGGCCGCGGCTGCGCCTCAAATGGTCCATCCGCTTGGTCCAATTTTGGCATACTCTTTCCAACATTTCGGCCGGTATCTCACGAATAATGTTGGCAATGTTGGCTTCCAGTGCGTCAATCGAAGCGGGCTTGTCCCTATAGACATTAGCCTTAACATAGCCCCACAAAAAATAGTCTAGAGGCTCTTAAATCGCACGATCTGGGCGGCCAATTGACTGGTCCCAAGCGTGAAATAAACTGTTCACCGAACTCGCCTCTCAATTGGTCCATTGTTTCGCGTGCTGTGTGGCATGTGGCACCGTCTTGTTGAAACCACATGTCATGCAAGTCAAGCTCTTCCATTTTGGGCAAAAAAAAGTTTGTTATCATCGCACGGTAGCGCTCACCATTCACAGTAACGTTGTGATTCGCATCATTTTTGAAGAAATACGGCCCAATGATGCCGCCAGCCCATAATCCGCACCAAACGGTTGTTTTTTGTGGATGCATTGGTAGCTCTTGCAATGCTTCTGGCTGCTCTTCACTCCAAATACGGCAGTTTTGCTTGTTCACGTATCCATTCAACCAGAAATGAGCCTCGTCGCTGAACACAATTCTTCGATAAAAAAGTGGATCTTCATCTAACTTTTCAAGAGCCCATTCACCAAAAATTTGGCGTTGTGGTAGGTCGTTTGGCTTCAATTCTTGCACCAGTTGTATCTTATAAGGCTTCACACCCAAATCCTTCCGCAAAATTTTCCACGTAGTGGAGTAACAGAGGCCCAATTGCTGCGAACGGCGCCGAATCTATAATTCACGGTCATCACCAACACTGGCCGATACGGCTGCGATATTTTCTTCAGTTCGCACTCTACGTAAGCGTGTTGGTGGTTTAATGTCCAACAATGTAAATTTGGTGTGAAATTTTGTTACAATAGCCCGAATAGAAGCCTCAGTAGGTCGATTAAACTGACCATAAAATGGAAGAAGCGCGCGATGAACTTTCTTAACAGAGCACGCATTTTGGTAATAAAATTCAATAATTTGCAAGCGTTGTTCGTTTGTAAGACGATTCATGATTAAATTATAGACCAAACTGAAGATGTTTGACAGTGACACAAGATACAAAACGTGCGTGAGCTGTCAAAACTAGTGTTGCCAAAAAGATAATAGCAAAAAAATCACTCTTTATAAACAACATAAGGTATCAGTTAACACTGGTCAAACGCTGAAAAGTTTTTCATAGTGTTTGTATTAACTTTCAGTTAACTAAAATTTGCTGATTACGAAAATAACACTGTTTTAATCATGCACAATCAACCAACAATGCGTTTTTTGCAGTTCTATGGTAAGAATATTAATCACTTGGTTTCACTAAAGTTATTAAATTGCTAGTTCTTGGGCGGCCTTAATTAATTTAAACTATTAAATCTTCTTCAAATTTATAAAGAAAAATTTTTGTTTTAATTTAATTGCAATTTCTATAATGCACTTTGAAATAAATTTAGTTTGCCTTTCTCTCAGCGGAATTGTTTTAAATTCATGGCCTTTGAAAACGTGAGGTGTTTTGAAATCACTACACGGTGGCCAAATTAAAAAAATATTGTTCGCAAAAACAATTTATTTTTTTGTGTTCAGCTATAAAAGCCTTAAGCTTTAGTAACATTCGCATTAAATACAAATTGTTAATCAAATCAAATAAACTGAAACAAAAACCCAAAAATACAAAATGTTCAAATTCGTAAGTCAACTATTAAAAATAAAATAATTTTAGCATAAAAATAAATAGAAAAACATTGTATTTCCCTAGATCGCCGTTTGCTTCTTTGCTCTTGTGGCTGTTGCTGCTGGTAAGCCTGGTGTTGTGGCTCATTTGGGCTACTCTGCTCCTGTAGCTGCTGCTTACAGTGCGCCTTTGGCTTATGCCCCTGTTCCTGCTGCTGCTGTTGTGGGTCATGCCTCATACGTTGCTCCTTATGCCTCCAGCTACAATGCTCACTATGTAGCTCATTCTGCTGCTTACCCAGCCGCTTATGCTGCTACTCCTGTTGTACCTGGCGCATATGCTGCTTCTCCTGTGTTACATGCTGCCCCCCTTACAGCCCCTTTTTTGTTAAAAAAATAGATCAGAACGAACGAATATAGAAAAAAAAATTTTATAAAATCATAAAAACTACTTAATTGTGTGTATTTCTTTTAATTAAAATTTTGCCCGTAAAATTAGGCCATCAGGTGTTATAGTCAATGATAGGTTAACCTCTTTTTAATTAATCATGCGTCTTATAACAACAGAGTGTGAGTTGAGTGTGAGTGTGAACATTTATTGACTTTGCTTTTGGCTGCAGTTGAAGTATTTTTTTTTTTGGTTTGAGCGATTGTTTTATTTTTTATTTTGTTGTAACGATAATTTAACACTGATTATGCTGATTCTAACAACTTTTTAGCACAACCCCATAGATTTTTGTGTTTATTGGCAGCATAGGAAAATGGCTTTTACGTTGAGGGTGTTTTTTCTAAACTCATTTAAATTAAATTAATGTGCTGTTTACAGGAAACGAATAACGTGATTGCCTTAAACATGTGTATAAAAAACTCTTAATTTTTAAAATATTTTTTACCCAATTAGATTCTTTGATTTGTGCTTTTTGTGACTTTTCATAATTTTCATTTATTATTCTTGTTAACATTTGGATTTAATTTTTTAAAATTACATTCTACAGAAGTATTTTTTTAATACTTAAGCGTTGGAGTCAATTACTTTTGTCGAGAGGGTCTTGCAGCTCTTGCCATTTTTATCGTATTTTTTTTATTTTTATTTTTTTAAAGCCCTTTTGACACTTTATTGTTTTCGCATTTTAGTGATATAGAATTGCAACAAAGAAACAAGTGATAGAAAGAACCAAATATAAAAGCATGTAAACAAAACTCTTTGTTGCTTATATTTATTTCTTTTAAAGTTCAAAAACAAAGCAGAATTCGTGCATAAACCAAAAAGTGGTCAACATTTAAAAGATTTTAAGTTGGAAACGTCAATTTCAAGTTGAAAATTTTTAATTTTTTTCTTTTTCGCTAACACTGAATATATAATTGACATTTTCGTATCTATCTTGCTATAGTTGCACTCTTTTCTCCTGGTAAATTCTCCCATTTCAATATATTTGTGCGGTTCTTCAAAAATTGATCAGTGCAGGAAAAAGTAGGTGTAATATGAGTGCTTTGATTTTTGTTTGTAGAATAAATTTTTTAGAATTCCATATAATATTTATTGGTGTTGAAAGCTGTGATGCTTCGTGCACTAGCTGTGCAAAATATTCAATGTTGTCTTTTATTTCAAAATCACTTTTCAAAGAGACCTTAAGTCAACATTTTGTTCAATCCAATATTTATAAGACTCAGCATCCGTCTGAGCAGAAAACAAATTAAAATTTCTATGCACTAAATCACTACATAGTATAAAGCAAAGTCGCTTCCCGCGTCTGTCTGTATGTATGCTTAGATCTTTAAAACTACACAACGGATTTTGATGCAGTTTTTTTTTTTAAAAGATAAAGTGATTCAAGAGGAAGGCTTATATGTATAATCTTGGAAGGTTTAAAGTCACAAATCCGCCCGGCAGGTAGCGCTATGAGTTCGATTTCTTAGTGTAAGAAGATCGAATATTTAAAAATTTTAAGGCAAGACAACGTTTGCCGGCTCAACTAGTTTTTAATAAAATCAATTAAATATTACCAGTGTTGCCATTTTAGCTAGATTTAGCCTTTTCGCATTTAGCCCTTAGCTTCTTTCCTCTTTTTCAAAATAGCCTTAAATAGCCTTTTTTGAAAATATAAACAATCGAAGACTGAAGAAAATTCCTGAACACAAATAAGTTGGTTTTATAAACTACGCACTTGAATTGAATTAAATTTATATTTTGCCTGCATAATGTGTAATTGAGTTGCTACTACTTTAAATTTTTTTCAGAAAAAGTCACATTGTATAAAAAAGTTTTTACATTTTCTTTTGGGAAAAAAGTATTAACCAAATTAACTATATATGCTTGATTAAACTTTGATATGCAAATTGATAAATTGGTCAAATGAAAGGAATGAAGAAAAGTAATTCCCCTTCTACCTTGTAAAATAAATGCGCTTTATTTGCATGTACTTCATATCAGAGCTTTATTTTCCAAGACACATTTTTTAGAAAACTATCATTAATTAATTAATTTAGTACTTTTACTATTGTCTAGTAATGCCGAAGTTGCTCACTTTTGAGTAAGTACGATATAGCATATTAAATATCATAATAGAAATCGCATTGAAATCAAAAAACGAAAGTTAAAAAATAATTGAATTCGTTTAAAAGTATTTAAAGCCATATGGAAAACTACCTTATTTTCTTTAGTTTTTGATATTTAATGTTCTCTTCTTGGTTTCTTATAAAAATCTTAATTATACTTGTAAGAAAAAAATTAAGAAAATTTTGATTTTTAAGCTGTTGGTTTTTAGCTTTTCGCCAACTTTTTCTGATTTGACTTTTTTTAAATAATTTTTTAGGCCAATTTAGCTTATTTTTTTCTAGCTCTTGGAAACGCTGTATATTACACTTTTTTAAAAGGCACATTTATACTGTAATCGAGTGCAATCATTAAAAAAATTGCAAATTTAATTTATATCAGCCACAATTACATAATTTTTTTAATGGGTCAATGTAAATATTTACTAAATTTCTGGCAAATATATTTTTGTTTAGCTTGCAAAAATACTAAAAAAATATAATTAAGAAGGTAAAAGACCAATTTAGGCCTGAAATGGGATTTTTTGTTTAATGATACTGACATTCGTTTAGTTAGTGTTTATGCATTGGCCAAGTTTTTATTTAATTACTGAAAGTCACACAACATTAAATAAAAAAGCAACAAGCAAAAATTGTCCAGTGTATGTTTAAATACATAAAACTAAAGCATTGTTCATACAAAATCCGCTCGCATAAGCAATTTAAAGAAAAAAAAACTATTATTAAAAAAATTTTCTTTAATTTAGCTTGGACAAGAGCCCAGTATTGTGTAATCGGCCGAAGCTGCGGACAATTAGTAGGGTTCATGATTTTTACCATTATACAGGGTTCACCAAATAACTTTTTTTTTTGATAATGCTATAAAAACATCGAGTGTAGCTTCGGCTGTGTGGCACTTAGCGCCGTCCTGTTGAAACCAAATGTTGCCAATATCCTCCTCTTCAATTTTTGTGAACAAAAATTCGTTCAACATGGTCCGATAACGATCGCCATTGACTAACGGCCACTCCTTGCTCATTTTCGAAGAAAAATGGCCCAATTATGAATCTGGACCAAAATCCGCACCAAACAGTGACTCGTTTTGGGTGCGTCGGCTTTTCAATGTATGCGTGCGGGTTTTCTGTACCCCAAATGCGACAATTTTGCTTGTTTACATACCCGCCAAGATCAAAATGAGCTTCATCTGAAAAGATGATTTTTTTGTCAAAATCGGCATCTTCTGTAAGTCGATCGCAGGCCCACTTAGCGAAGCGAAAATACAACCATATTCTTTCAGCGGAAGGATAAAACTAATTATCTGTCAAATCAGACATGAGCTAAGTGTTACCATTCACGAAATAAGCACTAGTTGAAAAAAAAACGTTAGATGGCGGACCCTTTATCAACTTGATTATATGATACAGCACCCTAAATAAAGGCCAAAATTGTTCTGGCGATTGGTGGCTTTTAATTAGAGCCAGCAATCGTTTCTACAGTCATTCTTTGATATAAATTTTTGATGTCATTGTTGAAGAGATGATAAATGGCGTGCTTTTTGCACCACAACTGCACTTTTTTAAAATCAATTCAAGTGTTGCCTCTAGATTTTTCTAAAATACATTTGTAAAGCTGGTGGATTTTGCGTGAACAATGCTTTAAATACAGGGTAAACAACACTACAAGCGCGAGTTCTTTATTTGATTTATTTTTATTTATAAATAGCACGAGTCTGATTATGTATTTGTAGCAGTTAAAAAAGAAAAAAAAATCCAATTGTTTTCATATTCAAAACATGTTTGTTTGTTTGTTTTCAAACAGTAAAGTGTTGTATTTAAGAAATACATACGAGCACAATTACAAGTAGTTTTTGTTTACAAGAGTATTGAACTTCTCCTCCCTTCCCTTTCCAAAAAAAAAAAAAGACACAACAACAAGAGTAAATGAAATAAAAGTTTTACAAAATTATTTAATATTTAACTCACACAGCCGAATTCACTTGTGTTTAAAACTGTTGAAGGTGTTTAACTGAAAGTGTGT
This sequence comes from Thelaira solivaga, assembly GCA_947397855.1. Classification (NCBI taxonomy): domain Eukaryota; kingdom Metazoa; phylum Arthropoda; class Insecta; order Diptera; family Tachinidae; genus Thelaira; species Thelaira solivaga. The sequence goes on from OX377613.1 coordinate 20,330,114, forward strand.
GTTTTTTTATTAAATTTAACCGTGACCTTGCTTTTCTTAACCACATTTGCCATTAAACGGTCTTTAGGCTTAACATAAACATAAATTAACTTCAATGTTTGCAAATTGTCACATGTTTGATTTAAATTACTTATCAAAATCAATAAATAAATTTTAATACAATTTGTAAGTTGTTAAAAAGAAAAAAAGAAAAAAAAAAGAACTAAATGAAGATTCCAACTAAAACACGTGTGTGAAGTTAAATATGTTTTTCACATAAGGCCTTATGAAAAACATATTTAACTTTAAATATGCAATGAAATATTGATTTATACAAAAAATTAAATTAAAAATGTTTATTACATAAAATAAAAAAAATCTTTTTTAAATTATGTCAATGTTAACAAAATTGTAAATTGTAAAAAACATAATAACTAAAAATATAAAACTATGTCGGAATTTTTTTTTAGAAATTTTTAGAAATTCAATTTTTGACACACATGGCATCTGTGAGGGATTTACATGAATACGATTCAAATGAATTTTTTTATTTAAAAAAAATTTATATTGAATTGTCATTAAGCAAGATTCACCATATCAAGCAGTTTGTTACCAAATATATGTTATAGCTCTCATATTCTATAAGCACTTACCATTCACAAAAGCAACGAATCAATATGAATAATTTAAAAGCTTTTTAAGCAAACATATTTTGGACTGTATTTAATTGTATGTACTATAAATAATAATTTTATTATCTTAGAAAAAAAAAAATATTTGAAGCGAATTTCAGACATTTTTCAGATGCTAAATAAGCCAATTTTTCAAATTCAATATTTTATTATTTAAAGATAAATACAACTATTATATTTAAATTTTAATCCCTGAGTTCTACGTCTCTTATATAAAAATGTTAAATATATTTATATTAATTTTTCTTTTGTTATTCGTTGTACTCGTAAAATATCTTCAGAAATTTTTTTTATAAATATAAAAAATTCCAAATTTTAGTTTCGCTTTGTCTATTTTTTCAATAAATTTAATATTTCCGAGTTTATTTTATCAAAATAAAACTAATTTTGTTTCTTAAATCACAAGCGAAATCTTATTTAAAACAAATTAATTCACTGTTTTTGCACTATGCATTCAACTTATCATTGAGCTTTTATGAATACTTTGCATAAAAATAAAAAATAGTAAATTTTTTTTTATTTATTAGTGCTAACGGCATATTGAATTTTTAAAAATAAAACAAAAGCAGCGAGTTGATTCATATAGGAAAGATGCGGATCAACTCCTCTACATCTCTGATGTGGACAAATGAGGACTTGGCACCAAATACCATTATAGAAGTAGACATCAGTAGAAATGGGACCCACACATCGGGTAAATACCGGGTAAATACCTTTTTTGGGAATTTATTTGGGTATTTATAAAATGCATTTCAAATGTGGCATATGTCATCATGAATTCAGCAAATTCACCACCCTCCACTTTCACTGGTATCACCCATTCTACAATTCACTCTTCTTTTAGATATTTTCATAGTGAAACTGATAATGACAGTGACAGTGATTTCGATTAATGTAAAGTAATATGGCAACAATAAATGTGTCTAGTATCTTTATTATTATAAAACACACTAAATTTTGCATCGCAAAGTGCTTGTTCACCAAATAGTTTATACCCACCTTTTAGGTAAATACCTGGGTATTTACCCATTTTTACCCAATTAACCTATTTTACCGGGTATTTACCAGTTGGGTATTTACCCTCTTCCCATCTCTAGACATCAGGGATAATAAAGGGTGTTTTTTATAGACGTATAGAACTTTAAATTGCAATAAAATAACGATGGATTATTCGATTGACATGAATTTTATTTATCCAAAAGATAATCTTGTGGCATATGACCGCCACGGCTGGCTCGGATGTAGTCCAATCTGGACGTCCAATTTTCGATGACTTTTTCCAACATTTGTGGCCGTATATCGGCAATAACACGGCGAATGTTGTCTTCCAAAGGTTCAACCGCTTGTGGCTTATCCACATAGACCAATGACTTTACATAGCCCCACAGAAAGTAGTCTAGTGGTGTTAAATCACAAGATCTTGGAGGCCAATTCACAGGTCCAAAACGTAAAATTAGGCGGTCACCAAACGTGTCTTTAAATAAATCGATTGTGGCACGAGTTGTGTGACATGTTGGAACCACATCTCCTGGACATCATGGTTGTTTAATTCAGGAATGAAAAAGTTAGTAATCATGGCTCTATACCGATCACCATTGACTGTAACGTTCTGGCCATCATCGGTTTTGAAGAAGTACGAACCAATGATTCCACCAGCCCATAAAGCGCACCAAACAGCCAGTTTTTTTGGATGTAACGGTGTTTCGACATACACTTGAGGATTAGCTTCACTCCAAATGCGGCAGTTTTGTTTGTTGACGTAGCCATTCAACCAGAAGTGCGCTTTATCGCTAAACAAAATTCGAAATCTCGTTCGAAATAAAATTGCACTATTTACAAGCGTTGTTCAGGCATGAGTCTATTCATGATGAATTGCTAAGCCAAACTGAGAATAAGTCACTTGACAGCTGTTAAATCGGTCGCCATCTTGAACAGTAATGCCAACTTAAAGTTTTATACGTCTATAAAAAACACCCTTTACTATAGAATAATAGAAGTAACGTCACTGAAAATTATTTGTGAATTTTTTGAGAAATGAAAAAACATATTTAACTCACATATTTAACTCACACAAGTGAATTAATTAAGTTCATATGATTTTCTTAGTCTTGCCATTAATGCAAAGAAAATATTTAGTTAATATTTTTTGAACCAGTGATGCAAACTTTCATAAAATATATGAAAAGTTGTTTATTAGAAACATGGTTTTGTTCATATGATGCATGATTTTTATTTCGACATTTTTGTTTTAATATTTTTATTATTTAATGAACGAGGTTTTCCATTGAAATTATAAGACTATTTTTTCTTGGGTTAATGAAAATATTTTCTTTAGTTCAATATTTATAATGAAATTATTGCTTTTAATTTAAAAAAAAGTTTTTTTCTTTAAGTTTAAGCTTCTGGAATGTATTTCAAAAACAACCAGCTTTTTGCAAAAAATTTTTTAACCGCATACTAAGCTTGGCGGAAGTATTTAAATTGCTTAAATTATCTATAACCAAAAGAGATCCGACTCCACTAAGCAGAGAAAATAAAAAAAAGTTGAAATTTCCCTTTCCTTCGCTTAAGCTATTTCTTGATTGTAGAGAAATAAAACCTTAATTCTCAGAAATGATAAAACAACTTTTATTAAAAATAATTTTAATTAAATTTAATGTAAAACATTTCTCTCACACAAATACTGCAGCCAAACGGTCATACTTACAATTTTAACCAAAATTTTTAAATTACTTCATAGAAAAAGACTAAAATTTCAATAGATTTCACTCGATGTCGAATGCAACAATTTGGATTCTGTTTTGTTTCATTTCATTAACTGCGAATTAACCTGTAAGCACATTTTAAGTTGTAATTTACAATTACACGGACAACTTTAAAATTTGTTTTGTAGCCTCTTTCTCAGTCACAGTCCACGACTCCTTACCAATCTTGTATAGGATTCATTATATCCCACTGCCCAGGTAACTTATGTCGGACAGGATATGTTCCCACGTTTCTTGTTCTTCTTGACAGAAACGACAAAAACGTACTGTATCACACCGACTTTACTCATGTGATAGTTGAGCCTAAAATGTTCTGTTAGAAGTTAAATGTAGAGTTTGATTCCATTTCAGAGGAGGATCAAAGTAACTTCTGCTCTAATACCTTAGGAGTATATGAGTCTTTTTGACTGCTTCATGACTTATTTCTGTTGTTAAAAAGAAATTTTCTTCATTAAATTGTTCAGAGACTTACTGTGGAATTTCATAATGATTTTATGGAACATATTAACCCTGTAGCTGTAGTGAGAGTCAAACTTAAAACTTTAAATTTAACAACCGTGCACTAAAAAAGTAATTCATTGTTTTTCATTCGATGAACACGTTTCATTAGACTATTGAGAGAATTTCATTGATTTAATGATATATTTCATTAAATGAATATATAGTTCATTAAATTACTGAAATATTTCATTAGACCAATGAAAAGCTGCTACTATTTAGTTGAAACATAATAAAATTTTTCATTATATTCATGAATAAACTTCTTTCAAGTGATAGCAGAGTCAGCCGCTGAAAAATATTAAATAATTAAAATAACTAAATTTTGAACAGTTATATCGAATTTGGGTCGTTACAATTAAACTACACTTAAAAAAATATTTCATAAATTTAACGAAATGCTTTAATTAAAATTTTTTCATTAATTCAATGAAATACTTCACAAACTATGAGAATTATTTTCAATTACTTCAATTGAATTAATGAAATATTATATTAGTCTAATAAAACGTGCTACTGGATGAAAAATAATTAATTTATCCTGTTCCTATTAAAAAAATTTTCTCAGTGTAATCGATTATCTTAAATAAATTTTTGAATGTCGACAAATTTAATTTTGACAAACGACGCTGTTATCTCAATGAAGAAATTTTCATTTTACAAATCATATCTATAAAAGAAATTTTTGCAAAGAATACAAAATCCTTAAGAATTTTCATTACCAAATGAAATATTTTTTTTAAATATTTAGAAAGTAAATAAAAAGGTTTTGTTTGTTATTAATTATCGTTATTTTATTAATTTAAATCAGACTAAAGTGTGTTCAAGAGTTGGGACTTTTTTACTTTTTCAATAAAACTGGAGCGGAAAGATGAGCAGCATAAGCGCTACTAAAAACTGGAGCGGCAGCATAAGCAGCAGGAGCAGCATGTACTAAAGGAGCGGCAGCATAAGCAGCAGGGAAGGCAGCCGAATGGGCAACATAATGCGAATTATAGCTGGAGGCATAAGGAGCCACATATGAAGCGTGACCAACAAAAGCAGCAGCCGGTGCACTATAAGCCAAGGGAGCAGTATAAGCCAAAGGAGCTGCAATATGTGGCTTAGCTATCACAACAGCCAACAAAGCAAAAAAGCAAACAGCAACCTGAAAGAAAATTAAAAATTATTTCAAATTGGAAAAAATTAAGAGCCTTTTCTACTGTCTACTACTTACGAATTTGAACATTTTAAAAAACTGAGTAAGGCACGTGTGTTTATGGCTTCTCAAATTGAATTTGATGTCTAAATTATACAAAACTTGGACTTTTTATACTAAAAACAGTAGGCTCGTATTCTTTATGGGACATGATGAAATAACATGATAGTCATTCAGTGTAGGTGTTTGTTGCTACATAACGTCCTTCTTTGCACATTAAGAAGTCATAAAACTCAATGACGTGTAATAATAAAATTGCATAAGTAAACATTTTGAAGGCAAAGCCACATTTTAAGTGCGTTTTTTTAAGTGTGTGTGTGGGTGTTGGATTGCTTATGGTTTAGACCAGAAATACCCATCATTTATTTAATTTTTAAATTTTTTTCTTTTTTGTTTCTTTTCTAAATCTAAAATATTATTTTCTTAAACAAGCTAACTGGCCCAAAAAAAAAAAAAAATTCAACCAAAACAATTGCTTAAATAATTTTTATATTTTTCTTCTTTTTATTTTTATTATTTTGCTTGCGTTTATGTTGATGTTAGCCCCGTACCAGTGCTTCTACATGAGACATGTCCAGAATTTATAATCATTTTGCATAGCGATGGTCACTCATGTTGGTCAATTTATTATATTTTTTTTAATAAAAATTCAAGCCAAATATTGTGTTTGGGCAGGCAAACTGACTGACTGGCTGCTTGTGTAGGTTGTTTGTTTGTGTGGACGCCAAATTAAATTTATTTTAGTATAAATACCTGCCATAAAATTCATTTTAAATAGTTAACATTTTAACGTTTAACAAAACTACAAACAATTTCAAATAAAATCAACATGTTCAAATTCGTGAGTATTCTTTAATAAAAAAAAATTTTTTTTAGCAACTAAAAAGGAAAAGGATTTTTAACAACCGCTTTTTTCTCTTAAACTAGATTGCTGTTTGCTTTTTTGCTTTAATGGCTGTTGCTGTTGCTAAGCCTCATGTTGTAGCTCCTTTGGCTTATACTGCACCAGCTGCAGCTGTTGTGGGAAGTGCTGCTTATGTTGCTCCTTATGCCTCCAGTTACACCGCTCATAGTGTTGCCCATTCAGCTGCCTTTCCTGCCGCTTATGCTGCTGCTCCCCTGGTAGCTGCTTCTCCATATGTTGCCTCACCTTATGTGGCTTCGCCTTATATTGCCTCTCCATATGTTGCCGCTCATGCACCAGTGCTTTTAAAGTAAACTGTGATTAAAAATTTGTTCTTCTTGTTGTTAGTGAAATAAAATTAAAGTGAAACGTTAAAAAGTTTAATTGAAAAACTAGTCTTTGATATTTTCTCTAAGCGGATAATTTTTTGTTATAATTTAATAGAGGTTCACTAAAGTTCACACTAAGCAGTAAATTAATAAACAAAAAGTACAAATTAAAGTAAATTTTTCCACCACAACTGGAGCTAACAAAGTATTTTGCAAATTGGCTGATCCCCTATCTCCTTGGCGATGAATCTATTGAACTTCATACACTGAAACAAAAATATTTCATAAATCTAATGAAACGACTTCATTAAATTTGTATTCCATGGAACAATTAAATTAAATATTTCTCAAATTATAAAAATTAATGAAATTATTTCTTTAAATGAATGAGTATTTCACTAAATAGATGAATATTTCATTAGATTAATAAATATTTTATTAAAATAATAAAATATTTCATAAATTATGTGAATTATTGAAATATTTTTCATAAATTATTTGAATTAATGAAATATTCTGAAAGTATTAGTGGAATTTGATTAAATGAATGAATATTTCATTGAATTTATGAAATTATATAATTAAATTACTGAAATTATTTCGTTAAATTATGGAAGATTTCAACAAATTAATTAAATTATTTCATTGATTATGTAAATTAATGACAAAATTCAAAGGATATATGAAAAAAATAGTTCCAATCAAAAATAAGCATTATTTGAAATGCTTTGTTTTATTAGATTAAAGAGAAATTTCTACTTTAAAATGTCCTTAAAGTTGTACATTTATTGTTTTTATATCTTCCTATTAGTTTCAAAGATATCATAAACGTCATGACGAACAAAAAATAATTTTTATTAAAAATTAAAGAAAAAAATATTTATTTTCAAAAAATTATTAAAAATAGAAAAAACACAAAAACCGGCTGCGTTTTTCTATATTCATAAAGAATTATAAGTTTCATAGAAAATGAGCTTTATTGTATTAAAATCAGTAGATAACTTTTAATTTCATTTACAATTAAGTCAATCTGTCACTAAGTAACAGTTGAGATTTTGTTAGCAAACAAATGTTGCCACATGCGCTCGCTAGTGTATAATTAAAGGTATGATGCTGTTAATTGTATTTATGTTATAAATACAATAGCTTTTTTCAACATTTCAAAATAGAAAAATCTTAGTCCTCTTTATTTCACTTATAATACTTTGGGCTTACAAAAATCGTACATTATATTTGTAAACTACATAGTTCTAAGTAAAAAAAACAAAAATATAGAAACAAAATTTGTAATACTGGAATTTATCACATTCGTACCATCATTATCACCATCACCATCACCATTAGCAATCAGCCTTACTATCTTAGCATATAGAGTGATGATTTTCTTTTTGATTTCTTTATCGGCAAAAAAAGAAAAAAAGAAGCAAAATTCTAAAGAGCTCTCATGGTTTTCTTAAACATTTCATTCGTCATCATTTATGTATGAATTTCAATGACTCTTGAAAATGTATTTGAATATTTGCGTTGCCTCAAATATCGTATTATTGCCAAACAGTTCGAAGGCAACATGTTTAATGATGCCCTACAGCAACTTGTTATAAGTTTGTGCTCATTTATAACTTGACAAGGAAATTGTCACTATAGAAAAAATAAAATTTTAGTTTAATAACAGACGGGTAATAAAAAAAGTAAGAACGCAGTAAGATAGCAGAAGCATTACAGTAACTGCATTTCCAAGTGGCTATGAAAAACACATGAATTATTTTTTGTTTAATAAATGAACTTGCTGTTTAAATTCGAGCTAAAAAAAACACCACTCACGCACACAACTCCAAATTATATACTCGTACATGCCCACATATCGCTTATTTATTTTAATGTAAAAAAATCAGGCTTACTGGTTCCTAATTTAAAGTACCGTTTTGTGAAGTTACCTCTTTAGATTAGTGTGCAAAAGATCCTTTGGGTCTCGCTACATGTGGTTAAGGCCTTTTCAATTAAGTATGAAAGAACTGGATCGTCAGTGCTATCGTCTAAAAAAATTAATAGAAGATTTTAGTTTTATCCTACAACTGATTGAAAAACACATGCGTTGAATTATTTTCTAAAAAGACTAAATTTGTTTATCAACTGGCATTCAACCGACAACTTTGTAAGCAGAACTGACGTGTGTAACCCTCTGAATCTTACGTTTTAGGCTTATCAAATATTCAGCAAATATATGTAAAATACTGTGATTAATATTCTTGAAAAAATTTCAACCCTCTAATTCTTCAGCTAAGGAAATTTTTATGGCTCTTAATTAAAAAAGTACAAAAAAGAAGCTTAAGTTAAAGAATTAGATATTCCTCATGAAATACTATTACAAGTCTCTGAATACATTAATAGTGAAAATTTAAATTTAAGGCCAGAAATCAGTCAAATTATAAAATATGTTTAAGGGTCACTAAATGACACTAAAATGTTTCATAAAACTGGCTTTCAGTTAGCTTTTTGTATAAAAAAATTTTTTCCATAAAATTTACCTATGAGGTTGAATTCACTCACCCAATTGATCGAAAAATTTTTTGTCTCAACAAAATTTTTTTATATTATCATTAATTAATTAAAATTTTTTTAAAAAATTCAGCGTAAGAATTTCATTTTTAATTGTAGTAGAAAAAAATTGGAACATGTAAATTTGTAGGGTGCATCATAATCAATCACAAAGTCGATTCAGAATTTTTTGTATTATAATTTAGGGCTTTTTTTAAACCATATGACGATATGTAGTTTCAAGTGTTTTTCACAAAGAAAGAACGCATATATTTTTACTAAAAATATTTTCTTTATATTTTATAAACATTTTTTCAAGTAATAAAAAGTTAAAAAAAATTAAAACAGTTCGGTTCAATTAAAAATACACTAAAAATTGTTTAACTCAATTTTTATTATTCAATAATTCGTTAAATGTCTTGTGTGTCTGCTTTAAGAAAAAGCAAAAAAAAATTTTTTTAATTATATTTTTGTAAAAAAATTTAAAATAGATTTGCCAAAGAATGCTTTACTAACGTTGTAGAAAATATATAGCATTTCCCCATTGAGGATAGACCACATAAAAAGGATGTGCAACATAAGAAACGAGATATGAGTGGCTGGGATAATAAGTAGGAACTGTTAATACCGGAACCACAGCAGCACTTGGTATAGGATAACTTACACTGGAGCTTAATAAATGAGGTTTGCCAGCTGCATTAGCCACAACAGCTACAAAACAAATAAAAGCCAACTAGAAACAAAAACAAAGTATTTCAGAAATGATTATTTACAATTTGATTTTATAACTTTTACGAGTGACATTGCTGTGCCGAGAACAATACTAAATATAAGACTACTTTAAACACAGGTTTTGTGACAATTTATCGCAATTTCTAAAGGATGTGTCGGTAAGAGTTCACTTTTTCATTTTATGTTGCAATAAATCTATTGTTTCACGTGCTGTGCGGCAGGTGGTGCCATCTTGCTAAAGCCACATGTCGTCCAGATTCATGCCGTCTAGTTGAGGCCACAAGAACTGAAATATCAAGTTACTGTAAAGAATAACGTTCACAGTCACCACAATTTCGGCCTTAAAAAAATAAGGCATTTATTTATCATAGATTGCAAGAAGAATGTCGTCCAGTTAAGGCAACAAGAAGTAAATTTTCATATTCCTGTAATGAATGCCGTTCACTGTTATAGCTATTTCGGTCAAAATCTAGACCAGACAGTTGCTAGTTGTGGGTGCATTTGTTTCTCATCCAGTGGATGAGGATTTTCCAAGTCCCAAATTCAACAATTTTGTGTATTCACTAAAGGGCTGCGCAAGCATACTTGAAAGCCACTTCAAGTCACTTCACTACAAGCATGTGTAATATTTTATAATAAAAAGTGCATGTAAGCCATTTAAAATATGCTTGTGCAGCCCTTTAGTATTCTCCGAATCCATCGCGCTTTATCATAGAAGATGACTTTTTTTAATTGTTATTGAATTTATATTTTGCTCTATCACAATTATAACGATTTGTTCTTTCGTAAAGCGCTCCATTTTTAATACTCGCAATAAACATATGTGACAACTGACAAATTTTAGAGTTGCCACTTCCACAAAAAATTACATTATATTTAAAAAGTGCACTCTTACTGAGACATCTATTACTACCAACGATAATGACACTCATAATAAGGCTGAATGTCTTGTGTTGTAAATACCAATCACTCGTAACAAAATTTTATTATGTAAATTTAAGAGAAAAAATCTTAAATACTTACAAGCTTCCCCATGATTTGAAAAAAAAATGATTTGAAAAAAATGATCTGATGCTGCAGCCGTGCTCGTCAGTCAAGTAATTGTAACTTTTGTCAACTGATTGATTGCTAAATTATTTTTTGGTATTGAATTTCAATACGATTAAGTCTCACCGAAGTATATTTTAAACACTCATTGGTTACTTTGTCTCTTTTTGAATCGCAAAATGTTGGTTTGTTCTCTTGTTTTTTTTTCTTTAACTAATTTTTATTCTCATTCCCATTTTCTTGCTATCTTAAAGTCAGGTAGGGGAAGTTTTGAATTTTAAATTTTTCTAGAAAAAATTATCGCTTGGAAATCAAATTATTTGACTTTTTTTTATGAATTGTTATGAATTTGGCCGAAAAAATGTTAATAAAATTTTTTATTTTAAGTAAAAAACTGTAAAAATTTTAGACCATCTTAGAAGGTCCATTCATTGCCAAAACCCGTGTTTTGCTAACATGCCATGCTTTGGCGCTCGAGCAATTTTATAGACTTCGTTTTTTCCTTCCCGTAGTAAAACTCGAATGCAGTTATTATTCACTCCACATTTCAATGGCCGCATGCCCCTCATATCCCGGTATTCATACCAGAGTAACGAGTTCTTTTCTGCTAAACAGAGCATCGAGAAGCCTAAAGCAGTTCCAAACCAACCGCGACCAGCAGAAATAACTTCTTGATGGAGCTATATTGCTGTACTATCTCCATGCCTTGCTGTTGCTGACAGAATGGCTAAAACATTGGCCATAAGTACACACACAGCTTGAAGAAAGGGTGCAATATCATTGGAACGGCATGGAGAATTCTATATAGACATTAAAATTTTGATATGCTGGCTAAAGTCGTGCTTTCAAAAATGAGATAAACTGAGTAGTCTTAAGACTACATTGGCTGCTACTCCGTTTACAATGCCGCTCTTACACTCAAGCGGGTATTCGATGCACCAAAGTCTGTGTTTGTTTTACATTTGAATGCCAAATGGTAGTCAAAAGTGACTATAGTACTGTAGCACCACTTTCTGTTCATTAGTTTCAATATATCGTATTTTTCGCTCTTGGTACCTTTTCTTTTACTATAAAAAATTTTTTTAAATAAATTTTTTCATCAGAAGCACTAAAGCTCATTGGGCGTTATAATTAAAAAAAAATGATTTGTTTTGAAGGAGATTAAACACAAGAAATAAAGCAGAAATCTGTAGCTGAAAAGAAGAACAAACAAACAGAAAAAAAACCTTAAAAGACGAATACTAATTTGTTTTGTTTGTTCTTTTATCTGGGCGTGTTGTGCAATAAAATTTAATTTGTTAATTATTTTAATTAAGTATTTATAATATTTTTGCTTTATGGTGCTCATTATTTGCCATAATGATACAACTCTGCTAGCGGTCAATCAGTAAACGGAGACGCACTAGCGATTATGAACGAAAAACTGAATTAATGAATGAATAAAAATTCTTATTTAGTTTGTCATTTCAGCACGTACAAAAAATGAAATAAAAATTTATGTATGTACGAGTTGTGTGCAGGAGTATTTAATCATAATGTTAAGTGCCTGGGGTATTTGTTAATTGAAATACTAAATTTGTGCGAATGTTATAAAGACAATAATAATAATGATGATGATGATGATAATGATGACATGATGATGGTGATAATGAATCAAAAGAAAGAAAAAAATGTTGCTGCCTAGAAGTTTTCAAATATGATGAATTCCAATTCAATAGTTGCTTTTGTGTTTTTGTTTTCTGTGTTAATAATTTATTAACGGTAACCAATAATCAACTACTCGTTCAGAAATATTCAAATTCATTAAAAATGTTAAAAAACCTTTTTGTCTATACTAATATAATTTTGTTTTTTGTATTTTTGTGTTTTTGTTTGTAATGGATAAGCTCTAAAACTACCGAACCGATTTTAAATATTCTTTCAAAGCTACAATAACAGCGAGTAACTTAGGCTGTATAACATACTGCTACGTCCACTATCCAATGATTCAAGAATTAAAATTCTATAACTCTTTTATCAACCACGCCCACTTTTACGCTGGTAAGTTCAAAAGGTCCTTAATTTGTACTGAAAACAGCTAATCCACAAACAGATTTAAAACAGTTTGTTATGATTTTTTATATATACAAGCTTCTTAGTCTAAGAATTCATACATGTAGGTAAAAGAACTGGGCGATACTGGAAGAGACCGGGTAGAAAGAAAATTACTTAAAACTAAAACTCATACAAAATTATTTATTTAAGCGAATTGCGTATCATGGAAATAATGAGACTAAAGAATTAATACTCACTCGTGTTTTTCATATATTTTAATAGTTCAAGTGGTTGGCCTCTTGACTACATAAATACTTGCCACATATGAAATTATAGAGAGCTTTACACAATTGTGTTTAAATATAAAATTGTTTCTAACAAATGGCTTACTTTCTGTCGACAGTTGACAATTATTCAATATGTTTGTCGTCAGTTGGCTGTTTGTTTATGTGGCAAATACTCGCTTAATCGCTGTTTTTGTCTGTGGCTTTTGGTTTTTACGACTTTTTTTTATTTTTTTTTTCTCTTTAAAACGGAAATGGATTTTATTCAACTTAAAGTAAAATAATTTTAGCAAAAAGAGTAAAAAAAAGAGTCAAAAATTGTTGCGCCAGCAGTGAAATACATTTTGTATTTAAAATGCAACTAAGAAAAAAGTGCAAAATATTTTATAACCAGTAAATGATTTACACTTCTTATTCTGTTTAGAACCGATTTTTACACAGTTCAACAAAATTAATTTTATTTTCTGTAGCCTAAGGTTTGATAAAACATTGTTCACACAAAATCCACCCGCCTTACAAAAGCATGCTAGAAAAACCTAGTGGCGTCACTTTAATTAAACAAATTTTTTTTTAACTATTCACCGTTATTCTCTAAAAAATTAGTCAGTACTAGCTAATTTGTAAGCTTGGTTAGCAATGTGCATAAATGTGCTGAAAATCCGACATTGTTAGAGGCAGTGATTGCTAGAGAATTGCAGATTCCAACAAAGATTGGAAATAAAATTTTGAAAAGCTATAACTTTAAGGACAGATTGTAAGCAAAAAAGAACAGTAAAAAGTTGCTAAAAGAAACCCACAGCTTACAAAATATATAAAACGCTCAATGCAAAAAATACGGGTATCACCGACAATGATCGTGCAAAAAAATAAAACAGCAGTGTAAACACCGCAAGAAGAATTCGTTTGAATGCTGGCTACAGAAGCTGTCGTGCAATAAAATATCCAAATTGAAGTAAAAAGCAGATTCTTATTGTAATAAAACGCGCACGCATTCTTTACGATAAAGTGCTAACAAAATTCGACGATGAGAAATATTTCAAAAAGGACTTTAAGCAATAAAGAAAAAAGGGAAAAGAAGCAGAAGAGTCCGTCCCCTAAACCAGTTGCTGCTTATAATGAAGTCATATAGTATGCCGACTCCTATGGTCGATAGATCCAGCAGGTAGCTCTCCCCGAGGTAGAGCTTACGCGGCACCAACAGGGTAGGTCAGGGTAAAGGCAGAGTAGGTGTTCTACAGTTTCCTCCTCTACAGTAGTCATTTAATGACAAACCCATTGTCCTAGTACGGTTGCCAAAACTGCCGTGCCCTGTTACTACTGCCACTGGGCTCTCTGGAGTCCCAGTTAATCTCTGCGATTGTTATCCAGGCTGAGGCAGATCATCTTCGTCATACTGCACGTTCTTTCGTTAATCCATCTCAACTGTGCTCTACGTTAAAATAGATTCTCGATCAGCCGTTTTGCAGACCGAGAGAAGGATGCTGCAGCGTGTGTCGATGCTAAAATTTAAATTAAAAAGTAATTAAAAACTTCTCTGACTTCGGAATTTTTAATATAAAAAAAATTTAAAAAGAACTTGAGTAAATATTGACAGCATTTCCAGTTACTGTCTGTGCGCATTTGCATTTGTTTGTGTATATGTGTGAGCGTGTAAGCGTAATGTGAGTGTGTGTGTGTTTAAGTAAAAATAGTTTGTTTTGAAAACTTCAAGTCTAGACAGCTTGAAATCATATGGATTTCCTGATGATGTAGTTATTTCTTATTTTATTTTTTTGTTACTTTGCCGTATTTTTCATGTGAATGTAGTTTTGTGTGTGTTTGTATATTTTGTAATTTGAAATTTAACATTAAATGAGAAAATTGAAAATAAATTTTCTGCTAAATATTTTATTGTTGTTGTTGTTGTCTTATTTGTTTTAGCAGTTTTTGTACAAAAAAAGTAAAGGCAAAATAAAAACGTTTGTCACGCAATTAAAGTCTGTTGTAGATTTTAGAATAAAAAGTTTGCCACTTTTCATTAATTGAGCTGTTATTTTTGAAAGTGATGTAAGTCTATTTAAAAAAATTAATTAGCATTAATTTTAGTTAGATATAAACGCCATCTTACTTAAATTACCGTTGACTCCATTTTGTAAAAACGTGGACTTTCACCTACTTTCAAAATAACCACTTTCCAAAATAACAGCTCAATTACACTGTACTAAAAAATCATAACAAAGTTCTTGCCAATTATTTGGGTAGAGGGCACCAGAAAACCATACACGTATATCGACGTTTCGAAAGTTTCTGCCATTTTTAAAATTTTAATTTTAAATCGGCGTAGATAACCAGGCAAATTCGTATCTCGGAAATTAGAGCCAATTTAAAAAAACCAAGTGTAGATTTGAAGACAGTGTTAGAAAACACTTTGGCAGCAAAGTTGTGTAATTAAAAATTAATAAATAAATTAATAAATGCCTTTAAAATTGTATTCAAAAAGAAATGATTTCAGTTAATTTCTTAATAATTGTGGTTGTTTTATGTGAAATTAAGGCACGAACGCTTTTGAATTCAAGTTTTTCTTTTATGTGTGTGTGTGTGCTGAATACATTTCCCACAATAATTTTTTACTCATTTAAACAATTCATTTGTTTTCTTTGTGCTTTTTTTCTACTCTACTCCACTCTACTCTTTTATTTTTTGCTTTCCTAAACTTTTGTTTTTTGCTGTACAAAAAATTCATCATCTTTATAATAATCATTCTTATTTATATGAAGTAATAAAGCAGCAACAACAAAAGATTTTTCATTAATTCTTAAGAGCTTCAACGGACCCTTAAATAATAAAAGTCTTCAGTTTTTTTTTCGTTTTTCATTTTGTCTAACTTATGGTTTTTTTGTTTTCTTTTTCAGCCGCCTAACAAAAAAAATTATTAGATGCTGCAAGAAAACCCTACCAGCAAGTTGTAAAAAAGGAAGAAGAAGAAATAGAAAAAAGTAGAGAAAAGCAAGGAAAAATTTTCCTTACAAATAATGAAACGTTAAAACCACCAACAATCAGCAGTTACAGCAACAGCTCGTACCTCATACGAGTGGCATGCCTGGCTGGAAGCACATGCTGTTTACAGAGGAATGAGTGGAAAGCAGAGGACAGTTAAGACAAACGGAGATGCCTTATTAAAATCAAACAAGCAAATACTTTGTTCGTTTGCAAACAATACAAAATATTTTTGTACTTTTCGAGGAGTAAATACCTGCAGGTAAGTTTATAGATAGATTTTTTTTCTTTTCAATATTTATATATGTACTAGATGCTTTTACCTGGTTTCGACCGGCTCGATACTTTATTATTTGAGTCGGTATCCTTAGACAGCTTATTTTGCAGTTTTTAGAGAAATCAATTTTTAAATAGAATTTTAATTGTTAAAAAACCTAGACAAATAAATACATCCATTCAGTGGATCATGTTTTTGCTAGTATTATTACACTGTGTGACAAAAAAAATACCTGGGAAGTGATATTATTCTAGTAGGTGCTGCTAACTCTTTTTTGTAACACTGTGTTATCAGAGGAGCCAACCAAAATGGTAAATAAAATATTTCAAGGCTTAGTTTCAGGCCTTTTTTCACCTTTTTTGGAGTACCAAATTTCAGACAAATCCGCTGGAAAATAAAAATTTGTATAGCGAACAAACAAACCAACAGAAAATTAATTTTATTTATATAGATTTGCATTCACTATTCACACACAAATATGCGTACTTGTATGTATGTGTTAGAAAACTGAAACCCACATACACGCGCACACAACTTATAAATACCTTCTGGTTTTCATTAAAAAATTGTTGAGTTAAAAGTAAACGAAAAAGCAAAAACAAAAAAAAAAAATTTACAAAAAATGTTAAGAAAAATTTTGCAGAAAAAAAACTCAAGTTGGCAATAAATTTTTTCATAAGGAATTGTTAAATTTTTAAACGTTTTTTACTTCTTAAATAATTTCTTGAAAAAACTTGAACAAGAGTGCTTCAGTTAGAAATTTTCAATAAAAAATATAATTCTTGAATTTGTTTTGCAAATTAATTTTGCTACACTAAATGAAAAATAATTAAACTTAAAAATAAATAATGGGTGTTTCAGTAAAAGTGCACTTTTTTAATCAATTATAATTTTTTTGTGTGCAACTGGAAACTCTGAAGAACAACGCGTTATAATTGTGATGGAGCAAAGTAAAGTCTGTTGTTTCAGCACAATTTTTTTTGTAATTTTTTACCTCCTTACCCATTACTTACACACACAGACTTGCTTAATAAAAAAGTTTAAAGTACAAAAGAAATTCTATTTAATATCAATCATTTCACAAGAAGTATTTACCTGTTCTAAGCACTTGTTATTGGCAGTTGTACAAGTGAATGCGTATTATGGTATTAACTTTGCTTCTTCTTATTTATTTTTTTTGCATTCCGTTATTTTTTATTTTGCTTTAGTATTTTCATTTATGCGCCCTTGTGGCAGTAACTTAAGCTGTTGCCTGGCAGAAAATGCGTGGCATTAAGAGTACATATTGTTGGTTAAAGGTTTCTGTTGCTGGCATCAATTCTAGTGTTGGTTGTTTTCTTTGAAAGCTTCTGTTAACAAATTGAAGGACTTTTGTTGTTGTTATAGGTTGCAGTTACTACTAGTTGTGGCTTTAAGGTGGTATGCAATTTCAAGTAGAAGTTGCAAAATGTATGGCATTTTTTTTAATGTTCTTAACTGTCTGTTTTTAGCTTAAAATATAAGCAGACAATAAATAAATTGAAAAGACGTGATTTAAACTAAAAACCAAAAAAAAAAAAAAGAACTTTCGCTGTAACAAAGTTTCTATTTAAAATTTTAGTAATAGAAAGACATACAAAGCTAAACTTAATAAATATTTAATTTGTTAACGGTAAAACTTAACCCTACCTGCAGAGGTAGTATACAGCACACACAACTGGCTAAAATATTTTACAAACACATATGTTCCCACACACACATACACACACATTTTGCTTTGAATACCGGTGATTAATAATGCTTTTAGAGACCTATTTGCAATATCTCAGTTTAGTTTTAAATTTTTTGCATTATATCCCAGCAAACATTTGTTAATTAATTAGTTATTTATATACTTGGATTCTAGAAAACATTGAATATTTTTCAAGCTTAAGATGCGTTTTAGTTAAATATATTTTTATTTTATAATAACAAATATGTTTCAAGCTCAAGATCTTTAATAAAAAATTTTTTTATTCAATTTTTGTAATAATATTAAAAAAAAAAAATTACAATGTTCAGAACCACAATAAAGTTATTAGCTGTGTCTAGCTAAAAAAAATGTTCAATGCAAAATTTTAAAGTTTTGAAAATATTTTTAAACCCTTAAAACCCCAAAGTGAACTTATTGACGCATTAAATTTTTACTTTTTTTTCATTATTTAAAAAATTTATTTCTAAAAAATTCACTACTGAGAGCCTTAATTTACAAAATCTAATTCTAAAATATTACTAGTATTTATGATTATTTTCTCTTTTCTAATTTTTTTTCGAATAACAAATAAAAGATTTGTGTGTACAAATTCATGTGTTTCTTAATTACATTTACCCAATAAAACCAATCTTGTCATTATGTTGTACTTGTTTTGCTGGTGGTTTTTATAGTAATAAAAAAAGAAAAGAAAAATAATTAAAACTAAAATACATTTTAAGCTCCATCCTCGTACTTGCATGTATATTACGTTTAAGAAAGAGCTTTAGGAACTTCACACCTAAGAAAATCATATTTTCTTTTTTTTTTTATTGAAGAAAAACATATTTTAGGTAGAGTAAGCAAGTACGACGATATACAATCACACTTATATGCACTGTTACAACTACGAGCACGTTTTAAGTGTAAGAGTGTTTGCAGTTTTAACTTAATTTCTTTTTTCTTTCTACATATTCTACACATGTAATGGATTGATCCATTCACAACTCACTTTTAAGCCATAACACTTGATGAAGCATGTTCAAAGAAAAAATACTTAAGTGTGAGAGAATATTGGGGGCAATATAAGATAGACACCGAACTATAAGTGTGCTGAAGCAAGCTTATATAACTGATTAAGATAGTCATGATTTTTAGCACGTATTTAAGCGATTTATAAAACGATCAAGCCGAATTTCATTATCAACCTGTTGAGAGCAACAATTTTTATACTAAACTTTATCGAGAAAATATTGTACACAAATTCTCTAAGCTTTTTCATTAGTTCCAACAGTTAATTATTTTTCAAGCAATACTTCATTAGACTGATAAAAATATTTCATTAAAAAAATGAAATATTCACTCACTTAATCAAAATGTTTCATTAATTAATTATTTACTTGAATAATTTTTTATTCAATTAATGATTTATTCGAATAATTTTTTATTCCAATAATTGTTTTTTCATAGAATTTCTTATTTGAATAATTTTTTATTCGTAAACATTTTTATTCAAATAATTGCTTACTCTTAAATTTTTTTTATAGAATTTCTTACTCGATTAATTTTTTATTCAATTAATGTTTTATTCTAATAATCATTTATTCGTAAAGATTTTTATTCAAATAATTGACATTTTTTATTCGAATAGTTTATTAGTCAGAACATTTTCTTATTAAAAAAATTATTTTTCAGCCAATGGTAACGTTTGATTAGTGTAATGACAACATTTCATTGATTCAACGAAATATTGTATTAAATGAATGAATATTTCATGGAGTTAATAAAATATTTCATTCGTGTAATAGAACTGTTCATTATTTGAAAAAATAACATTAATGAAAAAAATTGTTTTCATGTAAGAAGTTTAAAAACTTGATTTCAACACAGATACACACAGAAGACAGAAAAGGTATTGTTAAATCAGCTTTACTATTTATATCTCTAAAAAATATATACAGTCTAATTATAAATAAAAATTCCCCTTAGTTTCTTTTCGCAGTTCGTTCTTTGTTCAATTGAAATAAAATTTCGCTCCTTTTTGTCACTCTCTTTTTTCAAGAACAAAATTTTTATAATTTTGCTAACATACTTAACAGGTTGTCTATTATAAATTACAAACTAAATAACAAACTTAAATGCACCCTATACATTAAAGATGCAGGTTATAAAAGACGGAGTAATAAAGAGTTTGGACAACTTCCCTTGCTTACAAGCTTGACTATAATTCATGTATCTACACTTACTAATACTCATAATAATATACACGTAACCCACACCTACAAACTATTTTAAATACAAATTCCTTTTTCTTTTAAAGTGCAGTTTTATATTTTTATGTTGCATAACGAAATACAAGTATATTTATTTACTTACTTACTACTGATGCTCATACTCTGTACACATCACTGCAAGCAACTCAACTAACTTTAAACTAATCATTTCTCAGCTAGTGGTAATTGCTGTTTGTAATACTCTAAAGAACCTTAAGGCAGCCAACTGAGCATTTCAATATGAAAATTTGAGCTCTTTAAAAATTTACTACTTTGCTTTGCAAACTCGCTTAGAGTTGACTCAACAATTAACAATATGTAGGACAGCTTGCTTCTACCCACCGTGGGCTGCCAAGACAGTATATTGTAAGGTCAAATCAAAATGAGGAGTTTTTCATCACTCTTTGCACGAATATCGGGAACCCAGAACTAGCAGAGACCTAAGTTGGTGTGGGTCACTGGCACAGATAGTCACACTACCCCTAGGGGCTGAGTCAAAGCAATGACTAACATCCAACCAGGAATTCCAAATGAATGCAGCCTGTGCGTGGAGACTTGAAGTATGATCCATGTTATTGCCGTGTTTCATACCTCAGATCACAACAAGCCTCTATACCAAGTCAAGCTGGTTAGCTGCCGGAGAGGACCACACTAAACTCGGTATCTTTTTAAATATGATTTTAAATCCATAAATTCTTATCAAGAAAAGTAAGCTTTTTATAAAAGCCATATGACTCATTCTTAAAAAATTTTTAATTTAATTTAATTTTTTTTTATTTATTTAAAATACTCTGGCTTTAAACAGTATTACTTTCGTAGGTTCATCGAATTGCAAGGATTCTGCTTTACTTTATAAGTGAACTTATAAAAGTTTTCTCAAAATATCTTATTTCACTAATTGCTTACAAAATTGCCTGCAAGGATATTTTGTCTTAGATATTTGTATGTGTGTGTGTGTGTTTATGTGGCTTGGTGTATGTGTGTGTATTCATATGTTTTTCCGAAATAGATGTATGAGAACATCCATAGAAAAAAAATTTTAATATAATGTGTGTGTGCGAGTGTATGATGGGACGTGTATTTATGTGGGATAGTTTGATGGTACGTGTGAGTGTGTATGCATGTGTGTGTGAGTGAATGCGTTTATTATTATTCTGGTATGTGTTGTGTGAACTACAAAGCTTAAACCACCAAAACCAAAACACGTAACAACATAAAACTACTCATGGAGTGAAAAAGTCAAATAAAACTAAATTTTCGGTAAAGGAATATAAAATTATAAGATTTGGAAAATCTCTCCCTAGCACTAAGACCCCATACACATCCGCCCCAACATGTTCTTTTACACACACACACACACATATATACCCTCGTGTGTGTCTTTTACATTTATAATCATATTCATTCACCTTTTTTTTGTGCAAACTCCCTTATGCATAAACATGTGCTTAAATTTGCTCGTATGCAATTCTCTATAAATAAGAAATTTCTCAACAATTTCCTAACAAAAACAAGAGACGAAAAATTTTTTTTAAAAAAATTCAAAAGCAGAAAAACTAAATTTACTCAGAAATTAGATTTGGGAAAATGTTAATTTGCGGCTTTTTGTTTTTGTTATTATTGTTGTTGTTTGCTTAACAGAAAATGAGGTCGTATTAAAATATAATAAAATTTTGACAAGTGAACTATTTTTAAAGCAAAAGAATAATTATTTTATGTCATAAACTAAAACGTTTTGTTGTTAAATAATAAAAAAAAAATGAATTTATATATAATAAAAAAATGATTTAATTGAACTGAAAAACAAACTTTAAATAAATTATTTTTGTAATTTTCTATAATAATTAATTATATTATTTTTAGCATTATCATTATGTTCAAAAATAGTATCGCCAGCTGAAAACTCTATTCTGAAGCTAAATATGTACCTAGGTTTTTCCACTAACTCTGAAATCGCTGCTTGAGAGCTGTAGCTCAGCAGCTGCCGAAGTAGCTCGTAGAATTTTTTAAGCGAATAATTTGTTTTATTCGAATAATACTTGTCATCTGTGTATTTTTTTATTAATTTAAAATTTTTTATTCGAATAATAATTGTGACATGAATAAATAATATATTTTATTGGAATACTTTTTTATTAGTAAAGTTTTTATTAAAATTTTTAACCGAATAATTATTTATTCAAATATTTTTTTTTTACTATTTTAATACAACTTTGTTAGAACAATTTTTTGTTCTAGTAACTTTTGATTCGGTTAATTTTTATTCGTACAATTTTTTAATCGAAAGATGTTTCATTCGAATAATTTTCAATTTGTAAGATTTTGTATTGGAATAATTATTCATTTAAATTTTTTGTTCGATTAATTTTTTATTCGTACAATTTTTCATTCAAATAGTTCTTTATTAAAAAGATTTTTTTATACGAATACTTTTTTATTCGATAAGTTTTTTATTTGTATATTTTTTGTTCGTAAAATTGTTTGTTCTAATAACTTTCTATCTGAATAATTTTATTTCCAGATAAATTTTATTCGATTAACTTTTCATTCGAATAATTCTTTATTAAAATAATTTTTTAATAAGATTTTTTTACACAAATATTTTTTTTTCGACTAATTTTTTATGTGTGCGTAAACTTTTTTGCTCTAAATAGTAACTTTAAATTAATTAATTTTTACTCTTACAATTTTTGATCTATTCTGATAAATTTTTTAGTCGAATAGTTTTTTATTTGTAAAAATTTTATTCGAACAAATTTTTATTAAATAAAATTTTTTAACTGAATAATAATTTTTCTTACTCTGATAAATTTTTTAGTCGATTAGTTTTGCATTCGTAAAACTTTTTATTCAAATAAATTTTTATTAAAATAATTTTTTATTCGAACATTGTCTCATTCAACTAATTTTTTATTTATTCTTTAAGAGGCGCAATCGGCATATTATTGCAATGTTCGAATCTTATGATTTTAGGCTTAGCATATGGCTAGTGATCAATTTGAAACGAAAAGCAAAGGAATATGATTTATCCTGTAAGCTGTTGTTTAAATTCTTTTTTCTAGTAACAAAATCACACGTGCTATAAAAACTAGCATTTTCATGTACAGTTTTGTACGTGTGTGTGTGTGTTTGTTAAAACGAGTTAATAAAATATGTTTTATATACTATTCTGCCATTTCTATCTTTCCAGTGTATTTTATTTTATGTTTTTGTAAAATTCTACACGTAATTTGATTGTGTCATAATTTGTAAGGATTTGCTGGTTCTGCAAGTATGAGTACTCACAGTCTTTTATTTGTGGCATGCATGTGTTTGTATGTGCTTAGTGTAAATTTGAAATTTTGGTTTTTTGCTTTTCTATTTGTTTTTCTTCCATTTTTTATTGTTTTATTGAATTATGAAGTAAAAGTTACTAAATTACAAGGACGTGCTTTTCGAGATAAATACTCTATCTCTCTCTCTTTTGTAGTCATACACTGTTTGACACAGTATTAAACATTGTTATGGTCGAGTGATCCTTTGGGGGATAGTGTTAAGCGCAATGAAATAATTATTTTGCTTTTTAAGCATTTTCTATCTGGGGATAAGGAATTGTAGTTTAATAAAAAAATCTAGAATTTAAGGTTAGAGTGTGTAGAATATTTGTGTTAAAAAAATGTTTTATTTTTTTAATAACAATTTGCTAATTTCTTTTTTTGATTGCAAATATTTTTTTTTTTTGCTTTGATGCTAGAAGTTCAGTTTTGTTAAATTTTAATTATTTTTTTTTTTTATGAAACTTCCTACTTTTCATTCTAGTTTTTTTTTTTTTTTTAATTCATATAAAATATTTTATTCGAATAATAATATTGAAGCTAACACCATTTTTCATACGAATAGTATATTTTAGTCGAATACGTTTTTTTCATAAAATTTTTATTCGAATACATTTTTTATTCTCCAAAAAAATTGAGAAGACAATACGAATATTGTATTAAAATTAAAATGGAACGATGTATTTTATATGAATGGAATATTTGATTCGAATAATTTTTAACCGAATAATATTTTTTCTAATACCTTTTTTTATCGAATAATGTTTTATTACTACAATTTTTTATTCGAATAATTTTTTTTTCTAATAAGTTTTTATTCAACTAAGTATTTATTCGTGTAATTATTTATGCGATTAATGTTTGTTTTTTATACATTTTTATTCGAAAAAATTTATATTCGAATAAGTTTTATTCCCACAATTTTTCTTTTGAATAATTTTTTATTTATGTAATTAATTATTGGAATAATTTTTATAAACTTTTATTCCTAAAATTTTCCAACGAACTAACAATTTTTTTCTGGAGAAACTTTTTCAAATGTACGCTATTTTGGGTTTTAGCTATTTTACATTTATAATTTGAGGGATATTAAATGTAACCGTTTTCAAACTTAATTTATAACTAAATAAATTGTTGGCTTAATTGTTAAAAAAACTTTGTTTTTTTTAAGTGTGTAGGACAGCAAAATGACAAAATGTTTCTTGATGCAATAGAATTTTTTTTTTGCTGCTTTAACTTAAAAATTGTTTCTTTATTTTGCAGCAAAAAAAAAAAGTGAAAGCAACAACTCAAGTTGAAAATATATTTTATTCAATTGTATTGAAAACCGACCCCTACTTGTGCAAAAAAACAAAAACTAAATAACAAAAAGCAGTCAAAGAGAAGATGATAAAAAATCATTTTCACAATAAAAAGACAAACTTAGTTTTCATACTCCCCCAGTATTTGAGCGCCATTGTAATTTTAGTAGATTAACAAGATGGTCGACATGATAAGAAACTGTAACAACAACTTTATAAATTTTATATTACAGAATAGTAGCAGTAGCAGTAGTAGCAGCAGCAAATATACTAGATTCATATTTCTTATTCAAGATTGTACATGAACATAAATTGAAATTTAAGTACTCATGCAAAATGGAAAATGAAAAAAATTTTACAAGAAAAATACAATTTGATAATAAAAAAAAAAGGAAATAAAAAGATGTTTTTAGTTTCTTGATTTAAATTGTATTAACGCCAAGAATTCAAAGATAAGTCTATAAACTGAATAAAAGCGAAATCATAAAAATTTCAAAAACAACAAAATAAAATGGAAAACTCATTTACTAAAAAAAAGATAACAATTTCAATAACTTTTCCAATAGTAAAACTTACTTTTTCTGCAGCAGTTAGTGAAATAATTTCAAGATTTGTTTTATTTTTTAATCATCAGATTGTGCTGCAGGCCCAGTGAAAGCGGTTATGTTTTTTTAAAAAATAAAACTTTTTTAAATATAAAGATATTTTAAATTATGGAAGCAACTAATTATCTTGATTAAATATTTAACTGAGTTAATTATAAATTTATTCAGTGTAAAAAAGTTTTTGGTTTCAATATTTTTAATTGGCTCGTAATTTCGTTTCTGGGTAGCAGGGTGACCTCCAAAATATATTGTGTAGTCTAATTCCCAACTGAATCTTGTGATTTGTTTAGTTTTTCTGGGACCAGTATCCCTATACCAAGGCAATTTTTTACTTAATTAAATTTTTACGAGTACAATTTTTTATTTCTAAAATTTTTTTTAATAACTTTTTGCTAGTACATCATTCGATATCGATTAATCGAAATTTTTCATTTTAGTATCAGGGCACTCAATATCGAGTAAAATATATCGTAATTCGACTTGATAGCATTCGATAGCCAGTCTTCAATCGACTATAATCTTAGTGAATATCATTCGGTAGCAAACTTACAAACAAAAAAAGTGTTTCAAAAAACTTAAGTTTTTTTTAGTTTTTGGCTAAAACAATTAGTTGTTGCAATTTTTAATAAATTTTAATTTTTTGAGCTGGAAAAAAATGTCAGAAGAAACAATTTTGCATTCTTTTTGCACAGTTTTTGCCTAAACTCATGCTACAGTTCTTTTATTTGACAAAACTTTGGTGTATGCGGTATGCGGTGATTTGCTTACTCGACACGTATCGAAATACTATTCTACCCGCTTTAAAATATGGTGATTAGACTCCAGTTTTTTACTCAAATAGTTTTTTACTCGAACAATTTTTTTTTATGAGTAAAATTTTTATTCGAATAATTTCCTCTGAATAGGTAGATGAGTCTGCGTTTTCTCTGCGCTGGGAAAATGCTCCAAATATATTATGTTTCTTGTTGTTTTCAATGGAAACGATAAGAATCGTTAGGTACCATATTAATTTTACTCAGTTCAGTATAGAGTCAAATCAGACATTAAATTACAGCATGTCCATTCTGTCCAATCCTAGCGAAATTTGTTGCAGAATTTTCTTTAAAAAAAAATCTTTTTTCATATTCTCAAGTACTTTAAAACGCAAATTAATTACAAGTGAAACAGTAAAGAAGAATACTTAGTTTCGTTCTTGGCTCATTATATTTTCTCTTAACAAAAAAAAAAAAAAGAAAAAAAAATCAAATTCGAAGCCTTAAAGGAAAATCAAATGGCTACAGAAATTTCTTCCTTTTGACTTAATTTTAAACAAGAGTTTTTACATGTAAAAATGCAACTAAGAAACAGTAATAATTTTGCAAAAAAAAAAAATCAAGTTTTATGGCTTAAAATGAAAAATAAGAAAAACAATTTTGTTTTTTGCTTGTGTCTTCAACAGTCCTTGGAGGTTTAAAGTGCCCCAGTTGCGTTTTAAAGAAAACACACAGGAATGGCAGCTGCCATAAAGCCACATAGAAAGTAACTACAAAGAAACATATTTTTAGTAAGAAATTTCAGTAAAACCCTGCAATAAAAATGGCATAAAATTCCTTCATTCATTCATATTTTACATTTTACTATTTTCAAAATAAAAAAAATTATATTCCAAAAGCAAAAATATTTTAATGCATTTCGTTACTTTGAAATTGATCAAATGAAAAAAAAAAAAAAATTAAACGCCCTAAAAAAACTAATCATTTTTACATTCTTATAAATCCTTTTAGCAACTTGTTTTTTGCTTTCTTAATTTAATCCAGAAAATTCAAAATTCCTTTTTTTTAAACCCAGCATGCTTTATGGCTCAAGTGGTTGTTTTCTTTTAACCATTTTTAATAAACACAACCCAGTAGTTCTGAGGCATGAACAATTTTATATTTGCAAGTGAGTACGAGTTTTCGGAAATGTTACTGTAATGTCTCTTGAGTATGTTAATCACAAGAACTAAATACTTACCAAGACAATGTCACAGAGCATTGAAGGCATCTGGATCCACCCCATGTTATGGAATTATCTGATAAGGTGTAATAATTGTCTACGTGCTAACGCACAGAAAAATTCTTTTCATATTCATTGATTCCATGAAACATTTGAGCTTTCTATTGTTGCAAGTGGTATAAATCTACTTTTTAAAATAAAATGTGAGTCAGTGGTAATTTTAATTAGATGGTGTCTCTCTCTATCTTATTGAAATTACCGTTAACTAATTTTTTTAAATAGACTTATACCGTTTTCACAAGTAATAACTTATTTTATAAACTATTTGAATTAAGCAAATATTTTCATTGTGTTAATGAATGAATATTTCTTTGAATTAACGAATTATTTCCTTAGTCTTGTGCAATGTTGTCATTGTTTGAAAAATAATGAATATTGTCACACCGAGTGTGAATTATCAACAAAATTCTGTCAATTAGTGGGTATGGCAGCAATCTAATAATCTGGATATGTTGTAAATTAGATAACTGGCTAATCGGGGAAGTTTTCTGTAGACAAGTCAAAAATTGTGGTGAGTTTGTGTTGTCTTTAAAAAAGAAAGTATTAATTGAATTAATTAGAATGGGCCATATTAGCACCACGACTTGTAAGGTCTATTATGAAGCCTAATGCCAATATCTCTCACGATTTTAGTAATCGTTAATTTTACCTAGATCTTCTTAGGTCAATATTTCACTGACTAAATAGTTACATCTAAGCTTTTCCCACTTTTGAACAATTACACAGAATGTATCTTAACTATCCTTTTCTATAACAAAAAAAAAAAAAAAAAAAAAAACATCTTTAAATCTGTTACTCTGTCAAAAATTCTATCACTACCTCGAACTGCAAGTGTATGGACCATAAAAGCATGTTAAGCAAGCATTTGTTTGTTTGTATGTAGATTTACTTATTTGTTTATGTATTCCTTGTACTTTACATAATGTGTATTGTACTTGACTACAAGCTTTTCTAAGATGAAGAAAATGCTTTATGTATGTTGCAATAGGGAGTGAGTATTACGGCTATGGGATGCTAGGCAGTCAAGTGAGAGTGTGAGAGAGTGAGAGAGCAAAGCAAAAAACACTGTAATAACAAAACAGAATACATTAAATCATAAAAATTCATTTTCTCAAGCAGACAAAGCACCTGGTCCTAAAACTTAAAGACAAAAACCAAAAAAAAAAAAAGGAAACAAAAACAAAAAAAAGTTTTTACAACTTTTTTTTTGGTTTTTTAAACTTGTCTGCAAACAACTTGTTTCTGCAGGTTGAGAGAAAAGAATTAAAAAAAAAAGAAAATTTAAAACAATAAGTGAGTGAGCATAAAATACAGACAACAACTTTAAGATGAAAGAAATTATTTAAATTACATTAACAGTGGAGGCGTTAAAAATAAAGAAACTAAGCAAACACTAAATCACTGCAAGAATAATTCAGTTTTTTTCCAACCACAATAACATTCCATTAGACTGCTAACGGCAATTCTTAATTCAATTAAATATTCATTATTTTAGATCAATATTTTCATTTAAATTAATGAATTAGTTAATTAGCTTAATGGAAAGTTGTAATTGTTTGAAAAACAATGCATGTTTCCATTAGATTAATGATTTCTTTCACTGAAGAAAGCGATTTTCTTCAATTCAACATTTGAGCTGTTATTTTTGAAAGTGGTAAAGAACTTTAAGTTGGCATTACTGTTCAAGATGGCGACCGATTTAACAGCTGTCTACTGATTTATTTTCAGTTTGGCTTGGCAATTCATCATGAATAGACTCACGATTATCAAGTAAGGCGTAGATTCGTCGAATGGGCCCAAAGCGAGATTGCCGTTGTTCGCGATTTTCATAAGCGAATTTTGTTTAGCGATGAAGCGCACTTCTGGTTGAATGGCTACGTCAACAAACAAAACTGCCGCATTTGAAGTGAAGCTAATCCTCAAGTGTATGTCGAAACACCGTTACATCCAAAAAAACTGACTGTTTGGTGCGCTTTATGGGCTGGTGGAATCATTGGTCCGTACTTCTTAAAAAACGATAATGGCCAGAACGCTACAGCGAATGGTGAACGGTATAGAGCCATGATTACTAACTTTTTCATTCCTGAATTGAACAACCATGATGTCCAGGAGCTGTGGTTCCAACAAGACGGCGCTACATGTCACACAGCTCATGCCACAATCGATTTATTGGATTGGATTTATTGGACCTGTGAATTGGCCTTCAAGATCTTGTGATTTAACACCGCTAGACTACTTTCTGTGGGGCTATGTAAAGTCATTGGTCTATGTGGATAAGCCACAAACGGTTGAACCTTTGGAAGACAACATTCGCCGTGTTATTGCCGATATACGGCCACAAATGTTGGAAAAAGTCATCAAAAATTGGACGTCCAGATTGGACTACATCCGAGCCAGCCGTGGCGGTCATATGCTAGAAATCATATTTAAAATGTAATCGTTGTTTTATTGCAATTTAAAGTTCTATATGTCTATAAAAAACACCCTTTATAAGTCCATTCAGTGGTAATTTTAGTTAAATGATGTTTATATCTTACTAAATACAAAAAATGGAGTTACACCAGCTCATTTCATAAACTATTTGAGCTAAGCCAATATTTCTATTTAATTAATGAATTATTTCATTATTCCATGTTTAACAATTAATGCATGTTTTCATCAGATTAATGAAAAAAAATCTTTTCAGTTAAGAAAATTGTGGCATAAATCCCATTAAAACGATTTAATTAAATTTGTTTTATGGATTCAATATGAAATATGTCACAAATAGGAGAATGAATTAAATATTTTTATTAAATTAATGAAATTTGTTTCATTATATGAATGAACATTTCATGGATTTAATGAAATATTTCATAAATTATGTAAATTAACGAAATATTTTCATTGTTGTAATGAAATTTTTATCAATAAATTAATGAATATTTCATTGAATTAATGAAATTTTTCAATAATACGATATTATTAAAGAAATATTTAAAAATACACTTGTTATAACTGTACAAAAAGTTAGTTAAATCGGTCATCAAATGATGCCATTTTTACTAATCAGTGCATTCGATGCGGAAAGAAATGTAACGAAATTTTCAAAATTTCGATAGAAGTTGCTCGATACCGATTTTTTTTCAATGTTTACAAGAATTTAAATTTTTTAAATTTGTAGTTTGTTAAGGTTTTTTAAAATTTTTTCTGGTCTAGTTATCACCTTAACAGCGTCTCAAATAAATACTTCTTTAAAAAAATACCGTTATTTAAAACCACTCACTTCTTTCCCTTTACTGATTGCAAAACATAAACCTGAAAAGATTTAAAGCCCAACACCCAACAATTAGAAAATACCATTTACTCTTTTTACTGTAGTTTTGCTATTTAAATATACTCAGACCCTCAATAATCCATAATCACAGTTTAAGTACCTCCTTAAATTTCTTTTACGGATAATTAAAGACGTTTAGCAAAACTACTTCTTATTTTCACATGCTTTTGCTGTTGTTTATACACAAACACTTATTTCTACATACGCACACACAGGACATGATACATGACAAAACACATGTTCATGCACACTCGCACAAAAATGCCAATAACATACATAAACTTGTGCTTTTTGTAGTTTTTATTGTTGTTGTAAATTTAATCTTTTTTTTAAGTCCTTTAAGTTGACAACAATTCAACAAGAGAAAAAAGTCACTAGACTTGCAAAAATAACTAAACAAATTTTAAACAGAGATGGAAAATTGTAAATATAATTTTTACAAAAGAAAAAAAAAAAGTTCTGGAAGATTTCTTTGGGTTTGCTTACCACCAGTGCAAGATAGGATA
Source organism: Thelaira solivaga (assembly GCA_947397855.1). Classification (NCBI taxonomy): domain Eukaryota; kingdom Metazoa; phylum Arthropoda; class Insecta; order Diptera; family Tachinidae; genus Thelaira; species Thelaira solivaga. The sequence continues at coordinate 20,361,421 of OX377613.1, forward strand.
TATTAGGATCAGCCAATCCTAGTTTTGTGGTTTACGTGACGAGGCCTTAGGTATCAGAGTAGTCAAAACATTCATGCGTAACTCGGCGTTGCAGAGTATTGAAAGACTTGAAAAATATAAACTAGTCCTGCTAAATTCGTTAATAATAAAATATCAAAAAGCACCATTAATATGTACAAAAAATACTTTTTATTCTTTAAATATTTTTCACTTTGTCCTGAACCGTTGGAGCCCAGTCTCGTAGTTCTATTGTTGTGTTAATATTAAAAAAGAAATTTAATCAATAAAAAATACCATAATGTTTTTTTTACGATTTCTTACTTCGTACAGTACCATTTATTTCTAAATACTATCAAAATTCTAGGTTTGCACATAGGTTAAGTTAGGCGCCCGAATAAAGAAAAACAGAGTCGGGTTCACTTGAGTCCTCTGAAAAATAGCAATAAAAATAAAAGAGTGAAATTGAGTAGGAAGATAGTAAGGGAAAGAATAATCAGAAGAAAAGGACAAGTCCGTCACCTAAACCAGTTGCAGTTCCTGATGAAGCCATATAGCATGCCAACCTCTATAATCTACAGTGCAGTAAGACCCTTCGTTCCCCGAAATCTAGCTTTCGCTGATCCGCCATAGACAGAGAAAGTGTTCGATAGTTTCCTTCTCCTCCCAGTAGTAAACCCATTCTCCTTGCATTGTTACCAAAACTCAGGTCATTGCCGGCAACACATTCCTCAATTAGGGTGTCTGGAGTTCTAGTAAAACCCTGCTGCGATTACTATCCAGCTTAGGCCAGATTATTCTCTCTGTATTGCACCTCCGTTTGTCTCTCCATCTAGACTGTACCTTACAGATTTACACATAACAAAAAAAGTCTACTAAAATTGCTTAATATAAAATACCAATCGTATTTCTCCCTTTTGGTACTTTTTTTCTTCCTTTAATTTTTTTTTAATTGATTTTTATTTTGTGCTACAAATTTAGAAATAGTAGTAAAATGGAGTCCATATTTTACCCCTTATTTGCTTACATTGACAACTTCTTTAAGAACAGAGATAAATACAGTTTACTTTTTGTTGCTGTGATTTTTGCTTTGAAAGATAAATGGGGTTAAAAAAATGTACCAACATTTGTGTTTTACTTTTTTTATCCCGCAAATGTACGAATATTAAAAGAGTACCAAGTACCCATCCGCTTGTTTTTTTACTTGAATATTTTCTAATTTGAATTTTGGCTCTATTTCACCTTTTTTGCCCCCTTTATATTCGAATTTCCAAATTATGAGAGGAACCTGCTCACCGGATTTCAAGTTCGTAGTTTTAGGTGTTTGGACTGGGCAATGAGGATAAGTCAGTCAGTCAGTAAGTCAGAAATGTTACTCTTTTATATGTATAGATTGGGCTTAAAAGACTTAAAGTTAGCTTTTAGTTTATTAATGTTTTCCCCAACTGCTAAGAAATACCTTTAACAACCTTTTAAAGAGCTCAAGTTGAATCATTTTCTAAATACTTTAATAAAGTAAAAAGCCACAAAATACAGAAAAATATTTCCAAAAAAGAATGATTAAGTCGTCATATAAAGCCCCCCAACAGTTTCGTTGATGCTGTATTCTAACAAATTTTCCAACCCACAAAAAAAAAAAAAAATTCACACACCCACATGCAGTTTAATAGTTTGTCATGTTTAAAGGCAAATCAAGTTAAATTGTGTGCACAAAGCATAATGTGTAAAGATGACAAAGAGTAAGAAGAAAAAACAAAAGCTAAATATAAAAATGTGTGTGTGTGTGCATAGGTTCCTCTAATTATAAAAATCAGTGAAAAGTAAAAGGCAACACAATTTATTAGTTGTTTGTTTGTTCGTACATAAAACAAGTCTGTGACACTTTTAAGTTTGGACAGCAAAAGCAATTGCATATAAAAAGGCTTTGTTTGACAACAGCTGCAGCACTTTCGAGAGCAGTACCAAGAAACCAGACAAAAAGAAAAATTGTGTTCCTCTTTAAAGAAAAACTATCAAGAGTTAAAAGGTTGTGACAACAAACAACTTTAAACTTGTGTGGGCTTGACAACATAAATATTTACTCCTTTTAGGAGTCGTTGTGGAATATTTTTCCTTAATTTGTTTTTAGTTTTGTGTTATTTAATGGCAACACAAATTGCATAAAGTGTTAAAAGAGAATTTTTTTGGCTCTTTGAATTGCTGGCTAAATATAAAAGAAAACCAATTTTTTTAAATGAAAATTGTCAGGAGAGAAAAACTTATCTACGAGTTTCTGTTCCCCTTGACAAGCAAAAATTGTCTTCTATTCTTGGCTATAATCGCACCGCCGACTGTACATCTTTACCAATCTTACTCACATGATAGTTTAGGTCTACAATATCCCGCCACCAGTTTATTGTAGAGTTTAATGTCATTCATCTGCCGATCGATTTTCAAGGTTGTTTTAGTCAAGAAACGTTGGCACATATGAGTGCCCTTGCCACGGCTGCTTAGGCAGTGGAACATTGGTTCCAGGATATTTAAGCATGATTAGTCCTACATCAATTACGAGATTCGTAAGGAATCTCGGATTGTAGCACAATAGATCTTAAAGATCGCAGTGCAATTATAGCCCATAATTATAAAAAATAACTGGCTTCATAAGAGGCCTAGATCTGGAACAGTAAACACTTAAGCCGTGACACATGATGAATTTTTTTTTGGTAAAAAATATATTCGCTAAGAGCTTTCGCACACGCACACAAAAGTTCCACGTGCTTTATGCTGTGTATTAACTTTTTGGCGACGAATGGGACACAAATGTCCCCTGATTTTTCTCCTAGAATTTTGACAACATTATCACACTTTAAAGGTTGCATTTCTAAATAAGAATCTGAAAAAATTTTTTTTAATAATTTCTTCTTTCAATTATCTAGATGGATGTTACTTGACCTTTTTAGGGGATTTTTTTAAAATCATTTTTTAAATAAATCCCTAATATAGGCAGTTGATAGGAAAGATTCCTGAAAAAACTTATGTTGCTGTAATTGTTAAGAAATTTCCTTAAATAGGGCCCTTTTTGATGAATACCAACTTCGTCATTCATTAAAAAAAAAACTAAGAATTACAACACAAAAAAGGCAAAATGTCACACTGCTTTTTGTTTTACCATCACCTTTTATAAATCATCAAACATAAAAATTATTAAGGACTTTTTTGTCTTAAAATTGCCAGCACATTAACTATTTTTTCTTCCTGCTTTGGTTGTCTCCTTAAAAAACAAAGAACTTCGTGTGTGGGTGATTGTATTTTTCGATTAATGGTGTGTGTCAATTTAAAATAAAAATATAAAACAATAGGAAATCGTTACAAAATGGTAATTTCATATGACTTGAGGTAATACGAGCACAACATTTACTTACTTATCGTTTTTTATCTATAGATAGACCACGTCTTTTGGGCATGCTTCACTGGTAAATTGTTCAGCTTTTTAAACACACCCTCAAAAATAAATTTTTTTTCTACCTCTTGGCATTGTGTGGTAAAAGGTAGCAAGTGGAAGCGAGAAATAATAAAAAAAACAAGGTAAATAAAATGCAGCTTAAAAGGATTAAGAAAAAAAGGATAAAAGGATATTGTTTCGACATGTATGCAGCCAAAGGTAACTGAATGAATATAAATGAAAGTCAAAATTTATTTAAATCGTAAACTTGCAAACAATACGTTCAGTGTATGCATGTCGATGCAATTGTTTTGCATTAGACAGCAACTAATTTTAAATACTCGTACTTATGTTTATGTATGTACCATTAGCAGAGACAGAAAATTAATAAAATTTTAAAATTATGTAGGAAACTTGGAAAATTTTTCAGATTAAATATGGGTTATTGGTAAAAAATACACGAAATCAGAAAATTTTCTGTATTAAAAAGAGAAGAAATTTTATTGATAACAAGAAAAAAAAAGAAATGTGAAAATAATCATCTGCAATTTTAATTCATAATTAAGTTTTTTTGTATAATTTTTACTTAAATCACTTAATGCAATAGTAGCTTAAGTAATGAATTCACATACATCGTAGTTCACATTAGGCAATTTATAATGCTTCAATTCTTAGTTTATAGGAAAGAGAAGAAAGAAAATTGAAGAAGAGTCAAGTCGGTCGTTCACATTAAATTGTTTAATTGCCATTGTTGTCAATTACCCCAGGTTTTTCAAAATGTATTTGTTTGACTGTAATTTATTAAATATTTTTTTCGACATTTATGAAATTTTATTAATTCGTTTAATTGCAATACCTTTGTTTAATCCGAAGTTTTTGTATTTTCTTTCCATATTTATAAAATTTTTTTAAGTCTGTTAATTAAAATAGTTTTTATTATCCAAAGTAATTTGAAATTTTTTCGTACTACATTTTTGAAATATTATTAATTCATCTAGTTAAAACAATTTTTAGTTATCCGAAGTGCGTATTCGATTTCAGCTTTTGTTTTTAATTTTTTTTTTTATTTGTGGTGCAACAAATTTTGTGTGAAAAAAAAATTTAAATGAAAATTTGACTGAATCGCTTAATAAAACCAACTTAAGAATATAAAGCTAATTTTATTTTTAAGACAATAAATTTACAAAAATTTTCTCTAAAGCGAATTATTCGAGCCACAATGCGAAAGATTGAAAAATCTTGAAAGCTCAAGTGGGTAATAGCCTGTCAAAGAAATTCATTGAATTGACCTTAATTGTGTTATTATTAATAGAATCATTGTGACTCAGAGAATCTTTTCTATAGTTCATGTATTTACTTTAGGGCCATATCCCAATCATATTAAATTAGTTAAATTAATGTTAACAGGATGTTAGAGAAATTAATTACTATGTGAGTCAGATTGTTGTGATAGAAGATGATTCTTGCTTACTCTGACAAGGGGCACAGGAACCTTGAAAGCTTAAGCCAAATCGTTGTATTTATAATCGAATAAATTTATTAAAATTTCTTTCGTTTTTATTTTTAGGATTTGTGTTCTGTGCACTGGGGTGAGAAAATTTCGCCCACAATGATAATGATATTCTTTAGAAGTTTAGAACTGTTTTTGTGGGATAGGGTATTTAGCTACATAATACATCTTCAATAATAACAGTAAAAGTTTACAACATCTATTTTGTGATTTTTTTAATTACATTTTTAAATAAAATAAATTTAAATTATTTATTTAAAAAATTTTTAAAGTAAATTAAACGTTTAAGTTAAAAAAAAAAATATATCGTAAGAAGCTTAAAAATAAGTGTAAAAAACCGTTATTTTTCTCCTTAAAATCATACACTTGAACAGAATTACCCGTTAAGTGGAACCAAAAACTTGTATACAAAACTTAAAACTGAGCGAAAATGAATTTTTGGAATTTATTCATACAACTCCAAAAAAGCCTTAGCAGATTTTTACTACGAACTTGTAGTTCAATGTCTGTAAAGTAACAAGCATGCGCTTCAAAAACAGCATACATTTGCAGCTGCAGGATTTAACGTGTCACAGATTCTTTACTTAAGAAGAAAACATGATGAAAGCATGATATGGACCTTCATTATAAATAATTGCACAATTTAAAATCAGTTACTGCTAGTGGCTGTTCGTGGTTAGTTGTTTTAAGCGGATAAAAAGAAAGAATTAGAAATTTCTTAAAAGAAGTAAACAAATTGAGTAAATTAAAAAAAAGAGAACAATTTTTTTTTTTTTTTTTAAAGTGTACTTTTAATAAAGTGTTTTTAGTAAATAAAACAAGAGAAAGTGTGTAAGCTCTCTCTCTCTTTAATGAATTCGCTAGCTGCTACATAAAAAACCATCACAGCAGAGAAGAGTTTGAGTTTGTAATTATAAAGAGAAGTGCATTAAAATGAAATTAAAGCAACAACAAATTATGTATAAATAATAAACCTTAAAACAAACACACACACATAAGTATGTAACAAAGCAACGAGTAAGTTTCATATACAGGAAAGTTTAAAAAGAAATTAAGAAAAAGGATAACAAAAAGGAACACAAATATGTGTACATGAATAAAAAAAAATTAAAAAAAAAAGGAGAAGCAAAATATATAAAGTGACAAAAAGAGTAACAACTACAACATATCACAGTAGCTACGAATACATTCTCGACTTTTACTATTTTTGTTTTTATGCTGCATATTAAAAAAGTTTTGTTTAGGCAAATCTTGGTGGAGTGCATTTTAAGTTTTCTTTTTTTAACGTGTTTGCTTTCTGCTGGCAGAGATAACGGTAAAACATTAATAAAGCCTTTCTCTCTCTGGCTGTCTTATGAAAAACGTTGAACTGAAAGGTTGTTTATCAAATAAATAAATAAATATATAGAAAATATTTTTAAACACATTGTGAGAGTATAAAAAAAATTAAATTAAAATAATGAATTGAAATTTTTTAAATGAAATCACAAAGTTAAAATTAAAAAGTGTGAAATGTGAAATTAATTAAAATTTTTTTTTTTTAAATTAATAAAAGTGTTAGAAGAAAGATATAAAAAAAGTTAAAGATCATTAAAAAGTGAATGAAAAATACTGAAACTAATTTATTTAAGAGTTGCAATAAATAATACTCAACGTTGCTTGACATTATAAAGGATAACAACTGACAACAATAAATTAAAAAGGTAAGCAAGAGATTTTTTTCGTATTTGGTTTATTTGCTGCTGTATTGACAAATAAAAATTGATTATGCATTTGCACACATTTTTATAGATTATAAATTTAAAATGGATATAAAATTTATTTTAGTTTTAAGTTGAAGCTTATTAAACAAAAGTGAGTGAACAATTTAGTTATAAAATATATGCAAGTGCCAATATATTTGCAAAAATGCACAAGTTTTACCGGCATATGCTCTTTCAATAAACTTTACATTCTGCATCAGAGATGTGAAACATGGTCTAAATCATATTTTTTATAAATATCACATCCATTTATACTTTAATAATTCAAACCCTAAAAAATTCATATTTTTTCTTCCACATTCTACTTCAAACTGTGTAAAAAACTATGTTAAATTATTTACATAGCAAAAAAAAAAAAAAAAAAAAAAAAAAAAAAAAAAAAAAAAAAAAAAAAAAAAAAAACTATGCACCAGTTTTGTTAAGCTCAAGTTCGAATTATAATTAATTTTTTATATCTATATTTCGCTTGAATTTTGGGAAAAAGTTTTCTTTAGGCACGCACACCAAACTAAAAAACAATCATCGCAGATGATAGAAAATTTAATTCTACGAAAAAAAAAAAAAAAAATATTAACAAAGTTTAATCGTTATTCGTGCTTAATTCTAATTTATTTTGGTATGCAAAATGCTTTATTTTCTATAATATTCTCATACAAAATTTTAGAAAAATTGCTTACTTAGTACAATAAGTACTAAGAGAATTAAGAATTAAGCACGAATAAAGATTAAATTTTGTTAAACTTTATAACTCCAAATAATTTTATATGCTGTATAAAAAAATATTAATTAAATTTCCTTAGGGAATTTCATATTTTCCGAGTTATGGGCCTCCAAAACTTTCATAGATTTTTCTTAAAAAATAGAAAAATAAATAGCGGAGGTGATAGAAAATTACATTCTAAGAAGAACAAATTAAGTACGCTTTTTCGTGAAAATTTATTTAACTAGTTATGGGCCTCTGAAATTGTTCAGTCTTCTGTGATGTTCTGTATGGCTAACAACAGTTATTTTGCGTAGTCGGCCTTTGATTTTATATTAAATTTTCTATCAGCTGCGGTAATTTCACTAAAATAAATTAAAAAAAAAAACAAATATTGAAAAAAATTTTTTTTTTTTAAATATGTTTGCTAAATATGATATGTTATTTTTTAAAGTGGTATAAGTACACTTAAAAAAAAAGTAAGATAGAGCCGTAATTATAATACAAGTTACCGATAGTTAAAGTTAAGCTTTTGGTTTGATATTAAATTAAAAATATCCATAAATTAAATATGGGATAGTATTTCCTTAACTATCCACCCAAAAATTGTGGCTAAAAACCGGTTACTTGTCTTACAAGCTCCTAACTTTAACTATCGAAAGTTATAATAGGGAGTATTTGTAATATGAAGGTAACATCACAATAGGGTTATTCTACACGTAGTGACTAGGTAGGCGACTTGTTCCTGCTGCCGATGCTAATGCTAATTCTAAATAGTTGAATTAGCTATTGAAAATAAAATAATAAAATTAAGAAGTTGGTTTACAAATGGGTTAATTATAAGAAAGAAAAAAACTACTACAATTTTTATTTTTCATTAGTTACATGAAATCTAGGGGGCAACTCTGTTTTTTTTGGGGGGGGGGGTAATAAAATGGTATGAAATCAAACTATTTAATACTTTTGATTGTTTACCTTACCCATTTGCCTGGTAGCATCGCACATCGCTATATAAAGCTTTTAATCCATATTTTAGAGGCATAACAAAAAAATGTTGTAGAAAATATCATGTTAGTTGTCAATTGGAATTGCCTTCTTAAGTGCGATAAATTAAAATTGGTATTCACGACGCTATTGGGGCAAATTTTGAAAATATTCTGAGCATATTCAACTAGGTCGTGAGCGTTCTTTTTAATTTCCGAAATTATTACTACCAGCTAAAAACAATCTGGCAACTTTAATTTATCTCTCAATTGAATTTGTGTTTGTTTTTTTTTCGTTTTCTTTGCTGTAGTGCAAATGAAATAAAAATGAAGCGAAACATTTTTGCAAACATTTGCATTGTTTGCACTGTTTATAAGAACCGCCGTTAGTACTCTAATATTATAGAGACGAGAAATAAGCGCCAAATCATTGCATTAAAAATTGAACGAAAACGAACGAAAATTTATGTTTTTTATGAAAATGAATTCCTCAGCTCGTTTTGAAAGACTTTATTTAGAAGGGATATTAAAGTAGTAAACGGTTAACAACTAGTCCTTTAAAAAGGTTTGAATTAAGAATTACGTTATATTGCTAGATGAAATTTATTGCAGCTGGATGGCTAAAGAAAATAGCACAAAGGCTGCGTAATCGTATACTTCAGCCAAAAAATAAATATTTAGTTCAGATTAAAATGCAATTTTTCTTAACTAATCCTTTTAAAAATATTTATTTTGGTTTATCATTATAATTTTTTTTATTTGAAATCGATGTGCATTGAGATGAGTATTCCAGCTCTGTATATAAACTCCTGTGTATATGTATTTTTATTTATTTATTTTTTTTATTTTATTTTTTTTAGTGATAAGAGAAATATGAGTGTTGTTGCCTTTCTTCTCTGTGTACGATACTTTTTGTTATTTATTATTTTTCTTTTTGTGCATTTTTATACACACAAAATAATTTTTTTTTATATTTTGGATGAGTGGTGGTGGGAGTGAGTCAGTTTGTTGTTCATTAAAGTAGCTTTGAACTGTAGTTGCATGAAGAATGTGTGTGTATTTGTTCATTTGTTTTGTATTAGTATAGGGCAAGGAACTTTTATTCTAGTAAAATTTAAAAAAAAATATGGAAAACTAAAAAACAAAAACTTTGCAACAATTAAGATTTATATTGTTGTTAATTTTTTTTTTTTTTTTTTGGTAATATGGCCAATGTTCTCTTACTTGTTGTTGTCATTTTTGCAATTCTAGTTTTTTTGTTATTGTTCAATATTAGATAACCGCAGCAACAGAAAGGAAATACAATAAATCTGTTTGTATATCATTGAGGATTTTTAGTGAGAAATGAAATAGCAAACTTTCTTTTTCAAAGACTTTTTTCTTCTACCTAATTAGAATTAAAATTTTTTCCTCTTGCTTGAAAACATCAGTGGTTAAAGCTCAAGGATATTGGCTTTCATAAAAATTATTTTTATTTGCAAAAGTCTTCAAAATAAAATAAAACTTTTTAAGCAGTTGGTTTTAAAATAAAATTTTGTGAAATTAAACCGCAATTATCGTTGTTTATTTTTTGTTTTTCTTTGTAAGAAAAAGAAAGGAAAAATGATTGTATATGCGGTTCATAACTAAATATCTTTCTTTTCGAATAAAATTAAAATTTTCTTTTAAATTTATTCTTTAAATAAGTAGTTTCTTTTAACGAAATTTAATCATAAAGTTCAATTTAAAGTTTAATTGAAAAGTGATTGAAAATGGAAGTAGCTTCGAAAAAACTTCAAATCAAATGAATTAATTTAGTTTTTCGATTATAAGAAGTTTTCTAAATACGAGTAAGTGTGTTTTCACCTGAAGTGTCTATATTTTTCCGTTTTACTTTTGAGAAAAAGTTATAAGAGCGTTTAATTGCAATAGTTTTTAACTAACTGAAGTTTTCCAAAATTATGAATATTCGTGCTCTGTTCAAATTAAAAAAATTTCATTAGGTCGCTTAATTGAAACAATTTTTAATTATCAGAAATTTTTCGAAAATGTTAAAATTCAACTGTACTTCTTCATTTAATTCATTTCAATTTATTTGATTGCAAAAGTTTTCAATTATTCAAAGTTCTTAAAAATTTGTGCTTATTTTTTTTTATTTAAGAAATTTTTAAAATTTTTTTAGTTTTTATTTTTTTCCTTCTACTTTTGAGTAAAAGGTATAAATGCATTTGCTTGAAATAGTTTACAATTGTCTTAAGTTCTTGTAAATTTTAATATTAGATTGTTTTTTTTCTCTACCAATTTAAGACATTTCATTAAATTGTTTAATTGCAATAATATGCAATTATCCGAAGTTCTCCAAAATGTGCATATTCTGCGCCTAGCGAGAAGGGACATATAACTTTTTTATCTATACGTAGAATATTTCTTTTATTGATTTGAGTACAAGTAACTAACTATTACATTGGTAATAATTATTTAAGTTTTTTATATATTTTTTAGAGTTAAAATTTGGATACTTATGTTATTGTAATTTTCTTATAGAAAGATTCAATAATAATAATAAAAAAATTAAGCAATTGAATTTATTTTTTTTGAATTGAAATTTAATTTTAATTATCCGGAGATTTTCAAAAATGTGTGCATTTTTAATATTGAGAAATTTAAAATAGTCGCTTAATTGACACAGTTTCGAATGTAGTTTTTGTTTTTAATTTTTTCTCTTGTTTCTTGAAAATAAATAATTGATAAAGCAAATTTTTTCAAAAATTTTTTGGAGTTCTTCTCTAATTTTGCTTAGAAAAAGAAAATGATTCAAATGCTTCATTAAATACTTGTTTGCATTTATGTTTGTGTGTAGAAAACTGTGATATTTGGATGTCATTGTTAATTATTTCTCTTGTTTTTATTTGCTTATGAATTGATTGTTTCCATTTCTTTTTATTCTTGTCTACTTGTATTTTATTTCTACTTGTTATTTTATTTTTATATTCGTTAGCATTTTGTTTCTATTTAAAACGTTGATTTTGCCGTCTTTTGCCATTTCTTCCAATTAATAAACTTTTCTTTTAAATTCCTTGTTGGATTTTAATTTGCCAACAAAATAAAGAAAACAAAAAAATTCTAAATTATTATTTATTTTGTGCTTTTATTCTTGTTCAAGCACGTGCATCGTACGTTATTTCTTTTTATAGAATTTTAATTAAACTAATTTTGTAGGGTTGCTTTTTTATGCTCATACCACCCGAGGATGTCTTTTCTTTACAATAAATTTTCTTGAATACGAAAAAGAAGATGATTTACAAGCTTATATGAAAAAGAAATGTGCAATTGAACTTAACTTAAGATTGTAATATTTATTTTCAAGATAAGTCCATATGTTGAGTGGGATTATTTTTTATATATTTTCTGGCACAAAAGATGTGTTTAAGACTGGCTTTTGAAATTGGATTCTACATATTCGTATGTTAAAATTTTTCGGTTGGAATATATATTAATAGCATTTTTCCCACGTAAATATTTTCAATTAGTTTTTATGAAAATATAATTTTTTCAAAAAAATTTTTAATATTGTGGAAGTATATTATACGGATTCAGTTTTTATAATAAGCGGCGTCTGTTGTTTTGCAGTAAAGTAATATATACATACATGGAACTGAACAAACTGTGACACTACAAGGTTCTCTTCAAGTAATTTGTTTACCAACTGAAGTGCAAATAAACTGAACTTTAATATAAAGCAACGAATTGAGCTCTAATTGAATAAAATAATTGACTTCATTCGAAGCCTGGATCTGAAATACTGAACTTCCTTTGAGTAGTCGATTTTATCAGACATTTTATAGCTTGACAAATCTGTTAGTTTTACTTGATAATGTTGCAAAATCATCTCTGATTGAATGCTGCTCAAGCTCACATGAAAAAGCTTTAATTTTAAATGACTTTAAGTAGTTACAAGTAGTGTGTTTATACAGATTCAGTATCATTTTTTTAGTACATATCGATAATCACGCTGACACCCTATACCATAAAAATATGCAGAAAGTGATTAGTCCACTTGTTAGTAATTTCTGAATATGTAAACAGCTAAAACTGATTCTAAAAAATTGTTTAACTATAGTAAGAAAAAAATTAAATTTTTGTCAGATTCTTACTGAGAAATGAAAATTTTCACTTCTTCTAGCAGAAAAATTTGGGAATAAATATGTGTCCCATTCGTCATCATTGCCGATATTTATGGTGTAAGGTGTAGTCATGATCATGAAAAAGTAATACCGAATCGATATAAACACACTACTAACAAGAGATCACTTTTCTACCCCTCTCGGTTCTTAGGAAGTTGCTCCTTTAATGAAAACTATTCCAATCTTATTAGGTTTCGCACTTTTACTTTCCATTCATACCTCTGTTTGAATAGTATCAGCGATCTTTATTGCACAGACTTTTGTAATCGTTAGTCATTCCCTTAGTCTTAAAGATCCTGTACCTGGGTTCCTAAGTTTAAGACTGCCTGATACTTGACATTCGCTTCAACCTTTTTGAGACACATTCTACAGACATCCTCACCCACAACCCTCTCCAACTTTAGTATCGAGTATGCAACTAACGTAAATCTGTAATCGTGAATAAAATTGCACAATTTTTTTTTTCAACTGCCCTATAAATTCCAATAGATTTTTTTTCTTTTTTTAAAAGTTTAATAGGATTTTATGATTATCAACTTAATTTAAACAACAATGAGTCACAGTCATTAACGATGCTACGGTTTTATGATGCACATGTACCATATGATTACATTTATGTATTTTTACTATGAGTAAAACGTGTAAATGGTCCGGTAAATAAACGTAACAACTGATGTGTAAAAATAGCAAGATTAACTCTCTACATACCAGAATCAATGTCCCCATAAACAAGGACAAACACACGAGCAAACAAACGTATATAAGACATATTGCTAAATAAATTGGTGTAGTAGCTGAAGTAGTATACTCGTATGTATGTATGCGTGTGTAGGTATATAATAGTAGTAGTAATACGCATAGTAAAAATCTCCACACACTCATTCGTGACATGTTTGCTTGTGTGGTAGAGTAGCTTCAATGATAAAAATACATGCATGGCCATTTATGTATGTTTCTGATATCTACATATATAGAAAGTTTAATACAGAAATATACAAAGAAACAGACAGACAGATAGTAGAATGGACAGACACGTTTTTAGTCCCTTTCATCTGCATACTCGAATGTAGGTACAACACAACACATGTTTTATATACAAAATATTCAAATATACAATGTGGGAGTGTGTGTGTGTGTGTATACGCATAAATTACGACACCCGAAAATTCTAATGTACCAAGAAAAATACTATAGATGCTTAAATATGTAGCAGTTTATAAAGAGTGGTCCATACAGTTTTTGGTATTTGGAATTTTTAAATATTTCGGCATAATGTGTGCTGCTGCCTTCTGCCTTCTGCCGTTAACTACAATTTCCTAGAAGACTGGTTTAGAAAAAAGAAAAAAAAAACAATTCAGTGGTTCGTGCGTGACAACATAATTGACAATGTCCTACATTTTGTCTTCAACGAAGAAAAAATTAAATTTAATAAAAAAGAAGCAAACTAACGTGTCACCAACCAAGGATGCTTCGAAAACTATTTGCTAAAGCAAAGATTGATTCAAATTATTTCTATTTTACAAAAAAATGGTGATTCACTTTTAAAACTGATTATTCAAGATCACAAAAACCAACTAAAGAGTAATTAAATCAGAGGACTCAATGTGGTCCCTTTATAAGGGAAAAAGAAAGATATCAAATAAGTTGTTTAAGAAATGAAACAAAATTATAAAGAGAAATGGGGACATAGCAAGAGAAGAAGACAAGTCTCTCACTACCTTTACCAATTTGCTACTTCCAGCTAAGCCAGATAGTATACCGACCCCTGCAGCTCAGTAAGACTCTGCTGGTAGCGCTTCCGGAAGTAAAGTTCACGCTGAACTTTCAGTGCAGGGCAATGTCGTATTAACGCGTCAAGAAAATTTATATGAAAAGTTTTTACAAAAATTAATGTAAAACACTCAACATTTGAAATATTTTCGAGTGTTTTTCATGCTAATTTTTTAGACGATTACATTGTTCGTTTACTATAAGCCGCATATAAATGTTTTTTATGCAGGTTTTCTAAGCAAGTTATTATGAAAACTGTACTTAAGAAATTAATCCAAATTATTTCTTTTTTAAATTTCAAAGAATTGTTTTTCAGCATTAAAAACTAATTTAAGGTACTTCCTTGAAAAACTAAGTATTAATTTTCTTTGCAGCGTCTGAATAAAATTTTAAAGAAATCTTGAATTATAAAATAGTTATTCCAACATTTAGAAACCAATTTAAATTATTTGATTTGAAAGTGAAGTTAATAGTAGGCGTGGTTGTTAAGAAGTATATGGCTATTTTCTTTGAAGCATAGAGAGCGTCTGAATAAAATTTTAAAGAAATCTTAAATTGAAGAAGAGATTTTTAATCACTCAGAAACCAATTTAAGTCTCTTTATTAAAAAGTGGGCGTAATAGTAGACGTGGTCATTAAAAAAGTGAAGAATAAAGAGCATCTGAATTAAATTTGACAGCAATCCATTTGAAAACAAAAATTTGTAATTCCAGCAAACCGAAAATGAATTTTATTTATTGAAAATATTAAAACGGCTGGGTTTTTCAAGCTTAAAGTGGGATTGTAACTATTTATTTTTATAGCTGCTTTCTGATATAATTATTTTTCAATTTATTATTTTGTAGAATTTTTTATGAAAAAAATATTAAAAAAAGAAATTAAAAGAATTGACATTCTTCCACATGCTAAATTTATTAATGCTCACCCTTTTTTACTCGTATTGAAATAGTATTGTATTAGATAGAAACCGGTATTATTTTACGTTATGTATTTGAAAAAAAAAAGTAAACACTGCACATTTGATGTCTAAAAAGTACCCGAAGGACTCCAAACTTTAGACCATGTATTGGTATTTAGGCTTTCCTTTTTTTGTTTTCATATACACATACCGTGTACGTGTACAGCTCATATGTAAATTTTTATGTACGAGTATTTTCTTATGTATGGGTATTTTATACGTATGTTTCTTTTCGGGTGGCATGAGCATGAGGCAGTAACTACAATACACAATATGAAACAAGTTTGGTTATTTCATTTTCATTCCACTTTTTCTTGCTACTCATCTGTCTTTTTTGAGATTTATCGGTCAGTGGCATTTGTAACAGTGTGTGTGTAGTTTTGCTGTATGTGCGGATTTCTATACCAACTTCAAGTTACACTGAAGAACAGGAATTCGATACACAAATTATGTAAAATATTTAATAAATATAAAATTAATTGACAAAACCTAATATAAATCCTTTCAACAGTTTAATAACTTGGTATGCCTTAATTCATTACATCTAGACTAGAATCTAGAAAACTAGAAGAACAGCCAAACTTTCCCGTACTAGCTCAAAAAGTCCAAGCTCAAAAAGATATTATTGACTTACTTCTATAAAACACAACAAAGAAATAAAATATACTCGAAGTAGATTTTATGAAATTTAAGTTTTAAGTCTACTTTAAGTCAGACTAAATCACATTCTTACCAGTGAACTATTTGGCCTGTAAGAGGAGGAGTAAACTGTGAAACAGCTTCTCTGCTTCTGCTTAGTTCTAGAGAATCAGCGTGATGTCTGCCTTGGTGAAGATTACCGATTGTATGAGGGGTCGGAATATTTCGGCTCAAATTTTGAAATATCTTTCAAATGAAAGCAATCGAAAGTGCAACAAATGCGAGGATTTTGAATCGGTTTAAATCATGACAGAATATTTTTCTTCTACAGCTCCCCTCTTTTCTTTTCGTTTTTCAATAACTTGCACTTCTCTCTCCCTCTCTTTCATTGTCTCTCATTCTGCCCTACAGTAGAGTGTAGATAACATAAATCTGGTTAACTGTAAAAAATACCCCCGAACTAGTTAGAAATGGATTCTAATTGATGTTCGTTAGATCGCCATATAAACCATATAACAGACTATTTTTCCTTCTTTTTTACATAAAAGGGTCTCGCTTTCTATCTAGAAAATAAATGCGACTTCCACTGGTGAAGGGGCTTATGCTTCAACTTGAGCGTTATCTATGAGACCTCTCTAATCTTTCTACTGTAGTTACTTGCAGGTAACCTATTTTATTTAACCTATTAATTTTGTTGTTATAAATTTACCGCGAACCAGGGAATTTATTGTATAGCCCATAGGCTTACTGTTCAAAACTTGACCTTCCTGTTTAATGAGAGCCAATCTATTTTTTTGTGAGCCCATAAGAAGTCTGCCAGAAGTCTTAGCTTACTAAACTCTAAGGCCATGTAGTTATATTCTGAGATTTTGTCATGTAAACCACAGAAAATTCTCGGCAGAAGTTTGAGGTCACTCTTGTTGAATGCAAGTGTTTTCTGGTATGTGTACCTGAATAGCGTGATAAAGGTTTTGCCTATCTGAGTCCAGTCTATGATTCTTAGTGTTTTGAGAATTCTGTTGAAGTCCATGGATCCAATATGCTCCCTAATGTATCGCAGAGGGATACAAAAATAGGGCTCTGGCCTTAACTTAACCTAACACATGAGTGGATAATAATGAATTTTAACATACAACTTACCTAGTCATAGTGGCAAAAGTGTACTTCCTTTGTATTTATACGCTCCTTAAACTCTTGTCTGAGTATTTACGAGTAAAATAATTAAATCCAAAAGGAAAGAAGTGCCCTGATAAGCTAGCTGCGACAATATAAAAAATAAGAGCAAATACTCTGGCGAGATAAGTGCTGCAACTATAGACTGGAACAAAATTTGTACAGTGGCGAGTCTTGCTTGTTCACAAAATAGAGTGAACTGCGGCCAAATTATGGCACTTTACAGCGATCAAGAATTTTGTTTTTCAACCAAAATAAATTAAAGAATTATTGAAAATAATTCGTAAATGAAACATAGAGTAGTTTTAAGGTGCTGAAGTTTTCCCGTCCGATTGGAATATACGGATTCGGATTCTAATAATTTTTTTGAAATTAATTCAATTAAACCAAAAATTCATGTCTTCAAATATACAATTTGGATACAGAATATTTTTATTTTTACTAAAAGAGACTGTGTGTGTGTCTGCAAAGAGATGTAAATGGGTATAACTAAAGCCGCTTATATACAGACCATTTCTGCGACATACACACATACATATATATTAAAGGACTTCACAAGCATACTTGAAAGCCACACATCATTACAAACATGTGTAATATTTTATAATAAAAAGTGCTTGTAAGCCATTTCAATGTATGCTTGTGCAGCCCTTTAATGTATACACAACAACAGAGAAACATTATTTGTGTTGTTTAAAGGAATGGACAAGCATTCATGTATTATTTCACTTCCGGTTTATTATTTGCATTGGCATTCTACAAAATAACCGAAGCAATGCAATACAATAAAGCAAATAATTTTCCAAAAAAAAATAACAAAAAATTCGTACATAGAGCTCAATATACCAGCATGTATATAATATATGTAGTGAATGTATATGTGTCGGATGTTGTTATTGTTGTGTATCGAAAAAGTATAGCAGAAATGAAAACTTTAAATGTGGTTTTTGAAAAAAAAAAAAAAACAAAACAACAACGAAAACTACTACAACTAGTAATACTACGAGTATACGAGTACATACAGGATAGTATGCAAAAATAAAACTAAGAAAAAAGAAACATTTAACTCTGCCATAAATATGATGTTGTTGACCATCATCATCATCATCATCTTTAGCATGTGTATCATGAATATGCAGGCAGGAAACCTCAACAACAGTAGCAGACAATAGCAGAAAATGCTTACTACCAATAAGTTGCAGCAAACGCCTTACCTTCTGGGTTGTTTGGGTATTATTTAGTGGCTGGTCAGTGTGCAAAACTGAATCAATTACAGATTGTCTGAATAGTTATTTTATGCAATACATACACACAAACATTTAAGTATTTTATTTCATTTTAAGTAAGATTTACTTCTACAGAAAAATTTAATACGGACTCTTAATGGCCTAAACCAGCAATCTGCACTTAGTAGCAGCGTTGCCATTTTAACCTTTTTAAAGCTAAATTTAGCCTTTTTTCTCGCATTTGGCTTCGAATATTATGATTTCGAATAGTATGATGATACCTTTTTTTCATGTCAAAATTATTCGAAGAAAACTATCATTAAAAAATCTCTTGCAACAAAAATTTTGTTCTAAACAATTCTGTAGATAAAAAAAAAAAACAGACGTTCATGGATTTGATGAATTTACTATTACATTTTCTGGTACCGCTTAGTAAATCTACTGTTTAGTGATTTTTATTACGATAAAGCCAGTTAAATATCCTCTAAACCAAAAAGTGCATTGAAATCAAAGTACTAAGTTCTTTGCTGTGCATTAGCTACCCTTTAAAAAGATTACGTAAAAGATGTTATTTATAGCCATGTTTCGAAATGACTTTATTTTTTTTAGTTTATATTTTTCTTTAAGAATCTTTATAATTATGTTTACCATAAAAAAATCTAGAAAATTTTGAATTTTAAGCTCTAATTTTTTTAAACTGTTTTTCTACCTTTATTTGTGATTTAACCTTTTCTAAACTTTTTTTTTTAGCCAATCTTTTCTTTATATTTTATTTTGGATTTTCTTTTGTATAATCAAAACAGTTAAAAATTGGACAGGATTTATGGTCACCTTTTATTAATCGATCGATAAACTATACAAATTGCAAAATTTGCGTTAGTGCTGTAAGTGAGTTTACTTACAAACACACATTCATAAATATTTATGAGCATATTAAGAACTGTTAGTTTTGCAAAGTGGTACAAGTCTTCTTTAAAAAATAAAATGAGTTAGCGACAGCATCTTAACAAAATTTCAGCTGCTTTATTTTTTTTTTAAGTTGACTTATACCACTTTCAGCAACAACTACTCATGTACTAGTCTGTAGGTATTTAATATATTATACAATTTTGCTTATATTTTTAATCGCCCGTTTTTTACACACATGATTTTTAATTTTCACAGGTCATGCGTGCATACGGCCTGCACTTACTTTCTAACTAACTCTTGTAGCAGCAACCAGCTTTATACTTTTTATTCTGTGTGTGTGTAGAATCGTACGATACATACATACATAAATTACTATTTATCACTATATTAACTTGTTATATATTTTTTCCTTTCTGTAAAGTGCAAGGACAAATAAATTAAAAAAGTTTTCAAGTTGTTAAGCAACTAAGAGCAACACTCTAATTATGAAATACTGAAAATATTTTGTAAAGAAATGGTATTTTTTGTAGTTGATTTTTATTCAAAGAAAGTAACACGTCCAAATGGCAGAGGTTATGTTAGCCTGTTAACTGTTGTTGCAACAAAGTAATTAAGCAAGTTGTATATTTAACCAACAAATAATATAACTTTCAAGGACAATTTTATTCTGTATTATATTAATTTGAATCGCTCGACAAATGACCCGTAATCACAACCACTAGAATAGAAATATCTTTTTTCATTCATGTTCAGTAGCTGGAATGTTTTCCATTAAATCAAGTATTAAAGCGCCGCACAAATGCACACAGAAACCAACTTCAGTTGTAAGAACTAAATTTGTTTCCAATCAAAAATTTATATGTCATAATTAAATTCGCTAGTTGTAGCAACCAGAATAGCAAAATGCAGTCAAAAAATTTAGTTCTCTTAAAAAGCTTTTAAGCTGCAAGGCCGATTTTCAATTGTTACCATTACGAAATTCGACTTGGTAGCCCAATAGTTGATGGTTTTCAAGCTCAATTTTCACAACCGGAATTGTTTTATGAGTGTGGTCTCAGAGATATTGCTTATGATACCACTAAGCGTCTTAGCAACCTGTCATAGTAGACTCTATGTAAGAATCGACCTTAGCTTATTTGCAATATTAAGCCCTAGCATTATTAGGGATACATCCATTTGACGCTTTAGCTTGAATAATGCTCTAGAATTAGAACTAGGAACGGAAACAAGTCACTTGATCACGGCAGCCAGCAAAGACTTATTGTAACACTACTCTCATGTTAGAAATACTATTTAAATCTGGTATTCATTAAGGAAATTAAAGATTCTCCCTTGGAGGGCGGTTGTAAGTATTGAAATTATTTATAAAATCCAAATTAAACAATTACAGGGACACAATATATATTCCCTTGTTCGTTTGTCTTCATTATATAACCTGCAGAAGTCGTTTAGGCTAATCCTTTTGCAATATAAAACCTGCGCAAGCTGTGTAGCTGATTTTCATATTGACCAAGTGTTCCATCAAACTGCAAGGCCCGGTCATGCGAATTGCTGTAGTGTCAGGCCCAGCTTAGATTACTTTCAAATGAGCTAAGTAATTGTTGTGACTGACTCTCCAGTTGTTAGATGCTAGTCTCTTTAGAAGTGTTAGACAATAGCAGACCAGTTTTGATTTTACTTCCAAAGCACTGAGTGCCTGTAATGTTGACCTGCTCGCAGAGTGAAAATAGTTGTTAGAGTCTCTTTCAAGTTCTTCTTTTAAACAGAGCTCGATAGCATATATTTCGGCTGGAAAAACTGAATTCTTTCTAACCATACTATACTACACTGTAATACTGAGTAAGACGACTTGTTAAAAAATTTAAATCAAATGAAAAAGTACAATAGAGTGCAAAAAATCCTTAAAATATGGATAGAAATTTGGCTTTCACCATTTCTAAACGTTTATTCTCTTCATTGTATCAGGGCTGCATTTATGCATACGAACAAAAAAATAACAGAAACAGCATAAAAAATTCAATGAAAATCTTAACATTTGTAATATAGTTTAAAACCCTCGTAAGATTTTTCGACGGTTGTATTATCTATTATTATAGTGTAAAACGCGCATAAATAAGCTTTTCCTGGGATTTTGCATAATACCCCTGCACCAACCAATAGATTCAACAATTTTTGAGTAATTTGTATAGCATACGTGTGACTTACTACCCGTTTTTGAGAATGTTCTGTTCCCAACTAACCCTATCTAGGAATGTGACTCTGAAGTTGTATTTTGTCTGACAGTAATCGCTTAGGGTTACAAATTTCGCACTTGTAACTGAAATTTCTGCAGAAAAATACTTGAATGCACGAAATAAATAATTCTAAAACTGAAGTAAAATTCGAGGAAAATGCTAAAAAAGCTCATTGACTAGTGTGCTTAAAACGGAATTAATCTTATCAGAAAAATTGCTTGAGAGTTGAATATCAAGCATTATTTCAAATTTATATATTTTTTATTAGAAATAAATAAAATAAAATGCACTCGCATTTAATTACATAAACAATTGAAAAAAAGACGTCTTTTATTTCACTTTAACAATTGAAAAAAATTTTCTTCTTTTTAACGAAAAATACAAAAGAAATTTCATGATGACAAAAATTAATGATTTTTCTCATTAAATAACTTTTTCTCTTAAATTATTTTTCATTTGAAAACCGGCCGGTTTATGTGCTCGCAATGCATTTTATTGATTTTTTGTTGTTGCTATTACGGTTGTTGTTGTTGCTGCCTTCCTTTTATGTATTAAATTTTGATGTGAATGTATGCATGCAAAATATGTTGCACATATTTTTATGACTGCATATTATGTAAACAGCGTACATAAGAGTACATAGCCATACGCACACACAAGCAGCTTGTATACATCAGGTATATACTACATATACGAGAATACTGGCAGACAACAGATACATGAGAAAATAAACAAACAAATACTTTCTTGCAATTAAAATTGTATACATGAAAATACGACTACATGCATGCATGCCTGCATGCAGTACCATAAAACACACTACAACAGTAAGCTCTAGGTAAAAGAAACTACATGAATATACAGTACAGTGAAGTGTTATATATTATAAATAAAAAGTACTTTTCTTAAATTATTTATGATCATTTAATGTTAGTATTGTAGTTTTAGCTTCGTTAGTAATGGTAAATTCTAAAAGTACCACAAAAATAAATAAGAAGCACTATTCCCTTTTAAGATTTTTTACTTCGTTTACTAATATTTCAGTCTGGTTTCCCAATTTTATTTTCTATAATAATAAAAAAATTAAAAAAGTAATTTCAAAATAAAAAAGTACCATTATGTGTTCATTGGTATTACAAATTTAAGAAGGCTAGGCTAGGTTGCACAGGTGCTTCAATAAAAAAAAAAAACAGAAGGGGCTGACTTGGGTCCTCTGATGCGGTTTCTTTGTGATGTATAGAAGGATAGAGAGAGACATACATAAGTGAAAGAAGTAAGGAGAAGAAAAAGAAGAGTCCAATTGCTAATTCTAAAGAAGCCATATAGCATGCTGGCCCCTATAGTCGCCATCACAGTGGGACCTTGTAGGCGGAGCATATGCTACTTCTATAGGGCAGAGAAAAAGCTCTTCCTCGTCTAGACAACTCTACAGTAGTGATTTGATGGCAGCCCCATTCATCTAGCATTATTGCTAAACCTGCAATGGTCACACATTCCTCAACTAGACTCTCTGGAGTCAAAGTAAGTCCCTGATGCGGTTGCTATCCAACCTAGGCCAGATCATCCTCACCATATAGCATGTCTGTACGTCCCTTCCACCACCAACTCCAGGACTATACTTAAAGTCATCGACGAAGACATGTAAATCCTTTCTTAGAGTAAAAGATCTTACTGAGATCCTGTTTCGTCCTAAATCGTAAATCCGAAGTCTCTTTGTAGGAAAAGTATTGTAGTGACGTTGTCAATGAGATCAAGGATCTGCCAACAAGTACTAATAATGTCCAAATGTCAACACGATCTACGCCGCATGTAATCACATGGATGAAATCAATGCTAATTTCTCAGCTTGAAGGTTAACTGGCAGCCAATTTAGCTACGTAAGGGTTGCCCTATTGGGCGTCAATCTCATGACTCTGTTACTAGTTATGTATAGTGCTGTCCACCACACTACGACTCCATTAAACAAGTTAGGCTGGATCTCCATCTTGCAAAGTTTAAAAAGAACCATTAAACTAAACAGTAACATTTCAGTATATTTTCACAGTTGAAAATCAAAAAATTTCTTTAAAAAAAAAAAAAATACCATACAGTTTCATTTTTTACTAAGTAAAATTTGAGTCACAGGTTCGACTCCTGCTTAAACCGTAGGTGTTTGGTTGTACAAAAATCCTTTGCATCGCGGTACATACGGCCTTTTAAATAAAAGTGTATTTTGAATTTTAGTTCCATTTGCATTAGCTGCGATTTTACCCTTTTAGTCTTTTTTAGTTTTTTAATATTCGAACATCGTATTCTACATGTAGCAACTCATATCAAAATTTAAAAATTTTTTCATATAAAAACATTAAAGTTACTGTAGTTTTTCATTTGATGTGGAATGCTTTGATTTGGGCTTAGCTTATTTGTTCTATTGCTTGTGAGAGAAATATATGCACCGAACTTCAGTTTTGTCGCTCTAGTGGTTTTGGGAACGATGATTAATCAGTCAGTCAGCTATTCAAGAACGTTACTTCTTTATGTAACGTTATGATAGATGATGCAGAGCGTTCTTGTAAGAATGCCTTTTTCATTTAACAAAATTATAAGATAATCTGGCAAGAGGTTGACCAGGAAGCAAATTATGGCATTCGATATCAAAATTTCCTTCGATATCGAATGTTGTAATATGGCCTAATATAATAATGTGTTATTGTTAAGGCTGATGTAGGGCTGACAGCACTAGTGGCTCTAACTTTTTGTTTTTTGAAAACGATTTTGGTAATGCTTTTTTTATTAAGGCTATTGCTTAAATTTTTTTTTCAAGTTATAATTTTATTCTAAAAAAGCTATAAAAAGTTGGAACAAAATATCGCCATATATACAAATAATTATAATCCGACCTCAAGCTTAAGAAATTAATATTATTAAATATTTTTTAAATTCCTTTTTTAATTTAAAGAGAATTTTAAATAAATTTGTCATTGATTGAAATTAAAAAGCTCTTTAAAAATCCACGTTAATAATTTTCTTTCTTTTTTTTCACAAAAATAAATAACAAGCAAGTAAGCATTCTAAAATAAAATCAAATCTCGTCACATTTCTAATTATGTGGTTTCCACATACTTAAGCGGTAACAAAACAAAAAAAAAAATTATAAAAAAAACGCCATCCATTTTCTCAGCTCTTTTTATTTTAAGTGAAAATAGAGCGAGAAAGAGAGAGGGAAAGGAGGAAGAGAAAAAACTATGTATATAAAACATGTTTTGATAAAAATCTGTTTCCTTTCAAGTAGCAAAATAGCAAAAAAAAAATTTCTAACTTTTATTGAAAAAGAAAAAGGGCAAAAAAAAAACACCAACCATGAGAAATTTTTGGCAAAGTTACAGCAAAATGTCCTGAAATATTATTATAGACATGGAGAAACACACACACATAGAAACGTATTAGACAAAAATGCCACACTTACTTAATACAACTTGATTTTCAACAAACAACAAGAGAAAAAAAGGTTGCAAAAAAACAAAAATCAACGGAAAAAGTTTTTTCTTAAAAATATGCAAGTACACGCTTTAAATCGAGTTTATTTTTATTAAATTTATAAGAAACATGTTTTTCATTACAAAAAGTTAAAAAGAGTCACAATTTTGTTTTCATTTCAATCTTGAAGTCGTATTATAATTTTTTATTCTTTTGAACATAATTATAATTTTTTTAATAACTAATAATATAGCATTGATCGTCAGCAAATTTTACTATAATTTAAAAAAAAAACCAAAATTAAAAAAAGAATGAATTGAAAACTGAATTAACTGAATATCGGAGTGGCATTCGTGAAATGATTCTTATGGATGTGCTATCCCTGCTAGTACTTATTGTGATAATAAACCATATTTTTGTTTTCCAGTTGGAAGCTAAAGTTTTAAGGTGCTCATTCGTATGACGTTGCTTAAAAAATTTATTTAATTTTCATGAAAGCATCATTATAAATCATGATTATCTAACATAATTGAAACCAGTGCCGCAGTCGAATTTAAACCAAGTTAAAGCGGCTAATTATCACTGTTTTGGCAACGATAACGACACACGTAATTAGGGCAATTAATTTAAATTTTTTTAAGATGTTCAGAGGTAAATGCCAGTTTTAAAATTTTTTCGGCCAGTCAGAAAAAAAAACGACTCGTTATATTTATTTAGAGTATTTCTTTTTAATTTTCCAGATGGGCTGGTGGGACACTTCCTGTCGACATTTTTTGCAGTACAGAATCCTGCAAACATTCTCAAAAATTTGTGTGACACATGGAAGCCACTTATGTTTTTTTTTGTAATTAAAAGTGAGGAAAAGCTTGTGCAAAAGAAAGCAAAAGAAAAAGCTATTTCTCTGGACCTGCTTAAGATAAACTTAAATTCACTCCAATTTTAATGCCAAAGTACGGCAATCTCTGGTGTGCGTATGTAGTGCAATTTGCTTCTCAGCAAGAGAACACATTTTAAATTTAGTGTCACTTTTTTTTTGTGCAAGTGTCAACTCTGAAAATTAACAGTCGTCACATATGTTTATTCCGATTATTTGAAGTGGAGCTTTTTACGAAAGAACGACGAATGTATGATGTAGCAAAGTGAAATCATTGTCAATTTTTAGAAAAAACTCATCTTGTCCTATTAAACATTTCCAACTAAATTTTTTTTCGTGAATACACAAAATTGTCAAATTTAAGGTTCAGATAATCCTCATGCAATTCATGAGAAAGAAATGCACTTACAACGAGTAACTGTCTGGTAAAAATATTTGTTACAAGAATATGATAACGGAGATCTTGTAGACTCAGCTGAACGGCATGGGCCTGGACGACACAGAAATTCTGTAGTTAACTGGCCACCAAGATCATGCAATGTTATGACTTGCGATTTTATTCTTTGAGATTTTGTGAAGTCTCGGGCTAAAGAGCTCCAATGCGAGTAAACAACCACAGCTCTGCCACAAAGTCATTAAAAATTTCCTGCAAAAAGTAATGATCTATCATTCAGCTCGTATTAGCTATTTGACGGATATTTTTCTTTATATACTTAAACGGAACATTAATAAATATATTCTTTACAATCTAATAAAAAAATCACAACTTTCTTAGAAAATATGAAAATGAAAATGTGCACTCTTACTGAAACACCCAATATCTCTTTTTTTATTGATCAATTAATTAAACTCATTTTGATATTTTCTGTCATTTTCCACAATGCCGGACTTTAGTCTTTGTTTTCTATTAAAATTGAGTGTGTATGGGCCGCATTTATGTAAGTACATATTTGCCAAATGAGTTTTATTTTATTTTTTTTTTCTTAATATTAACTTCTGGCCTTTCTACAGGTGCGACAAAAGAGCCCCTTTGTACTTTTTTTATGGAGAGCATCTAGTGCAACTCTGTGCATCTTCCTTTCCATTAAAAATCAAACTCTAATTTTTTAAAAAAATTATTTATTTCACTTCTTGTACGGTTTTAATTCGTTTTTAAAGAACGTATATTTTTTGTTGAAAATAATTTTATCACATTTTTCTTTTGTATTTCCTTTCAATGCACGAATTGCCACAGGAAATATTTTTAAAAGTATAAAAAGCCACAATATGAGCAAATATTGAAATGTAATTTCCTTTTGAAGAAGACATTTTTGGGTGGTTTTTTCGATGACATTTCTTTTTTTTTTCTTTCCTTTTTTTAAAGTTATAGCAGCGGCGAGCACAACTCTTAAATACACCCATTTCCTGAGGAAATGCATGTCTTTTCAGCTCCTAAATAGACAACCATTAAGTGCATTAGTTACGATGGTAAATTTGTAGGCAATAAATGAAAACAGGACAGCACAAGAACACTTACAACCACTATTTTGTTATTGAGCAGAGCAGACTTCAAAAGAAAATATTTATTATAGAACTCTGGAGGCAATGGCATGTTGATTTAAGTAAAAAATTTTTTTTTTTATGGAACGCACATAATATTAAGAAAACGGATGTTAAAGTCAATAACTTTTCTTTTTTTCTTTTGTAATAAAAAGTTGTCAAGCATTTTTAACACAAAAAAAATATTTATTTTGTAAAATCCTTAAAGGATTAAAAGTAACAACAAGCTTGACAGGTAAAAGTAAAATTACTTAAATTCTTCATCCAAAACCATTTTAATTTTATTTTATTAGTCAATTTTTAAAGAAGAACCATTGTTTTTTTAAAGGAAAGAAATGTATAGAAAAAAGTTTCTCGGTAACGAAGTGAAAACATTATTTTTTTCAAAACTAGGCTTGCATTCAAAATGTGAGTAGTGAACACTTGAAATGGAAATTAGGACGACTATTAAATACGAAATAGAAATTTGTCACAATATTTATTTATCTACTTGAAATCTGGAATGAAATCAGTGTTTTTATTCATGGATTTTAATAAATTTGAAAAATTTTTTTATACAAGACTTTCGGAATAAATAACCAAATTGTCAAGCATAGGGTGTTTTTTATTTTTAATGATTCGTGTATATAAAATTATTTTAAAACTAAAGCCCGTAGTACACGCAGTTCTCTAACGTCACAACACCATGTAGAAAAGTCGCATGTATTCATGTGTGTTAAAAGCAACATGTAATATTTATACATACAAGCATACATACTCGTATATGTAACAAATGTGGGTTCTTGATGACGTCAAAAAAATACGTCAAAATCACATGCACAGGTAGCATTTTACATTTCGTGTACTACGGGCTTAAAACAAAATCCATTTCGAAAGCTAAATCTTAAAAAATTCTAGGCTTAATTCTAGAAAAAAGGTTAATAGCAATGCTTATTACAAGGATTATTTATTGAAAATTGCATTTCTTTTTTGAAGCACGCTTTTTTCTTTCTAAATATTTATTTTATTAGTAAATATTTGAAATATTTTTACAATTCATATCAAAAAACTTGCCCTATCTATAATGAACATAGCAGTAATTTTTTTCTTTAATAAAATGAATACTGTAGTAGTTCGATGCCTTGATGGGGTGCAAACTAATTAGCGAAGTTTCTTGACTGCACAACTTGTATGTCTGTCATATATTGGTCGTATAAATTGAATAGTTTGCATACCTGTTCCCGTATACTTAATTTCAAGTCGATTCTTTTATATAAAAATTTATTCTTCATACGCTCAGTAGTGCGATTCAATAACTTTTAAGGGTTTCACATGGTGTTATTTTTCATATTTTTCTGTTTTCTGTGATTAAGTAGTTCTTGGTTAACTTTAGGAATTAAAAATTCATCACTGATATGAAAACGTGAACCGAAAATGACTTATTTATTACATTTCTTTTTATTTACGAGTCATTCAATTTTAATTCAACCACACAACTGACAGTTAACTATTTTATTCAGTCACAAATTCTTTAATTTTCTTTATTAATTTTTCTTTCAAATGGAATAGTGAATCGCACTACAGATAACCAATTGCTGCTGTTTATTTTGTTGGTTGTTCACTGAACTTGAAAAAGGCTGTAAAAGAGATTTGTAATAGTGTTTTCAGACTGATAGCTAAATGCTGAATTTAACATTAAATGCACCAAGAGATGCTTTTGCATTCACATTGCAAATTTATTAAATTCAGAATTCAACATATAGTGTGTAAAATCAATTTGTGCAAAGTAATATAAATTTCCTACAGAAATAAGTGTATTTTATGCTTTACTTTGTACGAAACTTTTGTAAAAATATTTTCTTTATCTGTGATTCGAAAACTTCGTTTTTTCGAAATTCTTTCATTGCCGCTACCGTTGAAAATAATGGGTCATAATCATAGTCACAAAAAAGTAAGCTTTTATTAAGGGCTGACTTTTGTTCATAAGAATTATATGAATTTAAAATCGTTTTTAGAAAGATACCGACCATTTTCTTTAGAAAATATTTGAAATGGCTTTTATTTTTTTACTAGATGTTTTTGCTCCTTAGAGTTGGTATCGTTAAAGAGCATATTTACCAATTTTTAAAGAAATCTGCTTACAAATAGAATTTTAATTGTTAAATAATATTTTCTAATAAATACTTTATAAAGTGGATCATGTTTTTGCTAGCGTTATTATTAGAGACGCCAACTTAAATTTAATTCCAAAAAGCATTTAATGTGGATTTATCAAAGTCATTTTGTATGGTAAATACAGAATTTATGAGTTGGATTTAACGTTAAATCCAATCAGCCTGAAAACACTATAAAGTAAGTTGGATGGTTTCTAACAAAGAGATCAGGTTCTCCACCATAAGCTTTAAAAAATTTATTTTTTAGTCTTAAACTTTTATTCATCTTTTTTTAAGTAGAACGCAAAAGAAATCAAGTCGATATATTGAAAACTTAGCAAGTTATGACAAAAAACGTAAGCAGTTCTACTAAAAAGTAGCCGGAAAGAGGCAGTAGTAGAACTGCTTACCTTTTTCATCATAACTTGCTTACTTTTCTAGAAATCGACTTGATTTCTACTGTGTTGGATAGAGAACCGTATTGGCTTTAATTCGAATTTTGCTTTTTGCAGATAGTACAAAAAAATATTTTTCGCCAAAAAAAAAACCATGGACTACCCCCTTTGCTTTTTTGAAAAAATGATAAAAAAAGTTTTCTTGCACTATCCACCAGAAAATAATTTGTAGTTAAGGCCAATGCCGTTAGCTATCCAACGCAAAAGAAATCAAGTCGATATATTGAAAACTTAGCAAGTTATGACCAAAAAGGTAAGCAGTTCTACTAAAAAGTGGCCGGAAAGAGGCAGTAGTAGAACTGCTTACCTTTTTGGTCATAACTTGCTTACTTTTCTAGATATCGACTTGATTTCTATAGCGTTGGATTTATAACCGTATTGGCTTTAATTTAAATATTGGTTTTGCAGATAACTTAGCAAGTTATGACCAAAAAGGTAAGCAGTTATACTAAAGATTTATAAAAAACTGGCGATGAGAAAAAAATTATTTTTCCGAAAGCGTCTACTACCTAAGAATAATTTAATTTGCGAATATAAACACTTGGCTGACCTTCAATATGGAATTGTAGTCGAACTATTGAAAACTCAAAATATGAACTTAAAAGCACCTTCAATAATATAATTAAGCACATATATAAATACTTTTATAAAATACTAATATTTTGTGGTAACGCATAAAATTTAACAGATTTTTATACAGAAATAATAAGAAATTTGCATAAGAATGCGTTGGCCTTCTGATTCATATCGCATTTCTTTTAAACTCTGATGATTTAATTTGCCAACACTTGTAGATATTCTTAATAAATTTAAAAGATTCAAGTTTTAATAGAATTAAATGGAAACTTCGATCTATATCGAATACCATAATTTGGCCCTTGAATTATTAATTCATTTGCTGATATTTAATTTAATTCCCTCTCCATATTTACTAAATAAGAAAAAAAAATCATAATTTTATCTTCTTTTAAGAATTTTTATTTTATAACTTTTTTCTTTTATTTAAAATGTAAATATTACAACTTTTCGAGGAATTAATATTTACTTACAGCTTTTTCCACTCAACTAAATTATTATTGTTATATTTTATATTTTTTTACTAACAAATATTATTACACTAACATACACCAAAAAAAAAAAAAATACTATTTACAGATAACATACACACAGCTATACATGAATGTTTAAATAATAAAATTGATAGTGTGAAAAATATAAAAAAAGAGAATAAATTATGGAAAGTTTTTTTATTTTATTTTCTAAGCAATTGAATGTTTAATGGATAATAAATGCCAAAAATTTATTGCCAACAACAACAAATAAAAAAGTGACATGAAGTAAAGAAATTATTTTTTAATAATTTTGTTGCTGTAATATCTTTCCATCTGGAGTAAAATTAAACTAAGGAGTAAAATTGCTTAAGAATATGATGCTGAATTTTTCTGGTTATGTATGCTGGTCACTAGGGCTGTTATTTTTGAAAGCGCTGTAAGTCAATTAAAAAAAAAATAATAGTTAAAACAACATATTAAATTATTTGAAATTATAAAGTTTAACAAAAATTAATCTTTATTCGTGCTTAATTCCAATTTATGTTGGTGTGCAAAGTTCATTATTTTCCATGCTATTTTCATGGAAAATTAAAAAAAAAAACTATTTACTTAGTACAATAAGTACTAAGAGGGATATCCATACAGCTGTTTTTTCAGACGTTACTCTGAGTCCTCGCTTTATCAATCGACCAAATGAGAATTTAAGTCAACTTATAGCACTTTCACCAAGATTGTAGGATTAACACCACCCACTTATTTTTAGGGGCTCTTATTGATGTTCATTAAAAAATTCACACTAAATCGTCATTTTCAATATCAAGCAAGTCGTATGCCAACTTTTCGATAAATAATTTGTTTTTGTTATGAAATGCGCTAATTTGGTTGCTTACGATATAATACTTTTTTCTTTCTTTCTGAGCGCATTAATTTTATATTGACAATTTAACGCACGTATTACCGAAAAAATCCTATTTTAAAACGAACTCTTAAAATACATATTAAATTTGTTAAGGCTGTTTTTTATGTCAATTTCAGTTTTGAAATATTTATTAGCCAAATTTGATTTTAAACAAAAAAATTACTGGCATATTTGTTGTTTAAAACTAAAGGCTTGTTTAGCTGAACGTTGTTGAAAACGTCCGTCGACGCCCGTTGACGTTAAAACGTTTGTGTAGTTATAGAACATTTAAAAACGTGTCATATGCTCTTCACATAAGAAAAAAAAAAATAAAAATTGTTTTTACAAAAAACTGTATCACACTTTTTGTTGTAGTGTTTAATTATTAAATATTGTTATTTTTAGTTAATTTTTGTTATTTTTAGAAAAGTTTTAAGCACTTTAATTATTTAAACTTTCTTTTATACGCGCTTTACTTCTTTTTTTCCAATAAAAAACTACTCTGTCTCAGCTGTGCATAAACGTTCCGTAAAAACGTTGCTAAATTCTATTTTATACAAATTTTGCCGTACGGTCAACATGACATTTGTTTTTGATAAGCACTTTCATTGCTTTTCATATAACAAAACGGATCAGCTGGTAACCAACTCTTACGGGACGTTCAGTTAATTCTAGCTTAACGCTGATGTTCAATATTGTACGATAGTCTGTGAATAAAACTTTTACTATGCCTTAGTCTATTTCTTGTTATACCAGTAGGGCCAACAGTCAGTAAATATGCGCTTTATTAAAAAAAGCAATGGCTTAGGCCAACCATTTTATCTTCATCTAACTTGTGTTGCTTTTGTATGTTTTTTCTACGGTGCTTGCTGCACTTAAGAGACATTTCTTTTTCATAATATTTTACTTCCTTTATTTTTTTTACTGCATATTTTATGAGATGATGTTGCTTGGGGGAAAAATAAACAAAAATTAAAAAGAATTTTATTTTAACATTTTATTAAGGTGGCAAAATTTTATAAATTTAATACAAGAGTGTTATTACAAGAGTGTAATGTCAAGAATACAACGGGAAACGTAGGACGAATGTGGGCAAAAATTCTCTGCGTATATTCGTCGTATGACGAAAATTTTGTTTTACTACAGCTGCTGTTAGTGTGACCATATGTATGCAAAAAGAATACATACAAAATTAAACCATAATAAAAACACAACAAAGCCCGCTTTTTGGAAATGCTAATATTTCGTTTTATTTTAAATGCTTTGAAAAAAAAAATTATTAAAATAATTTAATTTATTAAAATACTCGAAAACTGAAACCAAGCATGGGCACCTTACATGGCGATTTTCGACTGATGCCTGATTTTGTGCATTTTAGTTTACTCAAACATTTTTATTTTTGGAGTAATACGTTCCAATTGTGTTCCTGGCATACGCTTGCTGTGGCATTAAAAGTTTTCATAGAGAAAATTTTTTAGTTGAAGAAACTCTTACAAATACAAAAAAAAAAAAAAAAAAAATACAAGCGATCAATTTTTCCAGCAAAAATACTAAATTTTGAAATAATTTTATTGTAAAATATCTAAACATGATTAACAGCTCAACTCAGTTGAGTTATAATTGAAACAAATGCTATTGGTGGCTTGACATTTTTATATATTTTTGTCAACTACACAAACACAGAGCTGTAATCAGTAATACCACAAAAAGAAATTACAACTAAAGTATAGTTTAGTTGTGAACCATAATAGAGGCATTAATTTCCTAAATTCAAAAAGTTACATGACATATGCCAGATTTACTTAAAGACGTTTTGTTATATTTGATTATAAAATAAATCTGAAATTCTGCAACCTATATCGTTTCTAAATTGGCTCACTAGTTTCAAAAATTTCTTGGAAAAAACTTTTTTTATGCAAATTTCATAAATTTTTAATTTTTAAAAAAATTATTTAAA
This sequence comes from Thelaira solivaga, assembly GCA_947397855.1. Lineage (NCBI taxonomy): Eukaryota > Metazoa > Arthropoda > Insecta > Diptera > Tachinidae > Thelaira > Thelaira solivaga. The sequence continues at coordinate 20,395,230 of OX377613.1, forward strand.
ATAAAGTAAAATAAGAACTATCCATTCTTTTCTACAGTTTTAAACGAAAAGAACTATAACTTATCGATGAACAATTTTTGATTTTATTCTGAATTAAGTGATGCTACTTCATTGTGACAAAAATTGCGTGCCAACAAAACACGCCCAAGAAACATATGACTATATTTGTTTCCAACAATATATAGTGTAGTAGTTTTAATGGGTGTTAGAATCACTTAATCCATATAAATAAAATTAATTTTTTGCTTGTATGTTTGACTGTTTGGTCACTGTACAAACGGATTTGTCTGAAATTTGACACATGCCCACTTTTCCATAATTTTCACTCACCACTATTTTTAATTGTAGCCTGAAATTATGCGTTAAAATATTTTATTTACTACTTTAGCTGGCGCCTCTGCTAATAATACTAGCAAAGTCATGAGCATTTTATAAAGTGCTGCATGTCTCTATTTATTTGATTGAAATTCTATTTGTGAATGAATTTGCCTAAATATTGTTACATACGCTGTCTATACCGGTCAAAAACATCTATTTGTGAATAAAGTTAAATAAAAGCTTTTTAGATATTTTCATAAAATATGGCTCGTTTTGTATGAATCTTATGACGCATGATGCAATAAAAAAAAAAAGGATTTTATCTCCTATTTTAAATAATTTTTTTTAATCCCAAAAATTTCTTAATTCTGCATAAAAAAATTTTCGTTACAACTTTTCCAAAACTACTGAGGAGATGTAAAGCCAGCGTAGTTACCACTTGAAGCAAATTTTGTTGTTTAATTTAGAATTTTATATTTTAACAAATAGAAGCAGCCTTTTCCGAGAAACGCTTATATATATCTCGTCGCCTCGTGAATGTAATAAATAATACTATCAGTGATGTTCTGTATTCCAAATTCGAATATTTTATTCGGATTTGAAAAATTCAGCATCTCATAAGTAATCTGTGGTCCCTGCAAGGATTTTTTAAATTTTGTTTTTGCTTTATTTTGGGTAGGAAAATATTGTTGGAATTAAAAAAACATAAAAATTTCCATTTAATAAGAAAAAAAAATGTACTTCTACATCTTTCTCAATCCGTGTAGAATACAGAACAGGCACGTATATCTCAGAAATTTAAGTGAATTTAATTATTAATTAAATTTGTAAAAGTTGCACCCTAATAAACTTCATTTATGTTTATACTCATAGTCGTGCATGTTTTATTTATAAAAAGGAAATCTTACGGGAGTCTGAGTTTTTTATTTATATATAAAAAAATAAAACTACAGTAAATAATGCAGAAAAATAGGTCTGTTGCTAACTGAAACTGCCAGATGCAGCTTTGACAAAGTTGTAAACAAAACAAGTAATAAAAGAAGAGAACCAAGGTAGAGAAGAAGAATTAAATAAAAAACTATTACATTTAGTTTATTATGAAAATAGGTTTGCAAATCAGGCAAACAACAGCAGAAGTAGATTTATGTTTTAAATAAAATGAATAAAAAATAAAAATATTTTTTATTTATAAGTAAAAATTCTTCAAACTTAAGGTCTTCAATAAAAAAATTATCAAATTTTATCGTTGAATATTTCGATAATGTCGTTTTCAGGGAAATAAAATATTAGATGTGGTGTCCTGTCAGTAATAAAGTTCTAAAGTCATATTATTTAATGACAGCTTAAAAACATTGTTATTGTACTTCAAACAAAGAAGTCTTACAATAATAATACTTTTCTACTGTGTTTAATAATTTGTCATAAGTAAAAATTAGACAGCTGAATTTTTGTATTTACACATTATTTTATTAAAAATGGAAATTTGTAATAAATGCCGGAAAGTAATAAATTTTGGAAAGTAAATATGTATTTATTGTAATTTAAGCGAATACGCACTAGTCCTATAAAGAAAAAAAGTGTGGCAAAAGAGAAATCACTGTTAGAGTTTTTTTTTTTTTTGGATCCTCTTTAAGGAAACTTTGTTTTTTTTTTTTTGAAAATAATACGAAAAAATTTTTTTTCACTATCCGCCAAAAAAAAAGTTCGAAAAAAAATCAATACGTTTAGCTATCCAACGCAAAAGAAATCAAGTCGATATCTTGAAAATTAAGCAAGTTATGACCCGAAAGGTAACCACTTCTACAATAAAGTGGCCGGAAAGAGGCAGTAGTAGAACTGCTTATTTTTCGTCATAACTTGCTAAATTTTCAAAATATTTATCTCGCAAACGGCTACTCGAAAATGGCCCGGGACCCTATAACTCGGATTTCGCCATGCTGAATCCGATTTTCGTAGTTAGAATTTTCTAGCTCAAAATTTTTGGCAAAATTGGAAAAAATTTACAAGATAAACGTGTAAAATTAATAGTAGGCGTGGTAAGAGGCGATGATTGTGCCATTCTGGAGGTAGTTCAATTCTCACCCTATACAGTGGTGAAGATTTCATACAAAAATATTTATCCATTCAAAAGTTATTCAAAAAATACAGAAAACATTAACAGCAAAAAACGCTACTGTGCGCCTTTTTATTTTCTGTCTTTTTTGAATAAATTTTGAATGGATTAATATTTTTTAATGAAACCTTTACCACGTAATAGATTGAGAATTGGACTATCTTTCGCATGTCACATTTACCGCCCCTAGCCCCGCCTACTCTTTGTTAAAAACGTTTTTTTTTGCAAATATTTTCCAATTTTGCCAACAATTTTGAGTTAGATAATCCTAACTGCGAAAATCGGATTTAGCATGTGGAAATCTGAGTCACAGGGTCACAGGGTCCCGGGCCATTTTCGCCCAGCCGTTTCCGAGATAAACGCAAAAAACAAATTCTGGCCAAATTCGGCTTTTCCATAATAAAAAAAAATTAGCAGAGGTTTTTACCAATAATTTGAAAAATTTTCATTGCCGGCTTTTAGGGGCTACTTCAATTTGGCCCAAAAATTTTTTTGCGTTTATCTCGGAAACGGCTGGGCGAAAATGGCCCGGGACCCTATAACTCGGATTTCGCCATGCTGAATCCGATTTTCGTAGTTAGAATTTTCTAGCTCAAAATTTTTGGCAAAATTGGAAAAAATTTACAAGATAAACGTTTAAAATTAATAGTGGGCGTGGCAAGAGGCGATGATTGTGCCATGCCGGAGGTAGTTGAATTCTCACCCTATACAGTGGTGAAGATTTCATACAAAAATATTTATCCATTCAAAAGTTATTCAAAAAATACAGAAAACATTAACAGCAAAAAACGCTACTGTGCGCCTTTTTATTTTCTGTCTTTTTTGAATAACTTTTGAATGGATTAATATTTTTTAATGAAACCTTTACCACGTAATAGATTGAGAATTGGACTATCTTTCTCATGTCACATTTACCGCCCCTATCCCCGCCTACTCTTTGTTAAATTTGTTTTTTTTGCAAATATTTTCCAATTTTGCCAACAATTTTGAGTTAGATAATTCTAACTGCGAAAATCAGATTTAGCATGTGGAAATCTGAGTCACAGGCTCCCGGGCCATTTTCGCCCAGCCGTTTCCGAGATAAACGCAAAAAACAAATTCTGGCCAAATTCGGCTTTTCCATAATAAAAAAAATTAGCAGAGGTTTTTACAAATAATTTGAAAAATTTTCATTGCCGGCTTTTAGGGGCTACTTCAATTTGGCCCAAAATTTTTTTTGCGTTTATCTCGGAAACGGCTAGGTGAAAATGGCCCGGGACCCTATAACTCGGATTTCGCCATGCTGAATCCGATTTTCGTAGTTAGAATTTTCTAGCTCAAAATTTTTGGCAAAATTGGAAAAAATTTACAAGATAAACGTTTAAAATTAATAGTGGGCGTGGCAAGAGGCGATGATTGTGCCATGCCGGAGGTAGCTCAATTCTCACCCTATACAGTGGTGAAGATTTCATACAAAAATGATTATCCATTCAAAAGTTATTCAAAAAATACAGAAAACATTAACAGCAAAAAACGCTACTGTGCGCCTTTTTATTTTCTGTCTTTTTTGAATAACTTTTGAATGGATTAATATTTTTTAATGAAACCTTTACCACGTAATAGATTGAGAATTGGACTATCTTTCTCATGTCACATTTACCGCCCCTATCCCCGCCTACTCTTTGTTAAATTTGTTTTTTTTGCAAATATTTTCCAATTTTGCCAACAATTTTGAGTTAGATAATTCTAACTGCGAAAATCAGATTTAGCATGTGGAAATCTGAGTCACAGGCTCCCGGGCCATTTTCGCCCAGCCGTTTGCGAGATAAACGCAAAAAACAAATTCTGGCCAAATTCGGCTTTTCCATAATAAAGAAAAATTAGCAGAGGTTTTTACCAATAATTTGAAAAATTTTCATTGCCGGCTTTTAGGGGCTACTTCAATTTGGCCCAAAAATTTTTTTGCGTTTATCTCGGAAACGGCTGGGCGAAAATGGCCCGGGACCCTATAACTCGGATTTCGCCATGCTGAATCCGATTTTCGTAGTTAGAATTTTCTAGCTCAAAATTTTTGGCAAAATTGGAAAAAATTTACAAGATAAACGTGTAAAATTAATAGTGGGCGTGGCAAGAGGCGATGATTGTGCCATGCCGGAGGTAGTTCAATTCTCACCCTATACAGTGGTGAAGATTTCATACAAAAATGTTTATCTATTCAAAAGTTATTCAAAAAATACAGAAAACATTAACAGCAAAAAACGCCACTGTGCGCCTTTTTATTTTCTGTCTTTTTTGAATAAATTTTGAATGGATTAATATTTTTTAATGAAACCTTTACCACGTAATAGATTGAGAATTGGACTATCTTTCGCATGTCACATTTACCGCCCCTAGCCCCGCCTACTCTTTGTTAAAAACGTTTTTTTTGCAAATATTTTCCAATTTTGCCAACAATTTTGAGTTAGATAATTCTAACTGCGAAAATCGGATTTAGCATGTGGAAATCTGAGTCACAGGGTCGCCCAGCCGTTTCCGAGATAAACGAAAAAAACAAATTCTGGCCAAATTCGGCTTTTCCATAATAAAAAAAAATTAGCAGAGGTTTTTACCAATAATTTGAAAAATTTTCATTGCCGGCTTTTAGGGGCTACTTCAATTTGGCCCAAAATTTTTTTTGCGTTTATCTCGGAAACGGCTGGGCGAAAATGGCCCGGGACCCTATAACTCGGATTTCGCCATGCTGAATCCGATTTTCGTAGTTAGAATTTTCTAGCTCAAAATTTTTGGCAAAATTGGAAAAAATTTACAAGATAAACGTGTAAAATTAATAGTGGGCGTGTCAAGAGGCGATGATTGTGCCATGCCGGAGGTAGTTCAATTCTCACCCTATACAGTGGTGAAGATTTCATACAAAAATGTTTATCCATTCAAAAGTTATTCAAAAAATACAGAAAACATTAACAGCAAAAAACGCTACTGTGCGCCTTTTTATTTTCTGTCTTTTTTGAATAAATTTTGAATGGATTAATATTTTTTAATGAAACCTTTACCACGTAATAGATTGAGAATTGGACTATCTTTCGCATGTCACATTTACCGCCCCTAGCCCCGCCTACTCTTTGTTAAAAACGTTTTTTTTTGCAAATATTTTCCAATTTTGCCAACAATTTTGAGTTAGATAATTCTAACTGCGAAAATCGGATTTAGCATGTGGAAATCTGAGTCACAGGGTCACAGGGTCCCGGGCCATTTTCGCCCAGCCGTTTCCGAGATAAACGCAAAAAACAAATTCTGGCCAAATTCGGCTTTTCCATAATAAAAAAAATTAGCAGAGGTTTTTACAAATAATTTGAAAAATTTTCATTGCCGGCTTTTAGGGTCTACTTCAATTTGGCCCAAAATTTTTTTTGCGTTTATCTCGGAAACGGCTGGGCGAAAATGGCCCGGGACCCTATAACTCGGATTTCGCCATGCTGAATCCGATTTTCGTAGTTAGAATTTTCTAGCTCAAAATTTTTGGCAAAATTGGAAAAAATTTACAAGATAAACGTGTAAAATTAATAGTGGGCGTGGCAAGAGGCGATGATTGTGCCATGCCGGAGGTAGTTCAATTCTCACCCTATACAGTGGTGAAGATTTCATACAAAAATATTTATCCATTCAAAAGTTATTCAAAAAATACAGAAAACATTAACAGCAAAAAACGCTACTGTGCGCCTTTTTATATTCTGTCTTTTTTGAATAACTTTTGAATGGATTAATATTTTTTAATGAAACCTTTACCACGTAATAGATTGAGAATTGGACTATCTTTCGCATGTCACATTTACCGCCCCTAGCCCTGCCTACTCTTTGTTAAAAACGTTTTTTTTGCAAATATTTTCCAATTTTGCCAACAATTTTGAGTTAGATAATTCTAACTGCGAAAATCGGATTTAGCATGTGGAAATCTGAGTCACAGGGTCGCCCAGCCGTTTCCGAGATAAACGCAAAAAACAAATTCTGGCCAAATTCGGCTTTTCCATAATAAAAAAAATTAGCAGAGGTTTTTACCAATAATTTGAAAAATTTTCATTGCCGGCTTTTAGGGGCTACTTCAATTTGGCCCAAAAATTTTTTTGCGTTTATCTCGGAAACGGCTGGGCGAAAATGGCCCGGGACCCTATAACTCGGATTTCGCCATGCTGAATCCGATTTTCGTAGTTAGAATTTTCTAGCTCAAAATTTTTGGCAAAATTGGAAAAAATTTACAAGATAAACGTGTAAAATTAATAGTGGGCGTGTCAAGAGGCGATGATTGTGCCATGCCGGAGGTAGTTCAATTCTCACCCTATACAGTGGTGAAGATTTCATACAAAAATATTTATCCATTCAAAAGTTATTCAAAAAATACAGAAAACATTAACAGCAAAAAACGCTACTGTGCGCCTTTTTATATTCTGTCTTTTTTGAATAACTTTTGAATGGATAAATATTTTTTAATGAAACCTTTACCACGTAATAGATTGAGAATTGGACTATCTTTTGCATTTCACATTTACCGCCCCTAGCCCTGCCTACTCTTTGTTAAAAACGTTTTTTTTTGCAAATATTTTCCAATTTTGCCAACAATTTTGAGTTAGATAATTCTAACTGCGAAAATCGGATTTAGCATGTGGAAATCTGAGTCACAGGGTCGCCCAGCCGTTTCCGAGATAAACGCAAAAAACAAATTCTGGCCAAATTCGGCTTTTCCATAATAAAAAAAAATTAGCAGAGGTTTTTACCAATAATTTGAAAAATTTTCATTGCCGGCTTTTAGGGGCTACTTCAATTTGGCCCAAAAATTTTTTTGCGTTTATCTCGGAAACGGCTGGGCGAAAATGGCCCGGGACCCTATAACTCGGATTTCGCCATGCTGAATCCGATTTTCGTAGTTAGAATTTTCTAGCTCAAAATTTTTGGCAAAATTGGAAAAAATTTACAAGATAAACGTGTAAAATTAATAGTGGGCGTGTCAAGAGGCGATGATTGTGCCATGCCGGAGGTAGTTCAATTCTCACCCTATACAGTGGTGAAAATTTCATACAAAAATATTTATCCATTCAAAAGTTATTCAAAAAATACAGAAAACATTAACAGCAAAAAACGCTACTGTGCGCCTTTTTATATTCTGTCTTTTTTGAATAACTTTTGAATGGATTAATATTTTTTAATGAAACCTTTACCACGTAATAGATTGAGAATTGGACTATCTTTCGCATGTCACATTTACCGCCCCTAGCCCTGCCTACTCTTTGTTAAAAACGTTTTTTTTGCAAATATTTTCCAATTTTGCCAACAATTTTGAGTTAGATAATTCTAACTGCGAAAATCGGATTTAGCATGTGGAAATCTGAGTCACAGGGTCGCCCAGCCGTTTCCGAGATAAACGCAAAAAACAAATTCTGGCCAAATTCGGCTTTTCCATAATAAAAAAAAATTAGCAGAGGTTTTTACCAATAATTTGAAAAATTTTCATTGCCGGCTTTTAGGGGCTACTTCAATTTGGCCCAAAAATTTTTTTGCGTTTATCTCGGAAACGGCTGGGCGAAAATGGCCCGGGACCCTATAACTCGGATTTCGCCATGCTGAATCCGATTTTCGTAGTTAGAATTTTCTAGCTCAAAATTTTTGGCAAAATTGGAAAAAATTTACAAGATAAACGTGTAAAATTAATAGTGGGCGTGTCAAGAGGCGATGATTGTGCCATGCCGGAGGTAGTTCAATTCTCACCCTATACAGTGGTGAAGATTTCATACAAAAATATTTATCCATTCAAAAGTTATTCAAAAAATACAGAAAACATTAACAGCAAAAAACGCTACTGTGCGCCTTTTTATATTCTGTCTTTTTTGAATAACTTTTGAATGGATTAATATTTTTTAATGAAACCTTTACCACGTAATAGATTGAGAATTGGACTATCTTTCGCATGTCACATTTACCGCCCCTAGCCCTGCCTACTCTTTGTTAAAAACGTTTTTTTTGCAAATATTTTCCAATTTTGCCAACAATTTTGAGTTAGATAATTCTAACTGCGAAAATCGGATTTAGCATGTGGAAATCTGAGTCACAGGGTCGCCCAGCCGTTTCCGAGATAAACGCAAAAAGCAAATTCTGGCCAAATTCGGCTTTTCCATAATAAAAAAAAATTAGCAGAGGTTTTTACCAATAATTTGAAAAATTTTCATTGCCGGCTTTTAGGGGCTACTTCAATTTGGCCCAAAAATTTTTTTGCGTTTATCTCGGAAACGGCTGGGCGAAAATGGCCCGGGACCCTATAACTCGGATTTCGCCATGCTGAATCCGATTTTCGTAGTTAGAATTTTCTAGCTCAAAATTTTTGGCAAAATTGGAAAAAATTTACAAGATAAACGTGTAAAATTAATAGTGGGCGTGGCAAGAGGCGATGATTGTGCCATGCCGGAGGTAGTTCAATTCTCACCCTATACAGTGGTGAAGATTTCATACAAAAATGATTATCCATTCAAAAGTTATTCAAAAAATACAGAAAACATTAACAGCAAAAAACGCTACTGTGCGCCTTTTTATATTCTGTCTTTTTTGAATAACTTTTGAATGGATTAATATTTTTTAATGAAACCTTTACCACGTAATAGATTGAGAATTGGACTATCTTTCGCATGTCACATTTACCGCCCCTAGCCCTGCCTACTCTTTGTTAAAAACGTTTTTTTTTGCAAATATTTTCTAATTTTGCCAACAATTTTGAGTTAGATAATTCTAACTGCGAAAATCGGATTTAGCATGTGGAAATCTGAGTCAAAGGGTCCCGGGCCATTTTCGCCCAGCCGTTTCCGAGATAAACGCAAAAAACAAATTCTGGCCAAATTCGGCTTTTCCATAATAAAAAAAATTAGGAGAGGTTTTTACAAATAATTTGAAAAATTTTCATTGCCGGCTTTTAGGGGCTACTTCAATTTGGCCCAAAATTTTTTTTGCGTTTATCTCGGAAACGGCTGGGCGAAAATGGCCCGGGACCCTATAACTCGGATTTCGCCATGCTGAATCCGATTTTCGTAGTTAGAATTTTCTAGCTCAAAATTTTTGGCAAAATTGGAAAAAATTTACAAGATAAACGTGTAAAATTAATAGTGGGCGTGGCAAGAGGCGATGATTGTGCCATGCCGGAGGTAGTTCAATTCTCACCCTATACAGTGGTGAAGATTTCATACAAAAATATTTATCCATTCAAAAGTTATTCAAAAAATACAGAAAACATTAACAGCAAAAAACGCTACTGTGCGCCTTTTTATTTTCTGTCTTTTTTGAATAACTTTTGAATGGATTAATATTTTTTAATGAAACCTTTACCACGTAATAGATTGAGAATTGGACTATCTTTCGCATGTCACATTTACCGCCCCTAGCCCTGCCTACTCTTTGTTAAAAACGTTTTTTTTTGCAAATATTTTCTAATTTTGCCAACAATTTTGAGTTAGATAATTCTAACTGCGAAAATCGGATTTAGCATGTGGAAATCTGAGTCACAGGGTCACAGGGTCCCGGGCCATTTTCGCCCAGCCGTTTCCGAGATAAACGCAAAAAACAAATTCTGGCCAAATTCGGCTTTTCCATAATAAAAAAAATTAGGAGAGGTTTTTACAAATAATTTGAAAAATTTTCATTGCCGGCTTTTAGGGGCTACTTCAATTTGGCCCAAAATTTTTTTTGCGTTTATCTCGGAAACGGCTGGGCGAAAATGGCCCGGGACCCTATAACTCGGATTTCGCCATGCTGAATCCGATTTTCGTAGTTAGAATTTTCTAGCTCAAAATTTTTGGCAAAATTGGAAAAAATTTACAAGATAAACGTGTAAAATTAATAGTGGGCGTGGCAAGAGGCGATGATTGTGCCATGCCGGAGGTAGTTCAATTCTCACCCTATACAGTGGTGAAGATTTCATACAAAAATGATTATCCATTCAAAAGTTATTCAAAAAATACAGAAAACATTAACAGCAAAAAACGCTACTGTGCGCCTTTTTATTTTCTGTCTTTTTTGAATAACTTTTGAATGGATTAATATTTTTTAATGAAACCTTTACCACGTAATAGATTGAGAATTGGACTATCTTTCGCATGTCACATTTACCGCCCCTAGCCCCGCCTACTCTTTGTTAAAAACATTTTTTTTTGCAAATATTTTCCAATTTTGCCAACAATTTTGAGTTAGATAATTCTAACTGCGAAAATCGGATTTAGCATGTGGAAATCTGAGTCACAGGGTCACAGGGTCCCGGGGCATTTTCGCCCAGCCGTTTCCGAGATAAACGCAAAAAACAAATTCTGGCCAAATTCGGCTTTTCCATAATAAAAAAAAATTAGCAGAGGTTTTTACCAATAATTTGAAAAATTTTCATTGCCGGCTTTTAGGGGCTACTTCAATTTGGCCCAAAAATTTTTTTGCGTTTATCTCGGAAACGGCTGGGCGAAAATGGCCCGGGACCCTATAACTCGGATTTCGCCATGCTGAATCCGATTTTCGTAGTTAGAATTTTCTAGCTCAAAATTTTTGGCAAAATTGGAAAAAATTTACAAGATAAACGTGTAAAATTAATAGTGGGCGTGGCAAGAGGCGATGATTGTGAAATGCCGCAGGTAGTTCAATTCTCACCCTATACAGTGGTGAAGATTTCATACAAAAATGATTATCCATTCAAAAGTTATTCAAAAAATACAGAAAACATTAACAGCAAAAAACGCTACTGTGCGCCTTTTTATTTTCTGTCTTTTTTGAATAAATTTTGAATGGATTAATATTTTTTAATGAAACCTTTACCACGTAATAGATTGAGAATTGGACTATCTTTCGCATGTCACATTTACCGCCCCTAGCCCCGCCTACTCTTTGTTAAAAACGTTTTTTTTTGCAAATATTTTCCAATTTTGCCAACAATTTTGAGTTAGATAATTCTAACTGCGAAAATCGGATTTAGCATGTGGAAATCTGAGTCACAGGGTCGCCCAGCCGTTTCCGAGATAAACGCAAAAAACAAATTCTGGCCAAATTCGGCTTTTCCATAATAAAAAAAAATTAGCAGAGGTTTTTACCAATAATTTGAAAAATTTTCATTGCCGGCTTTTAGGGGCTACTTCAATTTGGCCCAAAAATTTTTTTGCGTTTATCTCGGAAACGGCTGGGCGAAAATGGCCCGGGACCCTATAACTCGGATTTCGCCATGCTGAATCCGATTTTCGTAGTTAGAATTTTCTAGCTCAAAATTTTTGGCAAAATTGGAAAAAATTTACAAGATAAACGTGTAAAATTAATAGTGGGCGTGGCAAGAGGCGATGATTGTGAAATGCCGGAGGTAGTTCAATTCTCACCCTATACAGTGGTGAAGATTTCATACAAAAATGATTATCCATTCAAAAGTTATTCAAAAAATACAGAAAACATTAACAGCAAAAAACGCTACTGTGCGCCTTTTTATTTTCTGTCTTTTTTGAATAAATTTTGAATGGATTAATATTTTTTAATGAAACCTTTACCACGTAATAGATTGAGAATTGGACTATCTTTCGCATGTCACATTTACCGCCCCTAGCCCCGCCTACTCTTTGTTAAAACGTTTTTTTTTTTTAAATATTTTCCAATTTTGTCAACAATTTTGAGTTAGATAATTCTAACTGCGAAAATCGGATTTAGCATGTGGAAATCTGAGTCACAGGGTCACCCAGCCGTTTCCGAGATAAACGCAAAAAACAAATTCTAGCCAAATTCGGCTTTTCCATAATAAAAAAAAATTAGCAGAGGTTTTTACCAATAATTTGAAAAATTTTCATTGCCGGCTTTTAGGGGCTACTTCAATTTGGCCCAAAATTTTTTTTGCGTTTATCTCGGAAACGGCTGGGCGAAAATGGCCCGGGACCCTATAACTCGGATTTCGCCATGCTGAATCCGATTTTCGTAGTTAGAATTTTCTAGCTCAATATTTTTGGCAAAATTGGAAAAAATTTACAAGATAAACGTGTAAAATTAATAGTGGGCGTGTCAAGAGGCGATGATTGTGTCATGCCGGAGGTAGTTCAATTCTCACCCTATACAGTGGTGAAGATTTCATACAAAAATATTTATCCATTCAAAAGTTATTCAAAAAATACAGAAAACATTAACAGCAAAAAACGCTACTGTGCGCCTTTTTATATTCTGTCTTTTTTGAATAACTTTTGAATGGATTAATATTTTTTAATGAAACCTTTACCACGTAATAGATTGAGAATTGGACTATCTTTCGCATGTCACATTTATTGCCCCTAGCCCTGCCTACTCTTTGTTAAAAACGTTTTTTTTTGCAAATATTTTCCAATTTTGCCAACAATTTTGAGTTAGATAATTCTAACTGCGAAAATCGGATTTAGCATGTGGAAATCTGAGTCAAAGGGTCCCGGGCCATTTTCGCCCAGCCGTTTCCGAGATAAACGCAAAAAACAAATTCTGGCCAAATTCGGCTTTTCCATAATAAAAAAAATTAGCAGAGGTTTTTACAAATAATTTGAAAAATTTTCATTGCCGGCTTTTAGGGGCTACTTCAATTTGGCCCAAAATTTTTTTTGCGTTTATCTCGGAAACGGCTGGGCGAAAATGGCCCGGGACCCTATAACTCGGATTTCGCCATGCTGAATCCGATTTTCGTAGTTCGAATTTTCTAGCTCAAAATTTTTGGCAAAATTGGAAAAAATTTACAAGATAAACGTGTAAAATTAATAGTGGGCGTGGCAAGAGGCGATGATTGTGCCATGCCGGAGGTAGTTCAGTTCTCACCCTATACAGTGGTGAAGATTTCATACAAAAATATTTATCCATTCAAAAGTTATTCAAAAAATACAGAAAACATTAACAGCAAAAAACGCTACTGTGCGCCTTTTTATTTTCTGTCTTTTTTGAATAACTTTTGAATGGATTAATATTTTTTAATGAAACCTTTACCACGTAATAGATTGAGAATTGGACTATCTTTCACATGTCACATTTACCGCCCCTAGCCCCGCCTACTCTTTGTTAAAAACGTTTTTTTTTGCAAATATTTTCCAATTTTGCCAACAATTTTGAGTTAGATAATTCTAACTGCGAAAATCTGATTTAGCATGTGGAAATCTGAGTCACAGGGTCGCCCAGCCGTTTCCGAGATAAACGCAAAAAACAAATTCTGGCCAAATTCGGCTTTTCCATAATAAAAAAAAATTAGCAGAGGTTTTTACCAATAATTTGAAAAATTTTCATTGCCGGCTTTTAGGGGCTACTTCAATTTGGCCCAAAAATTTTTTTGCGTTTATCTCGGAAACGGCTGGGCGAAAATGGCCCGGGACCCTATAACTCGGATTTCGCCATGCTGAATCCGATTTTCGTAGTTAGAATTTTCTAGCTCAAAATTTTTGGCAAAATTGGAAAAAATTTACAAGATAAACGTGTAAAATTAATAGTGGGCGTGGCAAGAGGCGATGATTGTGCCATGCCGGAGGTAGTTCAATTCTCACCCTATACAGTGGTGAAGATTTCATACAAAAATATTTATCCATTCAAAAGTTATTCAAAAAATACAGAAAACATTAACAGCAAAAAACGCTACTGTGCGCCTTTTTATTTTCTGTCTTTTTTGAATAACTTTTGAATGGATTAATATTTTTTAATGAAACCTTTACCACGTAATAGATTGAGAATTGGACTATCTTTCGCATGTCACATTTACCGCCCCTAGCCCCGCCTACTCTTTGTTAAAAACGTTTTTTTTTGCAAATATTTTCCAATTTTGCCAACAATTTTGAGTTAGATAATTCTAACTGCGAAAATCGGATTTAGCATGTGGAAATCTGAGTCACAGGGTCGCCCAGCCGTTTCCGAGATAAACGCAAAAAACAAATTCTGGCCAAATTCGGCTTTTCCATAATAAAAAAAAATTAGCAGAGGTTTTTACCAATAATTTGAAAAATTTTCATTGCCGGCTTTTAGGGGCTACTTCAATTTGGCCCAAAAATTTTTTTGCGTTTATCTCGGAAACGGCTGGGCGAAAATGGCCCGGGACCCTATAACTCGGATTTCGCCATGCTGAATCCGATTTTCGTAGTTAGAATTTTCTAGCTCAAAATTTTTGGCAAAATTGGAAAAAATTTACAAGATAAACGTGTAAAATTAATAGTGGGCGTGTCAAGAGGCGATGATTGTGCCATGCCGGAGGTAGTTCAATTCTCACCCTATACAGTGGTGAAGATTTCATACAAAAATATTTATCCATTCAAAAGTTATTCAAAAAATACAGAAAACATTAACAGCAAAAAACGCTACTGTGCGCCTTTTTATTTTCTGTCTTTTTTGAATAACTTTTGAATGGATTAATATTTTTTAATGAAACCTTTACCACGCAATAGATTGAGAATTGGACTATCTTTCGCATGTCACATTTACCGCCCCTAGCCCCGCCTACTCTTTGTTAAAAACGTTTTTTTTGCAAATATTTTCCAATTTTGAGTTAGATAATTCTAACTGCGAAAATCGGATTTAGCACGTAGAAATCTGAGTCACAGGGTCCCGGGCCATTTTCGCCCAGCCGTTTCCGAGATAAACGCAAAAAACAAATTCTGGCCAAATTCGGCTTTTCCATAATAAAGAAAAATTAGCAGAGGTTTTTACCAATAATTTGAAAAATTTTCATTGCCGGCTTTTAGGGGCTACTTCAATTTGGCCCAAAATTTTTTTTGCGTTTATCTCGGAAACGGCTGGGCGAAAATGGCCCGGGACCCTATAACTCGGATTTCGCCATGCTGAATCCGATTTTCGTAGTTCGAATTTTCTAGCTCAAAATTTTTGGCAAAATTGGAAAAAAATTACAAGATAAACGTGGAAAATTAATAGTGGGCGTGGCAAGAGGCGATGATTGTGCCATGCCGGAGGTAGTTCAATTCTCACCCTATACAGTGGTGAAGATTTCATACAAAAATGTTTATCCATTCAAAAGTTATTCAAAAAATACAGAAAACATTAACAGCAAAAAACGCTACTGTGCGCCTTTTTATTTTCTGTCTTTTTTGAATAAATTTTGAATGGATTAATATTTTTTAATGAAACCTTTACCACGTAATAGATTGAGAATTGGACTATCTTTCGCATGTCACATTTACCGCCCCTAGCCCCGCCTACTCTTTGTTAAAAACGTTTTTTTTTGCAAATATTTTCCAATTTTGCCAACAATTTTGAGTTAGATAATTCTAACTGCGAAAATCGGATTTAGCATGTGGAAATCTGAGTCACAGGGTCCCGGGCCATTTTCGCCCAGCCGTTTCCGAGATAAACGCAAAAAACAAATTCTGGCCAAATTCGGCTTTTCCATAATAAAGAAAAATTAGCAGATTTTTTTACAAATAATTTGAAAAATTTTCATTGCCGGCTTTTAGGGGCTACTTCAATTTGGGCCAAAATTTTTTTTGCGTTTATCTCGGAAACGGCTGGGCGAAAATGGCCCGGGACCCTATAACTCGGATTTCGCCATGCTGAATCCGATTTTCGTAGTTAGAATTTTCTACCTCAAAATTTTTGGCAAAATTGGAAAAAATTTACAAGATAAACGTGTAAAATTAATAGTGGGCGTGGCAAGAGGCGATGATTGTGCCATGCCGGAGGTAGTTCAATTCTCACCCTATACAGTGGTGAAGATTTCATACAAAAATATTTATCCATTCAAAAGTTATTCAAAAAATACAGAAAACATTAACAGCAAAAAACGCTACTGTGCGCCTTTTTATTTTCTGTCTTTTTTGAATAACTTTTGAATGGATTAATATTTTTTAATGAAACCTTTACCACGTAATAGATTGAGAATTGGACTATCTTTCGCATGTCACATTTACCGCCCCTAGCCCCGCCTACTCTTTGTTAAAAACGTTTTTTTTTGCAAATATTTTCCAATTTTGCCAACAATTTTGAGTTAGATAATTCTAACTGCGAAAATCGGATTTAGCATGTGGAAATCTGAGTCACAGGGTCGCCCAGCCGTTTCCGAGATAAACGCAAAAAACAAATTCTGGCCAAATTCGGCTTTTCCATAATAAAAAAAAATTAGCAGAGGTTTTTACCAATAATTTGAAAAATTTTCATTGCCGGCTTTTAGGGGCTACTTCAATTTGGCCCAAAAATTTTTTTGCGTTTATCTCGGAAACGGCTGGGCGAAAATGGCCCGGGACCCTATAACTCGGATTTCGCCATGCTGAATCCGATTTTCGTAGTTAGAATTTTCTAGCTCAAAATTTTTGGCAAAATTGGAAAAAATTTACAAGATAAACGTGTAAAATTAATAGTGGGCGTGTCAAGAGGCGATGATTGTGCCATGCCAGAGGTAGTTCAATTCTCACCCTATACAGTGGTGAAGATTTCATACAAAAATATTTATCCATTCAAAAGTTATTCAAAAAATACAGAAAACATTAACAGCAAAAAACGCTACTGTGCGCCTTTTTATTTTCTGTCTTTTTTGAATAACTTTTGAATGGATTAATATTTTTTAATGAAACCTTTACCACGCAATAGATTGAGAATTGGACTATCTTTCGCATGTCACATTTACCGCCCCTAGCCCCGCCTACTCTTTGTTAAAAACGTTTTTTTTGCAAATATTTTCCAATTTTGAGTTAGATAATTCTAACTGCGAAAATCGGATTTAGCACGTAGAAATCTGAGTCACAGGGTCCCGGGCCATTTTCGCCCAGCCGTTTCCGAGATAAACGCAAAAAACAAATTCTGGCCAAATTCGGCTTTTCCATAATAAAGAAAAATTAGCAGAGGTTTTTACCAATAATTTGAAAAATTTTCATTGCCGGCTTTTAGGGGCTACTTCAATTTGGCCCAAAATTTTTTTTGCGTTTATCTCGGAAACGGCTGGGCGAAAATGGCCCGGGACCCTATAACTCGGATTTCGCCATGCTGAATCCGATTTTCGTAGTTCGAATTTTCTAGCTCAAAATTTTTGGCAAAATTGGAAAAAAATTACAAGATAAACGTGTAAAATTAATAGTGGGCGTGGCAAGAGGCGATGATTGTGCCATGCCGGAGGTAGTTCAATTCTCACCCTATACAGTGGTGAAGATTTCATACAAAAATGTTTATCCATTCAAAAGTTATTCAAAAAATACAGAAAACATTAACAGCAAAAAACGCTACTGTGCGCCTTTTTATTTTCTGTCTTTTTTGAATAAATTTTGAATGGATTAATATTTTTTAATGAAACCTTTACCACGTAATAGATTGAGAATTGAACTATCTTTCGCATGTCACATTTACCGCCCCTAGCCCCGCCTACTCTTTGTTAAAAACGTTTTTTTTTTTTAAATATTTTACAATTTTGTCAACAATTTTGAGTTAGATAATTCTAACTGCGAAAATCGGATTTAGCCTGTGGAAATCTGAGTCACAGGGTCCCGAGCCATTTTCGCCCAGCCGTTTCTGAGATAAATTTTGCCAAAAGTTGAGCTGGAAAATTCTAAGTACGAAAATCGGTATCAACATGTGGAAATCCGAGTTATAGGGTCCCGGCCCAATTTTTTTTCTTTTTTTGTATATCAAAATAAATTGTTATAAAATAAAATATTTAAAAATTTTTATGTGGGCGATAAGTGAAATTGAGAAGCATCTAATGTCTGTTTAGTTACAGAGATATTATATATTTTTTATCTATAATACTTAAAAAAATTGAGGTCAAAATTTAGTTAAAAATGTTTTATCTGATAAATTTTCCTTAGTACTCTTACTTTTAAAAAAGCAATATTAATTTAATTGACATTAATTCTGCAGAACTTACGGACAAGGCATACACACATATATTTTCAATTTCGTATCCGTAAACTAACATTCGTAGTCAGTCATACGTTTATACAAAAATGCTGGTTTGTTTTTAATAACTGATCAAATTTGCCTGTATATGATTTTGTCTGTCTATAAGTCCACTTTGTGTACTTGTGGGTGTGTAGGTGTGGACTTACTTGCTTTACTATTTTGCTGATGATATGATTTTTGTTATTTTGTTTTTTATAACACCGCTATTGATTTTTCAAATAAAATCTCATACTTTTAATGCCTCTGCCATATAACCTATTAAGCTTTTCACACAGCTTCTCATACTATCATACAAATTTACACATTCATCTGAGCTGTAACAGAAGCACATGGACAAACAAATGCATATTAAAATCTACTATTTGTAAAATGGTAGCACTTAAAGAAATTAAAGGAGGAGACGAAAAATAATGATATTTTCACTCTTAGTAGCTCGGTTTCAGTTTGAAGTCCACACAATGAGATTGATTGAAATTAATTATTTTGTGGACAAGTTGTTTCTTTAGGCAGTTCATAGAATTTAGTTTTTTCTTCTCTCTTCTGAAGTAGTCGATTTGGCTTAAGATTGCTATCTAGTCATATTTGATGCGTTTTCACATTCCTATCCCAACTACTATTATTATTATTACTAAGGTAAGTCTAAAGGATCTTTTGTGCTGTTACAAATCTAGGTCTGGAATGAAGCCTATTAACTTATTCAGTAAGAGCTTTCCTACTTCTGGTAGTCAACAAGAAGTTTCCCCCAAGTCTTGGCCTACGAGACCCTAAGGTCGGACAGTAGCTACACCAACTAAATTTACTTTGATTCTCTTTTAACCAGCGTATTGCTGCTAACTAATTTTTATGATTTTCAGCAATAATGAAAGATATCTTTTCACATTAAAAAGCGGCTAGAGATGTTAGCGTATTAAGAATAGTATATGCGTGCTTAGATGTGAGTGTGTGGGTGTATGGGTGCGTGTTTTAAACAATAAAATTAACAAAACCTTATGAAGTTTTGATAATTAAGCTGTCATTTTTAAAAGTGGTATAAGTCCACATTAAAAAAAACTGGTTTGCAATAGTTTAAATAGTAAATATATAGACACAATTTTGATAAAATTACCACTTTCTCAATTAACAATTCAATTAATAAAAATATCCAATCTGCCTGCTTAAGCGGAAAAATTAAGTAAACAAATATAAAGTCGCCTAAAAATTAAGGTGATTATACTTAGACAGTACAGACAGATAGCATGCTGAACGCTAAAGTGTGTTTTTGCGAAATAATTTTGTTTATTGTTGAAAAAATTAAAGAAAGAAAAAAAAAGAAAGCAATGAAAAGCTAATTCAGAGCAACCAAAATTTAACTTAATGATTTCTAAGTGGTACCAGTGATTTTGTCTCAGTGTAGATGGCATTTAAAAAGTCATATAGTTATTCCGGTATATTTATTGCAGCCATATATGAGTGTGTGTGTAAATATAAAAGAGAGTAGGGAGGCTATAGTTGAAAGCCTGAATGAGATGAAAGGATTTTACCTTATGGATACTGGCTGGATTTAGTGTTGAAAAAGTCATTAGTGTAGCTATAGAGCGTAATGTATAATGCCACCATTTTCATACATATTGCATGATGATGACTTTATAAATGTATATGTATGTGTGCATCGCACATATGCCTGTGAGTATAAAACAAGCATGACGGTGGCATACATTTGCAAGAGTGCAGAAAGAAACTGTATGCATAGGGAGGCAAGAGACAAGAGACAAGCAAAATAATAGTAATAAAATGTGAAAAAAAAGAAGAGAAAAACTTTACACGGATACTTCTTCAAAAATCTGTACGCAAATAAACTCACACTCACACTCTCATAAGTATTTAATACTAAGCTGCAAGTGTACGTGTATCAGTATAAACCAGTTTTGTTTTCTTTTTTTTACACACACACACTCAAGTATTCATACACATGTCTGTGATTTTTAGTTGCTGATAGCTGCTAATGAAATGCATGTGAATGAACGTTGGGGTATAAAAAAATTAAATAAAAATATGAAAAAAACTCATGCTCTTGTACAAATAACTCGCTGCAATTTAAAACTGACTGGGGTTTTCTTGTTGCCTGCCCGATTCCGTTACGCTACTTTAAGCCATTGAATGTTGACTGTTTTCGTGGCTTAACAACAGACATACACTCATACACACTTACACATAATTGTTGCTACTTTATGTTCCAGCAACACCATACACGCTGATAAGTGTTGTAAGTGAGCGAGTGAGTGAGTGAGTGCTGTTGCCAACAATTTGAAAGAGGACATCTAGAGTTTTTGTTGTTTTGGTTTTTATTTTTTATTTTATGTTTTTAGTTTTTATTTTTCTCTCTTGTTCAATTCATATTGATTTGCAATGTTGCTACTTTGATGAGATTGCAATAACTCCTTGCTGTTTTATTAATATTTTATGTATGCGATGAGATATTTTGTTTTATTTAACCCTTTTATCGAAAAATACTGATAGAAAGTAGAACCAAAATCATAGCGATTGCAAATTACCACTAGCTAAGCTTGTATACTTTTAGGCCACATAATCACCTTTTGTTAAAGTCTTGCATTAAAAGCTAACAATAATTTGAACCTTGGATAATCTCTAATCAAATTATCACTCAATTTAACGTTAAGTTCTAGTTAAAAATAAATTAATAGTACCCACAAAATCCTGGCAACTTTTATTAATGCAACCAAGAGATTTTACTATGACTCATAAGTGTGTCAAGCACAATTTCGAACATTAATACATTAGATGCCGTCAGTCCACTGTCCTGTTCACTACTACACTAAAATTAATTTTTAAAATTTAATGTCATATTTTCTTCTGTGCAAGTGACAACTCTAAAATTTGTCAGCCGTTACTTTTGTTTATTCCGATTATTAAAAATGGACTGCTTTACGAAAGAACAACGCGTTATAATTGTGATGGAGCTGAATAAAGTCAATGTCAATTTTTTGAAGAAAGTCATCTACTCCAATGAAGCGCATTTCCAACTGAATGGCTTAATTAACAAAATCCCATTTTGCTTAAAATTATTAATATAGAATTAAAAAAAAAAGTATAAAAGGTTAAGATTAAAATTTTTTTTTTTTAAGAGTTTACCACTTTGCCTTGCTTTCTCATGTACAACCTGTTTAAATTGAGACCACAGACAACAAATATATACAACAGTAATTGGTCATATGTACGTATGATGAACATTTTTATATCGAGTTGAAATTAAGAATACGTGACCAGCTTATGGTGTTGGAGATGGCTGGAATTTTATTTTCTCAAAGTCTGATATTTTGCAAAATTCTTTGAAGTGCATTTTTTGAATCTAATATCTGACTCTCCAGAGCGCTCTTCTTGAAATTATTATGTTTATATAAGTTAGTGTCCACTTTAATTAAAAATTCCTGATTGCTTTATTCGTATGAAATTTATGTACATTTTTGAAAGCATAAAAACTAAGCCCTTTCCAAAAATTTCGTATTCCTGTTTCAAACAATACATATGCTAAATCTTTCCATATAAATCAAGTGATTAGATATAGTTACAGATAGCAGATAAAGTATTGGGAATATAATCAGGCCTGCAGCAGGTATTTAATGTGGTAAATAGCAGTCATAACGGACTACTGCAGTTTTGTCAATTATGCGAAGAAAATAGTCTTGACATCAAATGTCTACTGTAGATGACTACTGTAGAACACCTTCTTTGTCTGTGTCTGCCTTTATTTTGGAACGTGCTACCTGAAAAGCCTCATTGTACTCTCGACTGGAGCTGTTTGTCATACTGTCTGGTAGACTTGTGCTCCGTAGTTCATTTTAGTGAGTGCTCTTCTTAGTTCAAAAATTAAAAAAGAATACTTCGCTCATTTAGTTCATTTGATCTTTTGTATCTTTATCACTTATACTTTTGATTGTCATTGAATGTCATTTATTATGTAAAATGATATCGAACAGGGGTTGAAAGGAGTTTTTTACGAAAATAGAAAGCAAAACAACAAAACAAAATTAGAAAAATTTTTAATTTTAGTTTTCGATATCTTTTTTATAATATAATTCAAAAAGTACTTTAGACACTATGGCTGAAAAAATATTAAAGTTTAATTGTAAAATCTTAAAATTAAGCTTTTTAGCACGGATAATAAATTTTCTCTTCTTCAGCTTATTTGTTTTAAATACTATTTTTGTAAAATAAAATAATTTGCAACTTTCATTCCTTCGTCATTGTTTTCGTTTAAGTTTAGTTCGTTCATTCATTTAAAATAAATAGCAAGGAAATGAACTATAGCAATTCAAAACACGGACTAGTTCGTTCATTTCAAATGAGTGAATAGTACAATGTGAATAGTTCGTTCGTGTACTACCCAAGCCTACTGTCTGGTAATTGGTTCAGATTGTGATCGATTATTTTCTTTTTATACTTTTTTACTAAATACCCTTCTTTTAGATCTCTGGTTCGTAACGCTCGAAAATCTTTTTATCGCTATCTCTTTTTCTACCTTTTTCTTCTTATACATCAAAGACCCCAAATAAGCCCCTTTCAATTTTTTATTGGGGCGCCCAGTACAGCTTAGCCTAATCTTACGTAACCTGAGAAATAAGATTTCTGAGGCTTTAT
This sequence comes from Thelaira solivaga, assembly GCA_947397855.1. Classification (NCBI taxonomy): domain Eukaryota; kingdom Metazoa; phylum Arthropoda; class Insecta; order Diptera; family Tachinidae; genus Thelaira; species Thelaira solivaga. Next base: position 20,418,139 of record OX377613.1, read on the forward strand.
TTTCAAACAAAAATCCTCGATCGACTAGATAAGATTTACTATTTGTTTACTGGAACAATTTCCACTTGTGGAAGAGAGTGTTACATGTAAAGCGTATCTCAGTAAGCGTGCACTTTTTGACTTGAAAACAAAAACAAGTTTTTTTAAAGTTGTGATTCCTACTAAATATGAATTAAAATATGCTTCAAATGTCCCTTACGGCTCTGTTGAGAAGCCATTACTCTCTTTATGAAATTTTCAATGATTTTTTTTTCAGAGATGTGGCTGTACATTTCCATCTAAATTTCTTCGTGAATACACAAAATTGTATAATTGAGGTCTCAGAAAATATTCATGAAAGCCCTGAAAAATAAATGCACCCACAACGAACAAATGTCTGGTGAGGATTTTTGTCAGGCCTTACTTTTTTTAAGATGAGACCGAAATTTCTGTGACTACGAATGTCATACGTTACAGGGTTATGATAATGGAGTTTTGGTGGCCTCAACTAGACGTCGTAAGTCTGAACGAGATGTTGTTTCAGCAAGATGACGCAGTATGAAATGAAAAACTGTAGTCTTACTGTGATACCCTTTACAATCCAACATGCATTTTCTAAATCTACTTTACCCATAAAATGAGTTTTATTTTAAGAAAAAAATACTAATTTTGTACGTCATCACACAGCGCGTGAATCATTTATTGCAGCATCAAAAAAAAGTGTACTCTGATTTTGTAATTAAAATTAATTTTTGAAATCTTACTCTAACGCAGTTAATATTAATATTCTTATTGTTATCTTAAAATACATATTAAATTGAAAAGCTATAATTTTTGGTAGATCTAACTGCCCCTAACTTTTTAAAACAACTTTCATTTAATACTCGTACTACAACTAAGCATTTTGTGCATAACATTTTGAAAATGTTCCCAAACACTCACGGCTCACAAGTCTTTCAACATTGAATAGCTAACGTAAGATCTACAATAGCTTAAAATCTATTAGAATCCATCAAAATCAATTAAAGTATTAAAATTTGCACTTTTCCTGGCATTTTTTTTTCTAACATACACAGATAAACAAACAAACAAAAAAAAAAAAGCAGACGAGTCAGGAAAATCATTTATGTGCTGTGCTTTTACACATTATTAATTATATTTGTCTTTTGCCAGACTGACAGTTCAGCCTTGATTTATGTGGCTTATGGCTCACTTCATGTGCTTCCTTCTTTCTAAACTTAAAGAGGAGAAGAAAATGGGTAGTAGATAGTTGCGTTATGCGTGCAGGTGTGTGTGTAAATGTTTAGGAGAAGAGGTTTTGCGAATTGCTTTCTTTCTCTACAATTTACGAAATTTTTTTTATGTGAGTGCGTGTCTGTCTATGTGTTTGTGAGTGTGTGTGTGTGTGTCATATTTGATAGACTCCAGCCATTAGTTTTATTACTGTAATAATACGAGTAAATAAAAATCGATAAAACGATATCATTATGTGGGTATTAAAATAAATCACGTTTACGCCTTATATATTAAGCCCCTAAAAGCTGTTAGAAAAAGAAGCGTATTTTTTGGGAGGAACTAGTGCTTCACTAATAAAATTAATTGCACATATTCACACACATGTAACTTATGTATATTGTCATACGTTTGCCAAAGAGCCTTAAGGTACATTAAAAAAAATTTTATAAGAGACGTTGAAAAAGTCTCTATCATGGTAACTTATCCAAACTTTTGATAATTTTTTGAAGTTTATGCGATTTTGTTTTAAAATTGAAAAGTACACTATCACTGAGTCATCCTCTGTAACATTATTAGAAAAAAAAAAATATGAAATAGAACCACTTTTGACTTAAAATGCTCTCTTTTGTTTATAAACGGATTTTTGTTTCCGAATAAAATTTTCCTTGCTATCAAATGCCCTAATTCAATAGAAATTTCGATACATGTTATTCGATAATGAGTCAGAGAATCTCAAATGTTGAAAAACTTGCACGTTCAAATAATATTTCACTCGTATACGACCACCTCAAGGCTGCTGTTATTGGTTTGTGCTGGCACTGATTTCGTATTAAACTTTTTCAATTTTATAACCAGAATGTGTTGCTTTGTCTCTTTGCTTTGTGTGTATGCGTGTGTGTTTATTTAAAGATTGATTAAATGCAGAATGAGTCTGTTTACAGAGCGTGTGTGTTAACTTTTATATATCTTCTCTCTCTATCTTTTGCTTCTGCTCTCCTATAATTTTTATAATCTATAAATGTATTGTACTCGTAGAAGTTAATTTTATTTGCTTCCTTTTATTTTTTTTTTTTGGTTGTGCAACATGTGCTTGTGCTGTTGTTTGTGATTTCCCACATCATGTCTGTTATAGTGGTTGTAAATGATGGGGTTGGGTGGGAAAGTTTTTTTTATTAATAAAAAAAAATTCTTTTGCTACACTATAAATAAATTTGGTGACGTTTAAGATTTTCGTTTTTTGCACATACATACACTCAGACACACACTCTATTATTTTTATATTCTTGGCTTTAAGCCACTTTACTTCACATGTGCAGCATAGTCGATGTCGATTTGAAGTAAAAAAATCCACTTGTTACTTAAAAGTGATATTCACACAAAAGGCATCAGAGTTGGAATGTGTGTGTGTGTAGAAAGCTCCATAATAGCATTTGTAACAATTGTTATAGTTTTCAAATAACACATTTATTTTATTTATTTTTTGCTTAACTTTCCCACTTGGTTTTAGCTGTTATTCGTTTGTAATGTCGTCTACAAATTTCTTTGTAATTCCTTGGGTTTGCTTAAATGTACTAGAGTATGTATGTGTGTGTGTCTAAGAAAGTGTTTAAGTGTAAAAGCCAAATAGATGAAGACATTTGTAACAATTGCTTTTTATTGCAATTGACTTGAAATGAAAGTAGTGTGGTTTGTTTGCCAGTGAAACTAAATACAGGGGAAGCACATAATACTCGTACAGTTTAAGCTGAAATACAAATTTTATGCTTTAGTTTCATATGAAATATAAAGAAAATAAATAAAAAAGAAAAGAAAAGAATAAAAGGATAAAAGCTTCAATTCAATTGATTTTCTTTAAAATGTATTATTGAAAGTGTTGTTTACGACATAATTTTTGTAGAGTGTGCATGTGGTTTAAAAGAAAAAAAATATATTTTTTGCTTTCAACTCTTGAATACTCTGAAATATGTATGTGCAACTAAGCACATTGTGCATATGCTAGAAATTCTGAAAATCTGTTAACAAGCTAAATACAGTTGGGAGGCAGTTTTTTTTTCCTAATTGACAGTTCAAATTTATGAATATAAAAAATAGTTGAAATACACAAAAAAGTTGAAGTGGTATAAGTCCAATTTAAAAAAAAAAATAATTATTTTGCGGTAGTGTCAGTAAGATAGAAATAGCATCCAACTAAAATTAACGCTGACTGATTTTTTTTTAAGTAGACTTATACCACTTTTAAAAATAACAGATCATCTTGTACTTTTGAAAGGCCTTTCCAAGCAAGAAAATTACTCACTTGACACCTTCCTTGGCTTTCGTAGAGGCCTGAATCTCAAAATGCCATTTTGAACCATCTACTCACCAAGACTACGAAAAACTGAAATAACATAAACTCTCCCTGTGGATTTAAGGTATCTGAAAAGATCCTCTAAAAAAATCCAATCCTCCATATTCCATATCCATAAAAAAGAAGATGAAGAATTTTTTCCATACTCTCACTCAATTGCAGCATAGAAGCTTCTCTGTTAGAGTCAACTTTAGCCAATTTGTCTACCTGCTCATGACTAATGAAGCCATTGGGTATTGGAACACACATACACACAAGCGATGAAATTCTCTTCAGTACTTTTCATTTAAAATTTCTAGATAAGTTGAGCACTTGTGTTAGAGAACCTGGATAAAATCAAAACTGCTTTGGAATTGGCTAGTACTTCTAAAAAGACTAGCATCTAACTTGATATGGATGCCAGGTCATAATGAATATATAGTCAATGAGAAGTCAGATGCAGCCCAGAACTATTCTGCGTACTGTCTTAGAGCTCTATTAAGCTCAGTTTTAAGAAGTGGCTGGAAACAGAATAGCAGCAGTACTGGCTGAAAACAAAAGGTATCAGGGAAACGAAAACATTCATGCCATTCCAATATCGAAAGAGAACGAATAAATTATTTGGTCTAACCCGGTCAGCAATTCGGAATGTCATGGGATTAATGACTGAACATTGCAGAGTATTGCAACGCTTAATAAATATGAGTATCAGGAAATGACCTCTGCAGGTTATATAACAAAAATTAAAAGACAGCACATACGGTGTTAAGGTAATGGTCTAATTTTGACCATCATTAAATGCAACCGTCAGAAATTGCGTACAATCACCCAAGAAAATCTTTGAATTCTGAATGAATACTAAGCTCAAGGAGAATTTGTAACTTGAGAGTAGTGTCGCAATAAGCCTATTTTGGCCAAAGTGCCCAGGTGACTTGTTGCTGCTCCTCATTCTAAATCTATAGAAACCTGCCTTGTGTTATATGAATCTATTTTAGTGAATTGAAAATAAAAATAGACTTTAGAAAATTAATGTTGGCTAGAACCTGGCTTAAGTCTTATGTTCTCTTCCTAAGTATCCTAACTTCTGACGAATCATATTTTCTGTAAATTTATCCAACAAAATTATTTCAATCACTTATTTTTCACAATTTTTCCTATAGGTTTCTACTTGTACTCTTGCAAGTTCATGCCTGTAGCATAAGCCTTTAAAGAGACGAATACAAAAAAATAAATAAAAATAGAAGAACAAAGAAAAAGAAAAATAATTGAAATGTCATTTTCCTTTACTTTATTTTGCTTTGCTTTGCTTTTGGGTATTGAAAATAATATTGTTTATGTCACTCATACGGCTTGGCTTTGGTTCCATTTTCAACACACTTATTAAGTCTCATACATTTATGGAAAGAACAAGCTTTTGCTGGCACTCTACAATAGGTTCGTTAAAGTTTTTCCATAAATTTGTATGTATGTGAGTTTAGATTTAACAAAAACAACAACTCCATTTTAAAAAAAAAATTTGGAGCTAATTTTAGTAAAATATAGAAACCATTTTAGTAAAAATACGGCAAACATATTTTTTAAAAATGTGTACTCGTATTACTTTCAAAAATAACAGATCATGTTTTACTTTTTTTACTTTGCAAAAATATTTATTAAAATAAAATTTAATGCTCTTCTTATTATTGCAGAAAGATATTTTTCAAATACGAAAGCCAGCAAAATAGAAACTTTAAACGGCTATTTGAATCAATATTTGTCAAGCTAAATGCTGCTTAGATTAAATTCGAGACAACCAACTGGCCATTTAAAAAAATTTATTCATTTTGATGTATTCAAAGTGTGGCAAATCTTTTTATTAATAAAAATATAAGGAAGCTGTTTCTGCAAAACATTTCTCTTTTACAAATAAGTACGACTTATTTCTTAAGTTCTTAGTATTTACTTATTTCTGCTAGTAATTTTACGAATAATATTTTTGTGGAACATATTAACCCTCCAGCTCTTCAACTTATTCGTCTTTTCTGTCCTTTGTTAATTAAGAGTCGGAAAAAGTCCCTTTAATTGAAATGTTCGAAGGTTAAAAGGTTCCATAAAAATATTACTTTACATACTCGTACATAAGTTTTTTGAATGTTTTATAAACCTAAAATAGAAAGTTCACAGGATTGGCATAAATAAAAATTAAAAAATGGAAAAACTTACAGTGCGATTTTTGGGTTCCCTCTGCCATAAGCATTATTTAGAATCTTTTCCTTTGTTTGTGTTACAAATAAATAAAAAAAAGACACAAGCTTGAATATCATATTCTCAAAAGACAAGCAGATTTCTATGCATCAGCTGGCTACTCCAAAGCAAGTAAATCAAATACAGTGTACGTTCAATATTAAGACTTACATAATGTCAGGCTTTTCCGTAATGTTAGAAAATTTGTTTTTTTTGGTTCAGAATATTGTTATTTTGAAAAAAAAAACTTTATTAGATTTTTTCGTACAGTGAAATGATTCAATTATTTGTATTCCCTTATTTCCTTACACTGTTGACCCAAGTAAGTGTAACTAACAACCACTTTGCTTGTTTTTTTTTTCTTTTTTGATTAGTTTGTTTAACAAATTTTGAAATAATTTTATTTTAGTTTTTTAAGTGTAAATTTCTTTAGGTCTTCTTTATCGCTTTCTAATTGAATTTAGTTTCCTTTTTTTTCTGTCTTCTTTTTGATTTCAAAATTATTTCCCCAGGATTTATGCTTTTGACACCTCAAATGCTCAAATGTAAAACTCTCGTATTTAATCAATGTATACAGAATGTGTAAGCTGCATACATACAACAATATTTCAACTGTTATATATGAAAGTGGTATAAGTCTACTTAAAAAAAATATTACGAGTAAGCGGTAATTTTAGAAAAGTAAGGACACAATTTAACTAGAATAACACCTGACTCATTTGTAAAATATGCGGACTTATACCACTTTCAAATAAAACAGTTCATTTATTTATTTAAAAGAGAAAAAATGTTTAAATAATACTGACTTACAAGTTCAGTGTTTTTCTTTTCCTTGAAAGAAAACTAATTTTATGGGTAAAAGGGATTTAAAAAAATGTATGTTGGCTTGCAAAGCGGATCACAGTAAGACTACAATTTTTTATTTCAAGCTGAGACCAAATGTCAATCAGATCCAAGCCATTCAGTTGATGCCACAAGAACTACTTTATCATGGTCCAGTAAGGGCAAAATCTGTGGGTTAATTTATTTTTCATCTATACAATGAGAATTTTCTGAGCCAAAAATTCGACAATTTTGTGTATTCACAAATCCTTTCAGATGGTATTAGCTTCGTCGGAGAAGATGATTTTTCAAAAAATTGCCATTGACTTAACTTTGCTCTTTCAAAATCATAACGAGTTGTTATTTCGTAAAGCGTTTCATTTTTAATAATTGGAATAAACATATGTGACAGCTGCCAAATTTCAGAGCTGTGACTTGCACAAAAGAACAAATATGCTAAATTTGAAAAGTGTGCTCTTACAGCCACATCTAAATTGGCGTGTCAAACGATTTTTATCTGTCAAAAGTTCTCTTTCTTCAAATGTATAAAGTAAACAGAAATAAGGTGAAGCCAGCGCTGAGCGGTTGAAAACTCTAATTTTGGCAGTTCCTTTTTTTAGTGAAGTTGGCTGCAAGAAAATTGTTTTTTTTTTTTGTTATTTTTGTTTTGTCATTGTCATTGAGTAATAACATTTTAGTTAGTTTTTTTTAATCTAGCGTTTTTAACTCTGATTTTATTTGTTTTATTAAACAAGATGAGAAAACCACTGTCGCTCTTATTTACATAACATAAATGATAAACGCTACGCTTGCCCCTAAAATTTAGGCTAGTCTGTTTTTGAGACTACCACTTAATAACTTGTATACAGTCGTATGTGCTTATATGTATATACGTGTGTGGACACTTTTCTGTTTCCTCAAACAAATAGAAAATTAATTTTCAAGTCGAAGTTAAGCTTCAAAGCAACAAAATAACTAGATTTATTTGAGTAAACTTTTTTTAACTTATAGTGCAAGAAAACGTAGAAGCTAAATAAATAATAAAAAAGCTAAAACAAAAATAAATAAATAAAAAAAAACTGAAAAAAAATACAATTCAATATAGCAAAAATTTAAAGAAAAATTAAGAAACTCTAATTTATTTCCCCTTTTTTAAGTTTATTTTTGTTTTTTAATACATATATAAAAAAATTAATTTAATTTTTTTTTTATAAAAATTTTTTTTTTATAAAAATTTTTTTTTTTTTTGTTAAAGAGATCTTCAGAGGCTAAACACAAATTTTTGGTTAAATTATATGAGAGATCATAAACAATTTTTGTTAAAACAATTGAGTACAACTCAAATCCACAAAGCTTTTTGGTTTGTTTGCAGAACACACCTAGAGGACCTGCGTAAAAATGTTACTCACGACCCTCAATTTCGCGCAGGTTTCTTACAACTAACTTTTTTCATCCGTTCTTGACCGACCCTTAAAGTTCTTAAGCTGGAAAAGTCGTATACGAGTATTTATATCACATTCCAAAGAAATCACTAAAAATTCATTAGAAAGTACTGGAGTAAAGTGTGTATCAATTTTCACAGGACGAAAGATTTTTTTCCAAATTGAAAAACACATCAAAATTATTTGATTGAAAAGGAAGAGTGAAGCTTGGAAGCTCGAAAATTATAATACTTTGTTCACAATATAAATAAAACAACGGAACTTTTGTTTTTAAAATAATTTAAAAATTTCAATTGAAGTTGCTTGTTATCAAAGGCGATTATGTGACCTCAACTGGTAATTCTGAGTAATGGCAGTTTTTTGTTAAAACAATTTATTACATTATTAGTGGTTTTTAGTAAAGTTTATTTTTTTCATAACTCATACTTTGTGTTCACACTTGCAACAAAATCAAAGCAAATAAATGCAAACCAAGTTCACAGCGTTCACAGCTTAAATAGAAAAAATTATATTTTATTTGTTGTTGTATATGCTTTGCATATTTCATAAAAGTTTATATTTTAACTTTTGCTTTACAACACCAATCAGCTCGAGTTCGAGAGGGCAATGAAAAAAAGCAAGACAGCAGCAAAAAGTAAAAAAAAAAAAAAACATTTATTATTTTAATTACCCACCATTATGTGGCGTAAAGCATTTTTTCTTCTTTTGAGTGATTTCTAAAGAGTACTTTGAACTTTGACCTAAATCTTAATCAACCAGAATTAAACAGGCAAAGCATGTATTATGCTTGTAAGCGCACTCGTGCTCGTAGTCGTATTCGTATTGAAAAAAAGGGTTTATAGAAGGAATAAATACTTGGTTAAAAGAGGAAAAGTAACAGAAAGAGGAGCTGAAATGAATACATAAAAAATACCACATTAAACAATACAACAAAAGATACATTGTTTAAAAAAAAACAATCCAAGCCCGCTTTCATGTGTTTGTTTGTGTTTATAGTCTCTTTCGAGTTTGAGATTTTGCATTATTTTAGTTTTTAATTTTTCTTTTTTGTTGTATTTTTCAACATTTTATTTTGTTGTTTTTGATATTAAAACCAACTTGAAATCATTGTTTTTTTAATACTTTCTGTACAAGTTTAGTAAAAAGCAGCTTTTCCTGTACATGATTTTTCCGTGACTTTTCTTGAGTGTTTTTTTTTAATTTTCTTTTTCACTTGAAAATCCTCAGCCATAAAAGTTGAAAGTGTGCTCGGATATTTTAGTTTATGAAGATGTTTGTGCAATTTAGTAAAAGTGATGTTTATGATCTGCTATAGAGAGTAAATTAAAACTGTTTTTTTTTTTTTTTTTCTTTAAAAAAAGTTTATATTTTGCAAATTAAAAATAAAAATTATATTGATCACTTGTACCATTTTTATTAAAACTGTTTTCTATATATAACGTAAAAATCATCAGGAGGTACTGAAATCAGAGGCTCGTTCCGTAGAAAATTTTTGTAAATAAAATATTTTTTAACAAAATTACATTTGCAAATCAACATGAATTGGAATTAAGTACAATATTCAGATAAATTTTTAGTATATGAATAAACTCTAGAGACCAGTCAATTTATCTGCATAAATAGCATTCTGCACGCATGTCACATTGGACCAGCCAGACGTTTTATTTGTGCTAACTTGTATCAATATCGACAAAAACAATGATACTCGTAATATGGATAAATATTTATGCACTCGACTTGAGTTGAAATAATTTGATTTACTTTATAATTGTTATCATAGGTTATAATAGTGCCGGGACCTTTCAGATCTATTGTGCAGCCCAAATTCCAACTGCAATCTGAGACTCCTTACGAATATCATTATTGTTGTAGGATTAATCGTATGTAGGTTTTTTTTTTTTGGGTAGGTAGCTAATTCTGGTTGTTACTACTGCTGGGTAGTGGTATACCGACAGTTCTTGTAATTGAGAGAAACGGCAGGAGTCATTCTGTACCACACTGATTTTACTCATGTAGTAGTTGAGTCTACAAAGTAGAGTCTGATGTAATTTTGATTTGGTACGTTCGGAATTATTGGATCTACTTGACTGCTTTTACTTTAGCTCTTCAGCAGTCTTGTAGATTTTTTTTCTTATTTGCAAAGTAAGGCACGAATGCGGTTGTTATGCAGCCCCGCAGAGGCCTATAAACCTATGAGAGGGTATACATGCACTTTCTAGCCAGATAGTTTACTATTGCAGTGCCTATATGCCCGTCATACTTCGGTATCCATAGCAGAAAAATTGCCTATAGCAATTATAAAACAATCTTGAACAGAAAGCTTGCCAATGCAGTTGTTTGATTATCTGAGAAAATATATATTCCAATGCTGTAAGTGCCCTTTCGTAAATAGTCTAGCGTCCACTAATTTCAAGCAAGTGATCAAAACTCGATACTATGGGATAACTAGACCGCCATGTAACTTACTAATTATATTGATTTACAGAGCAGTCATTGATAACAAAACAAAAATTATTTGTATGCAGAGAATCAAATCAGTTTTATTTAAATTTTAGTGTAGCGCACCTTTGAATGTCTCTTGTTTTCTTTCTGAAAATAAATACAGTAAATGTTCTGTTGCTGCTATACTTAACATCACAGTCGCATTCGATCAACATGTCAGCAGTCGTATTAATCATGTCATGTCAACAACAACGCTGTTGAATAAAATAAAAAAAAAAAGATTAAAATAAAACCTAAGCTGAAAACCGAATAGTAAAACTATTGCACACATGGAAAAGGAAAGCAAAAACAAAGAATAAAAAATAAAAGTACGACTACGAGTGCGAGTACATAAATAAAATGCTGGCGTTCTTGTTGAACGTATTAGGAACAGTTAAAATGCAAAAATGAAATTCATGCAATTTATATACGTGTATCTGTGTGCGTGTGTGTGTGTGTGCATTGAAACACATCTAAGCTTATGAAATGAATTGGTATTGCTAACATGCTAAAACAAATTCCTTTATTTTTATTTATTGAATGACTGTCATATAGAGCAAATTTTATTAATAATTTTATTTTAAGTGGGGGATATACACATAAAATTTCAAAAAAATCAAACCAGTGTCGATACATGTAACTTCCATTTAAAAAAGAAAAAATCAGCTGTTGGTCACCTGAAGTAGAAAAAAAACTTTGGCAACTCTATCTAACACTCATAATACACACAAAGGGGAAAATAAATTTTATAAAAATTTACAACTTATACTCGTAGATGTACAACGGTTGTCTACATGTGTAGGATTATATTTAAACATATTTTTCTTAATAAAAAAAAAAAAAATAAAATCTAAGAAAGAAATAAAAAATGAAGGCAATGCTGAAGCTAAAACTTATTACTGGAATTTTATAAATACCCTAATGCAGCATACACGTATAGTGACTTTTACACAGATGCACTGCAACAACTAACAGATACATTAAGTCTAGGCAAATACTTAAATACATTAAAAACGCACATAAAAATGTCTTTTATTAAATGCATATGAGTTTTCTACCTTGTTAACAAGTGTGTATGTGTGTGTGAGAGACATAGAATATATCTTATGCATTTAGTGTTGCATAAGTTCATGTACGGCTGTTATTGAGGCTAAAAAATTTTAAATGAAAAAGAAATATTTTAGTAGACAAGGAATACGCTTATGCTACAAGTATGTATGGCAATTCATAAAAGCTTGCTTTATATGCATGTGTGTGTGTGTATGCAAGACTTTCATCTTTTCATGTCTGCCTGCATGTTTATACTCGTTATAACATGAACATAAGATTTATTTCATTTAATACTTGAGGTTTCTACATTCAGCACAGCAGTGCAATGGTTGCATAAATTCAACACCAACAACTACAACAGCTAGTACTACAATAATAAAATAAAAACAGAAATTATTATTTAGTATATTTAAGTACAAGACTTATTTGCCGTATCTGTATCTGTAACTTTATCTGCATCTTAAATATTCTTCATAATTCTCACACTAAATAAACTAAAAATACATGCTGTGCTAGTCACAAACACAAGCAGGTATCTACACTTTCGCTTTAAAATTTGGAACAAACACACACTTGCAGTCATACAGCCGCACACTTGCACAATTTTTGATGAGAATAACAAAATTATTCTATTTACAACAATGACTACTTGGCTTGTTATGCTCTTCACTACAGGTGGCAAGTGCCCCAAAAAAATATTACAATTTTTTTTTTATTAGAGGGCTTTTCATAAATTATGTAAGTTAATGAGCGACAACCTTTTAAAATGGCGGATTTTTTATAAAATACACACGATAAGAAACGCATAGAAAATAATTTTTAAAAACATTTCACCAAATGGAATTACAAAAGGTTCGCTTTTACGCACGGCGTAAAAATTTATAATAAAATTGTTTACTAATACTAGTTATTTTTACCCAGTCTAACTTGTCCCAATGGATATAAAAATGGGTTTGGCTAGTACAAATTTACACAGCGCCTTAACTTATAGAGTATGCAAAATTATTTATATCAAATTTGAGAGAATTTAATTGAAAAACAGACAAGCAAACATACTAACAATTAAACTGAAAAAAGTTTTATTTTTATGTAATTGTGCGTGTAATATTATTGTTCACTGTAGTTTTTATTATCATTATGGGTTATAATAGCACCGCGACCTTTAAGGCCTATTGTACAGCCCAGTTCCTAACTGCAATCCAAGACTCTTTACGAGGCTCGTAATTGTTGCAGGACTAATCATACTAAGGTCTTCTACGACCCACATTCCACTGCCTAAGCAGCTTATTTTGCGTCTTACCACCGCTGAGCGCTCTTATAGAACATGCCCCAACATTTCCCGTTCTTCCCGAGAGAAACCACAGGAGTCGTCTTGTACCATACCGATTTCTTTTCATGTGATAGCTAAGTCTTCAATGGCCCGTAAGTAGCCCAATGTAGAGATTTATGTCATTTATCTGTCTGTGTTATATAACTATTTTGAGAAAATCTGTTGAATCGTCAAGTCTAGGAAAGGAAATGCATCAAATCTGAAAAAAAATTTCCATAAATATTTAAAAGAGGAATTGCAGACCCAGAGCTAATGATACTTTCAAGACTTGCAATTCTTGTTCAGAATTTCTTACCTGCTTTTATGTACGTAAATCATAATTTTTAGTTCAACTTGAACAGCAGTGACTGCTCTGTTATTTACTGCACATTCATTATTTATACTTACGTTTGTGTTAGTTAAGATACACAGTTACAATAGTTCTCAAAAAAGAGAGCAAATGAAATTACTTAAAATATTGTTTTAAAGTGAATGTATTATGCTCGTAAGTAGTCAAGTTTATTCCCATTTATGCAGGCTTAAACAAACACTTCCATACACACACACATATACACACACAGCCATATAAAATTTTGTATTTTATTTGTTCAGGCACATGAAACACAGTTACAGCATCATTTCTGCCGGTCCGCTCGTTATGGCTGTCATTTGTTTTAAATGTTGCTCCCTGGGATACAAAAGTATGAAAAATGTAGAGCATTTTAGCGCACTGCAGCAAATAGTCAAGCCGTCATACAATTTAAGTTTACTGTTTGTCTTCGAGTTTGCAACATTTGATGGCTGTTGCTAATGTCTGTCTCTGCATTGTGTTGTAGCCAGTATAAGAAAAGGATGAATTAAAAAATAAAATATTCACTAAAAAACAAAAAGGAATAAAATAAAATATTAAATATTAAACAACACGAATGATACACATGACAGAAATAAAATGTTTTTGGCAACATCATTAAGAAAATGCAACATATTTGCTCTCTCATGTATGTGCGTGAATGTGTGAAGGTTAAAGAATTTTTTTTTATTTTATTTTTACTAAAACATAAAATAAAAATTCGGTTAAGCACTAACTTACCGCAAGGGTGCCTCTAACTACAAAGTCTGTGGGTAGCAGGTTCGAATCCTGCCTAAAATCTGGTTGGTTGCCTGTAAAATAGATCCTTTACTACATGTGACCTTTTCCATAAAATAAAATCTACCAAATCGTATAGCATGCGAAATCGATCAAATGAATTTTTTTTATGAAAAAAAAACAGTTAAGAAAATTTGTGTTATTCAACTCATAATATAATTGAAAGAATTAAATTTTAGGCAGTATAATCGAATATAAATTTTTGAACTAAGAAAATTATTTTTTCTGTTTGTGGGAAATCACTGACTAGATTCAAAAAATTGTTACTCAAAAGAAGTCATGTTAGACTCCTAACGTAACACTTTATTGTGATCAAGCATTAAAAATAGAAAAATTAAAAAAAAAAATATAACTAACATGAAATTAATTTCAATAAGAATTAATACTTTTTCAGTCTGATTATGAATGTCGTTGTCGTAGTCAAAATCGCGACAAGCATTCTTGAAAAAGCGCATTTTTTCACCATATTCGAAGAATAATCGAAATAAAAACTTGTATTTCTGGATTTCGAGGTCTTTATGTGTTTACTTTTATATAAAAAAAGCAAAAATTTAATCGTGAAATATCCCAGTGTGCAGCGTTGTCACAACTCACTGTTTTCTCCGCGACGACGACACTATTTATGAGGCGTCTATTATTAAATTTTTTTTCAAAACAAAATTGGTTAATTAAATGCGTTTACACACTTTGTACTTAAAATTTAATTTAGTTCTTCTTTTAACACTCTTTTCTTTTGTTATGGTTACTTTGCAGGCCAACAAAAATGATGCAGCTGATGGTGATGCTAATGCTGACTCGGCTGATGGTGGCAACTGATGCTTAAAAAGTGATGAAAATAAAACAATTTAACTCCAACAACAACAACGACTATAAATTAAAAAATCGAAAAGGAACAACAACAACAACAACGAACACAATATAAATTGTAAACAAAACAGTGGCTATAAAATATCAAGCATTAAACCATAAAATCAACAACAAAAATATAAACTGAATTTAAAAAAAGTGCTGATAATGAAATTGTAAATTTACAACAACAAAAAATCTTAAAAATTATTTTCGCTCAGTAAATCTTGCGGACTAAAAAACAAACGGGATTTGTATGAAAATTTGATTTTAACAAATATCAAAACAAAAAGGATAAAGTAAAATCAGCAATGAAACCCTTATCAAAAATCACACACACATACGAGTAAAAAAAGTGAGAAAAAAACTACAAAAAAAATTAATTTTATTATTAAAAATAGAGTTTTGTTTTCCTTTTTATAAAAACAACCAAACAACAGTGTGTATAAAAAGAGAAAAAAAAGAACAGAAAAAAATTTCTTAACTGAAAATAGAATTCATAATTTTTTTTTCTTTATTTTTCTAACATAAAGAAAAAATGTAATGGAAAAAAGTGACGTTTTAAAAAAATGGATTTCACCAGCCTTTTTAAGGCTGCATTGTTCCTGTATGTTGTCAAAGGTAAGTACTACAAAAAAAAAAAAAAATAAAAATAAACAGACACAAACTACACAAATGCATTTTGTTATATTTAAATACTTAAAAAAAAATTTGTTTTTTAAATTAAGCCCCTGGTCGATTTGATTGACAATAGTTTAAATCTAATTCGTAGTTTACGGAGATACAAAAACCGCATGTTGCAAGAAGTTTCGATTAATCTGATTTTTATTTTTTTTCTATATAACTTTTTAATGAATTAATAAATCTTTCAACATGTGGCAACATTTTTTTTTTTTAATTTTGCACAAACCCTTAAAAAGTTATAAGCGCTTTTCTATTTAAAACATTTCAACTTGGATGTGGCATGTGATACCAAAAGTGGCATGCGGCAGGTAGCCCATTTCCAACTTTGTATCAGGCTGCAAGTCTCATGCAAAAAGTTGTAATAAAAAATAAAATTTTATTTGTAAAGATCCACCTACTGCTGGTTCTGTTAAAATTTAATTGTCGGGCAGTTGGATTTTGCTTAACTTTTGAATGATAAATATTTTTTAAAGAAATTTGCACCATGTTGCAGAGTCAAAAAGTAGATTAATAGCAACTTGCTACAAATTTTAGTTCTACAAAACAAAAATCGGACTCGGCATGCTGAGAAATTAAACACAGCATCCGCGGTTCATTTTCGCCCAGTAATTTTCGAGATAAAAGCAAAAAAGACACAAGTTCTAACAAATTGTGTTTATCCGTATATGTCATCGTAGTTGGCGAAGAGCGAGCACCGTTTTATTATACCCTTCACTGTAAGTAAGAAGGTCATATATAAGTTTGTGATTTCGCTTGTAATTTCTACACAGTACAAGGGTGTCCCAAAGTATATATATTCTGAATCTTTCTGAAGCTAGTGACTAACATATATTAGTACACCAATCTCTCAGTTGTTTCTGTCCTACTATTGCTATTGAAATTCAGACGAATCGGTCCATAAATGGCGGAGTTATGATTCAAAACTGCGGCTACCTTTATTTGCGTAATTTGTCTAAAATACAAAACTGAAAAAAATGGTATGAAGTTTTATCAGAAATAACAGTCATAATGACAGTAACGTACCTATTGAGAAAGTTGACACAAAGTTAAAAAAACTATCAATGGAACTCCATTTAATTTTTTTTGGAACATTCGTTAGAAGTTGTCCAACTTTAGTACTTTGCATTAGCAGAAATGTACTGTATGAGACAAAACCCATAAGAAAACATGTATTTGAAGTTAGTTGTTGGTTGAAAAAAGCGAATCGTAGATTTACTTCTTTTAGCAGATAAAAGTATAAGTCAGAAAAGCAAAACTAATTAAAAAAGAAAAAGCTTCAGGTAATATTTGAAATCGCCGCCTTAAAATTATTTAAAAATAATTTTCTGTTGTTCGAATCAAAATCCCTTGTGTAGTACTAGAATCTGAGCACTTTGTGTCGAAAGTGAGGCTATAAATAATCTTCAGCCTTTCATAAAATATTGAAAGGAAACACAAGTGCAAGGTATACGAGTATACTGTGGTATCCGATATAGATCGAAATTTACATATAAATTGTATTGAAACGGTGCTGTTGGCAACCATACCAAACCTTTTAAAATAATATATTTTGTTTTCAAGAGAACTATTTTACAATTTGTCTTCTCAAAGGTCCATTTTAATTTTCTACTAAATTTTTTTATTTTTTCATTCCATCTTAGCAAACCAGCAGCAAAGTTTATCTAAAGAAAAAACACTAAAAGCAAGTCTTAAGAAAAACACTAAAAAAAAAATTTATTCATTAAAAAAAACCTAAAGGAAGTGAATAAATTAAAAAAAATAAAAGCAGGAAAATAAACGTTCACTAAAAAAGAAGGGAAATGAAAGAAAATATAAAAGGTTTTCTTTTATTTCTCTTTTTATATAGAAAATTATTAAAGGCTTAATACTTACTCACACACACAAGCACAAGTTAAAAATCTTGTATTCATAATAATTAAAATGAAAAAAAATCGGTTTATGTGTTGATGTTTATGTTTGTGTTTGTGTCTAAATGAGTAGTTGCATGTCAGTAATGAAACAATCAAGTTCAACAACACGCCCTCGACATGTGAATGACCTCAAAAATGTCACCAACAAACTACTAGTTGAAATTTTACAGCAACCAGCAACAGGAAAAGATGTTACAAGCTTAGCGTTTATTTTCCCTTTATTTAAGGGGTTATTTATTTTTTTACTAAATTTTTACTAAAAAAATATTTTTTTTTTTTTTGATAAAAATAATTTTCATAAAAAATCTAAAATTAGCTAAAAGGAGCTCATATAAGATTAGCTTTTAATTTCATTCATATTTAACTGAATCTATCACTTAGTATTAGTTACAATTTTGTTAGCAACAAATGTTGCCACATCTAGCAAACACCTGTTTCTTTGTCGTGCTTGACTGCAGGGGTAACACTGCTGTATGCGTTTATTGATTTTTATTAAATAAAACTAATTTTGTTTAGAACTTATTCACTTGTGGAAAAAAATTGTAGATTTTTGTTTCCTTATATTTTAAATAATTTTTTGAAAATGAAAAATTAATTTTTGATAAAGAAAGTTATGACTCTATATGTTAAGAGAATGTTGTTGATATAATGGGTAATAAAAATTTTTAAATAATAAATTTTATTTCTATATTTTTCTTGTTTATAGAATTGCGCAATTTTCAAATACAGTGCACGATTTTTATAAGCCCAACGTAAGGGAAATTGAGAGAAATCAGATTATTTTCATATTGAAAGGAGCTATTGGACCCATGGTGTCAATGTTGCCCCTGCAAGCAAACACGCTAAAAAAACACATTCGCTGGATGTGGCAATATTTGTTTCTAACAAAGTAGTGCTTGTTACTAAATGATTGATGCACTTAATTGTGAATAAAATTGAAAGTTGTTTATCGACTTTCCTAAAATACAGCTTGCAAAAAAAAATTTCGATATTTTTTCAAAAAAAACAAAGGGGGTAGTCCATGGTTTTTTTGGCTAAAAATATTTTTTTTACACCATCTGAAAAAAAAACAAAATTTGAATTAAAGACAAATTGGTTCTCTATCCAACGCAATAGAAATCAAGTTGATATCTACAGCACTAAGCAAGTTATGACTCAAAAAGTAACCAGTTCTACTACTGCTTCTGGTTACCTTTTTGGTCATAACTAACACTTTCGTGTTCAAAACGATTACAAATGCATGATGTTTTAATTGCAACTGAACGAAGTTGAGTTGTAAACCGTAATAGGGGCACTGACAATTTTGAATTAATAGTGAATCACTCTTTCTTACTTTTTTTTCGAATGTTTTAGAATTGAGATTCAAAAGAGATTGAGTTTAAAAATTCAAAAGCGCCCATTTTTAAACTATACAAATCTTTTTCTTTAGTTGGACTTTTTCTTTATCACGTCTCTTCATAATTATTCCATTTTATCAATGTTGTAAAACACATACGTTATCGTTCTTCAATTAATTTCGTATCGAGTATCAGGATTAGAAAAACTGGCACTATCGAAATTTTGTTCGTGATTTTAGTTTGCTTTATTTTGAATGGAAGCGTTTGTAAAGGGTGTCGCATTTTTCATTTCATGTTGCAATAAATAGATTGTTTTATGAGCTGTGTGGTAAGTGTCGCCGTCTTGTCACAAGAACTAAGTTATCATGTTACTGCAACGAATGCCGTTCACAGTCACCGCAATAAGGCTTGACTCGTTGTGAGTGCATTTATTTTTCATGGATTGCATGAGGATTTTCTTTGCCGCACATTTGACAATTTTGTGTATTCACGAAGCCATTCAGATAGAAATGAGCTTCTTTGGAGAAGATTAGTTTTTTAGAAAAATTGACATTGACTTTACTTTGCTCCATCACAATTATAACAAGTTGCTCTTTAATAAAGCGCTACATTTTTACTAGGCAAAACAAACAAGTGTGACGGCTGTTAAATTTCAGAGTTACCACTTGCACAAAAAAATAGCACTAAATTAAAAACGGAGACACCTATTATTTCATTTTACTTTATTGTGATTTCGATTTTATTCATTATATTTTCTATTTATGGCTGCTTCAGTGGATATAATCAAAAACAAAAAAATGTAGACAAGAACGTTGTCATTTTTAAAATTCTTTTCAAACTTCTCACTTGTTTTAGTCAACAAAACCCTCATTATAGATGCATTAAAATGAGTAAAAGACATAATGAAATGTTGAAAATTACAGACTATTGTTTTATGGTTTCAAAAAAATAATGCTGATGATGATGTACTTTTTTTTGTCTTTTTAGTTTTGCAGTCTTTTCTTTTATACTTTGTATTGTATGTGTGAATGTATGCAAGTATTTTATGCAGTTCAGTTTTATTTTCTACAAGAAAAATCTTGTTAAAAATCTTATTTTACAGCGAAATTATACAAACACATGCAAGCACACCGCTGTAAACTTACTTTACTTTTCTTTATTTAAGTATTTTTTTTTTTGTTCTTTCTATTTACACATTTTGAAATAAATGAGTGAGAGAGAGTGTGTATGTAAAATAGGTGAGTGGTTTTCCCTGGGAATTTATTCACAAGTTAAAATTCATAAATACAACATTTTACCGCAATGTAGTCGCAAGTGTATTACAAGTATTTTAACACACAAATATTAAAAAACACACACACATAGACACACATAAGCCCCATGAACACAAAGTGCTCTTTTGCTAGCTATTGCAACATTTAAAAAGTAAGAAAGAATGAGAGAAAGGAAACTTTAGAAATTTTAAAAATAATGAATAAATACATTATGTCATCGCCATGCTAAGAGTATTTGTTACACTTTTGTTACTACAACAACAATACAATAATAAAATGAATGAATGCAATAACATGATGAATGAAGAATAGCCATCATCATCATCGTTTTTAGCAACAGCAACAGTAACATGAACAGCAACACCATCACCTACAATAGAAACAGCAGAAAAGCAAATAAATTTAACAAAGATAAAAGAAAATGTGTGCTGTTCACTCATTCACTCATTTAACTTTACTTGCATTGATGAAAATGGCAAAAGTTTGAAAACTTTTGCATTTCAAAAAGTAAAAAAAATTTTTTCAAAAACAAGCACGGAAATTTGGAAAAGCAGGAATCTAATGTGCTGTTTTTATAACACAAGCGATCAATTCGACTAACAAATTTTTATGAAAACCACCCAAGATCTTGAGTTCTTTTCATATAAAATTTCCAGCCAAGTTGATCGCTTGTGTTATAAAAACAGCACATACATAAATCTTAATTTTTGTCCCAAATTTTTATTTTGATTAATTATTTTAAACTATAATTCACATCATCAGTTAAGACATTCCAAACTCACAATTTTTAAGCAAATTAACGTCACATATTTTTTCACGGCCTCTCAATTCCACTAAAAGTTGTTTTGAGGGGAAAAAATTATAAAATTCATACGCTTATTTGGCTTATTATCGTCTCTTTTTGTGCAAACAACTTGCCTACAAATTTAGTATCGCTGATGACAAAAAAGGCACCAAAAAATCCATGCAATTAAAAAGGCACTAACTCGAAAATGTACAGCCTAGAAAAGCACTAAAAATAGTGTTAAAAGCCCTAATTTTTGACAACGTCGTGTGTGCTGTTCACTCTTTTAACTTTTCTTGTAATGATGAAAATGATAACAGTTTTTGGCTTTGCTAGAGATATTTGTCACAAGCAGAATATTTTTTAAAAAGCAGCAATTCGTGATCTTTTCAAATCACTCACGCTCTCACAAAAAAAATATCCAATGACTCTAAAAATTTAATAAAATTTCTGTCTTACTAAGTAGTTTTAGAGCGCTACAACTTTAGAAACCTTAAGATTCCTAACGGGAGTTGATTGCGGTCTTAGACTCAGCGCACTTTCTGTGGTTTGCAAGTCTAAACTACAAAACACATATACTTTGTCCAAAAATTGCCTTTTCCATTTCTGGTAACAATCAAACGCTGTACTTGCATTTTAAAGCTATAAAAAAACCTAAACTTACCTTTGTCTTTTTTTTTTGCTTAATAATTAAGGAGTGCAACAAACATTTTGAATGATTTTATTAGATTCCACTAATCACACGCTATCACACTTAACAAGTTAATGATTAATTTTTACTTAATTTTATAACTCACAAAAGAAAAGAAACATATACAAGTACGCGTATAGTGAGATGAATGGTCACAAGGTATTTGCGAACTGCAAATTCAAGTTCTAGTTACTGATCAAAACCAAAAATTGTGTCTCAAGTCTTTTGATCTCTACGAAACTGGAAGTTCGTGTTCCAAGGCTTTTACTTCTTTTCAAAACTACAGTTTTCAGATACGATCTTTTGATCGCTACGAAACTTCTGAACAAATCTGAAGTTTGTTTTTTAAATCTTTTGTTTTCCACAAAAAATTCTTGTAAGAGTAACCCACCTGTGCGTCAGTGTTTGTACAATAATTTAGGAAAATTTATATTAAAGTGGAATTAATAAAAAAGCTTGGCAAAATGTAGAAGTACAAGTACACAATTGAACTTACTAAATAGCACAAATCTTTATATAAAGTGAATATGATTTTCAGAATATACTCGTAATTCTTGAAATTTTTCCAAAGCCCAGGATATTCTTTAGGAATAATTTCTCTTAATATTTCAATATATTCAAGTTATGTTTAAGAGTTTTGTGTGATAAACTAAACTTCGTTCACGAGGTAGATTAATGTCATAGAAACTTTTGGAAATTTTGTTATTCGGCTTTAAATCTGCTTATTATAGAATTTAATGAATGATGGAAATAAAATGCAAAAGGATATTTACGCTAAAGGTAAACCTGTTACACAAAAAAATTTTTTTTTTTAAATCCAGTGCAAAATGTCATTATTTTTTCAGTGTACCTGAATAAAAGTCGTCTTTACGTTTTATATTTTATTCGCAGTAAATAATAATAACTTTTTATGTACACAAAAATGAAATCTATGCTAATAAGGAAAAATCGCTCAAGTCGACTTGAGTAAAAATTGACTTGTTGTCGCAATTAACTCCATAATTTTATTATTGCGGTTGAAAGATATTGGGGTGATATATTCCAAAAGGAACGAGCTGGAAATGAAGGCAATACGGTTTTCAAAGAAGAAAAACTCTTAAGACTTATATTCTAAACTTGTACTCCTCTAAAATTACTTAATGAGACATAAGCGGCTTTTCCATATTGCCACAAAAATACTTATTATCCCTTTATTTTTCTGTTACCCCTTAAGTTAATTAAAAATAGATGCAGCAGTTAAGTGTAAATTGAAAAGGGTATTTAAATGTTCTTAAGTAAATTCATTAATTCAACAAAATAAAATTTTATTTATAGATTATCCCCAAACAACTACAACAGCTTTTGCTTATCTTTACACAAAAAACCTGATCTAATCGATTTTTTTTCTTTTTGTGTCATAAATTATAAAAAAAAAAACCTGTCAAAATAATTTTCAACTGAAATTGAGTTTTAATGTGAAATTTATGAACCCTACTTTTGAGAAATAATTGTGCAGGTAAAAACAAAAGTCGTAGAAAAAAGGAAACTAATTAAAAACAAAATCCATTAACTTCCATTTTACTTTTCGTGCAAATTAAATTCAGCTAAAAAGCAAAGTAAACGAAATGCAGGCGCTTCTATAAAATGTTTTAATGTTTCAATTTTTTTTTTTTTTGTTTTTTAAGGACCCCAGAAAAAAAGTTGTTGAAATTATTATATTAAATTAAGCGCCTTTTTATAGGCAACAGACTCAAGAATAATAATAAAAATCAATTAGTTTAAGACAACATTAACTGGAGAGAAACCTAAAATATAACAACGCAATTCCTTTTGCTCTCTTACACTCACACTTACATATTCCCCCCTTTCTCTCTTTTTTTTTTGTTGTTTCTTAGTACACACATTTATATAACCCACCCTCAAATTTAAGACTTTCTTTGCAACTGCTTACGTTAATTTTTTTTTTTAAATATTTACAACTAAAGGGTGTCACAACAAGAACGCAAGATTTAAATTTGGCGCCATTCGAAGTGTCATTGTTTGACATTTGAACAATTGTTATTGTTTGTTAGTAGAAGGTACGAGGTTAGTAAAAAATTGGGTATTGGAGAGACAACATGAAAATGCTGATTTCGCCGATAAAACCATCCTCAGTGACGAGGCCCATTTCCATCTTGATGGCTTCGTCAATAGGCAGAATTGTCGCATTTGGGGTGAGGAAAATCCTCGAGTGATTCACGAGAAGCAAATGCATCCTCAACGTGTCACTGTGTGGTGTGGTTTTTGGGCTGGAGGAATCATTGGACCTTTTTTTTAAGAAAATGAGGCAGGTCAAGCGCAAACAGCCAATGGTGTTCGGTATCGTGAAATGATAACCATTTTTTTCTTACCTAAAATTCAAGAAATGAATGTGGAGGGCTTGTGGTTTCAACAAGACGGCGCCACATGTCATACAGCCAGAGAAACAATTCAATTGCTGCATCAGTCATTTATTTCAAATTTATATCTTGCGTTCTTGTTGGGACACCCTTTACAACTGTATTAGTGTGAGTGTTTTAAAAGTGTTTGGTATTCTATTTTCATATCCTTCACAATAAGTGAAAAGATTGTCATCCGATTGAAATTTCTACACCATACATACATATGTCACCCTATACATTTATTCTGGATCCTAATAAATAGCGGAGTCGATTAAGCGGTTTAACCACATTAAATAAGAAATAAACAACAAGATAAAAAAGGCTGCACTAGAAAGGAAGGGGTTGCCTTGTGCTTGATAGCGAAGAACACACATCGTAAGAAAATTTATTTAATAAAGTTGAGAGGCCAACCATTATTTCACAGATTTTTATCTGAAGGAAAATACACACAGCTGAGAGGGCAACTGGGTGGGATATACATTAAACCCTCAGTCAAAAGGTGAGGACAGAACAAAACATAATATATTTAATCAGGACTTGGATAGGACTGAGCATATCTTAGCCAACCGAAGATACGTTACACAGTCAAATATTTATTTAAAGATGTTTGGCTTAAAAAATATTTGGAAATATTTTAAATGAAATTCAATTTATTTTACATTCCTATTGGATATCTTTTTCATTTTATTGCTTTTCAAATTAAGAATATTTTCTTAGATCTCCTTAATTTGAATTTTTTGAACTGAAATTAATTATTTATTTTAGGAAAGAAAAAATACGCATTCACAAAGAAAATTATTTTAATCAATATTTTTCATTTCATTAATATATTTTTTAATAAATTTTTTTAAGAATATTTAAGACGAATGTGCAAAATTAAATATATGAAATTTTAAATACTGCAGTGAAGGATATAAAAGACTGGTCACAGCCGAATGTAACTTATTTAAGAAAAGAACTGATTATTTTTAGTAAACATTTAAGTAATTTTACCTGGAAGCCTATAAAGTTACAAGTTAAGCCAGCAAAGACATTTTATTTAATTACATTTTTCTTTTATATTAATTTTCAGACGAATTATTTATAAAAAAGATCTGCGGGAGTTTTTTCACTTTTCTCTATTCTTCAATAAAAAAAAAATCGTTAAACTTAAAATGGAAAGGCGGTAGGCCTTTCAGTGTGAACGGCCTGTTAAAACATAAAAAAAAATTATTATAATTTTTGTTGGCCTACGCAGCCACTGAATTTATTTTTTGAAATTGATTTAAATTTATAAATTTTATTTTGTACTAAAACTCGGACTACAATTATTTATTTATTTATCGACTCTTATTAAAACTAGTCATTTTAATAAGAGAGGACAAGGGTCAAACAAACGTACAAATAAATATTTTATTTTGTATTTCCATCTGCCAACAACATGTATTAAACCCTATAATAAAACAGTATTTACATTTGTCTTTAACATTTAGTACATTTCACCAATCACTTAAACAAGTCATCTTAAGATATTGTACCTTGATCTAATGTGATTTCAATTTTAGAACTAATTGTGTCAGAGGACACATTCTGAAAGCATGTAAATGAGAATGTCTATTGAACCTTTTAAAAGATAGAGATAAAAAAATGGCTTAAAAAAGGTCTGAAATACTAAGAACTATTTAGTTTTACCGCTGGGGTCCCGGCAGTAAATGAATAGCCAAAAATAAAATTGTTACTTAATATGATTTAGCTACAGTTTTCTTATTTGAAATTTATTTAAAAATAATTTTTTTCTGTGTTAATATTTTGTTTCATAAGACATAAATAAATTATTTGCCCTTCAGTGTATTTGTTTTATTTTTTTTTTTAATATTCTTGATCATAGTGATATAAGAGAACACACATACCAGAGACGAAAAATTTTAATTAGAACTTTTTTTTTGCTGTTGCATAGTGTTATTATATCAATTTAAGTAGTCGGGAAACTAATTCTAGACAACTAGCTCCCACACAACACATGCATATATATGTACATGCATATAATACTAACCACATGGCTATCATTTCCCTTTTCCCCAGTCACATTCACAACCAACATGTTCTTTTGAAACACTTTGTTCAGCACTTTCCACAGAGTTACTATTTAGCAATAATTTTAATTGTAAAAAGCATTCTCAAAAATGTAGAGGCCAAATCGTGGCATTATATCGAGCAACTTCTATCGTTTTAATTTTATATTGAATTCGACGATGTGTCCTTTAAAAAAAGAGTATGTATTTGTAAATAGGGAGCTTTACATCCCTGCAATTTATTCTCATTTATGTATGTAGAGTTGTATAAATACAAACGAACATTTTAAATATATTATTCATTGTAAATTATTTTCATGGAAATAATACTTTCAACCATTAGCTTTTGCTATTGTTTCTAGTAGATGAATCCTTTCTTGTTTGTGTATATGTGTATGTGTGTGTGTATGTGTGTCATTCAGTATATTTATTTATTTGATTCATGCAAACATCCTGTGTCTGCTTAGATTTCCTTTTAAATGCGACTTAATATGTTCGCAGAGACGTTTGTATGCTTTTCCAGCTGTTTTCTTACTGCTTTCTTTTGTTGTTCCTTTCTTTCATAGGAAATCTTTTTTTAGGTTTAAATGTTGAGCAAAAACTCTATTAAATGTGTATTTATCTAACCCTTTAACCTTAAGTTATGAAAGAATCGCAAGAAAAACTTATGTAAATTGAAAAATAACAGCAAAACAAAATTTTTTTTCTTTTGAAAATAAAAAAATTTGTAATTTGAATTAAAAAATTGATTTCCTGTACATAAAAATATTAAGCAGGACCCGTTCTTTTACCTGTAGAATTAGTCTGAATTAGTAATTGGCTCTGAATGAAATTTACCTGTGATATAAGCCCCAAGTAATGGATTAAAATGTTACTAAAAAGGATTTTCATTAATAATTCTCTGGCTGTTTAAATTAGTTTAACATGAAGTCGCTAGCGGTTTTTACCGACTAAAACTAGTTTTTGCAGGTCAAAGGCTTGTTAAAATTTGAACCTTGTTATTAGTAATCGTTTGTGCAAGGAAAAAACTAATTATTACATCAGAGCTTAAAATCTACAATGAACAGCGTTGAAATGAATCTTGCACATGTCAATTTTGCTCCCACATGCCATCCGAATTGAATAAAAAGCGTTTTAATTAGAAAAACGCTTATAACTTTGTAAACGTTGGTCCGATTGAAAAAATATTTAACTTAAATGTAAGTATGTCATTTTTATGGAGAAAGTTTTATATAAACTAATTTGAGCTTAGTCTTGATACTTAAAAATGTTTTTGTTTTATTATTTATTATTTTCAATATTTCGCTTTCCTGTGGAAAGCTTCTTCAGGAAAATTATAAATATTAATAACAAAAATAACGAAATTTTATTTGACATGAAATGAAAATATTTTCTTTTTCATTCATACATATTTTGAAAATATGAAAATATTTTCAATGAAAATACTTTTCTTTTTTTACAAAATTTTTAAAAAGAAAAATATTTTCTTCTCTATCTAACATATGTATAACTATATAATTTACAATTCAACCAATAAAAATTAAGTAATACATATAACAAACATTGTTACAAACAATATATAAAAATCAATTTTAATAACAAAATAATTAAATATTATATTATATTAATATATCTCTATTTTTTATGTATTAAATATCTATAGCTCTGAGCTATACTATCTATATCTGCCTTATAATTTATTCTTTTAGATGATGGTGTGCGAATTATCTGTAACATTTCTAACATGAACCTCTTTTTATAATTATTTTCTTTATTTAAAATTTTTGTATCTACAAAATTAGGATTATGATTGTGTTCAAAACAATGTAAAGTCAATGCAGTTTTTTGTGATGAAATATGTCTATATTTTTGGTCTGATTTATGTCCTGCTAATCTTGTTTTAAGTTTATTTTTAGAAGTACCTATATATAACTTATCACAATTTTCTTGATTATTCCCCCCACAAGGTATTTTATATACTATATTAGACATATCTAGTTTTTTTAATTTATCTTTAGTGTTATTAAATAATCTCCTTAATGTGTTACAAGATTTATGAGCAATATTATATTTTTCCGTATCAAATATTTTTGATCTTTTAATACGTTCAGATATGTTTGGTAAATAAGTCATTGATTTATATATTTTTGGTTCTATTCTATTATTAGTGTTATTAATAGTCATATTTGTTTTATTTTGTCTTATTAAATTATCGATAATTTTTATTGGAAAACTATTTTCTAATAATATATTCTTAATTTTTTCTATATTTACTTTATGAAACTCTTTATCACTTATTGTTAAAACTTTTTTTATTAAATTTCTAGCTGTATTCATTATCATCATTTTTGGATGTTTTGAATAATAATTAATAATTCTACCTGAAGCTGTAGGTTTTTGATACCAATCTAATAACAAATGATCATCTTTTCTAATTATTAATGTATCTAAATATGAAATTCTTGATTCTTTCTCTTCTTCAATAGTAAATTTAATATTTACATGAAAATTATTTAAAATTCCTAATATATTTTCTACTTCCCTTTTAGATACAATACAAAATAAATCGTCAACATATTTTGTCATAACTTTAGGTTTTATAATTAACTTTTCCATACAAGAATCAAGTAAATTTTCCATAACTATATCTGCTATAATAGGAGATGCTGGAGATCCCATAGGAAGACCTTCTTTTTGAATATATATTTTGTCATTATATTTAAAATATCTATTGTCTTCTATACAAAATTTTAAAATTCTTAAAAATAAAGATTTATTTATATTTGTAAATCTTTCTAATTTATTCCAATTATTATCTATAATATCTAAAGCCAGATCTAAGGGTATACTAGGAAAGAGAGATACTACATCAAAAGAAATTAATATATCATCATAATCAATTTTTTGGTTTTTAATTCTATTCTTGAATTCTATTGAATCTTTAATATTATATTTTGAATTAACAGTAATATTTTTTAAAATATTTACTATGTATTTGCACAATTCATATGAAGGTGAATTAATAAACGAACAAATAGGTCTTAGAGGAAAGTTTTCTTTATGTATTTTGGGAAGACCATATAATCGTGGTGCTACTGAGACATTAGTTTTAATTTTATTTTTCTCTGTTTTTGTAATAATAGATTGACTAAAAAGATCATCAACAAAATTATTATTTATCTTTTGTAATTTGCTAGTTGGATCTTTATTTATAATTTTATATTTAGTACTATCACCTACAATATCATTTATTCTTTTAATATAATCATTTTTATCCATTGCTACTGTAACATTTCCTTTATCTGCATTTACAATTAATAAATTACTATTTTTCTTTAAAAATTTTTGAGTTTCATTCACTTTTTCTAATATGAATTTATCTGCATTAGTAAGTTTTATTTTGTTTATATGATTATCTATCATAGTTGTAAATTTAGTCCTTGCTATTTCTTGTTCTTCTTTTTCTTTTAATGTCTGTATAAGATCTTCTCCTTCTGATATTATTTTTAACATAGGAAAATGTTCTTTCTTCATTGGTAATGAATGTTTTTGTCCAAGAGATAAAATTAATTGAACGTCTGTTGGAATTTCTAAATTTGTCTTATTAACAAAATATTTATTATTATATTTTATACCTAAATTACAATGTTGTAATAAACAAAGATTTTTATATTTCTTAATATGTATTTCTTTTGTTTTTTCTTCAAAAATCATTGTTAATCTATCTTGATATACTAAAAAAAAAAAAGAAATAGCAGAATTTTTAGTATATCAAGATAGATTAACAATGATTTTTGAAGAAAAAACAAAAGAAATACATATTAAGAAATATAAAAATCTTTGTTTATTACAACATTGTAATTTAGGTATAAAATATAATAATAAATATTTTGTTAATAAGACAAATTTAGAAATTCCAACAGACGTTCAATTAATTTTATCTCTTGGACAAAAACATTCATTACCAATGAAGAAAGAACATTTTCCTATGTTAAAAATAATATCAGAAGGAGAAGATCTTATACAGACATTAAAAGAAAAAGAAGAACAAGAAATAGCAAGGACTAAATTTACAACTATGATAGATAATCATATAAACAAAATAAAACTTACTAATGCAGATAAATTCATATTAGAAAAAGTGAATGAAACTCAAAAATTTTTAAAGAAAAATAGTAATTTATTAATTGTAAATGCAGATAAAGGAAATGTTACAGTAGCAATGGATAAAAATGATTATATTAAAAGAATAAATGATATTGTAGGTGATAGTACTAAATATAAAATTATAAATAAAGATCCAACTAGCAAATTACAAAAGATAAATAATAATTTTGTTGATGATCTTTTTAGTCAATCTATTATTACAAAAACAGAGAAAAATAAAATTAAAACTAATGTCTCAGTAGCACCACGATTATATGGTCTTCCCAAAATACATAAAGAAAACTTTCCTCTAAGACCTATTTGTTCGTTTATTAATTCACCTTCATATGAATTGTGCAAATACATAGTAAATATTTTAAAAAATATTACTGTTAATTCAAAATATAATATTAAAGATTCAATAGAATTCAAGAATAGAATTAAAAACCAAAAAATTGATTATGATGATATATTAATTTCTTTTGATGTAGTATCTCTCTTTCCTAGTATACCCTTAGATCTGGCTTTAGATATTATAGATAATAATTGGAATAAATTAGAAAGATTTACAAATATAAATAAATCTTTATTTTTAAGAATTTTAAAATTTTGTATAGAAGACAATAGATATTTTAAATATAATGACAAAATATATATTCAAAAAGAAGGTCTTCCTATGGGATCTCCAGCATCTCCTATTATAGCAGATATAGTTATGGAAAATTTACTTGATTCTTGTATGGAAAAGTTAATTATAAAACCTAAAGTTATGACAAAATATGTTGACGATTTATTTTGTATTGTATCTAAAAGGGAAGTAGAAAATATATTAGGAATTTTAAATAATTTTCATGTAAATATTAAATTTACTATTGAAGAAGAGAAAGAATCAAGAATTTCATATTTAGATACATTAATAATTAGAAAAGATGATCATTTGTTATTAGATTGGTATCAAAAACCTACAGCTTCAGGTAGAATTATTAATTATTATTCAAAACATCCAAAAATGATGATAATGAATACAGCTAGAAATTTAATAAAAAAAGTTTTAACAATAAGTGATAAAGAGTTTCATAAAGTAAATATAGAAAAAATTAAGAATATATTATTAGAAAATAGTTTTCCAATAAAAATTATCGATAATTTAATAAGACAAAATAAAACAAATATGACTATTAATAACACTAATAATAGAATAGAACCAAAAATATATAAATCAATGACTTATTTACCAAACATATCTGAACGTATTAAAAGATCAAAAATATTTGATACGGAAAAATATAATATTGCTCATAAATCTTGTAACACATTAAGGAGATTATTTAATAACACTAAAGATAAATTAAAAAAACTAGATATGTCTAATATAGTATATAAAATACCTTGTGGGGGGAATAATCAAGAAAATTGTGATAAGTTATATATAGGTACTTCTAAAAATAAACTTAAAACAAGATTAGCAGGACATAAATCAGACCAAAAATATAGACATATTTCATCACAAAAAACTGCATTGACTTTACATTGTTTTGAACACAATCATAATCCTAATTTTGTAGATACAAAAATTTTAAATAAAGAAAATAATTATAAAAAGAGGTTCATGTTAGAAATGTTACAGATAATTCGCACACCATCATCTAAAAGAATAAATTATAAGGCAGATATAGATAGTATAGCTCAGAGCTATAGATATTTAATACATAAAAAATAGAGATATATTAATATAATATAATATTTAATTATTTTGTTATTAAAATTGATTTTTATATATTGTTTGTAACAATGTTTGTTATATGTATTACTTAATTTTTATTGGTTGAATTGTAAATTATATAGTTATACATATGTTAGATAGAGAAGAAAATATTTTTCTTTTTAAAAATTTTGTAAAAAAAGAAAAGTATTTTCATTGAAAATATTTTCATATTTTCAAAATATGTATGAATGAAAAAGAAAATATTTTCATTTCATGTCAAATAAAATTTCGTTATTTTTGTTATTAATATTTATAATTTTCCTGAAGAAGCTTTCCACAGGAAAGCGAAATATTGAAAATAATAAATAATAAAACAAAAACATTTTTAAGTATCAAGACTAAGCTCAAATTAATTAATTAATATCAATAAAAAGTCTTAAATAATAATTATATAAGTTTTATATAAACCAAAGAACTGCAAAAATTGCTTATGAGAAATCACTCAAGCTATAAAAACGAACAATTTGAGTGCATAACATTTAATTAAAATATGATTGACACATCATTAGAGATTGATTTTTTTTATGCATTAGCATGCATAAATTAAATTCATTTTAATACAAATTCATGCAAACAATTAACGAGGCTGGGCTATTTAGTAGTTTACTCAAATATGTGTGATCGTTGATTAAAATTTGTGTTTTTGAAAGTTTGTATTTTACTTTGTAAATTCAATCGTGTCAAACTGCATAAAAGACAATCAGTTTTTAATCGTGTCTCGAACATGTTCTAGTCAAATGTTGTACAAGACCGGTTTCAGCTCTTTGATATGAACTCATTCAAAAGTTATAAAGAAGAACCTCCTTTTTTTTGGTAAAATTTTTGAACGAAGTAATTTTTTTAAATGAAACTTTCATTAAATGATAAAGCGGGAAATGGGCTATTGGTCTTTTAAAGATTGTTGAAAAATCGCTCATAAGCTTACAAAGTTGTAAGCCCTTTTGCAATTAAAACGCTTTTAATTAAATATTTAAGAACAAAATCTCTACCACTAATAATAATTTTAAACACTTTAGCAGTACAAGCAGTCCGCGAGCTACAAAAAAATTAAATTTTTTTACTGAAAAGAAAATAAATTTTAATTCCCCTGCATTGTTGATGAATGTATAAATTCATTTAAATTCACTCATTTATTCAAATTAGAATGCAGCCTTCTTTATTAATGGTAAGGAGTCCAAGTCCTTCAGTATGAATAAAAAAATTCCGGGGCACAATATAAAGAAAAAAAATTTGTATTAACAAAAATATAAGAAAACAAGAAACAAATCTCTTTAACATACTTCTTTACGGGAGGTAACAAAAGAAAAAAAAGAAACGAAATAAAGAATAAAAAAAAAATTCTTTCTAAAACCACAAGCTAAGATGAGGAGGCCTGTAGAAAATTGTTTAGTTACATAAACATTTATTTCTATAGAAAGCAAGCAAAGAAATTCTTAAGAAGACCAAAAAAATATTTTACTTAATCCCTTGTTCCCCTCTCAACTTAACTAAAAATATTGCGTTTACAAACAAAAAAAGCTAAGAATTTTTGTCTAAATCGATTTTATTAGTAATTCAAAATCCAATTATTTAAACCAAAGAAACAGAATTTGTAGCTTCTAAAAACACAATATCAATAAAAAAAACTCAGTTTCAATTTAAATTATTTTGCCACTAAAAATGTTTTGCTTGTTTTAGCATAATTTTTGTTCCAAGAAAAACGATATTATTTATTTTTATTTTTTCTGAGTTTCAACATTTTATTTTATGATTTACCAAATTGTCAATCAGGGTCAATATAAAGTTGTTTTCCTGCTTGCAACTGTTTTGCTATTGTTCCCCAAGGAACTGTAAACCTAGAAAAGAGGAGGGATTTTCATTTGTTTTGTTGGAAAAGTTTTTTTTTTGTTAAATGGCTTTTATCTTCATCTTTATATTGTTGTCACTATTATTGCACTCATTACAATGATGATTATTATAGCCTCCCCCAAATATCTACAGTTTTATATAGTTTTTGCCAGTGTGTGTGCAAATTCCTGTATTATTTGTGGGCAATTTAAAAAAATTTTACACTAAGTAACTGTAGACACTCTATCGCCAGTCATTATTTTTTATAGAGAGTTATTTACAGAAGAAAACCTCATTTCAAGGTCTAGGAAAGTCAGACTGCTGAAAAATTTTAATACAAACAAAAAATTTACAAAAATTGGCCATGGAAATCACAACGTGGTAGTTGTTTTCAAGTTAGAGCATCACATACATGGACTATTGCAAGTTACTTTTATCCATCTATACAAATAGGCATCCTATTTTTTTATTATTAAAGAATTATTCGTCTATGCTCTTCTTATGTCTAACTAGCAGTTTGACGTGATGAAGGCATGCTAAGTATATTTTCACTAAAGCCCGAGTGCAGTTATTTACAGAAGAAAAACTCCGTTTCAAGGTCTAGAAAAGTCAGACTGTGACCCAAGAAATATATGTCAGAGAAGGTGAAAGACTGTCTTCTTGCTTTAAGGTGCACGGCAGCTGCGGCAGTTTTTGTTGAAAAGCAATTCCAGCCTGCTTCAAATATATTTTCTATTCTTGTTCACCTGCTGAGCAGATCGTTTATCATCAAAGCGAGGCCATAACTAACGCGTAATCTTGCATAGTGTAATATTAGAAAAATTAAATATTTAAGAGATACAAGCTAGAAGGGGGAGAACTTTACCAAATTTGAATAAACTTCCTCCTAAAATAGGTCGCTGTTGTTTTGCTAGTGTCACAACTCACAAACTCTTCCTTTACTTAAAAATATAACATTTTCTTTTTATGTTTTTGGAATTTCTAAATTTTTTTTCTTTGTGTGATTTGCATAAACAGCAAAACATTTTTGTTTTATTAACTTATCCATCCGCACATACACACACACACAGGCTTAAACAATGTGCTGACATACGAGTATAACTGATAAATAAATAAATAAATATTTCCTGTGTCTGTGTCCTTTTTCATTTTTTCTCTTGCACAAACTTTTCTTTTTCTTTTTTTATTTTTGTAATGATTTTGCTGATGTTAAATACGTTCTGGCTGTTGGTATGTAGACTTTATTGAATGATAAACATATTTTCCCTGCGGAGTTGACACTTTGGAATTTTTCATATATTTTCCATTTGTTGTTGACTCGACGCATTAAATAAACAAAAAACATGAAAAAAAAACACAAGCTGAAATTATTGTTTTTTTAGGCGATAAATAGAAGAAATAAAAATATAACAAAATAGTAATAATACGAGTGATAAAAAAAAAAAACAAAAATGTAGGAAGAACTTTATCTAGATTTATTTTTATGGCAAATTTTACACTCTGGTATGGAATTTTTTATTTATTTTTTGTGTTTGCAGGCGATTTTGTTAACAATCAAGTTATGAAAAGTTTATTATCGGTATTAATATTGCTGGTGAATGTGATTTGGGATTTTCATATAATAATTCCTTTTTTTTTAAATACTTTAGAAGATTTAATCAAATCTAAGGCAGAGAGAAAAAAGCTACAACTTTCTCAAAATATACCTGTTTTAATTCTAAAATGAAAAAGTGTATTCTTATTTTTTTTTTATTATTATTTAATATTAGAAATTAATTATAAGATTAAATTTGCTAACGAGCACTGGTAATTTTGACCCCCAGGTTGGCACACAGTGTACTCTTAGTGAGACACACTTATAAAGAAATATCGTACTGACAAAGATTTTCTTTAGAACGGGATTTTGGGTATTTTAACAAGAACTTATTTATTAAATTTTTTCTTTGTTTTAGACCTCGTTAATATTATAATATGTCGTTATTAAACAATAGCGTGTAAGTACTTGACTTCATAGTGTTCCTTAAATGAAAAAAAATGTGTCATAAAATATCGGATGCTGGAAAAAATCCCCAACCAAGCGTGTGCCGGCTTTAAAGTGCCAACATTTAAAAAATTCATTTTAAAATCTTTAATCTTAAGCAAAAATCACTTTAAAACAATTCAAACATTAACAAGTTTTCACTAATTGTTTATGAAAAGATATTTTTCTTTTCCACAACTATAGTCACTCTACTACTTCATCAACTGCCATCATGCTGCCATGCTGTCTGTCAGCCATTTGAATAAAGTGATGTTCCTTCACAAATCAACACCATTTTTAGATGGATTTAATATTTTTTGTGATTCATATTTCGCTGGTTTTTTATTTTTATTATTATTTTATTTCTATTCCATTTTATTGTTTAGTTTTTTTTTTCTTTTTGATGAAAGCAACGTTCATTATAAAGCATTTAGCTTGCTGAAACGATGAATGTATTTTCATTTGAATTCACAACTACTCTACTATTAGCAAAAGCCACACCCATTTTCCATGAAAAGAATTTATCGTTTTTTTTTACTTTTTTTTTTTTTTGTAAAGAAAAAAATCTAAACGAAAATCAGTTTTTAATGATTAGTGATGATGGTGTGATTTTGATTATGACGGTGATATTTTGTTGGTGATTGTTTCGTTTTGTGAATATTTGTTAGACAGACACACAACCTATTTTTATCAATTTCTTTATATCCCTGTTAAATAAGCCCAAATTGAAAAATTTAATTTAAAGGCTCTGCAGTACTCGTACTTTATAAAGAAAATGAGAGAAATTTTTTTGAAGAAAACTAATTAAAGGCCTGATAGAGGCATTTACAAAAACTAAGAAAGTAATTATATTTAAGCTACACAAAATAAACAAAAGCTTCTTGAACAAGAGAGTAGTTAGATGTGAACAATAACTTCATTCGTGGTTTATAGCGCCAACAGCAGAAACGACGTATACAAGACTGCTGAAGAGCCAAAGTTGTCATGTGGCAATCTACAAGACTCATTATCCACAGGGGTATTTTCTTTAAGAGCCAGCCTGAAAGCAGAAATCGAACCTACAACTAATTAAAGGGGCACTCAAGCGTAGTAGAGGAGCGGTTATTCTAAACCTCAGCAGAAATAACATTAAATTCTACGTTGAGCTGCTCTCAGGACATGGTAGGCTCAACCACCACCTGACTAAAGCTGGTATGGCGGATGACAATAAAAACGTTGGAACGCAATCTGTGCAAGATGATCTACTTAGGCAATGGTATACTGGCTCCTGAGGATGTAGGTAAAATTAAACCCGAAACAGTTATGAACTCTTAAAAGTCGCGGTGTCATTATGACCCATGATGATAAAAACAAAAACTAGTTGTTGTTAGACAAGTAAGCATGTCCTTCAGGTAAATTTAAAACAAAGAAGAAAATAAAATTTTAGTGCAGCATTTGATTGAACTTTTAATGCTTTAAAATTCAAGCGAACCCATTATGGTTCGATACATTAAAACAAAAAATTAAAACTTTTAAAATGAGTTTTTGTTGTTCTCTAAATAAATTATCAGTATAAATTTAGTTGAATTAATAAATGCTTTAAGCTCTCTAAACAAAATTATTTTAAACTTTTGTTAGTGAAAAAAAATTACAGTTTTGTCTGTAGAGCAATAGATTCTTTTGTGTAACTTTAAAAAATTAATTTTCCATCATTAAAATTATTTACAACTACAACTTTCTCTCTATCCCTTTATATATATCTCTCTCTCTCTCTCTCTCTCTCTCTCTCTCTCTGTCTCTCGTTTTCCTTAATGTTGTTAACTAAATGCATAAAAAAACATTAAAATAATCTCAAAAAAAAAAAAATAAAAAAAATAAACAAACGCCTCTGGCTGTGATCATGACATGAACTTTTATTTGCTTAACGACGTAGTGCTGGCATAAAATTTCTTATTATTACAGACGTAGCGGAAGTCAGAATAAATACTCAGCTCTACTTATTTGCATTAAATGCAAAAAGTTATTATAGTAACGAATGGAAATAAAACGGAATAAAGCTTTTATATTAATTTTTTTTTTTTTTTTGGGAGGGATTTTATTGTTTTTTTATTTAGTAAAATAAAAATAGTTGCTGCTGCTTAAAATGATAAATAAAAATGAACAAAAAAATAATACTAAAAACAGCAAAAACTAGGAAACAAAAAAAAAAGAGAAACAAAAAGACACAAAATTTTAATTTCGAGCCTTCTTGGCCAAAACTAATATTTTTTCCGAGATGGAAATAAATTGCACAGACGCTGTCAGCTTTTAGTTTAAAATTTAAAGCGTTTTAGTTTGTTATGGCAGCCATCATTTAGCATAAAGATTAACGCTCTTAACCAAAAAAAAAAAAAAAATACACGGAAACTTTAAAGTAAAATTTATGAAAAATTTCGATATTAATTTTTTTGGATTAGCTCCCTTATGCAAAAAAATTTTGTAAAGGTTCAAATAATGAGTAGAAAATTGTTTGAAATTAACTAACATGAAGCCAACATTAAGTGTTAGTTGAAATAGGATCTCAAATTTAAAATTAAATTAAACGCATAGACCTCAGCAAATATTTTTTACTTTTTCAGAGTTCCTTTTAATTTTTATTTGTATTTGTTGGTCAACAGGTCCTAATCGCTTATAGCTTAAACAGTGTTGGGTCCACTAAAATTAAGCCTATTTCCTAATCTGTCACATATTGCAAGTTTTGTTCAAAAGTTATAGAGAAAAAACCAAAAAGTAAATCAATTTTAGTTTTTTGCTACAACTTTTGAACTTATTAATATTTGCGAATGAAACTTTTAACCATGTTGAAGAAAGGGAAACAGACCAAATTAAAATCTATAAGCTCTAAGCTTTCAGAAAATGTTTTGTAGTTTTAAAAACTTTCTAAATTAATTAAAAGGAATGATTTTTTAAACTTTTACTATAAAATTTTATTTTTTTTACTACATAATACAAAAAAAAAAGAAAGAAAAAAAAATAAACCTCAAACCACTAATTTGATTTACAAGTTTAGTTTAATCAAACCACAATATAAAGCAAATCAATGGAAAGATGCTTTATTTATAGCAAATGGAATTGTAACCACAAGTAACAAAAATTTTATTAGAAAGACATTTTATTTGATTTCAAGGTAACTAAGAATTTGCGGTTAAGCAAAATTTGTTTAGAAAAATAAGAAGAAAGATAAGCAAAGACGAAATTTTTGCAGTCAATTAGGATTAGTAGGTAGTACACTAAATTAGCAATCTGCAACGATTTCTGCCTGGACCATTTGTGTTTATTCTGCAGACAAAACTAGTTGATTCACGATTTGCTGTTATTTTTAATTAAAAAAAATGCATCGAAATTAAAGTCTTTTTGTGTAAAATAGTTCGAAAATTTTGATTTGGAGTCTGCAATACAGTTTGTGCCAGGCAAAGGATATTAATTATTGTGTTTACTGGTCAAAAAGCCCTAAGTTAAAAAAAATTTAAATTCGACATTTTTAGCGCATGTTGATGTTGTGTATCAATTAATATTTTCCTCCAAAAATTTTTATACTTTTAACATTGAAATTGACGGTCTTAGCGTAAAGCTTAAACTGAAGTAATTTTCACGTTGAAATTTGTTGGCCTGTGTAATAATAATAACTTTTTTTTATTAAATTTTTTTTTAATTTGTTTTTTTGCAGCTCAATTACTTATTGCCGTTAATGGCCTCGATTTACAGGGACCAGTATTTCTTCACGAACCAGCGCATCGTGTTGAATTTTCCAATAACTCAGGTGGACTCATTGAATGTTCTGGGCATGGTAGCCCACCCCCAGAGGTAATTAAAATAAATTAAAATTGCTTTCAACTTGTCAAAAATATTTTAATAATTTGACCGGTTAAATTTGAAACTGATAAAGTTCGCTAAAAAAAATTAATTAGCGGTAGTTTCCCTAAAATTAGCGCTGAATCATTTTCTTTTTTAATAGACTTATTCCACTTTCAAAAAAACAACCATAATCATAGTCACAAAATGGTATTGTTCATTAGTGCTTAAGAACTTAAAAACTTTTTTAAAAATATATCGACTTCAGTGTGACAACACTGAGAAAACAACTTCAGTTGTGAGTACTAAATTTGTTGGCAAACAAAAATTTAGTTCTGATGGTCCAATTTTTTAATCATGAGCACAAAAAATAGGTTTTACAGCGAGAAATACGCTTAAGAGAACTAGTTTTTGGATTGTATTATCAAATTATGGTTGCTACAACCACAAAATTTCATTATCACATTATAATTTTTGATTTAGTTCTCATAATCCAAGTTGTTTTCTCAGTGTATGATTATGGGCTAAGGCAACTATTTTTATTAGTTTTTAAGCAAATTAAATCATTGGAAAAATGTATATTTTTAATACAAAAAAAAAATCCCTGTGACTTCACTCTATATATGCAGCTGTATGACTGACTAGACTTTACAACTAAACTAAACTTTTATTTTGAGAATTTTATTCCACACTTTACTTAGTGCTGTCTTTTAGTTTAAAGTCTAACAAAAAATATCGGTAGCTTGTAATAATAGGACTAACTGAACTGAAATTTTAAATAAAAATTTTATTTATTTTTTTCTACTTTTTTTGTATTTAAGGTTGAATGGACTCCCATACCACCACAGCAAGACATGGTGCTGCAAACATCCAATGGCAGCTTAATGTTTTATCCGTTTACAGCTGAAAAATTTCGCCATGAAGTTCATTCTAGTGTTTATAGGTATTAAATTAATCTATGTCAATATGGAAAAACCGCTTTTGTCTGATTAACTCATTTTAGAGGATTACAGCTTTAAAGCCTTAAAGGGTTTGCTTATAAAATTGTTTAAGTTTTGTTGTTACTAATAAAATTTGTACTCAAGTCATCTTAAAAGATATTTCCTTATTATCCCAGCTCAATTTTTGCTTAAGCCTTAGTTAGTAAATGACTAGACCTTAATCGAATTTGTTTTCTTTCTTGCAGATGTAAATTAAGAAACTTAGTGGGTACAGTTTTAAGTCGAGAAGTTCATGTTAAAGGCGGTAAGTTTAAAAAAAAAAACACTTCCAATTGTAACTTTTAAATGTCTTACAAAACAATTTTAACTAATATTACAAGTTTCAAATAGTTAAAGTAAAGCGAGCCATACACACTTAATTTCAAAACAAGTTAAGTGCTAAAGTCCGGCAACGTGAAAAATTTAAGCAAATATCAAAAAAAAACTTATTTTCTTTAATTAATTGATCAATTAACAAAATCGTATATACACTTTATAAATTTTTACAAAGACTGCTGTAAATTTGTATTGAACTTGAGTAAGTAGAGGCCGCAAAAGTTTAAAATTCTCCTCCAGTGTATCCATGTCCAACGGTTGTAGATAATGATACCCTAAGTAGCGAAAACGTTCTCTAAATTCGAGGACATAGGGACTATTTTTAACATGAGAGTAGATAGTGTCCTAATAGGTCTGTTCTCAGCTCAGTGACTTGTTGCCGACCCCTTGATTCTAGTTCTAATTCCCACATATAATTTGAAAGGGTTGTAAGTTTATTTGCTTAATTTTATATTCATATTTAAGTGTTTGTTTTCGATTTAGCCAACAAAAACTTAAACAAGCAAAACTTAAACAGTTTTTTTATGGTGCTGCTTACAAAATTTCAAATGAATGCGAACTAGGTATTTTTGCTGCAACAAGATTTTTTTAACTGAACTCAATTCCATATCCTTTAAATTATTTTTTTTAATGTTCAGTTTGTGAAATAAATTTTGGTATTTTAAAAATTCTATTTAAATGAAACAAAAAGAAAAACAAAAACTAAAGTGTTAATTGTCTTCTTGTTTTGTGGGAAAATTTTAAAGCAAACAAATAAGAAAAGGAACAAGAAATACTTTTTCATTTTGGACAACTTGAAACGCAACGTTAAGCGCATTCATGGTCAAACGGACATACGAATGCATTTTTAAAGAGTTTTTATACTCAAAAAAGGAACTATAACAACACAATGCCACTGCTGTAGTGGCATTATAAAAATGTATAACAGTTAAGCTTAAAAAGATAGCACTTTTTTTAGCTCTGCGTTTTAGGCTTATTAATACTATAGGCCATAGTTCCACTATGACTTGTAAGTTCATTTGTGCAGCCTACTCACGAATCTCGTAATTGTTATGGATATTTTTAGCTAAATAAGCGAATTCTTAAAATTATTTTATTGACAATGTTGTCAACTTTTTAATTTTAAAAAGTACCAACACAAAAAAAAACCTAAAATATGAACAAACTCGAATCTAAAACGTTATTTTTTTCAAGTCTTTATTTTGCTACTGATTTTTAACTAGAATTAAAATAATCAGTTTAAGTAAATTACCCACACGTATCTTATTCACAGCCTATCGATTCCCCCCCAAAATTGTTCTGAGGGATTAACTAAAAACTGCATACGCTTGTTTTGCTTACGCTCAAATTTAGTGGCACTGATGGATAAAAGAAAGTCCCAAAGAAAGCACTTAAATCAAAAAAGCACTTGAAAAATTCCCACGTAAAAAATATTAAAATTAAGTTGACAACGCTGATTATTGATTTGAAACGGATTTAAAAACAAAAAGTTTTTTAAAAGTTTTGAAATAAATTTCAAATTAATTTAAGAAATATGTTTCATAAATTTAATGAAATGATTTCTTTAAAATTTTTTTTACTTAATCAATAAAATATTTCAGAAATTATGTGAATTAATAAAATATTTTCATCGTATTAATGATATTATTTTGTTAAATTAAATGAATTGCATTTTAGAAATGTTTCATTGAATTAATGCAATATTTCATTGAAGTAATGAAATATTTCATTCAATTTATAAAATTATTTCATTAATATTAATTATTCATTAAATTAATAAAATTTTTGTTGAATTATTATTAATTTACTTCAAACAATTCTTTCATTAAATTAGTAAAATATTTAATTAGTCTAATCAAACATATCATTAGCTGAAAAATAATAAATTTTTCATGGTATTAATGACAAAATTCATTCATTTAATGAAACTATCATAATCGAATATGTTTATTTAGGGCAAGGTTGACACTTTAAGTGAATTACAAAGTCCTCTTCCTTAACTAGACTAATGATTAGTCCGCCCATTTGCTTTAAAATATGAAATTGTATGTTAAAAATCTTAATTACAAATTAATTACAAAAAGAAAAATGGCCCTGTAACAACATCATGCTATTTCATAATTAAGAGCAGCGAATACTGCAAAAGACATACAAAAATAAAAAAATAAAAACAAAATCAGTTTAACTTGTCTTAGTGCTATTTTCCTTTACTTCACTTGTTGTTGGCTTTAAAAACTTTGTGTGTTGAAACTTTTTCTTAAACATGACTTTTTTTGTTGTTGTTGCTTTTGCCTAAAGTTTTGTTCTTGTTTGGTGTGGCTACAACAAATATTTTTATTCCATTTAAGCTGCTCGTACATAAATTTGTAAAGATTTTGTATCTTGTTCATGTGTAAATGAATATAAAACACTCATATAAACAACATAAGAAACAATAAAAATGGAAATAAAACTAAAAATGGAAACTTTCATTTGCACTCTGCCTCTCTGTCTCTCTCTATTTGGACTCTACTCTGGTAGTTTTCACTCCATTATAAAAAAAAAGTCCAGCTAATTTTTGGCCATCAACAAAAGTTGTGGTCTTAGTTTTTGATTTAACTTTGAGATAAAATAATTCATTTTATTTTGTA
Organism: Thelaira solivaga; assembly: GCA_947397855.1. Taxonomy (NCBI): domain Eukaryota; kingdom Metazoa; phylum Arthropoda; class Insecta; order Diptera; family Tachinidae; genus Thelaira; species Thelaira solivaga. The sequence continues at coordinate 20,461,644 of OX377613.1, forward strand.
GCTTGTCAGGAAAAGGATATTTACACATTTTCACATACATTCCTGATTTCACTAAGTGTGTATATTATTTGTCTGTACAGCTTTATTCTCGTTTATTATTTTTGTTATACTTTTATGCAATAAAAATAACTAATCTAGAATCATTTGTGGTCATTTAAGATGTTTTAACGTTGATTTTATACGAGAGTAAGTGTAGCTCTCCACTCTTCATGTAATAAATTACTTTCAGTAAATACGCATAAACGAGTATGTTGTATGAGCACCAACCAACCAAATTGTAAATTTGTGAAGAAGTTAATTATATGTGAAAAAAAGAATAGAAAAATGAAGAAAAGTAATGTGAAAAACAAAAGCTGCAATTAAAAAGTTTATTGTTGCTGAGATAAGGCATCAGTTGTCTGTTCCGTTCTGTTTTTTTTTCTTTCTGAATACTCTCATTTTTGGCTACTTTGTCAAGAACTGTCATCAATTTAAAGATAAAAGTTGTAGCGAGATTTTATTTCAAGATTTCTACACTTAATAAAATGAAGTGGTAGTGATGGCTGGATATAAATTAATTATCGTAATTAATCTAAGGCAACTTAGTCCATAAAGAAATTTGCTTTTATTTTAATAATTAAGCATAAAACTGGTAACTAACTTTTTTTTACTCATTTTAAAAAGATTTAGTCAGGATTTTGTACTTAATTATTCATTAACTAAATTTCACTTCATCGAATGAAAAACACAGCCCAACAAAGGAATATTAAGTCAGTTTAATTATAAAATGGCTTCACATGCTTAAATAATCCAGATGAAATTTTTTTGTGGTGCCACAGATTTCATGGCCACACTGAATACCTATGACAGTAAGCATCAACCGCTATAAATTACGTTTATAATTCTATGTGTAGTTCTCGAGATATACCGTTACACATAAAGAGGAGGTTGTGTCGTAGGACTTGCAATAACTCGAGAAATACCTCTTTACAGAAATACCAAAAATTGGGAATACAAGAACTTTAAATTATAAAAGGTGATTTTATAAGAACTATCGGAAATTTAAAAAAAAAACACATAAAATTCAGAAAAATGCATGAAATATTTATTTGGATCGATAGTTGGGTCGATATAATTTAATGTTTGAAGATTATTTCATGCAAATGTTGGCCGCGGCTGCGCCTCAAATGGTCCATCCGCTTAGTCCAATTTTGGCATACTCTTTTCAACATTTCGGCCGGTATCTCACGAATAATGTTGGCAATGTTGGCTTCCAGTGCGTCAATCGAAGCGGGCTTGTCCCTATAGACATTAGCCTTAACATAGCCTCACAAAAAATAGTCTAGAGGCGTTAAATCGCACGATCTGGGCGGCCAATTGACTGGTCCCAAGCGTGAAATAAACTGTTCACCGAACTCGCCTCTCAATTGGTCCATTGTTTCGCGTGCTGTGTGGCATGTGGCACCGTCTTGTTGAAACCACATGTCATGCAAGTCAAGCTCTTCCATTTTGGGCAAAAAAAAAGTTTGTTATCATCGCACGGTAGCGCTCACCATTCACAGTAACGTTGTGATTCGCATCATCTTTGAAGAAATACGGCCCAATGATGCCGCCAGCCCATAATCCGCACCAAACGGTTGTTTTTTGTGGATGCATTGGTAGCTCTTGCAATGCTTCTGGCTGCTCTTCACTCCAAATACGGCAGTTTTGCTTGTTCACGTATCCATTCAACCAGAAATGAGCCTCGTCGCTGAACACAATTCTTCGATAAAAAAGTGGATCTTCATCTAACTTTTCAAGAGCCCATTCACCAAAAATTTGGCGTTGTGGTAGGTCGTTTGGCTTCAATTCTTGCACCAGTTGTATCTTATAAGGCTTCACACCCAAATCCTTCCGCAAAATTTTCCACGTAGTGGAGTAACAGAGGCCCAATTGCTGCGAACGGCGCCGAATCTATAATTCACGGTCATCACCAACACTGGCCGATACGGCTGCGATATTTTCTTCAGTTCGCACTCTACGTAAGCGTGTTGGTGGTTTAATGTCCAACAATGTAAATTTGGTGCGAAATTTTGTTACAATAGCCCGAATAGAAGCCTCAGTAGGTCGATTAAACTGACCATAAAATGGAAGAAGCGCGCGATGAACTTTCTTAACAGAGCACGCATTTTGGTAATAAAATTCAATAATTTGCAAGCGTTGTTCGTTTGTAAGACGATTCATGATTAAATTATAGACCAAACTGAAGATGTTTGACAGTGACACAAGATACAAAACGTGCGTGAGCTGTCAAAACTAGTGTTGCCAAAAAGATAATAGCAAAAAAATCACTCTTTATTATTATCAATTTTTTTCTAGTTTAGAAGATATTCACAAAGTTTTGTCAAAAAAAAAAAACAAATTTTTTCAAGAAAATTTCCAAATATTTCTTTTAAAAAAAATCATTAAAAATTTAATATAAACAAAATCTTAAAGTTTGTTCTTAATGTTGATATCTGAATATGTTTTAAATAAAATGAGCCATATTTCATCCATTCACAAATTCGGAATTTATTTATAATTTAGTGGTAGCACCTAAAAACCTAAGCCATACAATTTTCTAAACAAGTGCTCTTTTGTTATTTTAAAATATAAAAAAATTTTATGGGGCAGGGAGTAAATTGTATAACAAACATATATTTTAATTAAAAAAGAAAGTTGTGGTATTGAATAAATTATACAGAGCAACAACTGTATGATTATTTCAAAAAGCTACTGGTATTTGTGTAGCAGCTCTATTTTTTTGCGATTTTTTAAGCTACTTCTAAGTTGACGATGAATATTAAGTCAGTTTAAATGATAAGTATTTTTTCTGCTTAATTTTTTTTTAAGAAAAATATTGCATAAATCCAATGAAACGATTTCATTAAAATTGCTTTATGTGTTAATTCCATGAATTATTTCACAAGTTATGTGAATTAATGAAATATTTCGATGAATTAAAAAAATTTTTCTATTAATTAAAGAAATATTTTCATTGAATTAATGAAATATTTCATTGAATTTATGATACACTGAAAGTAAAATGTTTCATAAATCCAATGAGCTATTTCATTAATTCAATGAATTATTTCATAAATTATAGGAATTAATAAAATATTTTCATTAAATAAATTAAATTATTTAATTAATTAAATAAAATTAGTTCATGAAATTAATGAATATTTCATAAAATTAATTAAATATTTCATTGAATTTATAAAATATATTAATTTAATTAATTAAATGTTTCGTTGAATTAATAAAATTTTTCATTGAATTAAAAAAATATTTCATAGAATTAATGAAATATTTTATTGAATTTATAAAATAGTAATAGAACGTGTCATTGAATTAATGCCAAAATTCAGAAGATTTGTAAACAAAACTCTTTTAGTGATGAACTGTAATGTAATGAAAGAGCTTCACTTAATTTTAAATAAAATCAAATGTTGTGCAGTTTCCCGTTAGTATGGATCCAAAAGTTAACTTGAATTTGTAGTAAGCTCTTCTTATTATTAAAATATCAAACAAACTTTTAATTACCTCCATTTAAAATGTTTACCTGCTTCTGTTGTTTGTGTGTTTTCTTGTTGTTGTATTTAACTGCACTATTACATGCTTTTATTTTATTTTAAATATAAAACAACAAATTTCAAGTTGTCAAAAATTCTGTAACAAAAACTTTTATCCCATAGAAATGCTTTGTTGTTACATAATCTAGATGTTGCTGTTGTAGTTTTTTTTTATCCCCAAATTTTGCATTTTATTTAAATTTATTCAAACACAAAAACATTGTCTTACATACACATATATACACAGACTTGCTTAAAACTATTTTTCCAACTACCAAAAAAAAAAATTATTTTTCCAGGAAAATGTTGAAAAAATTTTTAAAAAGTTTTTCTACGTTTTGTTTTTATTTTTATTTCTAAATATGAATGAATTTTCTGTTTATTTATTTTTTGTTTTTTGTTATATCAAGTTTTATCTATTTTACAACTAAAGATAAAATTAATGGCAAAATTTATAACAAGAACAAAAATTATTGTTTTTTAAGTAAAAGCAACAACAAACAAAAAATAAAATAAAAGTATGAATATGAAAAAATGCAAAACATTTTATGGAAAACAATGACGCGTAGAGATAAACCAGGTACGAGTTTTGGAAATGAATAATATTTATTTAGTTTGAGTATTTTTTTATATAAATGTTTTGTAAAATAAAAGGACTCTATAAGTGAATCTAAACAAAGCTTGGCTGCAGTGCTTCCTTGTTAATGGTAAAGTAAACTGATCACATTATAGAGTGACAGTGAGTCAGTCAGGGAGTTTAATTAAATTCACATGAGTAAATCTTTATCACATTATTTATCGTCAGAATGTAAAAGAAATTTCGTTATTTAAAAAAAGAAAAATAAACAAAAATTTTTTATAACTAAAATCATCTAGAAAAAAATTCCATGCTACTGTGTACTGAACAAAATAATTATTGACCCCAAAGGCAATAATTGCCAAACAAGTGGTACTTGTGAGTTTAGCTTCAGAAATAGCCAACTACAACAAGTCACCTATTACTGAGCTTAATGGTGTAGGGTATTTTCTTAAAAAGTGATCTAAAGTGATAATAATTACACTAATTAATTTTTAGTCCAACTTAAATTGGAGCGGCAAGTGGAGCGTTTTTCAGCGGATTCTATTTATATTAAAGCGTTATCCCTAATTAAAAACGTTGGCAGTGCGTATTCTCTACAGTAGTGTTATCGTCTTCTTTAATAAAACTCACTAAAGGTTAAACAAAAATAGATTTTAAATAACAAAACAAAAATAAGAAAAAAATCACTAAAGGACGCGCTCTCAAAATTGGATTTTCCAATTGTTCAACGTTGCCGCCGCGCTATTTTGGTATGCTCCATACATTTTGTATGGGCATGAGAATTTTTGAATTTTATTTATGACTATAAGAGATGTGTGTGCTCTTAAGTCTGGCACCTAACAGCCTGACAGCATGCATGCACCCATTAAGAGCAGCTTAGACGTTTTTTCATTACTCATCTTTTGCTAGTGCAAAACTTTTCTTACTACCGCCACCTCTTTTTTGCTAGGTTTTAGTATTTTGCCTGAGATTGTTTCAATCTTACCAGTTGTCCGTACCAACACAAGTTTCCTCACAAATTAACCTTTCCCACTTTGAGCATTTTTGGTGGTGGTAAAAGTAAAGTTTCTAATTAAAAATATAAATTTCATTTAAAACTAAAGCAAAAACAAATTAAAAATAAATTTTCTCGCTCTGTCCGTCATTAAATAAAAACAGGGATTTTCTTAAGCGTTTTATTTTTTTTTCCCAGATTTTTTTATTAACATTTCTCCCCTTTAATAATTAATTAAAAAGGACAAAAAGTAATTTAAGTTAAAACTTTTCTTCTTTCATTTTTAGTTTATTTTCGTTGTTCCAAAAAAAAAAAAGAAAAAAAAATAAGCAAAACCAAAAACAACTTAAAAACAGCCAAAAATGTTTTCCATGAAGAGCAAGCTGAGTGTATTAAAAATTAAAAACATTATAAACAACACTCGATTTTACAGAAGGATTTCTAAATAAAAAAAAAAAATAAAAAACCAGGACAAGACATTTTAAATGAACAAAAACTTAATGAAACGAAACTGTGTTGTTAAACTTTTTACTTTATGAAAAATGTTAGAGAGAAAGTTGAGGACAAGCCGAACAAGGAATTTACTCTAGTTTAAATAACAAAATTATTAAAATTTATTTTTTAATAATTTTTTTAGACCAATACTTGAGGAAACTAAAAAAAAAAGTTTTTTAAAGAGTTTAATTTGTTGTTGCATTCAGGTGCTTTATAAATTTTATTCACAAGTTTTCTTCACACAATTTCCATAGTAGAAACTAGCCTGCTTTAATCTATTGAGGCCAGGCTTAAAGTGGGTCACGCTTTAACTCAAAAAGGAACATAAAATTCGAAATTTTACCTGACTTATATCCTTTTCAAATTGTTTCATTAGTTGCAGAAATATTCTAGAAAAAAACATTTTTTTATAAAATTTTAATTTTTACAAAATTATTTAAAATAGTAAAATTAAAAAATTTAAATTTTTTTTCTACAGACTACATTCAAATAAAATGAGTCTTATTTTATTAAAATTGTATCACATTTCTGCTTATTAAATATTCACTTTTTTATTCGTCAAAAATGTATAAAAATATTTACAGCACATCTCAGGTTCGATTCTTAGCTTATCCAAGAATAGCTTAACTGACAATAAATGTAAACCCATTTTTTATTTGTTACGAGTTTTATTTAAAACGTTGGTCTATTAACCCGAGAGTTAAAGGTTCGTCACCCGGCTAAGCCAATAAGAGGTAAACTTAATCCTATTTTCGGAATATTTTAAGAGTTTTATTATTATTAACGGGAGCCATAATTGCACCGTAACTTTTAAGATCTATTATGTAGCCTAGCCCTAACTAATACTAATACTCCTTAGGAATCTAGGAATCTGGGTCCTAGGGGGCCAGTGTCCTACTGCATAGGTAACTCATGTTACGTCCTTCTTAACAGAAACGACAGGAGTCGTCCTGTATAATGCCAATTTTACTCATGTAGTTGAGTCCACAATGTTCTGTTAGCTTAAAATTTTTAGTTTCTTTTAAAAGTTACTGTTCGCATTCTTTTACATTTAACTGATTTCTCCGCGTTTACATTCTAAAAAGCTTAGCGAGAAACTCTAATGATAAAAAAGGAAAAGCTAGATTAACTTCAGGAAACTCAAATGTTTAGCTATAAAACTTTTTTCATGGAAAAAAGTTAAAAAAAATTGTTTTTAATTATTTTTTAAAACTTCAACAGAAATGTTTTTCTAGGGCCAAGTGTTTGATTAACTTTCAAAATTCTTTTGAAAATGAAGTCCAACAACTTTATTAATTTTACTGCCTCTTTTTTAAAGGATTTCTTTTTATTGGGTTTGCACAGATTGTTTGTATTTTTTTTTAAGCAGAGTAGAGGGTTTTTAATTAAGCGTATTAAAGTAGCCCTCTTTCATTTATTCTTTCGTCAGCTGCTTTGCTAACTAAATTAAAATGTTTCAAACAAATTGTCCTGCCAAGAAATGCAAAAGCTAAAATAATATTTTTTTTAATAAAAAATTGTTGCTTTTAAACATTTAATCACAATTTTTTTCTTTATTTTGATGACTAAATTTTTCTTAAAAAGGAAGAAAAATTTTCTAAACAATTAAAAAAATTTTTTAAATTAAAAAAATTAAAAAAAAATCAAGTTTAACTTTTGAAAGTTTTAATCATGAAGAACTTGTGAAAGAGAAACTTTAGTGTAAAAATAATTAATTTTTTTATGGAAGCAGTATTTCTTTCATTTCGCAATTAACTCAATAACTTTATTCAAGGATGGTAGAGCTATATATTACTAAATTCTAATGATAAGGCTAAACATTGGTTTTTTTAGAATATTATTATTATTATCACTAAGGGCTATAGTCGCACCACGACCTTTAAAGATTATCACCCTTATCCCAAAAAATAACGTAAACTTTAAAGTCAACGTTATCGAAATTTTTCATATAATTTTTTCAAAAATTTTACTTTAAAGTCTACGTCAACTTTTTTTGGATAAGAGCATATAAATTTTGGGAAAATCCTTAAAAAAATATTTTTATTTCAAGATTTTCGTTAATTAAAAATTTTTTTGTCTTTATTTACAGTTGTTAACCAAAAGTACACAGTACAAGTACACGATGAATATGTGATGGCTGGAAATACAGCAGTTTTAAAATGTCAAGTAAGTAATTTTTCTCATTAAAAACACAAACAATTAAGAGCCACTATTTTTTTATTTATGCGAAAACTTTTTAGAAACAATTTTATAAAAAAAAATTTAATCACCTTATTAAATTTTCAATATTCAAAAAACCATAATGCTGTTTATATACTCAATCAAAAATCAAAAGGACAGCAATGGGTAAAATTAGGAAACTAATACAGTTAAAGCTAAAAAAAATCTAAATAAAAACTATTTTTCTTGGTACTTTGAAAATGTAAAGCAAAAATTTTGATTCCTTTTTTTTATTGAATTTATCTTTCAAAGCATCAGTGACAGCATTTAGAATTTAAATTGTATTCTTCTCTTCTTAAAAAGGTTTCGAATATGTTTTGGAACTTTTTTTTAGTTTTAGCAAATTGGGGGTAAGAACTACTAATACTTGCTGCTTGTCCAAAAAATACCACTTTAAGTATGTTAATTGATGTTGCATATCTTTAACGTCAATTTATAGTACCTGAAGAAACAAAATACGCTTGGTATTCTTTTATTTAAAGTGTTTTAGTGGTAACTTTTTGTATATATGGTACTTTAGAGTTTTTAACATCATCGGGCTTAGAAATATGAAACTGATACCAGATGGTTCTGTGTAAATTAAGAAAGTACAAAAAAGAACAAAATGGTACTTTTTTAAAGTGCTTTTAACATAAGCCAATTTTTAATTGTGAAATCAAACTCAAATATAAAAAATTAAAAATGTATTTTTTTGGTTTTTTAAAATTAATGAGATTTTAATTGTAGAACCAGATTGAAATGTTACTGATCAAAGTAGAACATCATAAAATACTTTTTTGTCTTAACGGTACTTCTGGTTTTTTTTTTAATATTAATGCACTTTTAATTCTGAAACAGACTTAAATATAAAAAATCGAAAAAGGGTCCAAAATGGTACTTTTTTAGGTACTATTTCATTGTTTTTTATTTTTAATGCAATTTTAATTGTCAAATCATTTTGCTCACATTTTTTTTTTGTAGGTACCAAGTTACATGTCAGAATTTGTTATGGTCACAGCATGGGTGCAAGATACCGGCATGCATTTGTATCCCAATACCGATATCGGTGGCAAATACACAATTTTATCAAATGGCGAATTATATATAAATAATGCTGGACCAAATGATGCCTACAAAAGTTATACCTGTCGTACAGTGAACCGTTTAACAGGTAAGGAACTACTTTTACATCTCAAATTATTTCTAACAATTGAAATAATTTAAAAAAAAATTAATTTTTTTAACATTGTTTGCTTTTATAATTGAAAATTAAAAAAATTGTTTAATTGAATGAATTTGTGTTATTAAATTACGACAGTTGTTATGAGTTCTTTAAGATATTTCATAACAAAAGCGGATAAGTCGTTTCAAAGTTATGGTAAGATAAGTGAAACATCTTCTTAAAAATCTTATGTTTTACAACAACAACAAAAATTATCCCTAGAATTTAAAATACTGATGATTTTTACAATCAGGTGAATATTAAAAAATATTTGTTTCCAATGGCCCAGATTGAGGCTACTCAATAAGCTTTGTGCGTGCACAGACAAAAAACTATTTTTCTCACCAAATTAAATTTAAATTTACTAAGAGTAGGTTAAATAAATAACTAATTTGTTTTATTTATTTAAAAAAACACTTATTTCTGTTTGTAATTTTTACAAAAGTTCTTAAATAAGAATTTGCATTTAAACTGAAAATCTTGTCCCTTAATTTCCAAACATTGTAATTATCAATTTAAAATATTTTAAAATAACAAAGTGTTATTAACTAAGTAACTGAGTTCAAGGAATTTCAATAAATTCTGTTTATTTTTTGTAATAAATAACTGATGTGGAATCTGAACTCAGGCCTTAGTTGCATGCACGCAACCAGTATTACAACAAACACTTTTCGTTACTAATAACAATAAAATGTATTTATTTATATGTCTCTCTGCGTACACACCAATCTATATCCATACATTGACTCATCTCCCTTCTGTTTTTCTTATTGGCGAGCAGTGTGCAACCTAAGCCACATGGACTCCTACATTCATACTTGTGCAATTACTAACAAAAATTTATTTAATTGATAATAATAATGTTTTGACCAAAAATTTTCAGTTTACATCAGCTGTTTGAGGCTTCTATTATCCTGTGAGATGAATAAATTTATTAAAATTACACGTACACAAACAGGCACACACATACACACATGTGTCTTTGTGGCAGATATGGCTTACACAAACAGTATAAGCTTGAAATATAAAATAGATTTCACATAAATATATTAAATTAATAGTTATTACACATGTTGCACACGCATAAATAAATAAAACAAAAGAAAATTTGCAAATTAAAGGACATTAATAACAGCACATTCACTAGCCCATAACTCATACATACATGAATGACACTTTCAACATGCTCAAGCATATTGCTTTATTGAATAAACCATCTAATAGAACTAGAATTAGAAGTGATTAAAACTAACTTGGTCACTGCGGCCAGAATAGACGTATAGAAATCCCACTTTGATGTTACAAATACTCCCTATTACTTCATTAAGAATTAAAAAAAATTTTTGGGTGATTTGTATTTTATGTCCTACGTAACGAAAACTAGTCCAAATTAGACCATTACAGTGACACAATGCTGTCTCACCTGCTGAGAGACCTGCTTATTCGATTTGTCCACTATATCAGACGTGAGATTTGTGATTCTGTGAATGGGAATGCTTTTACATAATCCAAAACAAAATAATTAAATTTTGGGGACCAAATAATTGAACCAATACCTGAAATTATTCTTTCATCAAATAATTATTTGAGTAAATCATGTGGCTGTATCCACATGTCAGCAACATTATTGTCAGCTAATTGAGGTAAAAAAAATTTCTAATCACACCCCTGTATAGTCCACTATTGACACTATTTAGGAGAAAAATGGACCAATGACTCCGCCAGGCCAGAAACCACGATTAGTTGGTTGCTTTATATGACGGCCTGTCGACCTTCAAGTAGAATAGCAAGATTCCACAAAGGTCAACGAAATGGCAGACAATTTCATTGAAACTGCTTTGAACACTTTTTTTGTTAGCCTAGAATCCTTCTGTTGGCTAAGTAATCATTATATATAGGCTTTACTATGCGACAGATAAAAAGCAATTCTGCGTAGAAATGCAGTAGTCAAAAAGACTAGTTACAAGCACACTGTACTAAAGGTTGTGGGAAGCAAAAATTAATGAATTTTTTTTTTGTTTTATTAATTTCATATTGATAAAATTTTTAATTGAATGAAATTTATTGATTAAATTTTTAATTGACTCAACTATATATTTAATGAAAATATTAAAGAATTTAATCAATATAACAACTTTTTTTTAATTAAGATGTGTAGCATACACATATCCTTAAGTATAGTGAGTAAAACTGAAATGGAGTGCCCATACTTATGTGAAGGGTGTCCCAGTTGAAATAAATCAATTTTTGCACTCGCTGTGAAGGAAGCATTTAACAGAAATTACATATCGTTCACAAGCATGCCTTCCAGTTGAGGCTACATGAAATGCGTTATCATGTTCCTGTAACGAAAGCTGTTCACAGTCACTTCATCTTCAAAAAAGTAGCGCCTGAGCAAAATCCTTACCAGACCATGAGGATTTTCTGAACCCCAAATTCGACAATTTTGTGTATTTACAAAGCCATTCAGATAGAAATGCGCTTTTTTCAAAAATTGCCATTGGCTTCAATTTACTCGATCATAATTATAACGCCTTGTTCTTTAATTGGTATAAGAATATGTATCTGACAGCTGACAAATTTTAGAGTTGCTACTTGCACAGAAAAAAATGACACTAAATTTAAAAAGTACACTCTTATTGAGACATCTATTAGATGCATCCTGTCTGAGTGTGTGTGTTAATTACAATAAAATAGATATTAGCAATAAGGCCAATGTGAGTGCATGATATGATTAAAATTTTTTTGTAAAAGTAAAGCAACAACAACAAAAAAATAATAATAATAATCATAATAAGTAAAGTAATAATGACCATAAAGTGGCAGGTGTTGTGTAACAGCATTAGTTGTTATTGCAACCTGTAATGTAAAACACTTACAACTCATGCATATCTGTGTACGTAATTTTAATTGTAATTGTGTGCTAGAGGTAATTAAAAAACACTCGTTTAGTTGTAAATCATCTTTTGAACATTTATTTCATTTAATACCACATGATGCTAAAACATCACATCATCTCATCTCATCTTATCTCAAGCACGATAATTGTATGACTATCAAAAATGACAAGCAAATTGTTTACTTGCAGGGGAGTGTGTAGCCACTGCTATTGCTGTGCATAAAAAACTGTCAATTTAATGTGTGAATTTTTACTTTAATAAATTACTTGTTCAGTTTTAAATACACCTGTTGCCAAACTGTGGCATTTGATATTGACTGAAAACGATCGTTAATTTAGTTTTTTTTTTGTGTAAAAAAAATTTAAAACTTCTATTGAATTTGTAAACATCAAATGCTACGATTTTTTCTCTGGAGGCAGACACGTAAAAGATATACTAGTGAACGCATGTGGCAACATTGGTTGCTAACAAAGTAATATCTGTTACTAAGTGATAGATTGATTTAATTGTGAATAAATCAAAAATAGTTTGTTGTTTGTTCGAATAATTTAAAAAAGTTTAAGGTGATGATGGTACGCTAAGTGGTACAAGTCGTTCGGGCTGGGTTTTTGATTATGAAAGCATGAGTATAGGAAAAATTCGCGACATGGTAGGGCGGGTATTAAAGAGACCAACAACTGTCTCTAAGATTAATTTTGTGGTGATTTCCGTTTTGATGTTTTGTACATAAATTTTTGTGTTACTCTTTTATCACCTGACGCAAGGGTTGAGAACCTCCTGGGCTACAACGAGCTAGTTGAGGAAGTCGTCGGGCCAAGCTGAGGACGTAACATGTTTTTAATAAAATATAGCTCGTTTTGCTTGAAGCTTATGAGTCTACTTGCTTGTTTAAAAAACTCTATATATTTTTGTTTCTTTCTATTTTTAATAATTATTTAAAAATTAAAATTTTTTAATAGAATTAACGTGTTTTTCGACACAATTTTTACAGTATTTTTAAAATAACGAAGCAGATTTAAAAAGAATATAAGTACGATTTACAGGAAATTTTGTTGCGGAATTTCGGTTTTTTTTTTCTTTTAATAAATAGAATCAAACGCTGTCAAGTAATATCCATATATATCGTGTCACTTTTTTATTAAGGAGATAATGGTATATCTCGGCTACCAAAGACAATTTGAGAGACCGAATAACTTAAGTTGAAATTTTCAAAATATTTCATAGGAAAAAAACAAGCAGACAGGCGGACATCGCTATATCGACCCCTCTATTTATAAGGATTCACAATATATATACTTTATAAAGTGTCACATGATTTTATATCTGTTATATACCCATCTTATTTAAGCCAAGAGTATATATACAATAAAACAGTGTAGAGTGGGATAAAGCAATTTTTTTACACAGGGTGGTACGCATCCGAATATTTTATTATCTTTTTGATAAACCTCATAGCTACGTTGTGTTTCATTTTCATTTTCAATTTCTTAAAAAAAAAACAAGTTTATGTAATATAGGATGTCTCAGTAAGAGTGTAATTTTTAAGTGTACGCTGCAATAAATCGATTGCTGAAACTACATGCTGCTATAGCAACTGATACAGTTTTCAATTCCATACGAAATAACTTTTTTTCAAGTGCATAATCTGTGAATTTTTTTAATTTAAATTTAGTAAAAAAATCAAATTTATTGTGATTAAACACGTATTTAAATTGTGCGCTGGCTGCTATCATGCACTTGAGTTAATAATTTACGTCCAAAGTTGCAGTTTTACTCTCAGCGGCAGACTGGTAAACATATTTGAAAAGTAAAGACCTTAAAATATTGATGCCACAGTTATAATTTAATATTAATTAGGTCAAATTAATCAAATTACTTTTCAAAAGGAATGCTTTAATATCAATTGAAAAAAACTTTTATTTCACTTTATTGATTCAATTGCCCTTTTATTCAAATCCATATGAATACCCGTACGCATCTTTGTAAAATAAATACCCAATTAAATGAGACGAATTTATTATCTTACTTTAAAATACGAGTATTTGGAGGTAAAATGTTATACATTAACCTCTTGACCTTTTTTTCACTTCAAAAATATATTTTTAAAAATCTTTCATTCCAAATGGAATTTCTTTACTTGTGTGTAAGTCATGGCACTGAACGCCTCTGCTTAAAAGGATTAATTTTAACATGTTTTTGTTTTTATTCTGTTTTTTTATTTTTACTCTAGCGTAACACATTATTTTTATTGAATAAAATGCATAATTGATGAAGTTTGACATGCAATTGACACACTGGTAATTTAACAGAAATGAAACAGTTTTCATACGCTACAACATCAATAACATTTAAAAGAAGAAGGAAAAACGTATTAAAAAAACAAACTAGATAAATGGATAAATTAAATTTATTCTATAACATTTTCCTTATAAAAATTTATAAATGAATAAAAAAAACACTATTCATGTTTGTTAAAGCAAACGTACGTACGTACTTGCAACACAAATACGAGGATAGATTGAAAAGTGATTAGGCCTGTGGTAGATTTATGACACTCGCCACTACATTAATCGGTCATTCGGTTTGTAAAAATGTTTATATTCTGGAGTGTTTTAAATAATAAAGCTCGTTTAGCTATATGTGGGAAAATTTTGAAGTTAAAGAAAAACATCCTATAATAAGCTTCTAAAATACTACTTTCCAATAACTGTAACTGTGGGTCCAATTTGTTTCTTTTTATTGGTATAAAAAGATTTTGGTATTGCCAAAACAAAAAACCTATTTCTAAAATATGCGATATCCTGATTAAAATTGTAGAATTACTTTTTTAATCCTTCTTGTGATTCTCGAGGTTTATCGTTAAATAGAAAAAAGTGTAGGTAACGCCACATAATTTGCAATAACTCGAGAACTACATCTTGAATTAAATTATTAAAAATTCATAAGGTTCGGAAATAAAGTAGAATTTAAATTATTCAATTAAATTTATTATTACTCTTGTAGTTCATCAGATAATAAAAAAGTTTTTCAAAGAAACTAATTATTTCAAGAAAATAAAAAATAAAAAAATTTTCTGTTTGTTTGTTTGCTCGCTTTAAAAATTTTTGTTTTTTAAGCGGATTTGCCATATACTTTTGGACTAGCCACGCCTAGTTTCATGGCCATTTTTCAACAATTTCCATTAACCACTGAATTTATTTAATTTAAGCCTGGTGATTATTAGGTATTTCGATTCCAATGAAAATGGCTTTCAAAAATAATGTTCAATTCGAAATAAAAAGCTAATATTTAGAGCTTTCGAAAATCCAGCAGAGTTGTATTAACAATTTTAAGGGTAATTTTTAAAATGTTTTGGATGGCTGTATTTCTTTGGAAGGGTTTTTTTAACGAATAAATTTTCTACTTGTAAAGGAATTTCTCTAAAAATTTGTGCATATACTCTAAGAACAGCGACTCACATAATAAAAGATCGGGCCGGGCGAAACCGAATTAAAACTTCTACTTAAAAAATTAAATATTGTTAAGAAGACGGTTCAACTAAACTACACTAAAATTTTTTAGAAAATTTTTTTTAATTAAACTTTTTGGACTTACCTCACATCAAAGCAAGAAAAGACAGTAACATTCAGTCCATGTTAGCATGTGGATTTTCAGTTATCAAGGAAACGAAATATCTTGGTTTATGTGTGTGTTTGAGTGTGTGTACATTTTCTTTCAACAAGAAAAAGATATTTTTCTAAACATGCATGCATTCATTCTAAACTTGTTTTATACACAAAACAAAATGAACAAACAATTGTAGAAAATGTTTGCAAATGCTATTTTACGTGGTCTTATTTGCTCATTTTGCAATGAAAGCATCCAGGGGTGAAATGTTTAAAAGGAAAAAATTCTAAATGCAAGACAAGAGCAGCAAAGACTCATATGCACTCTTGTTTACGAGTATAACAAAAAATTTTTTTAAATTTTTAAGAGAACACTGGCGTTGGCAGTAGCTTTCATTAGAAATTATTCGCTACCTTATATTTTTTCGGAATAGATTTCTTGGCATGTGCTGGCATAACAATAAAACTGTTAAACAGTCTATCAATCAGACAGTTCAAAGTGAACATTTTTGCACATCAATCAATGGCTACAGGGAATTTTTAAAAGTTCTTTAAAATGTTGCAAATTTTTGTTTTCTTTTACAGAATAAAATTTAAATTTGTAAGCTTAAATATTTTGATTAAATTTTTTAAGTAAATTCAGCGAGGGTGAATTTCAAACACCCTGCGCTGCAGTAGTTCCTTAAAGTAAATCAAATTAAAAGCAACAACCCAAAAAAAATTCTAAAAAAAATTCCTTAATTAGCAGTCAATCCTAATTCAAAATATATACACTTTATAGGAAGACACATGCACAGGGTTCCCTCTGGTGTGTTCTCTATGTGGTGTAAAAATTGCAAACGACACTTTACTCTTTTTATCTTACAATGAAGGGTATCAAAATTATCTTGTTGATAAAATTTTTAATTAATTTTTTTATATTGAATTAAAATGGTATAAGTCTACTTTTTTAATAAAAATTAATCAACATTAATTTGAGTAAGATATCGTTTTTATCTTGCTAAAACTACCGCTGACAGCTCAAATAAGTATGTGAAAAACATGCTGTGTTCAAGGGTAGAATAAGTTTTATCTCAAAATTTATTATAGAAATTTTGTCATCTTTTCACTTCACTTTCCTACATTAATGCTCACGGTCAATTTATGCTAGTGGGTCAATACTTTTCTTAATAAAATATTTCCTTTTTTCTTATTTTCTTTTTCTGTATAAAAATCAAGCAAATGGCAAATAAATTGAAAAATTTTTAAATTTGTAAAGCTTAAAAGTGCCAGTCGTAAAAAAATGTATCACAACAAGAATTACACTCAGTTTATATGTTTTTTTTTTTCTAAAACAGAATTTGTTATTAATATTTTCTTGTACAAAATAAACAAAATTGTGGGAAATATTAAAGTTCAAAATAAAACTTTCGCTCAAGCCCAAAAACTAAAGTTAAGGGTGTCCCAGTAAAATTGCACTTTATCATTTTAAAATAAGAAAAATCTAGTTTTTGAAACAGTTATAGTTTTTAATTGGATTATAAAGAAGACATATTGCTATATTGTACAGAAAAAACATTCGTCAAACGGCCCACACCGCTTTAATGGCAGATCATTGCTCACTTCATGAATTTTTCATAGAAATATGGCATTGAATCTAGGATTTAAGTTTAAGAAATGTTTGTCGCTTATTCGCATAAGCCCAAGATTTAATAAAACCAGAAAGAAAAAAATCGCATTTCGTTAGTGGCCAGTTGACATTAGAATTTCTTGAGTTAAATTTGTTGTGGTAATCGTTGCTGCTGGTAGGTGGCGCCGTCTTGCTGATCTAAGTCTTCCAGTTGAGGTCACAAAAACTCCTCTACCGAATGCCATTCACAGCCTCAGCAATTTCGACCTCATCTTCAATAACTTAAATCGTGACAAAAATCCTTACCAGACGGTTGCTCATTGTGGGTGCATTTGTTTCTCATGAGAATTTTCTCAGCCTCAAATTCGACAACATTATATATTTACTAACCCCCTTATCCAAAAAAATTAACGTAGACTTTAAAATCAACGTTATCGAAATTTTCATATAATTTTTTCATAAATTTTACTTTAAGTCTACGTCAACTTTTTTTTGGATAAGAGTATAAGCCTTTAAGACGGAATAGCGCTTAATCGGAGTAGACAGATTTGGTAAAGCCCTCCATTTTTAATAATCGGAATAAACAAATTTCACTTGCACAGAAAAAAATTACACTAAATTTAAAAAGTGCATCTTCACTGCCACGCCCATTATAAAGCAAAATCAATGACTTAAAACAAAAACATTTTTTTGTTAAATTCCTTAATGTGCTGTTTACAGGAACCGAACAATACAATCGTCTAACAACTTTGTATGGGAAACCCTCAATTTTAAAAATATTTTTGGAGTGTTTTTTTTAGATTATTTTTTATTTCTGGTTATATTTTACTTTTATATTCTGCTTTAATTTCTGTTGCTGTTTCAGGTGAAGTACAGGCATCAACATATCCTGGCCGTATTATTGTCACCGAACCAAAGGGTATGGTGCAGCCGCGCATAAATGTTGAAAAGCATTCAATGCGTCACGTTGTGCTTAATGGCCAGACAACTCTGCCATGTATTGCTCAAGGTCATCCTGTGCCAACATACAGGTAAGTAAAACACACACACGCACACCCATGAAGGTAACACATTTCCATTTTCATTTTCATTTCCATTTACATTATTTTTTTAATATTTTTTTTGTGCTGGCTCTGCTAGGCCCTGTTCTTTTTTTTTGTCTTTTATGTTTTAAATGTTTGAGATTAAATTTATCACATGCTTTTATGTCATATTGTTTTATACAAAAAAGGGCTTAGATTTTCCATTTTTGATGCAGGCTTTTAAATAAATGGCCAAAATATTTAAAAGATTTAAGTAGATACAAAAATTTAAGTTTCTTTATTAAAGTCATTAATTTCTAGTTTATAAAACTTTCAAATAAAATAAAAACAACATAAAACATAAAAAGACTTTTGCAACAAATTTTTTTTTAATTATTATAAATTAAAACTTTAAAATCATGGTCACACTCAAGTCGTTAAATTTTTAAAAACGATTTTATGTCCATAAATGTAATTAGCAAAATGCCACCACATCAAAACAATAACTGCTCTAATATGCCAACAAGTGGTATAATTCTTCTCATAGGGCTAAAAAGCATAAATATAAAACGCCACAGTATGAAACATCTCCATGCTAATTTTACAACCAACGGTTTTAATTTCTGTGCTAATAAAGAAAAATCGTCTAGGTCAGCTTAAGTTAAAATTGTCTTAAGCTCACTTTTTTTTAAAAATTAGTCAGCAGTATTTTAAGCAATTTGGTGTTTATATCTTATTAAAATTGCTGCTCTCTATATTGTGGAAGAAGTGTACTTTTACCACTTTTAAATATAATAGCTCAAATATTAGCCAAAATCCGCCTAATATTTCTTTAATGTAATCTGACCACAAAATATTTTTTAGCACCAAACAGAAAAACAGCTGATTTTAGGCAAACAAAATTGATATAATGAAACATTTTATGAGACGTGTCATTCGTTAAAAATAATTAATTTTTCATAGGATTATTCACAAAATTAAGAGGATAAATGAGCAAAATTCTCTCAGTGTAAAATGAAATACTCACTTATTGGTAAGTTTATTTGACTTTTTTATTCTTTTGCTGAATATCGATATAAAAATAAATGTGACCTAAAGCTAAAAAAAAACTAAACGTTTTAATGAAAATTCACATTAAATAAGATTTAATAAAAGGAGGAAGATTATCACAAACAGCAAGAATTTTGTTATTTTTTTCTTTCTTTGGGTGCCTATAGCTGTTTAAAGAAAAAACTAATTCGATATTTAATTTTAGTTATATTTTTTCGAGCTTGAAAAAAATTTATTGCGCAATTAACAAGAAGAATTTAATTTCTTACAGAAAATTATAGCTCGCCTCTACCTCGACTTTATCTAACGGCGAATTTATGCATCAGAGAAAACTAAATAAAATCATAGTCAACATTTTTTGAGCCAGCAATTTTTGATTTAAACAAATTTTAAGTAAATTAAATAATTAATTAATTAATTATTATTTAATATTAATTAAGCTTAAAACCTTAAAAAATTGTTTTTATTTAAATTTTCCGATATTTCGACTTTCTTTTGAAGGTCTTCTTCAGGGAAATTTATTTTTATAAAAATTTATACGATCGAATAATTTAATAAAATTATTAATTAATTAAGAAATTGACATTCGCTTTTCTTAATTTTATTATAAATTTACCATTTTCACTTTTCCACTTTCCTTTTACTTATTAAAAATGCAAATTTAACTAACCACACCCAAAAAAAATTGTAAAAGTTGAAACCAACAGCAGCAGTAATTATGGTATTAAACTGCACTTATGCAGTTTTCCCTCATTCCCACATGCCCATACCAATTGAACTTTCAAAAACAAAAAAATCCATTATCGCTTCTTTATGTGTGCGAGTACATAAATATAAATAAATATTTTGTTAATATTTTTTTTATTCGTTTTGTTGTTGCATGCTTTGCTTTACTTTCGACTCTGGTATATTTGAAGTGGATACTTAACATTAATGTGCTACTACATGCTACATGCAACAATTTTATTTATCCCTTCTCTAATTTGAGTGTGAAAGCATATGGAGAAACTAACTGCTGCTGTTGGTGGTAGTGTTGGTGATGGTTTATTCTAATTTGTAGTCGTTGTATCTTCTGCGTATAAAGTTAACAATTTTTAAAAGAACGACCTAATTTATCAGTAAATGACAGGCAAGGCCAGTTGGTTTTTAGTTCACTTTAGTTCAGCTTCGTTTCAAATGGGTTTTGTTTTGTGTGTTAGGGAGGAAAGGCCTTACTAGGGGAAAGGAGTTTTTCGATAGCATTCATAATTTATACACTTTATGAGCTTCATTTTCATGTTGTGTTTGTGTTACTTAACAAAAATAAAAGTTTCTTTTTTTTCAAGTTTGCTGCTATTTTTGTTGTAAAGTGAATCCCAATATAAACGTTCAAGTACATGTTTGTGCAAACAATTAACGAGTGTCTAAAATGAAATTACCGTTACAATTAGCTAGAGACAAAGCACAAAACATAATGAAAAAAAGCAATTAAAAACACAGGCAACATGTAACCAACTTTAATTTAAAGAGGGGCACTACAAGGAACAAAAAAAATTAGTAAAAGAAAAACCTAAAGCTTCTAAAGCTCTCACAAACAGTGACTGAAATTGAAGAGTAACAGAAAACTTCAATAAAAAAAAACCAAAAAGAGAAAACAAAGAAAACTCTATATTTGGTTATTGTAGATTTTTTTTTTAATTCTTTTTGCATAAAAGCAATTTTATTTTATTTTTTTTTAAACTTTTTCAATTATATTTTTTTGTTTTTTTAATATTTTCTCATGTCGTTAGAAAAACATGAGGATCCTTTCACTGAAACTGAATTATGTGCTTGTAAATGTTTCAGTTTATATTTTTTTTTTCTTCACATGGTGGTGGTGGTTGGTGTTATGAAAAATGCATGTAGAATATTTTCATACAGACAGATAGACGGATGTAATTTGCTATTGTTGTCTCTTGAGTTTTGTTCTACTCAGATCATCTCATCTCAATTTATCGTCCTTCACTTTACGTTAAAAAAAAATAAAATAAAAAACAAACAGCAAAAAAGTTTATACAATTTTCAGGATACTCTTTTGTTATGTTTTCCGCTTTTATTTTTTATTCTCTTATCGTCATGAGGGTACGTAACGTACGTAACTGACAAATGCACACATAACAGTAAACATAAAATTATACGAGTAGGTCAACTGAAAATTCAAAGAAAAATTAAAAAGATATATTTTTAAGAATATTTTTCATATTAAAAAAAATATTTTCTAAAGTTGCAAAAAATAAAACAAAATTTTTTTTAATTTCCTAAAGTTAGTTTGAAAAGATTAAAAAAATTTTGATCAAGACAAATTCTGCGATCAGCAGAAATAAAGTTAGCAACATATTACAACTTGCTGACTTGCTGGAACGATCGGAGGAAAAGGTTTTGGGAAAATGATGGTGACGATATCCAATGTTTGTTAGTGGTAGAAGAAATTGACGAAGCGGATTTGGCAGAAATAGTATCTTTTATCCAAGTAAATCAATATTATTCTAGTTGTAATAATGATGATGATAGTGAAGTTAACTTTACAAATAAAAAAGTGCAGGAAATTTTAAGTTTAAGTCAAAATCAGATCCTTCCTTTGAAAGAAAGTTAAAACTCGCGAGGGAATTGCAAAATTGCTTGTCACCATATTACGAAATTTACTGAGACCTTAGAAATGCAAGCAAGCAAAAAATTCAGAAAAAGACAATAGTATCATTCAACCGAACAAACATTGTTGCTTAGCTGTATTGGGCAGCAATGACGAAGAAAATTAATAAAAGTTACATTAAAAACAACATTAATGAACAAATTTGAAAGGACATTTTTATAATAATTTAGGTTAGATTGGTTTTTGTGCTAGCTTTTAGTCTCCTAAAGCATATAGGAGCCTGTAGCAAACTGTTGCAAGTTCCACAGAATGTTTTATAACTCAATTACTTTTGAATAAAAAAATTTTCCCCCAAATAAATAATCTTTCATTTCAGCGTTTTTCCAACTTTTTTTTTATTCTTGCCAAATAATATATAGGTTTTCTCAAAGCCCACAAGATAGACATTTCTTTCTGGCTATTCGATGGAAATCGCTAACGAGGCTAAATATGCAGAATAGGTTAGATGGGGTAGCAGTTCGCAGCCCAATTTCTGAATTTTTGCCATAATGTTTAATTTCAACACACGAAGTTCACTTTTTTCCATTTTTATTTATTAAAATTCATTAGGTTGTCTACTTTCAATGGCTGGCAAGCACAAACTAAATGACGCAGCATGCTTAAAATTTGACAATAGTTTCTTAAGAAGCCAGCAATAATGTATTTAAAGTTGCTGATAGGGAAATTCTTAAAATCACAGAGTTATCAAGCAGCGCTCGTAATATGATAATGAGAGTCTAGTTTTCAAGCATCAAGTTTATTAGTAACAAACTGTGAAAGTCGGTATAATTAATTTTATAAACAAAAATAAGCTTTTAATAACAATCTCCTTTCGTTTTGATTATGATTATGGCTTGAAATGTTTCAGTAAATTAAAAAAAAAATTTTTATAAGTCACTTTTTGAATTTTTTCCTAACATATAATACTTGTAGTACTTTTTTGTTTCTAAAATTCTTTTTTTATAGCTCTTAAACTATTTAAAATGCTATTTTACATTTTATGCCTTCCTCCCTCCCTCCCTCCCGATATATTCCATTTAAATTCACATTTCACATGTGCATGAGACAAGAGTCTGTTTGTATTTATTTTAAGTGCTTTGCATTCTAATTTTTTATTTGCTTTTTGTACAATGTTTGCTTAAGTTTTGCTCTAATATTTAAAATTTCAGTTTCAATATGACATGATGACTTTTCTCTTATAAAACAAATAAAATTGTTTGAATTAAGTTTTCCCCCTTTAAGAATTAAAAGAAAGAAAAAAAGGAGACGCACAGCATAAATTCTCTAAAGTCATGTTGGTAATTTGAAATAAAATATTGTTAAGAATTTAATTTTTTTTTTGGTTTTTAATTTTATAAAATAAATATAAAGCAAATGTTGAATTATGTTTCTGCTGATGCCGCTGTCAGTAGCTACTAGAACAGATTTTATTAAAAAAAAATAAGTGCGGCAGCAAAAGCAAACACTGTGAAAATTTTGTTCAGTAATCCTCTGAAAATAGACTAATTAAATATTTTATTAAATCAATGAAATATTCATTAATTTAAATCAACAGTTTTGTGAATTCATTTTTTTTTTCAGAAAATTTATGTAAAACACTGTGTTCAACATTTTTGTAAAACATTTTTAAACCCTAGCTAGCTAGCTCTTCAATTAAAGAAACTTTCATGACTCCACATTAAAAGAGGGCCTTAAAGACCTCTATCTGAAAGACTTAGATATGTAAAATGTTCTACAAAAATATTCACCATGAAATTCTACTATTGATCTCTGAACACACCAATATTGAAAATTTAACTTTAACTTTAGATATAAAACAAAACTTAAGGGTTATTTTATTTTTATTATTTAGAAATAGAGTAAATAGAGTAACTGAAATATTTTCATTGAATTAATGAATTTTTTTAATTAAATTTATGAAATAATTTATTGGTTTAAAGACATAATTCATTGAAGTAATAAAATATTGCATTGAATTAATTAAATAATTTCATTGAATTAAATGAATTTTTCATTAAATTCACTAATTTTACATAGAATTAATGACAAAATTTAGAAAGTAAAAGAATAAAATACTCTGCAGTACAAAATGTTTCAATTCAGCTGAGTTCTTGAGAATTTTTTTTTGAGTTTTTGAAATTTTTTAGTAATAAAATTTTTTTTTTATAAAAATGTTATTCGTAGGGTGTCCATTTAAACCTATAAGAACAGTGCACTAACCTCACAATGGGCTACTTGCAGATTTGATTCCTACCTAGACCCTGGATATTCGTGTAATACGTAATTTTTGCTCTCCCAAATTGCTTAAGTCAATTGCTGCGTTTATTTTAGTTGCCTTTTTTTATGAGTGCAACGTGCCACTGTTCTCTATCGTTTATCTTATTTTCAATTTCTTGCACACATTAACAGTAGTTTTTCATTTACTTTCTGATTTCACTTTCTCGCATTTTCGATTTATGCAAAAATAATTCTAAATTTTTTTTTTTCATTTCTAAAGTTACACATGACTTGCTCGCTGTTCTATTTGCTGCAAGTGCTGAGAGCGTGATTTCTTTAAGCTGTTCTTCTTTTAGTGGGTGGATATACATACATATGCGTGTGTGTGTGTGTGAATGTGTATGACTTTGTGCGTGCTTGTGTTTGTGCATATATGCTCCAATTCTTTTTCAATTTTATTTTATTTTTTCTGCTATTAAACGCGATTTCTATTCAATACTCAATTTCATTTTTCATTATTTTTCTTTATGTAACAAATTTTAATAATATTTATTGGGAAAAGAAAACACGCAATATATTTTGAATAACAAATTTTTTTTGCACCACCTATATATTTATGCAAGTGGGTATGTGTGTATGTTGAAAATATGTAAAACACAGAAACTTATGTTTTTCTCAAATGCATAGAAATTAATATTTTTGCAATGAAAACGCACGGAGAGAAAGAGATTCATTACTTGATGATAGAAAAAAATTATTTGGCACAACTTGCTTAGTGGTGTTGCGATTTGCTTTAGAAATGTTTAATCGATACTGTTCGTTATATTTTAGAGGGGCATATAATTAAAATAACTTAAAAACTCCAAAAGAAAATTAAGGGAAAAGACTAAGTAAGTAGGTAGTAAGCAACGGAAGATATATTAAGACCATTAGAGGAACGTTTCTGACAGATATAACGTTTGATAACAATATTGCAAATACTTAGGTAGAAATTGAATCTGCCACTGCTAATTTAAAAGAGTAACCTAACCTCAAGGGATATTTAACCATTAGAGGTCAAGCTCAAACCGTTTGTAGTTGCCTTATATAATTGCTTCTAGACAACAAAATTTTTTTGCTTGATCTTCTTAATAAATTTTATTAAATTCTAATTCACCATTAATTCAAATTAAATTCTTAAAATAACAAAAAAAATTTTTTTAATTTTATAAAATACTTGTTGTTTTTTCAGGTGGTTTAAAGAAGAAAATGAACAGTTACTCCCGCTACAATTAAGTGATCGTGTTACCATAGTGTCGGCTGGATTACTAAAGATCAGTAAGGTAAGTGCTGGGAGTGGTTTTACTACACAGCTCATCATAATTTTTTGGCTAAAAAAAAAGAAAAACTTTAGATTTTAAAAATTTCTAAAATTAATATCTACAACATACAGAGTATGTTATACATAGAACTAAACTTAGGAGGGGGGAGTTCGACCAAAATAGATCTACTGTGACACTATACTAAAGTTACAAATCCTGCCTAAGTCTAGTATTCATTAAGATTTCACAGACTTCTTTGGGTGATTTTGACACCATCAGAGTAACAACTTACATCTTCGTTTCTCAGTGACCTCTTTCAACTTATCCTTATATTGCCTAACGCAATGCCTAGTCATGAATCCCGTGACAATTGAAATTTGTAAGAAGTCTAGGATTGTAGTTAGGAACTGGGCTACAAAATAGATCTTAAAAGTCGCCATAGGACTATAGCCCTTCATAATAATATTAATAATAATGAAAATTTATTACGTCATTTGTTCTTTTTTAAAACCGAAATGACATCAATGAAATTTCTACCCTGATATCCCTTGCCACCAATTAATATTGTTGCGTTTCTCTTACCAGCCACTTCCTCAATCTGAGCTTAATAAAGCGCCTAGACAGTGCTAGTTTGTCTGCCTACTACTTGCCTACGTATTTACTATGATCTGGCACACGTACTAGGTGTACCCTGTTATTGGATGCTAGTCAGTTTCTATTTTACTTCGAAAGCACCGAGTACCTGTAATGCTGTCTTGCTGTCAGAGTTATTAGAGTCTTTTTAAAGTTTTGCTCTTAGACAAAGCTTTACAGCATGTATTTCAGCCTGAATTCTTTCGATCCAATCTGATAAATAAGTTTTTCCTGTGATGTTGACCAAATACCCCTTCAGCTATTTGTTTCATATGTATACCTTACATGTGGCCTACTATCTATATTTGCAAATGTTCTGTTACCAATTAACCCTATTTGGGAATGTTGTGCGTGAAGCTGTGTTTTTTCTAACAGTGATCATGTAAGGTTACAAATTTGGCACATATTTAAGAAAATTCTGCAGAAAGAGAACTGAGCTCTCCGTATTTTCCAAGATGAGCTTGGCTTTTTAACTGCAACGCTTCTTTCTTGATGAATACATAAATTCAAAGAAGCGAGGAAAGCGCCATACATAAATTAATGGTTTTTGTAATTTTAGCTTAAATGCAGCATTTTATTAAACGTAAATAATGATTTGATAACACCGTAAATCTAAATAAAAAAGTTTTGCCTATCGAAACGGTGTGATATAAATTTTTTAAATTTTATACCAGATTCTTACTTAGCAAGGAAAAAATTTTTAAATTTTAACTGCTTTGGCAACAAATGCATTAAGAATTTGCTTAATTGAGCTGCATAATTTTGAAGTTTAGGAAATTAATCAGTAGTACTTCTTGAATGCATTACTTAAAGACTAAATTAGCCACTATTTGCATGATATGGGAATTATTTAGCTTACGCTGGAATACTGGCAACACTTTTATATTTTTTCACTAGCCCTTAAGCCTTCATTGAAATGAATTCAATGCTTAATTTTAATACTAAATTCATTTGCATACCATAAAAAATTTTTATTAAATTGCGGTGGTAAAAGTCTTTGCTTTTTTTCTCTCTTTAAAAAATGGTCATAATAAAATGAAATAAAAACACTTCCATTAGCAAATAAAGCTTGACATTTTAAAATTTGCTTAACCATGTATTTTTTGTATTTTTTTTTTTCATACAATTTCGTCTCATTAGTGATGATAATGATAAAACCGTTTAAATAATTGTTGCCATTTAATCATAATTTTTTTTTGCATTTTTCATTTGCAAATAATGAATTAATTATTGAATAAAAAAACTTGCTGAGTCAATTTTAACTTATTGATTCAAACAACAATAGCATTTTTGAAGCAGTAACTTTTTTTAATGGATTATTAACTAAAATCAAACCAAAAATTGGTTTTGACGAAAAATGTGTTTTTAAAACTTTAAATAAAATTTTCTCAGTGATTTGGTGTAGATATCCTTATTAATCTTCCATTTTAGAGTTATAAGCCTTCTTATCTAAAAAAAATTAAATTTTTTTTTTTTTTTTTGGGATTAGAGTGATAATGTTTAACCAACTTCTGTCAAACACTATGAAAAAAATTATTGTGGAATATTGTAACTGCCTGGCTTTTCCTTTAAAGGGTTTTTTTTTACTCTGCGTTAAAAACCACCCCTAAGTTAAAGAGTTGCAGTTTTAAAATATTTTAAAAATATATTCCTCGTAAAATCCGACTATAGATCTCTGAATACACTAATAGAGAACATTTAATTTTTTAGCCCAGAAATAAGTCAAAATATTGTATTTGATGGTTGATTCGTACACAAATTTTTTTTCAAAACTCTAAAAATGTGTGTGTCTCTTAATTAATTTTTATGCCAATATCTTATTTTATGTTCTATGAAATTATTACAAAAATATTTTAAATGATTTTGTGTTCATAATAAAATATTTAAAATGTTTCAAGAGCCGATGATCAGTTAATCTAATAATTTAATCTTAGAATTAAATAAAATAAATTTTTAAAATCAGTAAGAAACAACCCTGAACAAAAAAAAAATTTATAATAAATACAATAAAACAATTTTAATGCAATTGTTTGAGTGATTCCATGAATTATGTGAATTAGTGGAATTGTTTTAATTAAATTAATGAAATTTTTACATCAAATGAATAAATATTATAATTAAATTAAATTATTCATTTAATTAAATAATTAATTAAATTAATGAAATTATTGCATTAAACGAATAACTATTTACTTCATTAAATTAATGAAATTTTTTTAATTGAATTAACGAAATAGTTTACTGAATTATTGCATTAAATAAATTAAATTATTTCATTGGAATAACGAAATATTTCATTGAATTAATGAAATTATTTAATTATATTAATGAACTTTTTTCGTTAAATGAAATTATTAATTAAGCTAATGAAATTTTTTAATTAAATTAAATTAATGAAATTTTTGCATTAAATTAATGAAATTACTTCATTAAACACATGAATAATTCTTTAAATTTATGAAGTATTTCATTAGCCTATGGAAACGTGTCATTATTTGAAAATACTAGAGTTTTCATTTAATTAATGATAAAATCTCAGTATAGAAATAATATAACAATTCTTATATTCTTAGGCACGTCTTGATGACACGGGAAAATATTTATGTTGGGTTAATAACACTGCCGGTGAAGAGACAATACAAGTCTCCTTAACTGTTACAGGTGAGTGAGTTTTTCTTTTCTTTTTATTTTGCAAAATAACAGTTAAGTTTTACAAATTAAAAAAAAAATATCTCTTAATATCATAACAAACAACAACAAAAACTTAACTGTTTGAGAAAAAAATGTGGTTGCATATAAAAACGTATTGGGATTGTTAGTGTCTAACGTAACCTTCACATGGAAAAAAAAACTTTTTTATTTTTCAACACACATTTCATTTTGTGCTCGCAGATTTTCCCCAAGATAGTCAAGCCAGCCAGCCACATTTTAATGATGAGTTTTTTATTATTTGCATATTTTAATTAAGAATTTATTGTAATTAAAATATAAATTAACTTTTCCCAAGCCCCAAATCAACATACTGAAAATATTTAATAAAAAACTTTTTTCGAATACAACAAAAAAGTTAAACAAATAAAACATAAAAGTGTTATGAAAGTTATGTTATAAAGTTATGAAATTTTCATTTAAGGAATTAGTTTATTTTAAGGCTTTCTAGTCTCTTACAAATTAAATTAGGTTTATTACTTTTAAGGTTCATCAAAGCCTTCTCTTCTTCCAATTTAAAAAACCAAAATAATTTTGAATGAAATTTCCTATAAAAAATATCCTATTCACATCTGTTTTATTTTTATTTATTTTTTTTAATATTTTATGAAATCTAGAGGCTTTCAAAATAACTTTTCATTTTGTTGTGTTAGAATTTAAATAAGATTTTTTTTTTTTAACAAACTTTAACTTTAAAGCAAAATATTTTTTCTTGAAACCAAATTAAATAAATAATTTCCTTACAGCCCCCCTAACAGCCCATTTGCAACCACAAGTACAAACAGTAGATGTTGACAAAGATGCACAATTTCAATGTATTGTAACCGGACATCCGGTGCATGATGTAAATTGGTTACATGATGGCAAGCCCATACTAAGAGACAATCGTGTTGAGGTAATTTTAAAACATTATGCATGTCTGTGCTTATTTTTTTTTTTTAATATATCTTTTGAAAAGTGTTATGAGACAGAAATGTCCTTTGAAATATTTTTCCTTGAAGAAATTTATTTAAGATGGAATTAAAAAAAATTATTTGTTACATAAACTGTGATATCCTATTTCATAGGATTATTTTTACTGAATAAATTCAGGACTTATAAACAAATCCGATGATATAACTCTGTTGGTTAATCTCAAACGTTATTTGTGGTTTTCATTTTAAAGCGTAAAAATTTACATCTAAAGCGAACGATAACGTTAAATAAGGTTAAACAAGAGAGTAACTTATTTAAATACTTAAGAATTGGGCCTAAGTCACGGTCCACGAAATTTTCATTGATTTTCTTTTGAAATTTCGAGTGATATTATTTGTAATTTTAGCTCTATTTTTTTAAATTAATTATTAAAAGTTCCTTTACGCTTTCTCTATTAGATACTGTCTGATCCTCCACGCCTCATAATCAAAAAAGTACAAAAAGATGATCCCGGTATGTACCAGTGTTTTGTATCGAATGAATGGGAACAAATACAATCAACAGCTGAACTGCAATTGGGCGGTAAGTTTAAATGATTAAATTTGACACCAAAAACACAAAATTTTATTTCTTTTGTTTCATTAAAAAAAAATAATAATAAATGAAACAGATTTGTCTGAATGTCTACTGCACAGCCTTGTCAAACTCACATTATATTTTTTACTTGAACAATTTTTTTTTAAGTGAAGTTCCTATTAAAGGATTAAATCTTTTAAAATCTCTTAAATTTCTTGCTAAATTTATTCTTTAAAAATAAGAATTCTTTTAGATAATTGTGGAAAATTTATTTTAACCGCAACTAAGAGTTGTGTCTTATCAATATTAAATCTTGATCAGTTACAAACACACATTTAAAACAATTCAAATGTTTAAATAAAGGGTGTTTTTTATAGACGTATATAACTTTAAATTGCAATAAAACAACGATGGATTATTCGATTGACATGCATTTTATTTATCCGAAAGATAATCTTGTGGCATTACATTTTAAATATGATTTCTTGCATATGACCGCCACGGCTGGCTCGGATGTAGTCCAATCTGGACGTCCAATTTTCGATGACTTTTTCCAACATTTGTGGCCGTATATCGGCAATAACACGGCGATTGTTGGCTTCCAAATGGTCAAGCGTTTGTGGCTTATCCGCATAGACCAATGACTTTACATAGCCCCACAGAAAGTAGTCTAGCGGTGTTAAATCACAAGATCTTGGAGGCCAATTCACAGGTCCAAAACGTGAAATTAGGCGGTCACCAAACGTGTCTTTCAATAAATCGATTGTGACACGAGCTGTGTGACATGTTGCGCCGTCTTGTTGGAACCACAGCTCCTGGACATCATGGTTGTTCAATTCAGGAATGAAAAAGTTAGTAATCATGGCTCTATACAGATCACCATTGACTGTAACGTTCTGGCCATCATCGTGTTTGAAGAAGTACGGACCAATGATTCCACCAGCCCATAAAGCGCACCAAACAGTCAGTTCTTCTGGATGTAACGTTGTCTCGACATACACTTGAGGATTACCTTCACTCCAAATGCGGCAGTTTTGTTTTTTGACGTAGCCATTCAACCAGAAGTGCGCCTCATCGCTAAACAAAATTCGCTTATGAAAATCGGGAACAACGGCAATCTCGTTTTGTGCCCATTTGCAAGCGTTGTTCAGGCGTGAGTCTATTCATGATGAATTAGCAAACCAAACTGAGAATAAATCACTTGACAGCTGTTAAATCGGTCGCCATCTTGAACAGTAATGCCAACTTAAAGTTCTATAGGTCTATAATGCTTGTGTATTTGTGGGACATTTTCATTTTAATTGTATAGGGGAACTGCGCGTATCAGTTGTTAGTGAACATTTTGTCCATTAATTATTTATTTATTATGAATTTTCAATGCAAATGTATAAATAAACCACATACGCACATGATTTAATAGCAAACAGTGATAAATACAGTTACACACACACGCACACACCCAAACATCAACAAAAACACGTAACATCCCTTTAAGCATTTTAACCGCCACCACAATTACGCACAGAAACCATTTGTAATGCTTGTGTGTTTGTGTATATAGGAGTAGAAGTAGTTGTAGGTGGTAGTGTGTGTGTGTGTGTTATAAGTGTTGTAGCTGTAGGTGTGAAAACCAATATTTAATTTGATTATTTTTCAATTTACTTTAATGACTTTTAAGAGACAAAATAATATTTACTAATCACAAAATAGATATTCCGCTGCCGAAATGAAAATTAAACACACACACACACAAGCTAGTAGCAAATAATTTAAAGCATAAAATATTTTTACTCAAAAAAAGTTTATTTAATTGAAAGGTTTTTTGTAAAAAAAAAAATTTTAACTAAATAAACATTTCAGTGGGTTTTAATTTATGCAAAACTGATAGTAGTAAAAAAACCTAGGTGAGGTTAGATTGAACAGCCACCCCGAAGAAAAAGACAGAGGAAAACTCACTCGGATCGTGCAATAAATTTAGAAAAACCTATATCAATCAGTTGTTAATAAAATTTTTTTCTTAATCCTGTGTCCTAAAATTCAAGTCAATTTTTACATCGGCTGAAAAAAATGGTTGTGACATTCGAGATACTCTTTTCTCTCGTAAATGAAGGAAATATCAATTCAAGTATCAATACAACCAGAAAACTATTTGTTTTGCGTTTCAATAATATATTGTTCCTGTCCTGTTCCACACTTTTTTCCCAACCATTAACGCATCAATTTTTCTTTCTGGTGTAATGCGGCACTGTACTCCGAACTACATTTTGTTGTGAACCTTAAAATGTTTCCGGTTAATTTTTTCTGGTTCTATTCATTTCACTTTTTAGATGCTTCACCGGAATTGCTTTATTGGTTTTCAGAGCAAACACTACAACCTGGTCCAACAGTCTCTTTAAAATGTGTAGCAACCGGTAATCCTTTGCCACAGTTTACCTGGACTTTGGATGGATTTCCGGTAAGTTGAAAAAAAAATTAAAAATAATGGCAAAACACAACAACAACAAACAAGACATGAAATTGGGAGCAATTTACGGCATTTGATATCGATAGAAATTTCCATTTAAATTGTATTGGAATTTCGTACGCTTCCGAGTGCCGTAATTTGGCTTCTGGTACATGGAAAACAGAACTAATTTTTAATTTATCAGCTTGTAGTGCTTTTTTATTTCACCTTCTGCCAGCTTTCTTTGTGAGAGTCTTGTAATTATTCTTCTTTCTTGCAGATACCAGACAATTCTCGTTTTCTAGTTGGGCAGTATGTTACGATACATGACGATGTCATTAGTCATGTTAATGTCACAAATGTAAAAGAAGAAGATGGTGGTGAATACACCTGCACGGCACAAAATGCTATCGGCAAGTAAGTTAAGAAATCACAAGTTCAAACACATACACATACGAGTATACGTACATCGTACGTACAGGCTGCTTCTAATTACTTTAATAAATAATAAGTATTGAATGGAATGAAAAAAAAATTATTATTTTATGTTATATTTTTGCTTTATTTATGAAAAATAATGTCAGTGAAATGAGAGCTGTGCTCTTTTTAAAGCATTTTCCATAACTTTGTTGAGTGTTTTTGTACAGGGTGGCCCAAACAAGACCAGCTGATGTGAAACACAAATAACTTTTTTATTTTTTAACATAATTTATTTTTTCTTTTTGCAGATTATAATTGAACTCTTGGAAATTTAAAATGAATACGCACAGTCCACAACAACGCATTAAAATTATCGATTTTTATTATTCTTTTCAACGATCAATTGTTCTGACGCAGCGAAATTATCGCCGTTTTTTAACGTAAGATCAGCGCCCAACTCGTCGCCGTTCCGGCCAATTGGGTATACCCAGAACAACATTACAGAGAATTTTAAAGCTGGATCTAAAAATGTATCCATACAAAGCTCAAATTGTGCAACAGCTTCTACCGCAACACCCCCAACAACGACTACAATACGCTTACTAGGTCTCATTTGGGCCACCCGTTAGTAATTTCTGTTTGAATGTTGTCCTTTAGTTGCTGTAGGGTTTGGGGCTTATTAAATTATGAACTTTGTCTTTGAGATAGATGCACTACAAAAAATCTGGTGCAGTCAAATCGTGGTGGCCATCTCAAATCGCCGCTTTTGAAAATTATTCAATTTGGAAATTGCTATCTCAATAAATCCAACATTGCACCATTTTGTTCAAACCATATGTTGCGGCAATAAAAACTTAT
This sequence comes from Thelaira solivaga, assembly GCA_947397855.1. Taxonomy (NCBI): domain Eukaryota; kingdom Metazoa; phylum Arthropoda; class Insecta; order Diptera; family Tachinidae; genus Thelaira; species Thelaira solivaga. The sequence goes on from OX377613.1 coordinate 20,495,611, forward strand.
GAAACATTCTGTAACGATTCTATTTATGTAAAGATTTTTACGAAGATTTTTGAGATTTTGTAATCCCTAAAATCTGTTGTTTTGTTTATGTACGAAACGGTTCAAGTAAATAAAAATACGCTTGCTTGGTCATCATTGAATTTGACAAAAAGTTTTTATTTTGGTCAACGAGATTTAAAACTTCTCAGGAATTAGTTTTTGGACTTGCATGCATTTTTTATGAGTGAAAATCTGCTCGTTAATTTCCTGCGGCGTTCTCTTTCAAAGCATAAATATTTTCGTCCTATCTGCCAGTTCGAGGTCCGCCCATACGGCAAGTTTAGCAAAATTATTCACCAATAAACGATTGGTGGGACCCGTTGGAGCAGTTCTTACACCATAAAATGTTCTGAATGTACATTGAGTATTAAATATCGAACTATTATTGGCTAGGAATAGAAAAATTATTTCAGTTTTTTCCGGAATTGTACAGCGTTCCATTTTTACTAATTCTTGAAATAAATATAAAACATATGAAGTTACAATTGTGTTTTACATCATATAAATAGTTACTTTAGTCGCACCCAGTACATATACACACGTGTAGTAGCCTGCAGGCTAACAATTAAAAACAAAATATCTGAAATTTTTTAACTCATTTAAAGTTTTTTTTCGCAAAGCCAAAAAATCAATTCAGCAAATTTTAAATAAATAATTTTTCTCATTCAATTGAAAGGTATTAAACTGTAAACATTTTTTATTCAAATTTTAAATTCTATCATTATGAATATTTAATTTGAAATTTCATTTATTCAACCACTTTGAAATTCTTAGGCAAATTTTATTTTGTTTTCTTTTAGAGTTTTACAAAATACTAATTTTAGAAATCATTTATAAAAATCAGCTTTTATTTTTTTGTTATTTTATTGTAATTAAATTGTGGTGGATTTTTATTGTCCTGGAAAATGTATTGATTTTAAACCTTAAAAAACAAAAAAAAATTTAATTAATTTAAAATAGATTTTTGCAAAAATAACAAAAGAATTTTCTTGTTTAAATTGTATAAATTGTAAAACTCAAAAAAGCAAATAGAAGCCAATAATAGTTACAGTAATTAAGGTAAAGCTTTAAGTAACCCAAGATTCAAAGTGCATCTTAAAAACTTTAAAAATCTAGAGCGAATTCAAATGCTGAATAAGTAATTTTTTCATATGCCGCTCATTTACTTTAAGAGTGTCATAATACACAAAACATTTAAAGTTTGCAATTTACTAACTGTCGTATGACAAACATTTTAAATAGCCTAAGTGAATAAATAGAAAAAATTGGTTATTACGAATATTGGATAACTCAAAATTTTAACAATTTTAAAAGAAAGTTTAAGAGAAAGAAAATCAGCCACTCACATTCTAACCAATTTGGGGTTCACAATGTCACTGTCTTACAATCTTCCACTCTGATTTTTGATATTTGCTCTCGCAGTGTTCTTCATATTCAAATCAGATTTTGTATGAAAACACTTACATCTTTTTTGTTCTTTAGAGTCATCGTTCTTTCGACTCATCGTTCACATTAAAAAAAATCAATCTTTCGCTTAACATTTTCTATGCTTCTTTTTTATTGTAAAACAGTCCATAAATATATTTTATTATGAAAAAAAGAGCATTTAAAATAATTTGCTGATTTCCCAAATTTTCCGCTTCTTTTACTCACTTTATTTTATTATTATTTTTAATGTGGTATAAGTCCACTTTTTTAAAAAGAAAAAGTTAGCGGTAATTTTAGTAAGATATATGTAGACTAAAATTACCTCTAACGATTTTTTTGTTTAAAGTGGACTTATAACACTTTAAAAAAATAACTGATCACTTAAGTTTATCATTCCGTTTGTAATTTCTATACCGACCATGAGTTTAATTTTATTTAATATATAATTTTTTTTTTAAATTTTAAAATTTATTTAAAATGTTTTTTTTCCTTAACAGAGTTTCTCACAGCGCCAAAGTAAATATTTATGGTTTGCCGCATATACGTGAAATGCCAAAAATTACTGGCATTTCTGGTCATGATTTAGTAGTCAAATGCCCCGTAGCTGGCTATCCAATAGATAAAATACACTGGGAAAGAGGTGAGTTTATACAAAAAAAAACCTGTACGGACCAAAATTTTGGAGCTCAACCAACCTATTTAAAAAAATATTGTACGGACTAAAATTTTCCCGTCGCAAAACTTTTGTCCTCATAAAATTTTTGTTCACACAAGACTTTTGTCCTCACAAAATTTTTGTTCACACAAAACTTTTGTGTGCACAAAAATTTTTTTCCTACAAATTTTTTATCTGGACAAAATTGTTGTTTCCATAAAACTTTTGTCCTCAGAAAACATTTTGTTCTCAAAAACGTTTGTCCGCACAAGCTTTTCTCTCAATGATTTTTGAATTTGTGGTCCGCACAAAATTTCTGTTTCTATAAAAATCTTTTCTGTACAAAATTTTGTTGGAAGTGTCTCTCAAAAAAAAAAATTGCTAAACCACCTAAAGGATTATTGTACGGACTAAAATGGTGTCGTCACAAAATTTTTGTTCACACAAAACTTTGATTCACACAAAATTTTTGTTCACACAAAACTTTTGTCTTCACAAAAAAATTTTTTCCACAAATTTGTGATCCACCGAAAATTGTTGTTTCCATAAAACTTTTGTCTGCATAAAATTTTTAACCCCATAACATTTTTTACATGTTGTTTGAAGATAAATCTTAAACTATTTATGTAAATCAAAATATTGCACGAACAAAAATAAGTGGGTGTATTCGGATTTTTATGTTGTTTTAGTTAGATTAACTGATCAACGCATATTGAAATTTTATATAAAAAGTACTCAAGCAATTGAGTATTTTTTTATAAAAAATTCTCTACACAAGTTAACCCTCGCACTCTGATCTTCAATTTACATAGGATTCGATTAACACACGCAATCACGATGCGTCCACTACTACGTATAACTAATAATTTTATAATTCACACCAATATCACTCATACGACTCTAATTATTGTGTTATAAATGGTTTAGCATGTGTGGTTGTATGTACTCATTTAACAAAACGAAAAATAAATAAATTAAAATGGCGGTATAAACCCAACCACCGTTTTAAATCCATTAAATACTCTGATATATTAAGGCTTTTATGTTCTTTAGAATATTTTCTTCTTCGTTTTTTAATGTTTTTTTTTTTTAACTAAAAAGAAACTGTTGTTCATTTTTGTTGTTGTTTTAATTTAGATGGCCAAACTTTACCCATAAATCGTCGACAACGAGCTTACAACAATGGCACTTTAATCATTGAACAGTTGCAAAGATTAGAGGATGCTGGCACTTATACGTGTATGGCACAAAATAAACAAAAACAGACTTCAAGACGCAATGTTGAAATTCAAGTACTGGGTAAGTGGCTGCTATTGTTCTTGTTCCATTATATTTATAAATTCTTTTATTTACTTTTTTACTTTACTATTTAAATTGACTTTTTGTGTGGAGTTTATAAAAAAAATGTATAAACGGTTGTTTTTCTGTCCTTATAAAAAGCTGGGCGTATTGAATAGTTTAAATTTTAATTTTGTAGTAGCAAGCGATTTTTTTTACTTTTTTTTGTGAATTTACAGCCTTGAACATTATCCACATATTAAAATTATTGCTAAAATTGCTTAGCACATCTGTGCAGTGCTTACTAACTAAACTCAAGCTATCTCTCTCTCTCTCTCTCTCTCTTAGCTATTCACTCCTAGAGTATAAGTAGACCGTTTTTAGATAACCTCTTTTGTTTTAATAACTCTTCTTTAAATTAGCTCAGTAGCTACAAAAGTGAGTCAGTTTCACATGAGAATGATTTAACTTTAATACAAAATTTCTATTATTCTGTCAGCACTTTAATGTTCATTGACTTTTATGAAAATAAAACAAATAAAAAACCGAGTAAATAGTTGGCATTTTTATAACAAAAAAAAACTCATTCACAGTCAGAACAAAAGTTTTCTGCTGCAACTAATGAGTATAAATATCAGCAAAGTATTTATTATAATCAGCATCAACATCATCAACATCATCATCATTCTTAGTCGTTAGTTATCTACATATACCATAAGACTTGTCATAGCTGCTATTTCAGTTGCCTTCCGCCATTTTATTGTTACAACAAAACGCAATCTGATATCAAACTAAAGCAAATATTAGACTGCTGCTTATTGCCCGCTATTTAAACAAATCGAAATGTGTAGGGTTGACAAGTTTCACAAAAAACTCATTAACGTTTAACTAATACACACTGAGAAAACAAATTCGGTTTTGACTAAACTAAATTGATTACCAATCAAAAATTCAGTTGTGATATTTGATTTTTTTTAATTATCATAAGAGAAAATCGGTGTTGCAGCTTCAAATATTTTTAAAATATAAAATTTTGATCTATACTATCGAATTGTGGTTGATACAACTAAAAAATTTTACTTTTAATAAATTTAGATCATACAAATGAAGTTGGTTTATGTGTGTACGTCTTGTCAATTTCCCTAATTAAAAGATTAGTAGTAAATCTAACCAATTTGTTGCAGTTACTGTATTCCATACCGTGTGTTATTTAAAAAAAAAAAATAAAAACAAAAATATCTTGTTGCTTTTCTAGTATTATATTTTTTTATTTAAGCCATTTAGCGATAAAATGAATGCAGCAGCAATCCTTGTGCTCCTTATTTTAATACTTTGTGGTAAACCCTAATGGCATCAGTAATGACTGGTGCAAGTAAAACACCATCATGATGATTATAATGAGTTTTCAGTGGTTGGTTGCAACAAAGCTACCAATCACTGCAACTTGGCTTAGCTGCTTGTATATTTCCCACAACAAAACACTCACTAATGACTTACGTTTATTACTTTTTTCAATTTACTTTTCTTTGGCAGTACCACCAAAAATCATGCCCATACAAGCGATGACCAACATGCTAAGAGAGGGCATGAGAGCAGCCATATCATGCCAAATATTAGAAGGAGATTTACCGGTCAGCTTCAGATGGGAACGCAACAACAAACCTTTAATTGGTACAGGGTAAGTTGGCTAAGAAAAATTTCAGTGAAAGAAAATAAAATTTTTTTTTTAACTTTTTATTTTTTCTCGACTTAAAGCAACGAAGTCATAAGACGTTTAGATGAGTATTCTGCTAGCTTAGTTATTGAACATATCACTTCCGAGCATTCAGGCAATTATACCTGTATTGCACAAAATGTGGCTGGTGTGGAACGTTTTGCGGTGCCATTATCGGTAAATGTGCCACCCAAATGGATTTTAGAGCCAAAAGATGCCAGCGCTCAGGCTGGCGATGACGTTTTTCTACACTGTCAATCCTCTGGTTATCCAAAACCAACAATAACCTGGAAAAAAGCTATTGGACCCACCCCTGGCGAATATAAAGACTTTATATATGAACCCACCGTACAATCATTTGGCAATGGCACAATACACTTTAAGAAAATCAGCAAAGAGTCACAGGGTCATTTTCTCTGTGAGGCTAAAAATAATATTGGGTCAGGCGTTAGCAAAGTGATTTTTTTAAAAGTTAATGGTGAGTAAATTTTCGGGAATTAAAAGACACAAAATTTTTAATAAGGAAACCATGTTTAACTACATAATTTTACTAACAACTTTCCACAAAAAATATAATATTAGGGGTATACACGGTGGTAAGAGTGCAAATTTTGCATTTTGCAAATAAGCTGTTCATATTGAACTGAGTCATGAGTGTCGTGTTTGCTTGGCAAACACCATAGTAATCACTCCTTTAAAGGAATCGTTCAAATTTAACTTAATCGATCAATTAAGCATGTGCTTGTTGTTTTTGGTTTATTTACCTGAGAGCTGAAACCGGTGTGTGTAATTTAGTCAACGCACGAAAAAATCCTGCACAACATTTGATTAAATCATATTTGAGGCATGATTAAAAACTGATTGTTTTCTTATGCTGCTCTACACGATTGAATGCAAAAAGCAAAATGCAAACGTTTCAACGCACAACTATGCAAAAAGGCAATAAATCAACGATTAAACATATTTGAGTAAGCTACTGCGTAGTAAAATAGGGGTGGTTTTTTTGTTTTAATCAAGGCATATGCATGCTAATTCCTGTGTTTGAATTTTAATTTTTTAATTCAACCATGTCGAACAGCATAAGAAAACAAACAGTTTCTAATCGTGCCTTAAACATGATTTCATCAAATATTTTGCACGATTTTTACGTTTTTGTGGGTTTGATTGATTATACATAAAAATTTGTAATCATGCACAATCAACTAAAAATGTATTTATTGCAGTTCTCTGTTATTTACATTTGATACACACTGATGTCTGCTCAAGGTATTTGCAGGGCCACCATATTAGCGAATTCGCTCAGCAGCTATTCATGTCCAAATTATCAAAATGTATTTCAATTTTTAATTTCATGCACCAACAAAGAAAAGTTTTCTTTAAAATTTTTGACAATTTTAAAGAAAATGAAAGATTTGCTCTCAGGTATTTGTAGTTCAAATGAAGCAAAGTGCAAATGTTAAAATTAGTTATTGTATTGACTGATTTCAAAAAAATTTTATTTTTTATAAATTAAAAATTAGTAAAAAATAACAGTTAATTGTTTTTTTTTTTTTTTTTCTTTATTAATAAAGTTCCCGCTCACTTTCAAACGAAATCAAAACAAATCTCAGTGGCTAAAGGCAAACAGGTGCACATACAATGCAATGTTCAGGGCGATAATCCAATTGATATACAATGGAAATTACAAGCAACTCAACAAACTATAGATGAATCCATGGACACAAGGTTAGTAGTCAAAAACAATTTCTTTTTATTCTAATAATTTGCCATAACTCTAAAACTAACTGGACCCTTGTAGTATTGAGAAAATTGTTTAAAAATAGTGAATAAATTAAGCATTAAAATATTTTATTATTAATTTTAAGGATTAAAAATTTTAAAGTTTAGCAAGTATAAAACAAAACGATGTTTTTTTAAGCAAATTAAAAAAAATTCTTATGAAATCATTAAAAATCTAACACCAACAAAATCTAAAATTTTAATCTTACTTGAATGGCTTACAATAAAGAAGGCCACATTCATCGAAATCCTTAAAAATTTCTGCATTTATTCACAATTAAATGGTTGCAGGTATTTTATAAGAAAAACCTTTTTTTCTGCGGAACGAAAATTCAATCATTAACTATAATCGCACCGGAACCTTAAACATCTATTGTGCAGCCCAGTTCCCGCCTGCAATCATACCTAGGTCTTCCTTGGCCAGTGTATCACTTCCCATCTAAAGTCTTAACATCCCAAAAAAAAATTTAACAGAATATGTTCCTCTTGACAGAAATCACAGAAGTCGTTCTGTACCATACCGATTTTACTCATGCGATAGTTGTGTCTACAACGGCCCGTCAAGTAAATTGGTTCAGCAAGTTTTTATTTAAATAAATTTAAAACTTTTTCCCACCTACGACCCCTTTCGGTGACATGTTCTTTATGTGGTTCTTTTTAGCTGAACTTAATTAATTTGTAAACAAGCAAGTGCTTACTTAAAGTACTTTTATTAAGAATTTTTTTTTTTTTTAATTTCTATATAATGAATTGTGCATTTCAATCGTCAAATCATCTTTAAGATTTCTTTTGTGTGTCAATGGTTTGTCAAATAGTTTTTTTTTTCGAACATGAACTTACCAATTAAAAATTGTTTCTATGCAGATGACATCAAGTAATCAAACTGTCATTGAATTTGTGTTTTCTTTTTTTATATCATTTCTCTTCCACCTAGTCAATCCGATTGCTTAAAAAAAGTTTTTTATTTTTGCCATTCATGCAATTGAAAAAGAAAAAGAAATAAAAACAAAAAGTCAAATTAAAAACGTAATCATCTTGTATATAGTAAGTGCAGCTACTACACAGATAATTAAGTCCTTTTATATAAGAATACATGTGCATGTATGTTTATACAACTACTTAAAATATTTATTAAAGTGTGTGTCTATGAGTATTAAGGTGACCATTTTACTTAAGAATTATTTTAATTTGACTGAATTTATGGACAATGAGTGCTGATGATTTAGGTGAGCACCTGCCGCTAGGGTCTTATCTCACCTTGTTAAAATAACGAGTGGTATCCGTGCCTACCACTACAGCCCCTGTGACCACTAAAGGACACAGGTAGCAAATTATGTGTGTTTCTGCCTTGTCGCACACACCATCCTTGTTAAGGGAGTTACTTAAACTTACACGATTTTAAATCAAAATCACTAAAATATATTTTTTTAAATATTTTTTAACCAGCTGTCTTGCCCGCTGCTATACTTTTAAAACTTAAACTCATAATAAAATTCAATCTTTATTCGTGCTAAATTCCAATTTATGTTGGAGTGCAAAATGCATTATTTTCCATGCTATTCTCATAGAAAAATTATTTGCTTAATATAATAATAAGTGCTAAGAGTTAAAGCATATTCATATAACAATTTATCAGACGCTACTCTGAATCTTCAGTAAATTACTCCCATTGTTTGAATTTTTTTTTTTCAATTTTTATTAGCTGTTGACTAAAATTTTCATTTGGTCGATTGGTATAACGAAATAAGTATTCAAATGCTTGGCAGAAAGGAAACCAAAAAGGTGTCGCTTAAGTAATTATTTTAGATAATGATTCCAAAATTCTTAATATTCTTTTCTGGGAGGGTCACTTTAACCCATATAAGCATACACAGCCAAATGTAAACATACAGATGCTCATGAACATGTATGTTTGTTAGCGTAATTGTTTATGTAAAAGTGCTGGCGTATATATTTAAATACAACAGAAAGAAAAGGCAACAAAAAATGAAACCTTGACACAAGATTTCATTTTGCTCTTTTTGTTATTTGAACAATTGTGAGAAATTAAAATAGACAGACGGAAAATATACAAATTCATACGAAAATTATTTTCTAGGCTGAATTCATTTTGTTGTAAATGAAAAAAAAAGAGAACAAGTGTTTTAATGTAACAAGTTTTCTTCATTTTGTTAAGAATTCAAAAAGTGGCTAAATAATATGAATATAAAAACACACACACTAATTTACACACACGTATGAGCGGATATGCTTGCAATATTTTATAATTTATATTTTATAATTTAATGTTCAAAGTTTAAAATTTATTTTTTACTTATTTTGAGCTCAAAATAGACTTCTTATTTAAGTTTAGTATTCATCTTCTTCTATTTGTTTTCTTATTTCTATTCACTTTTCTATCTCTATCACAAAAGAACCACATCAGGGGACACAAGTGAGCTCTGCTTCTGTTTTTCTTATTTGTACGTCCTGTGTAGCCTAACCTAACCTAAGTTTAGTATTCATTTAGAATTCAAAAATTCCCTTGGGTGATTTGTCTGCCGTGTCAGACGTCAAAATTAGACCATTAGAGTGACATAGTACGTTTTCTGCTGTCTCCTCGTCTTTGTTACATAGCCTGCAGACGTCTGATTCTTATATTTGCCAAATACAATGCCGACTTCCTGACCAAATCAGCCTACAAAGTCATTTATTTTCCTCGGAGATGGAAATGGCGTAAATTTTTTGGTTAACCTGATACTTCTTGCCTCCAACCAATATTGTTGCGATTTCCTTTCCAGCCACTCATTAAATCTGAGCTTAATAAAAACCATAGATTGCTTTGAACCAGTGAAACTACTAGCCGTACTTTTTGCTGGCGGTTGGTCTGCCTTTTCATTGCCTACATACTCGTATCTACAATCACCTAGCAATCATACTATGTCGACCCTGTTATTAATCTATTTATAATAGAAGTGTTAGAGTCAGAGTGAATATAGACTGTTATCAAAAGTTTTGCTCTTAGACAGAGTTCGATAGCATGTATTTTGGTCTGAAAATATAAAAATAAAACTACCCATACTATCCAATGAGCTTTAGGATTTTTGTGCAGCTCTTTACTTTATACTCCAGTGAAGATTGCCGAAATGGATTTTGTAGTGAGCGGAAATATGTTTATTGTAGTAATGTAGTCAACAAATTGCCCATATGCTTGCTTCTGTTGACATTTCAAAGAAATTCTTAAGCATATGAGAGTCAAAAACGACAATGCCAATACATTCGCATTTAATTTATTTTAGGTGAATGAATAAGTTGTTGCATTTATTTTACACATGTTCCGTTATGCAAATACAAATGTGTTGCGCTGCATACACACATTTTAGACAGAAAATACGTAGTACGTGCAATTGTATTGAAAGTATTTATGCATTTCATGTTCATGTATGAAAGCTTGACAGTTGCGTGTAAAAATGTAAGTATTTGCGACGTGCATAAGAATTATTTATTTCAGTTTTTTTTTTCTGGCATGTTTTTATCATTATTACTCTTATCCTTTACCGTGAGTCCATGTGTATTTACTCACACTTAAACGTGTGGTGGAATACCAAAAAATATTAAAAATGCAGATGTAAAACAAAAATGTACTTAAAATTTTTTGTTTTCCTGTTTCCTTTACAGATACACAATACGTGATCAGATACTTGATGATGGCATGGTATCTGAATTAGGTATTTCACATACATACCGTCAGGATACCGGCATTTATATATGTCACGCTACAAATACATTTGGAGAGGTAAGTTTTTATTGTTATTTATTTTTTTTTTAAACTCTTGCCTGTACTAAGTACGAGTATCTATACGAATATTATGGAGAGAAAAAAATAATTTTTTTTTTTGGTTTTTGTACTTTTATTTGTAATTTATGAACTATAAAACTACGGCATCGATTTTAAAAATTCTTTCACGATGATAATGCTAACGAGTAACATAGGCTATATAAAATAACGCCACGCCCACTTTACATTCATTACTCAATTATTAACAATTAAAATTATATTTTCCATATTCTCTTTGAAATTTGATACATTAAATCACAATATGCCAAGAATCAAGAATGATAGAAACTCAAGACTACGGTATCCAGCACACAAAATTTAAGTTTTCTGCGCATGTTGCTCAAACAACGTCACGCAATGTGTTCCTATTTGTTAATAATTTACAGAGAAATTTATTTTCTTCAAACAGTAGAAAAACTACGTCAACTAACAGCGCATGGTGAAATCTTGCATTTCTATCATTTTTGCTAATTAAGGCCACCCTATACTATTAGATCGGATACGCCCACTTTTACGTACGTCAGTAAAAGATCGGCAATTTGTACTGACAACGCTAGGCAGCTAATCCCAAACCAGATTTTCAACAGATTATTCTTTATTTTTATTTTTTAAAAGGACTAGAGAGACCGGGTAAAAACATTTAGTATTTATTTTATAAAATAAAGTAAAAATGACTTACACTCTTTCTTGCATCTGCTACATCAATTAGCTTAAAGTAGTTTAATTTTGATATTAAAAATTCAAGTCGGTCCTTTCATAAAATTTATGAAAAATTTTTTTCTTCTATTTTACAAATAAATTTTATTCATAAATTCTTTAAATCTAAGTCATTTCATTTAAAATCAACAAATGAAACTGTTGATTGTTTTAATAATATTTTGAACTGGTGCACCGTATTTCTATCATGTTGCATTAAAGCTGTTCTTAAAATATCTAAAAACTTATACTGTTGATTTGCTCACTTTAATTTTTTTTTTAAATCTAAATTAAACTAAATAAATGCTCAATTGAAGGTAAAGCACTTGAAATAATTAAAAATATTTTTTTAACAAAAAAAAAAACAAAAATGCTGAAATAACAAGAAAAGTAAAGAAAGTTCTTGCACAACATATTTTACTTCTAGTACGAGTATCAATTAGATAGATTTTTTATTTAAATGCTGTTAAAGCATTTCATTATTTTATGTGTTTTATAATCTAAAGCTGAATAAATATGCTCAACACAAAGAATTTTTGTTGCTGTACTCAAGTACTTTAGATTTATCCTTGCAAACGTTTTAATACACTTTACATAAACTACATCTGAGTATGAATGGGTGTACATAAACATGTATGATATGTGTATGTGTGTGTGTGTGTGATGGTGTGAATGTAAAGGAAACAATTGTTTCAGTATTGAACACATACATTTTTATTCCTTTTTTCCTATTTCTCTTTATTGCAACTCAATTTACTGCAAAGATTTGAAATTCTAGTATACAAATGCTTTTTATTGTTTTTATTTTAATTTTATATGCATAAGTAAGCATCAGTATGTAAAATTTATGTATGCAAGTGTTTACTTAATATGCATACACATGTAAGGTACCCTGCAGGCCAACTCAATTAATTTTAAATAGAGTATCCTTAAAAAAAACGTAAATCCACCAAGAAGCTAGCTTGTCTGCAGAAAACACCCAGGGTCTAAGCAGGAATCGAACGTATGAATGACCTTTAGATTAATAGGTTTCTACACTAACCACAAATATGGGGGGAGGAGCGGCACATACTCCTCAATGGGTGTTAGTTATTGTTGAAGCAGCTAAGTGATTATATCTACCTTGCGCTATTTTAGACAGTTGAGCTGACTTTTTAACTAACTTAAAGTTAGCTGTTTATTAGTCAGTATAAAGTGAGCCTTGCAGTACAAATGATTTTTTAACTCACTTAAGTTAGATACTTATTAAAGTCAACCTTAGTAAGTAAATAATCATGCAAATTGTTTTTATTGTGCTACTAAGGCTAACTGGTGCTGAATTCGTATTGAGCTTGAATAACTCTAATTAATTTTTCTCTGTCTTAATGTTCACTAGCAAAACACTCCTTAACTGCATATTCTAATGAAAATAACTGTATTTATATTTTAAATTTAAGTTTAAAACTTAAAAAGCTACAATGACGTATTGTTAAAGCAGTAAAAAAATATTTTTTGGATCCCTGGTCTATTGCTGGACAAACACAATATTTTATTTTTTAGTAGTCAATATAATTCCAATTTTTTTTAAATGATGAAACCAAAAAAAAATTCTTTGTGTATAAAATTCTTTTTTAAATGAAAGTCAGAAAAAAACAAAAAGAAAACATTTATCTTGCACACACATACACACACACACAACTACAAGAGTATTTATTGTATTTATTCCATGAAATACAAGTATTTCCTTAGGAAATTATTTACTTTTTATTTTATACACTTCATCTTCATCTGCTGTCAGTTTGATTTCATTTCATCATTTAAGAAATAAAAAAATTTTTTCTTTTTAATTTCTCTTCTTTTCCATTTTATACATCAATCTGTAAAATATTTCATTTTAGTTTTTCTTTTTCATTTTTTATTCTTTATTTTACTTATTTCGTTATTTTGCTATGTATTCAAGTTTACTTTATTGTTATCCATTGCAGGACGAAATGACGATACAATTAATTGTACAAGAAGTACCAGAACAGCCAAAGAATTTGCGAATTAATTCACAACAATCACGTAGTTTACAATTGACTTGGAGTCAACCATTTGCTGGCAATAGTCCAATTGAGGAATACCATATATTTTATAAACAAATAACAGGTAAATGAAATTGAATACATACACATTCACATACAGTTTTATAATTTTAAAGGTGATTAATATTAATTTACACAAATAATAAAAAAAACAAGAGAAAAAAACTACATATAGAGTCCGCCAAATAACTTTTTTTTTTTTGAAAATGCTATAAAAACATCGAGTGTAGCTTCGGCTGTGTGGCACTTAGCGCCGTCCTGTTGAAACCAAATGTTGCCAATATCCTCCTCTTCAATTTTCGTGAACAAAAATTGGTTCAACATGGGCCGATAACGATCGCCATTGACTAACGGCCACTCCTTGCTCATTTTCGAAGAAAAATAGCCCAATTATGCCTCTGGACCAAAATCCGCACCAAACAGTGACTCGTTTTGGGTGCGTCGGCTTTTCAATGTATGCGTGCGGGTTTTCTGTACCCCAAATGCGACAATTTTGCTTGTTTACATACCCGCCAAGATCAAAATGAGCTTCATCTGAAAAGATGATTTTTTTTGGCAAAATCGGCATCTTCTGTAAGTCGATCGCAGGCCCACTTAGCGAAGCGAAAACACAACCATATTCTTTCAGCGGAATGATAAAACTAATTATCTGTCAAATCAGACATGCGCTTAGTGTTACCATTCACGAAATAAGCACTAGTTGAAAAAAAAACGTTCGATGGCGGACTCTTTATTTTAAAAATAATTTTAATAAAAAATTATATTCAAAATACATACACAATATTTTGGAATAAAATAAAAAAGAAAAACTTAAAACAAAAAATATGAAAAAAATAAAATACGAAATCACAAATTATTAAAAACTAAATTAACAAATAAATAAATAAAATAAAAAGCTACAATAAAAAAACTAAAATATAAAAAATTAAAATAAATAAAAAAAATCAATTAAAAGCTAAAATGACAAATCATAATACTAAGCTAAAATAAAAAATATAAGAAATAAATGAAAGAAAAAATTAAAAAAAAAAAATATTAAAAACTGAAATAATAAAATGTAAAATAAAATAAAAAAAAACATAAAAAATGTAAAATAAAAAACTTAATAGAAACAAAAATAACATAACAAAAATAAAAAAAAAGATTAATTTTAGTTTTTTTTTTTATTATATAAATAAATTTAAAAAAAATTACCAGAAACTAAAACAAAAAAAAAATAAAATAAAATTAATAAAAAAATCATAATTGAAAACTAAAATCATAAATAAAAAAAATTAAAAAAATAATAAGAACAATAAACTAAAATAAAAAAATAGTAAATAAAAAATATAAATAAATGAAAATATAATATAAAAAATTAAAAAAACTATTTCCAAAAAATAAATCAAAATAATAAAATAAAAAATTATAAATAATAGCAAAATAAAAAATTAATAAAAACTTAAATTTTATATAAAAAAAATTAACAAATTAAGAATTATAAGCTAAAATAAAAATTAATATATAAATAAAAAAATTTTTTAAAAAATATTAAAAAATAAGTAATTAATTTATTTGGAATTAAAAAGTTTACAAAAAAGTAATATTTTGTAAAAATAACAAATCATAAATTAAAGAAAAATAATAATAAAAAAATCCTTAATAAAAAAAATTTTTAAATAATAAAAAATTAATAAGAAACTAAAATAACAACAAAAAAAATAAAAATTAATAATAGAAAATTTTAAAAGAAAATAAAAAATAATACAAAATAAAACTCTGAGGTAAAAAATTGTTTTCTTACTAAAGAATTGTGTCCTCTTGCGCCCCACCCTCCCATTATACCACTTCTGTTATACTTATACTTACGGGCAATTAAATCTCTCAATTTTAATTAATTCATATTTTACTTATAAAAGTGTTGTTGCTTCAGTTTTGTAAACACAAAATTTTTTGTGTTTTTGTTTTAATAATTAAATGAAATTAAACTTAATTAAAATTAAGAAACGAAAATAAACTTTATATGGCAAGAGATTTAACAAAATCTTTATAATTTAAGCGTATTATCACCTGCATTTACAAAAACTTTAGAGAAAAGGTACTCGTAAAATAAATCAAAAATCCTGAATAAACAAAATGTTTACAATTCAAGCAAAGAGAAATATAAAGAAAATCTAATAATCCTTGTGGATTAAGGGCAAATACATGTACCTTAAATAAAAACAAATCATATCGATTTAAAATATTAAAAATAAAACTAAATTAAAGTCTACATTCTAGTTGTTGATGTGTGTGTGGGGCTAACCCTTTCTCTCTCTTACACACACACAGTGCAAGTAAAATAAATAGATACATTCATAATCTTAAATAAGTCTTATTATGCATTGCACTTTTAATTAATATTTCGAAACACAAACACATTTTGCATGCCTCTGTGTGTGTGTGTTTTTGTAAGTATTTGTTATTATAATTATTATTTTTTATTTGTTGTTGTTGTTTACTGTAGATATTTGGCAAAATGCCGAACACATAACAATCACTGGCTCACAGACGGTTGTCAACATAGCCAACTTAAAACCAGCCAAAGCATATCATATACGTATGTCAGCAGAGAATAAATTGGGCTCTTCAGAGTTTTCTGAAGTTGTGCAAGTAACAACGTTGGAAGAAGTACCCTCTGCCCCACCGTTAAATGTGCGAGCGGAAGCAAAAAGTTCAACGGAGATTGCTGTTTCCTGGGATGCACCAGACCGTGACCACTGGAATGGTATATTGTTGGGCTATTACGTGGGCTATCAAATGTCTTTAACGCCTGAGGATATGGAAATAAATCCCACATTGGGTTTTAGTTTCAAAACGGTTGAAGTACGTTCACACTATGGCGGTGAGACTGTTTTAAATAATCTCAACAAATACACTGAATATCATGTGATTGTACAGGCCTACACCAGTCAGGGTAGTGGGCCACCAAGCAAGGAAATTGCTGTGCAAACATTAGAAGATGGTAAGTGCAAAAGTACTTAAAACAGAAAATTTAAACACAAACACAAACGCAAACACTTACATTTGTGCTCTTACTCATACTTACCAGCAGCTGGCACACTCATAAATCAACTTGAACTCAATGTC
Source organism: Thelaira solivaga (assembly GCA_947397855.1). Taxonomy (NCBI): domain Eukaryota; kingdom Metazoa; phylum Arthropoda; class Insecta; order Diptera; family Tachinidae; genus Thelaira; species Thelaira solivaga. The sequence continues at coordinate 20,512,188 of OX377613.1, forward strand.
AATCAGTAGTCAGTTTAAACTGAGTATTGCCAAGTAGCAAATATATTCATTCACACCTTGTTAAATAAATTTCTGTGTGTTTGCTTGTTTGTTTGTTTATTTATTTGTTTGTGTGTTTATCTCCTTGCATATTTTAGTGCCATCTTCACCACCTGAAAGTCCGCAATGTGATGTGTTGGGTTCAACATCCATTTATATAACATGGTCACCACCCGATATTGATGGACAAAATGGAAAAATTAAAGGCTATAAAATATTTTACATATCAACAGAAGACTTGTATGGTAAGTTTACTAACTAAAAAAGAAACAGCAAATGTTTCCTATTATTTATGATGCCATGAAGGACTATTACCAGGCATGGAAAGTTTAAATATTAAGCTTGTTATATTTACTGTATACTTGCGTTATAATTATAGTTGCAATTTTGCAACTCTATTTGCTTTAACTACCGAATGCCTCTAACATTTATTTTATAAAAAAAATTTAAAAAATTTTAATTTTAACTGATTATTTTAAATAAAAAATTTAAAACGATCAATTTTCGTATTATAATACTGATGTAGTAATATGGAGAGTATTTTTCTACAAATAGATTTGTTGGAATTATTGAATTTTCCAACTCTGTAAACTCTGTAAACAAAAACGCTTGTATAAATAAAAAACATTCTGTCCATTTTCATGTAATCTTCGATTAAATTACGAGACTAGGTTGATAAGTTTTATGTATTAAAAAATTTAAAAAAGTAAAATTATTACAGTAGTAAAGGAGTACATTCATATTTAAGCCGAACAAAATTTTTTCTCAAAGCAAGAGCTCAAACTGCGAATAAAAAAATATTATTGTATTGACAATAATTTTATTTGTAATGTTTGTGTTTATACAGCTAGAACCCACTTGTTCGGACAAAAATTTTTTTACACAAAATTGTTTCTCAAAGAAAGAGTATAAACTGCTTATAAAAAAATATATTGTTCAGACAAAGATTATGTCGAAACCGAGTGAATAAATTCAGCTTTAGAGCATCCACTTCTTCTGAATAAGACTTCTGTTCGCACAGTTTTTTTTTTCTCAAAGAGAGAACTTAAGCTACGAATTAAAAAAATATTTTTGTAATAAATTCGGCTAAAAGAATTCGTCATGCACTTGTTCAGAACAAAATTTTTGTCTGCATAAAATTTTTTCTCTAATAAAGAGTTTAATCTGCTTATAAAAATATGTATAAATTCAGATATAGAGCAAATAGTCTTCTTCAGTTCCTCATTTTCTTATCGTTCATTTTACAACAACAACTTTAATTTTTAACACTGCTAGCTAACCTTTTAGCACCAGTTTTCTTTCACTAGTTTGGAACCAAGTACTATGGGAGCATAGAAAAATGTTTTTTTTAATGTCTTAAAAAGCTTTTAATACATTAAATGAAAAATTCAAATTCAATTCAGTCATTTTTTATTTTCTAAAAATTCTCGTCCAGTTGGTTTAAATTGCCTTAAAAAGCTAACCACGCATAAGAATACTAATACGAATACTTAAAATGTTACTGTTGCATTTCCTCTCATAAATCAATGTTTATAAATTAAATTACAAGCGGTAGATTGGTTAGGAAAAGTTTTCTCAATTTAATGTTTGTACACAAGGCACTCACTGATGCATGTACATTGTGTACTCAATATACACACTGCTATTTTTATTTACTTTCAATCAGAAGGCAATTATTCAAGTCATTTAATTTTTAACGCCTCAATATTTATTTGTTCAGAGCAAATAAATGCATTTTTAAGTCTAAGAAATATATATTTACATGAATAAAATCATGTGAATATTTACTAAAGAGCTGCGCAAAATACTAGTATTTCGAAATATTTATTTCTATTTAGTTCATTAGAAATTTCAAACAATATTGAAAGATGGAGTTTTATTCATTCGATATCGATCGAAATTTTTAAATAAAAAATAAAAAAATTAAAAATAAATGAATTGAAATCTTTAATATCCAATGATTCTACCACAAATGATTCTAATACAGCTGCGACAACAAAAATAAATGGCAAATTAAAAAAACAACAAAGTGAACAACACGAAAAGTATGTAAAATTTAAAAAGAATATAATAAAATATATGTAAATGCACATATTAAACAAAAATAAAAATAAAAATTAAGAAAATTTAATTTGACATTGTGTGTTTATAGTTGTTTTTGTTTGGTTTGCTTGTTTTGCTACCTGTGGAATACAACGCAAAATTTCAATAATTTCATTTGCTCATAAATAAATAAAAATCATAATGAATGGTTTGCATGCTTTTGGAGATTGCTAATTGAGAGGGAGGAAATATTAACCGCCATTTAGTATTTTTAAATAAAAAATAAAAATTTTGATCGATATCGACGGCCATAATTTATACCCCTGATCTTATCTATGTTATGATTCAATGAAATTCTTAAATTATCTATTTTTTATTTCGTAATTTAATAAGTAATTTAATTACAAACAGTCACTAGTCAAGCTCTCTACTTTCTCTAAATATTAAAATTTTTTTTTAATATGTATTTGCAGAAAAGGATCCAGAGGTTGTGAAGTCTAATAATCAGTACGCTACTATTGAAAGTTTACATAAATACACCAACTACACTGTATGGGTGGTGGCCTACACCAAGGTTGGTGACGGAGTTAAAACCAAGCCATTCTATTGTCGCACCAACGAGGATGGTAAGAACATTCAAGCATAGAAATAAAAATGTTTACGCGAATGATGTTCAAAATTTTTATTAATTTTATTTTATTATTATATTTTATAGTGCCATCTGCACCACATTCTATTAAAGCGATACCAGCTTCTAGTACAAAAATTATAATATCTTGGCTGCCACCAGAGTTTCCAAATGGTGATATAGTAAGTTCATACTTAAACCACTTGTAGAGCTACTTCACATTCATGGACATAATGTCTTTCTTGCTCTTATTTTTTTATTGTAATAAAACAGACCGGTTACACGTTTTACATGTCCATGCTAGAGGGTGGACGAGAGGAAGGTACTCATAAACGTATTTTGGGTCCTTATGTGGAAATGCATGAGACTCAACGCACTCAAGAGTCTGCAACTTATCAATTCTGGCTTACAGCCTCCACGAAAGTAGGTGAAGGTGAAAAAACGGATGTTGTTACGGTGCCGCCAAACAATAAAGTACCTGCTCGTATTGTGTCCTTTAGCCAGCGTGTCATAACACCTTGGAAAGAAAATTTAGAGTTAACATGCCGCAAAGTAGGTTCACCAGCTCCGGTAACAATATGGCGTCTAGATGGTCATAATCTAGAAACAAATTCACGTAAAACTATTGCCAAAAATGGCACGTTATATATAAGAGAAACTCAAGCCTCCGATGCGGGTAACTACACCTGCAGTGTGGAAAATACCTGGGGCAAAGATGAAATCATTTATAGTGTCATAGTAAAAGTACCACCTGAAGCACCTAACCTTACTGTAGTTACCGCCTATTCGGATAGTTTACTTTTAGAATGGTCTGATAACAATAATGGTGGCAGTTGCATTTTGGGTTATGTCATCAATTACAAACGTGACAATGGTGATTGGGAAGAATTGCAAATGGATGCCAAGTCGTATTCGCATTTGCTAAGCAATTTATGGTGTGGCACCCGCTATCAATTGTATATAACAGCCTACAATAAAATTGGTACTGGCTTACCCTGTGACATTGTTAATACCCACACCAAGGGCAATGCGCCAGTACAACCCAAACATTCTCAAATGATAACGAATAATTCTACTAGTGTTACCTGTTGGTTGGATTCATGGGGCGATGGAGGTTGTGGTATTTTGTATTTTATGATTGAATCAAGAATTTATGGAAGGTGGGTTTTTTTTTTAATTTTTTTTTTTTTTCTTTTATGAAAATCATTTTCTACTTATTTGATTTTAATGTAGATCAACTTGGACAGTTGTCTCAAGTCATATACCACCGACGGAGCGTATTTACACGGTTAGTGATTTAGTACCTGGTACTAAGTATCAACTTAGAGTAACAGCACACAATAATGCCGGCTCAACTACAGCCGTGTACAATTTTACAACACTTTCAACGCAAGGAGGTAAGCAAATTGAACGATAGCAGCACCAGCTGCATAGATTTAAATTATAAAAATTTTAAGGATATTCTAACTTTGAGAAATTAAATGATGACATTTTGTAGCGCTGGCAGCTAAGAATTAGCATTACGCATAAAAGACTTTTTTTTTAAACATCTTGTACTTAAAAAAGCCTTTAGAATAAATCAGTAGAACATAGGGGGAAACAGAAACCACAAAATAGTGGAAAAATTTCTTGACTATTATTTTTTTGGACTGTCTAAGCTTTAACCTTAAGTAATTAACTTAATTTTTAATTAATTTTTCTCTTCTATCAACAGTTATCTACAATACTGATTTGAATGCCATGTCTCCTATGACTGATAGTCCATTTTATGCGAATATTAAAGTATTACTGCCAGTGTGCTTATCCCTAATAATGTTACTAGGCCTATTAGGGGCTGTTTTTGTCATAAGAAGAAAAAGTAAGTGAAATAATAATCAGCTTTATTACGGGTGTCGTTCTGGTAGTCGAATTTATAACAAGCTTATAAAAAATATAAGGCCCTCATTAACACTGTGCTCGTCACGGACATGACACTCATAATCAGCTTTCAAATTACAGAATACGATCGATCGCTTAAAATTTCCACTTGAGTTCTATTAAAATTTCGATCGCTATCGAGTACCGTAATTGGGCTGCAGCCGTAATAATCATTCACACAAAAATTCGATTTATTAAATTTCCAAAATTTTTATTTAGAAATGAGTAACAATCAGTCGCGCTTAGCGTCATCATCAATGTCGGAAACGCCCTCATTAACCCAACTGCAAAATAAACAAAATCGTGATCAGCAATATTTGGCCGTCAGGTGTAATCCAAATGTAGGGCCACCACGTGGTTCCAATTCTAATGATTCTGGTAGTTTTGGTAAAGCCGAGTCCAATGAATACATTGAAGATATTTGTCCCTATGCCACATTTCAACTCAATAAACAACCTTACAGTGAGAGCTCTTACAGTGGCAATGTATACAGTGGTCCATATCATTCGGTTAGAGGTTCTTTTGTTTATCATGATGTTAAACCAGAAAGTTATCATGTAAGTTTTATGTGCTGTTTATAGGAAACGAAGATTCTAAATATCTATGAAGAACACTCAAAAATATTTTAAAAATCGAGTGTTTTTCATACAAATTTCTTAGACGATTGGATTGTTCGTTTCCTGTAATTAAATTTTTTTTTAGCCAAAAATGAATTAATAATTTTCCTTTTTTTCTAGTCTAAAGAGCCTGAGTATACAAAAGTGCGCCGAAAGGTGGGCAGATTAAGAGATCCACATTCAGAAAGCCAAGGTAAGTAATTTATTATTGACAGCCCCTATAAATGAAAAAAACACGTAGTTAGCAATTGAGGTCATGTACTTACATTTTTATAGTCAAATTTAAGGGGAGAGGGAAAAGCCAAAATAAATTGCAAATTAATTTAAAATCATAAATGAGCTGTTATTTTTCAAAGTGGTATAAGTCCACTTTTTTGAAAAATGAGACAACCGCAAAACCTTTTTGTTTTAAAGTGAACTTGTAACACTTTCAAAAATAACAGCTCAAATATTTATGTTGCTACCTCAGCATGGCACCCCCTATTAAATGACCACCAACCAACAAACCTTGAAATTGGCTTATGGCATTAATTCATCTGAGTCATAAATTTAATTTTTTTTTTAATTAGAATTTCCCAATTTAAATTTATAATTTGAAAAAAAAGGAAATGAAAATTAAGATTTTTTTATATTAAAACATGTACAATTTATGTTTTCATATTCATCATATGGCATTTATTCATGTTCATGTTCATGTCAATCAAATCAAAATCCATCATCAAATCGTACTATAAACTGTTTTAGAATCGGATAATCCAGGCTCAACAGATTCTGAAGTTAGGAAAATCCTAACACTTCACATACCAATTACAGAATATGACACACTTGGTTCCGAATCGGATAATGATGTTTCAGCAAGAGCTATGAACTCGGCCAAATATAGACCACAACGAGGTAGGCCAACGAGTAACAATTAATTTGTTTTTATATTTTTTTCATATCTGAAATATTTTCTTTCACTCTTTGCAGAAACTCAAGACGAATCTTCCTCTTCATCGGATGCCACACCGACCAGCATGTCACGCAAATCTAAACCACCCTATACCAATCGAAAAGCAGCGAAAACTGGCACAACCAGCAAAAGACACATACGTTCATCGAGTGGTTACTCCAGCAATCATGATGAGACAACATTTAGGTAAGAAAAACAGAATTATTTTTTTAATTATTTAGAAAATTAAGAAGTCATTTATGGCCATTTATGGTCAAAGCTGTGATGGATGCTTAATTTGGTATCATAATTTCTAGCTTCGTTTTAGAAATGAAATTCTGGCTTATTATGAGTGTCATTCTCGTAGTCCAATTTACTACAATAGAAAACATATGGCCTGAGGTGTCACATATCATTATTTTTCTCACGACAACGACACTCGTAATCAAGCCTATTATTTAATATAATTGTAATACATAGTTTTCATTTATCCAAAGTTCTCTTTTTTCATAATCATCTGTAATTTTTATTATTTTTTTATGCTTAAAATTCAATTACTTTAAAAAAGATTACAGGTTAGCTTGGATTAGGTTTGCATCTAATTGAACTAGCGCGTTTTGTCGATCTGTTCATTGACAAAAAGGCAACGAAAAACTTGAGATAGTTGTTGCAGGCGGCTACATGAATAAACTAAGTCCTCAATGAACTAACGCCACAAAACGACAATTAATCATTACCACTCAGTATACATACATCTATAACAATGAACTACTAAAAGCAGTGGTGAGACTATGCCACCTTCGGACAATATTTTTAACTCTTTTGCCTTAAGATATTGTCGATTTATCTGCTTGTTGTCTCATCAACATTTTTGCTAAGGATCGCTTTATTTGATATCTAAGACTACAATGTCTGGTAAACAATCCTGTTAAAAGTTTAAAATTATCTCAATAGAGTTATAAAGTGTTTCACTGAGTCTGAGTTCAGTAAGCGATTCTCCCAAGAATCAGTTTTCTCCCTAATATTTCCTTAAATTTAATTATAACAAATCATTTTTAAGTAAATCTCACATACGTTACATCACCTCTTCAATTTAGTATAAAAACGGTATATCTCGGACACCAAGTGCAGATTTGAAATCATCAGAATTAGAAAGTACAGTTTTCAAATGCTCTTTTCTAAAACTACTCGTTATGTTGGACGTACTAGAAAGTTTAACGTTTGTCTAGTTTAGAATTATACGAGGGTGTCTTCTGTGATTATGTTATTCTGCAAATGAGCATTAGGCCTGTTCATTAACAAAAAATGTTTTATGGGAAAAAAACAAAATTTTTGTTAATAAAATGGTTTTTTTTTTAAACGATATTTTCGAAAACATTTCCCAGGTTCTATCCACTCATTTTGTGTTTTGGTTTTTTTTTTTTCTTTTTTTAAATATTTTCAAATACAGTATTTGAAATGATGAAACTGATAAAAAAAATATATAGTTTTCATTTGATTTAAGTAGCAATAATATTTACTTAAAATAGAAAATAACATTTCAGCATTGCTAACTTTCCACCCAACTATCAAGATCACATAAATCCACCAGCTCGTTTTTCCGATGAAAAATCAAAAGCCCAGACATCACCACGCATACGTGCCAATTCGAAACTACAAAGGGAAACATTTCAAATAAATGTTTAAAACATAAAAGTATTTCTACAGAACACAAAATAAATTAAATAAAAACAAAAACTATAAAAAACTAATAAAATTAACTTTAAGGCAGATAGCATTAAATATGTGCTCAGAGGTATTACAATTAAACGCTTTTGTTTTTTTTAACTGTTATTAAAATTAAAAATAAAATTTTAAAAAATTTTATTTATTTCTTTGTTTGTTGGAAAAATTTTTATAACAAAAATTTTTAGAACAAAAAAAAATTAAAAAATTGATATAGAGAAACTTTTTAAAAATTTTTCATACAATCAGACAAAAACTTACAACGTTTTCTTGCTATATCGAATGTGACGATTTGGGCTTTGTTTGCTTCCCCACAGACCAGTAATTTGACATACGCCTTTATTTGTAATACCACTGATATAAAAATCATTTTGTAAATGTAAAATCAACACAATAAACTATTGATAGTAATAAAAAAATGCTACCAAATTTAGCTTAGAAAAAAAACTGAAGCTACGGTCATATTACATAAATATTTGTCGAAAGAAACGTAACCACTATCTTTTGGCAAATATTTTTATAGTGTAACATGACTTGTGTAACCTAAATATATTTCAAATAGTATAAGAAATTAAACTATTCTAAAGGTATGGTCACATTAATCAAATATTTGTCGAAATAAGCGTGACCACTAAGTCATCTATATAGAAGTTTATATATTTTGAAGAAATATTGGCTAAGATTAATTTAATTTTTTATTAAAGTAAAACGTGATTGCATTATTTTATTATTTTAATTAATTTCATGTCATACAATTTATGTTATGGTTACGCTTATTTCGACAAATGTTTGTGTAATGTGACCGTAGCTTAAGCGAATAGTTCTTCAAAATATAAAAACATATGTGTAGCTGGTATAGTGATTATGCTTATTTTGACAAATATTTGTTTAATGTGACCGTAGCTTAACAATTTTATGTTAAATATTTTTTTATTTATAAAAGGTTTAATTAACAAAATATTCCATAAATCTTTTATAAATTAAAAAAATTTTTTTATATGAAATTGGGCAAAAATGTTTTGTATATAAAAATTTACATTTAATAAATGCTACTACATTGTTGTATAGAAATTCTATAAGAAATCGAAAGCATTTACTAAAACACATTGAATATCTAATAAAAACATTCATAGACTCATATATTTATGAATTAAAAAATGGTTCAGTAAAATGGGAACGAAAGCTTCTTTCGTATTATTATATTGAAAGCAAAAACAATGTGTATACGAAAATTTGTTTTTATTTTCCATACAAATATACGAAATAAACTTTCTATCGAATGCCTTTCTTAGAAATTTCAATAGCAAGTCAAAGAATTTCAAATGCTGAAAAATTCAAACGTGGGAATAAGATATACTTTTGTTGTCGTGTATTGGCCGCTCATGCCTTCAAACCTTCACACATTGATACTGTTATGAACTCATTCATTCAAAAATTTATTTATTCATAAATTCACACAATCTTAAATGAGTATTCATATTTTCATATATTCATAGATACAAAGTCAGATATTCTTAAACTCTCATTTCTTTCAATAGCGTCATAACTCAAAAAATATGTTTTTATTTTATTAATAATTTTTTTTCATTAACTTGGCTTATATTCTATAAAAATAACAAAAAAAAATCACTCTGTCGGCAACATCGTCATCAATCTTATAGCAACATCAGTTTTTGTCGTCGTCTTATAATTTGGTATTTCCTAACTTGTTTAAAATTTTTTTTAATTTTATTTAATGCAAAAATATTGATGGCAAACGTTCTTACATAATACCAAATAAGTGTCAACAGTCATCAATATTTATCAATATTGCGAATTTTAATACAGACTTACCAGAAACGATAAAAATAGATGTCGTTTTGTGTAGAAGGCACCAAATTAATGATTTTCTTATCGGAATAAAATATAAAAAATTATTCTCCATAAAATACCACCAAATTGCAAAGCTATAAATGGTTCTGCCCTAAAATTATGTTTTTTTTATTTACGATACTATAAAAGCAAATGAGCAATATATTCATACACTTATCTATTAGGACAATCATTCATTCGCTCAATTATAAATTCATTTATTCATTATGAAAAGACTACATACAAAATATTTACACTTTATATTTCAATTAACATAATTCCTTTGAAATATAAATTAAAAAAAAATTGCTATCAAACTTATTACGTTTGCTGGTATATTCAATTGTTCGACAAAATCAATAACAATGAAGTAGCATTACTTAATTGTAAATAAAATCATAAGTTATTCATCGTTTTTAATGAAATAAAGTTAATTTTATTTGAAAGGTATGAAACTATATGTCTGTAGTAAAGAAAAGGCGTATTTTTATTTCCTTATATTTTAAATAATTTTTTGAAAATTAAAAATTCTATAATTTTTTAATAATGATGACCTTTTTTATTACAACTTGTACGATAACTTTAAAGCTACTGAGCAGCCTTAAACACATGGTAAAAAGCGGAATTTCCAATTTTGTACATAAGGTTTTCAAATAATCGTGTTATGTACTCAATTTAGATGATAATGGCACATCTAGACAAGAAAGCTTATTTGAAATCACCAATTGCAGATTTGAAATAAGAGCCTCAAAACACTTTAGTATTTAGTTCTTAATTAATATGGTCCAAAAGTTATTTTTTCTGATTAATGGGCTATAATTAATAATACCCACCAAAAATAAATCGTTTTCTTAATTTGTATTTTATAAGGCAATTATAATCCCACTTAAAGGTGATTAATTTTAAGTTCACATTTCTCAAGTTTGCTTATACGCAAACTGCTGTTTTGTATTTTTTTAATAATGATTAATTAACAATTCCGTTGTGATTTACAAAGGCTTGACATTTTTCTGCAACTCTTATTCCCTCTGCCCATAACACACTTTGAACTATAAAAAATGGTGGTGATTGCTACAGTGCTACTGATTTTTCTTTATAATATTTTATTTTTATTCTATGCTATTTCAACAGCTTTTATTTAAAATTTTAAGGGGGCTAATTAATAATTTATTCTGTTGTTTTTTTTTTCTTTTTAAATGTTATTAAATTAAAAAAATAAACCGTAAAACCAACATGACTGATTTCAATTTGTTGCATTTATTGTATATTTTTTATAAAGAAAACAAAAATAAAAAACATCAAACACTGATTAAAAAAAAGACTTAATAACAACAACAAAAATAAAACTTACACTTGAATGATAAGACTACGCAACTGCCAAAAAAACTTTGGACATCTAATATTTTTTTATAATGCGCTATGGTCGGCTAATTGTAAAAATCATCTCAACATGATATTCTCATGGAAAATATTGAAACAACTGTTTACTTAGTACAATAAGTACTAAGAGGGAAAGCATATCTTTACAGGTGTTACATTAGACGCTACTCTGAATCTTCAGTAAATTATTTTGCTAAGTTCCTGACCAAACATTTGAATACTTGTTTCATTATACCAATCGACTAAATGAGAATTGAACCAAATAAACAAAAATTTTCAACCAAAAAATAGTGCTTGGTAAAAAATTTTTTTGGTTGTTGCATAGTGTAATTAAAGAAAGTACTATAAAGTAATCAATATACACTGAAAAATATAATTAATATTAACTATAACACAAAAACATAAAGAAAAAAATTTAAAAAAAAAATAAAAAATTCAGTAAAAAATTTATTTTGTCTAAGTAAAAGTTTATTAAGTGAAATTTCACAGAGAATACTGTAAAACACAAAAACAAGAAAAGAAACAACATTCTGATCACTGATTCTGGTAAAGAGGATCAAAAAACGTTTAGCGGCTTGGCTAAACATGTGAATCTTCCATTTCAGATAAATGAAATGTTAAGCAAACTTATGTAAAACATTAAAAAGTATATTGTTGTAGAGCATTTTAAGCCTCTAAAATATCATTTAAGCGGACTTTTTGACTCATATGTAAAGTTATAGGGTTAAAATGTTCTACAAAAATATTACTCGTGAAATTCTGCTATAAATCTTTGAACAGTTTAATTATGAAAATTTAAATTTAATGCAAAAATGTTTTGAATGCATACACTGAAAGAATAATCCGTTATTTTTTCATTCAATGTAATATTTCATTAAATGAATGCATACTTCATTATATTATTAATTTATTGAAATATTAATTAATAGAAATATTTTATAATTTTAATGAAATATTTCTTTGAATCAGTGAAATATTGTGATTAGTATAATGAAAATAATATTTCCTTGAATTAATAAAATATTTCTTTAATTGATCATTCAATTAATTCAATTTAACTGAATATTTAATTTATTATTCATTCATTCAATATTTCATTAAGGAAATATTTCATTATCATTGTCATTATCATTAATTTAATGAAATTTTACATTAATTTAATGAAATATATCAATAATTTAATGAAATATTTCCTTGAAATATTTCATCGTTTGCAATGTAATGCAATTTTTCATTTATTTAATAAGCAAAATTTTTTCAGACTGTGTTTCATAAAACTTTATTTAATTAAAAGAATATTTCAATGCATTAATCATTTTAATTTAATTAAGTAAAATAATTAAAAAGTCATTTAGTTTAAATTGAATAGTCATAAAAGAGTAAGTTAAAATTAAAATAAAATAAAGTGGCCAAAAAATACAACGTTAAATGTAACTACATTACGTAGTGGTAATATAAAACAACGTAATAAGCTATTAAAGTTTTTAATTTTTTTAATAAAAAATAATAATTATATAAGACACACACACATACATAAATGTTTTTGTTAGTTAGTTTTATATTTACACACACACATATATAGAGAAAAAAAATTAAATAAATATTTTAATTATATCATAAATAATAAAAATTGTATGAAATTATAAAATAAAGTGCAAAATGTATGCATTTAATAGTTATTAAGCCAACAAAAAAAAATATTAAACTAGCAAAAGTAAATAGTAATAAAAAATATTTTTAAGGTTTAACTAAAGTTTTGTGTCAAATATGTAAAAAAGAAACTAAAAACAAAAAATTAAAGAAAAATCTCGCATAAAATCACAAAATCTACCAAAATCCACTCGACGTAGTACTTCTTAATGTGCCATATATAGAATGTAATAGACTAAGTCCAAAAATATACAAAAGAATTGTATTGTTAAACATGATTAGTGTTATAGCTCATATTTAATAACTATAAATATTTAAAAAAAAAATTTGTTTCTTTTAAGTTTCAAAAATTTTAAATTCATATTGTTTTAAAAAAATAATTATTTAAGTTATTAGTCACTCTAAATATTACTTAACACAACTTTCATCACGAGGCTATTTTGACATTCAGAAGACCCAGTAGATTAGTGGGTAATGCACTAATCTATCAATGTAGAGGCTGCAGGTTGGGTTCGTGAAGTGAAAGAATTTAATTCATTAATCCAATGAAAAATGTTATTACTTTTCAACCAATGTCATTTAATTCTACATTTCATGGAATCAACGAAATGTTGCCATTTCTCAATTCTTTTTTTGTTAAAAAAACATCGAAATGTTCAAATTATTTCATTCGATATGAAATAAGACAATTTAGTCCCTGTTCCAGCAGTGCGATTTACTATTAAACTTAAAGGATAACAAAAATGTTATTATACTCGTAACTTTGCTCTTTTGTTATATTTTTAACTATATGTATCTACTGTTTACCTAAAGCATAATTCATTTGAGTTGTTAACGTGAATCTCAAGAGGTTGGTTATTGTATAGGATTTCAGATCGCATGTATGCTACACATATCACTTGAAAACGGCAAGGGTATTTGGTCAAAAACCCAAGAATAGCAGTTCGCCACATACTGACTCAGTTTTTCAGACCGAAATACCTGCAATTGAGTTTTGTTTAGGAAAACAACTTGAAAGGGTACATATACATGCACTGTGGCAGCGAAGCAGAATTACAAGCACTCAGTGCTTTCTAAAGAGAATAGCATCAAGAAACAAGGTGGACCTAGCATGGATGCCAGGTCGTAGTGGATATGCAGGTAATAAGAGAGTGGACGAAGTAGAAAGAAAAGCTGATGTTAATGGCTTTATTGGCCCAAAACCTGCTTTTTAGCTCTGTTAAGGTCAAGATTAGGGAGTGGCTATTAAGTTAATTGCAATGATATTGACTGTGGACAAGGGACATCAAGATAGCGAAAACATTCATACCATTACATTTTCGGCAGAGAAAAAATGACTTACTAGGTCTGACTCAGTCAGCAATTCGACATTGCCGCGGGAGTAATGATTGGGTATTGCAGAGTACTAAAATAAACACTTGGCAAATGTGAGAATCAGTCGAAATGACCTCTGTAGGTTATGTAACGAAAAGGAAGAGACAGTATAACATGTCACTATAATAATAAAATTTGAAAACATTTCCTTTACTTAGGACATCACAAACAACAACCGTCTGATATGGCTCACAAATCATCCAAGGAAGTCTTTGAATTCTTAATTAATACTAGCTTTAGAGAGTATTTATAATATGAAAGTAGTGTCACAATAAGTCTATTTGGACCGCAGTAATCATGGTTCTAATTGAACTGAATTGCACACTTGTTAGCACAAACGACAAACTGTTTTGTTAAAAATAGCAATATTTCGAAACGTTAATGAATATCACTAAAGTTCGTTAAAAGTGCCGTATTTTTATAATTTAATACAAATCTGGTATCGGTATCATTACGTTCAAATTTAATTTTTGTGCTTTTACCACATTAAATATAAGAGAAATTTGTATAAAAACATGCAAACTACATATTAAAATTTAATTCATAAAAGCTTATTCAACTTTAATTCAAGCCTTCCATGTAGTTAGTGTACTAACCTCACAATGTGATAGTTGCAAGTTCGATTCCTGCCTAGAGCCTGGGTGTTTCGCTGTACAAAAGATCGTTTAAAAAGTGTGCATTTAATATTAAAATTAAAGTATTTTTTCATTATAATTCAAAAACTAAAACCCCCAACATAGTTAAACCACAGGAAAGGCTTATTCATAACTAAAAGAGAGCAGCTCGTTCTAAAGAGCTGGGACCTAGTATGACGATTTGTCTTATTTATTCAGTTTTGCTGTACAAAACTTTTTATTTTTAACATTTCTTAATTTTAACAATCTTTGGCAGCTCGCTGACAAGAGTTTAGTATGTTGTTCGATGAAATTTTTGTTTTGAATAAGACTGTGAGCCTTCAACAAATGTTTAATTATTTTTTAAGTATTTTCCAAAGAGTAAAACAAAAAACCTATTCCAGAAACAAATTAATATTAATCAATGCTAAATACAAAAACAAATCCCATAATAAAAATTAAAAAAAAACCTAGACAATATCCCTCAGCAGTAATGAAAAATAAACGAATAAATAATTAAAACAA
This sequence comes from Thelaira solivaga, assembly GCA_947397855.1. Lineage (NCBI taxonomy): Eukaryota > Metazoa > Arthropoda > Insecta > Diptera > Tachinidae > Thelaira > Thelaira solivaga. Next base: position 20,527,482 of record OX377613.1, read on the forward strand.
ATACAATTGTAAATATGTATGTAATTGTAAACAAAAATACAACTCGAATCAATAATAAAAACTAGTTTTAAAAATTAAAATTTAAATAAATATATATAAAAAAATTACTTTATAAGAGAGAGAGCAAATGAAATAACATAAAATGATGAATGGCAGAACAGCAGCAACAATATGAGAACTCCACGCAAATAATAAAAACATTTAATGAAGAAAAAAGAGCAGAATTTTAACAAACTTAAAACAGAAATATAAAAACAAAAACAGCAACAGAAACAGTTATTAGAGACACGGTATGATAATGAGAAACTTTAAATTGTGTTTTATATTTTCTTTTTTTATTTTTTGTTTTCTTGCAAAATTAATACAAAATCTGTAAAAAAAAAGAGAAATTATAACAAAGAAAAAAATAAAAATAATGTAGAGAAACAAAACCTCTAGGCACACAACAAATTGTATTTTAAAAATTAATACTCTGATTAATGAAAACTAATGGAAATTAAAATCACTTAGTTAAAACCGTAAAGAAATTATTAAAATAAATTTAAAGAAAAAAATACTTATGTGTACTAAGCAAAGAAAAAATTAAAAAAATAAAAATAAAAAATAAAACAAAGTAAATCATGTATAAAAATAAAAATTAAAAAAAATACAATAAATGTTGATAATCAACACAAAAATTATTTCAAAGGCATATTAAGTGTTTGTTTTTTATTAAGGGAACACTATTTGACTGTAATTTCGTTTATATCCTTTACACAAAGTAAGTTAATTGATTAATTAATCACCACAGTGCCCATCTATTATTTTTGTTTGATTCCAAAAAATTATGAACTTACATGTTTAGCTTAACAGCACTTAAGTCAAAACTTAAAGCGTATGGTCTATTTTAAAAGTGTAGCATTTCCATTTAATGTGCTACCAGACACAACAAAACCCTAATTTTTTACATACATACATATAAACAACAATTTTAATTTAATTAAAACTATTTTTGTTTCACCCTATAACTCGATTCTTGTAATGATTACACTTAACTTCCCTCTTTAGGTCCCAATTTTCTACAGTGACTTGAAAAATTTCTTATTTAAATTAAATTCAATTTTTTGACGCACTCAAGCATATTATGTAAGTCGTCGGTGAGTAGTAACGACAGTGACTACATTAAAATAGTATTAACGAAGTTGCCGTTTCAGTAATCGATTAATGTTGACGATTATTCAGTATTATATGAGACGATTTTAAGTCGCCGTTGAGTGGAAAAGTGACATATTAGTAGTCTATGCTTGCGAATTGTAATCGTCGAGGAAGCAGCCTACAGACTACACGACTGTAAATGACATTGGCTATAACTGTTGCCGTGTAGTCAGCTACTTAATTATTATGGAAGCAGCAGCAGCAAATATAGTAGCTGATTTGAACCTTTTGATATAGAATAAAATTACTTTTTGTGAATATGTGTGTGAAAAATATGTCTGAAGAAAATTAAGTAAATTTCGTAACAATCACAGCCCAAGTTGACGAAAACTACAACGATGGTCGTGTAAATAATCATTTTCATATAAACACATTTATTCTATTTTTGACAGATTGTAGTCGGTTGCCTGCTGCCTCGAATAGGTATAATATATTATTCATAGCTTATAAGCACTTCAAACACATTTGTAGTACATGGTTTGTAAGATTATACTTGTATCGCATCGTTGTAGTGATGTGTGCTTTCCAGTATGCTTGTGTAGTGCTCTAATAAACAATAGCACGAAACACAGTCGGTACAAGTAAGTAGTTATTCGTGAATTTTGTTGTGAATAAAATGTGGTACTCATTTTAATTTGAATTTGCAAATACAAGTACTTGCTGCTCGAGTACATAGATACTACGCAAATACAAATACATTTGTGCAAAATGTCTATTATACGAAAATTCAAAGTTGAGTTTTTTTAGCACAATAAATGAAAAAAATAACTTCTTCATTCCAAATAATTTATTGGTTAAAAATATAATATATACGGTGTAATTAAAAAAATAGTTATGCAAGTATTGTACAGTACGTATGTATATTTGAAGCTTTTATTTGTATATACTCGTGCGTATGTACATATTTCCATGTGCTTTTATAAAATTTATTATTGTGGTCAACTTAACATTAAAAACTATACAAAAAAAATTGTGTATATTAAAAGAAATATATTATTTTATTATGATTAAAATACTAGATAAATAACATCGTTTTAAAAATATATTTAATTTAACCAGCATGAGGCTACGTTATTGTAAACTGATATCAATTACAGACTGAGAGAGAGAGCGAAGGAGAAGAAGAGCATTTATTCAAAACAAGCAGTCTTCAGCATTTTTTATTTAAGACTTGAAGTTATAAACAGTTATAATCAATTTTCTTATAAATGATTAATTTGAAATAATCCAAGTGATAACGAGTGTCGTTATCCTAACGAAAACAGTGAAATCTGACGTCTGACATATTCGGCATTGTTGTGTAAGCCGAATTCGAAAAAAATTTTCGTTTTAAAAACAAATTCAAAAAAAAGGAACTTGGTGTTCTCTTAACCAAATTCACTTTTTTTTTCGTCGAAAGTAAATCGAAACAAAAACAAACGAGTAGAAAAAATGAGAAAAGCAATTAGCATAGCCTTTTTTTATTAATTTTAATAAAAATACTTCCACTTTAATACATTTAAGTTAAAAAATTTTAATTGAAAAAAAATTTCTTCAAATTTTGAATCCAAATATAAAGAAGAGTACTTCAATGAATAAAACCAACTTTTTGGCCAAATTTTTAAAGATTTACTTTCTGTTAGTTTTATAACCTAAAAAACTTAGCTTTGATGTTTAAATAAAAATTCAAACAGAACCTCAAGTGATATCAATACAAATGATTTGCAGAACATCAAGTAGCCATTTTTCAGTATTAAAAATTTTTTATTTTTGAAAACGGTTTGATTTATACAACTGAGCCGATTAGTTTGTCCCAACTTTCATTTCAAGAACGGCACTCGTAATATGATTGAATAAATAAAAATAAATTTTTAATATTTTACAAACATCGAAATTTTTCTTGTATGTAAATGAGAAATTAAAAAAAAATATTCATAAATGAGAATTTAAAAATATTTAGCTTTTTCAATATTCAAAAACGAATATCAAAAAATATTTTTTTATATTCATTTAGCAATTATTTATTATCTTAATATATAAAATTCGACTGTACGTGTGTTTGACATTGTACTCCTCCTAAACGGCTAGACCAATTTAATTGAATTTCTCTGTATGCCTTTGAGGAATGTTTAGCGTCACTCTCTCTTGTGTTTTGTTTTGTGATCAAAACAAAAAAAAACAGCTGTTTTCTTGTGGTTGCAACAAATTATGAATCGTCATTCAGACGTACTAATTTTTTGAGTACTCAGTGCTGATCTCTAATGATAAAAATAAAAATTTAAAACATTCGTATACATAAACGAGTGCATACAAGAACCAATAGCACACACACTCACTCCCTCTCCCTCTCCCTCTCCCTCTCCCTCTCTCTCTCTCTCTCTCTAATTCCCTCACAGTACATATTTTCATAAATTTTTTATTTTAACGACTTAAATCTCTAGCTTTTCAATTTTTACTCGTTTTTGTTAATTTTTTGATAGCAACAAAAAACCATTAAGATTATTTAAAAAGGAAAACAAAAAAAATATTTTTCGATTTTCTAATTTCATTAAAGGTACTGACTCACTATTCTACTTAGTCGTACGATCTGTCTAAAAACCCATGTGTGCTAAAAAAGTATGATAGTGTGTATTGAACCGGCAGACTTTTTGACAGGTCTGTCCGATTTTTTAATGTTATGAAAATTTTCATAAAATAAATTTTATCTGTGCGATCAGAGTTGCATTTTCTATGTTCAAGGAAGAAAAATAGCAACAATACCAAACTTGTGTTTTGTTTATACAAATATTTAAGTTATTTTTCATTGTACATATTTGTAAAAAAGATATTTTGCGGCAAAGAAGAAAATTAATACTTTTAAAAGTATTAAGATGAGTAAACATATGTTTTTGCATCTTTTTTTGTATAATAGTGTGGCATAAAGTTCGCCATTTTAGGACAGAATTCTGTCACACATTATTTTGACATAATCGTACGATCGTGTAGGATAGTCAGTCAGTACCTTAAGAATTATTGATCTTGATTTTTCTTATTCACAGTATTTACACAATTCTAACTATCTATTTAAAAAAAAAATACATAAAAATTTTTAAATTAAAATAAAATGATGAAATTGCTATAACAGTAGTAATGAAAATGGCATATATCAGAACATAATGGGCTTATCTTTACACTGGTCTATCACGTAACCAGTAAAACGCTTAAGGAACTTTGGATATTCACGCTTGTAAATAGCGCGCAATGCTGAGGCAGGAGCCCAGCCACCAGGATTAACTGAAATTAACAAAATTATTAAATAGTATAAAATTATACTTCAACTAAATGAAATTTAAATACTTACCAACTGAACAATAAGTAACTTTACAAGTTAATTCGTTTCTGTTTAACTCATCATTTTTAGTTTTACCCGGTGGTAATATAGTTTGACAGGCAAGTATAACAGTCAAAAATATACGCACGCATTTACCATTTTTCGACTATATAATGAGAGAAGTTTTGATCAATTTAGGTATTTATTTTTGTTTTTGTTCTCATAATAATCAGTGCTGTTTTGTGTTCCGTAGGGAAATTAAAAAATGTGGAATTGCGTTTTTTTCTTTCTTATTAAATGAACTTTTTTTCGACTTTTTTTTAAGTTCGCCAACTTTTTCCACAATAGGAGCACAGAGTAGTAATGAGCTTTGACTTCCATTTCAATTATATTGAAATTTCGATCCATGTCGAATATCGCAATTAGCCCCCAGCACTGATTACTCGTATTATTGAAAAAAGATTTTTTTAATAAAACTATAAAAAAATGTACCCAAAATCATAGTCTTAGTTTTAGATTTAAAGTTATTTTTATAAAAGACCATGATTATGAGTCAATAAATTAAAAAAAATCTTACTTCTTGTTTTGAATACTCTGTGGAATTATTGCACACAATCCAGGTATCGTAGGATCCCTCTTCAAGATCAGTTGTAATTTTACGCATGTGCGACCAAAATAATGCATCTCTTTGGCTGGCTGGCCAAACGCGCTTGTGTGTTTGTAAAAACAAAAATGTATCCGGTGAGATCTTTTCCAAAATGATGCAATCCTCTAAAGTAGCTGTAAAGAGATAATATATAAATGAATGTTCATAAACTTATTTTTGTCTAGTAAATAAAAAAAATACATCTTAATCACTTCCCAAAAAAAATAAAATATTATTGCGCATATTTTAGGTTTTGAAAAAGTAATTTTTATTAAATGAGTGTCGCACGGTAGAGTGAATTGTGTCATGTATTTGGGAATGCACCTTAACAAGCGACTTCGACTTACATGGAAAGATCACAAAAAGCTAAAAGCTCTTGTTAATACATCTTGTATGAAACATTCACAAAAATATTTCATAAAACCTTTGGATACATACAGAAAGAAATAGGTATTTTACTATGTACTTTTATAAAAAAAAATCACTTTTAACTTTTAACATTTTCTTCAACAATTTCATTATTATTCTAGCACCAAAATTATAAAATAAATTGTTTTATTTTATTTTATTTCTTAATTCTCTTAAATTATAATTATAAATTATAAGGTAAGAGCAAATAAAAAGGGGGGAGCAATGGCATTGTAGACCTTAAGCTAAATAAAATAAATTAGTCAAATTTATGCACTATTTATTACATTAAGTTTATTTTAATTGATTTAATTAAATTTCTTTTATGCAAGCGAGTAGTTACTTACTTTCCCAATCATTACGAAATTCTGGCATAAAAAAATAATGACACATTTCTCTTGCTGTTACACCTTTAACCGTATGATAAGCTTTCAGGGGATCCATCACCATGCCATTTACTTCCTCTTCACGTTTATACATTTTTATTTCACCTTCATCGGCAAATATACGCCAACCATTGCCATCTTGACTAACACCCTGACGTGCATAATGCAGTTGCTCCAAACATACCCGATCAATCTGCAATACAAATAAATGTTGTTATTGTAACTCAATAAATAGCATTCACATTCACATAAAAGCTAAATTAATAATTTCCTTTAAAAAGACAAGTATACGTATGTAGCTCACCTCTGGCCACAAGTTGTGTGATTTTGCTAAGGCACCTGTACCAAATTCCTCGGCTGCATTGCCCTCATCAAGTTCAGGTTGTGCTAAATGTATGGAATTGTGTGTTGAAATTTGTGATTGCTGTGATTGAAGTTTTAATTTGGCACGCAACTGCATGTCCTCTTCAATTTTATCCAAACCAGTTTCGACAGCATCAAAAAATTCATCTTCTGGTAGGGTGGAGTGTGGTCCTTCCTAAAAATCAATAGTAAATAAGCAGAGCTTCTTCTTTTTCTTTTTTGTTTTTTTACACGTTTTTATAATTATAGCGTTTGCGTGCATGAATTTCAATTGTTGTTTTGATTAAATTAATAGAAAACAAGTAATTTTGTAGTTTTTTATTTAAGCTGATACAAATCTTTTATATGCTTCCCAAATATTTTTTTTTCTAAATAGATTGCATGAGAAAAAAAACACATTTTAAAGAATAAATTGTGAGAGTGCAACAATAAAATTGCTTACACTGGGCTTAAATATCAGACTCTTTCACAGAAACTAGCAAGGAAAGAGGAAACTTAAGTTAAATGCGCTGATTAGCACTAATAACATTAATAAAGCGAAAGTTACTACCGTAGAAATAGAATTCACCCACTCGTTCCGAAGAAAATTTGTTTTCGTACAATATTTTTTCATAAGTAATTCAAGCTCTTTCTTTGTGAAAGATATTTTAAATACAAACTAATCAAAAAACCATTTTTGTGCGAACAAAAATTTTGTCCGTACAAAAATTTTTGTCGGTACAGAAATGTTGCTATTACAAAAATTCTGTTCGGACAAAAATCGGTAAACTCAGTTGTTTACAAGGAATATATGACAAAAAAATCAATTCGGTTTAACTTTCAGTACGATTCTTTGTAAAAACTTCAAAGTTTTAAAAAATTTTATTCAAAAATCTTTAGAGCCAAATGAAAAAATTGAAATAATAAAAACAACAAAACAAACAATTTAGCCAAATAATAATTTGAGCTGTTATTTTTTAAAATGATAAAAATCCAATTTTTTCAAAAAGTGAGTTAGCGGTAATTTTAGCAAGATATAGACGCCATCTTACTAAAATTAACGTTAACGGTTTTTTTTAAGTGGACTTATACCACTTTACAAAATAACAGCTCATTTGTAGATACATATTCCGTTAACATATTGAAATAATTGTGCTTTGCTTGTCTTTGTGTTAAAATGTTAAATTAAAACGTGTATTTAATATTTGCTGTTACTACACAATAAATTAAATTAAAAATACAGTTTAACCCCGTTAAACAAAATAAGCCTCAACATAGTCAACTTTGAAACTTTTTTAATTTAGTTTTTTTATTGACAAGAATAGAAATGCAGCACACTGGCTCGTTTCTGTAACTATATGCGAGAACTTCTCACATCGAAAAGTGTTAAACAAAAAATTCCACCGTTTCTCGATTTGTGAGTAAAATGTTTCTCTAGTTTAATGTGAGAAAATGCAAAGCTGTTACGTCTTTATTAGAATTTTCCAATGATGCAGTACAATGGTACAGTACCTCGTATCTATAACTCTCCCATCGAGAAAATTTTCACAAGAAACAATAGAATTGAACAAAAAACAATGAGAATTGAAACAAAATGTCATTTATTACACAAAAGTGTTTCTGTAATTTTTCTTTGTGAGAACCATTTGTCATTTTAGTGATTTTGACGTACTTTATTGGAAAAATGCGAGTACAAGTATTTCTGTAACAAAATTATCCGAAAGAAGTCTCACTAGAACTGTCAAAACATTTCACATTTTAAAATGCATGAGAGAAGGTTGCGAAAGTAATGACAAAATGAAAATTAATAAATTTAAAACGTTTAAATTAATAAATTACCTAAAATAAATATAGTGGAATTTTTTTTGTAGCTAAATATTTAAATTTTATGTGTATTCTTTGTTAATAAATTTTCTTCTCTTTTTTGTGTGGCATAGCAAATTTACAGGGGTAAGGGCATCGCACCATTTTGAAATACTTTTATTCACATTTTGTACTAACAAAATTTGTAACAAACAAAAATGTCATGTAGAAGTACATTCATCTTATATACTCGTAAATTCCTATTTTTGTTGACACTTTATATTGTATTTGACATTTGAATCATTGGAAAATTCCAATAAAGACGTAACAGCTTTGCATTTTCTCACTTTAAACTACAGAAACACTTTTTACTCACAAATCGAGAAACGGTGGAATTTTTTGTTTCACACTTTTCGATGTGAGAAGTTCTCGGATATGCGAGTAGTTACAGAAACGAGCCACTGAATACAGAAAAAAATATATTTTTTAAAGAAAACATCTTAAAAATTAATTTATAACGCCGAATCAAGTGAAATGCACACAAACGCTCAAAAATATGCAATCTCCGATAACGCACACTTTTATTAAAATAATACTTTTTTTAGATGATATATGATTTAGATTTAAATTTTTAGTTTCTACTTGGGGAACACACACACACATATTTTACTGGGTTAAAATATAAGGTTTTTTTTCAAACTATAGTGAAACTTCGATATAAAGAACTTCGTTACAACGAAAAACTCAATATAGCACATTTTTTTCTTAGTCTCTTAGAAATACCTCTTTATTGCAAAGTTTTTCATACAAAAATGCTTTATATCTATAACGAAGAAATTCTGATATATAAAGCGAAGTATTTTTTCAAAAGACTCTATAAAACGAAATCATACTTAAGAAATATGTACATTTTAAGTATGTAAGTCGTTAGAATCCCGTTATCATAGCGAAGTGTTGATTCTATAGCCTCCATAAAACGAAGTATTTAATTTTTTATGTCGCTCTTGAATATTACATTTTTATTACAAAGCATTTTCATGTAAAATAGAATTTGGATTTTTCATAACGAACAAAGTGTTTTTCGATACCATTCAGATTCGTTATATCGAATTTTTACTGTATTAATTAAAATCTTAATTGAAAGCATCAAAAAGCATTTCACGAATATCAAAGTTAAACTTGAGAAAAGAAAATTTATAAAAAATGTCACTTTTGCACGTTTCAACCAAAAAAAATTATTTAACAAAAATTTCTAACATTTCTTTAAAAGCACTTTTGCTTTAGTGACGCTATTGCTTCGTGTGTAATACTTTCAATTAAAAGTATCAATATTTCGGTCAAATTAATTGGCCATTCTATTGGGATTTAAGACTAAGGTTCAATTAATAGACTTACACCACTTTCAGAAATAACAGCTCATATCTTAAAACATTCTATCAAGCTTTTGACCTAGTGATGTATTGAAACATTTGGCGAATATGAGGATCAGTCAAAATGACCTCTGCAGGTTATGTAACGAAGATAAAGAAACAGCAGAACACATATTGTGTCACTGTAATGGTCTTATGTGGACCCGTTTTCGCTACTTAGGACAACATTAACTACAACCGTCAGATATAGCGAACAAATCAACCAAAGAAGTTTCTGAATTCTTAATGAATACTAGACTCTGGGAGGATTTGTAACTTGAGAGTAGTGTCACAATAGGTCTATTTTGGCCACAGTGACCAGGTGACTTGTTCCCGCTCCTTATTGTAATTCTAATTGACCTGATGATCAAAAAATTCTCTAGTTCAAGATATGACTTACATATATAAACTTTTATTTATTAGTTACATTGAGCGAGGTAACACTGTATTGATGTATAAACTTTGCATAAAAATTAGCCGCAGTGTACTTTTATGTACGTAAAAAAACGCTTTAAAAATTAAATTAAATTTATGTTACTTATTTATTTTGAAGGTATAATTTTTTGTATGCATGTACATATCGTCATTTGTGTTGAAAAAACCCTACGTTAAATACTAAAATAACGTTCTTGCACTGAAACTTAAACTTTAAAAAAGTTTAAATAATTTTTCACAATAGAGAATTTTTTTGCCTCTACTAAAAAAATTTTTTTAATGTAGTTTAGGGCTTTTTTGAAAACATATGACGATATGTACTCGTATGCGTCCGCAAGTACAAATTTAATATTATATTTTACAAATGACCTTAACTTTGGCCGAAAATGGTTACTAACAGTTTATATTGCTGGCCACAAACTCAAATGGTATTTCCATTCAGGCCATGATAAAAAGGTAAACAAGAAAGAGGGCAATATTAATGAAAATTAATATTCTTATTGCAATGCTGATATAGGAGCTGTTAGTTTTGAAAGTAGTGTAAGTCCACTTTGAAAAAAGCGGTAATTTTAGTATATAAAATGGTGTCTATATCTTACTAAGTTACCCTTTAACTCCTTTTATTTTAAGAGTGGATTTATACCATTTTCAAAAATAGCATCTCATATAATGATAAAGTTTCTAAGCATTTAATAAGACATCGACAGCTGGGTTAGTTAATTATAATTTTGGAATGATTTGAAAAAATTTACATGAATTTAGAAAAAAAAACTCTTCAGTCTAGAAATAAGGTTGCAAATTGTTTTAAAATTAAGACAGGGACCAAAGAAGAAATTTTTAATCATTGCACAAATAATTTAGAACAAAAACATTTTTTCAAATATAAAAAAATTGCAAAATATATATATTTTTTTAATTTATTTAAGAAAATATGGAAAAAAATTCTGAAATAGAGAAATGACTACTTAAACATAATAAACAATTCCACTATATTTGTCTTTAACTAAATCATTTTTAATATCTTGATATAAAGAGCCTATTTCTCTGCTAACGAACGATAGCTTCTTTCATATACACAAAATACTAAAATTTATTTTTGTTTTCAATACAAATGTACGAAAGAAACTATAGTTCGCTTGTAAAGAAATAGACAAAAAATAAATTACATATTTATATGTATAATAACTCATTATACATACAGAAAACAACTTCGGTTGTGAGAACTAAATTTGTTTCCAATCAAAAATTCATTTGTGTTAATCAAATTTATCAGTTGTAGCAACTAGAATTCAATAATACAGACCAAAAATTAGTTCTGTTAAAAATATTTCGAGCTGTGAGACTGAATTTCTATTGTCAAGATCACAACTGAATTTTTGATTGGAAACAAATTTAGTTCTCAAAACCGTAGTTGTTTGCTGTGTGTACACAAACGACCTGTTCAGCTAAATACCATGTCAGAACCAGACACTGAATTAAAAAAAACAACCTTATCGTGTGTCAAATAATAAGGAAGAATTTAAATGCAGATCTGGTCATCACACACACTGTATGTATTTTGAGCATAAAAACAATGACCCGCACAGAATGTAAACAAATTTTGACAGCTACGAAGTTAAAACGAATAAAGCAAAAAAATTTATATCTGCTTTATTCGCTTTACCGTGTATAATTCTGCCATGGCTAAATACGAACGAGGGATTCTTTCGCATAATTTTATTCAAAACAAAAATAAATTTTCATGCATTGTCTTTGTTTGCAACATAGTTATGCGAAAAAAGCTTTTGTTAGCATTTAGCTAAACAGGGGCTCAATTCTTGTTTTGTGATAATGTGAAATGAAAAAAATTTTTATTTTACTTTTCACAAGCACCTTTCGCAAATGCATAATTTCTGATTCCCGTTCATGTAGTGAAAAAATGTTTTATATCACATGTAAATGTGAAACTTTTACATCTATGCTATTATTATTTTATTTACAAATATCAAAATTAAAAACACTTATTTAAATTAACGAGGGCAGTCTTTCATTTCGTCCCTCTAGTGGTTACTCCATGACAGTTATGGATCATTTTGTGAATACTCATACAAGTTTCGTATCGAATTTTATTTAAATTAGGAAACTAATGTTTTTAAGTCATTTGCGATATCAACATTTTCCTCAAAATAATTAATTAAATACTTCTTTTGGGCTTCGGTGGCGCACTTTCCTATTGAAATCTTTTCCGTTTTTTTTTTTTTTACAATTAAATTTCAAATGAAAACAATTTTTTAAATAAAAAGATTTTGACAGTTGTTTTCACTACTACACAAAACAAGAATCACCAGTATAATGGAACTGTGAAAAGTTCTGGTTTCATTCCACTTGTTTTTGACACATTTTGTCATATAAAAAATTTTTTTACAATTCTTTTCAGTTTTTCGCTGAACAAGAATCAAAAGTTCTATGAAAATGTGAAAAAACTTTTTATTTTACTTTCTCAGAAAACAAGAATTGGCCCCCAGGCTCAAAGTATACAGCTTAATAAATTTTATAATTTTGTATTAACTATACTAAAAAAAACTGCGCTATTACTGTCAACTAAATATACATCGTGATGTAATTGTTGTTTCTATAGTAAAGATTTTATTTTTTTTTTTTGCGTATTTACCTACAAAAATTCTTTCATTTATTTATTTTCTCTTTTATTCATTTTTTTTTAATTAAAAAAAATATGATACAATATATTTAACGTCAATACTTTTTTAGGCAAACTTTAAACGTGACCAAAATAATATTTTTAACACAAAGATAGAAAGGTAAAAAATCTGAAAAAACCCCCGACATAAATAAAATTCATTTTCTGTTTGTTGGTTCGCTACACAAAATTTTGTTTTTTTAACAGATTTGTTTAAAATTTGGTACATATATAATACATAGTCTCTATACTCCAAGAAAAGTCAACATATGTGACAGCGCATAGAGAAAGGGACCTAAGGGTAAAAAAATCAATTTTCACTTTTTTTTTTTGATGTGGACAACATCTGAGCATCGAATGAGACCGATCCCATGCCCCAAAAGTGTTCCCTCCTAGAGATATGAGCGTTTTATGAAAGTGAAGCACACCAAAGATACACGTATTTAAATCTTTAAAATGGCTCTCCTGAACAAAACCGGTTTTTACCCTTAGGTCCCTTTCTATTTTGCGCGTCACATATACTTTTGGACCACATACGCCCATTTCTACGCCTACTTTTCAAAGATTTTCACTCATCACTGTTGATAAAGATGTGTGCCCGTACTTAATTTAAGGGAGAAATTAAGCTGTGAAATATTTTATTTACGAAAGTGCTCACAAGCCTTTTTAAAATACACGTATAGTTCTGTGCAAAAATTACGTAACAGAGCGTTGACATGTTTTGAAAATTTATTTACAGTTTTGACAATACTCGTGTTTTGTATGGAAGTAGAAGTTTAAGACAAAAATTTGTGAAATTACACTATGCATAGTATGTTCACTGGAACAAAAGCATTAGTATGTACATTCATACATCCGCACATATTGCTTTAGACAATACAAACGTGAGCAAACAGATTAGCTGCTTGTGCAGTGCTTTAATATTTACTACTTTGCTTGGCGTCTCTACTAATAATGCTAGCAAAGACATGAGCTTCTTTATAGAGTAGTGAATGGCTGTATTTATTTGGATGGATTTTTTATCAAATAAAATTATATTTTCTTTAAAAATTGATACATACTCTCTATACTCTAAGGCTACCGACTTACGTAATATATGTATATTATTTAAATTTAAAAAGATCATCAATTCTGCACTAATATATCAAACTGTACAAATTGCACGAAAAAAGAAAAAAAAATTGTTTTAAAAATGTTGGCAATACGAAAGAAAATGAGCGAATACGCTGATGTGATCAGCTTGTATACATTCGCCTTGGCTTACATTTTATTTATTTTTTTTTCTGGGGTTAAAAACATAGGAAACCCAAAAGAATATATGTATAATGAATAATACATTTATGCAAAACTATAATAAAAGGAATTTGAACATAAATTAATATGAATGCATATTTTTATTTATTTTTTATTTTTAATGAAACGTTCTTCAATTGAGAGAATGGAATAAATGTAGAGGAAAACCCAAAATTAGTTTAATATGCAAATTAATTTTAATTCAAAATTTTGCTGGTGTATGAATATAATCTTTTGTATATTTAGTGGAATGACATACATACATGTACTAGTATTCTTTGTGTCTATTTCTTTTCTAAATGTAGAAATTAAAAGAGTAATCAAGTTTGTTAAAAAGAGAACGAAATTTTATAGACTAGAAAATGTCTATTTTTTTAACAATTTTAAAATAGACAAAAACAAATTTTCGTGTATTATTTTCGTTTTCAATACAATTGTATGAAAGAAGCTTTCGTTCGAATTTAGCTAAACAAACCCTTAACAAACCTAGGAACTGGAAAATTTGGCTTAAACAATCTGGGTATCAAATCATTTAGCTTTACTACGAATATCGTCATCATAGTTTGCGGCAAGCTGGCTGTCGTGAACAAATATCACTGTTTTTTGTTACGACAACAACACTCGTTTATATATATTTTTTAATATTTATTAGTTTTTACCGCGGCAGAAGAACACCAGGTAAAATAATCAACATACTAAATGCACATTTTTTATGCTCAAAATACATAGAGAAGTGTAAGTGTATAACAAGATTTTTTGAATTTCATCCTTTTTTTGACACATATGGAAGAAACGTTTTTGTAATTCATTGTTTGTTGTAGGTAATAGTTTACCTTGGTTTTTTCAATAATTAAATGCAATGAAAAAAAGTAAAAAAAAACCAAAACCCAAATCTTCTACATTTTTTAAAATTAAACCCTTGCGTGTCACAGAGATTTTGGAATTTTTTAAATTTTGATTTAGCACTCATTTAACCAAGATTTTGTTTGGTTTTTCTTTAATTAAGTAAACAAATTAAAACACACTTTTAGTCAATCACTCAACTAAAATGTAAAAAAAAATGTCAGGATATTAAGAATAAACACGCAAATGTTCTTGTGAACTTTATTGCCAAAACACGAATTTGTCTCTTTGTGTGAAAAGGATTAAAAAAAACCGTTTTTATGTGTTAAATAGATCAACAACATATTGCAGTTAAAACTGTGCACTGCCAAAATAAAGAATATAGAGATTTAACAACAAATTGCAAATATGAATGAATACAAGCAAATATTGAGACCGGAAATTTTGTAATTTCCATGTGTAGCACAACTGTTAAGCATTGAACTGGCAAGCAAAGAAGAAAAAACTAATTCATTTCATTTTGTATTCTTTAAAGCAGGAGGCCATAAACGCGAACGTAATAAAGCTATGTTGAGATTAGGCATGTCTTTCCCAAGAATATACAAACTTGAACATTTTTATTTTACTATTTTAAACATGAAGTTTTTTTATTTTTAATTTTGAGCCTGGTGCGCATATTTTTTGCCAAATTTAAATGCGACATTAAGGCTGATATTTAAAAGCCGCAAAGAAAACTTTAAATAGAAATGATTAGCCCAATTATGAATAAAAACTACCCCAGAGTTTGGGAAAAAATTCCTAGAGAATATTTATGATTGAGCTGTTGAGAAATTTTTCACAATATCTACTTCAAAGCTACTTTCTTTCTATTTTTTTTAATAAAATGAAATAAAATAAAATAAAAAAACTTACAAGACTATTTTTACTTCTAATTTGTAATCCTTTAATAGGGAATCGTATTGAAGGCATTTTATTTTTGTTTTTTTTTTTAACAACTGTTATATTGAACTTTTAAAATTGTTGAGTTTTATTTTGTTTCGATTTAAATTAAAATTAAGGGCGTGTAAATAATTTTTTTTATTTATTATTATTGTTATTACTTATAAATATGTACAAGTCCGTAATATTTAATTTTATTTATTTTTTAATTGTGCTAAAACGGCACGTTGTTAACGCTTTAAATGATGACAATAAACTGAAGTGTTAGTTAGCCAATTTGAATTCACCTAAAGCCGGTTTGTATAGAAAATTTTTAAATACAATACAAAACATCATATGGATTTTGGTTGTCTACTAGTGCGATAATGGGAAAGACACAAAAAGTAAACACAAAGATTTTAGGTAAACATACATTCATGTACGTAAAGAACAGAATACCTGCTTACAAAAAATTCAGCAACAAAATGCATACAACAGATGGTCATTTCATTTAAAATTGTTCATACCAACAATAAGTGAATTCTAGGCGCACTGGCCAGGTGACTAGCTCCTGCTCCTGATTCTAGTTCTAATACATTAAAGAGTATGACGAAAGAACGAATGTACAGTCCGTTGTTTAGTTGACCACAAAGGGCTGTTTGTCTATACTTTAAATGAACACCCCACCATTAGATTAACTTTTCCCCAAAAAAAATCATTTTTTACATGCACTTCACAGCAACACTTTCTTAACGACATCATAAGCACATAAATGTAGACATAATTATATTTAGATATTCTTTTTTTTTCTAAAACAACCCCCATTTATTACTGCACAAAATGTCAATGGACTAAATAAGGAAATAATGTTCATTTGCACTTGTTAACAGGTCAGTGTACTAGATATCAACCAAGTTAGAAAAGTTATATTTTGAATAGGTAGAAAACAAAAAATAAACAAAACATACGAGACCTCCATAATTTTTTTAACGCAAATAAATTAAATGAGATGTACGTATTACGTGTTAATATGGAAATATTACAAGCAAATAATAAACATTTTATAACTTTTGTAATTAAATAAAAATTAATTATTAACGTAGTAGCTAAAAATGGTTTTGTAATATAAAAAAAGTTAAATCAGTAAAAATTATTACAAAATAAAATATAAAATTTGTTGTGTTTTACCAATTTGAGATAAATAAAATAGATAACTAGAGAATCACAAATGTAAACAATTGTTTTAATTTAATTGTATTAATACATTGTAATTCACATTAGGGTCGTTACATTTTTAACTATAAATTTTTATTAATAAAATTGACTTTTTTGCATACAAGGAACACACATATAACAAATAAAATTTAAGAAAATAAAACACTCACCTCCAAATCAGGTCCCGGATATGATATAAGTTTTAACTTTTCCATATATTCTTTATATTTACGACTTTGTTCTTCTGCTTTTTTACGCTTCTCAATTTCCCTTTCTAGTTTCTTTTTCCATAACTCATCATTTTCAATTAAAATTTCCAAACAATGTTGCAAAGTACTCAAAACTCCTGAAGTAGTTGCACGAAAGGTAATGGATTCACCCTATCGAAAGACATTATAAGAAAAAGAAAATTATAAATATTTTTCTATCTGCCAACTCTGGCTCAAGGCGAATACGAGTATATGCAAGATAGCCACATTAACGAATTCGCTTATCAGCTGTTATATTTCAAATTTTCAAAATTTATTTCTATTTACAATTTAAATCTGAAAAATTAGTCCATTTAAAAAAAGAATTAGAAACACAAATCCTGCACTAATAAAAAAGAATTTAAATTTCATTAGCCAAAATATTAAAAAGAAACAGGAAATTTTCAGAGGTTTGCTTTAAAAAATTTGACAACTTGAAACAAAATGATGAGCGAATTGCTAATAGATTGACCGAATATAAATACGTATGCAAATGTCTATATTTTAAGTATTTCGTACCTTAAAATCAATCGGTTTCAAACCATCACCCAAATCTAAGGGCTTCATTGCATCTTTATTAGCTTCTGCACATGCATCAAAATATCTGCAAAAACCACAATAATTAAATATTTAATTATTTAGATTACATAAATATATTTATTAGCTAATTTTGCAACACCAGCAATCAAAATGTTTAGAATACTTTTTATAGAACTCAAAATGTTGAATTTTTCGAAACTATTTGCATGATTGTGTTACAAAAATATTTACATTAACTAAAGTACCTTTGTAAGGTTTCTATTTGTCCAAATAAAATATCCTTGAAAGTTTCAATTTCACCAACCTTCTCCTTAAGATTACGTTGGGTTTTTTTCAAACTGCTACCACTTGCCACTGAAACAGTATTTGATTGTAATGACATTGTACTACCATGACGTCTTAATGATATTGTATCTGTGCTGGTGCTATCTTCTTTGTACATACGCAATACTTCTACCCAATGCATACGATCTTCTGGTGTATCAGCACGTAAGCACCAATTATTGTAATTATTAACCACGACATCGAAACGTAATTCATCGGACTCATGAGGCTACAATTTTTTTTAACACAAAATGTAAAGCATATTATTAGGAGTGTATTTAATGGTAAATAATACAAGATACAAATAGTTACATAGTTCAAAACGTGATGGCTGTCGAACTTTTATGAACGAACTTAAAATTAAGCAATAAGGCTAATAGTAGCTACAATATGCATATACAATTATTTTTTGCAGTTACTTATTTGTATTAAATTGTCATTTTACTAAGTTCTTAAGCGACTAATTTAAGCTAAAATTAACAGCAAAGTACGATCAAAATTGTTATAGCTTCTGCAATTTTTTGTTTATTTTAAAACACAAAAAATTTTGAACCTTCAGGCATTACATTATAATTTTTAATTGAGATACTATTTTTTTAAGTGGTCTAAGTCCACTTTTATAAAAAAAATGTATGCGGCAATTTTAGTAAGATTCGATAGAAAAATGGTGTTTGCTTAGAAACAATTATATAAGTCGTACAATGATAGAGAATCACTTACAACAGCGCATTTATAAAGCACGAAAGCAGGCATGCAGTCGATGGATGTACTAAAGAACTACACAAGCATACTTTAAATGGCTTACAAGCACCTTTTATTATAAATCAAACATGTTTGCAGTGATGTGTGGCTCTCAAGTATGTACAAATGTACGTTAGTGCTGCTCAAACTGTTTTGTTTTTGTGATAGAATTTTGTACATTTGATTTCACTAAAGCCTTCGATTAGGTAGATCACCAAATAATGTTACAAAAATTAGAATTCTATAATACACAAGGAGCTTCTATTATTTTCATAATAGAAAACAATTTGTGTGTGGCTGGCAAAAATAGTAGAATTAAAAATGTTGTTTATGGTGTACCTCGAGGCAATAGGCTTGGTCCTTTACTTTTTTCCATATATTTAAATTACTTTAAAAATGTAGGTTTATACAGACAACTATTCATATATACTGATGATATTTCACTATTCTATCTTTACAAATATGACCTGGTGCTGAAAGCCAACATTGAAAGAGACGCCGCATTAATAATTGAATATGCGCACCTAAACCGCTTATTGATCAATCCTGAAAAACAAAGGTTGTTAGTTTTAAACTTTATTCTCTAAATTGTAGTAATGTATTTAATGTAAATATTAATAAGAAGACTGTATACGAACAAAGTTCTTGTAAGTATTTAGGAGCAACCTTACAACGCAATTTATTGTCTGACCTTTACATAAATAATATTAAATTAAAAATCGCTCCAGAAATCGAAAATTTTTACAAGTTGACTATTCAACTGGATAATAAAACAAAAATTTTGATATATCAGTCATCACATTTGAATTACCTTGCCGCAGTATTCGCTTACAATAAGAGTAATGTATCACTGAAATCATTGCAGAGTATGCAAAACAAAACTTTGAAAACCGTCGTTTCATAAACATATGTATGTATATGTAAAACTATTTTACCAGTTCATGGCCAACATGAACTTCAAGCATTGATATTTGTTTTTAAGTGCATGAACAATATTGATCATCATACTGTAGACTTTTCTTAAAACCAGACATTTCTCAATACAAGAAATAGAAAAAACTTAAAGAGTTCCATGAAGTAGATTGGAAGTCACAAAAGAAAGTATTGACTCAGTTGACAGTAGATTGTATAACAATTTATACACGCTGAGATAAAAACAATTAACCTTATCTCGCTATTAAAAACACTTTGCAAAAAATACCTACTCAACAGACTTGAAACACTTATTAAAAACATTTTAAAAAAATGTCATCGTTCTATGTCATATTTATTTAAAGATGATCTTGTTTATCACAAAAAGAGCATTTGAAAGAGTTTCTCCAAGCATAAAACTGAATAAAATTCCATTTTTAGCTTGTGAGAATATAAATTGAAACTTCTTACGCTATTACATTACTCCCAATCGTCGGTATTGCTTCTAAATCTATATTTTTTGCATGGGATATAAACACCATCTTACAAAAACTACCGCTGACTCATTTTTTTAAAATGTTTCAAAAATAACAGCTAAATTATCTATTTACCATTTACTTAGTCACTTTATACAATTTTAAAATAAAACTTTGTGATTAGATTAAAATCATAAATGTGTGATATGTGTTTTTTAATATTTTTTTATATTCGTATTATACAAGTTCTTATAGATAAAAATAAAAATTTTGTCGTATGCACAGAAAATGTGCATTTTTGGACGATTTGATTGCTTGTGTTACAAACGCCGTTTGCTATTTATTTGGACTAATTTTTATACAAACTTTCTATCTGACAAAAGCTGTTATATATGTAAGTTAAAACATTAAAGTTTTGCAGGTAACAGTTCTATACTAACAAATATTTACAAAATAAAAAATAACGCGAACACACCAATATTGTCAATACATTATATTTGACCTTGTACCTCCTCATAGGTATGCTCGTATTTAGCGGTTTTTATGAGTCAACATTTCTTTTTTTTCCTTCCATTAACTGTTGCTCATTTAAAAATAAATTCAAAAACGTTTTGGGTATTACACTAATTTGTTTGTTCTTTTGATACTGCACATTGTGTTCGTTAAAACGGTAGGGTGGTGTCTATGGTGGTGGTTGTTACTCTTTCGTTTCATGCTTGACCACTAAGTGCTTGATGACCGAACGCAAAAAATGAAAAACGGTAAAGTAATAAATACAAGTACATTTGTCAATTTTCAGCTAACCAACTTTGTTGTGAAGACGTCATTGTTGTTGTGCCAATTAAATGAAAATACCAATTCCATTAAAATATAAATCACACTTTAGTATGTACACACATATGTATGTGTGCAGTCATTTATGTTGCTACCCAGTTAACAATTTTTACAAAGATTGTTGTATACGATTCAAACGATATGGAAGAAAATTTAAAATTATTTTCGATATCGAGCAACTTCTATGGAAATTTTAAAAAATGTTTAGACATTTCCATCGTTCCCGTTCAATATCGAATATTACCATTTCGATCCTTTTTTTGTTTCTTCTTAAACTGAAGTTATTGATCCATTAATTCAATATCTAAAAGTAATATTTATTCATGTTCACACTTATCAGGAAATGTTCCTTTTTACAGATTTGTACGATCTTTTAAAGACAGCATTAACAGAATATTAAATTAAATATACAAGGAAAACAAGACTTTTGTCTTACATTTACCTAACTATGTGTAAAAAGCAATAAGGTTCTATACACCACTTACAGTAACGGCCTATTCTTCTTTCGTACATTCCTATTGAAAACAAAAACAAATTTTTATATCGTTCGCATTTACGTGAACTAGTCCTAAGTTTTAAGGATTTATCTAAAATCAGCATATTATATAAAACATCCTCAGATAAGTTAGCCCTCTTTTTGTTAACCATTAAAATAATTTTTGTAAAGACAATTTTAATAAACGCTATTTATATTTATGTATGATGTCTTGGTCTGATGTCAAGTTAATACTTGTGCAGATTGCTCTTTACAAATGATCACTGGGTTTGTATAATTACAATTAAACCAATTTATCAAAAAAAAAAAAAATATATATATATATATATATATATATATACATAAATTGTGGTCAAAAGTCACGATACTTTATTGTATCTGTTAATTGAATTTTAAAAATAGAATAAAGCGTGTTTAATGTTCTAGATAAAAGGCTATTGTTGACTGACTTTTTATTTATTGATGTTATTTAATACGAGTAATATTTTGTACCATACACATATACATGTCTATTTATGTATCTACATATAGTAAATCTAGTTTTTCACACCTACCTTAATGGTGGCTTTACTTAAACTTATAGCACCACGACAACCAAAATCTGATTCCGATTCCGATTTATAATAGGACAATGTACCATCTTTTAGCACAATATAACGCGGCTGCCAGCCATAAATGTAATTGGTCCATTTACTTAGATAACCTCGTAATTCGACACTGCTATTGTCAATGAACTCCATATCAGAGTCTTCACTTTGAGAAGCTGAATCATTAACCACAACAGTGTTGTTTGATTCGGCAATGGTGACTTGATTTGTTGCCGCTGTAATGGGTTGGGGTGGGGCTATGTCGCCACCATTTAATTGTTTAATATATTCCATTATTAGTTGTTTTGATAGAATGTTTGCTTAAGCCAGTTTTCTTTGCATTAATACAATGACTTTTTCTATAGCACAATAAAATGCAATAAACCCATTCAATTTTCTTTTTTTTAATTGCGGCTCCCGCAGGAGAAAATTGTACAGTTAACAACTAGTTCACAGCTAAAACAAGCACATTCACGGCCACGTAATTTTCTTTTTTTTTAATTTAATAAAAATAGTGCAATTCTTATTAATTTTTTATAATACTGCACACTTTTATCATGACTTTTTGTTGTTGTTTTACGTGCATACAAATTATAACAAATTTACATATAAGATTAGAGAAAAAAAAAATATTTTATAGTTTTTAGACATCCAATAAAAACTGCTTATCTCTTCACCGGTGGTTCATTTGTAACTCTTTTTACGATTAAATTAAAACACATATAAGAAAATGTATTTTCAAAATAAAACAAAATTTGTTTGTATTATTTTCAAGTCAATGGACGGCCTTGCATTTTTATTTATCTTTTAACACCAGGCGCTTTAAGCAATTTAGACTGCAAAATATTTAGAAAAATTTCAACCAAAGTTTATTAATTAACTTTTAATAATATTTAATTCATTATATTTTTTTACAACGTCTTCGTAAAATTTTATCGTTTTGTTATTTTTCCTGCAGTTAACTTTTGCAAAATGACAAAGAATGAGGAAAAATAAGTTCTAGGAAGAAAATAATATCAGCTGACTGTGTGTTGAAGAATGGTGAATTTAATGGAGGTGAGCTAGTCAAACTCTGGCATATGGTGGTCATGGCGGAATTATACCAGGCAGCGACAAATCTACAACAAACATTAAAATGCAAAAACAACAGGCGTCTCTTTTTCCTTATGTGTCAGACACATGCTATTAAAAGATAAAAAATCAATCTAATGCGCTCATCCGCTTAAACTTTCTATGTATGTATGGGTATAAAACATCGGCTAGAAAACAAATTTTGACGTTTACTAAAGACAACAGGAGATGTACGCTGTTCTACTGTCAGAACCAAGGCATATTCATATAGAAGGTGACTGCGAGAATACAAAAATATATTATTTACCTCTGAGATGTCGGAATTCATATGCATGTGGTTGTAGAATTATGTGCCTGCAGTAGTGAGAAGAAAAATTAACATACCCAACAAACCAAATCACTTGAGAAAAATATTAAAATAATAATTTAAAAATAATATTTTAATTCGCCTTAAGCAAAATTTTAAATATATTTATATTACATATA
This sequence comes from Thelaira solivaga, assembly GCA_947397855.1. Lineage (NCBI taxonomy): Eukaryota > Metazoa > Arthropoda > Insecta > Diptera > Tachinidae > Thelaira > Thelaira solivaga. The sequence continues at coordinate 20,551,055 of OX377613.1, forward strand.
TAAATAATAACAATTACCTTAAGAATTTTTAATATTCTCATGTTGAATTGTAGTTTGATTGTTATATGGTTTGTTGGGTAAAGAAAAAAAATGACAGTTCCCAGTACAACAAACGAAAATAAATATTCAGCTGTAGAATTGCTTTTACTTGTAAGTAAATATGCCTTGGTCAGTACCTAATTAATTTTGCCATGGATGAAGTTGAACCGGGGACATTGAGACGTCAGCTGAATGGCTTTTATTTGCATGATTGAGGTCCGTACTATCAAAAATTGTTTACGCTGGTTAAAATGAAATAAAGTGTAAGCTTAACCTTAAATTTTTTTATTCACTATATATTTCTTTGTAAGAGCTATTATAAACTACTTTTGACAGCAGGGGCCTCAATCTTTCAAATTAAGAATAACATTCAGCTGACGTCTCAAGCTCATCTAATTTAATTCCACCATGGGCCACCACTCAATTTATTCACCTAGGTGATTTTTTGTTTGTTCACAATTTGTATATCTAGTTGATAAATTTCAAATAAATATAAAAATTATGTCTGAAGAAGAGAAGCCTTATAAAGAATACACTTTGGAAGCTGACTCCGAACTACGTTTTGAAATAGAAGATAAAGATGCAAAAGTTCATGTGACTGTAAATACTAGAGAATAATTTACATTTGTAAATAATAATGTGCATTTTATTTTAATTTTTTGAAGCTTATATCTGGATTTGCTGAAATGTTTGGCACAGAATTAGTTAAAAAGAAAAAATATGAATTCATTGTAGGAGCAAAAGTGGCAATATTCACATACCAAGGCTGCGTTTTACAACTAACGGGGAAAACAGATGTAAGCTACATTTCGAAAGAAACTCCCATGGTTCAATACTTAAATTGTCATTCGGCTTTAGAGCAATTACGCGAGCAAGCAGAAGAAAAAGATGAGCGAGGGCCTGTTGTCATGGTTGTGGGACCAATGGATGTAGGAAAGAGTACGTTATGTCGCATATTACTCAATTATGCTGTTCGCTTGGGTATGAGACCACTTTATGTTGATACAGATATAGGACAAGGATCACTCTCAATACCAGGCACTATAAGTACAATTCTGATAGAAAGACCCGCTAGTATTGAGGATGGTTTAAAAAATACTGTTCCTTTAGTATATCATTTTGGCTATAGCAGTCCCTCGGGGAATAATACTTTGTATAATACTGTCATAAGCAAGATGGCTGATGTAACACTAGAATCGCTGAATGTGAACAAAAGAAGTGAGTTTTATTGGCTTATGCATATATTGTACGTAAAACATTAAATTAAAAATTTTTTATAGCCAAACATTCAGGCATTATTATAAATACATGTGGTTGGGTTAAAGGAACTGGTTATGCTAATTTAGTGCATACGGCTCAAGCATTTGAAGTAAATGCAATTTTTGTTTTGGATCAAGAACGGTTATATAACGAATTGTTGCGAGATATGCCAGCATTTGTGAAAGTAGTATTATTACCTAAAAGTGGTGGTGTCGTCGAGAGGAGCAAAGAATTAAGAATGGAAAGTAGAGATCAACGAATTAAAGAGTATTTTTATGGTTCAAAAACGCCCTTTTATCCCTTTTCGATAGAAGTTAAGTTTGCTGACTTAAAATTATATAAGATAGGTGCACCCCGTCTACCCGATTCCTGTATGCCCATCGGAATGAAGGTATGTTTTTTTGGAGAAATTGGCTTATGTGCTTAATTCATATAGTATTTCTAGGCCGAAGATAATAAAACTAAACTAGTGGCTGTTACACCTTCATATTCTCTTTTACATCATATCTTAGCTGTGAGTTTTGCTGAAACCACAGAAGAAGATGTAATTGGTACAAATGTTGCTGGTTTTGTGTGCGTGTAAGTTGTAATTGTAATCCTTTTTTTATATATACGTCTGTATACAACGTTTAAAAAATCTTATTCTAGCACTGGCGTTGATGTGGAGCGACAATCTATAACGGTGTTATCTCCGCAACCACGTCCTCTACCTAATACACTACTACTGTTTTCAGATATACAATTCATGGATAGTCATGCATGAAATTTAAAGTTAGGAATGTACACATGTATAAAACAAAGTTAAGTTTGAAATGTATTTAAAGATAAATTAAAATATTTTTTTAAATATATACTATGAATTTTGGGTTTTTTGAACTTTTGCTAATTCGGTTTTAAATTTAGATATTGTTTCTCTTGCCAGTTTTAGCTTATCTTTCAGAGTATTAATTTCTCCCTTAACTTTGTGTTTGACGTCCAAAATATTTTCCAATGTTTTCTGCTTTTTACCTTCAACTAGAATTAAATTGAAAAAAGAAATAAATTTGTTACATTATATCCACAAAAGGTAATACTAACATAATTTATAACTTACAGTCGGTGTCATGTATGTACGGTCCACTGGTCAATGGTTGAACATTCATTAGAAAATGTTGCATTAGTTGTGTAGGCTCTTGAAACACGATTTCTTCGTAAGACTCTGAAACCAATCCCTTCTTAGGATCCATCATGGTAGTGGACAGTTCTCCATCAACAATTGGCGATTGGAAAAGTTTTAAAATATGATAACAAGTAACCGGCCTTTCTGTGGGATCGTGAAAGTAAATTTTGATAACCACCTCAAATTCACCCCAGCCGGTTTCAGTAATTTCATATGGTGGCTTTGTAACAATACGATTCGGATTTGCATAGCTTTCATGCAGTTTGAAGTGGACTTTCTTTACATAAACTGACATATCCTCATTAAGATACGGTTTCACATAAACTCTCCACTGATGGGTATGACCATCTTCTTCACGTTTTTTGCCAAACGATCTTGCAATATTTCCATAAACTATTGGCTTTACAATAGTAAGCCCCTTAACACGACCTCCTGAGTCTGGTCCAAAATCAGTTGGAATATTTAAACTGTTCATTATTGTATTTTTTAATAAAAAGACCGCGTATATGTATTATAAATCTGTATTAAAAAATGTAAACAAAACTGATGTGCGTCAGTATTGCCAGTCACAATTTAAATTAACCCACTGAATTATAGTGTAATCATATAATTATACTATGTGAATTATAGTCTTTGAAACTGATTCTATGTGAAAACTCATACCCTAAAAGATTTTATATTGTCTTGTATAAGATATATTTATTTGTACAAGAAAATACTACTAATTAATTTGACATCTGAAGACAAGAGTCAAAATTTTTATATATTGTAGTAAATTTTTTAGTTTAATACTAGTAAAAACTTCATAATAGTAACCACTTTTTTGTGAGCATTGTACAGAGGTCTGTTTTGTTTTCAGAAAATCGCTGTAAAAATTGGCATCACTAATAGGTTATGCCAAATACATTGCTACCAACTTTTAAATTTGGTAAAATGAGAATTGGTAAAATCTCTTCAAAAGCCAATGAGACTATCATAACTCTCTTAGAACTGACAGATTTTTTGTCAAAGCGAATTTGAAAGCGTTAAAAGTCGGACGTGTGTGCAGTGTAAAACAAAAATTTGTTAAATATAAAATATACAATTTATACTACATTAATGCTGCGGAATTAATAAAAATGTTTCTATCATTAAATACAAGCAGTGAATACTACAATTAATTGACAAACGATATCAATATTATTCCGTGAATTGAACTCACACACCTTTTTTATTGTATTGTTCATTCTAAAAGAAAAACGTAAATATTCTTGAGAAAATTATTTTAATATACAAATTTTTAGTAGATTTAATTAAATTCATAAGTACACATGTATAAATAAAAGAATATCGGGAAAATTATATATCAAATTATACAGTTTCACACATATTGCTTTTGTTATATATAAAGACTGGTCTGGTCATTTAGCTGAATCAATAAAATGTGGCATATTTTTGTGGCAGTTTTGCTGTCAACAATTGTGTTAGAGTCTAATGTTAAGGCTGGTAAGTTCAAAAACCCTATTAAAATTAATAATTTTTTTAAATTAAGAACTAGATTTATGTACATTACTTTTTGGGCGTGTTCCCTATGAGTCGTTCTTGCATTCATTTTAAATTGTCAATAATGTAACATTTTGATAAGAGTTGTTTTTTTTTATTTAGAGAACTAATGACAAATTCGAAAGAGTATTAAAGTAAAAACTCTCTGTAATGCGATCGTTTTGTTTTTTGTTTTGATTATTGTTTTATTATAATATCACTTTTAATTATTCTTCACACACAATATAAACAAATTATGCCGCAATCATTTGCTGTAATCGCACCGCCAACTCTAAGATCTATTGTACAGCGCAGTTTCCAATTATAATCAGAGAATCCTTACGAAACTCGTAATTGCTGTAGGATTAATCGTTATTAGGTTTAATCCCCATTAAAAATATATCTAATGTAAACAGTTACTATTTATTAAACTCTTCACTGAAATCGTGTTATTTATTTTTAATATGTGTTTTTATTTGGGGAAAAATAATAATATGGAGAAAAAATGCTTGAAAGAATCCGTTAAAACTATGTAGTGTCTAAAAATAAAATTAATTAATATAAATTTTTTTTACCCTTTCAATTAATTTTTTGGTAACAACCGGTAAATACCAATTTTAAAAATAAAGCTTGGAATACGACTACAAAAAACTTTCACAAATAATATTCGGTTTGTATAGGTATATCGTTTTATATTACATTGAGTGTGCTATTTTGATTGGTATCAAATGTCGTAATTTGTTTGCTGATCGATGTTTATACTTTCATGATGTATTTAAAACACTTAAGGTATGAATTAAATATTAGTTAATTACCTAATTTAATTTTTAACTGTATAGCTTTTCATCTGATTCGTTTTACCTACATTTTCTTTATTATTATTGATGTTATATTAGAATTAATACCCTTAAGAGTTCTAAAATGATGTAAATAGTATGTAACGAAGACTTAGAGGCAGAAGAATATATGTTGTGGCATTATAATTTTCTAACTTTGCTCCGTTTTCGTTACTTACGAGGGCACTACCTACAACTGTCGTAAATGACGAACAAATTCTTGGCTGATTTGTTTGACTTCTTAATAAATACTAGATTTAAGTAGTATTTGTAACACGAGATTAGTGTCACAATAAGTTTATTGTGGCCTCAGTGATCAGGTGACTAGTTGCCGCTCCTGATTCTAATTCTAATATAAATAAATGCAATGTCAAAATTCAATGTAAAAATAAAAGCTTTAAAAGATTAGAAAAAACTACGCACATGCTGATTTTATTTTGCAGGGTACGTACTAGAATATAAACTAACAAAACTAAAAGTTCAAATTGTCAAGGTATGTATGTACCTACATAGCTTATTTGTCCCAATTTTTTTCTTGCAATTATGGTCACGCATACCTACCCAGTGTTTTAAAGAACGGGCGTTTTCATGCTCTACTTAATTTACAAGTCAAATGCATGCGAATTAATTTGTTTATGTTATTAATAGAGCACTAAAAATAATAGTAAATATATTTGAAATAAATGCATATAGGAATACATATCAAAGTATACTCGCATACTTAAAGCATTTAAGTTTATCCACAATTCAATCAACTGGCAGATATTACTTTTGCGACAGCAATAACAAAAGTATAAAAGTACAAAAAAATCAAGTCTTGCGATATTGTTGACTTTGTGCGTCTCCAAACAAAATATTTACAATATTTTTGTTAAAACTCAGACACAAAAAAAAACATTAAAAAAAAAAACTTTAATTAAATTACATACAGTGAGGTGACTGTTTTAAATTTGGCAATAATTTCATTTATAATTTACACTTGTTACTTATTATAAGCATCCGTGGAATTATTTCTTAGTTATTCGCAAGCATATGTTTGTATAAAAAAGTAAAGTTATATTAAAGTAGATGTTTCTGTCCGGTCTCACCCGGCTTGTTCGGTATCCTTAGAAAGCGTTTGTATCAATTTTTAGCGACATCCCTTTACAAATATAATTTTAATTGTTGAAAAAACCAACCAAATAAATACAGTCATTAATTACTAAGAAATATGTATTAGAAATAAATTATCGATTTCTATTGTAATTATGGTTCACTATTTTGACGATAATTGCTTCCACATAAGAAATAGACATATGCTATCGCGGACTTTTTTGTAGGACTATTTATGATAAACATATCGTTCATACATTATATATACATATGTAACTTCAACGATATTTGCGGCGCACACCAAAACATGTCGCCGATTGTAACATTTTTTCCTACTTGACACCTATCGTTATATTTTGGACAATACCTTTATAAATTATAGCCTATGTGTCATTCTGATGTATAAGCTAAATTATTGTAAAATTTCATTAAAATCCATTTAGTAGTTTTTGCGTGAAAGAAGAACAAACATCCCACTCACAAACATCCACACATCCATACATCTATACATCCGCACTCACAAACATTCGGCTTTATAATATTAGTAGGATGTGGTGCTGATGAAAGATCTCACTCAATTTCCAAAATATTGAAATTTAAATTAAAAAATAAATTTATTATTTAGTATACACACATATACGAAATATATACACGCATACATACTTGTAATAATGAAAATGAAAATTTATGGAATTCTGCCAATAATGTACATACTTAAAAAAATAAGTGCAGTTTATTTTCGAAACAAATTTTTTTTGCATAGCCCGACAATGCATTGTATGTATTTAAATGTACATATTTCATATTTACTTTGATGCATTTATTATTTATAAAGCTATATTTAACAATTTCTTATTTGCTTAAAGATTCTTATAGTGATTACTTTTCCGATTATGAATGCAATACACCGTTAATGGATAGAGCTGTGCTAACGGCTACTTCTCAACTCAATGATCGTGGAGCAGAAAAATCACGTTTAAATGGTAAGAATAATTTTTAGTATCTTTTTTATCTAATTTATATAAAATAATTAGTATTGTTATTATTTTGAAGAGAATTTGGTTTTTCATTATTGCTTATAAAAGTACAATTATATTTAGTTATTGATGCTTTTTGATGAGAGAAATTTTTTTGATTCTTTATGTATTTATATGTATCTACATGATTTTATAATTTCCACTTAAGTTTAATTTTATAGATTTTGTAGATATTGCATACAAGTTATGTTTTTTGTTTCATTTATATTTTCAAATCCTTCACCAATCAATAGTTAATTTCCCGTATTCAAATTTGCTTTCCTATGAGATAAAAATTGTTGAAATAGTTGATGTTGTTTGAATTGCCTATAAACGATAAATGAAAATAATGAATAACCATTGTTAGTAAAATTAAATATGTATGTATTTACATATGTAACAAATCATGCTGAGCTTGAAGCCAAAAATTTTTTAAAGAAAAGTACCTGTATATTGTTACATCGATTTTGTTCTAAGCACAACTGTCGCGAGAAAAACAGAGAAGTGGCAAGTATTTTCCATTTGTAAAATTGTTGAGAAACCTTTTGCAAGCTAAATGTGCTGCAGTTTAGTGCGATGTATGTATGTTGTTTGAAGCATGCTGGGGTTATTCTTTTTATTACGGTGAAGTTTTTACTATTTAATTGCTAAACTCTAGTTTTTTCCAACAGATACTATAATAGAAAAAATATTATATGCAGCTCTTCCATTTCCTTTAACATACTTTGAAATTGTAATATACAAAAATCACACATTAGACTGAGATGAAAGTTATTCTTGTGAAGCTATACATTTGCTTTTTGTTTAAACAAAAAACACCCAGGGTCTAGACAGGAATCGAACCTGCGACCCCCAGATTGGTGGGTTAGTACGCTACCTACTAATCTATGTAAAAAGCATTCAACAATGTTACAAATTTTTAATGCACCGTTTTGTAAACGTAGGCAAACTGAATTTAAAATTTGTTTTGTTTATCATTTTCTTTTAATGCAAAATTTAGCAACACACCTAATTTCCTTTCTACACGATAGATACGTTCCAAAAAAATCGTGTAAAAAAATTGTGTAAAAAGAGAATTGCTAAAAAATTCTTGTTAGAGTTCACTTCATTTTTTTAGTTCTTAAACATTTTAATTCACATCTTGTGCATTTAAGTTTTCAAATTTATGCAATTACAAATATTTTCCATAAATTGTGAACGACCTTTTTTGGTTTAGTTTGCACTATTTGTTCAAAACACGAAATCCGCAATTGATGATTAAAAAGGAAGATTGTTTCCTAGTGAGGTGCAACCATTTGTCAAGTTTTCCTTTTTTTTGCAAGTTTTTTGAGATGCCAAAAGATTTAAATTTATTGGCTAAATAACAAGTTTTTTTTTGCAAATAAGATAAGTAATTATGTATTAATATAACTTTTCTTAAAGATTTCCTGGTATCAGTTTTATTTAATCCTCTTTTTATAATAAGTATGTCATAAGTTTTTTGCAAACAAAATTTTTGGTAAAAAGAATACAATAAAATGGATTCGAATCACTTTTTTCTGTGTTCTTTTAATATTTTGCACTTTTGTAGAAAAGTTTTTTTTAGAAATAACAAAATTTTTTTAAAAAGAAATATATGGTAACGCTGGTTTGGACGTGTTGCATAAGTATAGTAAATATAAACCATTGTTATTACGTGTTGCTTATTTGCAATTGTGAAACAAGTGAATTTGTATATATTTTGTTAGTGTAGAGCAAAAATATACTAAAAATGTTCAAATGCTATGATGCAAGACCATTTGCACAAAATTGAGAGTATCGCTATTATAAAAATAAATTTAATCTGGAAGAAAGGAATATCAGTAATATCACTAGAATAATTTTGTTCATTATCTTTTAAAATTATTTCTGAATTATCATCTCTAAATTGCGTGTTAAAACAAAACAGTTTGTGTAAAAAAAGATTTATTTCTTTTTAAATTCGTGGAAAAAAAAATCGTGTAAAAAGAGAATTAGGATTATTGTTTTTCAAGCAAAAATTTCACTTTGCTTTTACGGTATAAATTCTTATTGCATGTACTTTCAATGTTGGTGCTACTGCTTTTTTGCGTTTTTCCTCTCTTTGCTTATATATATTCTCTTTTTTCTCTAATAAGTTTTGACAGTTGTTCTTAGTAGACAATAATAATTAACACAACAAAGCAAAAATATGATAAAGTTTAATTAAAAAAAATTTATTTGTATTAAATTACAACATTCTATATATACATCTAATAATTTAACGATTATAAAGTTGTAAAAGATTAAGTTTATATAAAATGAACAATAAACTACTTATAACACGATGGGCATTTGACCTTAGCACTTGGTCACCCACATTAAATGAACTAACGCAAGCAATGGCTTTTATTCAGCCAGAGGAAAGAACTAGATTAATGAAGTTCTATTTTATTAATGATTTTCTATCATCGTTGGTTGGACGTTTACTTATGCGTAAATATGTTAGCTATTGCTGCAATTTGCCGTATTCAGAAATAAAATTTGCCAGAGATTTAAGAGGAAAACCATATTGGCTAAAAAATGAAGTGCCAAACAATTTGCATACCCCTACAATAAATTTTAATATTTCTCACCAGGGCAAATTTGTTATATTGGCTGGGGCTGAAAATAAAACTTTGCCAAATTTTTACGACTTTGGAATTGGTTGTGATGTTATGAAATTGGAATATTCGGGTGGCAAAACTTTACAAGAATTTTTTCGTATAATGGATACAAAATTTTCCGATAGCGAATGGAGATTTATAAAACAACCTCATTACAATGAAATGCAGCAAGTAAAAGCTTTTATGCGTCATTGGTGTCTGAAAGAATCTTATGTTAAGGAATTAGGTGTTGGCATTACAGTGGATTTACAAAAAATAGAATTTACTGTTGATAATAGTAATGAATTAACAATGGAATCTCAGCCTCTCTGTGGTACTACTTTAAGATGTAATGAGGTGCCTATGAATAAATGGTACTTTGAAGAACATATGTTAACTTCTAAATATTGTGCCTCTATTGCATTTCGTAATTTCAAACCTACAACTAAAGATACATTTCAATTCATAAAAATAACGGACCTTTTGCAGACGAATGATGCAGAGAATGATCAAAAACTTGTTGATTATTGCAGAAATGTTTTGAACAAACCCAGAAAATAAGAAATATCTAGAAAGTAAAGCCAGTAAACTATTTTTGCATTTAAATAAAAAATAAAAATTCCGTAAGAATTAAATTGATGATAATTGAAAGAATAATTATGTAAAAAAGTTAGTAATTAAAACCTTTTTCTACATTCAACTTGTACCTACCGACGTTGAGTACAACGCTTATATGGTTTTGTTTATTATTTACATATTACGATCGCAAGTTCTATATCCCAGAACTTGTTCAATTTCTATAACTCTGTTTATTACTTTTTAAAGTTTACTACGAGTAAATACATTATTTCGTACTTTTAGAACAAAAGTAGAAAAACTTCTTGTTAACATAAAAGAATTTTTTTTATGAATCCTATAGTAAAGTTTGTTATTTATAACATTTCTTTTTGTAAAATAATGTATGTGCACAAGTATTACCAGTTATTTATTTGAAAAGTTTTATCAATGTTTATTATAAATCAATTTAAAAAGGGGGAAACACATTTCGCGCGTTCGTTGCCATAGCACAAAGTTGTTATTTTTCTGTTGAAATCATAAATTGTGACAAATTTGTATGTAATTATACACTACATAATATAGAAATGCAAATATGTAGATATATTTATTTAGATGAAAAAGCATGCATTAATTATTTTCCTAATAAAACAGACTTCATTGGATATGAAAGAAATATTTTTTTAATTTTATTTCAATGAAAACTCTGAACTTCTAAAAACATTCTGAATTATGCAATTTAAGTGAAGAACTACAAAATTTTTTTACAAAAAAAAAAAAAAAAAAAAAAAAAAATTAATGAAAATTTTAACGTGATCGTAGTTTTTTTTAAACTCATTTATAGAGAAAAATATCCTTTTTTTGTAAAAACACTAGCATTTTTTGGATATGAATATATTTTGTCCAAGCTCAATGTGTGATTACAAAAAATAATTTTTTTTTATTTAAAGTAACTAATTAAGATAAGAATGTACTTATGAGTATGTGTTGCATGTAATGTGTCATCATAACAAAGACCAAACCCAACTGAAATCTCAATGTAAAAGCAAACTTATAATTCATGCTGTATCACTTTACAAATTTTCTTACTCTTTTTAAATGGCTTCTTTAACGTTTAAAACGTTTTTATGCTCCATTTCATTGTTTAAGTAAATTCTAGTAAAAAACATATCTAGTTTTTCTTTTTTTTCCAATTGGTTAGAAATTATTTTTTAGTATATACTCGTATTAATTTAACTTATTATATGAGACGCGCTAAAGTCGGCGCTGAATTGAAATAGCGACATATTTGTCGCCATATATTTTTAGATCGACTCAAAGGCTACTCAAAGTTCCAAAAATTAAAAAAATAGTATTTAAAATTGAGAAAAAATATTTAAATAATAAAAGTAAAAGAATTTGAAAAATTAATTGCTGAACAAAAAAACCAGCCAAGTTTTATAGAGGCGCAAAGCCCAGCAATTTTAAAACCGACAGGAAGAAAATCACTACAAAATTAAATTTCAGTTGTGCACCAGTAGGAGATGTTAATGGCTTGCATAAAGTAAATTTCGAAAACTTTAATTAAAAGAATACTGGTATTCTTCAAGAATTTGCTATCTTGAAAATTAAAAATGTTCGATCCTTTCCTTAAGATTTTCCCTTGCAACCTAAAATTTTTTTGATATTCTTCATCATTAGAATTTTTACTTTCTCACATAAAAATATATTTTATTTTAAATTTAATACAAAATTAGAAAACTTTCCCAAAATGTATGGGAATGGTATATAGAGATGACGGTGTCGCCCGCAACACAATTTTCTTAGATAATACCATTTTAGCGATGAGACGACAGTATTGTCGCTATAATACAACAGTGACCATAAAGTCAACAGAAATTATGGTATTCGATATCGAAATTTATAAGTAAATTTTGAGCGGTATCGAATGCCTTAATTTGCCAGTGGGTATTGGATTAGGCTTGGGGTTAGCATAATTGAACAAATAATTAAACATTTAAACAAAACGTTGTCGCTTTTTATCATTTATGGAAATGTTGCCGTGTGTTGATAATGATTTTATCGTTAATGTTTTTGTTAACGAGTTAAGGAAAAATCAAGTTGGAAAAGCTTTAAAACTCACATTTTTGCTTTATTACAATTTTCTTTTTATTTTATTTGATTCATGAAATGTTTTTTAATTTACTGTTAGGGAATACCAAATTATAATTCATTTGCTGTTGACGTCGATAAAAAGTAATGTTGCTTCGAAGTTGAAGAAGATGTTGCCGGTGCCAAATAGAATAAGGGTGAATGTTTAGATTTTATACGAATTCATTTTCATAAAGTAAATTTTTTTGAATATGAAATAAATCAGAATTAAATAATATCACTTAAAAAAAATTTTTTTTCTTAAAAAAAAAACTTTTTCGCTTAAAAAAAGTTTGTGGCCACTTTTTCACACCCTTCTCAAATATCAGCAAACGAGCTAAAAAAAAAAAAAGCTGATGGCGAATGTATATAAGCATATGCACGGCTAGTACATCACCCCATTTACCGATAACAAACAGTGAAACAATTCGTTTTTATTGTAAAAGTGAAATATTTTTGGTTGTAAAATGCTATTGTTGTTTTGTCTGCTTAATTTCGGCATGTTGTTCAATTGCAATTTTTATTATTTTCATTTCTTTTTTTAAATTTTATTATTTAATTGTACTGAACGAACTGTTATAGTTTAAAGTACTTAAAAGTAGTTTCCCACTGTTTGTTGGTTTATTATTGTTAAACTCCTAATTTTTGTTGCTTAGTTGATGCAACACACAACAAGAATTTGTACACACCGTACACAAGCAGACGTACAGATGTTTAACAAGGGGGTTGGTGTCATACGGTTGATTGGTTTCTTACCTCTTAAATCGATTGTTGTTAAGTTCCTGAAAAGGATTTATTAAAATATGTATGTACGTGCCTGCATGTCCCCTTGCAATGCAGTTTCTACAAATATATTCTTCAACCCAGAGTACAAAAATACTCTTTCAAATATTTTATTTTATGTGATTTTAAAAGTTTATTGTTTTGAAACACTTTAGTCATGCGAGGTAGATACACACATATGAGAAACTTTAACAATTTTTTAAAACCATTTTTGAATGCACGAAAAAAAAACAATTTATTGATTCCTTCATTTACTTTTGCTAATATTTTGTTTAAATATTTTTAAATTTGTATGTCTGTGTTTTAACAATTGAAATTGATTGTTTGAAGAAAATTTATTTATGCAATTCATTGGTAATAAATTTCATACGTCCTTCTATAATTTGCTGTAGGAATAGATTAGGTAATAAGTTATTACGTTGTACCCCTTAATGATATTCTTTTGTTGTTTGTTCCTCATAAAATATAAACCTTTTCACTCAATTCTTTGTTACTGTTATTGCAACATAAAATTTTCAAGTGTCAATTAAGATTTTCCTTTGCAGCAATTAAACAGTATCTACCCTTTAATCTTGACTCATCGCCCCATTCATACATATCACAACTCTCATTCATCACTAAAGAAAATCTGTTTATAGATTTGTGCGCACATGAAGCTACCATTTCTTTATTTTTCTATTTAAGAGTGTTAAATTTAAAGTTATTTTTTCTCTTTGTTCTCTATGAGTTATCCTTTGCCTTGTTTACCAACTGTCGACTGTTGGCGTGTGCAACAAACATTAAAAGTCGAGCATGTTTTTAAGTGAAACAAATTAATTGTTTTGTTTTCAGTCATTAAATGCATGGATTGTCATCGTTGCGGGGAAGGGGAAGGGGACAGGGCAATTGTTAAATTGAATATTTTCTTACCATTTATAACTAATAAATGTACAGATTTATTAGTGTCATTTATAAAAGAAAATATAAAATTAAAAAAAAAGTATTAGCGGGGGTGGGTGCTTTCGTTTTTTTTTTGCACTTTCAAAAAACAATTTTTTTCTATCAAGTTTTTGGGAAATAGAGCAAAAATAGCTGAAGCCAAATCGTCACATTCTATGTGGAGCAACTTCCATCGAAATTTTCAAATTATTTCGTACAAAAATTTCCATTCATATCATTCGATATCGAATGCAGTGTTTTGGGCGGTTTTTTTTATTTTTATTAGACGATACGAAGGCGCTATTTCCCAGTCATTTAGTTAACTAATAACAGTGGCAGCTAGCACACTCAAAATAACTTCGGTTGTGAGAATAATTTGAATCAAAAGCGAGAATGAGTCACTTGGCTACTGCGGCCAGAATACACTACACAAACCTAGTTTTGATTAAGAATTCAAAGATTTTCTTATGTGACTTGTGCGCCATGTCAAACGATTGTTGGTAGTGAGAATAAAATTTGTTATCAGTTGAAAATTCGCTTATGAAATGAAAATTTTGTAACTGTAACAACCGAAATTGCATATTATATTCGAAAATTTAATACAATTTAATAATTTTAATAAAATTTTTGGTTACTGTATCGAATTTGTATCTTCACAACTGAAAAATTCGATCATTTATCACAACAGAATTTTTTAATTGTTATAATAGCGTTGACTTAACTATTAAGCACACATAACATAATATAAAGTGTTCTAATAAAAAAAAAGAGCGCATGTTTTCAATTCATGTTGCAACCACATGTCATCCAAAGCCATGCTGTCAAGTTGAATCCACAAGAACTTTGTTATCACGAAGTCATTCTTAAAAGATGATTTTTTCGAAAATTAGCATTGACTTTTTACTTTACTTCATTACAATTATGTAAAGGGCCGATGTTCATTTTGAATAAAACACAAACTATTTAGGAAATTAATGTCATTTATTTTTATTATGATAATATCGGCCAAATAGCCGCCGGGACCTCCATCCGATGGTCCAAATTGTCGATAACGCTGAGGCATAATTGAGATTCTATGCCGTTAATGTGTCGAATTATCTCATCCTTTAGCTCTTGCATTGTTGCTGGCGTATACCTTTTCTTTCAAATAAAGAAAAGAAAGAAGTCCAACCGTGTCAAATCATATGATCTTGGCGGCCAGTTGAAATCGCCACCACGTGAGAGAACACCGCCATTGAATTTATCGCGCAAAAGAGCCATTGTTTCGCTAGCTGCGTGGCAAGTGGCACCGCCCTGTTGAAACCACATATCGTTCACATCCATATCTTCCAATTCGGGCCATAAAAAGTTCGTTATCATCTCACGATACCGAACACCATTCACAGTAACTGCCCGATGATGCCGCCAGCCCATAAACCGCACTAAACAGTCACTCTTTGTGGGTGAATTGGTTTTTCGACAATCACTCTTGGATTATCATTCACCCAAATGTGGCAATTTTGCTTATTGACGAATCCACTAGGGTAAAAATGTGCCTCGTCACTGAAGATGATTTTGTTCGAAAATTGATCATCCACTATTGCCATTTCTTGCCACCATTCTGACCATTGACGACGTTTGGAATGGTCAAGAGGCTTTAGTTCTTGAGTCAATTGCACCTTGTAAGCGTGTAAATGCAAGTCTTTATGCATAATGTTCATCAACGAGGAGCGCGAGAGGTGCAATTGTTGGGCACGACGCCGAGTTGAGGTGGACGGCTCGAACAGCAGCAATATTTTCTGCATTACGAGCTGTACGATCATGCATTGGTGTTTTCACATCTACAGACCCGGCTTGCTCAAATTTTTGCACGATTTTTCCGATTGTACGCACATTTGGACGATTAAATTGACCGAAAAAATCACTAAGTACACGATATGCATTTTGATTTGAAAGCCCATTTTCATAATAAGCCTGAATAACTTTAACGCGTTGCTCGATTGTGTATCTTTCCATGGTTCAAATTGAGTTAGTTTGAAATTGAGAAATGTCAAATGAAATGCAGAAAAAACTTGACGTTTAGGTGTGGTTTTGACAGTTGGAATAAACATAAACTTCAGAGTTGCCATTAGCACAAAAAATTACACTAAATTTGAAAAGTGCATTCTTACAGAGACACCCTTTATGAAACGAAAACTATGACCGCCACATAAACTAAAAATATTTTTAGCTGTAACATTGATTTTGCATTGTCGCAATTAAAAAATTCCCTCACAACGGAATTTTTAATTGGTAACAAATTTAGTTCCTACAACCGAAGGTGTTTTCTCAGTGTATCAATTGTAATTATAATCATAAGTTGACTAACTACTGTGAATATAGAGTAGAAATGAAAAGCAGAGTCCAAAATAGTCACATTCAATATCGAATTAATTCAATAGAAATAATTTGATTGATATGTAATACAACGATTTGGCCTCAGATTGGTCATTTAAAAATTTTTTTGGTTTTTTAAGTGATGCTTACTAGACTGGCTGACTTCATACTACTTCATTATACACACTGCGTATTGTCATATATTTTTAAAAAAGCTTTAAATTACATTACAAAATGGTATAGAAGAAGCCAAAAAAGTCTAAAGTCAGTGAAGTTAGCTACGAAAAGTTAGCTCCATTTTTTAATTCTGTAACATGTTAACATAGCTCTGTTAAGCTAACATAATAAAAGCATTTTCAAAAATTTCGTAAAAAACAATGAAAAAAACCAAATAATTTAATAAAAAAATATGAAATCGAAAGATACGCGAATATAGATTTCAGAACTGTTACGCTTATGTTCAGAAAGTGTGTAGATTTTGAGAAATCTCACTTTAAATGTTACAATATGAAGTTAATTGGTTTAAAAAAATGGGTCAAAATCGAGATGGTGCGGTTCCATGGACTAGTGGGGTCGAAAGCTACTGCAATGCAGATTTCAGAACTATATAGTTTATATTCAGAATCCGTATAGTTTTTGAATAATTTCACTCAGAATATTTTACAGTGAAAATCAATGGGTTCAAAAAATGTGTCAAAATCGAGATGGTGCGGTTCCATGGACTAGTGGGGTCGAAAGCTACTACAATGCAGATTTCAGAACTATATAGTTTATATTCAGAATCCGTATAGTTTTTGAGTAATTTCACTCAGAATATTTTACAGTGAAAATCAATGGGTTCAAAAAATGGGTCAAAATCGAGATGGTGCGGTTCCATGGACTAGTGGGGTCGAAAGCTACTACAATGCAGATTTCAGAACTATATAGTTTATATTCAGAATCCGTATAGTTTTTGAGTAATTTCACTCAGAATATTTTACAGTGAAAATCAATGGGTTCAAAAAATGGGTCAAAATCGAGATGGTGCGGTTCCATGGACTAGTGGGGTCGAAAGCTACTACAATGCAGATTTCAGAACTATATAGTTTATATTCAGAATCCGTATAGTTTTTGAGTAATTTCACTCAGAATATTTTACAGTGAAAATCAATGGGTTCAAAAAATGGGTCAAAATCGAGATGGTGCGGTTCCATGGACTAGTGGGGTCGAAAGCTACTGCAATGCAGATTTCAGAACTATATAGTTTATATTCAGAATCCGTATAGTTTTTGAGTAATTTCACTCAGAATATTTTACAGTGAAAATCAATGGGTTCAAAAAATGGGTCAAAATCGAGATGGTGCGGTTCCATGGACTAGTGGGGTCGAAAGCTACTGCAATGCAGATTTCAGAACTATATAGTTTATATTCAGAATCCGTATAGTTTTTGAGTAATTTCACTCAGAATATTTTACAGTGAAAATCAATGGGTTCAAAAAATGGGTCAAAATCGAGATGGTGCGGTTCCATGGACTAGTGGGGTCGAAAGCTACTACAATGCAGATTTCAGAACTATATAGTTTATATTCAGAATCCGTATAGTTTTTGAGTAATTTCACTCAGAATATTTTACAGTGAAAATCAATGGGTTCAAAAAATGGGTCAAAATCGAGATGGTGCGGTTCCATGGACTAGTGGGGTCGAAAGCTACTGCAATGCAGATTTCAGAACTATATAGTTTATATTCAGAATCCGTATAGTTTTTGAGTAATTTCACTCAGAATATTTTACAGTGAAAATCAATGGGTTCAAAAAATGGGTCAAAATCGAGATGGTGCGGTTCCATGGACTAGTGGGGTCGAAAGCTACTGCAATGCAGATTTCAGAACTATATAGTTTATATTCAGAATCCGTATAGTTTTTGAGTAATTTCACTCAGAATATTTTACAGTGAAAATCAATGGGTTCAAAAAATGGGTCAAAATCGAGATGGTGCGGTTCCATGGACTAGTGGGGTCGAAAGCTACTACAATGCAGATTTCAGAACTATATAGTTTATATTCAGAATCCGTATAGTTTTTGAGTAATTTCACTCAGAATAAGCATTAATTTATTTTAAACTTTTTATGATATTGCCATCACTAACCCGTTAATTGCCCCACTCAAAAATAGAAATAGATTTAAATGGACGACAACAGCATTTGCCGTCGTGTTCTCGTGTGGTGCAAATAATCATTTACATGTATTTACATGTATTCTATATTTGACATACTGCAGTTGGTAGTCTGCTGTGTCGAATGAGTTTCATGCATTATTATTTTTTGGTCTCTTTCTTTTAAATGAGAGACTTGTACGAGTATGTATTGCCATACGCTCTACACATAGAATATTGAGAGCGATAGTGCATGACTATTGTTGTGTGTGGTTTTAGACTTTTTCTCTCTATGTTAAATAAACATTGTTGCCAAATTTCATTTAATATATTTAATTACGAGTAGTTGCTTCCTTGACAGATATATTACAGTTTTAAAGTCCTCAGTAGCTTTCGACCCCACTAGTCCATGGAACCGCACCATCTCGATTTTGACCCATTTTTTTAAACCAATTAACTTCATATTGTAACATATTTAAAGTGAGATTTCTCAAAATCTACACACTTTCTGAACATAAGCGTAACAGTTCTGAAATCTATATTCGCGTATCTTTCGATTTCATATTTTTTTATTAAATTATTTGGTTTTTTTCATTGTTTTTTACGAAATTTTTGAAAATGCTTTTATTATGTTAGCTTAACAGAGCTATGTTAACATGTTACAGAATTAAAAAATGGAGCTAACTTTTCGTAGCTAACTTCACTGACTTAAAAGTCTATTATAAAAAATTATTCAAACTTTTTGAAATTTGTTTAAAGTTTGACTTTAGTTCAAGCACGTTATTTTTAATTTTAGAAATGTTAAATATTGTGTAGGGACTGCTAAATGAATACGGTGCAGCATAATCCATTAAAAAGTCGAATGTTAATTTTTTGTAACTTAAGGCTTTTTTGAAATCATGTGACGATATAGTTAAATAGAGCCATCGATTCTCTACTATATATGTTTATGAGACATTTCGCCTTAATAATTTTTGTTATTAATTAATTTTTATTTAATTTTTATATATTTTTTTTTTATTATTTTATTTAACTTGAAATTTTTTTTCTTCTATTTTATAATTTAAAAAAAAATTTTTCTACTTAAAATCGAAATAAAAATCTAAAAGCTGGTACATCATGGTCAGCTAAAAATTCGGATTTTGATCAACGTTTGATAATCGATTTGGGCAGTATTAAAAATGTTACACACATTGCCTTGCAGGGAAGACCGCATAGCAATGAGTTTGTAACCGAGTATGCCATCAGTTATGGTATAACAGATTTAGAATTTGCCGATTATAAAGAACCGGGAGGCAATGTTAAGGTAAGAGGCCTCACAGGAAAATCAAAATCAATCATAAAAAAAGCAAGCTAAGGTGAAGGATTAAATTTGTATTGGATTTTACTTTATTTATTTGATTTTAATTTCTATGTAAAAGCACGACTTATTTTAATTTGTAACTAATTTTGCAAATAATTTTTATTGTAAATTTTCTAGAAAATCTTTTTGGCACTATTTTTGCTAAAGCTTAATTTTATTATATTTGCTTTTTTTGTAATTATAACATAATTTTGTTTCTAACATTATTTTCATAAATTTATAAATTTTAAATTTCATACATAATTTTCCTTAATCATTTTATTAATTAAAATCCATTAATTCTTTCTTAACAATTGCTACACTAATCAAATTAAATAAAAAAATAAAAAAAAATACAAAACATATCAAGGTAATTCGGCATGGACTCCTGTTGAAAATACTTACAATCACTTTTTAAAAATTGATTTGGGCTTTAAAAGCACTACACGTAAAATTGCCACTATGGGAAGGCCACTTACTAATGAATATGTAACTGAATACATTGTACAATATTCAGATGATGGTGAATATTGGCGTTCATATGTAAATCCATCTAGTGAACCACAGGTAATTACGAAAATACACATTTATATTTGTAAGTACACTAGCTCTGATTTATTTACGTTCTCAGTTTGTCAATATTTTGAAATAATAATAATTGCAAAGTTTCAGTTTTCTCAAAATTCTAAATGAAAACGTGGACACTTCGAAAGAATGGCTTTAATTGCTCTTGAGCACATACGGGTCAAGTAAATAACATAAGTATATATGGTTTTGTAGCAGAGTAACTGTTTTCTAATTCCGATGATTTCCAATCGGCACTTTTTTTTTCAAATTAGCTTGGTTACTAGAGATATACCGTTATATCTTAAATTCAACAAGTAACATGACATATATGATATTTATTTAAAGCCGACTTGTTATATTTTAATATAAAGATAATCCGAAATTCCGCATTAAAATTTCCCTTAAGAAGTCATGAAGAAGTTGTGACGAAAAAATGCTAAATTTGTACATTTTTAATAAAAAAAAAAATTATTAAAAACAAAATCAAAATAAAAATAGACCATTTTCCTATGGAATCATATAGCCTTATTAGTTTCATACAAAACGAGTCATTCTTTATTGAAATCGATAAACAACTTTTGATTTTATTTCCAATTAAGGGTGCCCTGTGTATCTGCTTTCTTATTTATTTCCTTTCCTTTCACTCCTCTATCTCTCTAGTGCTATCCTTCTTCACTTCCTCCTATACAGGTATCACAAAGGGACCACATCAGAGGACCCAAGTGAGCCCAGCTTTTGTTTTTTTTATTTGGGGGCCCTGTGTAATCTAACCTAAGGGTGCCCTGTAAATTGATGGGTAGCGTGCTAACCTATCAATGTGGAGGTAGCAGGTTGTATTCCTGCCCAGACCCTGGTAAAAGTTACCAGTGCTCGTTAACAAATTTAGTCTTAGAATTAATTTCTAATATTAAATATTAATAATAATAATAATATTTCCAATTAAGTGAATTACCATATACTCCTGACAGCAAAACACATAATAATTCTTAAAGGCATTAAATATGCAAATTAATTCTTAAATACACATGAAATTAATTTTAAACTGCTCTAATTTTTTTGTTGGTTAGTAACTGATCGAAATTGCGAACATTGAAGAAAGATCTATATGCTGAGAATAAGTATTAGAACTAAGGCTTTTCTTCACTATTTTGAGTTAACCAATGACTGTCTTTTACACAATGTTCTTGTCATTGGTTAAACCACAGTCGTTAAGTAATTAAGTTAATTTGGGATTAATCAATCAAATAAACTCTCAACCTTTTTTCAATATCACCATTTATGTACTAACAAAATAAATTCAAAGCCGCCATAATTATTTTCTTGCAGGTATAAAAATTAAAATTTCTATTTGTTGCTTGTTTTAATAGATTTTTTGTTTGTTTTTTGGTTTTGGCATATATTAAATGAATAAAAGGCCTTGTTACGAGTGTCGTTGTCGTAACGATAACGTGATATGTGACAACACCAGCCACAAGTTTTATATTAGCTTGTTGTAAGTTCGACTACAAAAACGACACTCGTAATAAGAACGAATATTTCCTGTCACACATTAATTTTAAAATGTATTGCATTTCTCTACAGATGTTTAAAGGCAACTCTGATGGCGATTCCATACATTACAATGTTTTTGAAGTGCCCATAATAGCGCAATGGATACGTATTAATCCCACACGTTGGCACGATAGAATTTCTATGCGTGTGGAACTTTATGGTTGTGAATATGGTAAATATTATCCATACACACATGCGTTTGTTTTATGTTAATGTTTTTCTTTTAGTTGCTGAAAATCTCTACTTTAATGGCACCGGATTAGTTCGTTACGATTTGGTGCATGAGCCTATTGCTTCTACACGGGAATCCATACGTTTCCGTTTTAAAACTGCCCGTGCTGATGGTATTTTAATGTATTCACGTGGTACCCAGGGAGATTATTTTGCATTGCAATTGATGGAAAATAAAATGGTGTTAAATTTGGATTTGGGTGGTGGTGTAATGACTTCATTGTCGGTGGGAAGTTTGTTGGATGATAATATTTGGCATGACGTGGTCATATCACGTAATCGTCGTGACATTATATTTTCTGTAGATCGTGTTATAGTGCGTGGTCGCATTAAGGGTGAATTTAGTCGTTTAAATCTTAATCGAGAACTGTTATTGGGTGGTGTGCCCAATGTGCAGGAGGGCATATTTGTGACACAAAACTTTACCGGCTGTATGGAGAATATTTACTTTAATTCCACGAATTTCATTAGAGACATGAAGGATAGCTACGAACGAGGTGACCTTTCTCGCTACAATAAAATAAATACTGTGTATGCTTGTCCATCACCACCCATTTATCCGGTTACATTTACTACTCGTGGTTCATTTTTGCGTCTTAAAGGTTACGAGGCTCAAAAATCACTTAATGTTTCGTTTTATTTTCGTACCTATGAAGACAAGGGCATGATGTTGCATCACGAATTTGCCTCTGGTGGTTATGTGCGTGTATTTATTGACTATGGCAAAGTAAAGGTTGATTTAAAATTATCAGATAAGCCTCGCATTATTTTGGACAACTATGATGAACAATTCAATGATGGCAAATGGCATTCGTTTATTTTAACGATACAGCGCAACCGTCTTGTTGTCGATATTGATCAGCGTCCTATGGTTACTACTAAAAATATACAAATATCGACTGGACGATTATATTATATAGCTGGAGGAGTTGAGAAACATAATGGATTTGTTGGTTGTATGCGTTTAATTTTGGTAGATGGTAATTATAAGTTACCCAAAGACTGGGTACAAGGTGAAGAAGTGTGTTGTGGCGAAGAAGTTGTTGTAGATGCTTGCCAGATGATAGATCGTTGTAATCCAAATCCGTGTCAGCATAGTGGTGTTTGTCACCAAAATTCTATGGAATTCTTTTGTGAATGTAGTCACACTGGTTATGCTGGAGCAGTTTGCCATACGTGTAAGTAAACAATTTTTTTTTAATTTTTATTTGTTGCCATCATTCGTTTAATTAATTTTTTTTTACACTTTCCAGCCAATAATCCTTTGTCTTGCACAGCCTACAAAAACGTTCAAAGTGTTAAATCTCGTGTTAGTATAAATATTGATGTTGATGGTAGTGGACCATTGGCACCATTCCCTGTGACTTGTGAATATTATAGTAAGTAGTTGGTATATATGGATTTTTGCCTTGAATTTTATAATAATTTAAAGCTCTGAGACCATTTGATATCGAGTAAATTCTATCGAAATTTTGAAATATTCTTTCATACATAACGATTAAAACTTTGATCGTTTAAATTCGATATCGAATGTGATGAGTTGAGCCCTGTTGTACTCCCTCTGCACTTTTTACCGTCTCCCTTTTATAAGCTTTAGAATTAACACTTCTAAAAGTAAAGCTTTTGTAGACTATTGTGAAATTCTCTTATAAAACGAAAATTACAAAATATTTCTATATTACAGCTGATGGACGCATCATTACTACATTGGGTCATAGTCAAGAGCATACCACAACTGTAGATGGTTTTCAAGAACCGGGATCTTTTGAACAGAATATTCTTTATGATGCCGATATACAACAAATTGAAGCTCTATTGAATCGCTCTCACTTATGCTGGCAAAGATTAAGTTATTCATGCAGATCATCTAGGGTTTTTAATTCACCTTGTAAGTTAAATAAGACAATTTCAAGTTATTTTGCACAAAAAATACTTTAAAATATTATTAAATGTCTTATTCAGCTGAACCAGCTAATTTCCGTCCATTCTCTTGGTGGGTTTCACGACACAATCAACCCATGGACTATTGGGCTGGTGCTTTACCGGGCTCACGCAAATGTGAATGTGGTATATTGGGTAAATGCCATGATCCCACAAAATGGTGCAACTGTGATTCAAACAGCTTAGAATGGATGGAAGATAGTGGTGATATCAAGGAAAAAGAATATTTGCCCGTTAGAGCTGTTAAATTTGGTGATACCGGTACTCCATTAGATGAAAAACAAGGTCGTTATACATTGGGCCCTCTTCATTGCGAAGGAGATGATTTGTTTAGCAATAAGGTGACCTTCCGTATAGCAGATGCTACTATTAATCTGCCACCCTTTGATATGGGTCATTCGGGTGATATTTATTTGGAATTTAAAACCACTGTAGAGAATGCTGTCATATTCCATGCTACTGGTCCTACTGATTATATTAAATTATCCATTAACGGTGGCAATAAGTTACAATTTCAATACCAAGCCGGTAGTGGACCTTTGGGTGTTAATGTTCACACCAGCTATCATTTGAACGACAATAAGTGGCATACAGTTAGTGTGGAACGTAATAGGTAAAGAACACTTGGTGTAAAATTCATTTAAAAAAAGGGGACAGCTTAGTTTCATTATTTAATCCAATTTATAGAAAAGAAGCTCGCCTGGTAGTGGATGGATCGATTAAAGCTGAAGTAAGAGAACCACCGGGTCCTGTTAGAGCCTTACACCTGACTTCTGATTTAGTAATTGGTGCCACTACGGAATATCGCGATGGTTATGTTGGCTGTATACGTGCCCTACTGCTAAATGGAAAAATGGTTGATTTGAAGCAGTATGCTCAACGTGGTCTCTATGGCATTTCTTTAGGCTGCGTGGGACGTTGTGAATCTAGTCCTTGCTTAAACAATGGCACTTGTATTGAGGGTTATGATACTTATCATTGTGACTGTCGTTGGAGTGCATTTAAGGGTCCTATATGTGCTGATGGTAAATTATTTCAAACCTGCACTTATAATACTAGATATATTTTTTCAATATACATACATACGACTTTTCAGAAATCGGTGTCAATTTGCGCAGTAGCTCTATAATACGTTATGAATTTGATGGCTCCTTCCGCTCTTCAATAGCTGAAAATATACGTGTGGGCTTTACCACCACCATACCCAAAGGTTTTCTATTAGGTTTATCTTCCAACTTGACTGGTGAATATTTGACAATACAAATTTCTAATTCAGGTAAAAAAAAAAAAAAAAAAAAAATAACTTGTGCAAACTTGAATAAATGTGAAATTTTAGGACATTTACGTTGTGTTTTTGATTTCGGATTCGAACGCCAGGAAATAATTTTCCCAAAAAAACATTTTGGTTTGGGTCAATATCATAATTTGCACTTTTCACGTAAAAATAGTGGATCTACTGTTGTGTTGCAAGTGGACAACTATGAACCTGTGGAATATAACTTCGATATTAAGGCTTCAGCTGATGCTCAATTCAATAACATTCAATACTTGTATATTGGTAAAAATGAATCGATGACTGATGGCTTTGTTGGCTGTGTATCACGTGTACAATTTGATGATATTTATCCATTAAAACTGATGTTCCAACAGAATCCACCACACAATGTTAAATCACTGGGCAGTAAGTTTTGAAATATTTTGCATGATAATGTAATTTTTATATGTTGTTGTTTTCCCAGCGCCATTGACTGAAGATTTTTGTGGTGTAGAACCTGTTACCCATCCACCTATTGAGATTGAGACCAGGCCGCCACCTCTTGTCGATGAGGAGAAATTACGCAAGGCTTATAACGAAGTTGATACAGTTCTTTTAAGCTGTAAGTTTTTATTTTTTACAAGTGTTTATCGGAGAGAAAAAAATTAATTATCATGTACTTTAAATATATTTTTAGGCCTTTTAGTCATACTATTCTTATTGCTCTGCTTGATGATATTTTTAATTGGACGCTATTTGCACCGACATAAGGGTGATTATTTAACACACGAGGATCAAGGTGCTGATGGTGCAGATGATCCTGACGAGGCTGTTGTGCATTCAACAACAGGCCATCAAGTAACTAAACGAAAGGAGTGGTTCATATAGTTCGGAATGTCACCGTCTGACGAATGGTCGACACAGTAAAAGATAATAAAAAATGAAGTCAAACATTTTAAGAACGAGTAAAAAACAAAACGAAAAAACATGTGCAACAAAAAACGAATACTAAATAAGATGACTTGATGAAACAGTAAAAAGACTCAAAATTTTGGAAGAAAATTATTACCTAAAAAAATTAAATAAAAGCTGGCCTTAAAATATTAAAAATAAAATCTCAAAAATAATAAGAAGAATAGTGCTGAAATGCGTTTTTTGCATTCATCAATAAGTTACTGCCAATTTATTTTGCACATAATTTTCTAAAAAAAAAAAAAACAGAATTATTTTGGGTATTGCTGCAGCTATTTTCAATAAAACAATTATTTTGTTTTTTATTTATTGAATTATAAAATTGTACAAAAGAACCATATTGTGGTTATTATATGTTCAAACTCAAATTTGTAATTATAATTATATAGTTGCTTCTCAATTGGTTTATGATTTGTATTATTTATCTCACGTTTACTGGTCACAATACAGAAACCATTTATTACCTTCTGTCTTACTTATATTATTTTTTTAACGCCGTCCATTATTTTGTACTTTTTTAGTTTGTAATTTTTTATATATAATTTGCTTTTAAGTTTTTTTTTATTAATTTTTTATTTTTTGTGTTTTAAACGAATTATTTTATTTACAAAACATTTTTATATAAATTTCGAAATTTTCTGCTTTTGTTTTATAAAAACGAAAGCAACAACTTGAAATTGTTAATTAAATATTAATTATTTTACAATTTTATTTGCAAACACGTTTCCTTTGTTCGTTTGTTTTTTTGGTAAAATTAAATTGTTTAAATTTTGAATGTTTTTTAATTACATGATTTTTATGTTAATAAGAAAGTAAGGAAAATGTGTCACTACATTCCATTATAAATTTTCAAATATAAAATTGTAATTGTGTTAAAATACAAATTAAATTTTTTTATTTTATTTTTGTCTACTTCAATAACATTTATTTTTTTAAGTAGAAATTACTTTGTTAATGACAAAAAATAAAATATAAATTTTAAAATTTTACAAAATAAATATGTATGTATAAATAGACATCAAAATAAAGTATTAAGTATGAACCTAAACAAATTAATTTCTAATTTTTAAAGATTTAAAAAAAAAGGATAGAATGGAAACATATTAAACGTATTTAACCATGTTTTTTGTAATTTGTGAGTTTGGTTAAAACATTTCTTTTTAATTTTAATTTAAATCATATAAAAATTTAAGTATCGCTGGAAAAGTTGTATTATATTTCACTCAAAAACTAAAGCTAGACCCTTGAGATAGAGCTTTTGTTTTAGAAAGCTCAAATTAAAAATCAATTTTATGTATTTAAAAAGTAGTGCAAAGTTAGCATCCTATCAAAGGTTATACAATTTCCGAGAAAAGCAGTTATAAAATTTAAGCCAAGGCAACTTTTCATCAGAAGCAATCAGTATTATTATTATTATTCGTTCTTGTTCTGTAAGCCGAATTCAAAAAAAAAAATTGTTTTATAATTCACATAATTTTCGTTTTAAAACCGAACAAACAAACTTTTGGAACGTAAATCGAATGGCTTATTATTGCAATAAAGCATTGTTCATACAAAATAAGCGATTTTATATATACTTAATTGGAAAAACTATTATGCATAAACCCATAGTTATTTATTGTTTTTTAAAAAGGGATGACCCCTACTCATGCAATGCATTGTTCCGGATTTTTAACATATTTTTATCGGCAGGAACAAAAGTAGCTTTGGCAATAGCTCAAATGTGAAAAATTTTTACTGGAGAGTGAGTGAAGGCGTTTCTGGCACCATTCTTTATATAAATTACTGGCGTGCTTTTTAGACCACAACTGCAAATTGCTTGCCAAATCATGATCTTTCTACCAAATTTCTTAATTTTTGTGAATCGGCATCTCCACGTTTCAATTCCACATTAAGTCCATTTTTTTGCAATCATTGCACCAAGTCGCGTTTTTAAGATATTTGTGTAGAATTTTTTTTCAATTTTGAATAAATTAATACAGAATATCGGCAAATATTTTTAGGTTTTTTTTTTTTTTTTTAAATTCAAGGTTTTTCTAAAATGCTTTTGTAAAGCGTACTAATTTTGTGACTAAAAAATGCTTTAAATGACTAAAAAAACATGAGAAAAGCAAATAGCATATAAAATTTGGAGCCCTGTTTTTTCTTCATTTTACTAAAATTACTTAAACTTTAATACATTTAAGATAAAGTAGAAAAACTAATTTAAATCACTCTGAAATTTCTTAAATTTTAGCTAAAAATATGAGGAATAATTTGATTAATAAAAGAAAACTTTTTTGATCATCACAACGAATAACTTTTATAACACAAATTTGACTTTGATGTTTAAATAAAAATTCCAATAATCTCAAAACGAACAAATAGGTATTTTTTCAGCTTTAAAAATTTCTCGTTTTTCGAAAACGATTCGATTTACAGAACCGAACCGCTTATCAGTGGCAATAAATGCATTGTACCTCTAAGAGCTATTGTGCCATCCAATTTCCAAGTAAAACAATTCAAGACTTCACCCATCTCGTGATTTTTGTGGCATTCATTTCATTTACATATGTCTTCTAGGGCTAGTATCACCCTGCCTAGGTAGCTCATATCTTCCAACTGCTGGTCAAACATACAGAATGTGTAACAACGTTTCTTGACTGTCTTGACTGTGTATAATTTTCATTTCAATTTGATGCGAATCAGCAAGAAGTTGCATTTTAGGCTCTTTTATATGAATTTACTATTAAACCCGCAAAACGTGCTCTTGTTTACTATGGAAGCATATATACTTAGGAAGTTTTACAGTGGACACTAATTCAACATCACAGTCAATGCTTTTTTTTATTACAAAATAAATTCTTGCTCCAAAATGATGGAATATAATTTTTTTTTTCATAATTTTAGTTCCAAAAGTTTGCAAAAATATAAAAGAAATACATATACGAGTACAATTAAAAAAAATAAAAGATTTAGATTTTAAAATAATTTAAATTTTATTTTGGTTCTGTAATAATTTTATTAAATTATTCGATCTTATTAATTTATTATTAGTTAATATTATTCAAGCTTAAGATCTTAAGGAAAAAATTTTTAATTTTATTTTCCAATATTTTGAATTTTTTTTTTATTATAAAAATAAATTTTCGTGAAGAAGACTTTCAAAAGAAAGTCGAAATATTGGAAAATAAAAACAAAAAATTTATTCATTAAGTTCTTAAGCTTAAATAATATTAACTAATAATTTTATTTTGGGTCTTTTAAATTTAAAAAATAAAAATTAAATAAACGACGCTTAATTGTTAACTTTAATATCTGGCAGCATTTATTGATTGTTTATTTTCTAATCTGTTTTAGTTTGCATTTCCGTTGTACTTACATCAGTGGCAAACATTATTAGTCGAATTTAAGCATATTTAAGAATATAAAAACGCGCGGAAGTATTTCTTAATTAAATAAAAAAGTTAGTAAGTGTTTTATTTAGAAAAGAAAAATATAAAAAATGTTCAATAATTCAGAGCTCCACCGCACACGTCTTGCTTAAAATAGCGAATGAATTTGCAGCTTAAGTGCAGTGTTTAAATGTTAATGTGGAAGCTGAAATAAATAAGTAATAAATTAGAAATAATCTAATTGCTTTTATATAAAAATAAAAATAAATAATGCACTAAGTGTTATTTGATTCTCTCGTTGTTGTTTATTTTTCTTTATATTCTTATTTTTGCGTAAAGCATGTTCGTGTTATTGTAACTGCAAATCTGCCAGAGATGGCAATGCTGTTAATTGAAGAAGTTAAAATAGATCGAAATTAAAATTAATTTTTTTTTTAATTTAAATAAAGAGATAAAATCAGAAGTGTTGCGATTTGTGTTTCGAAATGCTATTTCCAAATTGCATAAACCGTGTCAGTAGATATTATCGCAAATAATTTTCAGATGAGTGTGAAAAATGTTCTTTTGTTTTTAATGGAAAGGATATTTATTTGAAGAATGTGTACTCAAGATACAGGATTTATTTTCAGGTAAGTAATTGGAATTTTTATAGCTTGTATACGTACATATACATATCACTCATTTACTTTAATAGTATTATAACTCAAAAAATATGATTTTACAAAGGAACCCTTTAAAATTTTAATTTGCTATCTTCAGTATGGTAAAATTTATAATCAGGGCTGTCATAGAATCCAATGTTGTCGG
This sequence comes from Thelaira solivaga, assembly GCA_947397855.1. NCBI lineage: Eukaryota > Metazoa > Arthropoda > Insecta > Diptera > Tachinidae > Thelaira > Thelaira solivaga. The sequence continues at coordinate 20,581,511 of OX377613.1, forward strand.
TATTGGATTTGAAACCGACAAAAAAATTACTTTGGTGTCATGAAATCCAATGTTGTCGGTTTCATTTTCGAACTAGAATTAATGTCGGTTTTAGGTGTCACAGAAACCAATGTCATCGGTTTTGTATTGGATTGAAACCAATCAGGTGACAGTTGTTGGTTTGTTTAATTTCAAATAAAGCAAGTGACTAAAACGGACTTTTGCCATTAAAAATTCACATGCAGTTAGATATTTAATAAAAATTTAAGTAAATTAATATTAATTCTACAAAAATAAATTTTTACTCAAAATTTTTTTTATCTACCAAAACAAAAAAATATATCACTTAAAACTCAATAATTATGTATTTTATAGAAAAATATCCTGACATTGCCAAGAAAATTACAAAACTTGATAAGCCAAATGTGTGATCTCTTTGACAACAATTGGATGAATCAATAAAAAGCGTAGGTTCACGGCAAAAAGATGTAAACAGAAAGCTCCTTTATTTAACCGGTAATATATGAATATTCTTTTTACTTTCTGTGAGCGTTCTTCTTCTAATAATAAAAATCCTACAACGGCAAAGTGATTTTATGTCACTACTTATTTCACTGACACTAATTATATATTTTATATTAAAAATTTTTAATAAAAAAACACGTTTTTATTTTTATTTAAATGAAAACACTACGATTTATCAAAATTGTTATCAAACATTTACATAAACAATTTCATACAAATAACCTAATGTATAGAACAACTGATTCGAACATCGGGTTTATTTGTCTTCGTTTCATGACACCAAATGAAACCAATATTGGTTTGCAAAACCGACTTGGATTCTATGACAGCCCTAATATTTTATTTTGAAAAGAAGAGCTTTTAAAATATTTTTTTTTATATAATTATATAGCAAAAAAAATTGTAACAAATAGTGGAAAATTGAATTCTAAGAAGAAAATATCAAATATTCTGGGAGAAATACGTATTTTCCGAGTTATGGGGCTCTAAAGCTTGCATTATTAAAAAAAAATTAAAAGAAAAAATACTGGATGTTATAGAAATTGAATTCTGATAAAAATAAAAGAGAGGATGAAATCCTTTTTGTGGCGGCAGATTACAAATCTACACGATCTCTCGTTTAGAATGATATGTGTTCTATCCCGTAATCTTCTTTAGAAGTCAACGTATTTATGCATATTCGTACCCATGCACTTATATTTCTGCTAAACATATTTACAAATATCTCATAAATACTGAAAAGATATTTACAATTACTAAAAAACGTAACGGGTTGCGTTAAAACATGTTTAACTCGGCATATTTATCATAACTCACTTTCAATAAAGGCATGCTTTTTTGAAAATCAGTTAATAAATGGCTAAATTATAGTGATTGAACTGTAAAAAAAACTCATTAAAAAAATAAATAAGTTAGACAAGCAGTTTTCCCAGATTTATTAATGCAATACTGTTTTGAGTTCTATTAATTTATCACAATTTTATTTAACAATTAAAATTTTTAAATTAAATTTTTTTTTCATACACTTCATTATTTTAATTTTAAACAAAATAAAATCAATTAATAAAAAGAATACTTAAAACTGTAACGTATTACTTTAAAAACAATGAAATTTTAACAGCAACAAGCTTTAACATAAAAAGAATTAATAAGAGAAAAAAAAAATCTTAAAAATTAATAAAAGAAAATACGCTCTTGCTAACGGGGCTAACAGATTTTAAATTTCATTTAGACTTTTTCAGTTTAAAATTCGATTACGCTTTTCTTGATGTAAAAACACTTTCTCATTGTTATACTTACCCTGCTTATTTTTCGTATTAAAAATATCATATTAAAACTCAGTCAGTTTAATATTTACAAAATTGTTTTCTTTACAAATTTCCTTTCACCGTGACTCACTTTGTTAGTGTATATTTTTTTTGTTTTAACAAAATATTAATATTTTTTAGTGCTAATGACACTTTTGTTTGGTTAGTGTTTTAATTCCAAATAACACTGGTCAACAAAATTTTGTAACAAGAAAGGTACTTACCAATTTGGAATTACCTAAATACCCTCATTTTATCACCGTATTTATTTTGATTCCATCAGTTCTAGTTTTCGTGTTACAGCTACTACTCGTAAAATTTAAAATTAACCATTTTTGTTCCACTTTTGCATTCAGAGATTTTATTTATGTGAATAGTATAGTGTTTTTTTCTATTTATTGAGTTAAGCGACTGTTAAATAATGTCAAGAAAGTGCAAAAATGATCCTGACAGGTTTTGTTATATTTGTGGTAACATTACTTTTAAAACTCAGCGAAGGAATTTGACACCATTAGTGACTAAGCTATATGAACAGTATTTTGGCTTTGCCGTCGGACAGCAAGACAAAGCGTGGGTTCCACACATCTGCTGTGTTACATGTGTGGGTCTTCTTACTGGATGGGCGAGGAGATCTCGATCTATGCCATTTGCAATCCCCGTAATTTGGACAGAAGCAACGAATCACTCATCTGATTGTTATTTTTGTGTTACTGATACGAAAGGTATCACAATTAAAATAAAAAATAAAATAACATATCCTGACCTGCCATCTGCTAAAAGACCAATCCCTCATAGTGAGGAACTACCTGTACCAGAACCACCAGAAAGTTATGGACAGGAGTGGTGACGGCTTTTTATATTTGAAGGAAAAGTTTCCTAAATTGAGTGAGGCAAAAATTAAAGAGGGCATATTTGTTGGCCCACAAATCAGACAATTGATGAAAGACGACATATTTAAAGAAAAACTCAGTGATTTGGAAAAATCTGCTTGGGAATCTTTCATGAAAGTAACTTTCAATTTTCTAGGAAATCACCGATCAAATGATTATAAAACTATTGTCGCGGAGCTGCTATCTGCTTATAAGGCTTTGGGTTGTAATATGTCATTGAAAATACACTTCCTTCATTCACATTTAGACTTTTTTCCTGAAAATTTGGGCGCTGTCAGCGATGAACATGGTGAAAGATTCTACCAAGACATTTCTACCATGGAAAAACGATACCAGGGCAAGTGGAGTCCACGTATGCTAGCGGATTACTGTTGGACATTACAACGAGATGTACCTGAAGCAAAATACAGCAGAAAATCATAAAATTTTATTTAAATTAATATTGTAACATAATAAAATAACTTACTCAAATTTTCTAAATTTATATAACATCTAATTACAAAAAAACTATTCGTATTGGAAGCATTCTAATTTTATTTATATTATCCATATCCTTGTCCTAAACATAGCAAGACAAAAGTTTTCATGTTACACAAAAAAAGTTTTTTTTTGTCGACCAGTGTAATTTATTAAATATATTTTATTTGAAATTATTCATTATTTGATATTAGAAATTAATTCCAAGATTAAATTCTTGGTCCCAGGGTCGAACCTGCGACGCCTAGATTGATGGGTAGCACGCTTTCCACTAATCTAGAAGGCACCCTTAAATGGTTATTTTTTTATTATGTGCTCAGAAGTTTGATTGAAAATTAAAAAAATATTCTTAAATAAAACAAATTTTTTTGATAATTCTTTAAATTTTTCTATTCGCTTTTGATTTATTTGATTGATTCTTTCAACTCTTACAATTCATATCTTGTATATATTTAATTATTTAACATTTCTAAATATTAATATGTCAACTTAAAAAAAATTATACACGCCTGATATTTAAATTTTTTTAATTAATAGAGCATGTGTTTAATAAACGTTTACTTTATAAAAGAATCAGACATGTTCCATAAGAATAGTAGACTGAAGGTACAAAACCACTTTCACTTCAAAGGGGAATGTAGAACATGCCTGAATCATGTTTGCTTTGTTAAAGGTTTATTAAAAAAAAAAAAAAATTATAGCAACTTGTTCTATAAACCCTCAAATAATCAATCCAATAATTTTTTTCGTTAAATTTAGCAGTAAAACCGTACAAAATCAAAAGTTTTTTTTTCCAAAAATTTTCTATTGAGTGCTAATCGAACAGTAATTTCTATAACAGACTTTCTTAAATTTGGTTGTAACTACAAACATACTGATATAAGTGCCAAGCAACTAAAACTTCTTTGGTTTATAAAATACTAAAAAATAAATAGTTTTATGTATAAATGTATGTGTCTATAACTAAAAAAAAAAAGACTATGACAAACTTTGATATTAAAATGAACAGTGACTGCAATCTTCAGAATTGTATTGTTTTTACCTCTTGCCAGAAATGCAGACTTCCGGTAACTAAAATATTTAATATATTATTGCAAACAACCATCTTGTTGGTTTGCAAAGAAATGTTGTGAAGGAAATCGATTTATAAAAATTGATAGAAATCTGTGCAAAGAAAATCAATCTTATGTATTCCTAGAGCCAATGGGCATACTAATTACATTTTTTTAATTCAATCAATTAAATATTTATTCATTTTAAATTTTTCTTCAATTCAGTTTCAAAAATTGCCATATTATTAAAAAAAAATTAATCAATATGAAATTTTTTTCAGTGTCAGCTTATAGAAAATATCTAGACTAGCTAAGGACTAACCAGAACTTACTTTGCTTAAATTAAAAAATTATGTTATTAAAAAAATAGTTTTTTTTTCTAAAAAGGTGGGTTAAAATGATATTTTATATAAAAATTTTACATTTTGTTGTTTTCATAATATAAAAATTTATTGTAATAAACATTTTCGTTCTAATACTTTCTAAGTAATATCTAAAGCTAATTATTATTTTCTTATTTATGTATGTTTGTATGAATGTTTGTGTGTGTGTGTGTGTTTGCTTTTATTATTATATTAATAAAATTTTTATTTTCATAATATTTAAATTTTTAATACATAAGAAATATTGTTTAAATTCAATAATTTATAAAGAGAGAATAGTAAGTTTACTACAAATTATTAAAATATATATATACACACACACACTCATATATATTTATGTATACACTGAAGCACCAACTCATACTCAGGTATATAATTACAAGTTATTTTATATAAAAACCTAAAGCATTAAATTGTCACCCACCAAATTTTCTATTACTTTCTTTTTTTTTAACTTGAATTGCAAGTATTTTAAGTCTTTCTGTTTAATTTTTTAATATACAAGTTTTAATATCAGAACTTTACAAAGTTAAGTCATCTTTTGGGCTACAGCAACTGAAAATTGCTTCCAAATTATTTTTGAGCGATGATTGCAAATCTACACTTCGTTTTTTATGATTGGCTCTGCTTTCCGAGATATGCCGTTATTCCCAAACTAAAAAAAAATCTGAAATTCCGTAACGAAATTTCCATTAAGTCAAAACTACATTGTTTAAATTTTTTTTTTAAATAAACAACACAAATCGGCAAATCTTTTGTGCTTGTCTTCAGAAAACACCCAGGGTTAATGCAAGAATCGAACCTTTCAGAGCTTTCAGTTGCTCTGATCCAAAACCTTGTATACTTGTGTATTTAAAGCCAAATTTGTAAAATAAATTTTCAAAAATATTTTTTTTAATGACTTTGGTTTGGTGTGTAGTGCGTGTATGTGTATGTATACCCTGCAAGCAACTTAGTTAAATTTAAATTTCCTAATTATGTCATACAATTGCATTAAAAAAATTTTGTCACGAACACTCAAAGACACTGAAGAAATTTTATTTTTGTCACGAATCTGCCATTAAAAAGAAAAGCACATTGTACTGACTAACGGTGACCTGTAAGAAATTCTCTGCTTTTTTTGGACTGCAGAGATTTTAAAGATTTTTAAAGTTATTTGTTGAAAGTCATTCCTATTTTTTTGTCACACAGTCTCATAAAAGGGTCTTAAATGTTAATTAAGCAAAGCAATTCAGGGGATCAATTCTGTCAGTCGTTTAAGAATAAAATATTACTCGGACGTTTGGAGTTTTTCAACATTTGAGATTCTATGACTTTCGAAAGCACAATACCATTCCTATACATAAAACTATTATGGTTTTTCTGTACAAATAAGTGAGTACAAAATTAATTTCAGTCAACTTTTTAAATTAACGGGAAAAACAATTCAAGTCAAAAGTGGCTCTATTTGTTATTTTTTTAACGCTGTTGTAGTTGACACTTTCTTTAGTTTGATTTTCGCTTTTCAACACTGGAACTTTAATTCGATTCGTCTCGTATCGAAATTTGATTCGATGCATAAACAATTTTGAACACGACTGATAGCATTAGGTCTCAGCATACACGAACAAACCACTGACATAAGCACTTGATTGAACATGCATGCAGCTGTCGTGTATGGCCTGATTTATTATTATGAAAAACAACCGAATTGCTTGCAGAACATGATCTATATGTGCTATACAGTTCTGTATCTCTATGTATGATTATTATTTAGAATCTAGTCTTTAAAAAATTTATTCAGAAAAAATTTAACTGTTTCCACATGAAGAAGTATTTTAACTCTGAAAGCCTTTTTCAAATTTTTAGTCAATTTCCAATTATTTGACGTTTTTTTTTAATATTTTTCATTTTTGTTGCAAACTGTCTAATAATTTAGTATAAAAACCAAAATTTATTTTATTTCTACATGAGTACGATTTTCTTTGATTTTGAAATTTTTATTGTCAACTTTTTATCAATTTTTTCTGATTGCTGTTAACTTGCTTGTAACAAACAGTTAAATATTTTATGAATACATGTAACTACTTATTTATTTATTATTAATATAGATATATTTTTATTGTATTCCAAATGATTTTAAGACACTCTCTTCAGAATTTAATGGATATTTTTAATACTCTGGCCAGATCACGCAGTGACTCCCAATTCTAATTTTTACTCTTTCCAAAGGTTTTTTTTAAATTTCGCTGACATTTAATGCTAAGCGATATTAATTTATTAAAAAAAATAATTTGGAATAACCTCCTAATAACTATTTATTTAAAAAAAATCTCTAGATATATTTTGATATGCATTAATTGCACTAAAATATATATTAATAAACAGTAATAAACTAACAAAACAATAATTAAATTTGTGCTTTAAAACTAATTAAATAAACATCGATTACGATCTATTAAAAAAAAACAATTTTCAAATTAATCATTCCTCGATTTCAGTCATTAGTGAGTTAAAAAAATTGCAAAATTTGAAGTTAAAAAATTTAATCATATGATTTATAACAATAACTTTATTGGTGATTTTGTTTCTGCAGAAAAAGTATTGCACTTCTTGCCCTACTTTTTCCAATTTTATAAAATAATCTACACGTTGCTCTTTGCTACTAAATAAAGCCCGTTGACAAGGACGAACGAATTAATAATAAATTGGGTGTTTTTGTAGACGATAGATAAAAACCTGTAACACAATTTTTTGGAGCATCGAAAACAATTAAATTTATTTGTGGATCCCATTTTTAATACACGACGATGATCATGCTGATACCCTACTGCATTAAAGTCGGCGATAGGCCAGTTGTCAGTTCAAATTGGCCAGATTGCTGAATATTAATATACAAAACTTAAACCGTTTCTTAGAAGATTTAAACAGCTTTTTGGAATAACTAAAACTACTTCACATTCTAAATAAATACTGTTATAAGAAGCTGTTAGAACATCTAAGAAACAGCCTTAGATGTTTATGTATTTAGAAATGATTAATGATTTTAAAAGCCGTCTACTGCCAAGTTTTATGCTATAGGGTGTAGATATGATCACCAATTTGTAGTCTGAAAGCAGTTACAATATTTTAGTTTGTGACGAGATTAGTAGTGCGCTGCTGTTGTTTTTAACTCCATATTTTGTTGTTTGAACTAACGAGTGCTATTCATTAGGGACATTCACGAAGCTGTTAGTGCAAATTTACATTTTGCATCCATTCTACTAAAATTGAACTAGATCATAAGTTTCTTTTTTAGGAAATTTGAGCAGCGAATCGCACTACAGAGAAGTTTCTGAAATATAACCCAAATTAAATGTAATCAAATTGTATATTTGTTTTTTTTTAATTTTTGTCAAAAATAAATTTTTTAACACAATATTTAACGATTCATTATTAAATTTAAACTATAATCGTATCGTTAAAAATAATTAACAACAAAAAATTCGATCCTGCTAATTGGCAACATTTTTGACGTTTTTCGATTGAATTGTTACCTACAGCATAATTCATTTGAGTTATTAAAATATTCAATATAATAAATTTGAACGCCTTTTAAATAAACAAATAAAAGCTTTTTTATATGGCTGCAGAAAACAAATTATTTTCAACCATATTATTTTATATATTGGCTGACTTCCAAAACGTCAATTGCTTTGTATGCGAACAAACCATCGTATTTCATAACGCCGAAGTACAAAACATTGACGATGCATCACATTTCAAAACGTCGTAGCCAAGTATAAGAAACGCCGCAAAATAGCAATCGGTGCATCAGTTTCAAAGTTGATGCTTTTACTTTTGCATTGTTTCCTAAAAACCCCGTATGAGAATTGTATGTAAACATTGTCTTATAACGTTTTGGAATTCAGCCATGATGTTTATTACAATCATAACATGTTTACTACAAGGTGGGCTAAAATAAACACTTAATTGGAAGATGCTCTTATCTTTGCAAATGGCTGCCAATGTCAAATCTGTTTTGACATTTGTGAACTAGACAGATGTAGAATACAAGTAAACAAGCCATGGAACGATACACTCCCCAAGAACGCGGAATAATCGAAGTGGACGATTTTTCGACCAAAATGATAGTGAGCGACACGGGTCATTTCCACCTCAGCGGGTACGTGAACAAGCAAAACTATCTCTTCTGGGCCACCGAAAATCCACTAGTGATGCACGAGACGCCATCACACCCGCTTAAAGTGACTGCATGGTACGCTGTTCACGTTGGTGGAGTCATAGGGCTGGTTAAACGACAACAGTGGACAGTGTGCGCTATAGTGCCATGTTAACCGAGTTTTTTCTGCCGCAGTTAAACGAATTAAGAAAAAATGAGAGCCAAACAACATCGGATGACTTCTTTTAGCCCACCTTGTGTTTTACCCCTTTAATTTTCGAATTTCCAAAAACATCTTCTTATTCGTTCTACACATTGGGACAGGAACCTGCTCACCGAATTTCAAGTCCAAAGCTTTAGCTGTTTGGGCTGGGCGATGATGATAAGTCAGTCAATCAGTCAGTCAGTAACATCGGATGACTTCTTGTATAAATATGCTTATGGTTTCAGTTAAAATTTTATCAAAAATAATATATGGTTAAAAATAACCAGAAACATTTTTATCGTAATCATAATACTGTGTAGATGCTTCAAATTAATAATAATATATTTCCGGTGACCATATTCAATCATATTTTTTTTGTGTGCAGGCAAATATGTTAAAAACTCATTTAACTATTTTGTTATTAGGGGTTTAAAACAATGCAAACTAATTGACATTTGGATTTTTTAAGTTAGAGCTAATAAATCATATGACTGACTCCCAATCTTTCATATCGAATGAAATTTTTAAAATTAATTTGAAAATTTCGATGCAAGTTAGTTGATATCGATTCAATCTTTTGATCTATATTTAAAATGATTTCTACAATAATTTGTTTTATAATTAATATAAAAAAAACTAATTAAACTCTATAAACATTATATATTTACTTGTAATTAAATTAAACGTAATACTCACTTGCAAAATTCTTTAAAATATCTTAATTTTTTTGATAGAAATTTACATACTCTCCTACATGTACTCGTACGTAATTTGGAGCTTCAACTCTTTAGCTCTTTTATGTTTTGATGTCCATGCTTCTTCCAATTTTCATTTTAAATGATTTCTCACATGTTTTGATTTTCTTTTTGTGGTAATTGTTTTACAACAAAATGCTGCTGTTACAATTAAATTTATGTTTGTACATTTTAAAAGGTCTTTTTAGTTCTATTTTTTTTTTTGTTTTATATTGAATAGAAAAAATATTTGATGATTTGTTTAATCACAACAACAAATTGTAGGTGCCAACCACAAATACTAGTTTGATATATTCTAAATGTTTGCTTAATTAACAGCCTCATTAATCGGTTCCAATGTTATTTCATTATCTATAATACCTTTGAAGTTTTTCATGTGTTTTGTCAGCCATTGAAATAGTTTATCTCACAATATTGTGCAGACCACAAACAGAGCAATAACAAAAAACATCATGGCCACAATGTCCTTGTGCATACTTCGATCCTTGTAAAAGGGTCTTGTTATGTAAGATTCCTTACGTGTACGATTTAAAAGCCACAATGGTATAACTAGCTGCATTATGTCGGGCACCATAAAACCGATATCACGTACAATTTGATGGGCATAGCCCTCGCCACGTAAAACATTAAAAAAGAATTGATCAAAACTGCTGGCTATTATGTGCAGTATAGCAATACCAACAATGCAAAAGATTTTCTTAGTGGTAACCGTGTTTCTGCTATCAGCCAAATGCATTACCATAACTGTTGATATAATTTCGGTTATCTTGATGTATACAAAAGACAAGGAACCAAAAAAAGAAAATTCTAATTGAAATTTAACGCATTAATTATTATAAAAAAGATTATTTACTTACCGTGAAAAACAATTGATGATTCCATTGCTGATAGTAGTCATCATTGTAATAGTTCATGTACGCCCACCATGCATAATAATGGGAAAATATTGATAGAGTAAACAATATTAGCATTGTGTAACGTAAACGTTGCTGAAGTATTAGTGCGATTAAACGTTTTATGCATTCGTACAAGGCAATCACGGAAAATACGGTCAATAGCCACATTTTAAAAGTATTTTGAGTGGCATTGAAGTACATGTGTTTGTAGGAGGCCACCCCAGATTCGTAGGGACCTTTAAATACAGTGTCCCAGCATGAGCAAGTACAAAAGTGTTTATCAACGTATCGTGCATAGTTTTCCCAAAAGTACCAAAGTATTACAATATGAGCGGGTGGTATAAGAGCTGGTGCTAAACTGCCGCAGGCAGTTGGCAACCATTTAGTATCAAACATTTTAATCTGCGAAATAAAATAATTTTGTGAATTATTTGTTACCACAAGTACAATATGTAACGGGTATTTAAATAAGCACTTGCTAGCTTTATATTCAAATAAAACAAAGTATGTGTGCGAGATATCAGTGAAATTCTTTATTCTGTGAAATGCCTGTCGAATATAACATCAACGTCTGGAGGGTGTTCTTCAAAAATGTGCAATTTTATATGCCTCGGGGGCGTTATTATTATTGTAAATTAGACCACATATCGGCAACCCAGAGGATCTTTGGTATAGCCCATAAGTTCACCTCCATTGGGCTGATCATAATATCTAATCACTATCTCCGGTTAACCTTCCTGTTAAGAGCTTGAGGTCACTTTTGTTGAGTGCCAGTGCTTTCTGGGATAAGCACCTTGATAGCGATATAAAGCGTTTCGCTTGTCTGAATCCAAGCAGCGATTCCCAATGCGTTGAGAATTGTATTCCGACCCAGGAACCAGTTTTCTTCCTAATGTATCCCAGTTAGATGCCAACATAGTTGTTATTTTTCTATGAACCTCCAATGGGTATTTCTGCTGGCCGGACGTCTGCCAGGTCGTTGCAAGTTCAGACACCTAGCAAAACGTGAGGTTTTTATGGATCCGAAGTCCGTTCAGAGACAGACAGCGACAGACAATATATTACAAAATGTTATCTTACCTCAAATGAGCGTAAGGCCAGGATGGCTACTCGGTATTCCGATACGAAAGCTATATGTTTTGCTTTTAATCTTTGGTTATCGTAAGATATTTGTGTGTATAAAACAACGTTGACATGCGCTAATGCATTACAGAGAGGGCTACTACTAGACAAATGCAAGAAGTAAACGAGTAAATCCCAGCAGTGCAGCTAAACTGTCTGATATTAAGTGTACATTCTTCCCCTAGTTCTTCTGCCCAAACATTCTATAGAGAAAATCGGAGGCCACATCACAGCATTTTATTATTTTATTTATTTTAATAATATGACTATTTTATTAAGCTTGAGGTCTTATTTTTCAAAAATTTATTTTTATATAAAAGAAACAGGTCAAATAAAACTAACTAATAAATTTATTTTAATTATTTTCAAAAAAAAAAATTAAAATTTCGATAATAAAAATTTAATGCAAAGATTTGGCCCAAAGATCACTGTGACTTGTGGGTCATTAAATTGGCTTTAAAAGCCGCTGTCATTTGCGGCTTATTCGTATAGACCTGCCACTTGAAAAAAAGTTTGATGTCGTCAAATCGTATTATTTTAGTGGTCAAAATTACATCACCTTCTCGTGGGTATACCATGACCTTAAGTTCCTTGTTTAGAATGCCCAGTGTAACACGGATTGTGTGGCACGTAGCGCTGTTTTATTGAAACAATATATCTTTAATACCCATATAATACAATACAGTCTACAATAAGTTGTTAACATTGTTGACGGATAAAACAAGTTTATTATTTGCACCTGTTGTTGCCAAAACATAAAGTATAAAACGTGACAAGCAACTCGTTAGATGTGACGAGTTACCACTTGTAAAAGCTAAGAAGTTTCTATTGAAAAACCCGTTATGTATAAAGTTATTCTACCATGTATATGTGTATGAATATATAAGAAAGTTTAAGCATCTATTGTTATTTTGCTTAACCTTTACTTTATAATTGCAATTGTGTAAGACTGAAAGATATTTTTATTGAAATTTTCTAATTAATAAACTAAAAAAATTTAAAATAATTTTATAATAAACTACGAGTACATTGTATAAAATGATATGTCTTCCTTTAAATAAATTGTAATCCGTTCCTGTAACGTCTATAGTGGCCCCATACATATCGAAGCGCGTAAGAGATTGATGTAAAGGTGTAGAAGTTGCCTGCAAAAATTGCCTGGCTTAAATCTAATTGTGAACTGTGTTAGAACAAGTCTCAGATAAAAAAGTCCCTTCAATAAGGATCAGCTATGAAGAACAACTTGCCACAATGAAAGATACTGTTAGTTATCATTAAAAATAATGAGGACTCTACTAAATAAAGCTGAATTAAACAAAATTTAAAATATGAAATTTTTATATTTTAGATGTTAAAATTTGGTGCTATAATTTTACTTACACCCTAAATTTTTTTATTTAGTTTCTAATTTCAAACTTTTGGTTATAAAATTGTTTTGTTGGCATTAAAAGTAAACAAAAATTAAGTAAAACGCTTTTTTCTATAAATTTTCGAAATTGTGTTTTTTATTTCAAAACTTTTGTCTAAACTGGCTCTATTTTATCCTCCAAATTGTTAAAATTTGTTACGCACCTATACGCCTACTAGCCGTAAACGTAATATTTAATTCTTATTGTTTATGACTTATACGCTCTCATTAGATTGGTTTAAAGAAACTTTTTAGGTAAATTAAATAGAAAAAATTTTTGAAATTAAAAAAAAATATATGAAGAAGGCAGACTTAAAAAGAAAAAAATATTTTTTTTAATTTGACTTAAGTATTTTGATATGTGTATATAACAGCTACATGCACCATTTTTATAATTTTTATGGATTAAAAAAATTAAAAAATTGAAAATAACTTTATTTTATTTTTCATAAAAGGCATACTAAAAATGTGGATTTTTTCTTAAATCGTCTCTCCAAAACTAATTTATGGGCAAAATGTGTAAAAAATCTCACATATTATTTAAAATATGGAAAATCCTCAAGCAATTTTTTTCTTATTCTCGTAAGTTTGAATTTTTTGTTAAGATTGGTCATTTTCGGACAATGCTGGGTGTAGAATTTCCAATGTCTAATCTTAAAAAAAAAAAAAAAATAAAATAAAAGACGTTGCTAAGCTAAATTTTAAGAAAAGAATAAAGTAACTTTTAAGTTAAACTGGCCATACATATATGATTTGTGTATGTCATTTTTGTTTTGTTGGATGTATATGGAGTTGTTAGCGAACATATCAGAATGAGCTTGAAAATTTTCAATTACAATAAATTTGTTGGATGTTAATGATTTAATAGAATTTATTGAAATTTTAAAAGAACAAACTGTCATTTGGGATACAAAAAGTGATATTTATGTATAAAGACAAAACTGCAAAACTAAATTGTTGGTTACTTCTTTTCTTTTTTTCTTGTTGAGTATACAAAAAAAAAATAATAAAAAAGAAAAATTGAGTCGTTAGCTTCGCAAATCATATTTACCCATCGGGTTTTTTTTGTAATTCTGATTTGTTCGATGTTAGTGGTTGTCATATTTTCAACAAATCCGTGCAGACAAATCACATGAGTATGGCTAGTTTAAAAAATGCTTCAAATTTAATTTTTTATATATAAAATTAAAAAAAATGTACGTTGATTATTAAAAAATCAATACTATGAGATTTTTTATTGCTACTTTAAGGGGTTTCTGTGCGTTTTGTGTTAATTTTATAAGAAAAATATCCTAACGACAACAAGCAAACAAGTGACTGATTTTGACATTTGTATTCGTTTTAGTGAGCCGCAATTTCATTTAGAATGCCTTGACAGATTTATACAGAGTAAAGCATTAAAATCAGTTATAAATTTTTTGCTCTCCAGCGTTTTGCCTGCATAGCTGTCAAAATTTGTTTACATTGTGTACGCGTTATTGTTTTTGTGCTCAAAGCTGCACTGTATTTACTCATTTTTGTTTGACACACACGATAAGGTTGAGTTAGTACTAAATGGCTTACCGTGTATGGTTCTGCCATGATAGAATGCTTAAGCTATTATTGCATTTTTGTTTCATAAGAATTTAAGTGAAATTTTTTTTTGTGAGCTGCAAATCAGCTGTTTGTCGTCTGCAGTGGAAGCGAACGATAATTTTCTACATTGGGAGCCTGGCTGTAAATTTCGAATATTTTTCTACGCTAAGATATATTTAGTAAAAAATTTTTAGTGTTTTATAATTTTCTAAAACATTTTAAAAAAACTATGAGCCCAAAACTAAAAGACAAGGGAAAAAATTTTTTTTTTCAGTCAAATTACTCAAAAACTGTTGTAGATAAAATACTAATTTTTGCATGTCTTCTCTTAATTATTGAATAAAGATTAAACAAACCCTTTAAATTGATTACGATTTACGAAAGTTATAGTTTTTAAAAACCAGAGGTTATCTACTTTGATCCCATTTTAAGGCACCCTGACTGAAATTCTTCAAAATTGTATACATGTTTGTCATAGAAACATGAAACTCACCACACTTTGTACTAATGTTTCGCTCTATTTTATGTATTATTTTCACTGAAATATTTTAATGGATTTTTGAGAAAAGTTGTAATTACCGCAGGGAGGAGCCTTTTAATTTTTTTCTAGTAAATTAAATTGGTTTTTTATTATAACACGATAATGGTTTGTCATAGAGACATGAAACTCACCACCATTTACCGCACCATCTCGGTTTTGGCCTATTTTTTTGTACCCAAAGATTTTAAATGCTAAATATTCTTAGTGAAATTTTTTAAAGTCTGTACATAATCTGAATATAAATTATGTATATAATTTTTAAGTTTACATTACAATCAGCTTTCGATTTTACTCATTTTTATGTTGTTCAATCTGGTTGAACAATAATATTTTTTTTAATTATTATTATTATTGAATTATTACTGCGAAGGAAAATTTATTTGTAAAATTTCCCATCTTTTTTATCTTACTACAAGTCTACAATTTATAAATAATGTTGTTGTTAAGTTGGTCAAATCAAAGAATATTGTAATTTTTAAAAGTACTTTTTCCTCATCCTTCAAACTTAAAGGTTTAATTAATTCTTACCAAATTTTATATTGGAGTTCAAATTTATATTGAAGTAAATAAATATTGTTACATCAATGCAACTTTAATTCATCAACTGCATCTATAAATTTTATAATATTTTATCCCAAAGTATTCATATGTAATTATTTTTTTATACTTTTTCACGAAATTATTGAAAATATTTCAATTATGTTAACTAACAGAGCTATATATGTTAACATGTGACAGAATTAAAAAACTGTTCGAAACTAACTTCACTGATTTTGTTTCTTCTCAAGTAATGATACTTTTTCTATGAAAAGTAATGTCAGCTGTGATGAGTGTTGGCATTCAATATTGTAAGTGTTTGCAAGACTCTCTTGTATGCATGCATACATACATACTTATATAGAGACATAAATGTTTTTATTTACAAAATATAATAACAATAAGCGTGTTGCCTTAGTAGCCAAATTTGACTTTTTCTCATATTCATTCTGCAATTACATGAAAAACCATTAATAAGAGAGAGGAGGAAAGAGAGTGAGCAAAAAATTTAGGTATTCAAGTCGGCAAGAGTATTAAAAAAATAAAAGTGTTTAATAAAACGTTTGTTCGATAATAACTTAATTTGTTTTTGTTTTGTATATATGTATTTTGTGTTATGGAAATTTTATATTTTTGAATGCATATGCAAGCATATACAATGTAAAAGTATAACCATACACTCATACGTACATCAAGTATCTATATTTAAGTATATGTTTTGGTATGATGTGGCAGTTGTCATATACATATGTTTAGAATAAGATTTGCAATGACATAAAAATATTTCTCAAGTTAAAAAATATGTGCATATCGGCCATTTACTTCAATAGAGTCATAACTCAGGAAACCTAATTTTACAGGAGAGCCATTCAAAGCTTGCAAATTGCTGGTTTGGGTATGGGAAACCTTTTAAATATTTGCTTAAATTTACTTTAAATATTATAATAAAATTCAAAATATTCAGTACATTTTCTGGAAGAAATTCGTATTTTCCGAGTTATAAGCCTACGAAATATTTGTGATTTTTCATAAGAAATTTAAAAAAGAAATGTCGAAAAATTTACAGGATGAAAACTTTAAGTGCCAAAAAGCCACAGAAGGCTGGCCACGCAAAAAAAAATAAAAAAATTTAAACAAAAATTTCACGTAATTGTCTTTTAGAATAAAGTTTTATCTATTATATTATTTTGTAACTTATACACAAATTTTTTTTTTAATTGGGGCATGAAAACTTTGGAGGCCCATTACTTAAAAAATATAGTTTCCAAAAAAAAAAATGTACTTAATATTTTCTTCTTAAAATTAAATTTTTTATTATCTGTGATAATTTTTTTTTAATTTGTCATACTCGGCTAAAGTAAATTAAACAATCAAATTGTTAGAGTTATGACACTATTAAAGTAAGTAAGCGATATGTTTTATGTATTATATTAAAAGATTTCTTGCTTGAAAGTAGGTATATCAACAATAATTGTTCCTCTAAATTTGGTCGTTAATCCAATAACACATTTCATTAGATTAATAAATATTCATTCATTCATTTAATTAAAATTGTTTAATAATTCACCCAATTTAGGAAATATTTCACTGAATCAATGAAGCAATTTTATTGAAATCGTTTCATTAGACTTATAGAAAATGTGTTGCTGTTCAGTGTTGTTTTGATTTTGTACACAAAATATAATACATTTTTGGCTTTAAGAAAAGAAAAATAAATAAAAATAATATAGCCCGCATATTTAAAAAATTGGACAAAAGAACGAAAGCAAAGTCGAGTGCTTTGATGTGTTTCATTTTGGTTTTCTTTTGATATCATTGAAAAATGTGGATTATGGACCCCATACACCCTCAAGCTCAAAGTAATTTTATTGCAAAAGTACGTCAGTCTCTGCTACGTTTGTATAGTGTATGCATCTGTTTTTTTTTTTTGATTGATTATTTAATTGAACAAAATAAAAATCATTTTGATATTTACTGCCATTTTTCACTTGTATTGAAATTGAATGTGTTTGAACCGCTAAGGAATGTTTGAGAAGAAATACGAAAGGAAAGACTATATGAGTGGTAAAAGTTCACTTTTTTTTAAATTAGTCAGCAGGAATTTTGGTTATATGATGTCCTTATCTTACTATAATTAACGCTAACTCATAATTTTATTGAATTGTCTGTCATCTCGAAACGAATTTCGTATGCATAACAACCTTACATTGTGTTAGGTGTCTGGATATCAGGGCAAAATTGGGAATTGCTGATTGAACTAAGGCAAACGAAACGCTTTATCACATTACCCCGGAATACATCCCAGAAGGTACTGTCACTCAATAAGAGTGACCTCCGAGTCCTAACTGAATGGTTGACCGGGCATTGTGGTCTTAGATACCACCATTGTAAGATAGGAAATATTAGGATCAGTCAATATAGATTCTGTGGTTTGTATGACCGAGCGAATCAAATTCACTGAATCACTCAATTGAATGAAATGATTCTCTCCTTTTATTAAATTAATGTAGGTCTTTCGGTCATGCGTTCGTTCATTCTTATGTTTTAAAAACGTTTGTGGCTCCAAAAAAGTGTGAGAATATTATATATGTTTTATCTTTTAAAAATTTTTAATAAATATTAAAATTTTTTTAAAGCGGATCACAATCTTTGTTTATATTGCTTTTATGTTAATTATTTTTGGTCGTTCGGTCTTTTCTATCCTTCGTTCATGTGTTTCAACTGGAAAATTTAACAAATGACTGACGAAAATGACAGAACGCATCATTTGGACGAAAGATTTGTTGTTGAATAAGAGAAAGCTAGTAGTAAAGCTCTCACTGAACAAAGGTTGACTGTATTCGAGGCCTAGATTTTAAGCAGTGAATAAAAATGGCCTAGTAATAATAATAATAATAATGGAGCTTTTTAAAAAAAAAGGTTTTATTATTTTTTTTTAACAAAAATTAAAAATAAAAATTGCCAAAAGAAAAGTGTTTTTAAAACACTGTAGACTGTAATATTAGAAATGTAAATATTTAGCGCAAATCCATCGTTTTTCTCTTCTCACAATAGCTGAAAAACTCTTAACAAAACACATATTTAATCATATCGCCAGATGATTTCAAAAAAGCTTTAAGTTATAAAAAATTAAAATTCCAGTTTTTTTTAATAGAATATCAGTTAAAAAAATGTTCCTGTGAAAAATTTTTCCTTTCTACAATATGTCTACAAAAAATTAACGTTACTGATGGACTTACTGACTTATCATCATCGCCCAGCTCAAACGGCTAAAACTACGGACTTGAAATTAGCTGAGCAGGTTTCTCTCGCAAGGGTTTTTTGGAAATTCGAATGCTAAGGGGGTAAAAAAAAGTAAAATCCGTCTTCTCATATCTCAAAGTACAAAATATTCTACTAAAAAAGTAATGGAATGTGTATTTGGTGGTAAGCACTAATGTTGGTACTTTTTTTCACCCCACTTATCTTTTAAAGTAGTAATCACAACAATAAAAAGTAAAATGTATTCTCTCTTTTTAAAAAGGATATAATTTATATTGACACTTTTTTCAAATTCGATCAAATTATGGTTAAATATGTAACCCGTTTTTATAACTATTTCTAAATATGTATATACTTTTATTTATGTAAATTGATTCCGCATATAAACTTTTTATTATTAATTTGTAATACCCAATAGAAATCAATTAAAAAAAAAATTTTTTTAGAGACAAAAAATACCAATTAGGGGAAATACGATTGTTATATTTAAAATTTTTTTTTTGGTATTTTTTATATTTTGTGCAAGTTTAGAACTGTACTGAATGAAATAAAAAAATAAAGGGGATATTATGGTACTTTTTATTAATGGGCCTAGAGCTACTAGACGGAGCTTAAAAGATTCTGGTCAAAAGTGAAAAATCATTAAGGAACAAAATGGAACTTTTCATACATTTTAATGGTACTTTTTGATAGTTTATTATTAACGAATCTAGAATTAAGAAGTTGGGCTCAAATGTATAAAGCAAAGTGAAAACTATAAATGGGACAAAATGATGCTTTTATTAGTTTTTAAATGGTACTTTTTGTATTTCTAATACTAATTACTACAGGACTAGGAGATTGGGCTTGAACGTTTCTGATTAATGTACAAGTCGTTAAGTAGACAAAACGGTACTTTTTATTAGTTTGTATGGTACTTCTTGATATTTTTAAGTAAATTAACTTGGAAATACAAAATTGGTCTCAAACGATCCTGATCAAAGTGAAAAATCATTATGCGTACAAAAGGTACATTTTTTTAACTTTTTGGTTTTCATTAGAAGTACGAGCTCAAACTGTCTTAAGAAAAGTAAAAAATCATAAATGGGACAAAATGGCAATTTATAATAATATTTAAATGGTACTTTTTGAATTTTTAATATTAACTATCAGACAGCTTAGACGGTACTGAGTACAGTGAAAAATATGGAAACTGACAAAATGGTACTTTTTATATATGTTAATGATATTTTTTGATTTTACTTGTAGTAAAAACCTAGAATTGAGATTAAATCCGTGTAGAGAAATAAAAAATTATAATAGCGACAGTATGGTACTTCGCTGAAGAAGTAGCGAACACGTTTTGACAAATTTTAATTAATTTTTCATATTAGAAATTTTAAGCTTCTTTTGCAAAATTTTTTTTTAAATTTAAATTAGAGCTTTTATAAATTTATATGACGATATGTCGTGTATGCACATACAAAGCTTATGTATAAAAATGCTCTAGACGAAGAGATGTAAACATTTTATTATTGCAAAACAAAAATATAAAAAAGAGGTTAGTAACCGAGATGCCGGTAAGTATACATACATAAATATTTATAGCCAAAAGAAATGAATGCAAAAAAAGAAAAACTTGAAACAAAAAAAAAAAAAAAATTTGAAAAAGAAAATGAAACGTTGAATTTTTTTTGTAGTTTTCTTCGTTCTGTTTTAGTCATTTTGTCATTAATTAATTGTGTAATTGTGTTTGTTACGAAATCAATTGCAATTATTTGTTTCTTTTTTTTATACTAAAAACAAACAAAAAAATCTTCTCTACACTTTAAATTTCCTAAATTTTGTTTTAATTAATTATTGAAGCAATGCTGAAATGCAGCCGCACGCAGACAGCATCCATCCCGTTTTGCTTTTTAACAATAAAATACATGCAAATTGGCTTTGATTTATTTAAAAAATTTATACTTTCAATTTTATCTTTGCGAAATCACTATTTTTCTTTTATTTTGTAAATGTAATTTTTTTATTTTAATCTATCAACTATTTAGATAAAAATGTTTAATTAATTTTTTTTTATTTTTGCTTATCAGGAAATTTTACATCGCACAGCAGCTTCATGAAGAAAACTAAAATTTCTGAGTTGAATTGCAACAAAATATTTCCATTTGTTTTTGAAGGGGGGTTTTCTCATTTATTTAGCATTTTTCTCTTTTAATTTCATATAAATTCACCACGATTTTTATATCCTTCAGCAAAGTATTTGAGTATAAAATTGTCATATCGTTTGCTAATCAGCGTTGCCAGTTGCTACAAAAATATTAAGCTATTTTTCCCTAAAAAAATGTTAGAAAAGGCTAAATCACGCAGAAAAAAAAACTAGAAACAAGTTAAATTCGGCTGTGCCGAGTTTTATATACCCTTGACAGTGTTAGCGAAATATTAAAATTTTTCACTTTCCACATTCTTCTAAAATATCAAAAACATACGAAAAAATACGTCTTAAGGCATTAAATATTAAATGTTTTAAGCAATAGTTTAGAGGAGATCATCTAGGTATATTTGTTACCTACCAACCAAATATTCAGATACTACTTTGGACTATTTTTAATTTTTTTTTTTAAATTTTCATATACTCCAGTGCTGTTGCTCTGAAGGGTTTTGGCAATTTCCGTTTTGCATCATAAAATAAAAAGTACGAAATTTCCCGTAAAAGTTAAAGCACTTCCAGAAAGCGTAGAACGTACAAATTTCACAGCAGTTTGATTTAGTAATTTCCTGTTGCAAAATTGGGAATGGTACCTCGCCAAAATGGGGAATTATAAAAATCCCTCAGAATGAAATTTTCTTTTTAATAATCCAAAGACTTTTCTGAGTACTTGGGCCATAGATTACAAATGTAGACGACCTCTTGTTTAAAATGATATATGTATATATCAACCCGTTATATTCTATGGTTCGTTTGCAATCTCTTAGAGAAATCACATTTGTATCTATGTATGGACTTATATGTCTCCTAAAAATATTTATAAATATGTCATAAATACTGAAAAGACATTTACAAATACTAAAAAACATAAGAAATTACGTGAAAACATATTTAACTCCACATATTTATCTTCACTCACTTCAAAAAGTTACATATGTAATTGAAATGCATACTTTGTTCAGCTTGAGGTCGTTTTAAATATAAAAATTTATTTATTTATTATTAGAGCGAAATATCTATAAAAACTAAATTTTTATAATACGACCTCAACTTAATAAACTCATATAAACTTACAAATAAAAAATCATATAAAAATAATAAAAAGAAATGACAAACATTAATAAAACTTATTTTCTTCGAATACCTATTTTTTTAATCTTAAATAAATAATTAATTTCAGTTCAAGAAACTAAAATTAACGAGTTCTGAGAAACAGTCCTTTCTGACAGCCTCATTTTTAAAACAGTAAAATGTCTGCAGCACACAATTTTTGAATTAAAAAAAATTTTAATTCCAAGAAATATATCCATAGGCATACAAATTATATATTATTTAATTTTGCAAACATTTGTAAGCATTTTTCAAGCCAAACGTATATAATTAACGACAAAAATGGAAAAAAATTTTCTTTCATAAATATGGCTGCATTAAAAAATACACACACACATATAAAATTTTTTTCGTTTTTGTGTGTACAGAGAAAATATTAATCAAAATGTGAAATATCGATTATATTTTTCGTTTTGTGGACCGATCGTTCTGAGTCTTGGCACAAACATTACGACTGTTGTTTATGGTAAAATTGTATACCACATTATTTTGTCCGCTGTGTATTTTAGACAAAGTACGCAAAAAAACGCAACAAAAATGGTAAAAAAATAGATGTAGTCGCAATTTTTGACTCATAGCTGCAGCTGAGTTTTGGTCCAGATACTATGAATGTAATGTTTAAGAAAACTGCGTTTTTAGTTTAAATAAAATACCCAAAAAAACTAAGCAAACATTTATGGAAATCTAAAATTTCAGTTGTATTTTTAATTTTTCTTATGCATTTGTGGACCGATCGTTTTGGTTTTGTGCACAGATATGTATTATGTTTGGTATTTAAAATAAAATTGCGTACCACGTCTTTTGGTTCGTCTTGGGTTATAGACAAATTACGAAAAAAACGCACCAAAAATGGTAAAAAAATTGATATATTCGCGATTTTTGATTCACAGCTCCGTTATTTATGGACCTATGAAGCTAAGTTTTGGTCTAGATACTATGTATGTGATGTTTGAAAAAACTGTATACTAGAGCTTTTTAGTTTAGATAAAAATTGATGAAAATTTAAAAATTTGGTTGTATTTTTGACATTCCTCGTCCATTTGTAGACCGATTTTATAGCTATCATTTCTAATAAAATTGCACATATAAAGGTTTTTTAGTTTACACAAATTACGCAAATAACGCTCCGAAAATGGTCAAAAATAGAAATAGATGCATAGCTCAGCTATTTATGGATCAATTGGCTTAATTTCCATACGAAACTTATAACATTAACTTCCAACAATTTGACATGCTAAACTTTTCTGTAGGTTTTCTAGGAACTTCAGAAAGTTGTTTTCAACATACACACGGACAGACGGACATCGCTAAATCGACTCCGCTGCTTATAAGGAAAGTTTTAAAAATAGTCCAAAGTAATTTTTCAGTATTTTGGCGGTAGATTTTAAGTCTAGACAGTCTCCTCTTTAAAATGATATGTGTCTCATCTCACAAGCTTTAATGGTTCGTCGGCAAGTTGCTAAAATCACTCAGAGCAACAGCACTGGGGTATATGGAAATTTCAAAAAAAATTTCAAAATGATCTAAAGTAATATTGAATATTTGGTTGGTAGGTTACAAATATACTCGTAGATATTTTAAGCAATAGCTTAGAGGAGTGCTATTGCTTAAAATATTTAATATTTAAATATTTAATGACGTAAGATGAATTTTTTCGTATGTTTTTAATATTTTAGAAGAATGTGGAAAGTGAAAAATATTAATATTTCGCTAACACAGTGAAGGGTACTCGTATATAAGACTCGGTACTTGTTTTTAATTGTAATTTAACTTTATGTTGGTTTTTAATGGTAGTGTTTGTTAAACAAAACAGTTGGAAAAAAAAACTACAAAACATGACTTTTTTATTAAATAAAACACGAAAATAGTTTACACACATACTTTTTTATTTTTTCTTTTTATTATTAAGTGTTTAACAATTAATAACAGTTTAAATATTGTATAAAATCATTTAATCTTATATGTGTGATAGATGAAATAAAAATTAAATATCATATAAAGCACTCAAGACTAATGCTCTTATCCAAAAAAAGTTGACGTAGACTTTAAAGTAAAATTTATGAAAAAATTATATGAAAAATTTTGATAACGTTGACTTTAAAGTGTACGTTATTTTTTTTTTTTTTTGGAGAAGGGGGTAAATATTTTAACACTCAAAATGAAACAAATTAAATAAAAAAACAAAATAATAAACAAAAAAGTACAATTAAAAAAAAATTTTATGAGTAATTTATTATTATTACGATTTTTGACTTATTTAATAATTCCACAATAACTCCTTATTGAAAGTCAATAAAGTAAGTATATTTGCTTTTTTTGAATTATAAAGAAAAATTAATATTACTTCTAGACACTGGATTGCTGGACCGATGCTTTCGGAAAAATCCCTTGTTCCTCCTCAGCAGTATTTGTGTCATTAACTGGAGATGCTTGTTATGTTCGTTAGCTTAAGTATTTACACAACTTCGAAATGAAATTAGGATACGGGAATAATCATAACTACTATAGTGCATCCTTGAAGCTACAAATACTAAAGCAAATTAATTTTTCCTGCAGATAGATGACGCTATTTCAAAACTTATCGCTATACTGCCATACTTGATGAATGTGCCGATATTACTTATTTTTAATATACAACATTGATTAATCGGTTTAAATAAATTTTTTTTAATCCAAACATCATTAACACTTGTGTGAGTGCCGCTCCAGCTATCCAGTGTCTGGGAGTAATATTAATTTTTTCTAAATATTTCAAACAAAGCAAATACTCGTATACATACATATCTTATTGATCTTCAATAAGGAGTTATTGTGGGATTATTGAATACGTCAAAAATAAATTTACAGTTCAATTAATATACACTTAGAATTATATTAAAAAAATAATTATTAGCAATGAATATATTGTTATAAAATTAAAACTACTTACTTATGTCCTTATAAAAGAACTTAATTTATCTTAACTAAAATTTACAAAAACTCAAGTGAGAAAAATTACTGGCCCATACAGCGACAGACAAAGATGATGTGCCAATTAAAGAATTTAATTAAAATTAAATTTTAATGAAATATTTAATCATTAACAAAATATTTTTAATTGTTTAAATTTTAATTATAACAATTAAATTTTTCTATAAGAAATAGGTTTAACAAACGGCTGTTATACAAAAATATTGTTTTTTTTTATGAATTTGGCTGTCAATCAATATGACAACTTAATCAATATAATAATTTTTCCATATTCTTTAATGTAAAATTTTGTTATATGAGTGATTGTGGGTTCATAATTTTTTTCTGTATAGATAAACTTTTCTCTCTTAAGTAGTCTTTCTCTTTGTATTGTTAACTTGTCTTATAAGAAAACGTATTTTGTTCCCTTTTAATGCTTACCATTTTCAACCTTCCAATCAGGTTCGAAAGCCTCATTTGTATGTTGCATTTTCATGGCTGCATGAGCATGATTTTTATCCCGATTAATTTGTGTAGAATGTTTAATGCCATAAGTAAAGTAAATTACATAACCAATGGCCAACCATATTAAAAATCGTATCCAAGTATGCAAGTCCAATTGGAACATTAAATATAAATTGCAAAATACGCTTATGCAGGGTATGAAAGGTACTAAAGGCACTTTAAAAGTTAAATCTATTGTAGACACTGGCTGGCAGCCAATAATAACAATAATTATTATTAATACAGCTCCCACTATACTTAAGGCTATATTACTGTTAGTGGAACCAAATTGAAAAACTTTATCCAAGCTGCACCATAAAATACAAGCGATAGCAAAAAGTACCACAAAAATTTTTGTGATAGCCGAACTTAAAACATTCGGCACACGATACGAGTTGCAATTAAAGAATTGTTTTGTGATATGAGTTAAAGAAATCGACATTTTTTCTTCCATATTCTCATCTTGATAGCGTAACACTAACACACAAATGGCTACAATACTGTAGGCTAACAGAGTTCCAATAGACATCATATCGATTAACTGATCCAGATCGAATATTAAAGCCATACTAGCTAGAAAAATAAGAGTCACAATAAAGAATTACAATAAGTACAATGCATATACAGGAAATTAAAAAAACAACTAAGACGATTTAAGTCTTAAAGGCCTAATCTTCTACAGAAAATTATTTTCTAAGAGTTTTTCAAAGTTAAATTTTTTATGGAACATTTTTTGTTTTGAGGCTTCACTTTCTTTAAGGCTCCTTTTCCTACAGATTTTTTTTGGAGTTCATTTTCTTTAGAAAATTTTTAGTTTTTGAGGCTTCATTTTCTATGCAAAATTTTTTGGTTTTCGAAGCTTCATTTTCCACAGATAATTTTTTTATTTTTAAAGCTTTGCTTTTTATAGAAAAGTTTTGTTCTTAAAACTTAATTTCAATAAAAAACTAGATTTTCTAAAAAAAATTTTAAATTTATTTTTTAAGGCTGCATTTCCATTTTCTATAAAAATTTTTTATTTTGAGACTTATTTTTCGGTACAAATTTTTTTATTGTTAAGACTCTATTTACCAAAACTGTTCTATAAACTCTTGTTTTTAATTTTTTATTTTCTTTTTTTAGAACATTTTGATTTCTAGTTTCTAAAAAATTCTTTTATTTAAATTTTTTAGGGTTCCTTTTCTATTAAAATTTTTTTATATTTAAGGCTCCAGCTTCTATAGAAAATTATCCGTTTTTAAATTTTAAGGGTCTATTATAATTTTTTTTTTTAATTTTAAGGCTCCATTTTCTATAGAATTGTTTTAGTGTTTCAGCGTTCATTTTATATAAAAAATTTTTTATTTTAAGGTTTCACTTTTTACATATATTTTTTTTACTTTTGGGCCTCCTTGTTCTATAGAAAAATTAGAAAAATTTCGTTTCTAAAACCAAATTTTCTATAAAAAGTTTGTATGTTTGAGAATGCAGTTCTAAAAAATTTTTTTTGTTTTGATTCGAAAGCTAGATTTTCTATTCAATATATTTTTCTTGTTTTTAAGACTGCCTTGCCGGTAGAGTTTGTACAGTTCCATTTTCTATATTTTAAATGACAAGTCATTTCACATACCTGAAAATAACCCCGCCAAAATTGTGGCTAATAAAGGTGTATGAGTACGTTCATTAACACTAGCTAGTTTCTTAAATAGAATGCCATCATTTCCCATGGCATACAAGACACGGGGTAAGGGGAATATGGTACCCAATAAGCTGGTGAGTAAAGCAAAAATGGCACCAATTGTAACAATCCATTTAATAGTATGCCAGCCAATGGCATCAAAAGCAGCTGGGAAAGGTGCATCACGATCTTGATCATAATAAGGTAAAAGCATAGTTAATACCGTAGAAACACCAAAGTAAGATAGAAATATTATAATCAAAGAGATGACGATGGCCAAGGGTATATTGCGTTTGGGATTCATGGCCTCCTCACCAGTGGTGGCAACACAATCAAAACCAATAAAACCATAAAAACATTTTGCAGCACCAGCCATAACACCAGCAAAACCATAAGGCATAAAACCACCTGAACCAAAACCGGGTGGTACCTTATCTTGGGGTATGGACCAGTTACCCGCATTAGCTACAATCAAAAAAAAAGTATTATAAAAAATTTTATTAAAAATTTTTTTTTTATTTTACCATTTATACTGCCGGCTATTAAAACAATTAAAATTGTCATGATATTAACACTGGTAAAAATGTTATTGAGAAAGCTGGATTCTTTGACACCAAAAGCTAGTAAAGCGGTCAAAAGTAGAACCGTTCCAAAAGCTAAAAAATCTGGATAATTACCCAAGAAACCAACATTTATAGGCAATGATTCGGTTAAAGTTTTTGACATATTTTTATCAATTAATGAATCAATATAACCACTTAAGCCTCGGGCAACAGAAGCAGTGCCTAAAAAAAATTTATTTAAAAAAATTAAAATGGTTTAAAAAATTTTTTTTTTCAATTATTTATTACCAATTACATATTCCAATACCAAATTCCAACCTATGGTGAAGGCCACAAATTCTCCAACAGTAACATAACTGTAAACGTATGCGCTGCCTGCTTTTGGTACTCTGGCAGCAAACTCTGCATAGCAAATGCCCGCAAAAGCTGATGCTACTGCTGCTATTAAGAATGATAGAGTGACAGCAGGACCAGCAATATTGTATGCCACTGAGCCGGCCAGTACATACACACCCAAACCTAAAGTGCTGCCCACTCCAAGAGCTGTTAAGTCAAATAGATTTAAAACTCTAGCCAATTTCGATTCCGACTCAGTAACATCATCTGTTTTCCGCCGCGTCAAAGCTTTCCAAAATTTAAGCATTATCAGTTAATGTTTTCCGTTAGATTAGTAGATGAACTGTTATAAAAAGAAGAAGAATTTAATGCTAGAGATGAGAAATTTAGTGAGAAAATAATAGTGAAGATTTAAAAAAATTTTTAGTTTATAAAAGCTACATTTTATAAAGCAAATTTTTGTTTTTTAAGGCTACCTTTTTTTTTAGAAAATTTCCATTTCTTTTGATTTGATAAAATTATTTTTTGTTAAAAAAATTTGCTTTTTTAAGCTCTACTTTATATAGAATTTTGTTTTGTTTTAAGGCCCCCCTTTATTATAAAAAAAAATTGTGTAGTTTTTAATGTTCCATTTTGTGTAGAAAAATGTTCTTTCTAAAGCAAAATTATCTATAGAAATTTTTTTTAATTTAAGTTTTTTGGTTTTTATGGCTCCATATTTTATTTCGTAAGGCTCCATATTTTATTAAAAATTTTGAGTTTTTGCTTTGTATAGACCTTTTGGTACAGACATTTTTTAAGGGTTTTTAAGACTCAATTATTTTAGAAAATTTTTTTATTTTTAAAGCTCGCTTTTTTATAAAAAAATTTTAAGTTTAAAAATTCCATTTTCTATATATTATAGTATATTTTGCTTTTTTAAGTTCTACTTTGTATAGATTTTCCTTAGAAAATTCTCTTTTTAAAGCTCTATTTTCTTAAAAAATTTTTAAGTTTTTAAGGCTTTATTTTGTATAAATTTTTTTAACTTCATTGTCTAAAGAAAATTTAAACTTTTTAAAACTCAATTTTTTTTTTAAGAAAAATTTTAGCTTTTGTGTATTAAATTTTTAGCTTATAAAAAAAGTTTTTTTTTTTTGTAAACTCGCCTTTTTATACAAAATTTTTGGTTTTAACATACAAACTATTTTGTTTTTTAAATTTAATTTTTTTTTGAAAATTTAATAAAAATGGGTAAAATAATAAAATTTATTTTATTTTTAATAAATATATTTTGGGCAACTATTTATAGCGTATTTGTTGGGCTAGGTATTTAAACAAACTTAATATTCGTCTTTGTTTTTCACCAATATTCTTTAAATAGGATAGGCGGTTACTCTTTGCTTGGGCTTGTTCGGGTCTCTCGTAAAGACGTTTACACTCAGAAACTTATATTGTATTGCTAATACCTTTTGAGATTTGGATAAGTAACTATAATCCTGATTGTATCCTTTTAAATAGGACAGAAAAGCTCAAAGTTTCATTAAAAAGGTTTAAATTATTGTAAAAACGTGATTTTATTTAGAAAGCAAGAAATTCCAATAAAATGATACAAAGTAATCCCATTATTTTAAATTAAATTTATTTCATTTATTTAGATTTATTATCCCATAATCATAGTTACACTAAAGGCGGTATCTTTTTAAAAACTATTTTAAATTCATAAAATTCTTATAAACAAAAGTCAACTCTTAATAAAAGATTACTTTCTTGTTACTATGATTATGGCCCATTGAGTTCAAATTTATTTAGAAATTTTTTATTGAATTTTGTCAATGAGTCTCTACTCTGTTTTGTATTTCACTGTAATATTTCTTTTCATTTGTTTTTATTATTCACTGTTAACATTCGAGTTAACAGTGATGGGAAAAGCTCACTTTTCTGTAAAAGCTTTTTTTAATAAAAAAACTTTTTGCTTTTTAAAGCAAATAGAGCGCTTTAAAAATTTTGTTCTTTTTCAAGATTGCATTTTCTATAGAAAATTTTTGAAATGATTTTGTTTTATTTGTTCCTGTATTTTTTATAAATTTATTTATTCAAAAATTTAAAATTTTAATATTTAAGTGACAAAAATTAATAGAAAAAAATTAATGAAAAAAAGTCATACTACAAGGTGGGCTAAAATAAACCCTTAATTGGAAGATGCTCTTATTTTTGCAAATGGCGGCCAATGTTCTGACATTTGTGAGCTAGACAGATGTAGAATACACTCCCTAAGAACGCGGAATAATCGAAGTGGACGATTTTTCGACCAAAATCATAATGAGTGACGAGGCTCATTTCCACCTCAGCGGGTATGTGAACAAACCTATCGCTTTTGGGGCACCGAAAATCCACGAGTGATGCACGAGGAGCCATTACACCCGCTCAAAGATACTGCATGGTGCGCTGTTCTAGTTGGTGGAGTCATCCGGTTGGTCAAACAACAACAGTAGACGGTGCGGCCGATAGTGCCATGTTAACTGAGTTTTTTTATTGCTGCAATTGAACGAATTAGGACTGGAGGACATGTGGTTCCAACAGGATGAAGCAACGGCACACATTTCATTTTCATTTAGAAAAAAAAATGAGAGCTAAACAACATCGGATGACTTCTTTTCGCCCACCTTGTATGTTAATTAGAACCACATACGTTGTAACAAGTGCATATATTTAAAATTTTTTTTTTAAATTTCCATATACCCCGTAATCTTTGTGAGAAGTCAACGTATTTATGCATATTTTTACTAATGCTCTTATATTTCTCCTAAAAATATATATAAATATGCCATAAAAACTAAGAAGATATTTACAAATACTAAAAAATGTAGCGGGTTACGTTGAAACACAATTAACTCGGCAGATTTATCTTCACTCATTTAAATTATAAATAAATATTAGCGACAGTATGGTACTTCACTGACGAAATATCGAGTTAAATGCTAGTATTTTAATAAAAGTGTTTTCTATAGAAAAATTAAAAAAGATATTAAATTTTCCACATTTTTTTACCCTTTTTTTTACCTACCTCATGACAGTATGCGCCCTATCTACTTGGATGTATCTTTATTATACAATTTATTTTTATTAAAGATATAACGTTCCTACATTTCACTTTTGGTATAGTTAAAGTATCTGCTTTTCTTTTTTGTTCAAAAAACCTTCAAATGCCAATAAATCAAAAAAAAAAAAAACTAACAGCAATGCTTTTAAAAATCATTATAGAAATATAAAAATGAATTTAACTAGAAAAACTAACATTAAAGACATGTTAAACTGGCTTAAATTGTTCAAAAAAATTTATATTTCCAAAAAAAAAAAGCTTAAAATAAACTGAAAATAAATTCAATGAATTTCTTAATATACAAATATGTACGAGTATTTATAAAAAAGTTTAATTTTTAAATATTAAATATTTTTAATATATTTAAATAATTACTTTGAAACCGAGCCCTTAAGTGGAATGAAACATTGTTGTTTTAAATGCAAGCCGAAGTAAAAACAAAATGCACCTGTTTAAATATTAAATAAAATGTATTTTTAATAAAACATCTTTTTAATAAAAAGTATTCCAAATGAAACGTATTTAAACATCACCTCTGTTAACTTGATTACACAAACAGCTTTAATTATTTTCAAACAAATAATGAATTTAAACAGAAACAATAAAAAAGTTTTTTTGTTACATATTTTATACCTTTTTTGTATTTAATATTGTTCACACTTCAATCGTATTATTTATCATGATCACTTTATTATTAACTTTGATAAATTTTTTTATGATTTCTTGTTTGTTTGGTTTTGTTTATTGTGTTGTGCACAGTGGTATGAAAAAAGAAAAAAAAAGCATCTATTAAAGGTCAAAGCTTTTTACATTTTTTAAAATAATCATGAAATACATACGTTGATCGCAAAGAAACTAATTTATTAGTAAATTGTTAGTTTAACAATCAAGTTCACAGTCTTTATTTAACTAGTCAACAATAATTTTATTTTAATAAAATAAATTACCATATTTGGTTAATGAAATTGCACTTAATATAAATCACATGACAAGCCTTGCCACACTGCATTGTTTTTATTATGACTTCAACAAATGCAATAAGTTGGAATTCAGCAGGCCACTCCAGTTAATTAGAGGGTTAAACAAATACTAAAGAAAGCCTTGCACACCCTAAGTAATGTCAATTTACGTCAATAATTCCGATAATCATTTTGCTATCTCTACTCAACGACATTAATTAATTTTGTACGTATATACTCGTATACGCAAATACTTATGTGCCTGATGTATTGAAAAAAATTTTTAATCAAATTTTTCATAAAGTTAGAAATCACTTTAAAATTTGCTAGTCTTATCCATTCATAATAAAGATTAGTTTTTCAATCAGTTAGAATTGACACAAATCACTTTTTTTTTTGATTTTGGTTTTATGAGTTGGACGTTTAATATTAAGTTTTATTTTTTTATTTTTGTAAAAGGTAAATTATAATTATCCTATTTCTTTAAAGTTTAAGGTAAACGATGTTGCAATACTGCAACAGCTAATTTGCTATAAGTTTCCAACCACAAAATATAATAAAAAAATATCGGTTTAAATGATTTATTCGAATTTTATTATTTCCTTATTTAATACTTATCAATAAATTAATTGAACTGTTATTTTTGAAAGTGATATAATCGTACTCAAGCAAGAAATAAGTTATCTGTAACTCTAGTAATATGTAAACACCATCTAACTAAACTAACCATTCTCTCATTTCTTTTTTAAAACTGAACTTACACCACTTGCAATGATAGCAACTCAATTCATAAAAAAACACATTTTTGTTATATTAAAATAAAAATTTTCCAATTTTCAGTCTATTGTAGAAGCAAAAGTTGACAGTTTATTAGCCACTTATTCTAATGATCTGCTAACTAGACGCCGATTTGGCTTAGCAGCTCTTTGACATAGGGTTAATGCATAATACAGGGTGGCGCAGAATGAGCTATATGGTTTGAATTCTTTATAACTTTTTTAATTATCATTTTTTCTTTGTTTTTTTTTCAGCATTTTGTGAAGAAGACTTGGAGAATTAATTATGAATTATTACACGATCGAACAACGTACAAAAATAATTGAATTTTATTTTTCAAGCCAACAGTCTATTGTGTTGACATAGGGTGCATATCATCATCATTTTAATGTGCACATTGCACCCAAAGCGTCAGCAATAAACCGTTTGATTGGAAATTTTCGTCAACATGGGTCTGTAAGAATCCTTCCTAGTGCCGGAAGAACACCTGCCGTGCACACTGCTGGGAGAGCGTGCAGCATAGTCCATCAACATCAACAAGGAGGCGTTGACACCCGAAAATTTGCGAAAAGTTATGGAAAATATGCTTAAAAAAGCACTTATGCGCGAAGCAGAAAATGGACATCACTTACAGGATATCATTTTTCAAAGTTAATTGCAAAAAATCTCCCAATAATAAAAAAAATTAAAATAATCGCATAAATAAAAAAGTTATAAACCATTTAAGTCATATACCTCAATATGGGCCACCCTGTAAATATATTTTGCACGGCCGTGATACATCATAAGACTTCACCTTTATATCTGTCAGAAAAATGTGTGATAGTGTGACTTTAAAAGTGATATGTGTAAGCGATAAGTCTGTTTAATTTTTACAATTTTCTGTGGGGGGTTATTATATATTTCGATTCAAATCGACATGGCTTTCGAAAAAAATTTTCAATTCGAAAGAAAAAGCTAATATGTAGAATTTTCGAAAATTCAGCAGGGATTTTAAAAATGTGAATTTTTTTTCGAATTTCTACATAATTAGTTTTTTTCAATTCCAATCGAAATACATAATAACCCCCCTGGAGATCCATATAAAGTTTGTAATTTGCTGGCACTCTTATGCGAATAATTTGAAAACATTTATTTTGAAAAGTAAAGCAAGTATATTATTTTAATTCAATTATTCGACTTTCATAAATTTTATATTAATAAATATTTCGCAATATTCTTCAATAAAAATCGTTTTTATCTTCCAATATTTCGAAGAAGACATCCAAAGGGCAGTTGCAATATTGAAAAAGAGAAATAAACACGTTTTTATTTAAGCTTGAAAAATATTTATTAATATCAAAAATATTATAATGTCAAAGTGTGTTTGTGATTCATCAGATTTTTATGAAAACTAACTGTGTTCACGGTTCTTTATTTCATGAAGTTCTGAAAATATTTAGAAATATAGGGCCATAATCATAGTCACAATAAAGTGGGCTTTTATTAACATAGTCACAATAAAGTGGGCTTTTATTTTAAAAAGACAACGACTTTAGTCTGACTATGATTATAGGCCGTAGACTTTTATTTAAAAAAAACCAATTACAATTGTTTTGTTAAAAGAAGGGCATGGCCAGTCTAAACTTGTATGGAAACCTTTCTTCAAGTTCGAATAATTATTAAAAACTCTTAAAAAGTGTGGCCGGTCTGAACGAATACGGACAAATTTTAAATAAGTCCGTAAAAAATTTTTTTTTATAGCGAGCCAAAAAAAAAAGGAAAATTAATTTTATTTATATAGGGTGTCTAAGTAAGAGCATTATTTTTCATTTTAAACTAAAAAAACATATTTTTTAAGAAAGTTGTGTTTTTTTATTGGACTTTAAAGATTATAAAACATTGTAGGCGACAATTCGTTCAATGGGTAATGGAGCAAAGTGAAGTCAGTACCAATTTTTCGAAAAAACGCATCTTCGCGGATGAAACGTATTTCGATCTGAATAGCTTCATGAATACACAAAATTGCCAAATTTGAAGCTAAGAAAATGTTCATGAAATCTTGTGCGGATTTTCTTTAAGCCCAAATTGCAATGACTGTGAAGGGCATTCGTTACAGTAACATCATAACGGAAGTCTTATGGCCTCAACTGGACGCCATGTATCGGAACGACATGTGGTTTCAGCAAGACTGAGCCAGATTTATTGCAGCATGAAAGAAAAAAGTTCACTTGATTTACTGCAACACCCTATAAATAAAGCATATATGTGTCATAGGCTTTAACAGCTTCTTGGTATAGAGTTAATATTTAACACATTTTAAGTTAACAAAATATGTTAACTTCAATAAAAACAACTCTGAGACTTTATGCACAGAAAAACAGTTTTTTATGTGGTCACTATAGAACACTTATATTAAAAAAATATTCTCAAAACTTTTGTAGTAGCAGTTGGTTGGTTTAGCGGGCGCAAAATTCTTTTTTGTTTTACATGCACTTCTCAGTATTTCTGATTTTTTTTATTTTTGCTATTCACTGTAGACTGTAATTTTTTTAGGTTACAAAAAATACTTTAATGGGGTAATTAAAATTTTTTTTTAAAAACCACTTTAATATTGTTATTTTTTATTAAAATCTGTAATAAAAATTTCCAATTTATTTTCTTTTATTTAAACATTTTAACGAGGTATTTCTTAAAAAATTGCCAAAATAACAAAATTTCGTTTTAAATAAAAATTTCTCTTTTTAGCAGCTGAACAAATAAACACTAAAATTTATTTTATCAAAGCGTTTTTCTTTTTATTTTCAAAATTTTAAAATTTTTTTTATTAATTTTTTTACAAAGCATTTATTTTTTATTTATTTACCTCTTCAAGTATTTTGTTATTAGTGTTTGTAAATTCCAAAATATATAAATGCAGTTAATTTATTAAGGCTTTTAAAAGAAGTGCTTGTATTTTTTTTATTTTAATAACGGAAAGAATTTTATTTTCAATACCGCACACCACACGATCTAAAGTTATTCTGATCGGCAACAAATTGTTTTCATTGACATTAAAGCTTTTGAAAAAAAAAAAGTTAATAAATTCAGATTGAAACTACCAACCAATAATATTAACGTTGTTTTGTTAACAATATAATGCTTCATAATTTCTGTTATTTTATTTTTATTTTTAATTAATATTAACCAAGTGACAACAACAATTGTAATCTTTACAAGCAGCCAGCCAGTTAGTCAGTAAAGCTTTCAAAATTAAGCAGTTCCTCGTAAAGTGTTAAAGTTTTTTCATAATTTGTTTAAGTTATTAACTTTAACTTAATGGATTTGGGGTTGTTGTTGTTTAATTAATCAAATTATTAGAATAGCTATAAAATACTCAAAAATTATTTTTTTGGACTGGAAATATCAACAAATCAAAACTTATCATAGCAATAAACTACACAATTTAAAACACACACCCACACACACACACAAATATTTCATTTAATTTTTCATTAAGTAAGCCGATATACTAGAATTTGTTTGCTTAATTTTTTAATACATTTCCAGCCTTATATTGAGATAAATATTTTATTTGAAAGACTCACTCAGCATCTGTTTTCTTTAGGATTTAAATTCTTACCCAACCATGAATGTAGTAGAACCATATTTACAAAAATTTACATTATAAACCAAATACGCATGTGTGCCAAGCATGGACACGACGCTATTAGTGTAAATTTGCAGTGAGCATATCCAGAGTTCTTTTTTAATTTACCAAATTAATAATACCAGCTGACAAAACCTTTTGTTTGGGCTTTAAACTTACATCTCTAAAAGCAAGCATAGATCTAATAGGATATTCAGACATACACGTTAATTGAGCAATTAAGCATTTTACGCAATTATCGCCGTTATTGAGCTCAATTTACCATACAAATTTCCATTAAATAATTGCGCAATTAAAAATTGATTGCACGTTAATGAAGTCAAAATCAAAATACAACTCTTTGTTGTGCCCTTAAATATTGACTCAAAAGTGAGAAAAATTGATATAAAAAAAGAAAACGTATATAAATTTAAAAATAAATGTCATAAAACGGAAATGGCAGCCGAAGTTACCGGTAAATAAATTTTATAAAATTGTTATTGAAAATAATTTTTAAATAACTAATTTTTTTAATCAATAGCTTGCCTTCAAAGCTGGATTGCACTGATCGGAGTATTTCAATATTTTTAGTATAAGCTACCAACATTTTTTTTTTAAATTTGACTTTCTTTTCATGTTTTATGTTATAAATACTCAAACATATTTTCCAAAAAAAAATGTCACAATATTTTCGGTTGTCAAATACTTAATTGCATACTCAAATCAGTCATACAATTTAAAACTTAATTGACTTTTACGTCTGAACAGGCCACGTTTTTAAGAGGAAATTACTTAAAAAAATGTTTTTTATTCTAAAAGTTCAATTAAATTTTATAAAAAAAATTTAAACAAAATTTTTTATAACGTTTACCTCAACTTTAGGTTAAATTTTGTTTTTAGTTTTTTAGATACAACATAGGAATTTTTCTGCACACAAAGAAAAAATATCATTAAATATATTTGCGTATCCGCAAGCATAGTTTGTTCTCCGCAAAAATAATTATTATATTTATAACATTTAAATATTATTATGATCATGACAATTATGTTTCTAGTTATTTTTAACCATAATATGTTTACCGTCATCTATAAATATAGAGAACGTATAATATATTAAATTACAAGAGAAAAATATGTTTGAAAGCAATACGTTTTCTATTTTTCTCTAACTCAACCATATAGTAAATAAAGTAAGTATGAAACAAAAGCTGAGCTTTTAATGCTGCTGAACTGCATATGTCCTAGTTCGAATCAAACCCGCTGTATAACGTAATAAATAAATATAAATTAATAGAAATGAAAAACTCAATGGAATACAAAAATTTTTATGTATACAAAAAATGTATATAAAAAATTCTTATAAAAGTTTTATATATATTAAAAATTAAAAAATAAAATTTGGACCTGACCGGGGCTTGAACCCGAAAATCTGCAGTTGAAAAGCATTTTTAATATGTTCAATCTAAATGTTTCTACTGGACCATGTTTGCCTCAACCATATTTTGTGTTTGCGTGCGGCACTTTTGAGGCAAAAAAATTTATAACTTTAAGTTTCTATACATTTATTATTGACAAAATACAGCCAGCTTATGAATAATCTCTTCAAATTAATTTTTGATAACGAACCAATCACTTATTTTTTTAGTTTCCTAACTGCTGTCAACCAATCAATTAACACATTCACAATATTTTGAAAAGTCTTAAGTGCATTTGTTACCTATAAATTTAATCTTCACATAGATTTCATATAATGAACATTCATTAGTTATAATTTTATTATCTCTAATAAGATAATGACTGTATGGAACTTTTTATTGCAAATAAAGAAGTCTATACACGACAGCAGCAGGCATGCTTAACCAAGTATGTGTGTGTGATTGAATTAATAAGCTCCAGTTTCACAATATACTATCACATTTTATCAAAGGAAAATTGTTGGAAGGTCCATAATGGGTACTAACAAATTATTCGCAGCAATTATTATTGCTTTAAAAAAGCAAAAGAGAAAGCTGGGAAAAATTGTAAAGAAAAAATCTGTTTTGAAAGAAACAATGACTAAAAGTTTCGTTAACTTTACCATACGTAACACCGTCAAACTGGTACCATCATCAATATATCAAAATCTGTTTGATGTCATGAAAAATTATCATGCACAACCAAAGCCCTGGCACAAATACTTGATTGTGCTGTCGTGTATAAGCTGCTTAACATACATACATCATGGAAATGTAGAAAATATTTTTTTTACTATTTATTTAAGTACAGAGCTCTCCTTTCATTTGAGTTATTTTTCGCCAATTAAATAAATATTGGCCTTCTCTTTTGCTAAAGTACTATAAAGAAGCTGTGTAACATTATAGCGAAATTTTAGTACTTAAATAAAGAAAAAGAAAAAACCTTTTAACCAGCTTTCAATTTTCTATAATTCTCGCAAATTAAATGGCCGAACCTATTCTTTTTTTCTAACGGGTGGGGCAAAGGTTCCGCTACTTTTTTTTTGCCTACCTACCTTTTGATTGCCTATAACTTTGCTCAAAGAAAAGTTTGGTTTTCATAAAAAATTTATTTCGTCTTTACTTTTTTTTATGTTATGATTGGAAATGGTGACCCTAATTCGCTATGCAACTTTCGGCTTTTTTTAAAGACATTTTTCATGTTTCCAGCATGAATACAACACCATACAGTAGTTGATTGAGGATTCTGTATTCCCAAAACCGATTGTTCTGTTTATTGAAAATGGGCTTCATCGAAAAATTTTCCATTTCACCAGACAGCCTTAGGATTGCATTACTGAATTCAACTCGTTGATCAGGATCTCTCGATAGCAATTTTAGTACTAATTAAATTTTATACGGGCACATTTTCAATGTCTAATTAGGAACTGCGTCTCGGAATTGATGTATTTAGAGACTCTACAACACTTCGCGCACCAGAGCATCATTTACAGCGTCCGTTGTCTTCAGGTCATAAATTCGCATGTAAACGATAAATTGTGATTTTGTGAGGCACTGCACGATTAGGATAGTTTTAACGTAATTTTCTATGAGTGGCAATATTGGAACGATTATCATCAACATAGTATAAAACAAAGTCGCTTTCCCTGTCCCTATATCCTTAATCTTTAAAACTACACAATGGATTTTGATGCGGTTTTTTTTAATTGAAGAGGACGGTTTATATGTATAATCTTATAAGGTTTAACGTCACAAATCCGCCCGGCAGGTAGCGCTATAGTCAGTATCTGGCTTATTTGCCTACTACCTGTTTTTACCCGGTCTCGCACGGTTCTTTACTCTATGAGTACGATTTCTTAGTGTCAGAAGATCGAATATATAAAAATATTAAGGCAAGACAACGTTTGCCGGGTCAACTAGTTTTCAATAAATATTGTCACTATTTCTGCTCCTTATTGTGACGTATAATTATTCATAATAAAAGCTTAAAAAAAGTAATTTAAAACTATTGGAGCTTACTACCATAGATATTTGAATTGTTTAGGCAACACGAAAAAAACTTAATTTTGTAGGCTTGTGTTATCATTTAAATTTTGAATTTTTTTTAGCATTTAGAAACTACTGCACTTTAAAACATGTTCTTAATTAAAACTTGATTTAGGTATGTATTTAACTTTACAAACATTTAAAAACAAAGTATTTTGATTTAAAAAAAATACTGAAATAGAAAAAATTCCATTTATAAATCTGGCCTTAAACAAGATCAATGACTTCTTACAAATACTTGTTAGGCATACATAAAAATAAACAAACAACCAGACATACAAACAAATAAACTTTTAAACTAATAAAATATATAACTTTAGATACATTAAAAACAACTAACTAACTACGAGAATTTATTATTAAACAATTGACTGCCTAGTATAATTTGAAAAATAATAATAACATTATAATTGTGTAATAACAAAAAGACAAAAAAAAGAGCAAAACAAAATAAAAATAAAACAGACTATTTATGTGCATAGAATAAGAAAATTTTATAAAATTAAAAAAATTGTTTTTTTTTTAATTGATTGAACATGTGATCACGTGAAATTTAACCAAAATAAAATTAAAAGTGTGTGTATATATGTGTGTAAGCATTGCAAGCTATCTTAACAAACAAACACTTGAATAAAATAATTATAGACAGTCAATAAATGCAAGTACAACTTAAAGTAATTGGCAATGAAATAAAAAAACTATTTGATACTCGTAATTACGCGTATTATGTGTTGAAGAGCTTGAACTTAAAAAAAATAACAAACATTTTTTAAGTAGTTTTAATTGGATACCCTTTAGGTTACTTTATAGTTGTACTAAAATCCACTAATGAACTACTAAATGGTCATGTAGTTTTGGTGACAGGAGTTTCAAGTGCTATTTCTGTAACGCAAGCAAAATCTAAAAATTTGTTTCTCTATTCTTAAGAGTAGAATTGAGCCACTACTAAGTTCGCGTACTTGCCAAAAACAGTTTTTTATTTTTAATTTATGAAAGCAAACGAAACTTTTTCTAAGCCTTTGCTGCAATACGAAAATAAAAACGATGTCAGCAAAAGTGACACAAATAACAAGTTAAATATACATTTCCCTGTAGTAGCCAAATATTCACATCTTCACTGTCTGCATTCGTCTTAAATATCAAATTAAAAAAAATATATAAAAAAGAAATGGCAAAAAATTGATTGAAATAATTTTTTTGAATACTTATTTTTTTGTTAACCCTTAAATAAGTAATTAATTTCAGCTAAAGAAACTAAAATTAACGCAATTTAAAAAAAATCCGTTTTGGCATTTTTAAATGAATAAAAAAGAAATGCCAAGAAAGATATTTAATAGGAATGCAAAAAAATTAATTTGCAATTTTTGCAAAACATTTTTTAAACGAAAAATATTTAAATAAATATTTAATTTCAAATACAGAAAAAAAATTCTCTCTGGCATCTCTCTTGTTATAAGACTTTTGTATTTGTAGTTCTTTTACATATAAGGCATTTAAAAACCCACATTTGCATAAGACCGATTCTCTGGTTTCGTGTTTGTATGCACAAACATTACTCACATATACAGCTTAAAAATTTCCATTATAAGCAAATCTCTACCAAAAATGTGTGAATAAAGTTATTGAATTAATTGCGACAACAAGTCAATATATTCTTAAGTCGACTCAAGTGATTTTCCGCTATTAGCACAGGTTTGAATGGTCATAACTCCTGGAGGCGATACGACTTATTCATAAAGATCGTGTGCTTTACTAATGCTACAGTCACATTAAACAAATATGTTATCTATACATACGTTTATGTATTTTGAAGAAATATTCGCTTGCATTATGGTATTATTTGAATCAATTTTATGCAATAAAAGTCATGTTAAATTATAAAAATATTTGCAAAAAAGTAGTGGTTACGCTTATTTCGACAAAAATTTGTGTAATGTGACTGTAACTTAACCTTTCTTGAAAAGTTTCGCTGAAGTGTACTCCATTAAGGCCTGCATTAGCAGGCTAACTGACACACTGGTACCGGGGATTAGCATACTGGCCCATCAATCTAAAGGTCCTAGATTCGATACCTGCTTAGATTTATGGTGTGTTATGCAAAAGCAAAGAAGCTTCGTGGATTTGTTTTAAAAAAAAATATCCGAAACTATGAGCCGAACTATGAATAAAAATTCCTGGGAATTTTTTTTACTTTCACTTTTTTATCAAACTTCGTTAAATTTTTATATTTTTATTTTAAATTAGGAAAATGTGTTATATAGCCAACTTATATTTTACTTAAATATGCACTGTGCATGTGTAATAATAACAAATAGGGCAATTTTTCCAAAAACAAAAATTTCTTTGGAAAAAATTCACCAGCGTATGTATGCTGGCCTCTAATATTATTTTTATCTTTTATTTTATATACGTTTATAGGGTCAGCGTTATCTAAGGTAGTATAGAAAAGATACTTTTGTTAGTGGTAAGTAGGGCTTGCATTTTACATAATATTTATTTTTTTTATTTCTGTTTAAGCCAGTCTGAATAATTTTACAAAATAATTATACACTTTTAACTAAATACCAGATGACCACCAATTTTTAATTATAGTTTTCTACATTTTAAGCATTTTTTAAATCAATAAATAAATATTTGCCAAGTATTTGACGTCAACAAATTGTATTTATTTGATCACAATAAAACACTAAATTATTGAGTAAATAAAACTCTAAAGAAATTAAATCAATATTCGTACTAAATATTTAATAAACGAATACTAAGCTCTAGTTGCCGATCATTGAGAACAACAATATTTACTTTTAACGATAAAGGCGTCAAGTATTGAATTTTGTTTCTGTTAAATAAGGTTTGCTTATGTACACACACTTTCTTAACTATTATACATTCTTATATTGCTTATATCACATTTGATATAATATTTTTTTTGTAATTTCGTTTGAAATGGTTAATAAAGAAATAATTATTCTTAGCTAATAGTATTAGTTTAGCACAGTGCACAGTGGGTCTTTGAGCAATTTTTTATAAACTAAACAAAATAATGATTTAAGTAAAATTTTTATTTATTTGCTATTTCTAAGATTTTAGTTTTCATATAATGGAAAATTTGCAACGAGAGCTGAACAGCACATTTTTTGTGCTGCTTTAATTTTCTAAAACACAAACCCATAATCATAGTCACATTAAAGCCTGTGTTTCTTCAACAATTTTAAATCTATTAATTCTTATGAAAAAGAGTAAGCCCTTCATAAAAGCCTACTTTTTTGTGACTACGCTTACGAATCTTTATATTTTTAAGTTTTTATTTTGAAAATTTAATTTTAATAAAGTTGTTCTAGTTACCTTT
Organism: Thelaira solivaga; assembly: GCA_947397855.1. NCBI lineage: Eukaryota > Metazoa > Arthropoda > Insecta > Diptera > Tachinidae > Thelaira > Thelaira solivaga. The sequence continues at coordinate 20,625,143 of OX377613.1, forward strand.
TATTTATAGCAAGAAAGTGGAAATGATCACACCTGCAAAATAAACTATTTTTGTTGTTGTAACTTTTTTACACATTTCTGCTTTTTTACATTTTCCATGATTTCACGATTTAAAAGAAAAAGTATTACAAAGTTTATTTAATTTACGAGTAGATTGATAATTTTAAATTACGTTTTAATTGTCTTATAGAAAAAAGCTTTTCAAATTACAAAATGTCTTGGTTATCTTAAGTCAGTAATATTTGTTAAACCTTATTTTTAATTATCATGTTACTTTTTTAATGAGCACTTGAAATATAAATTTTGTTTTAATGGTATTTATTTTTTTGTTTGTTTTATTTCAAATAAAGATAATTGAAAACGCCTGCAGTCACCAGAGTTAATTTATTTTATTTGAAAACTTTTAATATTAATGGCTTGTTCAGCGATGTCACAAGAAAACATAAGCGAATGAAAGCGAACGAAAGCAAAAATATATTTTCGTACATTGTTTTTGCTTTCATTCGCTTAGGTTTTCTTGTGACATCGCTGAACAGGCTATAAATGGTAGTTTCTTTTGTATCTTTTGTTAACATAAGTGGATTGAGTGTGTGAAAATAGAACTTTCACAAAATTTCGTGGTTGTGTGCAATTTTGTACTTGAAATTTATTCATTTTGTAAATAACATCTTCATGGTTATAAAAACTGCTTTTCGAGCATAAGGTAATCCCGAAATAAACTTAAATGCACTTTTTACTGATTTATTTTAATTTGCAATTTATGGTTTCCAGAAAAAAAAAACAGTAAAAATCAAAACTAATTATTTAAATTTTCTACAATTTTTCACAATTGCACCGACACCTGCCCAACTAAATAATAAAAGACTCCTCGCAAATCTCATAAATATTGTGGGATTCATTTTATATAAGTCTTCTAGGGCCAGTATCCCACTGCCTAGGTAATTAATTCTGCTGCGTCATCCCACCGCTAGGCAAATGCATAGAATATATTCCAATGTTTCTTGTCCTTCTTGACAGAAACGATACGATACGTTATGTACCACAGCAATTTTATTTATGTTGTAATTGAATTTACAATGTCATATCAAAAGGTCAGTATTTGATGTCAATTCTGCTGAGGTTAAGAAGAATATCTGCCTTCATGAATCTGTTTAACCCAACTTAAGCCAATCAGTATACCAGAATTGTAGGTCCCGTCAAATATGATATTGCACAGTTTCTATAAGCTGAGCGTTCACTGAAGGCCATTTCAAAACGCCTGGAAAGATCAATGTTTTACACATCCTGCCTTCTCTACTCGCAAAGAAAAAATATTGTTGAGACAACCATATTCTGGTAGACATATAGTTAAATTGCATAAAACGTATTAATAATGCCTTTCAACTGCGAATTTCCAAGTTCACGTCCCGGTCTGATCCAAAAAAAATTTTATTTAAGTTTTTTTATATAAAATTTTGAAAATAAATTTTTTTCTTACATTTTTTTATAAAAATTTTTTGAATTTTTCGTCTCTATTAATTTATATTTCTTTATTACATTTTTATCTTCTTAATTTTTTTTTGACTACCAGGACTCGAACTATCGAGAAGCATTAACTCGCCACTTTACCACTTCAGCCACAAAGCTCAGTTGATTTTGAACGATTAAGTTTTTGTTTTATACTTACTTTATAAATACATATAGTTGCGGAAGATACAAAATAGAAAACAAATTTAATTTCAACCATATTCTTCTCGTTTAATTAAACATATTTTGTTTATTGTAATCACAGTATGTTTTCTATTTATGGTTTCAGTAAAAATTTTATCGAAAATAATATGATAAATTTTTACATATCTATGACGGTCAACATAATATGACTAAAATTAACTGGAATCTTATATATCGTGATCGTTTCGATGCTACAAGTTAACAATAATATGTTTGTGATGACCATATTCAACCATATTTTTTTTTGCGTGTGAAATGAAATAAACGGAGTAACTTTAAGGCAGCACTGACTGCTACTCCCTTAATTGCAATATGTAGGTGAGTGTGTCTAGTGATTATTTTCAAGGTTAATGTGGGGGACGTCTGCAATGTTCCCGTTACACTGAAATGTAATGGATATTAAGATCTCTCTCTCTCTCTCTCTCTCTTATAACTCAATTCTGTTTAAAAGAAAAACGTATATAATCTTGCTAAGTGAATGTTAAAATATAGAGTTCCTTCCTTAACATTCCAATCTGGTTGTTTTATGTATAATGAGGGCTCTATGTACATTTCCTTTCTTTAAAGAATCGGTGTTGTTAGAATTTTCAAATTGTTGTAATAAATATTATCTAGACTGCCTTGGTAGCATTTTTATTTCTCAATTTTATTTGTATACCGTTCAATGTCTTTTATAATGAAATTTTTATGTAACTGATGGGTTAAATTCCATAACAATAGAATATTTTTTGTTCAAAAATAAGTGATCAAATCCAAATTATATATTTTAATAATTTAATAATTATTTCATTAAAATTTATTAACAATTATAGTTGTTACATTACAGTTTCAATGGTTGTATATAATTTTTAAAATATCTACAAATTTTAATTTGCTTATAAAAACTATCGTTATTATTTGTTAATTAAAATTTCTTTTATTTAACAGATTTTCTTTTTAATTTTTGCATTAAAGTTTATTTTTTGTAAAGGCACTTGTTTCACTTAAATTTTTTAAATTTATTTGATTTATAGAGACTTATAACAATAAAAACCAATAGAATAAAAAAATTATTTAGTTACGAATTTAAAACTAAAAAAGTAGAAAATAAATAAATAAAATTGCGTGCTTTATACTTTTAACAAATTGCGGTTAGATTTTACTGGATTCCATTTAATTGTTCATTTTGAAAAACTCTCTAAAGACGAGAGCGCTAATTTACAACTAAAGGGTGTTTTTTATAGACGTATAGACCTTTAAGTTGGCATTACTGTTCAAGATGGCGACCGATTTAACAGCTGTCAAGTGATTTATTCTCAGTTTGGTTTGGCAATTCATCATGAATAGACTCACACGTGAACAACGCTTGCAAATAGTGCAATTTTATTTCGAAAATAATGGTTCTGTGCGGAATACGTATTTTACGAATTTTGTTTAGCGATGAAGCGCACGTCTGGTTGACTGGCTACGTTAACAAACAAAACTGCCCATTTGGAGTGAAGCTAATCCTCAAGTGTATGTCGAAACACCGTTACATTTAGAAAAACTGACTGTTTGGTGCGCTTTATGGGCTGGTGAAATCATTGGTCCGTACTTCTTCAAAAACAATGTTGGCCAGAACGTTACAGTCAATGGTGATCGGTATAGAGCCATGATTACTAACTTTTTCATTCCTGAATTGAACAACCATGATGTCCAGGAGCTGTGGTTCCAACAAGACGACGAAACATGTCACACAGCTCGTGCCACAATCGATTTGTTGAAAGACACTTTTGGTGACCGCCTAATTTCACGTTTTGGACCTGTGAATTGGCCTCCAAGATCTTGTGATTTAACACCGCTAGACTACTTGCTGTGGGGCTATGTAAAGTCATTGGTCTATGCGGATAAGCCACAACGCTTGACCATTTGGAAGCCAACATTCGCCGTGTTATTGCCGATATACGGGCACAAATGTTGGAAAAAGTCATCGAAAATTGGACGTCCAGATTGGACTACATCCGAGCTAGCCGTGGCGGTCATATGCCAGAAATCATATTTAAAATGTAATGCCACAAGATTATCTTTCGGATAAATAAAATTCATGTCAATCGAATAATCCATCGTTGTTTTATTGCAATTTAAAGTTCTATACGTCTATAAAAACACCCTTTACAATTACAACCACAAGGCAGAAAACCTTTATAGAGAAGGAATATTCCAGTAAAAGTTAGTTTCAGAGATTAAAAAAAAAGAACATAAAAGTAAATATTCACTTAAATGAATGAATGCAAATAAAATTCATTTGGCAAAGCTAAAACGGGTAAAAGGTAGTACCACACTAGAGAACCTACTTGAGGCCATTTTCTTCTCTAATGTAGCCAGACTTAAAAGCAAAGAAAACTAAATCACAAGATTTGTTATAAGTCTTGGATAGGATTTGGTGGGTATTTTTAGATCGCGCTGACGTTATGGCCTATAACGGTAATAATAAAATAAAGAAAAAAAAGTAAACATGTTGTTTAGAGTAGCTTCTTACGAATATCAAATTAAAATGTTATGATATGGCGAATGTTGGGGAACTAGGAAGTTTCAATTCTTGTTTATTCCGTTTCTCTATCCATTAACTTTCTATTTTGTTGCAACCAAGAACCAAAATTAAATTAAATGCATCTAAAATTTATTAAATGAAATAAAATATGATAGAATAAAATAATTTAGTTCTTTTTCTAAACGGTCCATAGGAAATGATATGGAATGCATAAAATTAAATAAAATTAATTCTGCTCCTTTCCCTGGCCTATTATCGATTCACTGTACTTTATTCCGCTACGATTTCCCATCGTTTCCATTTTGTTTCAAGGAAAAAATTTTATGGAATGCACATGAAATGTACAAAACGGAATGATATAAAATTGAATAACATAAAATCCAATAGTCCATTTTGTTTCAGTCTAAAAGAAATTAAATGTAACAAATGAAAAAATAGAATTGTGTAAATTAATATAGAAATTTTCTTCCATTTAAAAGAAAATGAATGCATATTTATAAGGTATTAAAAGGAATGAAAAAGAAGTAAGCAAAATTGAATAAAAAAAGGACACATTTTCTAGAAGGCTTCTTTAAAGCCTTTGTTAGCACAAGGTCAAAGCAGATTCGAACCTGCGACTCTGCGGACTTAATCGTTTTTATTTACAGGCATTTAGCCTGTAAACATTTTCGAACTACTAGGTACTAAATGGACAAATTCTAGAGATTTTTTTTTATATTTTTTTTTTGTTTGGCAAAGTTCTATGGGAGCAAAACTAATTAAAATCTTCAATAGTAAAATTGGGCTCAAAATTAAATTGATTTAAAATTATACATTTCCTCGACATCTCGTGCATCGATTACGAAACAATCTTTAAAAATGGAGGGTCTACGCGTTGTTGAAAAGGCTTTAAAATGTAAAAGTTTTCATAAAATGTAAATAAAATTAAATTTTTTTATTTAAAATTGTTTTTATAGAAGTGTCCCATTCATGTGATGCAAATGTTGAAGGCATTTTTTACTTGATTTGCGAAATTTGTTATAAAAATTTAAACACTTTTAAGTAGATATAAAAATTAAGTTCGAAGCATTTTTTTATTAGGGAGTTCTATTCATGTGGCAATCAGTGTATATATATTTTTTTTGGATAAGTCTTGATATATGTTTTTAAGACAATTTGGTCCAGTATTTCCAGTAATTATGGAAGCCAACAATTTATTTTCAATATTAAATAGTTAAGCTATACAATTAACCCTGAGTTCCATACTCAGCTGGAAGCTGAATACTAAATTCCCATATTCCATATCGAGCAACTATTACAGAAATAAACCTTAAGTTTAAATAAATTTTATTTAATATTAAATGCAACAATTTGGTCCCTTTCTTATTCTATTAAATTCTATTTATTACACCGTACTAGTTATACCTAATGTTCATATAGTATTTAAATTATTTCTCATTAGTTTGTGATTGTGCGACTTTATTTTAATTTTTAACTTTTAACATTTAGAATAATGAATATTTATTATTACTTTAGTTCATATTTATTAAAGATACAAAATCGTGCGTGATTAATTCAGCAACGAGCACATGTGGCATTAAACAAAGTCACCATCAGCAAGCGCAACTCTAATTTTTATTTGTGTCAATTTTAAATTATTTCTAACAAATTGTTTTGTTTTAACCCTGCGATACTAATGTAAGTAAAATTTACGTGTATTTTATTTTTAACTAATTTACTAAATTTCACAAGTGCTTCCAACAATTGTTTTAAAATAAACGAAAAAATCAAAAAGAAAACATTTTTAGTCACTAAATTTTAATGTACGGCTTTTGTATTCACGTATTATAAAATAATGTCAGTATCACTCAGGGTTAAAGCATTCAATACTCTTTATATAAAAATGAAAATATTTATGAAAAATAATTTAAAAAGATTTTATTAGAATTTGTTTGTTCTTTATCATTTGATTTTGCTCTATTGAAAATTCTGACTTATAATAGATGCCGTAAAGATTTTTCTCAGTGCGCTCAAAATGTGAATAAACATAACAACTCTAAAATAACACTGGTCAACAAAATTTTGTAACAAGAAAGGTACTTACCAATTTGGAATTACCTAAATACCCTCATTTTATCACCGTATTTATTTTGATTCCATAAGTTCTAGTTTTCGTGTTACAGCTACTACTCGTAAAATTTAAAATTAACCATTTTTGTTCCACTTTTGCATTCAGAGATTTTATTTATGTGAATAGTATAGTGTTTTTTTTTATTTATTGAGTTCAGCGACTGTTAAATAATGTCAAGAAAGTGCAAAAATGATCCTGACAGGTTTTGTTATATTTGTGGTAACATTACTTTTAAAACTCAGCGAAGGAATTTGACACCATTAGTGACTAAGCTATATGAACAGTATTTTGGCTTTGCCGTCGGACAGCAAGACAAAGCGTGGGTTCCACACATCTGCTGTGTTACATGTGTGGGTCTTCTTACTGGATGGGCGAGGAGATCTCGATCTATGCCATTTGCAATCCCCGTAATTTGGACAGAACCAACGAATCACTCATCTGATTGTTATTTTTGTGTTACTGATACGAAAGGTATCACAATTAAAATAAAAAATAAAATAACATATCCTGACCTGCCATCTGCTAAAAGACCAATCCCTCATAGTGAGGAACTACCTGTACCAGAACCACCAGAAAGTTATGGACAGGAGTGGTGACGGCTTTTTATATTTGAAGGAAAAGTTTCCTAAATTGAGTGAGGCAAAAATTAAAGAGGGCATATTTGTTGGCCCACAAATCAGACAATTGATGAAAGACGACATATTTAAAGAAAAACTCAGTGATTTGGAAAAATCTGCTTGGGAATCTTTCATGAAAGTAACTTTCAATTTTCTAGGAAATCACCTATCAAATGATTATAAAACTATTGTCGCGGAGCTGCTATCTGCTTATAAGGCTTTGGGTTGTAATATGTCATTGAAAATACACTTCCTTCATTCACATTTAGACTTTTTTCCTGAAAATTTGGGCGCCGTCAGCGATGAACATGGTGAAAGATTCCACCAAGACATTTCTACCATGGAAAAACGATACCAGGGCAAGTGGAGTCCACGTATGCTAGCGGATTACTGTTGGACATTACAACGAGATGTACCTGAAGCAAAATACAGCAGAAAATCATAAAATTTTATTTAAATTAATACTGTAACATAATAAAATAACTTACTTTTGTTAACAAAATCTCAAATTTTCTAAATTTATATAACATCTAATTACAAAAAAACTATTCGTATTGGAAGCATTCTAATTTTATTTATATTATCCATATCCTTGTCCTAAACATAGCAAGACAAAAGTTTTCATGTTACACACAAAAAGTTTTTTTTGTCGACCAGTGTAATTTGTGACGTCAAATGTACAGGTTAAGGCAAAATTATTAAGCCCATAATTTTCTTACAAATAAAAAATAAAAGTTGCTTTGAAATGGAAAAAAACGGCTCTTTCACAAAATTTATGGCAGAAGTATTAGAAAATTTTGTTTTTGAAACAGAAAAAAATTAAAAATATTAGTCTATCTGCTGTATCCCCTGTAATTGTTGTGTTGAAGGAGACCTTGCTGGATCTTACTGGACAGCTTTTAACTAGCAATAACCGTCAAGAGAGAGAGAGACAGAGAGAGAGAGAGAGAGAGATAGAAAGAGATGCAGACATAATACCCTATAATCAATTCAACTAAATTTAAGCTAAGTATATATTCCTCAACTAGATTACTTTTAATGGACTAGCCAGCTAACTGTAAGAAAATGACTCACAACCTTAGCAGCAGTCTGCCATAGCACTTTCAATTTTATATAATTAATTGATTTGTTATTTACAAGTGCATGACAAAGATTTGCATTCAGAACAGTTAAATTAAAAACATTAGCGGAATTCCTGCTTCAGTGTAAAATTGTAAAAATAAAATTTTTTTACACACAACAACAAGATCGTACTAACGGGTGGCCCAAATGAAAGCTATTGAGCGTAATGTAGTCGTTGTTGAGGGTCTTGCGGTAGAAGCTGTTGCAAAATTTGGACTTTGTATGGATACATCTTAAGATTCAGCTTTAAAATTCTCTGTAATGTTGTTCTGGGTATACCCAATTGGCCGGAACGGCAACGAGTTGAGACAGATGGATCATTTTGCAACACTCTGCTGCACAGCTTCCACGTTGTCTTCAGTACGAATATTTCGATGAACACCTCTTCCTGGACGGTCGGCAACTGAACCCAGTTCTTCAAAACGGCGAACTAAGCTTGTAGTCATGGAAGATGTGGGCGCTGATCTTACGTTAAAAAAAAACGGCGATAATTTTGCTGCGTCAAAACAATTGATTGTTGAGAAGAATAATAAAAATCGATAATTTTAATGCGTTGTTGTGGACATTTTAAATTTCCAAGAGTTCAGTTATAATCTGCAAAAAGAAAAAATAAATTATGTTAAAAAATTAAAAAGTTATTTGTGTTTCACATCAGCTGGTCTTATTTGGGCCACCCTGTATTTTTGAAAACACTTCGCAAACACAATATGAAAACCTCATGTAAATAAGTTCTACAACTGTATAAGTGTGAAAACAAGTATTAAAACAGCTGTTGCTAAATGATGACAACTTTTAGTTTTGAGATAAAACGCGTTTAAAGTGCTGAAAACAAGCTTACCTGGTTGAAAAACATTTTATTTGGTTACAATTATAACAAAAAAGTCGATCACGCCTTGTAGTTAAAATTTTCCTTAAATAAACATTAATTGAATGCCGTGTAGATTTGTGGAAAGCGCGCTAAACTGTCAATCTGGAAGTTGTAGGTACGATTCCTGCCTATACTCTGTTAGCAAGTGGTCAAAGGCATCCATGCTCGTTAAAAAAATTAATCTTAGAATTAATTATTAATACTAAATAATAAATAAATAAACATTAATTGTAAAAATACTTGGAAGTGTGAAATCCGTTATTATTTAATGTATGTACGTACTGGCTTGTTTATATAGATGTGTTTACAACTGTACTGCATTCAATTCTTTTTAATAATTATTGAAATGCAGATGTTAGATGTGTTTTTATTTTTCTTCAAACCGGTTACATTTTCAAATACTTTTTCATACCGTTATCACTTATGAAGAATTTGTTTTACTTTTATTGTATTCAAATTCTTTTAACTATTTATTTTATTAATCTTGAATTTGTCTAGTTGTTTTTCTTGAATTGAATCAAGGTAAACAAGGTTAAGGTTGTGGGAATAAACATGTGGGTTTTTTTTTGTAAGAAGTTAAAAAATATTATTGTGAACATAAAATTACTTGTTTGTTTTCATTTCATTGTATTAATAACTCTTTGAACTATGCTACAAGCTGATGTGTAACACTGGTCAACACTGAAAAATGTACCACATCGTTTGTATTAATTAGAGGGCTTTCACAATTTCGCAACTCTTGTGTTTGTAGATGATCGGGTTGAGGGGAAAAAGTTTTTACTTTTTCAGTACACACTTGCCCGTACTCGGCAATTCGTTTTGTTCTTTCATTATTTGTATGTATGTGTGTGTATGTTTCAGGAATTTGTTTATATTATGTGGGAGAAAAGTCCCGCTTTCACTTTGATTGCTCGCCATCTTGGTTTTGTAAACGTGAAAATTTAATTTTGGATAAATATACATCATCACAACGAGCAGAAATAGGAAAAATATTTATTGAAAATAATCGTTCCATTTTTCATCTAAATTGATAATGAGCGATGAAGCCCATTTTCTTCTCAGTGGCCAAGTCAATAAACAGAATTGTCGGTTTTGGGGAACAGAGAATCTTCAATTAATCCATGAAACATCATTGCATCCACTAAACACAACTGTATAGCATTCATGCTGAAATATCATTGGTCCCAATTTTTTTGAAAATGACCAAGGTGTTATAGTTACTGTTACTGCTGAAAGGTGCCAAGACATTTTTCGAAATTTTCTTGTGCCTGAAATGGAAGAACAAGAACTTGAGAACATGTGGTTTCAGAAAAATGGGGCCCTAGCCCACACAACTCCTTCAACAATTCGATTATTGTATGACGTTTTTCATAAACACTAATTTTGCGAAGTGGGGATTTACCATGGCCAGCCAGATCTCCGGATTTAACAGCAGGGGTTTTTTAAATCAAAAATTTTTGTGAATAAGCTACAAACGATTAACCATCTTAAAGACAATATTCGTCACGAAATTGAAGAAATTCAGCCTGAGATGTTGCAGGATGTCATGAAAAATGCCTTAAAAAGAGTCAAAAGTTGCATAATGAATCGCGGTCACGATTTAACCGATATAATTTTCCAATCATAACGAAAAAAAAAAAAATTTTAAAACCAAATAAAATTTTTATGAAAACCAAACTTACTTATATTTTCTTTGAGCAAAGTTATAGGTAATCAACCCTACCCCTTGTTTTTTAGCAGCTCTAGCTTACAAAATTTCTAAGCTAGAGCTGCTACACAAATACCAGTGAATTTTTTTAAATAATGACACCAAACTATATCAAATATTATAGTAATGTATGTATTTGTAAAATTGTATGAAGTGGACATTTGTTGGCCTGTGTAATCAGTCAGGTGTAGAAAAAAATAAAGCAAAGGTTTAAGTGGTTTTATTAATTTGTTCCACTCTCAATTAGTTTATTAGGTTTTATATGTAAAACCATGTGCGTTTGGACTTGGCAAGCTACTGCTCATTCCATTTGCCAGTTACACAAACGTTATTCTAAATAAAATTTTAATTAAAAAAAAAAAAAAGAAAACAATATAATCATTTCCTCAATTCAAATAAATTTTACGTGTGTGTTAAATAAAACGTTATTATTAATTAATGAAATTATATTTAATAATAATTTTTTTTATTATAAAAACCTTTCATTAATCACAAAATTAAAAAAAAATTGTATCTAATGCTTTATATATAAAACAATATTTTGTTTTTGTTTATTTATGAAAGTTTTAGTTCAAACTATTTTTATACCCTTCACTGTAAGTAAGAAGGCTACATATAACTTTGTGATTCCGATTGTAATTTCTACACCGTGCATGACACATCCTATAAAGTATATATATTCTGGATCCTTATAAGTAGCGGAGTCGATTTAGCGATTTCCGTCCGATTATCTGTCCGTGTGTATGTTGAAATCAACTTTCTGAAGTCCCTAGACAACATACAGAAAAGCTTATTATACCAATCTGTGGGATATTTTTGTCAAATTATTACTATTTAAATTCGGCTAGGTCAGTTCAAAAATGGCGGAGCTGTGAGTCAAAAAACCGCAACTATCTCTATTTTTGACCATATTTTGTCTAAACCACGAAACGGACAAAAACACGTGTTGTGTAGTTTTGTTTAAAATAATAGTCGTAATACCTGTACAAAAAATGAGAGCAATAGGTTTACAAATACCCGAGGAATGTGAAAAATACAACCGCAATTTTAGATTTTCTCTCATTTCTGCTTTGTTTTTTTTTGCGTATTTATTTAACTTAAAAAAATAGGACATAGCTTTTTTCTGCATCACATTAATAGTATCCGCACCAAAACTCAGCTGGATCGGTCCATAAATAGCGGAGCTATTAGTCAAAAATGGCAACTACCTCTTTTTTTTACCATTTTTGGTGTAGTTTTTGTTTAAAAAACAAATCGGACAAAAAACGTCGTACCCAGTTTTAACACAAATAACAGTCGTAATGTTTGCGCAAAAAATTAAAAATATCGGTTAACAAATGGACAAAAAAATCACAAATACAACCGAAATCTTAGATTTTCATTAATATCTCTCTTTGGGGGTGAATTGGTTTTTCGACAATCACTCTTGGATTATCATTTGAACAAATGCGGCAATTCTGCTTATTGACGAATCCACCGAGGTGAAAGGGTGCCTCACCACTGAAGATGATTTTCTTCCAAAATTGATTTTCATTTTCATAATAAGCCTGAATTACTTTAACGCGTTGCTCGATTGTGTGTCTTTCCACGATTCAAATTGAGTTAGTCTGAAATTGAGAAATGTCAAATGAAATGCAAAAAACAACTTCACGTTTAGATGTGGTTTACATTCAACATCGGCCCTTCAAATTTTTTCACACTTTATAAAGGCAAAGATAGCAATGTTCGTAGTGCAAAAGCAAAAACCAAAGATGGATTTTTCATACGACCCGTAGCAAAACTTGCAACACTTGATCCTCAGATAATTAGATTGATAAAAATATATTATAAATCCTTTTAACGAGGGGGAGAAATATTAATAAAACTACTTTAATATATTGTACTTGTTATAATTTTATATCTTTCGATATATCTTTGATTAATAAAAAAAATTAGAAATATAAATGGCAGAATTGATTTGGAATTGTGGGGAAAAAAAGCTATGTAAAAGAAAATTAAAATTTTGAAACTTTTAATAAAATAAATTAAACTATCATTATTAAAGGGCTTTTTTTCCTTAACAATATCATTACTCTTCTGATGGATTTTTATCAATCCAAATTACAAAAATAAAAAAGGAATTTAATCTGTAGGTTCTAAACTTTTTGGAAGTGTTTTAACATTGTCTGAAAAATTCTGAGTTTTTATTTTATGATGCAAAACGGAAACTGCCTAAATCTTTAAGAACAACATACTCCATTCCCCATTTTGCCAAAGTACCATTCATGATTTTAAAAACTTAGCAAGTTATGACAAAGAAGATAACCAGTTCTACTAAAAAGTGCCCGAAAAGAGGCAGTAGTAGAACTGCTTACCTTTTTGGTCATAACTTGCTTACTTTTCTAGATATCGACTTGATTTCTACTGTGTTGGATAGAGAACCGTATTGGCTTTAATTCGAATTATGCTTTTTGCAGATAGAACAAAAAAATATTTTTCGCCAAAAAAAAAAAAAAAAACCATGGACTACCCCCTTTGCTTTTTTTGAAAAAATGATAAAAAAAATTTTCTTGCACTATCCTCCAGAAAAAAAATTCATATTAAGGCCAATATGGTTAGCTATCAAACGCAAAAGAAATCAAGTCGAAATATTGAAAACTTAGCAAGTTATGACCAAAAACGTAACCAGCTCTATTAAAAAGTGGCCGGAAAGAGGCAGTAGTAGAACTGCTTACCTTTTTGGTCATAACTTGCTTACTTTTCTAGATATCGACTTGATTTCTATAGCGTTGGATTTATAGCCGTATTGGCTTTAATTTAAATATTGTTTTTGCATATAGTGCGACAAATATATTTTTCGCCAAAAAAAAAACCATGGACTACCCCCTTTGCTTTTTTTGAAAAAATTATAAAAAAGTTTTCTTGCACTATCCTCCAGAAAAAAATTTCTAGCTAAGGCCAATACGGTTAGCTATCAAACGCAAAAGAAATCAAGTCGAAATATTGAAAACTTAGCAAGTTATGACCAAAAACGTAACCAGCTCTACTAAAAAGTGGCCGGAAAGAGGCAGTAGTAGAACTGCTTACCTTTTTGGTCATAACTTGCTTACTTTTCTAGATATCGACTTGATTTCTATAGCGTTGGATTTATAACCGTATCGGCTTTAATTTAAATATTGTTTTTGCAGATAGTGCGACAAATATATTTTTCGCCAAAAAAAAACCATGGACTACCCCCTTTGCTTTTTTTGAAAAAATTATAAAAAAGTTTTCTTGCACTATCCTCCAGAAAAAAATTTCTAATTAAGGCCAATACGGTTAGCTATCAAACGCAAAAGAAATCAAGTCGAAATATTGAAAACTTAGCAAGTTATGACCAAAAACGTAACCAGCTCTACTAAAAAGTGGCCGGAAAGAGGCAGTAGTAGAACTGCTTACCTTTTTGGTCATAACTTGCTTACTTTTCTAGATATCGACTTGATTTCTATAGCGTTGGATTTATAACCGTATTGGCCTTAATTTAAATATTGTTTTTGCAGATAGTGCGACAAATATATTTTTCGCCAAAAAAAACCATGGACTACCCCCTTTGCTTTTTTTGAAAAAATTATAAAAAAGTTTTCTTGCACTATCCTCCAGAAAAAAATTTCTAATTAAGGCCAATACGGTTAGCTATCCAACGCAAAAGAAATCAAGTCGAAATATTGAAAACTTAGCAAGTTATGACCAAAAACGTAACCAGCTCTACTAAAAAGTGGCCGGAAAGAGGCAGTAGTAGAACTGCTTACCTTTTTGGTCATAACTTGCTTACTTTTCTAGATATCGACTTGATTTCTATAGCGTTGGATTTATAACCGTATTGGCTTCAATTTAAATATTGTTTTTTGCAGATAGTGCGACAAATATATTTTTCGCCAAAAAAAACCATGGACTACCCCCTTTGCTTTTTTTGAAAAAATTATAAAAAAGTTTTCTTGCACTATCCTCCAGAAAAAACTTTCATATTAAGGCCAATATGGTTAGCTATCAAACGCAAAAGAAATCAAGTCGAAATATTGAAAACTTAGCAAGTTATGACCAAAAACGTAACCAGTTCTACTAAAAAGTGGCCGGAAAGAGGCAGTAGTAGAACTGCTTACCTTTTTGGTCATAACTTGCTTACTTTTCTAGATATCGACTTGATTTCTATAGCGTTGGATTTATAACCGTATTGGCCTTAATTTAAATATTGTTTTTGCAGATAGTGCGACAAATATATTTTTCGCCAAAAAAAAACCATGGACTACCCCCTTTGCTTTTTTTGAAAAAATTATAAAAAAATTTTCTTGCACTATCCTCCAGAAAAAAATTTCCAATTAAGGCCAATACGGTTAGCTATCAAACGCAAAAGAAATCAAGTCGAAATATTGAAAACTTAGCAAGTTATGACCAAAAACGTAACCAGCTCTACTAAAAAGTGGCCGGAAAGAGGCAGTAGTAGAACTGCTTACCTTTTTGGTCATAACTTGCTTACTTTTCTAGATATCGACTTGATTTCTATAGCGTTGGATTTATAACCGTATTGGCTTCAATGTAAATATTGTTTTTTGCAGATAGTGCGACAAATATATTTTTCGCCAAAAAAAACCATGGACTACCCCCTTTGCTTTTTTTGAAAAAATTATAAAAAAGTTTTCTTGCACTATCCTCCAGAAAAAACTTTCATATTAAGGCCAATATGGTTAGCTATCAAACGCAAAAGAAATCAAGTCGAAATATTGAAAACTTAGCAAGTTATGACCAAAAACGTAACCAGTTCTACTAAAAAGTGGCCAGAAAGAGGCAGTAGTAGAACTGCTTACCTTTTTGGTCATAACTTGCTTACTTTTCTAGATATCGACTTGATTTCTATAGCGTTGGATTTATAACCGTATTGGCCTTAATTTAAATATTGTTTTTGCAGATAGTGCGACAAATATATTTTTCGCCAAAAAAAAACCATGGACTACCCCCTTTGCTTTTTTTGAAAAAATTATAAAAAAGTTTTCTTGCACTATCCTCCAGAAAAAACTTTCATATTAAGGCCAATATGGTTAGCTATCAAACGCAAAAGAAATCAAGTCGAAATATTGAAAACTTAGCAAGTTATGACCAAAAACGTAACCAGTTCTACTAAAAAGTGGCCGGAAAGAGGCAGTAGTAGAACTGCTTACCTTTTTGGTCATAACTTGCTTACTTTTCTAGATATCGACTTGATTTCTATAGCGTTGGATTTATAACCGTATTGGCCTTAATTTAAATATTGTTTTTGCAGATAGTGCGACAAATATATTTTTCGCCAAAAAAAAACCATGGACTACCCCCTTTGCTTTTTTTGAAAAAATTATAAAAAAATTTTCTTGCACTATCCTCCAGAAAAAAATTTCCAATTAAGGCCAATACGGTTAGCTATCAAACGCAAAAGAAATCAAGTCGAAATATTGAAAACTTAGCAAGTTATGACCAAAAACGTAACCAGCTCTACTAAAAAGTGGCCGGAAAGAGGCAGTAGTAGAACTGCTTACCTTTTTGGTCATAACTTGCTTACTTTTCTAGATATCGACTTGATTTCTATAGCGTTGGATTTATAACCGTATTGGCTTCAATTTAAATATTGTTTTTTGCAGATAGTGCGACAAATATATTTTTCGCCAAAAAAAACCATGGACTACCCCCTTTGCTTTTTTTGAAAAAATTATAAAAAAGTTTTCTTGCACTATCCTCCAGAAAAAACTTTCATATTAAGGCCAATATGGTTAGCTATCAAACGCAAAAGAAATCAAGTCGAAATATTGAAAACTTAGCAAGTTATGACCAAAAACGTAACCAGTTCTACTAAAAAGTGGCCGGAAAGAGGCAGTAGTAGAACTGCTTACCTTTTTGGTCATAACTTGCTTACTTTTCTAGATATCGACTTGATTTCTATAGCGTTGGATTTATAACCGTATTGGCCTTAATTTAAATATTGTTTTTGCAGATAGTGCGACAAATATATTTTTCGCCAAAAAAAAACCATGGACTACCCCCTTTGCTTTTTTTGAAAAAATTATAAAAAAATTTTCTTGCACTATCCTCCAGAAAAAAATTTCCAATTAAGGCCAATACGGTTAGCTATCAAACGCAAAAGAAATCAAGTCGAAATATTGAAAACTTAGCAAGTTATGACCAAAAACGTAACCAGTTCTACTAAAAAGTGGCCGGAAAGAGGCAGTAGTAGAACTGCTTACCCTTTTGGTCATAACTTGCTTACTTTTCTAGATATCGACTTGATTTCTATAGCGTTGGATTTATAACCGTATCGGCTTTAATTTAAATATTGTTTTTGCAGATAGTGCGACAAATATATTTTTCGCCAAAAAAAAAACCATGGACTACCCCCTTTGCTTTTTTTGAAAAAATTATAAAAAAGTTTTCTTGCACTATCCTCCAGAAAAAACTTTCATATTAAGGCCAATATGGTTAGCTATCAAACGCAAAAGAAATCAAGTCGAAATATTGAAAACTTAGCAAGTTATGACCAAAAACGTAACCAGCTCTACTAAAAAGTGGCCGGAAAGAGGCAGTAGTAGAACTGCTTACCTTTTTGGTCATAACTTGCTTACTTTTCTAGATATCGACTTGATTTCTATAGCGTTGGATTTATAACCGTATTGGCCTTAATTTCAATATTGTTTTTGCAGATAGTGCGACAAATATATTTTTCGCCAAAAAAAAAACCATGGACTACCCCCTTTGCTTTTTTTGAAAAAATTATAAAAAAAATTTTCTTGCACTATCCTCCAGAAAAAAATTTCCAATTAAGGCCAATACGGTTAGCTATCAAACGCAAAAGAAATCAAGTCGAAATATTGAAAACTTAGCAAGTTATGACCAAAAACGTAACCAGCTCTACTAAAAAGTGGCCGGAAAGAGGCAGTAGTAGAACTGCTTACCTTTTTGGTCATAACTTGCTTACTTTTCTAGATATCGACTTGATTTCTATAGCGTTGGATTTATAACCGTATTGGCCTTAATTTAAATATTGTTTTTGCAGATAGTGCGACAAATATATTTTTCGCCAAAAAAAAACCATGGACTACCCCCTTTGCTTTTTTTGAAAAAATTATAAAAAAATTTTCTTGCACTATCCTCCAGAAAAAAATTTCCAATTAAGGCCAATACGGTTAGCTATCAAACGCAAAAGAAATCAAGTCGAAATATTGAAAACTTAGCAAGTTATGACCAAAAACGTAACCAGTTCTACTAAAAAGTGGCCGGAAAGAGGCAGTAGTAGAACTGCTTACCCTTTTGGTCATAACTTGCTTACTTTTCTAGATATCGACTTGATTTCTATAGCGTTGGATTTATAACCGTATCGGCTTTAATTTAAATATTGTTTTTGCAGATAGTGCGACAAATATATTTTTCGCCAAAAAAAAAACCATGGACTACCCCCTTTGCTTTTTTTGAAAAAATTATAAAAAAGTTTTCTTGCACTATCCTCCAGAAAATAATTTCAAATTAAGGCCAATACGGTTAGCTATCAAACGCAAAAGAAATCAAGTCGAAATATTGAAAACTTAGCAAGTTATGACCAAAAACGTAACCAGCTCTACTAAAAAGTGGCCGGAAAGAGGCAGTAGTAGAACTGCTTACCTTTTTAGTCATAACTTGCTTACTTTTCTAGATATCGACTTGATTTCTATAGCGTTGGATTTATAACCGTATTGGCTTCAATTTAAATATTGTTTTTTGCAGATAGTGCGACAAATATATTTTTCGCCAAAAAAAACCATGGACTACCCCCTTTGCTTTTTTTGAAAAAATTATAAAAAAGTTTTCTTGCACTATCCTCCAGAAAAAACTTTCATATTAAGGCCAATATGGTTAGCTATCAAACGCAAAAGAAATCAAGTCGAAATATTGAAAACTTAGCAAGTTATGACCAAAAACGTAACCAGTTCTACTAAAAAGTGGCCGGAAAGAGGCAGTAGTAGAACTGCTTACCTTTTTAGTCATAACTTGCTTACTTTTCTAGATATCGACTTGATTTCTATAGCGTTGGATTTATAACCGTATTGGCCTTAATTTAAATATTGTTTTTGCAGATAGTGCGACAAATATATTTTTCGCCAAAAAAAAACCATGGACTACCCCCTTTGCTTTTTTTGAAAAAATTATAAAAAAGTTTTCTTGCACTATCCTCCAGAAAAAAATTTTTAGCTAAGGCCAATACGGTTAGCTATCAAACGCAAAAGAAATCAAGTCGAAATATTGAAAACTTAGCAAGTTATGACCAAAAACGTAACCAGCTCTACTAAAAAGTGGCCGGAAAGAGGCAGTAGTAGAACTGCTTACCTTTTTGGTCATAACTTGCTTACTTTTCTAGATATCGACTTGATTTCTATAGCGTTGGATTTATAACCGTATCGACTTTAATTTAAATATTGTTTTTGCAGATAGTGCGACAAATATATTTTTCGCCAAAAAAAAACCATGGACTACCCCCTTTGCTTTTTTTTAAAAAATTATAAAAAAATTTTCTTGCACTATCCTCCAGAAAAAAATTTCTAATTAAGGCCAATACGGTTAACTATCAAACGCAAAAGAAATCAAGTCGAAATATTGAAAACTTAGCAAGTTATGACCAAAAACGTAACCAGCTCTACTAAAAAGTGGGCGGAAAGAGGCAGTAGTAGAACTGCTTACCTTTTTGGTCATAACTTGCTTACTTTTCTAGATATCGACTTGATTTCTATAGCGTTGGATTTATAACCGTATCGACTTTAATTTAAATATTGTTTTTGCAGATAGTGCGACAAATATATTTTTCGCCAAAAAAAAACCATGGACTACCCCCTTTGCTTTTTTTGAAAAAATTATAAAAAAGTTTTCTTGCACTATCCTCCAGAAAAAAATTTCTAATTAAGGCCAATACGGTTAGCTATCCAACGCAAAAGAAATCAAGTCGAAATATTGAAAACTTAGCAAGTTATGACCAAAAACGTAACCAGTTCTACTAAAAAGTGGCCGGAAAGAGGCAGTAGTAGAACTGCTTACCCTTTTGGTCATAACTTGCTTACTTTTCTAGATATCGACTTGATTTCTATAGCGTTGGATTTATAACCGTATCGGCTTTAATTTAAATATTGTTTTTGCAGATAGTGCGACAAATATATTTTTCGCCAAAAAAAAAACCATGGACTACCCCCTTTGCTTTTTTTGAAAAAATTATAAAAAAGTTTTCTTGCACTATCCTCCAGAAAAAATTTTTTAGCTAAGGCCAATACGGTTAGCTATCAAACGCAAAAGAAATCAAGTCGAAATATTGAAAACTTAGCAAGTTATGACCAAAAACGTAACCAGCTCTACTAAAAAGTGGCCGGAAAGAGGCAGTAGTAGAACTGCTTACCTTTTTGGTCATAACTTGCTTACTTTTCTAGATATCGACTTGATTTCTATAGCGTTGGATTTATAACCGTATCGGCTTTAATTTAAATATTGTTTTTGCAGATAGTGCGACAAATATATTTTTCGCCAAAAAAAAACCATGGACTACCCCCTTTGCTTTTTTTGAAAAAATTATAAAAAATTTTTCTTGCACTATCCTCCAGAAAAAAATTTCCAATTAAGGCCAATACGGTTAGCTATCAAACGCAAAAGAAATCAAGTCGAAATATTGAAAACTTAGCAAGTTATGACCAAAAACGTAACCAGCTCTACTAAAAAGTGGCCGGAAAGAAGCAGTAGTAGAACTGCTTACCTTTGTGGTCATAACTTGCTTACTTTTCTAGATATCGACTTGATTTCTATAGCGTTGGATTTATAACCGTATTGGCTTTAATTTAAATATTGTTTTTTGCAGATAGTGCGACAAATATATTTTTCGCCAAAAAAAACCATGGACTACCCCCTTTGCTTTTTTTGAAAAAATTATAAAAAAGTTTTCTTGCACTATCCTCCAGAAAAAACTTTCTAATTAAGGCCAATACGGTTAGCTATCAAACGCAAAAGAAATCAAGTCGAAATATTGAAAACTTAGCAAGTTATGACCAAAAACGTAACCAGCTCTACTAAAAAGTGGCCGGAAAGAGGCAGTAGTAGAACTGCTTACCTTTTTGGTCATAACTTGCTTACTTTTCTAGATATCGACTTGATTTCTATAGCGTTGGATTTATAACCGTATTAACTTTAATTTAAATATTGTTTTTGCAGATAGTGCGACAAATATATTTTTCGCTAAAAAAAAACCATGGACTACCCCCTTTGCTTTTTTTGAAAAAATTATAAAAAAGTTTTCTTGCACTATCCTCCAGAAAAAAATTTCTAATTAAGGCCAATACGGTTAGCTATCAAACGCAAAAGAAATCAAGTCGAAATATTGAAAACTTAGCAAGTTATGACCAAAAACGTAACCAGCTCTACTAAAAAGTGGCCGGAAAGAGGCAGTAGTAGAACTGCTTACCTTTTTGGTCATAACTTGCTTACTTTTCTAGATATCGACTTGATTTCTATAGCGTTGGATTTATAACCGTATTGGCTTTAATTTAAATATTGTTTTTGCAGATAGTGCGACAAATATATTTTTCGCCAAAAAAAAACCATGGACTACCCCCTTTGCTTTTTTTGAAAAAATTATAAAAAAGTTTTCTTGCACTATCCTCCAGAAAAAAATTTCTAGCTAAGGCCAATACGGTTAGCTATCCAACGCAAAAGAAATCAAGTCGAAATATTGAAAACTTAGCAAGTTATGACCAAAAACGTAACCAGCTCTACTAAAAAGTGGCCGGAAAGAGGCAGTAGTAGAACTGCTTACCTTTTTGGTCATAACTTGCTTACTTTTCTATATATCGACTTGATTTCTATAGCGTTGGATTTATAACCGTATTGGCTTTAATTTAAATATTGTTTTTGCAGATAGTGCGACAAATATATTTTTCGCCAAAAAAAAACCATGGACTACCCCCTTTGCTTTTTTTGAAAAAATTATAAAAAAATTTTCTTGCACTATCCTCCAGAAAAAAATTTCTAATTAAGGCCAATACGGTTAGCTATCAAACGCAAAAGAAATCAAGTCGAAATATTGAAAACTTAGCAAGTTATGACCAAAAACGTAACCAGCTCTACTAAAAAGTGGCCGGAAAGAGGCAGTAGTAGAACTGCTTACCTTTTTGGTCATAACTTGCTTACTTTTCTAGATATCGACTTGATTTCTATAGCGTTGGATTTATAACCGTATTAACTTTAATTTAAATATTGTTTTTGCAGATAGTGCGACAAATATATTTTTCGCTAAAAAAAAACCATGGACTACCCCCTTTGCTTTTTTTGAAAAAATTATAAAAAAGTTTTCTTGCACTATCCTCCAGAAAAAAATTTCTAGCTAAGGCCAATACGGTTAGCTATCAAACGCAAAAGAAATCAAGTCGAAATATTGAAAACTTAGCAAGTTATGACCAAAAACGTAACCAGCTCTACTAAAAAGTGGCCGGAAAGAGGCAGTAGTAGAACTGCTTACCTTTTTGGTCATAACTTGCTTACTTTTCTAGATATCGACTTGATTTCTATAGCGTTGGATTTATAACCGTATTGGCTTTAATTTAAATATTGTTTTTGCAGATAGTGCGACAAATATATTTTTCGCCAAAAAAAAACCATGGACTACCCCCTTTGCTTTTTTTGAA
Source organism: Thelaira solivaga (assembly GCA_947397855.1). NCBI lineage: Eukaryota > Metazoa > Arthropoda > Insecta > Diptera > Tachinidae > Thelaira > Thelaira solivaga. The sequence goes on from OX377613.1 coordinate 20,647,446, forward strand.
AAAATTATAAAAAAATTTTCTTGCACTATCCTCCAGAAAAAAATTTCTAATTAAGGCCAATACGGTTAGCTATCAAACGCAAAAGAAATCAAGTCGAAATATTGAAAACTTAGCAAGTTATGACCAAAAACGTAACCAGCTCTACTAAAAAGTGGCCGGAAAGAGGCAGTAGTAGAACTGCTTACCTTTTTGGTCATAACTTGCTTACTTTTCTAGATATCGACTTGATTTCTATAGCGTTGGATTTATAACCGTATTGGCTTTAATTTAAATATTGTTTTTGCAGATAGTGCGACAAATATATTTTTCGCTAAAAAAAAACCATGGACTACCCCCTTTGCTTTTTTTGAAAAAATTATAAAAAAATTTTCTTGCACTATCCTCCAGAAAAAAATTTCTAATTAAGGCCAATACGGTTAGCTATCAAACGCAAAAGAAATCAAGTCGAAATATTGAAAACTTAGCAAGTTATGACCAAAAACGTAACCAGCTCTACTAAAAAGTGGCCGGAAAGAGGCAGTAGTAGAACTGCTTACCTTTTTGGTCATAACTTGCTTACTTTTCTAGAAATCGACTTGATTTCTATAGTGTTGGATTTATAACCGTATTGGCTTTAATTTAAATATTGTTTTTGCAGATAGTGCGACAAATATATTTTTCGCTAAAAAAAAACCATGGACTACCCCCTTTGCTTTTTTTGAAAAAATTATAAAAAAATTGTCTTGCACTATCCTCCAGAAAAAAATTTCTAATTAAGGCCAATACGGTTAGCTATCAAACGCAAAAGAAATCAAGTCGAAATATTGAAAACTTAGCAAGTTATGACCAAAAACGTAACCAGCTCTTCTAAAAAGTGGCCGGAAAGAGGCAGTAGTAGAACTGCTTACCTTTTTGGTCATAACTTGCTTACTTTTCTAGATATCGACTTGATTTCTATAGCGTTGGATTTATAACCGTATTGGCTTTAATTTAAATATTGTTTTTGCAGATAGTGCGACAAATATATTTTTCGCCAAAAAAAAAACCATGGACTACCTAACCCCTTTGCTTTTTTTGAAAAAATTATAAAAAAGTTTTCTTGCACTATCCTCCAGAAAAAAATTTCTAATTAAGGCCAATACGGTTAGCTATCCAACGCAAAAGAAATCAAGTCGAAATATTGAAAACTTAGCAAGTTATGACCAAAAACGTAACCAGCTCTACTAAAAAGTGGCCGGAAAGAGGCAGTAGTAGAACTGCTTACCTTTTTGGTCATAACTTGCTTACTTTTCTAGATATCGACTTGATTTCTATAGCGTTGGATTTATAACCGTATTGGCTTTAATTTAAATATTGTTTTTGCAGATAGTGCGACAAATATATTTTTCGCCAAAAAAAAACCATGGACTACCCCCTTTGCTTTTTTTGAAAAAATTATAAAAAAGTTTTCTTGCACTATCCTCCAGAAAAAAATTTCTAGCTAAGGCCAAAACGGTTAGCTATCAAACGCAAAAGAAATCAAGTCGAAATATTGAAAACTTAGCAAGTTATGACCAAAAACGTAACCAGCTCTACTAAAAAGTGGCCGGAAAGAGGCAGTAGTAGAACTGCTTACCTTTTTGGTCATAACTTGCTTACTTTTCTAGATATCGACTTGATTTCTATAGCGTTGGATTTATAACCGTATTGGCTTTAATTTAAATATTGTTTTTGCAGATAGTGCGACAAATATATTTTTCGCCAAAAAAAAACCATGGACTACCCCCTTTGCTTTTTTTGAAAAAATTATAAAAAAATTTTCTTGCACTATCCTCCAGAAAAAATTTCTAATTAAGGCCAATACGGTTAGCTATCAAACGCAAAAGAAATCAAGTCGAAATATTGAAAACTTAGCAAGTTATGACCAAAAACGTAACCAGCTCTTCTAAAAAGTGGCCGGAAAGAGGCAGTAGTAGAACTGCTTACCTTTTTGGTCATAACTTGCTTACTTTTCTAGATATCGACTTGATTTCTATAGCGTTGGATTTATAACCGTATTGGCTTTAATTTAAATATTGTTTTTGCAGATAGTGCGACAAATATATTTTTCGCCAAAAAAAAAACCATGGACTACCTAACCCCTTTGCTTTTTTTGAAAAAATTATAAAAAAGTTTTCTTGCACTATCCTCCAGAAAAAAATTTCTAATTAAGGCCAATACGGTTAGCTATCCAACGCAAAAGAAATCAAGTCGAAATATTGAAAACTTAGCAAGTTATGACCAAAAACGTAACCAGCTCTACTAAAAAGTGGCCGGAAAGAGGCAGTAGTAGAACTGCTTACCTTTTTGGTCATAACTTGCTTACTTTTCTAGATATCGACTTGATTTCTATAGCGTTGGATTTATAACCGTATTGGCTTTAATTTAAATATTGTTTTTGCAGATAGTGCGACAAATATATTTTTCGCCAAAAAAAAACCATGGACTACCCCCTTTGCTTTTTTTGAAAAAATTATAAAAAAATTTTCTTGCACTATCCTCCAGAAAAAAATTTCTAATTAAGGCCAATACGGTTAGCTATCAAACGCAAAAGAAATCAAGTCGAAATATTGAAAACTTAGCAAGTTATGACCAAAAACGTAACCAGCTCTACTAAAAAGTGGCCGGAAAGAGGCAGTAGTAGAACTGCTTCCCTTTTTGGTCATAACTTGTTTACTTTTCTAGATATCGACTTGATTTCTATAGCGTTGGATTTATAACCGTATTGGCTTTAATTTAAATATTGTTTTTGCAGATAGTGCGACAAATATATTTTTCGCCAAAAAAAACCATGGACTACCCCCTTTGCTTTTTTTGAAAAAATTATAAAAAAGTTTTCTTGCACTATCCTCCAGAAAAAAATTTCTAATTAAGGCCAATACGGTTAGCTATCAAACGCAAAAGAAATCAAGTCGAAATATTGAAAACTTAGCAAGTTATGACCAAAAACGTAACCAGCTCTACTAAAAAGTGGCCGGAAAGAGGCAGTAGTAGAACTGCTTACCTTTTTGGTCATAACTTGCTTACTTTTCTAGATATCGACTTGATTTCTATAGCGTTGGATTTATAACCGTATTGGCCTTAATTTAAATATTGTTTTTGCAGATAGTGCGACAAATATATTTTTCGCCAAAAAAAACCATGGACTACCCCCTTTGCTTTTTTTGAAAAAATTATAAAAAAGTTTTCTTGCACTATCCTCCAGAAAAAAATTTCTAGCTAAGGCCAATACGGTTAGCTATCAAACGCAAAAGAAATCAAGTCGAAATATTGAAAACTTAGCAAGTTATGACCAAAAACGTAACCAGCTCTACTAAAAAGTGGCCGGAAAGAGGCAGTAGTAGAACTGCTTACCTTTTTGGTCATAACTTGCTTACTTTTCTAGATATCGACTTGATTTCTATAGCGTTGGAATTATAACCGTATTGGCCTTAATTTAAATATTGTTTTTGCAGATAGTGCGACAAATATATTTTTCGCCAAAAAAAAAAAACCATGGACTACCCCCTTTGCTTTTTTTGAAAAAATTATAAAAAAATTTTCTTGCACTATCCTCCAGAAAAGAATTTCTAGCTAAGGCCAAAACGGTTAGCTATCAAACGCAAAAGAAATCAAGTCGAAATATTGAAAACTTAGCAAGTTATGACCAAAAACGTAACCAGCTCTACTAAAAAGTGGCCGGAAAGAGGCAGTAGTAGAACTGCTTACCTTTTTGGTCATAACTTGCTTACTTTTCTAGATATCGACTTGATTTCTATAGCGTTGAAATTATAACCGTATTGGCCTTAATTTAAATATTGTTTTTGCAGATAGTGCGACAAATATATTTTTCGTAAAAAAAAACCATGGACTACCCCTTTTGCTTTTTTTGAAAAAATTATAAAAAAGTTTTCTTAAACTATCCTCCAGAAAAAAATTTCTAGCTAAGGCCAATACGGTTAGCTATCAAACGCAAAAGAAATCAAGTCGAAATATTGAAAACTTAGCAAGTTATGACCAAAAACGTAACCAGCTCTACTAAAAAGTGGCCGGAAAGAGGCAGTAGTAGAACTGCTTACCTTTTTGGTCATAACTTGCTTACTTTTCTAGATATCGACTTGATTTCTATAGTGTTGGAATTATAACCATATTGGTCTTAATTTAAATATTGTTTTTGCAGATAGTGCGACAAATATATTTTTCGCCAAAAAAAAACCATGGACTACCCCCTTTGCTTTTTTTGAAAAAATTATAAAAAAATTTTCTTGCACTATCCTCCAGAAAAGAATTTCTAGCTAAGGCCAAAACGGTTAGCTATCAAACGCAAAAGAAATCAAGTCGAAATATTGAAAACTTAGCAAGTTATGACCAAAAACGTAACCAGCTCTACTAAAAAGTGGCCGGAAAGAGGCAGTAGTAGAACTGCTTACCTTTTTGGTCATAACTTGCTTACTTTTCTAGATATCGACTTGATTTCTATAGTGTTGGAATTATAACCATATTGGTCTTAATTTAAATATTGTTTTTGCAGATAGTGCGACAAATATATTTTTCGCCAAAAAAAAAACCATGGACTACCCCCTTTGCTTTTTTTGAAAAAATTATAAAAAAGTTTTCTTGCACTATCCTCCAGAAAAGAATTTCTAGCTAAGGCCAAAACGGTTAGCTATCAAACGCAAAAGAAATCAAGTCGAAATATTGAAAACTTAGCAAGTTATGACCAAAAACGTAACCAGCTCTACTAAAAAGTGGCCGGAAAGAGGCAGTAGTAGAACTGCTTACCTTTTTGGTCATAACTTGCTTACTTTTCTAGATATCGACTTGATTTCTATAGCGTTGGATTTATAACCGTATTAGCCTTAATTTAAATATTGTTTTTGCAGATAGTGCGACAAATATATTTTTCGCAAAAAAAAAAAACCATGGACTACCCCCTTTGCTTTTTTTGAAAAAATTATAAAAAAGTTTTCTTGCACTATCATCCAGAAAAAAATTTCTAGCTAAGGCCAATACGGTTAGCTATCAAACGCAAAAGAAATCAAGTCGAAATATTGAAAACTTAGCAAGTTATGACCAAAAATGTAACCAGCTCTACTAAAAAGTGGCCGGAAAGAGGCAGTAGTAGAACTGCTTACCTTTTTGGTCATAACTTGCTTACTTTTCTAGATGTCGACTTGAGATCTATAGCGTTGGATTTATAACCGTATTGGCTTTAATTTAAATTTTGTTTTTGCAGATAGTGCGACAAATATATTTTTCGCCAAAAAAAAGCATGGACTACCCCCTTTGCTTTTTTTGAAAAAATTATAAAAAGTTTTCTTGCACTATCCTCCAGAAAACAATTTCAAATTAAGGCCAATACGGTTAGCTATCAAACGCAAAAGAAATCAAGTCGAAATATTGAAAACTTAGCAAGTTATGACCAAAAACGTAACCAGCTCTACTAAAAAGTGGCCGGAAAGAGGCAGTAGTAGAACTGCTTACCTTTTTGGTCATAACTTGCTTACTTTTCTAGATATCGACTTGATTTCTATAGCGTTGGATTTATAACCGTATTGGCCTTAATTTAAATATTGTTTTTGCAGATAGTGCGACAAATATATTTTTCGCCAAAAAAAAAAACCATGGACTACCCCCTTTGCTTTTTTTGAAAAAATTATAAAAAATTTTTCTTGCACTATCCTCCAGAAAAAAAATTCAAATTAGGGCCAATACGGTTAGCTATCAAACGCAAAAGAAATCAAGTCGAAATATTGAAAACTTAGCAAGTTATGACCAAAAACGTAACCAGCTCTACTAAAAAGTGGCCGGAAAGAGGCAGTAGTAGAACTGCTTACCTTTTTGGTCATAACTTGCTTACTTTTCTAGATATCGACTTTATTTCTATAGCGTTGGATTTATAACCGTATTGGCTTTAATTTAAATATTGTTTTTGCAGATAGTGCGACAAATATATTTTTCACCAAAAAAAAACCATGGACTACCCCCTTTGCTTTTTTTGAAAAAATTATAAAAAAATTTTCTTGCACTATCCTCCAGAAAAAAATTTCTAATTAAGGCCAATACGGTTAGCTATCAAACGCAAAAGAAATCAAGTCGAAATATTGAAAACTTAGCAAGTTATGACCAAAAACGTAACCAGCTCTACTAAGAAGTGGGCGGAAAGAGGCAGTAGTAGAACTGCTTACCTTTTTGGTCATAACTTGCTTACTTTTCTATATATCGACTTGATTTCTATAGCGTTGAATTTATAACCGTATTGGCTTTAATTTAAATATTGTTTTTGCAGATAGTGCGACAAATATATTTTTCGCCAAAAAAAAACCATGGACTACCCCCTTTACTTTTTTTGAAAAAATTATAAAAAAATTTTCTTGCACTATCCTCCAGAAAATAATTTCAAATTAAGGCCAATACGGTTAGCTATCAAACGCAAAAGAAATCAAGTCGAAATATTGAAAACTTAGCAAGTTATGACCAAAAATGTAACCAGCTCTACTAAAAAGTGGCCGGAAAGAGGCAGTAGTAGAACTGCTTACCTTTTTGGTCATAACTTGCTTACTTTTCTAGATATCGACTTGATTTCTATAGCGTTGGATTTATAACCGTATTGGCCTTAATTTAAATATTGTTTTTGCAGATAGTGCGACAAATATATTTTTCGCCAAAAAAAAAACCATGGACTACCCCCTTTGCTTTTTTTGAAAAAATTATAAAAAATTTTTCTTGCACTATCCTCCAGAAAAAAATTTCAAATTAAGGCTAATACGGTTAGCTATCAAACGCAAAAGAAATCAAGTCGAAATATTGAAAACTTAGCAAGTTATGATCAAAAATGTAACCAGCTCTACTAAAAAGTGGCCGGAAAGAGGCAGTAGTAGAACTGCTTACCTTTTTGGTCATAACTTGCTTACTTTTCTAGATATCGACTTGATTTCTATAGCGTTGGATTTATAACCGTATTGGCCTTAATTTAAATATTGTTTTTGCAGATAGTGCGACAAATATATTTTTCGCCAAAAAAAAACCATGGACTGCCCCCTTTGCTTTTTTTGAAAAAATTATAAAAAAATTTTCTTGCACTATCCTCCAGAAAATAATTTCAAATTAAGGCCAATACGGTTAGCTATCAAACGCAAAAGAAATCAAGTCGAAATATTGAAAACTTAGCAAGTTATGACCAAAAACGTAACCAGCTCTACTAAAAAGTGGCCGGAAAGAGGCAGTAGTAGAACTGCTTACCTTTTTGGTCATAACTTGCTTACTTTTCTAGATATCGACTTGATTTCTATAGCGTTGGATTTATAACCGTATTGGCTTTAATTTAAATATTGTTTTTGCAGATAGTGCGACAAATATATTTTTCGCCAAAAAAAAACCATGGACTGCCCCCTTTGCTTCTTTTGAAAAAATTATAAAAAAATTTTCTTGCACTATCCTCCAGAAAATAATTTCAAATTAAGGCCAATACGGTTAGCTATCAAACGCAAAAGAAATCAAGTCGAAATATTGAAAACTTAGCAAGTTATGACCAAAAACGTAACCAGCTCTACTAAAAAGTGGCCGGAAAGAGGCAGTAGTAGAACTGCTTACCTTTTTGGTCATAACTTGCTTACTTTTCTAGATATCGACTTGATTTCTATAGCGTTGGATTTATAACCGTATTGGCTTTAATTTAAATATTGTTTTTGCAGATAGTGCGACAAATATATTTTTCGCCAAAAAAAAAACCATGGACTACCCCCTTTGCTTTTTTTGAAAAAATTATAAAAAAATTTTCTTGCACTATCCTCCAGAAAAAAATTTCTAGCTAAGGCCAATACGGTTAGCTATCAAACGCAAAAGAAATCAAGTCGAAAAGTCGAAATATTGAAAACTTAGCAAGTTATGACCAAAAACGTAACCAGCTCTACTAAAAAGTGGCCGGAAAGAGGCAGTAGTAGAACTGCTTACCTTTTTGGTCATAACTTGCTTACTTTTCTAGATATCGACTTGATTTCTATAGCATTGGAATTATAACTGTATTGGCCTTAATTTAAATATTGTTTTTGCAGATAGTGCGACAAATATATTTTTCGCCAAAAAAAAACCATGGACTACCCCCTTTGCTTTTTTTGAAAAAATTATAAAAAAGTTTTCTTGCACTATCCTCCAGAAAAGAATTTCTAGCTAAGGCCAAAACGGTTAGCTATCAAACGCAAAAGAAATCAAGTCGAAATATTGAAAACTTAGCAAGTTATGACCAAAAACGTAACCAGCTCTACTAAAAAGTGGCCGGAAAGAGGCAGTAGTAGAACTGCTTACCTTTTTGGTCATAACTTGCTTACTTTTCTAGATATCGACTTGATTTCTATAGCGTTGGATTTATAACCGTATTGGCTTTAATTTAAATATTGTTTTTGCAGATAGTGCGACAAATATATTTTTCGTAAAAAAAAACCATGGACTACCCCCTTTGCTTTTTTTGAAAAAATTATAAAAAAGTTTTCTTGCACTATCATCCAGAAAAAAATTTCTAGCTAAGGCCAATACGGTTAGCTATCAAACGCAAAAGAAATCAAGTCGAAATATTGAAAACTTAGCAAGTTATGACCAAAAATGTAACCAGCTCTACTAAAAAGTGGCCGGAAAGAGGCAGTAGTAGAACTGCTTACCTTTTTGGTCATAACTTGCTTACTTTTCTAGATGTCGACTTGAGTTCTATAGCGTTGGATTTATAACCGTATTGGCTTTAATTGAAATATTGTTTTTGCAGATAGTGCGACAAATATATTTTTCACCAAAAAAAAACCATGGACTACCCCCTTTGCTTTTTTTGAAAAAATTATAAAAAATTTTTCTTGCACTATCCTCCAGAAAAAAATTTCAAATTAAGGCCAATACGGTTAGCTATCAAACGCAAAAGAAATCAAGTCGAAATATTGAAAACTTAACAAGTTATGACCAAAAATGTAACCAGCTCTACTAAAAAGTGGCCGGAAAGAGGCAGTAGTAGAACTGCTTACCTTTTTGGTCATAACTTGCTTACTTTTCTAGATATCGACTTGATTTCTATAGCGTTGGATTTATAACCGTATTGGCCTTAATTTAAATATTGTTTTTGCAGATAGTGCGACAAATATATTTTTCGCCAAAAAAAAAAAACCATGGACTACCCCCTTTGCTTTTTTTGAAAAAATTATAAAAAATTTTTCTTGCACTATCCTCCAGAAAAAAATTTCAAATTAAGGCCAATACGGTTAGCTATCAAACGCAAAAGAAATCAAGTCGAAATATTGAAAACTTAGCAAGTTATGACCAAAAATGTAACCAGCTCTACTAAAAAGTGGCCGGAAAGAGGCAGTAGTAGAACTGCTTACCTTTTTGGTCATAACTTGCTTACTTTTCTAGATATCGACTTGATTTCTATAGCGTTGGATTTATAACCGTATTGGCCTTAATTTAAATATTGTTTTTGCAGATAGTGCGACAAATATATTTTTCGTAAAAAAAAACCATGGACTACCCCTTTTGCTTTTTTTGAAAAAATTATAAAAAAGTTTTCTTAAACTATCCTCCAGAAAAAAAATTCAAATTAGGGCCAATACGGTTAGCTATCAAACGCAAAAGAAATCAAGTCGAAATATTGAAAACTTAGCAAGTTATGACCAAAAACGTAACCAGCTCTACTAAAAAGTGGCCGGAAAGAGGCAGTAGTAGAACTGCTTACCTTTTTGGTCATAACTTGCTTACTTTTCTAGATATCGACTTGATTTCTATAGCGTTGGATTTATAACCGTATTGGCTTTAATTTAAATTTTGTTTTTGCAGATAGTGCGACAAATATATTTTTCGCCAAAAAAAAGCATGGACTACCCCCTTTGCTTTTTTTGAAAAAATTATAAAAAGTTTTCTTGCACTATCCTCCAGAAAACAATTTCAAATTAAGGCCAATACGGTTAGCTATCAAACGCAAAAGAAATCAAGTCGAAATATTGAAAACTTAGCAAGTTATGACCAAAAACGTAACCAGCTCTACTAAAAAGTGGCCGGAAAGAGGCAGTAGTAGAACTGCTTACCTTTTTGGTCATAACTTGCTTACTTTTCTAGATATCGACTTGATTTCTATAGCGTTGGATTTATAAACGTATTGGCTTTAATTTAAATATTGTTTTTGCAGATAGTGCGACAAATATATTTTTCGCCAAAAAAAAAAAAAAAAACCATGGACTACCCCCTTTGCTTTTTTTGAAAAAATTATAAAAAAATTTTCTTGCACTATCCTCCAGAAAAAAATTTCAAATTAAGGCCAATACGGTTAGCTATCAAACGCAAAAGAAATCAAGTCGAAATATTGAAAACTTAGCAAGTTATGACCAAAAACGTAACCAGCTCTACTAAAAAGTGGCCGGAAAGAGGCAGTAGTAGAACTGCTTACCTTTTTGGTCATAACTTGCTTACTTTTCTAGATATCGACTTGATTTCTATAGCGTTGGATTTATAAACGTATTGGCTTTAATTTAAATATTGTTTTTGCAGATAGTGCGACAAATATATTTTTCGCCAAAAAAAAAAAAAAAACCATGGACTACCCCCTTTGCTTTTTTTGAAAAAATTATAAAAAAATTTTCTTGCACTATCCTCCAGAAAAAAATTTCAAATTAAGGCCAATACGGTTAGCTATCAAACGCAAAAGAAATCAAGTCGAAATATTGAAAACTTAGCAAGTTATGACCAAAAACGTAACCAGCTCTACTAAAAAGTGGCCGGAAAGAGGCAGTAGTAGAACTGCTTACCTTTTTGGTCATAACTTGCTTACTTTTCTAGATATCGACTTGATTTCTATAGCGTTGGATTTATAACCGTATTGGCCTTAATTTAAATATTGTTTTTGCAGATAGTGCGACAAATATATTTTTCGCCAAAAAAAAAAAACCATGGACTACCTCCTTTGCTTTTTTTGAAAAAATTATAAAAAAGTTTTCTTGCACTATCCTCCAGAAAAAAATTTCAAATTAAGGCCAATACGGTTAGCTATCAAACGCAAAAGAAATCAAGTCGAAATATTGAAAACTTAGCAAGTTATGACCAAAAACGTAACCAGCTCTACTAAAAAGTGGCCGGAAAGAGGCAGTAGTAGAACTGCTTACCTTTTTGGTCATAACTTGCTTACTTTTCTAGATATCGACTTGATTTCTATAGCGTTGGATTTATAAACGTATTGGCTTTAATTTAAATATTGTTTTTGCAGATAGTGCGACAAATATATTTTTCGCCAAAAAAAAAAAAAAACCATGGACTACCCCCTTTGCTTTTTTTGAAAAAATTATAAAAAAATTTTCTTGCACTATCCTCCAGAAAAAAATTTCAAATTAAGGCCAATACGGTTAGCTATCAAACGCAAAAGAAATCAAGTCGAAATATTGAAAACTTAGCAAGTTATGACCAAAAACGTAACCAGCTCTACTAAAAAGTGGCCGGAAAGAGGCAGTAGTAGAACTGCTTACCTTTTTGGTCATAACTTGCTTACTTTTCTAGATATCGACTTGATTTCTATAGCGTTGGATTTATAAACGTATTGGCCTTAATTTAAATATTGTTTTTGCAGATAGTGCGACAAATATATTTTTCGCCAAAAAAAAACCATGGACTACCCCCTTTGCTTTTTTTGAAAAAATTATAAAAAAGTTTTCTTGCACTATCCTCCAGAAAAAAATTTCTAGCTAAGGCCAATACGGTTAGCTATCAAACGCAAAAGAAATCAAGTCGAAATATTGAAAACTTAGCAAGTTATGACCAAAAACGTAACCAGCTCTACTAAAAAGTGGCCGGAAAGAGGCAGTAGTAGAACTGCTTACCTTTTTGGTCATAACTTGTTTACTTTTCTAGATATCGACTTGATTTCTATAGCGTTGGATTTATAACCGTATTGGCTTTAATTTAAATATTGTTTTTGCAGATAGTGCGAAAAATATATTTTTCGCCAAAAAAAAACCATGGACTACCCCCTTTGCTTTTTTTGAAAAAATTATAAAAAAATTTTCTTGCACTATCCTACAGAAAATAATTTCAAATTAAGGCCAATACGGTTAGCTATCAAACGCAAAAGAAATCAAGTCGAAATATTGAAAACTTAGCAAGTTATGACCAAAAACGTAACCAGCTCTACTAAAAAGTGGCCGGAAAGAGGCAGTAGTAGAACTGCTTATCTTTTTGGTCATAACTTGCTTACTTTTCTAGATATCGACTTGATTTCTATAGCGTTGGATTTATAACCGTATTGGCTTTAATTTAAATATTGTTTTTGCAGATAGTGCGACAAATATATTTTTCGCCAAAAAAAAACCATGGACTACCCCCTTTGCTTTTTTTGAAAAAATTATAAAAAAATTTTCTTGCACTATCCTACAGAAAATAATTTCAAATTAAGGCCAATACGGTTAGCTATCAAACGCAAAAGAAATCAAGTCGAAATATTGAAAACTTAGCAAGTTATGACCAAAAACGTAACCAGTTCTACTAAAAAGTGGCCGGAAAGAGGCAGTAGTAGAACTGCTTACCTTTTTGGTCATAACTTGTTTACTTTTCTAGATATCGACTTGATTTCTATAGCGTTGGATTTATAACCGTATTGGCTTTAATTTAAATATCGTTTTTGCAGATAGTGCGACAAATATATTTTTCGCCAAAAAAAAACCATGGACTACCCCCTTTGCTTTTTTTGAAAAAATTATAAAAAAATTTTCTTGCACTATCCGCCAGAAAAAAATTTCTTATTAAGGCCAATACGGTTAGCTATCAAACGCAAAAGAAATCAAGTCGAAATATTGAAAACTTAGCAAGTTATGACCAAAAACGTAACCAGCTCTACTAAAAAGTGGCCGAAAAGAGGCAGTAGTAGAACTGCTTACCTTTTTGGTCATAACTTGTTTACTTTTCTAGATATCGACTTGATTTCTATAGCGTTGGATTTATAACCGTATTGGCTTTAATTTAAATATTGTTTTTGCAGATAGTGCGACAAATATATTTTTCGCCAAAAAAAAACCATGGACTACCCCCTTTGCTTTTTTTGAAAAAATTATAAAAAAGTTTTCTTGCACTATCCTCCAGAAAATAATTTCAAATTAAGGCCAATACGGTTAGCTATCAAACGCAAAAGAAATCAAGTCGAAATATTGAAAACTTAGCAAGTTATGACCAAAAACGTAACCAGCTCTACTAAAAAGTGGCCGGAAAGAGGCAGTAGTAGAACAGCTTACCTTTTTGGTCATAACTTGCTTACTTTTCTAGATATCGACTTGATTTATATAGCGTTGGATTTATAACCGTATTGGCCTTAATTTAAATATTGTTTTTGCAGATAGTGCGACAAATATATTTTTCGCCAAAAAAAACCATGGACTACCCCCTTTGCTTTTTTTGAAAAAATTATAAAAAAGTTTTCTTGCACTATCCTCCAGAAAAAAATTTCTAGCTAAGGCCAATACGGTTAGCTATCAAACGCAAAAGAAATCAAGTCGAAATATTGAAAACTTAGCAAGTTATGACCAAAAACGTAACCAGCTCTACTAAAAAGTGGCCGGAAAGAGGCAGTAGTAGAACTGCTTACCTTTTTGGTCATAACTTGCTTACTTTTCTAGATATCGACTTGATTTCTATAGCGTTGGATTTATAACCGTATTGGCTTTAATTTAAATATTGTTTTTGCAGATAGTGCGACAAATATATTTTTCGCCAAAAAAAAACCATGGACTACCCCCTTTGCTTTTTTTGAAAAAATTATAAAAAAATTTTCTTGCACTATCCTCCAGAAAAAAATTTCTAATTAAGGCCAATACGGTTAGCTATCAAACGCAAAAGAAATCAAGTCGAAATATTGAAAACTTAGCAAGTTATGACCAAAAACGTAACCAGCTCTACTAAAAAGTGGCCGGAAAGAGGCAGTAGTAGAACTGCTTACCTTTTTGGTCATAACTTGCTTACTTTTCTAGATATCGACTTGATTTCTATAGCGTTGGATTTATAACCGTATTGGCTTTAATTTAAATATTGTTTTTGCAGATAGTGCGACAAATATATTTTTCGCCAAAAAAAAACCATGGACTACCCCCTTTGCTTTTTTTGAAAAAATTATAAAAAAATTTTCTTGCACTATCCTCCAGAAAATAATTTCAAATTAAGGCCAATACGGTTAGCTATCAAACGCAAAAGAAATCAAGTCGAAATATTGAAAACTTAGCAAGTTATGACCAAAAACGTAACCAGCTCTACTAAAAAGTGGCCGGAAAGAGGCAGTAGTAGAACTGCTTACCTTTTTGGTCATAACTTGCTTACTTTTCTAGATATCGACTTGATTTCTATAGCGTTGGATTTATAACCGTATTGGCTTTAATTTAAATATTGTTTTTGCAGATAGTGCGACAAATATATTTTTCGCCAAAAAAAAAACCATGGACTACCCCCTTTGCTTTTTTTGAAAAAATTATAAAAAAATTTTCTTGCACTATCCTCCAGAAAATAATTTCAAATTAAGGCCAATACGGTTAGCTATCAAACGCAAAAGAAATCAAGTCGAAATATTGAAAACTTAGCAAGTTATGACCAAAAACGTAACCAGCTCTACTAAAAAGTGGCCGGAAAGAGGCAGTAGTAGAACTGCTTACCTTTTTGGTCATAACTTGCTTACTTTTCTAGATATCGACTTGATTTCTATAGCGTTGGATTTATAACCGTATTGGCTTTAATTTAAATATTGTTTTTGCAGATAGTGCGACAAATATATTTTTCGCCAAAAAAAAACCATGGACTACCCCCTTTGCTTTTTTTGAAAAAATTATAAAAAAATTTTCTTGCACTATCCTCCAGAAAAAAATTTCTAATTAAGGCCAATACGGTTAGCTATCAAACGCAACAGAAATCAAGTCGAAATATTGAAAACTTAGCAAGTTATGACCAAAAACGTAACCAGCTCTACTAAAAAGTGGCCGGAAAGAGGCAGTAGTAGAACTGCTTACCTTTTTGGTCATAACTTGCTTCCTTTTCTAGATATCGACTTGATTTCTATAGCGTTGGATTTATAACCGTATTGGCTTTAATTTAAATATTGTTTTTGCAGATAGTGCGACAAATATATTTTTCGCCAAAAAAAAAACCATGGACTACCCCCTTTGCTTTTTTTTAAAAAATTATAAAAAAATTTTCTTGCACTATCCGCCAGAAAAAAATTTCTAATTCAGGCCAATACGGTTAGCTATCAAACGCAAAAGAAATCAAGTCGAAATATTGAAAACTTAGCAAGTTATGACCAAAAACGTAACCAGCTCTACTAAAAAGTGGCCGAAAAGAGGCAGTAGTAGAACTGCTTACCTTTTTGGTCATAACTTGTTTACTTTTCTAGATATCGACTTGATTTCTATAGCGTTGGATTTATAACCGTATTGGCTTTAATTTAAATATTGTTTTTGCAGATAGTGCGACAAATATATTTTTCGCCAAAAAAAAACCATGGACTACCCCCTTTGCTTTTTTTGAAAAAATTATAAAAAAATTTTCTCGCACTATCCTACAGAAAATAATTTCAAATTAAGGCCAATACGGTTAGCTATCAAACGCAAAAGAAATCAAGTCGAAATATTGAAAACTTAGCAAGTTATGACCAAAAACGTAACCAGCTCTACTAAAAAGTGGCCGGAAAGAGGCAGTGGTAGAACTGCTTACCTTTTTGGTCATAACTTGCTTACTTTTCTAGATATCGACTTGATTTCTATAGCGTTGGATTTATAACCGTATTGGCTTTAATTTAAATATTGTTTTTGCAGATAGTGCGACAAATATATTTTTCGCCAAAAAAAAACCATGGACTACCCCCTTTGCTTTTTTTGAAAAAATTATAAAAAAATTTTCTTGCACTATCCTACAGAAAATAATTTCAAATTAAGGCCAATACGGTTAGCTATCAAACGCAAAAGAAATCAAGTCGAAATATTGAAAACTTAGCAAGTTATGACCAAAAACGTAACCAGCTCTACTAAAAAGTGGCCGGAAAGAGGCAGTAGTAGAACTGCTTACCTTTTTGGTCATAACTTGCTTACTTTTCTAGATATCGACTTGATTTCTATAGCGTTGGATTTATAACCGTATTGGCTTTAATTTAAATATTGTTTTTGCAGATAGTGCGACAAATATATTTTTCGCCAAAAAAAACCATGGACTACCCCCTTTGCTTTTTTTGAAAAAATTATAAAAAAATTTTCTTGCACTATCCGCCAGAAAAAAATTTCTTATTAAGGCCAATACGGTTAGCTATCAAACGCAAAAGAAATCAAGTCGAAATATTGAAAACTTAGCAAGTTATGACCAAAAACGTAACCAGCTCTACTAAAAAGTGGCCGAAAAGAGGCAGTAGTAGAACTGCTTACCTTTTTGGTCATAACTTGTTTACTTTTCTAGATATCGACTTGATTTCTATAGCGTTGGATTTATAACCGTATTGGCTTTAATTTAAATATTGTTTTTGTAGATAGTGCGACAAATATATTTTTCGCCAAAAAAAAACTATGGACTACCCCCTTTGCTTTTTTTGAAAAAATTATAAAAAAATTTTCTTGCACTATCCTCCAGAAAAAAATTTCTAATTAAGGCCAATACGGTTAGCTATCAAACGCAAAAGAAATCAAGTCGAAAAGTCGAAATATTGAAAACTTAGCAAGTTATGACCAAAAACGTAACCAGCTCTACTAAAAAGTGGCCGGAAAGAGGCAGTAGTAGAACTGCTTACCTTTTTGGTCATAACTTGTTTACTTTTCTAGATATCGACTTGATTTCTATAGCGTTGGATTTATAACCGTATTGACTTTAATTTAAATATTGTTTTTGCAGATAGTGCGACAAATATATTTTTCGCCAAAAAAAAACCATGGACTACCCCCTTTGCTTTTTTTGAAAAAATTATAAAAAAATTTACTTGCACTATCCTCCAGAAAAAAATTTCTAATTAAGGCCAATACGGTTAGCTATCGAACGCAAAAGAAATCAAGTCGAAAAGTCGAAATATTGAAAACTTAGCAAGTTATGACCAAAAACGTAACCAGCTCTACTAAAAAGTGGCCGGAAAGAGGCAGTAGTAGAACTGCTTACCTTTTTGGTCATAACTTGCTTACTTTTCTAGATATCGACTTGATTTTTATAGCGTTGGATTTATAACCGTATTGGCTTTAATTTAAATATTGTTTTTGCAGATAGTGCGACAAATATATTTTTCGCCAAAAAAAAACCATGGACTACCCCCTTTGCTTTTTTGAAAAAATTATAAAAAAATTTTCTTGCACTATCCTCCAGAAAATAATTTCAAATTAAGGCCAATACGGTTAGCTATCAAACGCAAAAGAAATCAAGTCGAAAAGTCGAAATATTGAAAACTTAGCAAGTTATGACCAAAAACGTAACCAGCTCTACTAAAAAGTGGCCGGAAAGAGGCAGTAGTAGAACTGCTTACCTTTTTGGTCATAACTTGCTTACTTTTCTAGATATCGACTTGATTTCTATAGCGTTGGATTTATAACCGTATTGGCTTTAATTTAAATATTGTTTTTGCAGATAGTGCGACAAATATATTTTTCGCCAAAAAAAAACCATGGACTACCCCCTTTGCTTTTTTTGAAAAAATTATAAAAAAATTTTCTTGCACTATCCTACAGAAAATAATTTCAAATTAAGGCCAATACGGTTAGCTATCAAACGCAAAAGAAATCAAGTCGAAATATTGAAAACTTAGCAAGTTATGACCAAAAACGTAACCAGCTCTACTAAAAAGTGGCCGGAAAGAGGCAGTATTAGAACTGCTTACCTTTTTGGTCATAACTTGCTTACTTTTCTAGATATCGACTTGATTTCTATAGCGTTGGATTTATAACCGTATTGGCTTTAATTTAAATATTGTTTTTGCAGATAGTGCGACAAATATATTTTTCGCCAAAAAAAAACCATGGACTACCCCCTTTGCTTTTTTTGAAAAAATTATAAAAAAATTTTCTTGCACTATCCGCCAGAAAAAAATTTCTTATTAAGGCCAATACGGTTAGCTATCAAACGCAAAAGAAATCAAGTCGAAATATTGAAAACTTAGCAAGTTATGACCAAAAACGTAACCAGCTCTACTAAAAAGTGGCCGGAAAGAGGCAGTAGTAGAACTGCTTACCTTTTTGGTCATAACATGCTTACTTTTCTAGATATCGACTTGATTTCTATAGTGTTGGATTTATAACCGTATTGGCTTTAATTTAAATATTGTTTTTGCAGATAGTGCGACAAATATATTTTTCGCCAAAAAAAACCATGGACTACCCCCTTTGCTTTTTTTGAAAAAATTATAAAAAAATTTTCTTGCACTATCCGCCAGAAAAAAATTTTTTATTAAGGTCAATACGGTTAGCTATCAAACGCAAAAGAAATCAAGTCGAAATATTGAAAACTTAGCAAGTTATGACCAAAAACGTAACCAGCTCTACTAAAAAGTGGCCGGAAAGAGGCAGTAGTAGAACTGCTTACCTTTTTGGTCATAACTTGCTTACTTTTCTAGATATCGACTTGATTTTTATAGCGTTGGATTTATAACCGTATTGGCTTTAATTTAAATATTGTTTTTGCAGATAGTGCGACAAATATATTTTTTGCCAAAAAAAAACCATGGACTACCCCCTTTGCTTTTTTTGAAAAAATTATAAAAAAATTTTCTTGCACTATCCTCCAGAAAATAATTTCAAATTAAGGCCAATATGGTTAGCTATCAAACGCAAAAGAAATCAAGTCGAAATATTGAAAACTTAGCAAGTTATGACCAAAAACGTAACCAGCTCTACTAAAAAGTGGCCGGAAAGAGGCAGTAGTAGAACTGCTTACCTTTTTGGTCATAACTTGCTTACTTTTCTAGAAATCGACTTGATTTCTATAGCGTTGGATTTATAACCGTATTGGCTTTAATTTAAATATTGTTTTTGTAGATAGTGCGACAAATATATTTTTCGCCAAAAAAAAACCATGGACTACCCCCTTTGCTTTTTTTGAAAAAATTATAAAAAAATTTTCTTGCACTATCCTCCAGAAAAAAATTTCTAATTAAGGCCAATACGGTCAGCTATCAAACGCAAAAGAAATCAAGTCGAAATATTGAAAACTTAGCAAGTTATGACCAAAAACGTAACCAGCTCTACTAAAAAGTGGCCGGAAAGAGGCAGTATTAGAACTGCTTACCTTTTTGGTCATAACTTGCTTACTTTTCTAGATATCGACTTGATTTCTATAGCGTTGGATTTATAACCGTATTGACTTTAATTTAAATATTGTTTTTGCAGATAGTGCGACAAATATATTTTTCGCCAAAAAAAAACCATGGACTACCCCCTTTGCTTTTTTTGAAAAAATTATAAAAAAATTTACTTGCACTATCCTCCAGAAAAAAATTTCTAATTAAGGCCAATACGGTTAGCTATCGAACGCAAAAGAAATCAAGTCGAAAAGTCGAAATATTGAAAACTTAGCAAGTTATGACCAAAAACGTAACCAGCTCTACTAAAAAGTGGCCGGAAAGAGGCAGTAGTAGAACTGCTTACCTTTTTGGTCATAACTTGCTTACTTTTCTAGATATCGACTTGATTTTTATAGCGTTGGATTTATAACCGTATTGGCTTTAATTTAAATATTGTTTTTGCAGATAGTGCGACAAATATATTTTTCGCCAAAAAAAAACCATGGACTACCCCCTTTGCTTTTTTGAAAAAATTATAAAAAAATTTTCTTGCACTATCCTCCAGAAAATAATTTCAAATTAAGGCCAATACGGTTAGCTATCAAACGCAAAAGAAATCAAGTCGAAAAGTCGAAATATTGAAAACTTAGCAAGTTATGACCAAAAACGTAACCAGCTCTACTAAAAAGTGGCCGGAAAGAGGCAGTATTAGAACTGCTTACCTTTTTGGTCATAACTTGCTTACTTTTCTAGATATCGACTTGATTTCTATAGCGTTGGATTTATAACCGTATTGGCTTTAATTTAAATATTGTTTTTGCAGATAGTGCGACATATATATTTTTCGCCAAAAAAAAACCATGGACTACCCCCTTTGCTTTTTTTGAAAAAATTATAAAAAAATTTTCTTGCACTATCCGCCAGAAAAAAATTTCTTATTAAGGCCAATACGGTTAGCTATCAAACGCAAAAGAAATCAAGTCGAAATATTGAAAACTTAGCAAGTTATGACCAAAAACGTAACCAGCTCTACTAAAAAGTGGCCGGAAAGAGGCAGTAGTAGAACTGCTTACCTTTTTGGTCATAACATGCTTACTTTTCTAGATATCGACTTGATTTCTATAGTGTTGGATTTATAACCGTATTGGCTTTAATTTAAATATTGTTTTTGCAGATAGTGCGACAAATATATTTTTCGCCAAAAAAAACCATGGACTACCCCCTTTGCTTTTTTTGAAAAAATTATAAAAAAATTTTCTTGCACTATCCGCCAGAAAAAAATTTTTTATTAAGGTCAATACGGTTAGCTATCAAACGCAAAAGAAATCAAGTCGAAATATTGAAAACTTAGCAAGTTATGACCAAAAACGTAACCAGCTCTACTAAAAAGTGGCCGGAAAGAGGCAGTAGTAGAACTGCTTACCTTTTTGGTCATAACTTGCTTACTTTTCTAGATATCGACTTGATTTTTATAGCGTTGGATTTATAACCGTATTGGCTTTAATTTAAATATTGTTTTTGCAGATAGTGCGACAAATATATTTTTTGCCAAAAAAAAACCATGGACTACCCCCTTTGCTTTTTTTGAAAAAATTATAAAAAAATTTTCTTGCACTATCCTCCAGAAAATAATTTCAAATTAAGGCCAATATGGTTAGCTATCAAACGCAAAAGAAATCAAGTCGAAATATTGAAAACTTAGCAAGTTATGACCAAAAACGTAACCAGCTCTACTAAAAAGTGGCCGGAAAGAGGCAGTAGTAGAACTGCTTACCTTTTTGGTCATAACTTGCTTACTTTTCTAGAAATCGACTTGATTTCTATAGCGTTGGATTTATAACCGTATTGGCTTTAATTTAAATATTGTTTTTGTAGATAGTGCGACAAATATATTTTTCGCCAAAAAAAAACCATGGACTACCCCCTTTGCTTTTTTTGAAAAAATTATAAAAAAATTTTCTTGCACTATCCTCCAGAAAAAAATTTCTAATTAAGGCCAATACGGTCAGCTATCAAACGCAAAAGAAATCAAGTCGAAATATTGAAAACTTAGCAAGTTATGACCATAAACGTAACCAGCTCTACTAAAAAGTGGCCGGAAAGAGGCAGTAGTAGAACTGCTTACCTTTTTGGTCATAACTTGCTTACTTTTCTAGATATCGACTTGATTTTTAAAGCGTTGGATTTATAACCGTATTGGCTTTAATTTAAATATTGTTTTTGCAGATAGTGCGACAAATATATTTTTCGCCAAAAAAAAAGGACTACCCCCTTTGCTTTTTTTGAAAAAATTATAAAAAAATTTTCTTGCACTATCCGCCAGAAAAAAATTTCTGGCTAAGGCCAATACGGTTAGCTATCAAACGCAAAAGAAATCAAGTCGAAATATTGAAAACTTAGCAAGTTATGACCAAAAACGTAACCAGCTCTACTAAAAAGTGGCCGGAAAGAGGCAGTAGTAGAACTGCTTACCTTTTTGGTCATAACTTGCTTACTTTTCTAGATATCGACTTGATTTCTATAGCGTTGGATTTATAACCGTATTGGCTTTAATTTAAATATTGTTTTTGCAGATAGTGCGACAGATATATTTTACGCCAAAAAAAAAACCATGGACTACCCCCTTTGCTTTTTTTGAAAAAATTATAAAAAAGTTTTCTTGCACTATCCTCCAGAAAAAAATTTCTGGCTAAGGCCAATACGGTTACCTATCAAACGCAAAAGAAATCAAGTCGAAATATTGAAAACTTAGCAAGTTATGACCAAAAACGTAACCAGCTCTACTAAAAAGTGGCCGGAAAGAGGCAGTATTAGAACTGCTTACCTTTTTGGTCATAACTTGCTTACTTTTCTAGATATCGACTTGATTTCTATAGCGTTGGATTTATAACCGTATTGGCTTTAATTTAAATATTGTTTTTGCAGATAGTGCGACAAATATATTTTTCGCCAAAAAAAAACCATGGACTACCCCCTTTGCTTTTTTTGAAAAAATTATAAAAAAATTTTCTTGCACTATCCGCCAGAAAAAAATTTCTTATTAAGGCCAATACGGTTAGCTATCAAACGCAAAAGAAATCAAGTCGAAATATTGAAAACTTAGCAAGTTATGACCAAAAACGTAACCAGCTCTACTAAAAAGTGGCCGGAAAGAGGCAGTAGTAGAACTGCTTACCTTTTTGGTCATAACATGCTTACTTTTCTAGATATCGACTTGATTTCTATAGTGTTGGATTTATAACCGTATTGGCTTTAATTTAAATATTGTTTTTGCAGATAGTGCGACAAATATATTTTTCGCCAAAAAAAACCATGGACTACCCCCTTTGCTTTTTTTGAAAAAATTATAAAAAAATTTTCTTGCACTATCCGCCAGAAAAAAATTTTTTATTAAGGTCAATACGGTTAGCTATCAAACGCAAAAGAAATCAAGTCGAAATATTGAAAACTTAGCAAGTTATGACCAAAAACGTAACCAGCTCTACTAAAAAGTGGCCGAAAAGAGGCAGTAGTAGAACTGCTTACCTTTTTGGTCATAACTTGTTTACTTTTCTAGATATCGACTTGATTTCTATAGCGTTGGATTTATAACCGTATTGACTTTAATTTAAATATTGTTTTTGCAGATAGTGCGACAAATATATTTTTCGCCAAAAAAAAACCATGGACTACCCCCTTTGCTTTTTTTGAAAAAATTATAAAAAAATTTACTTGCACTATCCTCCAGAAAAAAATTTCTAATTAAGGCCAATACGGTTAGCTATCGAACGCAAAAGAAATCAAGTCGAAAAGTCGAAATATTGAAAACTTAGCAAGTTATGACCAAAAACGTAACCAGCTCTACTAAAAAGTGGCCGGAAAGAGGCAGTAGTAGAACTGCTTACCTTTTTGGTCATAACTTGCTTACTTTTCTAGATATCGACTTGATTTTTATAGCGTTGGATTTATAACCGTATTGGCTTTAATTTAAATATTGTTTTTGCAGATAGTGCGACAAATATATTTTTCGCCAAAAAAAAACCATGGACTACCCCCTTTGCTTTTTTGAAAAAATTATAAAAAAATTTTCTTGCACTATCCTCCAGAAAATAATTTCAAATTAAGGCCAATACGGTTAGCTATCAAACGCAAAAGAAATCAAGTCGAAAAGTCGAAATATTGAAAACTTAGCAAGTTATGACCAAAAACGTAACCAGCTCTACTAAAAAGTGGCCGGAAAGAGGCAGTAGTAGAACTGCTTACCTTTTTGGTCATAACTTGCTTACTTTTCTAGATATCGACTTGATTTCTATAGCGTTGGATTTATAACCGTATTGGCTTTAATTTAAATATTGTTTTTGCAGATAGTGCGACAAATATATTTTTCGCCAAAAAAAAACCATGGACTACCCCCTTTGCTTTTTTTGAAAAAATTATAAAAAAATTTTCTTGCACTATCCTACAGAAAATAATTTCAAATTAAGGCCAATACGGTTAGCTATCAAACGCAAAAGAAATCAAGTCGAAATATTGAAAACTTAGCAAGTTATGACCAAAAACGTAACCAGCTCTACTAAAAAGTGGCCGGAAAGAGGCAGTAGTAGAACTGCTTACCTTTTTGGTCATAACATGCTTACTTTTCTAGATATCGACTTGATTTCTATAGTGTTGGATTTATAACCGTATTGGCTTTAATTTAAATATTGTTTTTGCAGATAGTGCGACAAATATATTTTTCGCCAAAAAAAACCATGGACTACCCCCTTTGCTTTTTTTGAAAAAATTATAAAAAAATTTTCTTGCACTATCCGCCAGAAAAAAATTTTTTATTAAGGTCAATACGGTTAGCTATCAAACGCAAAAGAAATCAAGTCGAAATATTGAAAACTTAGCAAGTTATGACCAAAAACGTAACCAGCTCTACTAAAAAGTGGCCGGAAAGAGGCAGTAGTAGAACTGCTTACCTTTTTGGTCATAACTTGCTTACTTTTCTAGATATCGACTTGATTTTTATAGCGTTGGATTTATAACCGTATTGGCTTTAATTTAAATATTGTTTTTGCAGATAGTGCGACAAATATATTTTTTGCCAAAAAAAAACCATGGACTACCCCCTTTGCTTTTTTTGAAAAAATTATAAAAAAATTTTCTTGCACTATCCTCCAGAAAATAATTTCAAATTAAGGCCAATATGGTTAGCTATCAAACGCAAAAGAAATCAAGTCGAAATATTGAAAACTTAGCAAGTTATGACCAAAAACGTAACCAGCTCTACTAAAAAGTGGCCGGAAAGAGGCAGTAGTAGAACTGCTTACCTTTTTGGTCATAACATGCTTACTTTTCTAGATATCGACTTGATTTCTATAGTGTTGGATTTATAACCGTATTGGCTTTAATTTAAATATTGTTTTTGCAGATAGTGCGACAAATATATTTTTCGCCAAAAAAAACCATGGACTACCCCCTTTGCTTTTTTTGAAAAAATTATAAAAAAATTTTCTTGCACTATCCGCCAGAAAAAAATTTTTTATTAAGGTCAATACGGTTAGCTATCAAACGCAAAAGAAATCAAGTCGAAATATTGAAAACTTAGCAAGTTATGACCAAAAACGTAACCAGCTCTACTAAAAAGTGGCCGGAAAGAGGCAGTAGTAGAACTGCTTACCTTTTTGGTCATAACTTGCTTACTTTTCTAGATATCGACTTGATTTTTATAGCGTTGGATTTATAACCGTATTGGCTTTAATTTAAATATTGTTTTTGCAGATAGTGCGACAAATATATTTTTTGCCAAAAAAAAACCATGGACTACCCCCTTTGCTTTTTTTGAAAAAATTATAAAAAAATTTTCTTGCACTATCCTCCAGAAAATAATTTCAAATTAAGGCCAATATGGTTAGCTATCAAACGCAAAAGAAATCAAGTCGAAATATTGAAAACTTAGCAAGTTATGACCAAAAACGTAACCAGCTCTACTAAAAAGTGGCCGGAAAGAGGCAGTAGTAGAACTGCTTACCTTTTTGGTCATAACTTGCTTACTTTTCTAGAAATCGACTTGATTTCTATAGCGTTGGATTTATAACCGTATTGGCTTTAATTTAAATATTGTTTTTGTAGATAGTGCGACAAATATATTTTTCGCCAAAAAAAAACCATGGACTACCCCCTTTGCTTTTTTTGAAAAAATTATAAAAAAATTTTCTTGCACTATCCTCCAGAAAAAAATTTCTAATTAAGGCCAATACGGTCAGCTATCAAACGCAAAAGAAATCAAGTCGAAATATTGAAAACTTAGCAAGTTATGACCATAAACGTAACCAGCTCTACTAAAAAGTGGCCGGAAAGAGGCAGTAGTAGAACTGCTTACCTTTTTGGTCATAACTTGCTTACTTTTCTAGATATCGACTTGATTTTTAAAGCGTTGGATTTATAACCGTATTGGCTTTAATTTAAATATTGTTTTTGCAGATAGTGCGACAAATATATTTTTCGCCAAAAAAAAAGGACTACCCCCTTTGCTTTTTTTGAAAAAATTATAAAAAAATTTTCTTGCACTATCCGCCAGAAAAAAATTTCTGGCTAAGGCCAATACGGTTAGCTATCAAACGCAAAAGAAATCAAGTCGAAATATTGAAAACTTAGCAAGTTATGACCAAAAACGTAACCAGCTCTACTAAAAAGTGGCCGGAAAGAGGCAGTAGTAGAACTGCTTACCTTTTTGGTCATAACTTGCTTACTTTTCTAGATATCGACTTGATTTCTATAGCGTTGGATTTATAACCGTATTGGCTTTAATTTAAATATTGTTTTTGCAGATAGTGCGACAGATATATTTTACGCCAAAAAAAAACCATGGACTACCCCCTTTGCTTTTTTTGAAAAAATTATAAAAAAGTTTTCTTGCACTATCCTCCAGAAAAAAATTTCTGGCTAAGGCCAATACGGTTACCTATCAAACGCAAAAGAAATCAAGTCGAAATATTGAAAACTTAGCAAGTTATGACCAAAAACGTAACCAGCTCTACTAAAAAGTGGCCGGAAAGAGGCAGTATTAGAACTGCTTACCTTTTTGGTCATAACTTGCTTACTTTTCTAGATATCGACTTGATTTCTATAGCGTTGGATTTATAACCGTATTGGCTTTAATTTAAATATTGTTTTTGCAGATAGTGCGACAAATATATTTTTCGCCAAAAAAAAACCATGGACTACCCCCTTTGCTTTTTTTGAAAAAATTATAAAAAAATTTTCTTGCACTATCCGCCAGAAAAAAATTTCTTATTAAGGCCAATACGGTTAGCTATCAAACGCAAAAGAAATCAAGTCGAAATATTGAAAACTTAGCAAGTTATGACCAAAAACGTAACCAGCTCTACTAAAAAGTGGCCGGAAAGAGGCAGTAGTAGAACTGCTTACCTTTTTGGTCATAACATGCTTACTTTTCTAGATATCGACTTGATTTCTATAGTGTTGGATTTATAACCGTATTGGCTTTAATTTAAATATTGTTTTTGCAGATAGTGCGACAAATATATTTTTCGCCAAAAAAAACCATGGACTACCCCCTTTGCTTTTTTTGAAAAAATTATAAAAAAATTTTCTTGCACTATCCGCCAGAAAAAAATTTTTTATTAAGGTCAATACGGTTAGCTATCAAACGCAAAAGAAATCAAGTCGAAATATTGAAAACTTAGCAAGTTATGACCAAAAACGTAACCAGCTCTACTAAAAAGTGGCCGAAAAGAGGCAGTAGTAGAACTGCTTACCTTTTTGGTCATAACTTGTTTACTTTTCTAGATATCGACTTGATTTCTATAGCGTTGGATTTATAACCGTATTGACTTTAATTTAAATATTGTTTTTGCAGATAGTGCGACAAATATATTTTTCGCCAAAAAAAAACCATGGACTACCCCCTTTGCTTTTTTTGAAAAAATTATAAAAAAATTTACTTGCACTATCCTCCAGAAAAAAATTTCTAATTAAGGCCAATACGGTTAGCTATCAAACGCAAAAGAAATCAAGTCGAAAAGTCGAAATATTGAAAACTTAGCAAGTTATGACCAAAAACGTAACCAGCTCTACTAAAAAGTGGCCGGAAAGAGGCAGTATTAGAACTGCTTACCTTTTTGGTCATAACTTGCTTACTTTTCTAGATATCGACTTGATTTCTATAGCGTTGGATTTATAACCGTATTGGCTTTAATTTAAATATTGTTTTTGCAGATAGTGCGACAAATATATTTTTCGCCAAAAAAAAACCATGGACTACCCCCTTTGCTTTTTTTGAAAAAATTATAAAAAAATTTTCTTGCACTATCCGCCAGAAAAAAATTTCTTATTAAGGCCAATACGGTTAGCTATCAAACGCAAAAGAAATCAAGTCGAAATATTGAAAACTTAGCAAGTTATGACCAAAAACGTAACCAGCTCTACTAAAAAGTGGCCGGAAAGAGGCAGTAGTAGAACTGCTTACCTTTTTGGTCATAACATGCTTACTTTTCTAGATATCGACTTGATTTCTATAGTGTTGGATTTATAACCGTATTGGCTTTAATTTAAATATTGTTTTTGCAGATAGTGCGACAAATATATTTTTCGCCAAAAAAAACCATGGACTACCCCCTTTGCTTTTTTTGAAAAAATTATAAAAAAATTTTCTTGCACTATCCGCCAGAAAAAAATTTTTTATTAAGGTCAATACGGTTAGCTATCAAACGCAAAAGAAATCAAGTCGAAATATTGAAAACTTAGCAAGTTATGACCAAAAACGTAACCAGCTCTACTAAAAAGTGGCCGGAAAGAGGCAGTAGTAGAACTGCTTACCTTTTTGGTCATAACTTGCTTACTTTTTTAGATATCGACTTGATTTTTATAGCGTTGGATTTATAACCGTATTGGCTTTAATTTAAATATTGTTTTTGCAGATAGTGCGACAAATATATTTTTTGCCAAAAAAAAACCATGGACTACCACCTTTGCTTTTTTTGAAAAAATTATAAAAAAATTTTCTTGCACTATCCTCCAGAAAATAATTTCAAATTAAGGCCAATATGGTTAGCTATCAAACGCAAAAGAAATCAAGTCGAAATATTGAAAACTTAGCAAGTTATGACCAAAAACGTAACCAGCTCTACTAAAAAGTGGCCGGAAAGAGGCAGTAGTAGAACTGCTTACCTTTTTGGTCATAACTTGCTTACTTTTCTAGAAATCGACTTGATTTCTATAGCGTTGGATTTATAACCGTATTGGCTTTAATTTAAATATTGTTTTTGTAGATAGTGCGACAAATATATTTTTCGCCAAAAAAAAACCATGGACTACCCCCTTTGCTTTTTTTGAAAAAATTATAAAAAAAAATTTTCTTGCACTATCCTCCAGAAAAAAATTTCTAATTAAGGCCAATACGGTCAGCTATCAAACGCAAAAGAAATCAAGTCGAAATATTGAAAACTTAGCAAGTTATGACCATAAACGTAACCAGCTCTACTAAAAAGTGGCCGGAAAGAGGCAGTAGTAGAACTGCTTACCTTTTTGGTCATAACTTGCTTACTTTTCTAGATATCGACTTGATTTTTAAAGCGTTGGATTTATAACCGTATTGGCTTTAATTTAAATATTGTTTTTGCAGATAGTGCGACAAATATATTTTTCGCCAAAAAAAAAGGACTACCCCCTTTGCTTTTTTTGAAAAAATTATAAAAAAATTTTCTTGCACTATCCGCCAGAAAAAAATTTCTGGCTAAGGCCAATACGGTTAGCTATCAAACGCAAAAGAAATCAAGTCGAAATATTGAAAACTTAGCAAGTTATGACCAAAAACGTAACCAGCTCTACTAAAAAGTGGCCGGAAAGAGGCAGTAGTAGAACTGCTTACCTTTTTGGTCATAACTTGCTTACTTTTCTAGATATCGACTTGATTTCTATAGCGTTGGATTTATAACCGTATTGGCTTTAATTTAAATATTGTTTTTGCAGATAGTGCGACAGATATATTTTACGCCAAAAAAAAACCATGGACTACCCCCTTTGCTTTTTTTGAAAAAATTATAAAAAAGTTTTCTTGCACTATCCTCCAGAAAAAAATTTCTGGCTAAGGCCAATACGGTTACCTATCAAACGCAAAAGAAATCAAGTCGAAATATTGAAAACTTAGCAAGTTATGACCAAAAACGTAACCAGCTCTACTAAAAAGTGGCCGGAAAGAGGCAGTATTAGAACTGCTTACCTTTTTGGTCATAACTTGCTTACTTTTCTAGATATCGACTTGATTTCTATAGCGTTGGATTTATAACCGTATTGGCTTTAATTTAAATATTGTTTTTGCAGATAGTGCGACAAATATATTTTTCGCCAAAAAAAAACCATGGACTACCCCCTTTGCTTTTTTTGAAAAAATTATAAAAAAATTTTCTTGCACTATCCGCCAGAAAAAAATTTCTTATTAAGGCCAATACGGTTAGCTATCAAACGCAAAAGAAATCAAGTCGAAATATTGAAAACTTAGCAAGTTATGACCAAAAACGTAACCAGCTCTACTAAAAAGTGGCCGGAAAGAGGCAGTAGTAGAACTGCTTACCTTTTTGGTCATAACATGCTTACTTTTCTAGATATCGACTTGATTTCTATAGTGTTGGATTTATAACCGTATTGGCTTTAATTTAAATATTGTTTTTGCAGATAGTGCGACAAATATATTTTTCGCCAAAAAAAACCATGGACTACCCCCTTTGCTTTTTTTGAAAAAATTATAAAAAAATTTTCTTGCACTATCCTCCAGAAAAAAATTTCTAATTAAGGCCAATACGGTCAGCTATCAAACGCAAAAGAAATCAAGTCGAAATATTGAAAACTTAGCAAGTTATGACCATAAACGTAACCAGCTCTACTAAAAAGTGGCCGGAAAGAGGCAGTAGTAGAACTGCTTACCTTTTTGGTCATAACTTGCTTACTTTTCTAGATATCGACTTGATTTTTAAAGCGTTGGATTTATAACCGTATTGGCTTTAATTTAAATATTGTTTTTGCAGATAGTGCGACAAATATATTTTTCGCCAAAAAAAAAGGACTACCCCCTTTGCTTTTTTTGAAAAAATTATAAAAAAATTTTCTTGCACTATCCGCCAGAAAAAAATTTCAAATTAAGGCCAATACGGTTAGCTATCAAACGCAAAAGAAATCAAGTCGAAATATTGAAAACTTAGCAAGTTATGACCAAAAACGTAACCAGCTCTACTAAAAAGTGGCCGGAAAGAGGCAGTAGTAGAACTGCTTACCTTTTTGGTCATAACTTGCTTACTTTTCTAGATATCGACTTGATTTCTATAGCGTTGGATTTATAACCGTATTGGCTTTAATTTAAATATTGTTTTTGCAGATAGTGCGACAGATATATTTTACGCCAAAAAAAAACCATGGACTACCCCCTTTGCTTTTTTTGAAAAAATTATAAAAAAGTTTTCTTGCACTATCCTCCAGAAAAAAATTTCTGGCTAAGGCCAATACGGTTACCTATCAAACGCAAAAGAAATCAAGTCGAAATATTGAAAACTTAGCAAGTTATGACCAAAAACGTAACCAGCTCTACTAAAAAGTGGCAGGAAAGAGGCAGTAGTAGAACTGCTTACCTTTTTGGTCATAACTTGCTTACTTTTCTAGATATCGACTTGATTTTTAAAGCGTTGGATTTATAACCGTATTGGCTTTAATTTAAATATTGTTTTTGCAGATAGTGCGACAAATATATTTTTCGCCAAAAAAAAACCATGGACTACCCCCTTTGCTTTTTTGAAAAAATTATAAAAAAATTTTCTTGCACTATCCTCCAGAAAAAAATTTCTAATTAAGGCCAATACGGTTAGCTATCAAACGCAAAAGAAATCAAGTCGAAATATTGAAAACTTAGCAAGTTATGACCAAAAACGTAACCAGCTCTACTAAAAAGTGGCCGGAAAGAGGCAGTAGTAGAACTGCTTACCTTTTTGGTCATAACTTGCTTACTTTTCTAGATATCGACTTGATTTCTATAGCGTTGGATTTATAACCGTATTGGCTTTAATTTAAATATTGTTTTTGCAGATAGTGCGACAGATATATTTTACGCCAAAAAAAAACCATGGACTACCCCCTTTGCTTTTTTTGAAAAAATTATAAAAAAGTTTTCTTGCACTATCCTCCAGAAAAAAATTTCTGGCTAAGGCCAATACGGTTACCTATCAAACGCAAAAGAAATCAAGTCGAAATATTGAAAACTTAGCAAGTTATGACCAAAAACGTAACCAGCTCTACTAAAAAGTGGCAGGAAAGAGGCAGTAGTAGAACTGCTTACCTTTTTGGTCATAACTTGCTTACTTTTCTAGATATCGACTTGATTTCTATAGCGTTGGATTTATAACCGTATTGGCTTTAATTTAAATATTGTTTTTGCAGATAGTGCGACAAATATATTTTTCGCCAAAAAAAAACCATGGACTACCCCCTTTGCTTTTTTTAAAAAAATTATAAAAAAATTTTCTTGCACTATCCGCCAGAAAAAAATTTCTAATTAAGGCCAATACGGTTAGCTATCAAACGCAAAAGAAATCAAGTCGAAATATTGAAAACTTAGCAAGTTATGACCAAAAACGTAACCAGCTCTACTAAAAAGTGGCCGAAAAGAGGCAGTAGTAGAACTGCTTACCTTTTTGGTCATAACTTGCTTACTTTTCTAGATATCGACTTGATTTCTATAGCGTTGGATTTATAACCGTATTGGCTTTAATTTAAATATTGTTTTTGCAGATAGTGCGACAAATATATTTTTCGCCAAAAAAAAAACCATGGACTACCCCCTTTGCTTTTTTTGAAAAAATTATAAAAAAATTTTCTTGCACTATCCTCCAGAAAAAAATTTCTAATTAAGGCCAATACGGTCAGCTATCAAACGCAAAAGAAATCAAGTCGAAATATTGAAAACTTAGCAAGTTATGACCAAAAACGTAACCAGCTCTACTAAAAAGTGGCCGAAAAGAGGCAGTAGTAGAACTGCTTACCTTTTTGGTCATAACTTGCTTACTTTTCTAGATATCGACTTGATTTCTATAGCGTTGGATTTATAACCGTATTGGCTTTAATTTAAATATTGTTTTTGCAGATAGTGCGACAAATATATTTTTCGCCAAAAAAAAAGGACTACCCCCTTTGCTTTTTTTGAAAAAATTATAAAAAAATTTTCGTGCACTATCCTCCAGAAAAAAATTTCTAATTAAGGTCAATACGGTCAGCTATCAAACGCAAAAGAAATCAAGTCGAAATATTGAAAACTTAGCAAGTTATGACCATAAACGTAACCAGCTCTACTAAAAAGTGGCCGGAAAGAGGCAGTAGTAGAACTGCTTACCTTTTTGGTCATAACTTGTTTACTTTTCTAGATATCGACTTGATTTCTATAGTGTTGGATTTATAACCGTATTGGCTTTAATTTAAATATATTTTTTGCAGATAGTGCGACAAATATATTTTTCGCCAAAAAAAAAAAAACCATGGACTACCCCCTTTGCTTTTTTTGAAAAAATTATAAAAAAATTTTCTTGCACTATCCTCCAGAAAATAATTTCAAATTAAGGCCAATACGGTTAGCTATCAAACGCAAAAGAAATCAAGTCGAAATATTGAAAACTTAGCAAGTTATGACCAAAAACGTAACCAGCTCTACCAAAAAGTGGCCGGAAAGAGGCAGTAGTAGAACTGCTTACCTTTTTGGTCATAACTTGCTTACTTTTCTAGATATCGACTTGATTTCTATAGCGTTGGATTTATAACCGTATTGGCTTTAATTTAAATATTGTTTTTGCAGATAGTGCGAAAAATATATTTTTCGCCAAAAAAAAACCATGGACTACCCCCTTTGCTTTTTTTTAAAAAATTATAAAAAAATTTTCTTGCACTATCCTACAGAAAATAATTTCAAATTAAGGCCAATACGGTTAGCTATCAAACGCAAAAGAAATCAAGTCGAAATATTGAAAACTTAGCAAGTTATGACCAAAAACGTAACCAGCTCTACTAAAAAGTGGCCGGAAAGAGGCAGTAGTAGAACTGCTTACCTTTTTGGTCATAACTTGCTTACTTTTCTAGATATCGACTTGATTTCTATAGCGTTGGATTTATAACCGTATTGGCTTTAATTTAAATATTGTTTTTGCAGATAGTGCGACAAATATAATTTTCGCCAAAAAAAAACCATGGACTACCCCCTTTGCTTTTTTTGAAAAAATTATAAAAAAATTTTCTTGCACTATCCTCCAGAAAAAAAATTTAAAATTAAGGCCAATACGGTTAGCTATCAAACGCAAAAGAAATCAAGTCGAAATATTGAAAACTTAGCAAGTTATGACCAAAAACGTAACCAGCTCTACTAAAAAGTGGCCGGAAAGAGGCAGTAGTAGAACTGCTTACCTTTTTGGTCATAACTTGTTTACTTTTCTAGATATCGACTTGATTTTTATAGCGTTGGATTTATAACCGTATTGGCTTTAATTTAAATATTGTTTTTGCAGATAGTGCGACAAATATAATTTTCGCCAAAAAAAAACCATGGACTACCCCCTTTGCTTTTTTTGAAAAAATTATAAAAAAAATTTCTTGCACTATCCTACAGAAAATAATTTCAAATTAAGGCCAATACGGTTAGCTATCAAACGCAAAAGAAATCAAGTCGAAATATTGAAAACTTAGCAAGTTATGACCAAAAACGTAACCAGCTCTACTAAAAAGTGGCCGGAAAGAGGCAGTAGTAGAACTGCTTACCTTTTTGGTCATAACTTGCTTACTTTTCTAGACATCGACTTGATTTCTATAGCGTTGGATTTATAACCGTATTGGCTTTAATTTAAATATTGTTTTTGCAGATAGTGCGACAAATATATTTTTCGCCAAAAAAAAACCATGGACTACCCCCTTTGCTTTTTTTGAAAAAATTATAAAAAAATTTTCTTGCACTATCCTCCAGAAAAAAATTTCTAATTAAGGCCAATACGGTCAGCTATCAAACGCAAAAGAAATCAAGTCGAAATATTGAAAACTTAGCAAGTTATGACCAAAAACGTAACCAGCTCTACTAAAAAGTGGCCGAAAAGAGGCAGTAGTAGAACTGCTTACCTTTTTGGTCATAACTTGCTTACTTTTCTAGATATCGACTTGATTTCTATAGCGTTGGATTTATAACCGTATTGGCTTTAATTTAAATATTGTTTTTGCAGATAGTGCGACAAATATATTTTTCGCCAAAAAAAAAACCATGGACTACCCCCTTTGCTTTTTTTGAAAAAATTATAAAAAAATTTTCTTGCACTATCCTCCAGAAAAAAAATTTAAAATTAAGGCCAATACGGTTAGCTATCAAACGCAAAAGAAATCAAGTCGAAATATTGAAAACTTAGCAAGTTATGACCAAAAACGTAACCAGCTCTACTAAAAAGTGGCCGGAAAGAGGCAGTAGTAGAACTGCTTACCTTTTTGGTCATAACTTGTTTACTTTTCTAGATATCGACTTGATTTTTATAGCGTTGGATTTATAACCGTATTGGCTTTAATTTAAATATTGTTTTTGCAGATAGTGCGACAAATATAATTTTCGCCAAAAAAAAACCATGGACTACCCCCTTTGCTTTTTTTGAAAAAATTATAAAAAAAATTTCTTGCACTATCCTACAGAAAATAATTTCAAATTAAGGCCAATACGGTTAGCTATCAAACGCAAAAGAAATCAAGTCGAAATATTGAAAACTTAGCAAGTTATGACCAAAAACGTAACCAGCTCTACTAAAAAGTGGCCGGAAAGAGGCAGTAGTAGAACTGCTTACCTTTTTGGTCATAACTTGCTTACTTTTCTAGACATCGACTTGATTTCTATAGCGTTGGATTTATAACCGTATTGGCTTTAATTTAAATATTGTTTTTGCAGATAGTGCGACAAATATATTTTTCGCCAAAAAAAAAACCATGGACTACCCCCTTTGCTTTTTTTGAAAAAATTATAAAAAAATTTTCTTGCACTATCCGCCAGAAAAAAATTTCTTATTAAGGCCAATACGGTTAGCTATCAAACGCAAAAGAAATCAAGTCGAAATATTGAAAACTTAGCAAGTTATGACCAAAAACGTAACCAGCTCTACTAAAAAGTGGCCGGAAAGAGGCAGTAGTAGAACTGCTTACCTTTTTGGTCATAACTTGCTTACTTTTCTAGATATCGACTTGATTTCTATAGCGTTGGATTTATAACCGTATTGGCTTTAATTTAAATATTGTTTTTGCAGATAGTGCGACAAATATATTTTTCGCCAAAAAAAAAGGACTACCCCCTTTGCTTTTTTTGAAAAAATTATAAAAAAATTTTCGTGCACTATCCTCCAGAAAAAAATTTCTAATTAAGGTCAATACGGTCAGCTATCAAACGCAAAAGAAATCAAGTCGAAATATTGAAAACTTAGCAAGTTATGACCATAAACGTAACCAGCTCTACTAAAAAGTGGCCGGAAAGAGGCAGTAGTAGAACTGCTTACCTTTTTGGTCATAACTTGTTTACTTTTCTAGATATCGACTTGATTTCTATAGTGTTGGATTTATAACCGTATTGGCTTTAATTTAAATATATTTTTTGCAGATAGTGCGACAAATATATTTTTCGCCAAAAAAAAAAAAACCATGGACTACCCCCTTTGCTTTTTTTGAAAAAATTATAAAAAAATTTTCTTGCACTATCCTCCAGAAAATAATTTCAAATTAAGGCCAATACGGTTAGCTATCAAACGCAAAAGAAATCAAGTCGAAATATTGAAAACTTAGCAAGTTATGACCAAAAACGTAACCAGCTCTACCAAAAAGTGGCCGGAAAGAGGCAGTAGTAGAACTGCTTACCTTTTTGGTCATAACTTGCTTACTTTTCTAGATATCGACTTGATTTCTATAGCGTTGGATTTATAACCGTATTGGCTTTAATTTAAATATTGTTTTTGCAGATAGTGCGAAAAATATATTTTTCGCCAAAAAAAAACCATGGACTACCCCCTTTGCTTTTTTTTAAAAAATTATAAAAAAATTTTCTTGCACTATCCTACAGAAAATAATTTCAAATTAAGGCCAATACGGTTAGCTATCAAACGCAAAAGAAATCAAGTCGAAATATTGAAAACTTAGCAAGTTATGACCAAAAACGTAACCAGCTCTACTAAAAAGTGGCCGGAAAGAGGCAGTAGTAGAACTGCTTACCTTTTTGGTCATAACTTGCTTACTTTTCTAGACATCGACTTGATTTCTATAGCGTTGGATTTATAACCGTATTGGCTTTAATTTAAATATTGTTTTTGCAGATAGTGCGACAAATATATTTTTCGCCAAAAAAAAACCATGGACTACCCCCTTTGCTTTTTTTGAAAAAATTATAAAAAAATTTTCTTGCACTATCCGCCAGAAAAAAATTTCTAATTAAGGCCAATACGGTTAGCTATCAAACGCAAAAGAAATCAAGTCGAAATATTGAAAACTTAGCAAGTTATGACCAAAAACGTAACCAGCTCTACTAAAAAGTGGCCGAAAAGAGGCAGTAGTAGAACTGCTTACCTTTTTGGTCATAACTTGCTTACTTTTCTAGACATCGACTTGATTTCTATAGTATTGGCTTTAATTTAAATATTGTTTTTGCAGATAGTGCGACAAATATATTTTTCGCCAAAAAAAAACCATGGACTACCCCCTTTGCTTTTTTTGAAAAAATTATAAAAAAATTTTCTTGCACTATCCGCCAGAAAAAAATTTCTTATTAAGGCCAATACGGTTAGCTATCAAACGCAAAAGAAATCAAGTCGAAATATTGAAAACTTAGCAAGTTATGACCAAAAACGTAACCAGCTCTACTAAAAAGTGGCCGAAAAGAGGCAGTAGTAGAACTGCTTACCTTTTTGGTCATAACTTGCTTACTTTTCTAGACATCGACTTGATTTCTATAGCGTTGGATTTATAACCGTATTGGCTTTAATTTAAATATTGTTTTTGCAGATAGTGCGACAAATATATTTTTCGCCAAAAAAAAACCATGGACTACCCCCTTTGCTTTTTTTGAAAAAATTATAAAAAAATTTTCTTGCACTATCCGCCAGAAAAAAATTTCTTATTAAGGCCAATACGGTTAGCTATCAAACGCAAAAGAAATCAAGTCGAAATATTGAAAACTTAGCAAGTTATGACCAAAAACGTAACCAGCTCTACTAAAAAGTGGCCGAAAAGAGGCAGTAGTAGAACTGCTTACCTTTTTGGTCATAACTTGTTTACTTTTCTAGATATCGACTTGATTTCTATAGTGTTGGATTTATAACCGTATTGGCTTTAATTTAAATATTTTTTTTGCAGATAGTGCGACAAATATATTTTTCGCCAAAAAAAAACCATGGACTACCCCCTTTGCTTTTTTTGAAAAAATTATAAAAAAATTTTCTTGCACTATCCGCCAGAAAAAAATTTCTTATTAAGGCCAATACGGTTAGCTATCAAACGCAAAAGAAATCAAGTCGAAATATTGAAAACTTAGCAAGTTATGACCAAAAACGTAACCAGCTCTACTAAAAAGTGGCCGAAAAGAGGCAGTAGTAGAACTGCTTACCTTTTTGGTCATAACTTGTTTACTTTTCTAGATATCGACTTGATTTCTATAGTGTTGGATTTATAACCGTATTGGCTTTAATTTAAATATTTTTTTTGCAGATAGTGCGACAAATATATTTTTCGCCAAAAAAAAACCATGGACTACCCCCTTTGCTTTTTTTGAAAAAATTATAAAAAAATTTTCTTGCACTATCCGCCAGAAAAAAATTTCTTATTAAGGCCAATACGGTTAGCTATCAAACGCAAAAGAAATCAAGTCGAAATATTGAAAACTTAGCAAGTTATGACCAAAAACGTAACCAGCTCTACTAAAAAGTGGCCGAAAAGAGGCAGTAGTAGAACTGCTTACCTTTTTGGTCATAACTTGCTTACTTTTCTAGACATCGACTTGATTTCTATAGCGTTGGATTTATAACCGTATTGGCTTTAATTTAAATATTGTTTTTGCAGATAGTGCGACAAATATATTTTTCGCCAAAAAAAAACCATGGACTACCCCCTTTGCTTTTTTTGAAAAAATTATAAAAAAATTTTCTTGCACTATCCGCCAGAAAAAAATTTCTTATTAAGGCCAATACGGTTAGCTATCAAACGCAAAAGAAATCAAGTCGAAATATTGAAAACTTAGCAAGTTATGACCAAAAACGTAACCAGCTCTACTAAAAAGTGGCCGAAAAGAGGCAGTAGTAGAACTGCTTACCTTTTTGGTCATAACTTGCTTACTTTTCTAGACATCGACTTGATTTCTATAGCGTTGGATTTATAACCGTATTGGCTTTAATTTAAATATTGTTTTTGCAGATAGTGCGACAAATATATTTTTCGCCAAAAAAAAACCATGGACTACCCCCTTTGCTTTTTTTGAAAAAATTATAAAAAAATTTTCTTGCACTATCCGCCAGAAAAAAATTTCTTATTAAGGCCAATACGGTTAGCTATCAAACGCAAAAGAAATCAAGTCGAAATATTGAAAACTTAGCAAGTTATGACCAAAAACGTAACCAGCTCTACTAAAAAGTGGCCGAAAAGAGGCAGTAGTAGAACTGCTTACCTTTTTGGTCATAACTTGTTTACTTTTCTAGATATCGACTTGATTTCTATAGCGTTGGATTTATAACCGTATTGGCTTTAATTTAAATATTGTTTTTGTAGATAGTGCGACAAATATATTTTTCGCCAAAAAAAAACCATGGACTACCCCCTTTGCTTTTTTTGAAAAAATTATAAAAAAATTTTCTTGCACTATCCGCCAGAAAAAAATTTCTTATTAAGGCCAATACGGTTAGCTATCAAACGCAAAAGAAATCAAGTCGAAATATTGAAAACTTAGCAAGTTATGACCAAAAACGTAACCAGCTCTACTAAAAAGTGGCCGAAAAGAGGCAGTAGTAGAACTGCTTACCTTTTTGGTCATAACTTGTTTACTTTTCTAGATATCGACTTGATTTCTATAGTGTTGGATTTATAACCGTATTGGCTTTAATTTAAATATTTTTTTTGCAGATAGTGCGACAAATATATTTTTCGCCAAAAAAAAAACCATGGACTACCCCCTTTGCTTTTTTTGAAAAAATTATAAAAAAATTTTCTTGCACTATCCTCCAGAAAATAATTTCAAATTAAGGCCAATACGGTTAGCTATCAAACGCAAAAGAAATCAAGTCGAAATATTGAAAACTTAGCAAGTTATGACCAAAAACGTAACCAGCTCTACTAAAAAGTGGCCGGAAAGAGGCAGTAGTAGAACTGCTTACCTTTTTGGTCATAACTTGCTTACTTTTCTAGATATCGACTTGATTTTTATAGCGTTGGATTTATAACCGTATTGGCTTTAATTTAAATATTGTTTTTGCATATAGTGCGACAAATATATTTTTCGCCAAAAAAAAACCATGGACTACCCCCTTTGCTTTTTTTGAAAAAATTATAAAAAAATTTTCTCGCACTATCCTCCAGAAAAAAATTTCTAGCTAAGGCCAATACGGTTAGATATCAAACGCAAAAGAAATCAAGTCGAAATATTGAAAACTTAGCAAGTTATGACCAAAAACGTAACCAGCTCTACTAAAAAGTGGCCGGAAAGAGGCAGTAGTAGAACTGCTTACCTTTTTGGTCATAACTTGCTTACTTTTCTAGATATCGACTTGATTTCTATAGTGTTGGATTTATAACCATATTGGCTTTAATTTAAATATTGTTTTTGCAGATAGTGCGACAAATATATTTTTCGCCAAAAAAAAACCATGGACTACCCCCTTTGCTTTTTTTGAAAAAATTATAAAAAAATTTTCTTGCACTATCCTCCAGAAAAAAATTTCTAATTAAGGCCAATACGGTTAGCTATCAAACGCAAAAGAAATCAAGTCGAAAAGTCGAAATATTGAAAACTTAGCAAGTTATGACCAAAAACGTAACCAGCTCTACTAAAAAGTGGCCGGAAAGAGGCAGTAGTAGAACTGCTTACCTTTTTGGTCATAACATGCTTACTTTTCTAGATATCGACTTGATTTCTATAGTGTTGGATTTATAACCGTATTGGCTTTAATTTAAATATTGTTTTTGCAGATAGTGCGACAAATATATTTTTCGCCAAAAAAAAACCATGGACTACCCCCTTTTGCTTTTTTTGAAAAAATTATAAAAAAATTTTCTTGCACTATCCTCCAGAAAATAATTTCAAATTAAGGCCAATACGGTTAGCTATCAAACGCAAAAGAAATCAAGTCGAAATATTGAAAACTTAGCAAGTTATGACCAAAAACGTAACCAGCTCTACTAAAAAGTGGCCGGAAAGAGGCAGTAGTAGAACTGCTTACCTTTTTGGTCATAACTTGCTTACTTTTCTAGATATCGACTTGATTTCTATAGTGTTGGATTTATAACCGTATTGGCTTTAATTTAAATATTGTTTTTGCAGATAGTGCGACAAATATATTTTTCGCCAAAAAAAAACCATGGACTACCCCCTTTGCTTTTTTTGAAAAAATTATAAAAAAATTTTCTTGCACTATCCTCCAGAAAAAAATTTCTAATTAAGGCCAATACGGTTAGCTATCAAACGCAAAAGAAATCAAGTCGAAATATTGAAAACTTAGCAAGTTATGACCAAAAACATAACCAGCTCTACTAAAAAGTGGCCGGAAAGAGGCAGTAGTAGAACTGCTTACCTTTTTGGTCATAACTTGCTTACTTTTCTAGATATCGACTTGATTTTTATAGCGTTGGATTTATAACCGTATTGGCTTTAATTTAAATATTGTTTTTGCATATAGTGCGACAAATATATTTTTCGCCAAAAAAAAACCATGGACTACCCCCTTTGCTTTTTTTGAAAAAATTATAAAAAAATTTTCTCGCACTATCCTCCAGAAAAAAATTTCTAGCTAAGGCCAATACGGTTAGATATCAAACGCAAAAGAAATCAAGTCGAAATATTGAAAACTTAGCAAGTTATGACCAAAAACGTAACCAGCTCTACTAAAAAGTGGCCGGAAAGAGGCAGTAGTAGAACTGCTTACCTTTTTGGTCATAACTTGCTTACTTTTCTAGATATCGACTTGATTTCTATAGTGTTGGATTTTTAGCCGTATTGGCTTTAATTTAAATATTGTTTTTGCAGATAGTGCGACAAATATATTTTTCGCCAAAAAAAAACCATGGACTACCCCCTTTGCTTTTTTTGAAAAAATTATAAAAAAATTTTCTTGCACTATCCTCCAGAAAAAAATTTCTAATTAAGGCCAATACGGTTAGCTATCAAACGCAAAAGAAATCAAGTCGAAATATTGAAAACTTAGCAAGTTATGACCAAAAACGTAACCAGCTCTACTAAAAAGTGGCCGGAAAGAGGCAGTAGTAGAACTGCTTACCTTTTTGGTCATAACTTGCTTACTTTTCTAGATATCGACTTGATTTCTATAGCGTTGGACTTATAACCGTATTGGCCTTAATGTAAATATTGTTTTTGCAGATAGTGCGACAAATATATTTTTCGCCAAAAAAAAACCATGGACTACCCCCTTTGCTTTTTTTGAAAAAATTATAAAAAAGTTTTCTTGCACTATCCTCCAGAAAAAAATTTCTTGCTAAGGCCAATACGGTTAGCTATCAAACGCAAAAGAAATCAAGTCGAAATATTGAAAACTTAGCAAGTTATGACCAAAAACGTAACCAGCTCTACTAAAAAGTGGCCGGAAAGAGGCAGTAGTAGAACTGCTTACCTTTTTGGTCATAACTTGCCTACTTTTCTAGATATCGACTTGATTTCTATAGCGTTGGATTTATAACCGTATTGGCTTTAATTTAAATATTGTTTTTGCAGATAGTGCGACAAATATATTTTTCGCCAAAAAAAACCATGGACTACCCCCTTTGCTTTTTTTGAAAAAATTATAAAAAAATTTTCGTGCACTATCCTCCAGAAAAAAATTTCTAGCTAAGGCCAATACGGTTAGATATCAAACGCAAAAGAAATCAAGTCGAAATATTGAAAACTTAGCAAGTTATGACCAAAAACGTAACCAGCTCTACTAAAAAGTGGCCAGAAAGAGGCAGTAGTAGAACTGCTTACCTTTTTGGTCATAACTTGCTTACTTTTCTAGATATCGATTTGATTTCTATAGTGTTGGATTTATAACCGTATTGGCTTTAATTTAAATATTGTTTTTGCAGATAGTGCGATAAATATAAAAATTTCTAATTAAGGCCAATACGGTTAGCTATCAAACGCAAAAGAAATCAAGTCGAAATATTGAAAACTTAGCAAGTTATGACCAAAAACGTAACCAGCTCTACTAAAAAGTGGCCGGAAAGAGGCAGTAGTAGAACTGCTTACCTTTTTGGTCATAACTTGCTTACTTTTCTAGATATCGACTTGATTTCTATAGCGTTGGATTTATAACCGTATTGGCTTTAATTTAAATATTGTTTTTGCATATAGTGCGACAAATATATTTTTCGCCAAAAAAAAACCATGGACTACCCCCTTTGCTTTTTTTGAAAAAATTATAAAAAATTTTCTTGCACTATCCGCCAGAAAAAAATTTCTAATTAAGGCCAATACGGTTAGCTATCAAACGCAAAAGAAATCAAGTCGAAATATTGAAAACTTAGCAAGTTATGACCAAAAACGTAACCAGCTCTACTAAAAAGTGGCCAGAAAGAGGCAGTAGTAGAACTGCTTACCTTTTTGGTCATAACTTGCTTACTTTTCTAGATATCGATTTGATTTCTATAGTGTTGGATTTATAACCG
Source organism: Thelaira solivaga (assembly GCA_947397855.1). Taxonomy (NCBI): domain Eukaryota; kingdom Metazoa; phylum Arthropoda; class Insecta; order Diptera; family Tachinidae; genus Thelaira; species Thelaira solivaga. The sequence continues at coordinate 20,690,515 of OX377613.1, forward strand.
TATTGGCTTTAATTTAAATATTGTTTTTGCAGATAGTGCGATAAATATAAAAATTTCTAATTAAGGCCAATACGGTTAGCTATCAAACGCAAAAGAAATCAAGTCGAAATATTGAAAACTTAGCAAGTTATGACCAAAAACGTAACCAGCTCTACTAAAAAGTGGCCGGAAAGAGGCAGTAGTAGAACTGCTTACCTTTTTGGTCATAACTTGCTTACTTTTCTAGAAATCGACTTGATTTCTATAGCGTTGGATTTATAACCGTATTGGCCTTAATTTAAATATTGTTTTTGCAGATAGTGCGACAAATATATTTTTCGCCAAAAAAAAACCATGGACTACCCCCTTTGCTTTTTTTGAAAAAATTATAAAAAAATTTTCTTGCACTATCTTCCAGAAAAAAATTTCTAATTAAGGCCAATACGGTTAGCTATCAAACGCAAAAGAAATCAAGTCGAAATATTGAAAACTTAGCAAGTTATGACCAAAAACGTAACCAGCTCTACTAAAAAGTGGCCGGAAAGAGGCAGTAGTAGAACTGCTTACCTTTTTGGTCATAACATGCTTACTTTTCTAGATATCGACTTGATTTCTATAGTGTTGGATTTATAACCGTATTGGCTTTAATTTAAATATTGTTTTTGCAGATAGTGCGACAAATATATTTTTCGCCAAAAAAAAACCATGGACTACCCCCTTTGCTTTTTTTGAAAAAATTATAAAAAAATTTTCTTGCACTATCCTCCAGAAAAAAATTTCTAATTAAGGCCAATACGGTTAGCTATCAAACGCAAAAGAAATCAAGTCGAAATATTGAAAACTTAGCAAGTTATGACCAAAAACGTAACCAGCTCTACTAAAAAGTGGCCGGAAAGAGGCAGTAGTAGAACTGCTTACCTTTTTGGTCATAACTTGCTTACTTTTCTAGATATCGACTTGATTTTTATAGCGTTGGATTTATAACCGTATTGGCTTTAATTTAAATATTGTTTTTGCATATAGTGCGACAAATATATTTTTCGCCAAAAAAAAACCATGGACTACCCCCTTTGCTTTTTTTGAAAAAATTATAAAAAAATTTTCTCGCACTATCCTCCAGAAAAAAATTTCTAGCTAAGGCCAATACGGTTAGATATCAAACGCAAAAGAAATCAAGTCGAAATATTGAAAACTTAGCAAGTTATGACCAAAAACGTAACCAGCTCTACTAAAAAGTGGCCGGAAAGAGGCAATAGTAGAACTGCTTACCTTTTTGGTCATAACTTGCTTACTTTTCTAGATATCGACTTGATTTCTATAGCGTTGGATTTATAACCGTATTGGCTTTAATTTAAATATTGTTTTTGCAGATAGTGCGACAAATATATTTTTCGCCAAAAAAAAACCATGGACTACCCCCTTTGCTTTTTTTGAAAAAATTATAAAAAAATTTTCTTGCACTATCCGCTAGAAAAAAATTTCTAATTAAGGCCAATACGGTTAGCTATCAAACGCAAAAGAAATCAAGTCGAAATATTGAAAACTTAGCAAGTTATGACCAAAAACGTAACCAGCTCTACTAAAAAGTGGCCAGAAAGAGGCAGTAGTAGAACTGCTTACCTTTTTGGTCATAACTTGCTTACTTTTCTAGATATCGACTTGATTTCTAAAGCGTTGGATTTATAACCGTATTGGCTTTAATTTAAATATTGTTTTTGCAGATAGTGCGATAAATATAAAAATTTCTAATTAAGGCCAATACGGTTAGCTATCAAACGCAAAAGAAATCAAGTCGAAATATTGAAAACTTAGCAAGTTATGACCAAAAACGTAACCAGCTCTACTAAAAAGTGGCCGGAAAGAGGCAGTAGTAGAACTGCTTACCTTTTTGGTCATAACTTGCTTACTTTTCTAGAAATCGACTTGATTTCTATAGCGTTGGATTTATAACCTTATTGGCCTTAATTTAAATATTGTTTTTGCAGATAGTGCGACAAATATATTTTTCGCCAAAAAAAAAACATTGGACTACCTAATTTGCTTTTTTTGAAAAAATTATAAAAAAATTTTCTTGCACTATCCTCCAGAAAAAAAATTCAAATTAAGGCCAATACGGTTAGCTATCAAATGCAAAAGAAATCAAGTCGAAATATTGAAAACTTAGCAAGTTATGACCAAAAACGTAACCAGCTCTACTAAAAAGTGGCCGGAAAGAGGCAGTAGTAGAACTGCTTACCTTTTTGGTCATAACTTGCTTACTTTTCTAGATATCGACTTGATTTCTATAGTGTTGGATTTATAACCGTATTGGCTTTAATTTAAATATTGTTTTTGCAGATAGTGCGACAAATATATTTTTCGCCAAAAAAAGAAACCATGGACTACCCCCTTTGCTTTTTTTGAAAAAATTATAAAAAAATTTTCTTGCACTATCCTCCAGAAAAAAATTTCTAATTAAGGCCAATACGGTCAGCTATCAAACGCAAAAGAAATCAAGTCGAAATATTGAAAACTTAGCAAGTTATGACCATAAACGTAACCAGCTCTACTAAAAAGTGGCCGGAAAGAGGCAGTAGTAGAACTACTTACCTTTTTGGTCATAACTTGCTTACTTTTCTAGATATCGACTTGATTTCTATAGCGTTGGATTTATAACCGTATTGACTTTAATTTAAATATTGTTTTTGCAGATAGTGCGACAAATATATTTTTCGCCAAAAAAAAAACCATGGACTACCCCCTTTGCTTTTTTTGAAAAAATTATAAAAAAATTTTTTTGCACTATCCTCCAGAAAATAATTTCAAATTAAGGCCAATACGGTTAGCTATCAAACGCAAAAGAAATCAAGTCGAAATATTGAAAACTTAGCAAGTTATGACCAAAAACGTAACCAGCTCTACTAAAAAGTGGCCGGAAAGAGGCAGTAGTAGAACTGCTTACCTTTTTGGTCATAACTTGCTTACTTTTCTAGATATTGACTTGATTTTTAAAGCGTTGGATTTATAACCGTATTGGCTTTAATTTAAATATTGTTTTTGCAGATAGTGCGACAAATATATTTTTCGCCAAAAAAAAAGGACTACCCCCTTTGCTTTTTTTGAAAAAATTATAAAAAAATTTTCGTGCACTATCCGCCAGAAAAAAATTTCTAATTAAGGCCAATACGGTTAGCTATCAAACGCAAAAGAAATCAAGTCGAAATATTGAAAACTTAGCAAGTTATGACCAAAAACGTAACCAGCTCTACTAAAAAGTGGCCGGAAAGAGGCAGTAGTAGAACTGCTTACCTTTTTGGTCATAACTTGCTTACTTTTCTAAATATCGACATGATTTCTATAGCGTTGGATTTATAACCGTATTGGCTTTAATTTAAATATTGTTTTTGCAGATAGTGCGACAAATATATTTTTCGCCAAAAAAAAAAACCATGGACTACCCCCTTTGCTTTTTTTGAAAAAATTATAAAAAAATTTTCTTGCACTATCCTCCAGAAAAAAATTTCTAATTAAGGCCAATACGGTTAGCTATCAAACGCAAAAGAAATCAAGTCGAAATATTGAAAACTTAGCAAGTTATTACCAAAAACGTAACCAGCTCTACTAAAAAGTGGCCGGAAAGAGGCAGTAGTAGAACTGCTTACCTTTTTGGTCATAACTTGCTTACTTTTCTAGATATCGACTTGATTTTTAAAGCGTTGGATTTATAACCGTATAGGCTTTAATTTAAATATTGTTTTTGCAGATAGTGCGAAAAATATATTTTTTGCCAAAAAAAAAAACCATGGACTACCCCCTTTGCTTTTTTTGAAAAAATTATAAAAAAGTTTTCTTGCACTATCCTCCAGAAAAAAAACTTCTAATTAGCTATCAAACGCAAAAGAAATCAAGTCGAAATATTGAAAACTTAGCAAGTTATGACCAAAAACGTAACCAGCTCTACTAAAAAGTGGCCGGAAAGAGGCAGTAGTAGAACTGCTTACCTTTTTGGTCATAACTTGCTTACTTTTCTAAATATCGACTTGATTTCTATAGCGTTGGATTTATAACCGTATTGGCTTTAATTTAAATATTGTTTTTGCAGATAGTGCGACAAATATATTTTTCGCCAAAAAAAAAACCATGGATTACCCCCTTTGCTTTTTTTGAAAAAATTATAAAAAAATTTTCGTGCACTATCCTCCAGAAAAAAATTTCTAATTAAGGCCAATACGGTTAGCTATCAAACGCAAAAGAAATCAAGTCGAAATATTGAAAACTTAGCAAGTTATTACCAAAAACGTAACCAGCTCTACTAAAAAGTGGCCGGAAAGAGGCAGTAGTAGAACTGCTTACCTTTTTGGTCATAACTTGCTTACTTTTCTAGATATCGACTTGATTTTTAAAGCGTTGGATTTATAACCGTATAGGCTTTAATTTAAATATTGTTTTTGCAGATAGTGCGACAAATATATTTTTTGCCAAAAAAAAAAAACCATGGACTACCCCCTTTGCTTTTTTTGAAAAAATTATAAAAAAGTTTTCTTGCACTATCCTCCAGAAAAAAAACTTCTAATTAGCTATCAAACGCAAAAGAAATCAAGTCGAAATATTGAAAACTTAGCAAGTTATGACCAAAAACGTAACCAGCTCTACTAAAAAGTGGCCGGAAAGAGGCAGTAGTAGAACTGCTTACCTTTTTGGTCATAACTTGCTTACTTTTCTATATATCGACTTGATTTTTAAAGCGTTGGATTTATAACCGTATTGGCTTTAATTTAAATATTGTTTTTGCAGATAGTGCGACAAATATATTTTTTGCCAAAAAAAAAGGACTACCCCCTTTGCTTTTTTTGAAAAAATTATAAAAAAGTTTTCTTGCACTATCCTCCAGAAAAAAAACTTCTAATTAAGGCCAATACGGTTAGCTATCAAACGCAAAAGAAATCAAGTCGAAATATTGAAAACTTAGCAAGTTATGACCAAAAACGTAACCAGCTCTACTAAAAAGTGGCCGGAAAGAGGCAGTAGTAGAACTGCTTACCTTTTTGGTCATAACTTGCTTACTTTTCTAAATATCGACTTGATTTCTATAGCGTTGGATTTATAACCGTATTGGCTTTAATTTAAATATTGTTTTTGCAGATAGTGCGACAAATATATTTTTTGCCAAAAAAAAAGGACTACCCCCTTTGCTTTTTTTGAAAAAATTATAAAAAAGTTTTCTTGCACTATCCTCCAGAAAAAAAACTTCTAATTAAGGCCAATACGGTTAGCTATCAAACGCAAAAGAAATCAAGTCGAAATATTGAAAACTTAGCAAGTTATGACCAAAAACGTAACCAGCTCTACTAAAAAGTGGCCGGAAAGAGGCAGTAGTAGAACTGCTTACCTTTTTGGTCATAACTTGCTTACTTTTCAAAATATCGACTTGATTTCTATAGCGTTGGATTTATAACCGTATTGGCTTTAATTTAAATATTGTTTTTGCAGATAGTGCGACAAATATATTTTTCGCCAAAAAAAAACCATGGACTACCCCCTTTGCTTTTTTTGAAAAAATTATAAAAAAATTTTCGTGCACTATCCTCCAGAAAAAAATTTCTAATTAAGGCCAATACGGTTAGCTATCAAACGCAAAAGAAATCAAGTCGAAATATTGAAAACTTAGCAAGTTATGACCAAAAACGTAACCAGCTCTACTAAAAAGTGGCCGGAAAGAGGCAGTAGTAGAACTGCTTACCTTTTTGGTCATAACTTGCTTACTTTTCTAGATATTGACTTGATTTTTAAAGCGTTGGATTTATAACCGTATTGGCTTTAATTTAAATATTGTTTTTGCAGATAGTGCGACAAATATATTTTTCGCCAAAAAAAAAGGACTACCCCCTTTGCTTTTTTTGAAAAAATTATAAAAAAATTTTCGTGCACTATCCGCCAGAAAAAAATTTCTAATTAAGGCCAATACGGTTAGCTATCAAACGCAAAAGAAATCAAGTCGAAATATTGAAAACTTAGCAAGTTATTACCAAAAACGTAACCAGCTCTACTAAAAAGTGGCCGGAAAGAGGCAGTAGTAGAACTGCTTACCTTTTTGGTCATAACTTGCTTACTTTTCTAGATATCGACTTGATTTTTAAAGCGTTGGATTTATAACCGTATAGGCTTTAATTTAAATATTGTTTTTGCAGATAGTGCGACAAATATATTTTTTGCCAAAAAAAAAAACCATGGACTACCCCCTTTGCTTTTTTTGAAAAAATTATAAAAAAGTTTTCTTGCACTATCCTCCAGAAAAAAAACTTCTAATTAGCTATCAAACGCAAAAGAAATCAAGTCGAAATATTGAAAACTTAGCAAGTTATTACCAAAAACGTAACCAGCTCTACTAAAAAGTGGCCGGAAAGAGGCAGTAGTAGAACTGCTTACCTTTTTGGTCATAACTTGCTTACTTTTCTAGATATCGACTTGATTTTTAAAGCGTTGGATTTATAACCGTATAGGCTTTAATTTAAATATTGTTTTTGCAGATAGTGCGACAAATATATTTTTTGCCAAAAAAAAAAACCATGGACTACCCCCTTTGCTTTTTTTGAAAAAATTATAAAAAAGTTTTCTTGCACTATCCTCCAGAAAAAAAACTTCTAATTAGCTATCAAACGCAAAAGAAATCAAGTCGAAATATTGAAAACTTAGCAAGTTATGACCAAAAACGTAACCAGCTCTACTAAAAAGTGGCCGGAAAGAGGCAGTAGTAGAACTGCTTACCTTTTTGGTCATAACTTGCTTACTTTTCTATATATCGACTTGATTTTTAAAGCGTTGGATTTATAACCGTATTGGCTTTAATTTAAATATTGTTTTTGCAGATAGTGCGACAAATATATTTTTTGCCAAAAAAAAAGGACTACCCCCTTTGCTTTTTTTGAAAAAATTATAAAAAAGTTTTCTTGCACTATCCTCCAGAAAAAAAACTTCTAATTAAGGCCAATACGGTTAGCTATCAAACGCAAAAGAAATCAAGTCGAAATATTGAAAACTTAGCAAGTTATGACCAAAAACGTAACCAGCTCTACTAAAAAGTGGCCGGAAAGAGGCAGTAGTAGAACTGCTTACCTTTTTGGTCATAACTTGCTTACTTTTCTAGATATTGACTTGATTTTTAAAGCGTTGGATTTATAACCGTATTGGCTTTAATTTAAATATTGTTTTTGCAGATAGTGCGACAAATATATTTTTCGCCAAAAAAAAAGGACTACCCCCTTTGCTTTTTTTGAAAAAATTATAAAAAAATTTTCGTGCACTATCCGCCAGAAAAAAATTTCTAATTAAGGCCAATACGGTTAGCTATCAAACGCAAAAGAAATCAAGTCGAAATATTGAAAACTTAGCAAGTTATTACCAAAAACGTAACCAGCTCTACTAAAAAGTGGCCGGAAAGAGGCAGTAGTAGAACTGCTTACCTTTTTCGTCATAACTTGCTTACTTTTCTATATATCGACTTGATTTTTAAAGCGTTGGATTTATAACCGTATTGGCTTTAATTTAAATATTGTTTTTGCAGATAGTGCGACAAATATATTTTTTGCCAAAAAAAAAGGACTACCCCCTTTGCTTTTTTTGAAAAAATTATAAAAAAGTTTTCTTGCACTATCCTCCAGAAAAAAAACTTCTAATTAAGGCCAATACGGTTAGCTATCAAACGCAAAAGAAATCAAGTCGAAATATTGAAAACTTAGCAAGTTATGACCAAAAACGTAACCAGCTCTACTAAAAAGTGGCCGGAAAGAGGCAGTAGTAGAACTGCTTACCTTTTTGGTCATAACTTGCTTACTTTTCTAAATATCGACTTGATTTCTATAGCGTTGGATTTATAACCGTATTGGCTTTAATTTAAATATTGTTTTTGCAGATAGTGCGACAAATATATTTTTCGCCAAAAAAAAACCATGGACTACCCCCTTTGCTTTTTTTGAAAAAATTATAAAAAAATTTTCGTGCACTATCCTCCAGAAAAAAATTTCTAATTAAGGCCAATACGGTTAGCTATCAAACGCAAAAGAAATCAAGTCGAAATATTGAAAACTTAGCAAGTTATGACCAAAAACGTAACCAGCTCTACTAAAAAGTGGCCGGAAAGAGGCAGTAGTAGAACTGCTTACCTTTTTGGTCATAACTTGCTTACTTTTCTAGATATCGACTTGATTTCTATAGTGTTGGATTTATAACCGTATTGGCTTTAATTTAAATATTGTTTTTGCAGATAGTGCGACAAATATATTTTTCGCCAAAAAAAAAAAAAAAACCATGGACTACCACCCCCTTTGCTTTTTTTGAAAAAATTATAAAAAAATTTTCGTGCACTATCCTCCAGAAAAAAATTTCTAATTAAGGCCAATACGGTTAGCTATCAAACGCAAAAGAAATCAAGTCGAAATATTGAAAACTTAGCAAGTTATGACCAAAAACGTAACCAGCTCTACTAAAAAGTGGCCGGAAAGAGGCAGTAGTAGAACTGCTTACCTTTTTGGTCATAACTTGCTTACTTTTCTAGATATCGACTTGATTTCTATAGTGTTGGATTTATAACCGTATTGGCTTTAATTTAAATATTGTTTTTGCAGATAGTGCGACAAATATATTTTTCGCCAAAAAAAAACCATGGACTACCCCCTTTGCTTTTTTTGAAAAAATTATAAAAAAATTTTCGTGCACTATCCGCCAGAAAAAAATTTCTAATTAAGGCCAATACGGTTAGCTATCAAACGCAAAAGAAATCAAGTCGAAATATTGAAAACTTAGCAAGTTATTACCAAAAACGTAACCAGCTCTACTAAAAAGTGGCCGGAAAGAGGCAGTAGTAGAACTGCTTACCTTTTTGGTCATAACTTGCTTACTTTTCTAGATATCGACTTGATTTCTATAGTGTTGGATTTATAACCGTATTGGCTTTAATTTAAATATTGTTTTTGCAGATAGTGCGACAAATATATTTTTCGCCAAAAAAAAAAAAAAAAAACCATGGACTACCCCCTTTGCTTTTTTTGAAAAAATTATAAAAAAATTTTCGTGCACTATCCTCCAGAAAAAAATTTCTAATTAAGGCCAATACGGTTAGCTATCAAACGCAAAAGAAATCAAGTCGAAATATTGAAAACTTAGCAAGTTATTACCAAAAACGTAACCAGCTCTACTAAAAAGTGGCCGGAAAGAGGCAGTAGTAGAACTGCTTACCTTTTTGGTCATAACTTGCTTACTTTTCTAAATATCGACTTGATTTCTATAGCGTTGGATTTATAACCGTATTGGCTTTAATTTAAATATTGTTTTTGCAGATAGTGCGACAAATATATTTTTCGCCAAAAAAAAAACCATGGAGTACCCCCTTTGCTTTTTTTGAAAAAATTATAAAAAAGTTTTCTTGCACTATCCTCCAGAAAAAAAACTTCTAATTAAGGCCAATACGGTTAGCTATCAAACGCAAAAGAAATCAAGTCGAAATATTGAAAACTTAGCAAGTTATGACCAAAAACGTAACCAGCTCTACTAAAAAGTGGCCGGAAAGAGGCAGTAGTAGAACTGCTTACCTTTTTGGTCATAACTTGCTTACTTTTCTAGATATCGACTTGATTTCTATAGTGTTGGATTTATAACCGTATTGGCTTTAATTTAAATATTGTTTTTGCAGATAGTGCGACAAATATATTTTTCGCCAAAAAAAAAAAAAAAAAACCATGGACTACCCCCTTTGCTTTTTTTGAAAAAATTATAAAAAAATTTTCGTGCACTATCCTCCAGAAAAAAATTTCTAATTAAGGCCAATACGGTTAGCTATCAAACGCAAAAGAAATCAAGTCGAAATATTGAAAACTTAGCAAGTTATTACCAAAAACGTAACCAGCTCTACTAAAAAGTGGCCGGAAAGAGGCAGTAGTAGAACTGCTTACCTTTTTGGTCATAACTTGCTTACTTTTCTAAATATCGACTTGATTTCTATAGCGTTGGATTTATAACCGTATTGGCTTTAATTTAAATATTGTTTTTGCAGATAGTGCGACAAATATATTTTTCGCCAAAAAAAAAGGACTACCCCCTTTGCTTTTTTTGAAAAAATTATAAAAAAATTTTCGTGCACTATCCGCCAGAAAAAAATTTCTAATTAAGGCCAATACGGTTAGCTATAAAACGCAAAAGAAATCAAGTCGAAATATTGAAAACTTAGCAAGTTATTACCAAAAACGTAACCAGCTCTACTAAAAAGTGGCCGGAAAGAGGCAGTAGTAGAACTGCTTACCTTTTTGGTCATAACTTGCTTACTTTTCTAGATATCGACTTGATTTCTATAGTGTTGGATTTATAACCGTATTGGCTTTAATTTAAATATTGTTTTTGCAGATAGTGCGACAAATATATTTTTCGACAAAAAAAAACCATGGACTACCCCCTTTGCTTTTTTTGAAAAAATTATAAAAAAATTTTCGTGCACTATCCTCCAGAAAAAAATTTCTAATTAAGGCCAATACGGTTAGCTATCAAACGCAAAAGAAATCAAGTCGAAATATTGAAAACTTAGCAAGTTATGACCAAAAACGTAACCAGCTCTACTAAAAAGTGGCCGGAAAGAGGCAGTAGTAGAACTGCTTACCTTTTTGGTCATAACTTGCTTACTTTTCTAGATATCGACTTGATTTCTATAGTGTTGGATTTATAACCGTATTGGCTTTAATTTAAATATTGTTTTTGCAGATAGTGCGACAAATATATTTTTTGCCAAAAAAAAAGGACTACCCCCTTTGCTTTTTTTGAAAAAATTATAAAAAAGTTTTCTTGCACTATCCTCCAGAAAAAAAACTTCTAATTAAGGCCAATACGGTTAGCTATCAAACGCAAAAGAAATCAAGTCGAAATATTGAAAACTTAGCAAGTTATGACCAAAAACGTAACCAGCTCTACTAAAAAGTGGCCGGAAAGAGGCAGTAGTAGAACTGCTTACCTTTTTGGTCATAACTTGCTTACTTTTCTAGATATTGACTTGATTTTTAAAGCGTTGGATTTATAACCGTATTGGCTTTAATTTAAATATTGTTTTTGCAGATAGTGCGACAAATATATTTTTCGCCAAAAAAAAAACCATGGACTACCCCCTTTGCTTTTTTTGAAAAAATTATAAAAAAATTTTCTTGCACTATCCTCCAGAAAAAAATTTCTAATTAAGGCCAATACGGTTAGCTATCAAACGCAAAAGAAATCAAGTCGAAATATTGAAAACTTAGCAAGTTATGACCAAAAACGTAACCAGCTCTACTAAAAAGTGGCCGGAAAGAGGCAGTAGTAGAACTGCTTACCTTTTTGGTCATAACTTGCTTACTTTTCTAGATATCGACTTGATTTCTATAGTGTTGGATTTATAACCGTATTGGCTTTAATTTAAATATTGTTTTTGCAGATAGTGCGACAAATATATTTTTCGCCAAAAAAAAACCATGGACTACCCCCTTTGCTTTTTTTGAAAAAATTATAAAAAAATTTTCGTGCACTATCCTCCAGAAAAAAATTTCTAATTAAGGCCAATACGGTTAGCTATCAAACGCAAAAGAAATCAAGTCGAAATATTGAAAACTTAGCAAGTTATGACCAAAAACGTAACCAGCTCTACTAAAAAGTGGCCGGAAAGAGGCAGTAGTAGAACTGCTTACCTTTTTGGTCATAACTTGCTTACTTTTCTAGATATCGACTTGATTTCTATAGTGTTGGATTTATAACCGTATTGGCTTTAATTTAAATATTGTTTTTGCAGATAGTGCGACAAATATATTTTTCGCCAAAAAAAAGGACTACCCCCTTTGCTTTTTTTGAAAAAATTATAAAAAAATTTTCGTGCACTATCCGCCAGAAAAAAATTTCTAATTAAGGCCAATACGGTTAGCTATCAAACGCAAAAGAAATCAAGTCGAAATATTGAAAACTTAGCAAGTTATTACCAAAAACGTAACCAGCTCTACTAAAAAGTGGCCGGAAAGAGGCAGTAGTAGAACTGCTTACCTTTTTCGTCATAACTTGCTTACTTTTCTATATATCGACTTGATTTTTAAAGCGTTGGATTTATAACCGTATTGGCTTTAATTTAAATATTGTTTTTGCAGATAGTGCGACAAATATATTTTTTGCCAAAAAAAAAGGACTACCCCCTTTGCTTTTTTTGAAAAAATTATAAAAAAGTTTTCTTGCACTATCCTCCAGAAAAAAAACTTCTAATTAAGGCCAATACGGTTAGCTATCAAACGCAAAAGAAATCAAGTCGAAATATTGAAAACTTAGCAAGTTATGACCAAAAACGTAACCAGCTCTACTAAAAAGTGGCCGGAAAGAGGCAGTAGTAGAACTGCTTACCTTTTTGGTCATAACTTGCTTACTTTTCTAGATATCGACTTGATTTCTATAGTGTTGGATTTATAACCGTATTGGCTTTAATTTAAATATTGTTTTTGCAGATAGTGCGACAAATATATTTTTCGCCAAAAAAAAACCATGGACTACCCCCTTTGCTTTTTTTGAAAAAATTATAAAAAAATTTTCGTGCACTATCCGCCAGAAAAAAATTTCTAATTAAGGCCAATACGGTTAGCTATCAAACGCAAAAGAAATCAAGTCGAAATATTGAAAACTTAGCAAGTTATTACCAAAAACGTAACCAGCTCTACTAAAAAGTGGCCGGAAAGAGGCAGTAGTAGAACTGCTTACCTTTTTGGTCATAACTTGCTTACTTTTCTAGATATCGACTTGATTTCTATAGTGTTGGATTTATAACCGTATTGGCTTTAATTTAAATATTGTTTTTGCAGATAGTGCGACAAATATATTTTTCGCCAAAAAAAAAAAAAAAACCATGGACTACCCCCTTTGCTTTTTTTGAAAAAATTATAAAAAAATTTTCGTGCACTATCCTCCAGAAAAAAATTTCTAATTAAGGCCAATACGGTTAGCTATCAAACGCAAAAGAAATCAAGTCGAAATATTGAAAACTTAGCAAGTTATTACCAAAAACGTAACCAGCTCTACTAAAAAGTGGCCGGAAAGAGGCAGTAGTAGAACTGCTTACCTTTTTGGTCATAACTTGCTTACTTTTCTAAATATCGACTTGATTTCTATAGCGTTGGATTTATAACCGTATTGGCTTTAATTTAAATATTGTTTTTGCAGATAGTGCGACAAATATATTTTTCGCCAAAAAAAAAACCATGGACTACCCCCTTTGCTTTTTTTGAAAAAATTATAAAAAAGTTTTCTTGCACTATCCTCCAGAAAAAAAACTTCTAATTAAGGCCAATACGGTTAGCTATCAAACGCAAAAGAAATCAAGTCGAAATATTGAAAACTTAGCAAGTTATGACCAAAAACGTAACCAGCTCTACTAAAAAGTGGCCGGAAAGAGGCAGTAGTAGAACTGCTTACCTTTTTGGTCATAACTTGCTTACTTTTCTAGATATCGACTTGATTTCTATAGTGTTGGATTTATAACCGTATTGGCTTTAATTTAAATATTGTTTTTGCAGATAGTGCGACAAATATATTTTTCGCCAAAAAAAAAAAAAAAAAACCATGGACTACCCCCTTTGCTTTTTTTGAAAAAATTATAAAAAAATTTTCGTGCACTATCCTCCAGAAAAAAATTTCTAATTAAGGCCAATACGGTTAGCTATCAAACGCAAAAGAAATCAAGTCGAAATATTGAAAACTTAGCAAGTTATTACCAAAAACGTAACCAGCTCTACTAAAAAGTGGCCGGAAAGAGGCAGTAGTAGAACTGCTTACCTTTTTGGTCATAACTTGCTTACTTTTCTAAATATCGACTTGATTTCTATAGCGTTGGATTTATAACCGTATTGGCTTTAATTTAAATATTGTTTTTGCAGATAGTGCGACAAATATATTTTTCGCCAAAAAAAAAGGACTACCCCCTTTGCTTTTTTTGAAAAAATTATAAAAAAATTTTCGTGCACTATCCGCCAGAAAAAAATTTCTAATTAAGGCCAATACGGTTAGCTATAAAACGCAAAAGAAATCAAGTCGAAATGTTGAAAACTTAGCAAGTTATTACCAAAAACGTAACCAGCTCTACTAAAAAGTGGCCGGAAAGAGGCAGTAGTAGAACTGCTTACCTTTTTGGTCATAACTTGCTTACTTTTCTAGATATCGACTTGATTTCTATAGTGTTGGATTTATAACCGTATTGGCTTTAATTTAAATATTGTTTTTGCAGAGAGTGCGACAAATATATTTTTCGCCAAAAAAAAAAAAAAAACCATGGACTACCCCCTTTGCTTTTTTTGAAAAAATTATAAAAAAATTTTCTTGCACTATCCTCCAGAAAAAAATTTGTAATTAAGGCCAATACGGTTAGCTATCAAACGCAAAAGAAATCAAGACGAAATATTGAAAACTTAGCAAGTTATGACCAAAAACGTAACCAGCTCTACTAAAAAGTGGCCGGAAAGAGGCAGTAGTAGAACTGCTTACCTTTTTGGTCATAACTTGCTTACTTTTCTAAATATCGACTTGATTTTTAAAGCGTTGGATTTATAACCGTATTGGCTTTAATTTAAATATTGTTTTTGCAGATAGTGCGACAAATATATTTTTCGCCAAAAAAAAAACCATGGACTACCCCCTTTGCTTTTTTTGAAAAAATTATAAAAAAATTTTCTTGCACTATCCTCCAGAAAAAAATTTCTAATTAAGGCCAATACGGTTAGCTATCAAACGCAAAAGAAATCAAGTCGAAATATTGAAAACTTAGCAAGTTATGACCAAAAACGTAACCAGCTCTACTAAAAAGTGGCCGGAAAGAGGCAGTAGTAGAACTGCTTACCTTTTTGGTCATAACTTGCTTACTTTTCTAGATATCGACTTGATTTCTATAGTGTTGGATTTATAACCGTATTGGCTTTAATTTAAATATTGTTTTTGCAGATAGTGCGACAAATATATTTTTCGCCAAAAAAAAAAACCATGGACTACCCCCTTTGCTTTTTTTGAAAAAATTATAAAAAAATTTTCGTGCACTATCCGCCAGAAAAAAATTTCTAATTAAGGCCAATACGGTTAGCTATAAAACGCAAAAGAAATCAAGTCGAAATATTGAAAACTTAGCAAGTTATTACCAAAAACGTAACCAGCTCTACTAAAAAGTGGCCGGAAAGAGGCAGTAGTAGAACTGCTTACCTTTTTGGTCATAACTTGCTTACTTTTCTAGATATCGACTTGATTTTTAAAGCGTTGGATTTATAACCGTATAGGCTTTAATTTAAATATTGTTTTTGCAGATAGTGCGACAAATATATTTTTTGCCAAAAAAAAAAAACCATGGACTACCCCCTTTGCTTTTTTTGAAAAAATTATAAAAAAGTTTTCTTGCACTATCCTCCAGAAAAAAAACTTCTAATTAGCTATCAAACGCAAAAGAAATCAAGTCGAAATATTGAAAACTTAGCAAGTTATGACCAAAAACGTAACCAGCTCTACTAAAAAGTGGCCGGAAAGAGGCAGTAGTAGAACTGCTTACCTTTTTGGTCATAACTTGCTTACTTTTCTAGATATCGACTTGATTTCTATAGCGTTGGATTTATAACCGTATCGGCTTTAATTTAAATATTGTTTTTGCAGATAGTGCGACAAATATATTTTTCGCCAAAAAAAAACCATGGACTACCCCCTTTGCTTTTTTTGAAAAAATTATAAAAAAATTTTCGTGCACTATCCTCCAGAAAAAAATTTCTAATTAAGGCCAATACGGTTAGCTATCAAACGCAAAAGAAATCAAGTCGAAATATTGAAAACTTAGCAAGTTATGACCAAAAACGTAACCAGCTCTACTAAAAAGTGGCCGGAAAGAGGCAGTAGTAGAACTGCTTACCTTTTTGGTCATAACTTGCTTACTTTTCTAGATATCGACTTGATTTCTATAGTGTTGGATTTATAACCGTATTGGCTTTAATTTAAATATTGTTTTTGCAGATAGTGCGACAAATATATTTTTCGCCAAAAAAAAAAAAAAAAAAACCATGGACTACCCCCTTTGCTTTTTTTGAAAAAATTATAAAAAAATTTTCGTGCACTATCCTCCAGAAAAAAATTTCTTATTAAGGCCAATACGGTTAGCTATCAAACGCAAAAGAAATCAAGTCGAAATATTGAAAACTTAGCAAGTTATTACCAAAAACGTAACCAGCTCTACTAAAAAGTGGCCGGAAAGAGGCAGTAGTAGAACTGCTTACCTTTTTGGTCATAACTTGCTTACTTTTCTAAATATCGACTTGATTTCTATAGCGTTGGATTTATAACCGTATTGGCTTTAATTTAAATATTGTTTTTGCAGATAGTGCGACAAATATATTTTTCGCCAAAAAAAAAACCATGGACTACCCCCTTTGCTTTTTTTGAAAAAATTATAAAAAAGTTTTCTTGCACTATCCTCCAGAAAAAAAACTTCTAATTAAGGCCAATACGGTTAGCTATCAAACGCAAAAGAAATCAAGTCGAAATATTGAAAACTTAGCAAGTTATGACCAAAAACGTAACCAGCTCTACTAAAAAGTGGCCGGAAAGAGGCAGTAGTAGAACTGCTTACCTTTTTGGTCATAACTTGCTTACTTTTCTAGATATCGACTTGATTTCTATAGTGTTGGATTTATAACCGTATTGGCTTTAATTTAAATATTGTTTTTGCAGATAGTGCGACAAATATATTTTTCGCCAAAAAAAAACCATGGACTACCCCCTTTGCTTTTTTTGAAAAAATTATAAAAAAATTTTCGTGCACTATCCGCCAGAAAAAAATTTCTAATTAAGGCCAATACGGTTAGCTATCAAACGCAAAAGAAATCAAGTCGAAATATTGAAAACTTAGCAAGTTATTACCAAAAACGTAACCAGCTCTACTAAAAAGTGGCCGGAAAGAGGCAGTAGTAGAACTGCTTACCTTTTTGGTCATAACTTGCTTACTTTTCTAGATATCGACTTGATTTCTATAGTGTTGGATTTATAACCGTATTGGCTTTAATTTAAATATTGTTTTTGCAGATAGTGCGACAAATATATTTTTCGCCAAAAAAAAAAAAAAAAAAACCATGGACTACCCCCTTTGCTTTTTTTGAAAAAATTATAAAAAAATTTTCGTGCACTATCCTCCAGAAAAAAATTTCTTATTAAGGCCAATACGGTTAGCTATCAAACGCAAAAGAAATCAAGTCGAAATATTGAAAACTTAGCAAGTTATGACCAAAAACGTAACCAGCTCTACTAAAAAGTGGCCGGAAAGAGGCAGTAGTAGAACTGCTTACCTTTTTGGTCATAACTTGCTTACTTTTCTAGATATCGACTTGATTTCTATAGTGTTGGATTTATAACCGTATTGGCTTTAATTTAAATATTGTTTTTGCAGATAGTGCGACAAATATATTTTTCGCCAAAAAAAAAAAAAAAAAACCATGGACTACCCCCTTTGCTTTTTTTGAAAAAATTATAAAAAAATTTTCGTGCACTATCCTCCAGAAAAAAATTTCTAATTAAGGCCAATACGGTTAGCTATCAAACGCAAAAGAAATCAAGTCGAAATATTGAAAACTTAGCAAGTTATTACCAAAAACGTAACCAGCTCTACTAAAAAGTGGCCGGAAAGAGGCAGTAGTAGAACTGCTTACCTTTTTGGTCATAACTTGCTTACTTTTCTAAATATCGACTTGATTTCTATAGCGTTGGATTTATAACCGTATTGGCTTTAATTTAAATATTGTTTTTGCAGATAGTGCGACAAATATATTTTTCGCCAAAAAAAAAAAAAAAACCATGGACTACCCCCTTTGCTTTTTTTGAAAAAATTATAAAAAAATTTTCTTGCACTATCCTCCAGAAAAAAATTTGTAATTAAGGCCAATACGGTTAGCTATCAAACGCAAAAGAAATCAAGACGAAATATTGAAAACTTAGCAAGTTATGACCAAAAACGTAACCAGCTCTACTAAAAAGTGGCCGGAAAGAGGCAGTAGTAGAACTGCTTACCTTTTTGGTCATAACTTGCTTACTTTTCTAAATATCGACTTGATTTTTAAAGCGTTGGATTTATAACCGTATTGGCTTTAATTTAAATATTGTTTTTGCAGATAGTGCGACAAATATATTTTTCGCCAAAAAAAAAACCATGGACTACCCCCTTTGCTTTTTTTGAAAAAATTATAAAAAAATTTTCTTGCACTATCCTCCAGAAAAAAATTTCTAATTAAGGCCAATACGGTTAGCTATCAAACGCAAAAGAAATCAAGTCGAAATATTGAAAACTTAGCAAGTTATGACCAAAAACGTAACCAGCTCTACTAAAAAGTGGCCGGAAAGAGGCAGTAGTAGAACTGCTTACCTTTTTGGTCATAACTTGCTTACTTTTCTAGATATCGACTTGATTTCTATAGTGTTGGATTTATAACCGTATTGGCTTTAATTTAAATATTGTTTTTGCAGATAGTGCGACAAATATATTTTTCGCCAAAAAAAAAACAATGGACTACCCCCTTTGCTTTTTTTGAAAAAATTATAAAAAAATTTTCTTGCACTATCCTCCAGAAAAAAATTTCTAATTAAGGCCAATACGGTTAGCTATCAAACGCAAAAGAAATCAAGTCGAAATATTGAAAACTTAGCAAGTTATGACCAAAAACGTAACCAGCTCTACTAAAAAGTGGCCGGAAAGAGGCAGTAGTAGAACTGCTTACCTTTTTGGTCATAACTTGCTTACTTTTCTAGATATCGACTTGATTTCTATAGTGTTGGATTTATAACCGTATTGGCTTTAATTTAAATATTGTTTTTGCAGATAGTGCGACAAATATATTTTTCGTCAAAAAAAAAAAAAAAAACCATGGACTACCCCCTTTGCTTTTTTTGAAAAAATTATAAAAAAATTTTCTTGCACTATCCTCCAGAAAAAAATTTGTAATTAAGGCCAATACGGTTAGCTATCAAACGCAAAAGAAATCAAGACGAAATATTGAAAACTTAGCAAGTTATGACCAAAAACGTAACCAGCTCTACTAAAAAGTGGCCGGAAAGAGGCAGTAGTAGAACTGCTTACCTTTTTGGTCATAACTTGCTTACTTTTCTAAATATCGACTTGATTTTTAAAGCGTTGGATTTATAACCGTATTGGCTTTAATTTAAATATTGTTTTTGCAGATAGTGCGACAAATATATTTTTCGCCAAAAAAAAAACCATGGACTACCCCCTTTGCTTTTTTTGAAAAAATTATAAAAAAATTTTCTTGCACTATCCTCCAGAAAAAAATTTCTAATTAAGGCCAATACGGTTAGCTATCAAACGCAAAAGAAATCAAGTCGAAATATTGAAAACTTAGCAAGTTATGACCAAAAACGTAACCAGCTCTACTAAAAAGTGGCCGGAAAGAGGCAGTAGTAGAACTGCTTACCTTTTTGGTCATAACTTGCTTACTTTTCTAGATATCGACTTGATTTCTATAGTGTTGGATTTATAACCGTATTGGCTTTAATTTAAATATTGTTTTTGCAGATAGTGCGACAAATATATTTTTCGCCAAAAAAAAAACCATGGACTACCCCCTTTGCTTTTTTTGAAAAAATTATAAAAAAATTTTCTTGCACTATCCTCCAGAAAAAAAAACTTCTAATTAAGGCCAATACGGTTAGCTATCAAACGCAAAAGAAATCAAGACGAAATATTGAAAACTTAGCAAGTTATGACCAAAAACGTAACCAGCTCTACTAAAAAGTGGCCGGAAAGAGGCAGTAGTAGAACTGCTTACCTTTTTGGTCATAACTTGCTTACTTTTCTAGATATCGACTTGATTTCTATAGTGTTGGATTTATAACCGTATTGGCTTTAATTTAAATATTGTTTTTGCAGATAGTGCGACAAATATATTTTTCGCCAAAAAAAAAAACAATGGACTACCCCCTTTGCTTTTTTTGAAAAAATTATAAAAAAATTTTCTTGCACTATCCTCCAGAAAAAAATTTCTAATTAAGGCCAATACGGTTAGCTATCAAACGCAAAAGAAATCAAGTCGAAATATTGAAAACTTAGCAAGTTATGACCAAAAACGTAACCAGCTCTACTAAAAAGTGGCCGGAAAGAGGCAGTAGTAGAACTGCTTACCTTTTTGGTCATAACTTGCTTACTTTTCTAGATATCGACTTGATTTCTATAGTGTTGGATTTATAACCGTATTGGCTTTAATTTAAATATTGTTTTTGCAGATAGTGCGACAAATATATTTTTCGCCAAAAAAAAAACCATGGACTACCCCCTTTGCTTTTTTTGAAAAAATTATAAAAAAATTTTCTTGCACTATCCTCCAGAAAAAAATTTCTAATTAAGGCCAATACGGTTAGCTATCAAACGCAAAAGAAATCAAGACGAAATATTGAAAACTTAGCAAGTTATGACCAAAAACGTAACCAGCTCTACTAAAAAGTGGCCGGAAAGAGGCAGTAGTAGAACTGCTTACCTTTTTGGTCATAACTTGCTTACTTTTCTAAATATCGACTTGATTTTTAAAGCGTTGGATTTATAACCGTATTGGCTTTAATTTACATATTGTTTTTGCAGATAGTGCGACAAATATATTTTTCGCCAAAAAAAAAACCATGGACTACCCCCTTTGCTTTTTTTGAAAAAATTATAAAAAAATTTTCTTGCACTATCCTCCAGAAAAAAATTTCTAATTAAGGCCAATACGGTTAGCTATCAAACGCAAAAGAAATCAAGTCGAAATATTGAAAACTTAGCAAGTTATGACCAAAAACGTAACCAGCTCTACTAAAAAGTGGCCGGAAAGAGGCAGTAGTAGAACTGCTTACCTTTTTGGTCATAACTTGCTTACTTTTCTAGATATCGACTTGATTTCTATAGTGTTGGATTTATAACCGTATTGGCTTTAATTTAAATATTGTTTTTGCAGATAGTGCGACAAATATATTTTTCGCCAAAAAAAAAACCATGGACTACCCCCTTTGCTTTTTTTGAAAAAATTATAAAAAAATTTTCTTGCACTATCCTCCAGAAAAAAATTTCTAATTAAGGCCAATACGGTTAGCTATCAAACGCAAAAGAAATCAAGTCGAAATATTGAAAACTTAGCAAGTTATGACCAAAAACGTAACCAGCTCTACTAAAAAGTGGCCGGAAAGAGGCAGTAGTAGAACTGCTTACCTTTTTGGTCATAACTTGCTTACTTTTCTAGATATCGACTTGATTTCTATAGTGTTGGATTTATAACCGTATTGGCTTTAATTTAAATATTGTTTTTGCAGATAGTGCGACAAATATATTTTTCGCCAAAAAAAAAACCATGGACTACCCCCTTTGCTTTTTTTGAAAAAATTATAAAAAAATTTTCTTGCACTATCCTCCAGAAAAAAATTTCTAATTAAGGCCAATACGGTTAGCGATCAAACGCAAAAGAAATCAAGTCGAAATATTGAAAACTTAGCAAGTTATGACCAAAAACGTAACCAGCTCTACTAAAAAGTGGCCGGAAAGAGGCAGTAGTAGAACTGCTTACCTTTTTGGTCATGACTTGCTTACTTTTCTAGATATCGACTTGATTTCTATAGCGTTGGATTTATAACCGTATTGGCTTTAATTTAAATATTGTTTTTGCAGATAGTGCGACAAATATATTTTTCGCCAAAAAAAAAAGGACTACCACCTTTGCTTTTTTTGAAAAAATTATAAAAAAGTTTTCTTGCACTATCCTCCAGAAAAAAAACTTCTAATTAAGGCCAATACGGTTAGCTATCAAACGCAAAAGAAATCAAGTCGAAATATTGAAAACTTAGCAAGTTATGACCAAAAACGTAACCAGCTCTACTAAAAAGTGGCCGGAAAGAGGCAGTAGTAGAACTGCTTACCTTTTTGGTCATAACTTGCTTACTTTTCTAGATATCGACTTGATTTTTAAAGCGTTGGATTTATAACCGTATTGGCTTTAATTTAAATATTGTTTTTGCAGATAGTGCGACAAATATATTTTTCGCCAAAAAAAAAGGACTACCCCCTTTGCTTTTTTTGAAAAAATTATAAAAAAATTTTCTTGCACTATCCTCCAGAAAAAAATTTCTAATTAAGGCCAATACGGTTAGCTATCAAACGCAAAAGAAATCAAGTCGAAATATTGAAAACTTAGCAAGTTATGACCAAAAACGTAACCAGCTTTACTAAAAAGTGGCCGGAAAGAGGCAGTAGTAGAACTGCTTACCTTTTTGGTCATAACTTGCTTACTTTTCTATATATCGACTTGATTTTTAAAGCGTTGGATTTATAACCGTATTGGCTTTAATTTAAATATTGTTTTTGCAGATAGTGCGACAAATATATTTTTCGCCAAAAAAAAAAGGACTACCACCTTTGCTTTTTTTGAAAAAATTATAAAAAAGTTTTCTTGCACTATCCTCCAGAAAAAAAACTTCTAATTAAGGCCAATACGGTTAGCTATCAAACGCAAAAGAAATCAAGTCGAAATATTGAAAACTTAGCAAGTTATGACCAAAAACGTAACCAGCTCTACTAAAAAGTGGCCGGAAAGAGGCAGTAGTAGAACTGCTTACCTTTTTGGTCATAACTTGCTTACTTTTCTAGATATCGACTTGATTTTTAAAGCGTTGGATTTATAACCGTATAGGCTTTAATTTAAATATTGTTTTTGCAGATAGTGCGACAAATATATTTTTTGCCAAAAAAAAAACCATGGACTACCCCCTTTGCTTTTTTTGAAAAAATTATAAAAAAGTTTTCTTGCACTATCCTCCAGAAAAAAAAACTTCTAATTAAGGCCAATACGGTTAGCTATCAAACGCAAAAGAAATCAAGTCGAAATATTGAAAACTTAGCAAGTTATGACCAAAAACGTAACCAGCTCTACTAAAAAGTGGCCGGAAAGAGGCAGTAGTAGAACTGCTTACCTTTTTGGTCATAACTTGCTTACTTTTCTAGATATCGACTTGATTTTTAAAGCGTTGGATTTATAACCGTATTGGCTTTAATTTAAATATTGTTTTTGCAGATAGTGCGACAAATATATTTTTTGCCAAAAAAAAAACCATGGACTACCCCCTTTGCTTTTTTTGAAAAAATTATAAAAAAATTTTCTTGCACTATCCTCCAGAAAAAAACTTCTAATTAAGGCCAATACGGTTAGCTATCAAACGCAAAAGAAATCAAGTCGAAATATTGAAAACTTAGCAAGTTATGACCAAAAACGTAACAAGCTCTACTAAAAAGTGGCCGGAAAAAGGCAGTAGTAGAACTGCTTACCTTTTTGGTCATAACTTGCCTACTTTTCTAGATATCGACTTGATTTCTATAGCGTTGGATTTATAACCGTATTGGCTTTAATTTAAATATTGTTTTTGCAGATAGTGCGACAAATATATTTTTAGCCAAAAAAAAACCATGGACTACCCCCTTTGCTTTTTTTGAAAAAATTATAAAAAAATTTTCGTGCACTATCCTCCAGAAAATAATTTCTAATTAAGGCCAATACGGTTAGCTATCAAACGCAAAAGAAATCAAGTCGAAATATTGAAAACTTAGCAAGTTATGACCAAAAACGTAACCAGCTCTACTAAAAAGTGGCCGGAAAGAGGCAGTAGTAGAACTGCTTACCTTTTTGGTCATAACTTGTTTACTTTTCTAGATATCGACTTGATTTCTATAGCGTTGGATTTATAACCGTATTGGCTTTAATTTAAATATTGTTTTTGCAGATAGTGCGACAAATATATTTTTTGCCAAAAAAAAAACCATGGACTACCCCCTTTGCTTTTTTTGAAAAAATTATAAAAAAGTTTTCTTGCACTATCCTCCAGAAAAAAAAACTTCTAATTAAGGCCAATACGGTTAGCTATCAAACGCAAAAGAAATCAAGTCGAAATATTGAAAACTTAGCAAGTTATGACCAAAAACGTAACCAGCTCTACTAAAAAGTGGCCGGAAAGAGGCAGTAGTAGAACTGCTTACCTTTTTGGTCATAACTTGCTTACTTTTCTAGATATCGACTTGATTTTTAAAGCGTTGGATTTATAACCGTATTGGCTTTAATTTAAATATTGTTTTTGCAGATAGTGCGACAAATATATTTTTCGCCAAAAAAAAAAGGACTACCCCCTTTGCTTTTTTTGAAAAAATTATAAAAAAGTTTTCTTGCACTATCCTCCCGAAAAAAAACTTCTAATTAAGGCCAATACGGTTAGCTATCAAACGCAAAAGAAATCAAGTCGAAATATTGAAAACTTAGCAAGTTATGACCAAAAACGTAACCAGCTCTACTAAAAAGTGGCCGGAAAAAGGCAGTAGTAGAACTGCTTACCTTTTTGGTCATAACTTGCCTACTTTTCTAGATATCGACTTGATTTCTATAGCGTTGGATTTATAACCGTATTGGCTTTAATTTAAATATTGTTTTTGCAGATAGTGCGACAAATATATTTTTAGCCAAAAAAAAACCATGGACTACCCCCTTTGCTTTTTTTGAAAAAATTATAAAAAAATTTTCGTGCACTATCCTCCAGAAAATAATTTCAAATTAAGGCCAATACGGTTAGCTATCAAACGCAAAAGAAATCAAGTCGAAATATTGAAAACTTAGCAAATTATGACCAAAAACGTAACCAGCTCTACTAAAAAGTGGCCGGAAAGAGGCAGTAGTAGAACTGCTTACCTTTTTGGTCATAACTTGCTTACTTTTCTAGATATCGACTTGATTTCTATAGCGTTGGATTTATAACCGTATTGGCTTTAATTTAAATATTGTTTTTGCAGATAGTGCGACAAATATATTTTTCGCCAAAAAAAACCATGGACTAACCCCCTTTGCTTTTTTTGAAAAAATTATAAAAAAATTTTCTTGCACTATCCTCCAGAAAATAATTTCAAATTAAGGCCAATACGGTTAGCTATCAAACGCAAAAGAAATCAAGTCGAAATATTGAAAACTTAGCAAGTTATGACCAAAAACGTAACCAGCTCTACTAAAAAGTGGCCGGAAAGAGGCAGTAGTAGAACTGCTTACCTTTTTGGTCATAACTTGCCTACTTTTCTAGATATCGACTTGATTTCTATAGCGTTGGATTTATAACCGTATTGGCTTTAATTTAAATATTGTTTTTGCAGATAGTGCGACAAATATATTTTTCGCCAAAAAAAAACCATGGACTACCCCCTTTGCTTTTTTTGAAAAAATTATAAAAAAATTTTCTTGCACTATCCTCCAGAAAAAAATTTCTAATTAAGGCCAATACGGTTAGCTATCAAACGCAAAAGAAATCAAGTCGAAATATTGAAAACTTAGCAAGTTATGACCAAAAACGTAACCAGCTCTACTAAAAAGTGGCCGGAAAGAGGCAGTAGTAGAACTGCTTACCTTTTTGGTCATAACTTGCCTACTTTTCTAGATATCGACTTGATTTCTATAGCGTTGGATTTATAACCGTATTGGCTTTAATTTAAATATTGTTTTTGCAGATAGTGCGACAAATATATTTTTCGCCAAAAAAAAAAGGACTACGCCCTTTGCTTTTTTTGAAAAAATTATAAAAAAATTTTCTTGCACTATCCTCCAGAAAATAATTTCAAATTAAGGCCAATACGGTTAGCTATCAAACGCAAAAGAAATCAAGTCGAAATATTGAAAACTTAGCAAGTTATGACCAAAAACGTAACCAGCTCTACTAAAAAGTGGCCGGAAAGAGGCAGTAGTAGAACTGCTTACCTTTTTGGTCATAACTTGTTTACTTTTCTAGATATCGACTTGATTTCTATAGCGTTGGATTTAAAACCGTATTGGCTTTAATTTAAATATTGTTTTTGCAGATAGTGCGACAAATATATTTTTCGACAAAAAAAAAAAAAAAACCATGGAGTACCCCCTTTGCTTTTTTTGAAAAAATTATAAAAAAATTTTCTTGCACTATCCTCCAGAAAATAATTTCAAATTAAGGCCAATACGGTTAGCTATCAAACGCAAAAGAAATCAAGTCGAAATATTGAAAACTTAGCAAGTTATGACCAAAAACGTAACCAGCTCTACTAAAAAGTGGCCGGAAAGAGGCAGTAGTAGAACTGCTTACCTTTTTGGTCATAACTTGTTTACTTTTCTAGATATCGACTTGATTTCTATAGCGTTGGATTTATAACCGTATTGGCTTTAATTTAAATATTGTTTTTGCAGATAGTGCGACAAATATATTTTTCGCCAAAAAAAAACCATGGACTACCCCCTTTGCTTTTTTTGAAAAAATTATAAAAAAATTTTCTTGCACTATCCTCCAGAAAATAATTTCAAATTAAGGCCAATACGGTTAGCTATCAAACGCAAAAGAAATCAAGTCGAAATATTGAAAACTTAGCAAGTTATGACCAAAAACGTAACCAGCTCTACTAAAAAGTGGCCGGAAAAAGGCAGTAGTAGAACTGCTTACCTTTTTGGTCATAACTTGCCTACTTTTCTAGATATCGACTTGATTTCTATAGCGTTGGATTTATAACCGTATTGGCTTTAATTTAAATATTGTTTTTGCAGATAGTGCGACAAATATATTTTTCGCCAAAAAAAAACCATGGACTACCCCCTTTGCTTTTTTTGAAAAAATTATAAAAAATTTTCTTGCACTATCCTCCAGAAAATAATTTCAAATTAAGGCCAATACGGTTAGCTATCAAACGCAAAAGAAATCAAGTCGAAATATTGAAAACTTAGCAAGTTATGACCAAAAACGTAACCAGCTCTACTAAAAAGTGGCCGGAAAAAGGCAGTAGTAGAACTGCTTACCTTTTTGGTCATAACTTGCCTACTTTTCTAGATATCGACTTGATTTCTATAGCGTTGGATTTATAACCGTATTGGCTTTAATTTAAATATTGTTTTTGCAGATAGTGCGACAAATATATTTTTCGCCAAAAAAAACCATGGACTACCCCCTTTGCTTTTTTTGAAAAAATTATAAAAAAATTTTCTTGCACTATCCTCCAGAAAATAGTTTCAAATTAAGGCCAATACGGTTAGCTATCAAACGCAAAAGAAATCAAGTCGAAATATTGAAAACTTAGCAAGTTATGACCAAAAACGAAACCAGCTCTACTAAAAAGTGGCCGGATAGAGGCAGTAGTAGAACTGCTTACCTTTTTGGTCATAACTTGTTTACTTTTCTAGATATCGACTTGATTTCTATAGCGTTGGATTTATAACCGTATTGGCTTTAATTTAAATATTGTTTTTGCAGATAGTGCGACAAATATATTTTTCGCCAAAAAAAACCATGGACTACCCCCTTTGCTTTTTTTGAAAAAATTATAAAAAAATTTTCTTGCACTATCCTCCAGAAAATAATTTCAAATTAAGGCCAATACGGTTAGCTATCAAACGCAAAAGAAATCAAGTCGAAATATTGAAAACTTAGCAAGTTATGACCAAAAACGTAACCAGCTCTACTAAAAAGTGGCCGGAAAGAGGCAGTAGTAGAACTGCTTACCTTTTTGGTCATAACTTGTTTACTTTTCTAGATATCGACTTGATTTCTATAGCGTTGGATTTATAACCGTATTGGCTTTAATTTAAATATTGTTTTTGCAGATAGTGCGACAAATATATTTTTCGCCAAAAAAAACCATGGACTACCCCCTTTGCTTTTTTTGAAAAAATTATAAAAAAATTTTCTTGCACTATCCTCCAGAAAATAATTTCAAATTAAGGCCAATACGGTTAGCTATCAAACGCAAAAGAAATCAAGTCGAAATATTGAAAACTTAGCAAGTTATGACCAAAAACGTAACCAGCTCTACTAAAAAGTGGCCGGAAAGAGGCAGTAGTAGAACTGCTTACCTTTTTGGTCATAACTTGCTTACTTTTCTAGATATCGACTTGATTTCTATAGCGTTGGATTTATAACCGTATTGGCTTTAATTTAAATATTGTTTTTGCAGAAAGTGCGACAAATATATTTTTCGCCAAAAAAAAAAAGGACTACGCCCTTTGCTTTTTTTGAAAAAATTATAAAAAAATTTTCTTGCACTATCCTCCAGAAAATAATTTCAAATTAAGGCTAATACGGTTAGCTATCAAACGCAAAAGAAATCAAGTCGAAATATTGAAAACTTAGCAAGTTATGACCAAAAACGTAACCAGCTCTACTAAAAAGTGGCCGGAAAAAGGCAGTAGTAGAACTGCTTACCTTTTTGGTCATAACTTGTCTACTTTTCTAGATATCGACTTGATTTCTATAGCGTTGGATTTATAACCGTATTGGCTTTAATTTAAATATTGTTTTTGCAGATAGTGCGACAAATATATTTTTCGCCAAAAAAAAACCATGGACTACCCCCTTTGCTTTTTTTGAAAAAATTATAAAAAAATTTTCTTGCACTATCCTCCAGAAAATAATTTCAAATTAAGGCCAATACGGTTAGCTATCAAACGCAAAAGAAATCAAGTCGAAATATTGAAAACTTAGCAAGTTATGACCAAAAACGTAACCAGCTCTACTAAAAAGTGGCCGGAAAGAGGCAGTAGTAGAACTGCTTACCTTTTTGGTCATAACTTGTTTACTTTTCTAGATATCGACTTGATTTCTATAGCGTTGGATTTAAAACCGTATTGGCTTTAATTTAAATATTGTTTTTGCAGATAGTGCGACAAATATATTTTTCGCCAAAAAAAAAAAGGACTACGCCCTTTGCTTTTTTTGAAAAAATTATAAAAAAATTTTCTTGCACTATCCTCCAGAAAATAATTTCAAATTAAGGCCAATACGGTTAGCTATCAAACGCAAAAGAAATCAAGTCGAAATATTGAAAACTTAGCAAGTTATGACCAAAAACGTAACCAGCTCTACTAAAAAGTGGCCGGAAAGAGGCAGTAGTAGAACTGCTTACCTTTTTGGTCATAACTTGTCTACTTTTCTAGATATCGACTTGATTTCTATAGCGTTGGATTTATAACCGTATTGGCTTTAATTTAAATATTGTTTTTGCAGATAGTGCGACAAATATATTTTTCGCCAAAAAAAAACCATGGACTACCCCCTTTGCTTTTTTTGAAAAAATTATAAAAAAATTTTCTTGCACTATCCTCCAGAAAATAATTTCAAATTAAGGCCAATACGGTTAGCTATCAAACGCAAAAGAAATCAAGTCGAAATATTGAAAACTTAGCAAGTTATGACCAAAAACGTAACCAGCTCTACTAAAAAGTGGCCGGAAAGAGGCAGTAGTAGAACTGCTTACCTTTTTGGTCATAACTTGCCTACTTTTCTAGATATCGACTTGATTTCTATAGCGTTGGATTTATAACCGTATTGGCTTTAATTTAAATATTGTTTTTGCAGATAGTGCGACAAATATATTTTTCGCCAAAAAAAAACCATGGACTACCCCCTTTGCTTTTTTTGAAAAAATTATAAAAAAATTTTCTTGCACTATCCTCCAGAAAAAACTTTCAAATTAAGGCCAATACGGTTAGCTATCAAACGCAAAAGAAATCAAGTCGAAATATTGAAAACTTAGCAAGTTATGACCAAAAACGTAACCAGCTCTACTAAAAAGTGGCCGGAAAGAGGCAGTAGTAGAACTGCTTACCTTTTTGGTCATAACTTGCCTACTTTTCTAGATATCGACTTGATTTCTATAGCGTTGGATTTATAACCGTATTGGCTTTAATTTAAATATTGTTTTTGCAGATAGTGCGACAAATATATTTTTCGCCAAAAAAAAACCATGGACTACCCCCTTTGCTTTTTTTGAAAAAATTATAAAAAAATTTTCTTGCACTATCCTCCAGAAAATAATTTCAAATTAAGGCCAATACGGTTAGCTATCAAACGCAAAAGAAATCAAGTTGAAATATTGAAAACTTAGCAAGTTATGACCAAAAACGTAACCAGCTCTACTAAAAAGTGGCCGGAAAGAGGCAGTAGTAGAACTGCTTACCTTTTTGGTCATAACTTGCTTACTTTTCTAGATATCGACTTGATTTCTATAGCGTTGGATTTATAACCGTATTGGCTTTAATTTAAATATTGTTTTTGCAGATAGTGCGACAAATATATTTTTCGCCAAAAAAAAAAAAGGACTACGCCCTTTGCTTTTTTTGAAAAAATTATAAAAAAATTTTCTTGCACTATCCTCCAGAAAATAATTTCAAATTAAGGCCAATGCGGTTAGCTATCAAACGCAAAAGAAATCAAGTCGAAATATTGAAAACTTAGCAAGTTATGACCAAAAACGTAACCAGCTCTACTAAAAAGTGGCCGGAAAGAGGCAGTAGTAGAACTGCTTACCTTTTTGGTCATAACTTGCTTAATTTTCTAGATATCGACTTGATTTCTATAGCGTTGGATTTATAACCGTATTGGCTTTAATTTAAATATTGTTTTTGCAGATAGTGCGACAAATATATTTTTCGCCAAAAAAAAAAAGGACTACGCCCTTTGCTTTTTTTGAAAAAATTATAAAAAAATTTTCTTGCACTATCCTCCAGAAAATAATTTCAAATTAAGGCCAATACGGTTAGCTATCAAACGCAAAAGAAATCAAGTCGAAATATTGAAAACTTAGCAAGTTATGACCAAAAACGTAACCAGCTCTACTAAAAAGTGGCCGGAAAAAGGCAGTAGTAGAACTGCTTACCTTTTTGGTCATAACTTGCCTACTTTTCTAGATATCGACTTGATTTCTATAGCGTTGGATTTATAACCGTATTGGCTTTAATTTAAATATTGTTTTTGCAGATAGTGCGACAAATATATTTTTCGCCAAAAAAAAAAAAAAAAACCATGGACTACCCCCTTTGCTTTTTTTGAAAAAATTATAAAAAAATTTTGGTGCACTATCCGCCAGAAAAAAATTTCTAATTAAGGCCAATACGGTTAGCTATCAAACGCAAAAGAAATCAAGTCGAAATATTGAAAACTTAGCAAGTTATGACCAAAAACGTAACCAGCTCTACTAAAAAGTGGCCGGAAAAAGGCAGTAGTAGAACTGCTTACCTTTTTGGTCATAACTTGCCTACTTTTCTAGATATCGACTTGATTTCTATAGCGTTGGATTTATAACCGTATTGGCTTTAATTTAAATATTGTTTTTGCAGATAGTGCGACAAATATATTTTTCGCCAAAAAAAAAAAAGGACTACGCCCTTTGCTTTTTTTGAAAAAATTATAAAAAAATTTTCTTGCACTATCCTCCAGAAAATAATTTCAAATTAAGGCCAATACGGTTAGCTATCAAACGCAAAAGAAATCAAGTCGAAATATTGAAAACTTAGCAAGTTATGACCAAAAACGTAACCAGCTCTACTAAAAAGTGGCCGGAAAGAGGCAGTAGTAGAACTGCTTACCTTTTTGGTCATAACTTGCTTAATTTTCTAGATATCGACTTGATTTCTATAGCGTTGGATTTATAACCGTATTGGCTTTAATTTAAATATTGTTTTTGCAGATAGTGCGACAAATATATTTTTCGCCAAAAAAAAAAGGACTACGCCCTTTGCTTTTTTTGAAAAAATTATAAAAAAATTTTCTTGCACTATCCTCCAGAAAATAATTTCAAATTAAGGCCAATACGGTTAGCTATCAAACGCAAAAGAAATCAAGTCGAAATATTGAAAACTTAGCAAGTTATGACCAAAAACGTAACCAGCTCTACTAAAAAGTGGCCGGAAAAAGGCAGTAGTAGAACTGCTTACCTTTTTGGTCATAACTTGCCTACTTTTCTAGATATCGACTTGATTTCTATAGCGTTGGATTTATAACCGTATTGGCTTTAATTTAAATATTGTTTTTGCAGATAGTGCGACAAATATATTTTTCGCCAAAAAAAAAAAAAAAAAACCATGGACTACCCCCTTTGCTTTTTTGAAAAAATTATAAAAAAATTTTGGTGCACTATCCGCCAGAAAAAAATTTCTAATTAAGGCCAATACGGTTAGCTATCAAACGCAAAAGAAATCAAGTCGAAATATTGAAAACTTAGCAAGTTATGACCAAAAACGTAACCAGCTCTACTAAAAAGTGGCCGGAAAAAGGCAGTAGTAGAACTGCTTACCTTTTTGGTCATAACTTGCCTACTTTTCTAGATATCGACTTGATTTCTATAGCGTTGGATTTATAACCGTATTGGCTTTAATTTAAATATTGTTTTTGCAGATAGTGCGACAAATATATTTTTCGCCAAAAAAAAACCATGGACTACCCCCTTTGCTTTTTTTGAAAAAATTATAAAAAAATTTTCTTGCACTATCCTCCAGAAAATAATTTCAAATTAAGGCCAATACGGTTAGCTATCAAACGCAAAAGAAATCAAGTCGAAATATTGAAAACTTAGCAAGTTATGACCAAAAACGTAACCAGCTCTACTAAAAAGTGGCCGGAAAGAGGCAGTAG
This sequence comes from Thelaira solivaga, assembly GCA_947397855.1. Lineage (NCBI taxonomy): Eukaryota > Metazoa > Arthropoda > Insecta > Diptera > Tachinidae > Thelaira > Thelaira solivaga. The sequence continues at coordinate 20,722,927 of OX377613.1, forward strand.
TAGAACTGCTTACCTTTTTGGTCATAACTTGCCTACTTTTCTAGATATCGACTTGATTTCTATAGCGTTGGATTTATAACCGTATTGGCTTTAATTTAAATATTGTTTTTGCAGATAGTGCGACAAATATATTTTTCGCCAAAAAAAAACCATGGACTACCCCCTTTGCTTTTTTTGAAAAAATTATAAAAAAATTTTCGTGCACTATCCTCCAGAAAATAATTTCAAATTAAGGCCAATACGGTTAGCTATCAAACGCAAAAGAAATCAAGTCGAAATATTGAAAACTTAGCAAGTTATGACCAAAAACGTAACCAGCTCTACTAAAAAGTGGCCGGAAAGAGGCAGTAGTAGAACTGCTTACCTTTTTGGTCATAACTTGTTTACTTTTCTAGATATCGACTTGATTTCTATAGTGTTGGATTTATAACCGTATTGGCTTTAATTTAAATATTGTTTTTGCAGATAGTGCGCCAAATATATTTTTCGCTAAAAAAAAAACCATGGACTACCCCCTTTGCTTTTTTTGAAAAAATTATAAAAAAATTTTCTGGCACTATCCTCCAGAAAATAATTTAAAATTAAGGCCAATACGGTTAGCTATCAAACGCAAAAGAAATCAAGTCGAAATATTGAAAACTTAGCAAGTTATGACCAAAAACGTAACCAGCTCTACTAAAAAGTGGCCGGAAAGAGGCAGTAGTAGAACTGCTTACCTTTTTGGTCATAACTTGCTTACTTTTCTAGATATCGACTTGATTTCTATAGCGTTGGATTTATAACCGTATTGGCTTTAATTTAAATATTGTTTTTGCAGATAGTGCGACAAATATATTTTTCGCCAAAAAAAAAAAAGGACTACGCCCTTTGCTTTTTTTGAAAAAATTATAAAAAAATTTTCTTGCACTATCCTCCAGAAAATAATTTCAAATTAAGGCCAATACGGTTAGCTATCAAACGCAAAAGAAATCAAGTCGAAATATTGAAAACTTAGCAAGTTATGACCAAAAACGTAACCAGCTCTACTAAAAAGTGGCCGGAAAAAGGCAGTAGTAGAACTGCTTACCTTTTTGGTCATAACTTGCCTACTTTTCTAGATATCGACTTGATTTCTATAGCGTTGGATTTATAACCGTATTGGCTTTAATTTAAATATTGTTTTTGCAGATAGTGCGACAAACATATTTTTAGCCAAAAAAAAACAATGGACTACCCCCTTTGCTTTTTTTGAAAAAATTATAAAAAAATTTTCTTGCACTATCCTCCAGAAAATAATTTCAAATTAAGGCCAATACGGTTAGCTATCAAACGCAAAAGAAATCAAGTCGAAATATTGAAAACTTAGCAAGTTATGACCAAAAACGTAACCAGCTCTACTAAAAAGTGGCCGGAAAGAGGCAGTAGTAGAACTGCTTACCTTTTTGGTCATAACTTGCTTACTTTTCTAGATATCGACTTGATTTCTATAGCGTTGGATTTATAACCGTATTGGCTTTAATTTAAATATTGTTTTTGCAGATAGTGCGACAAATATATTTTTCGCCAAAAAAAAAAAAGGACTACGCCCTTTGCTTTTTTTGAAAAAATTATAAAAAAATTTTCTTGCACTATCCTCCAGAAAATAATTTCAAATTAAGGCCAATACGGTTAGCTATCAAACGCAAAAGAAATCAAGTCGAAATATTGAAAACTTAGCAAGTTATGACCAAAAACGTAACCAGCTCTACTAAAAAGTGGCCGGAAAAAGGCAGTAGTAGAACTGCTTACCTTTTTGGTCATAACTTGCCTACTTTTCTAGATATCGACTTGATTTCTATAGCGTTGGATTTATAACCGTATTGGCGTTAATTTAAATATTGTTTTTGCAGATAGTGCGACAAACATATTTTTAGCCAAAAAAAAACCATGGACTACCCCCTTTGCTTTTTTTGAAAAAATTATAAAAAAATTTTCTTGCACTATCCTCCAGAAAATAATTTCAAATTAAGACCAATACGGTTAGCTATCAAACGCAAAAGAAATCAAGTCGAAATATTGAAAACTTAGCAAGTTATGACCAAAAACGTAACCAGCTCTACTAAAAAGTGGCCGGAAAGAGGCAGTAGTAGAACTGCTTACCTTTTTGGTCATAACTTGCCTACTTTTCTAGATATCGACTTGATTTCTATAGCGTTGGATTTATAACCGTATTGGCTTTAATTTAAATATTGTTTTTGCAGATAGTGCGACAAACATATTTTTAGCCAAAAAAAAACCATGGACTACCCCCTTTGCTTTTTTTGAAAAAATTATAAAAAAATTTTCTTGCACTATCCTCCAGAAAATAATTTCAAATTAAGGCCAATACGGTTAGCTATCAAACGCAAAAGAAATCAAGTCGAAATATTGAAAACTTAGCAAGTTATGACCAAAAACGTAACCAGCTCTACTAAAAAGTGGCCGGAAAGAGGCAGTAGTAGAACTGCTTACCTTTTTGGTCATAACTTGCCTACTTTTCTAGATATCGACTTGATTTCTATAGCGTTGGATTTATAACCGTATTGGCTTTAATTTAAATATTGTTTTTGCAGATAGTGCGACAAACATATTTTTAGCCAAAAAAAAACCATGGACTACCCCCTTTGCTTTTTTTGAAAAAATTATAAAAAAATTTTCTTGCACTATCCTCCAGAAAATAATTTCAAATTAAGGCCAATACGGTTAGCTATCAAACGCAAAAGAAATCAAGTCGAAATATTGAAAACTTAGCAAGTTATGACCAAAAACGTAACCAGCTCTACTAAAAAGTGGCCGGAAAGAGGCAGTAGTAGAACTGCTTACCTTTTTGGTCATAACTTGCCTACTTTTCTAGATATCGACTTGATTTCTATAGCGTTGGATTTATAACCGTATTGGCTTTAATTTAAATATTGTTTTTGCAGATAGTGCGACAAACATATTTTTAGCCAAAAAAAAACCATGGACTACCCCCTTTGCTTTTTTTGAAAAAATTATAAAAAAATTTTCTTGCACTATCCTCCAGAAAATAATTTCAAATTAAGGCCAATACGGTTAGCTATCAAACGCAAAAGAAATCAAGTCGAAATATTGAAAACTTAGCAAGTTATGACCAAAAACGTAACCAGCTCTACTAAAAAGTGGCCGGAAAGAGGCAGTAGTAGAACTGCTTACCTTTTTGGTCATAACTTGCCTACTTTTCTAGATATCGACTTGATTTCTATAGCGTTGGATTTATAACCGTATTGGCTTTAATTTAAATATTGTTTTTGCAGATAGTGCGACAAATATATTTTTCGCCAAAAAAAAAAAAGGACTACGCCCTTTGCTTTTTTTGAAAAAATTATAAAAAAATTTTCTTGCACTATCCTCCAGAAAATAATTTCAAATTAAGGCCAATACGGTTAGCTATCAAACGCAAAAGAAATCAAGTCGAAATATTGAAAACTTAGCAAGTTATGACCAAAAACGTAACCAGCTCTACTAAAAAGTGGCCGGAAAAAGGCAGTAGTAGAACTGCTTACCTTTTTGGTCATAACTTGCCTACTTTTCTAGATATCGACTTGATTTCTATAGCGTTGGATTTATAACCGTATTGGCTTTAATTTAAATATTGTTTTTGCAGATAGTGCGACAAACATATTTTTAGCCAAAAAAAAACCATGGACTACCCCCTTTGCTTTTTTTGAAAAAATTATAAAAAAATTTTCTTGCACTATCCTCCAGAAAATAATTTCAAATTAAGGCCAATACGGTTAGCTATCAAACGCAAAAGAAATCAAGTCGAAATATTGAAAACTTAGCAAGTTATGACCAAAAACGTAACCAGCTCTACTAAAAAGTGGCCGGAAAGAGGCAGTAGTAGAACTGCTTACCTTTTTGGTCATAACTTGCCTACTTTTCTAGATATCGACTTGATTTCTATAGCGTTGGATTTATAACCGTATTGGCTTTAATTTAAATATTGTTTTTGCAGATAGTGCGACAAACATATTTTTAGCCAAAAAAAAACCATGGACTACCCCCTTTGCTTTTTTTGAAAAAATTATAAAAAAATTTTCTTGCACTATCCTCCAGAAAATAATTTCAAATTAAGGCCAATACGGTTAGCTATCAAACGCAAAAGAAATCAAGTCGAAATATTGAAAACTTAGCAAGTTATGACCAAAAACGTAACCAGCTCTACTAAAAAGTGGCCGGAAAGAGGCAGTAGTAGAACTGCTTACCTTTTTGGTCATAACTTGCCTACTTTTCTAGATATCGACTTGATTTCTATAGCGTTGGATTTATAACCGTATTGGCTTTAATTTAAATATTGTTTTTGCAGATAGTGCGACAAACATATTTTTAGCCAAAAAAAAACCATGGACTACCCCCTTTGCTTTTTTTGAAAAAATTATAAAAAAATTTTCTTGCACTATCCTCCAGAAAATAATTTCAAATTAAGGCCAATACGGTTAGCTATCAAACGCAAAAGAAATCAAGTCGAAATATTGAAAACTTAGCAAGTTATGACCAAAAACGTAACCAGCTCTACTAAAAAGTGGCCGGAAAGAGGCAGTAGTAGAACTGCTTACCTTTTTGGTCATAACTTGCCTACTTTTCTAGATATCGACTTGATTTCTATAGCGTTGGATTTATAACCGTATTGGCTTTAATTTAAATATTGTTTTTGCAGATAGTGCGACAAACATATTTTTAGCCAAAAAAAAACCATGGACTACCCCCTTTGCTTTTTTTGAAAAAATTATAAAAAAATTTTCTTGCACTATCCTCCAGAAAATAATTTCAAATTAAGGCCAATACGGTTAGCTATCAAACGCAAAAGAAATCAAGTCGAAATATTGAAAACTTAGCAAGTTATGACCAAAAACGTAACCAGCTCTACTAAAAAGTGGCCGGAAAGAGGCAGTAGTAGAACTGCTTACCTTTTTGGTCATAACTTGCCTACTTTTCTAGATATCGACTTGATTTCTATAGCGTTGGATTTATAACCGTATTGGCTTTAATTTAAATATTGTTTTTGCAGATAGTGCGACAAATATATTTTTCGCCAAAAAAAAAAAGGACTACGCCCTTTGCTTTTTTTGAAAAAATTATAAAAAAATTTTCTTGCACTATCCTCCAGAAAATAATTTCAAATTAAGGCCAATACGGTTAGCTATCAAACGCAAAAGAAATCAAGTCGAAATATTGAAAACTTAGCAAGTTATGACCAAAAACGTAACCAGCTCTACTAAAAAGTGGCCGGAAAAAGGCAGTAGTAGAACTGCTTACCTTTTTGGTCATAACTTGCCTACTTTTCTAGATATCGACTTGATTTCTATAGCGTTGGATTTATAACCGTATTGGCTTTAATTTAAATATTGTTTTTGCAGATAGTGCGACAAATATATTTTTCGCCAAGAAAAAACCATGGACTACCCCCTTTGCTTTTTTTGAAAAAATTATAAAAAAATTTTCTTGCACTATCCTCCAGAAAATAATTTCAAATTAAGGCCAATACGGTTAGCTATCAAACGCAAAAGAAATCAAGTCGAAATATTGAAAACTTAGCAAGTTATGACCAAAAACGTAACCAGCTATACTAAAAAGTGGCCGGAAAAAGGCAGTAGTAGAACTGCTTACCTTTTTGGTCATAACTTGCCTACTTTTCTAGATATCGACTTGATTTCTATAGCGTTGGATTTATAACCGTATTGGCTTTAATTTAAATATTGTTTTTGCAGATAGTGCGACAAATATATTTTTCGCCAAAAAAAAAAAAAAAACCATGGACTACCCCCTTTGCTTTTTTTGAAAAAATTATAAAAAAATTTTCTTGCACTATCCTCCAGAAAATAATTTCAAATTAAGGCCAATACGGTTAGCTATCAAACGCAAAAGAAATCAAGTCGAAATATTGAAAACTTAGCAAGTTATGACCAAAAACGTAACCAGCTCTACTAAAAAGTGGCCGGAAAAAGGCAGTAGTAGAACTGCTTACCTTTTTGGTCATAACTTGCCTACTTTTCTAGATATCGACTTGATTTCTATAGCGTTGGATTTATAACCGTATTGGCTTTAATTTAAATATTGTTTTTGCAGATAGTGCGACAAATATATTTTTCGCCAAAAAAAAACCATGGACTACCCCCTTTGCTTTTTTTGAAAAAATTATAAAAAAATTTTCTTGCACTATCCTCCAGAAAATAATTTCAAATTAAGGCCAATACGGTTAGCTATCAAACGCAAAAGAAATCAAGTCGAAATATTGAAAACTTAGCAAGTTATGACCAAAAACGTAACCAGCTCTACTAAAAAGTGGCCGGAAAAAGGCAGTAGTAGAACTGCTTACCTTTTTAGTCATAACTTGCCTACTTTTCTAGATATCGACTTGATTTCTATAGCGTTGGATTTATAACCGTATTGGCTTTAATTTAAATATTGTTTTTGCAGATAGTGCGACAAATATATTTTTCGCCAAAAAAAAAAAAAAAAAACCATGGACTACCCCCTTTGCTTTTTTTGAAAAAATTATAAAAAAATTTTGGTGCACTATCCGCCAGAAAAAAATTTCTAATTAAGGCCAATACGGTTAGCTATCAAACGCAAAAGAAATCAAGTCGAAATATTGAAAACTTAGCAAGTTATGACCAAAAACGTAACCAGCTCTACTAAAAAGTGGCCGGAAAAAGGCAGTAGTAGAACTGCTTACCTTTTTGGTCATAACTTGCCTACTTTTCTAGATATCGACTTGATTTCTATAGCGTTGGATTTATAACCGTATTGGCTTTAATTTAAATATTGTTTTTGCAGATAGTGCGACAAATATATTTTTCGCCAAAAAAAAAAAAAAAAAACCATGGACTACCCCCTTTGCTTTTTTTGAAAAAATTATAAAAAAATTTTGGTGCACTATCCGCCAGAAAAAAATTTCTAATTAAGGCCAATACGGTTAGCTATCAAACGCAAAAGAAATCAAGTCGAAATATTGAAAACTTAGCAAGTTATGACCAAAAACGTAACCAGCTCTACTAAAAAGTGGCCGGAAAGAGGCAGTAGTAGAACTGCTTACCTTTTTGGTCATAACTTGCTTACTTTTCTAGATATCGACTTGATTTCTATAGCGTTGGATTTATAACCGTATTGGCTTTAATTTAAATATTGTTTTTGCAGATAGTGCGACAAATATATTTTTCGCCAAGAAAAAACCATGGACTACCCCCTTTGCTTTTTTTGAAAAAATTATAAAAAAATTTTCTTGCACTATCCTCCAGAAAATAATTTCAAATTAAGGCCAATACGGTTGGCTATCAAACGCAAAAGAAATCAAGTCGAAATATTGAAAACTTAGCAAGTTATGACCAAAAACGTAACCAGCTCTACTAAAAAGTGGCCGGAAAGAGGCAGTAGTAGAACTGCTTACCTTTTTGGTCATAACTTGTTTACTTTTCTAGATATCGACTTGATTTCTATAGCGTTGGATTTATAACCGTATTGGCTTTAATTTAAATATTGTTTTTGCAGATAGTGTGACAAATATATTTTTCGCCAAAAAAAAAAAAAACCATGGACTACCCCCTTTGCTTTTTTTTGAAAAAATTATAAAAAAATTTTCTTGCACTATCCTCCAGAAAAAAATTTCTAATTAAGGCCAATACGGTTAGCTATCAAACGCAAAAGAAATCAAGTCGAAATATTGAAAACTTAGCAAGTTATGACCAAAAACGTAACCAGCTCTACTAAAAAGTGGCCGGAAAGAGGCAGTAGTAGAACTGCTTACCTTTTTGGTCATAACTTGCTTACTTTTCTAGATATCGACTTGATTTCTATAGCGTTGGATTTATAACCGTATTGGCTTTAATTTAAATATTGTTTTTGCAGATAGTGCGACAAATATATTTTTAGCCAAAAAAAAAAAGGACTACGACCTTTGCTTTTTTTGAAAAAATTATAAAAAAATTTTCTTACACTATCCTCCAGAAAATAATTTCAAATTAAGGCCAATACGGTTAGCTATCAAACGCAAAAGAAATCAAGTCGAAATATTGAAAACTTAGCAAGTTATGACCAAAAACGTAACCAGCTCTACTAAAAAGTGGCCGGAAAAAGGCAGTAGTAGAACTGCTTACCTTTTTGGTCATAACTTGCCTACTTTTCTAGATATCGACTTGATTTCTATAGCGTTGGATTTATAACCGTATTGGCTTTAATTTAAATATTGTTTTTGCAGATAGTGCGACAAATATATTTTTCGCCAAAAAAAAAAGGACTACGCCCTTTGCTTTTTTTGAAAAAATTATAAAAAAATTTTCTTGCACTATCCTCCAGAAAAAAATTTCTAATTAAGGCCAATACGGTTAGCTATCAAACGCAAAAGAAATCAAGTCGAAATATTGAAAACTTAGCAAATTATGACCAAAAACGTAACCAGCTCTACTAAAAAGTGGCCGGAAAGAGGCAGTAGTAGAACTGCTTACCTTTTTGGTCATAACTTGTTTACTTTTCTAGATATCGACTTGATTTCTATAGCGTTGGATTTATAACCGAATTGGCTTTAATTTAAATATTGTTTTTGCAGATAGTGCGACAAATATATTTTTCGCCAAAAAAAAAAGGACTACCCCCTTTGCTTTTTTTGAAAAAATTATAAAAAAATTTTCTTGCACTATCCTCCAGAAAATAATTTCAAATTAAGGCCAATACGGTTAGCTATCAAACGCAAAAGAAATCAAGTCGAAATATTGAAAACTTAGCAAGTTATGACCAAAAACGTAACCAGCTCTACTAAAAAGTGGCCGGAAAGAGGCAGTAGTAGAACTGCTTACCTTTTTGGTCATAACTTGCTTACTTTTCTAGATATCGACTTGATTTCTATAGCGTTGGATTTATAACCGTATTGGCTTTAATTTAAATATTGTTTTTGCAGATAGTGCGACAAATATATTTTTCGCCAAGAAAAAACCATGGACTACCCCCTTTGCTTTTTTTGAAAAAATTATAAAAAAATTTTCTTGCACTATCCTCCAGAAAATAATTTCAAATTAAGGCCAATACGGTTGGCTATCAAACGCAAAAGAAATCAAGTCGAAATATTGAAAACTTAGCAAGTTATGACCAAAAACGTAACCAGCTCTACTAAAAAGTGGCCGGAAAGAGGCAGTAGTAGAACTGCTTACCTTTTTGGTCATAACTTGTTTACTTTTCTAGATATCGACTTGATTTCTATAGCGTTGGATTTATAACCGTATTGGCTTTAATTTAAATATTGTTTTTGCAGATAGTGTGACAAATATATTTTTCGCCAAAAAAAAAAAAAACCATGGACTACCCCCTTTGCTTTTTTTTGAAAAAATTATAAAAAAATTTTCTTGCACTATCCTCCAGAAAAAAATTTCTAATTAAGGCCAATACGGTTAGCTATCAAACGCAAAAGAAATCAAGTCGAAATATTGAAAACTTAGCAAGTTATGACCAAAAACGTAACCAGCTCTACTAAAAAGTGGCCGGAAAGAGGCAGTAGTAGAACTGCTTACCTTTTTGGTCATAACTTGCTTACTTTTCTAGATATCGACTTGATTTCTATAGCGTTGGATTTATAACCGTATTGGCTTTAATTTAAATATTGTTTTTGCAGATAGTGCGACAAATATATTTTTAGCCAAAAAAAAAAAGGACTACGACCTTTGCTTTTTTTGAAAAAATTATAAAAAAATTTTCTTACACTATCCTCCAGAAAATAATTTCAAATTAAGGCCAATACGGTTAGCTATCAAACGCAAAAGAAATCAAGTCGAAATATTGAAAACTTAGCAAGTTATGACCAAAAACGTAACCAGCTCTACTAAAAAGTGGCCGGAAAAAGGCAGTAGTAGAACTGCTTACCTTTTTGGTCATAACTTGCCTACTTTTCTAGATATCGACTTGATTTCTATAGCGTTGGATTTATAACCGTATTGGCTTTAATTTAAATATTGTTTTTGCAGATAGTGCGACAAATATATTTTTCGCCAAAAAAAAAAGGACTACGCCCTTTGCTTTTTTTGAAAAAATTATAAAAAAATTTTCTTGCACTATCCTCCAGAAAAAAATTTCTAATTAAGGCCAATACGGTTAGCTATCAAACGCAAAAGAAATCAAGTCGAAATATTGAAAACTTAGCAAATTATGACCAAAAACGTAACCAGCTCTACTAAAAAGTGGCCGGAAAGAGGCAGTAGTAGAACTGCTTACCTTTTTGGTCATAACTTGTTTACTTTTCTAGATATCGACTTGATTTCTATAGCGTTGGATTTATAACCGAATTGGCTTTAATTTAAATATTGTTTTTGCAGATAGTGCGACAAATATATTTTTCGCCAAAAAAAAAAGGACTACCCCCTTTGCTTTTTTTGAAAAAATTATAAAAAAATTTTCTTGCACTATCCTCCAGAAAATAATTTCAAATTAAGGCCAATACGGTTAGCTATCAAACGCAAAAGAAATCAAGTCGAAATATTGAAAACTTAGCAAGTTATGACCAAAAACGTAACCAGCTCTACTAAAAAGTGGCCGGAAAAAGGCAGTAGTAGAACTGCTTACCTTTTTGGTCATAACTTGCCTACTTTTCTAGATATCGACTTGATTTCTATAGCGTTGGATTTATAACCGTATTGGCTTTAATTTAAATATTGTTTTTGCAGATAGTGCGACAAATATATTTTTCGCCAAAAAAAACCATGGACTACCCCCTTTGCTTTTTTTGAAAAAATTATAAAAAAATTTTCTTGCACTATCCTCCAGAAAATAATTTCAAATTAAGGCCAATACGGTTAGCTATCAAACGCAAAAGAAATCAAGTCGAAATATTGAAAACTTAGCAAGTTATGACCAAAAACGTAACCAGCTCTACTAAAAAGTGGCCGGAAAAAGGCAGTAGTAGAACTGCTTACCTTTTTGGTCATAACTTGCCTACTTTTCTAGATATCGACTTGATTTCTATAGCGTTGGATTTATAACCGTATTGGCTTTAATTTAAATATTGTTTTTGCAGATAGTGCGACAAATATATTTTTCGCCAAAAAAAAAAAAAAAAAACCATGGACTACCCCCTTTGCTTTTTTTGAAAAAATTATAAAAAAATTTTGGTGCACTATCCGCCAGAAAAAAATTTCTAATTAAGGCCAATACGGTTAGCTATCAAACGCAAAAGAAATCAAGTCGAAATATTGAAAACTTAGCAAGTTATGACCAAAAACGTAACCAGCTCTACTAAAAAGTGGCCGGAAAAAGGCAGTAGTAGAACTGCTTACCTTTTTGGTCATAACTTGCCTACTTTTCTAGATATCGACTTGATTTCTATAGCGTTGGATTTATAACCGTATTGGCTTTAATTTAAATATTGTTTTTGCAGATAGTGCGACAAATATATTTTTCGCCAAAAAAAAAAAAAAAAAACCATGGACTACCCCCTTTGCTTTTTTTGAAAAAATTATAAAAAAATTTTGGTGCACTATCCGCCAGAAAAAAATTTCTAATTAAGGCCAATACGGTTAGCTATCAAACGCAAAAGAAATCAAGTCGAAATATTGAAAACTTAGCAAGTTATGACCAAAAACGTAACCAGCTCTACTAAAAAGTGGCCGGAAAGAGGCAGTAGTAGAACTGCTTACCTTTTTGGTCATAACTTGTTTACTTTTCTAGATATCGACTTGATTTCTATAGCGTTGGATTTATAACCGTATTGGCTTTAATTTAAATATTGTTTTTGCAGATAGTGTGACAAATATATTTTTCGCCAAAAAAAAAAAAACCATGGACTACCCCCTTTGCTTTTTTTTGAAAAAATTATAAAAAAATTTTCTTGCACTATCCTCCAGAAAAAAATTTCTAATTAAGGCCAATACGGTTAGCTATCAAACGCAAAAGAAATCAAGTCGAAATATTGAAAACTTAGCAAGTTATGACCAAAAACGTAACCAGCTCTACTAAAAAGTGGCCGGAAAGAGGCAGTAGTAGAACTGCTTACCTTTTTGGTCATAACTTGCTTACTTTTCTAGATATCGACTTGATTTCTATAGCGTTGGATTTATAACCGTATTGGCTTTAATTTAAATATTGTTTTTGCAGATAGTGCGACAAATATATTTTTCGCCAAAAAAAAAAGGACTACGCCCTTTGCTTTTTTTGAAAAAATTATAAAAAAATTTTCTTGCACTATCCTCCAGAAAAAAATTTCTAATTAAGGCCAATACGGTTAGCTATCAAACGCAAAAGAAATCAAGTCGAAATATTGAAAACTTAGCAAATTATGACCAAAAACGTAACCAGCTCTACTAAAAAGTGGCCGGAAAGAGGCAGTAGTAGAACTGCTTACCTTTTTGGTCATAACTTGTTTACTTTTCTAGATATCGACTTGATTTCTATAGCGTTGGATTTATAACCGAATTGGCTTTAATTTAAATATTGTTTTTGCAGATAGTGCGACAAATATATTTTTCGCCAAAAAAAAAGGACTACGCCCTTTGCTTTTTTTGTAAAAATTATAAAAAAATTTTCTTGCACTATCCTCCAGAAAAAAATTTCTAATTAAGGCCAATACGGTTAGCTATCAAACGTAAAAGAAATCAAGTCGAAATATTGAAAACTTAGCAAGTTATGACCAAAAACGTAACCAGCTCTACTAAAAAGTGGCCGGAAAGAGGCAGTAGTAGAACTGCTTACCTTTTTGGTCATAACTTGTTTACTTTTCTAGATATCGACTTGATTTCTATAGCGTTGGATTTATAACCGTATTGGCTTTAATTTAAATATTGTTTTTGCAGATAGTGCGACAAATATATTTTTCGCCAAAAAAAAAAGGACTACGCCCTTTGCTTTTTTTGAAAAAATTATAAAAAAATTTTCTTGCACTATCCTCCAGAAAAAAATTTCTAATTAAGGCCAATACGGTTAGCTATCAAACGCAAAAGAAATCAAGTCGAAATATTGAAAACTTAGCAAATTATGACCAAAAACGTAACCAGCTCTACTAAAAAGTGGCCGGAAAGAGGCAGTAGTAGAACTGCTTACCTTTTTGGTCATAACTTGTTTACTTTTCTAGATATCGACTTGATTTCTATAGCGTTGGATTTATAACCGAATTGGCTTTAATTTAAATATTGTTTTTGCAGATAGTGCGACAAATATATTTTTCGCCAAAAAAAAAAAAGGACTACGCCCTTTGCTTTTTTTGTAAAAATTATAAAAAAATTTTCTTGCACTATCCTCCAGAAAAAAATTTCTAATTAAGGCCAATACGGTTAGCTATCAAACGCAAAAGAAATCAAGTCGAAATATTGAAAACTTAGCAAGTTATGACCAAAAACGTAACCAGCTCTACTAAAAAGTGGCCGGAAAGAGGCAGTAGTAGAACTGCTTACCTTTTTGGTCATAACTTGTTTACTTTTCTAGATATCGACTTGATTTCTATAGCGTTGGATTTATAACCGTATTGGCTTTAATTTAAATATTGTTTTTGCAGATAGTGCGACAAATATATTTTTCGCCAAAAAAAAAGGACTACGCCCTTTGCTTTTTTTGAAAAAATTATAAAAAAATTTTCTTGCACTATCCTCCAGAAAAAAATTTCTAATTAAGGCCAATACGGTTAGCTATCAAACGCAAAAGAAATCAAGTCGAAATATTGAAAACTTAGCAAGTTATGACCAAAAACGTAACCAGCTCTACTAAAAAGTGGCCGGAAAGAGGCAGTAGTAGAACTGCTTACCTTTTTGGTCATAACTTGTTTACTTTTCTAGATATCGACTTGATTTCTATAGCGTTGGATTTATAACCGTATTGGCTTTAATTTAAATATTGTTTTTGCAGATAGTGCGACAAATATATTTTTCGCCAAAAAAAAAAAGGACTACGCCCTTTGCTTTTTTTGTAAAAATTATAAAAAAATTTTCTTGCACTATCCTCCAGAAAAAAATTTCTAATTAAGGCCAATACGGTTAGCTATCAAACGCAAAAGAAATCAAGTCGAAATATTGAAAACTTAGCAAGTTATGACCAAAAACGTAACCAGCTCTACTAAAAAGTGGCCGGAAAGAGGCAGTAGTAGAACTGCTTACCTTTTTGGTCATAACTTATTTACTTTTCTAGATATCGACTTGATTTCTATAGCGTTGGATTTATAACCGTATTGGCTTTAATTTAAATATTGGTTTTGCAGATAGTGCGACAAATATATTTTTCGCCAAAAAAAACCATGGACTACCCCCTTTGCTTTTTTTGAAAAAATTATAAAAAAATTTTCTTGCACTATCCTCCAGAAAATAATTTCAAATTAAGGCCAATACGGTTAGCTATCAAACGCAAAAGAAATCAAGTCGAAATATTGAAAACTTAGCAAGTTATGACCAAAAACGTAACCAGCTCTACTAAAAAGTGGCCGGAAAGAGGCAGTAGTAGAACTGCTTACCTTTTTGGTCATAACTTGTTTACTTTTCTAGATATCGACTTGATTTCTATAGCGTTGGATTTATAACAGTATTGGCTTTAATTTAAATATTGTTTCTGCAGATAGTGCGACAAATATATTTTTCGCCAAAAAAAACCATGGACTACCCCCTTTGCTTTTTTTGAAAAAATTATAAAAAAATTTTCTTGCACTATCCTCCAGAAAATAATTTCAAATTAAGGCCAATACGGTTAGCTATCAAACGCAAAAGAAATCAAGTCGAAATATTGAAAACTTAGCAAGTTATGACCAAAAACGTAACAAGCTCTACTAAAAAGTGGCCGGAAAAAGGCAGTAGTAGAACTGCTTACCTTTTTGGTCATAACTTGCCTACTTTTCTAGATATCGACTTGATTTCTATAGCGTTGGATTTATAACCGTATTGGCTTTAATTTAAATATTGTTTTTGCAGATAGTGCGACAAATATATTTTTAGCCAAAAAAAAACCATGGACTACCCCCTTTGCTTTTTTTGAAAAAATTATAAAAAAATTTTCTTGCACTATCCGCCAGAAAAAAATTTCTAATTAAGGCCAATACGGTTAGCTATCAAACGCAAAAGAAATCAAGTCGAAATATTGAAAACTTAGCAAGTTATGACCAAAAACGTAACCAGCTCTACTAAAAAGTGGCCGGAAAGAGGCAGTAGTAGAACTGCTTACCTTTTTGGTCATAACTTGCTTACTTTTCTAGATATCGACTTGATTTCTATAGCGTTGGATTTATAACCGTATTGGCCTTAATTTAAATATTGTTTTTGCAGATAGTGCGACAAATATATTTTTCGCCAAAAAAAAAACCATGGACTACCTACCCCCTTTGCTTTTTTTGAAAAAATTATAAAAAAATTTTCTTGCACTATCCTCCAGAAAAAAATTTCTAATTAAGGCCAATACGGTTAGCTATCAAACGCAAAAGAAATCAAGTCGAAATATTGAAAACTTAGCAAGTTATGACCAAAAACGTAACCAGCTCTACTAAAAAGTGGCCGGAAAGAGGCAGTAGTAGAACTGCTTCCCTTTTTGGTCATAACTTGTTTACTTTTCTAGATATCGACTTGATTTCTATAGCGTTGGATTTATAACCGTATTGGCTTTAATTTAAATATTGTTTTTGCAGATAGTGCGACAAATATATTTTTCGCCAAAAAAAACCATGGACTACCCCCTTTGCTTTTTTTGAAAAAATTATAAAAAAATTGTCTTGCACTGCCTTCCAGAAAAAAATTTCTAATTAAGGCCAATACGGTTAGCTATCAAACGCAAAAGAAATCAAGTCGAAATATTGAAAACTTAGCAAGTTATGACCAAAAACGTAACCAGCTCTACTAAAAAGTGGCCGGAAAGAGGCAGTAGTAGAACTGCTTCCCTTTTTGGTCATAACTTGTTTACTTTTCTAGATATCGACTTGATTTCTATAGCGTTGGATTTATAACCGTATTGGCTTTAATTTAAATATTGTTTTTGCAGATAGTGCGACAAATATATTTTTCGCCAAAAAAAAAACCATGGACTACCCCCTTTGCTTTTTTTGAAAAAATTATAAAAAAATTGTCTTGCACTATCCTCCAGAAAAAAATTTCTAATTAAGGCCAATACGGTTAGCTATCAAACGCAAAAGAAATCAAGTCGAAATATTGAAAACTTAGCAAGTTATGACCAAAAACGTAACCAGCTCTACTAAAAAGTGGCCGGAAAGAGGCAGTAGTAGAACTGCTTACCTTTTTGGTCATAACTTGTTTACTTTTCTAGATATCGACTTGATTTCTATAGCGTTGGATTTATAACCGTATTGGCTTTAATTTAAATATTGTTTTTGCAGATAGTGCGACAAATATATTTTTCGCCAAAAAAAAACCATGGACTACCCCCTTTGCTTTTTTTGAAAAAATTATAAAAAAATTGTCTTGCACTATCCTCCAGAAAAAAATTTCTAATTAAGGCCAATACGGTTAGCTATCAAACGCAAAAGAAATCAAGTCGAAATATTGAAAACTTAGCAAGTTATGACCAAAAACGTAACCAGCTCTACTAAAAAGTGGCCGGAAAGAGGCAGTAGTAGAACTGCTTACCTTTTTGATCATAACTTGCTTACTTTTTTAGATATCGACTTGATTTCTATAGCGTTGGATTTATAACCGTATTGGCTTTAATTTAAATATTGTTTTTGCAGATAGTGCGACAAATATATTTTTCGCCAAAAAAAAACCATGGACTACCCCCTTTGCTTTTTTTGAAAAAATTATAAAAAAATTGTCTTGCACTATCCTCCAGAAAAAAATTTCTAATTAAGGCCAATACGGTTAGCTATCAAACGCAAAAGAAATCAAGTCGAAATATTGAAAACTTAGCAAGTTATGACCAAAAACGTAACCAGCTCTACTAAAAAGTGGCCGGAAAGAGGCAGTAGTAGAACTGCTTCCCTTTTTGGTCATAACTTGTTTACTTTTCTAGATATCGACTTGATTTCTATAGCGTTGGATTTATAACCGTATTGGCTTTAATTTAAATATTGTTTTTGCAGATAGTGCGACAAATATATTTTTCGCCAAAAAAAAAACCATGGACTACCCCCTTTGCTTTTTTTGAAAAAATTATAAAAAAATTGTCTTGCACTGCCTTCCAGAAAAAAATTTCTAATTAAGGCCAATACGGTTAGCTATCAAACGCAAAAGAAATCAAGTCGAAATATTGAAAACTTAGCAAGTTATGACCAAAAACGTAACCAGCTCTACTAAAAAGTGGCCGGAAAGAGGCAGTAGTAGAACTGCTTACCTTTTTGATCATAACTTGCTTACTTTTTTAGATATCGACTTGATTTCTATAGCGTTGGATTTATAACCGTATTGGCTTTAATTTAAATATTGTTTTTGCAGATAGTGCGACAAATATATTTTTCGCCAAAAAAAAACCATGGACTACCCCCTTTGCTTTTTTTGAAAAAATTATAAAAAAATTGTCTTGCACTGCCCTCCAGAAAATAATTTCAAATTAAGGCCAATACGGTTAGCTATCAAACGCAAAAGAAATCAAGTCGAAATATTGAAAACTTAGCAAGTTATGACCAAAAACGTAACCAGCTCTACTAAAAAGTGGCCGGAAAGAGGCAGTAGTAGAACTGCTTACCTTTTTGGTCATAACTTGCTTACTTTTCTAGATATCGACTTGATTTCTATAGCGTTGGATTTATAACCGTATTGGCTTTAATTTAAATATTGTTTTTGCAGATAGTGCGACAAATATATTTTTCGCCAAAAAAAAACCATGGACTACCCCCTTTGCTTTTTTTGAAAAAATTATAAAAAAATTGTCTTGCACTGCCCTCCAGAAAATAATTTCAAATTAAGGCCAATACGGTTAGCTATCAAACGCAAAAGAAATCAAGTCGAAATATTGAAAACTTAGCAAGTTATGACCAAAAACGTAACCAGCTCTACTAAAAAGTGGCCGGAAAGAGGCAGTAGTAGAACTGCTTACCTTTTTGGTCATAACTTGCTTACTTTTCTAGATATCGACTTGATTTCTATAGCGTTGGATTTATAACCGTATTGGCTTTAATTTAAATATTGTTTTTGCAGATAGTGCGACAAATATATTTTTCGCCAAAAAAAAACCATGGACTACCCCCTTTGCTTTTTTGAAAAAATTATAAAAAAATTTTCTTGCACTATCCTCCAGAAAAAAATTTCTAATTAAGGCCAATACGGTTAGCTATCAAACGCAAAAGAAATCAAGTCGAAATATTGAAAACTTGGCAAGTTATGACCAAAAACGTAACCAGCTCTACTAAAAAGTGGCCGGAAAGAGGCAGTAGTAGAACTGCTTACCTTTTTGGTCATAACTTGCTTACTTTTCTAGATATCGACTTGATTTCTATAGCGTTGGATTTATAACCGTATTGGCTTTAATTTAAATATTGTTTTTGCAGATAGTGCGACAAATATATTTTTCGCCAAAAAAAAACCATGGACTACCCCCTTTGCTTTTTTGAAAAAATTATAAAAAAGTTTTCTTGCACTATCCTCCAGAAAAAAATTTCTAATTAAGGCCAATACGGGTAGCTATCAAACGCAGAAGAAATCAAGTCGAAATATTGAAAACTTAGCAAGTTATGACCAAAAACGTAACCAGCTCTACTAAAAAGTGGCCGGAAAGAGGCAGTAGTAGAACTGTTTACCTTTTTGATCATAACTTGCTTACTTTTTTAGATATCGACTTGATTTCTATAGCGTTGGATTTATAACCGTATTGGCTTTAATTTAAATATTGTTTTTGCAGATAGTGCGACAAATATATTTTTCGCCAAAAAAAAACCATGGACTACCCCCTTTGCTTTTTTTGAAAAAATTATAAAAAAATTGTCTTGCACTATCCTCCAGAAAATAATTTCAAATTAAGGCCAATACGGTTAGCTATCAAACGCAAAAGAAATCAAGTCGAAATATTGAAAACTTAGCAAGTTATGACCAAAAACGTAACCAGCTCTACTAAAAAGTGGCCGGAAAGAGGCAGTAGTAGAACTGCTTACCTTTTTGATCATAACTTGCTTACTTTTTTAGATATCGACTTGATTTCTATAGCGTTGGATTTATAACCGTATTGGCTTTAATTTAAATATTGTTTTTGCAGATAGTGCGACAAATATATTTTTCGCCAAAAAAAAAACCATGGACTACCCCCTTTGCTTTTTTTGAAAAAATTATAAAAAAGTTTTCTTGCACTATCCTCCAGAAAATAATTTCAAATTAAGGCCAATACGGTTAGCTATCAAACGCAAAAGAAATCAAGTCGAAATATTGAAAACTTAGCAAGTTATGACCAAAAACGTAACCAGCTCTACTAAAAAGTGGCCGGAAAGAGGCAGTAGTAGAACTGCTTACCTTTTTGATCATAACTTGCTTACTTTTTTAGATATCGACTTGATTTCTATAGCGTTGGATTTATAACCGTATTGGCTTTAATTTAAATATTGTTTTTGCAGATAGTGCGACAAATATATTTTTCGCCAAAAAAAAACCATGGACCCCCTTTGCTTTTTTGAAAAAATTATAAAAAAATTGTCTTGCACTATCCTCCAGAAAATAATTTCAAATTAAGGCCAATACGGTTAGCTATCAAACGCAAAAGAAATCAAGTCGAAATATTGAAAACTTAGCAAGTTATGACCAAAAACGTAACCAGCTCTACTAAAAAGTGGCCGGAAAGAGGCAGTAGTAGAACTGCTTACCTTTTTGATCATAACTTGCTTACTTTTTTAGATATCGACTTGATTTCTATAGCGTTGGATTTATAACCGTATTGGCTTTAATTTAAATATTGTTTTTGCAGATAGTGCGACAAATATATTTTTCGCCAAAAAAAAACCATGGACCCCCTTTGCTTTTTTTGAAAAAATTATAAAAAAATTTTCTTGCACTATCCTCCAGAAAATAATTTCAAATTAAGGCCAATACGGTTAGCTATCAAACGCAAAAGAAATCAAGTCGAAATATTGAAAACTTAGCAAGTTATGACCAAAAACGTAACCAGCTCTACTAAAAAGTGGCCGGAAAGAGGCAGTAGTAGAACTGCTTACCTTTTTGATCATAACTTGCTTACTTTTTTAGATATCGACTTGATTTCTATAGCGTTGGATTTATAACCGTATTGGCTTTAATTTAAATATTGTTTTTGCAGATAGTGCGACAAATATATTTTTCGCCAAAAAAAACCATGGACCCCCTTTGCTTTTTTTGAAAAAATTATAAAAAAATTGTCTTGCACTATCCTCCAGAAAATAATTTCAAATTAAGGCCAATACGGTTAGCTATCAAACGCAAAAGAAATCAAGTCGAAATATTGAAAACTTAGCAAGTTATGACCAAAAACGTAACCAGCTCTACTAAAAAGTGGCCGGAAAGAGGCAGTAGTAGAACTGCTTACCTTTTTGATCATAACTTGCTTACTTTTTTAGATATCGACTTGATTTCTATAGCGTTGGATTTATAACCGTATTGGCTTTAATTTAAATATTGTTTTTGCAGATAGTGCGACAAATATATTTTTCGCCAAAAAAAAACCATGGACCCCCTTTGCTTTTTTTGAAAAAATTATAAAAAAATTGTCTTGCACTATCCTCCAGAAAATAATTTCAAATTAAGGCCAATACGGTTAGCTATCAAACGCAAAAGAAATCAAGTCGAAATATTGAAAACTTAGCAAGTTATGACCAAAAACGTAACCAGCTCTACTAAAAAGTGGCCGGAAAGAGGCAGTAGTAGAACTGCTTACCTTTTTGATCATAACTTGCTTACTTTTTTAGATATCGACTTGATTTCTATAGCGTTGGATTTATAACCGTATTGGCTTTAATTTAAATATTGTTTTTGCAGATAGTGCGACAAATATATTTTTCGCCAAAAAAAAACCATGGACCCCCTTTGCTTTTTTTGAAAAAATTATAAAAAAATTGTCTTGCACTATCCTCCAGAAAATAATTTCAAATTAAGGCCAATACGGTTAGCTATCAAACGCAAAAGAAATCAAGTCGAAATATTGAAAACTTAGCAAGTTATGACCAAAAACGTAACCAGCTCTACTAAAAAGTGGCCGGAAAGAGGCAGTAGTAGAACTGCTTACCTTTTTGATCATAACTTGCTTACTTTTTTAGATATCGACTTGATTTCTATAGCGTTGGATTTATAACCGTATTGGCTTTAATTTAAATATTGTTTTTGCAGATAGTGCGACAAATATATTTTTCGCCAAAAAAAAACCATGGACCCCCTTTGCTTTTTTTGAAAAAATTATAAAAAAATTGTCTTGCACTATCCTCCAGAAAATAATTTCAAATTAAGGCCAATACGGTTAGCTATCAAACGCAAAAGAAATCAAGTCGAAATATTGAAAACTTAGCAAGTTATGACCAAAAACGTAACCAGCTCTACTAAAAAGTGGCCGGAAAGAGGCAGTAGTAGAACTGCTTACCTTTTTGATCATAACTTGCTTACTTTTTTAGATATCGACTTGATTTCTATAGCGTTGGATTTATAACCGTATTGGCTTTAATTTAAATATTGTTTTTGCAGATAGTGCGACAAATATATTTTTCGCCAAAAAAAAACCATGGACTACCTACCCCCTTTGCTTTTTTTGAAAAAATTATAAAAAAGTTTTCTTGCTCTATCCTCCAGAAAAAAAATTCTAATTAAGGCCAATACGGTTAGCTATCAAACGCAAAAGAAATCAAGTCGAAATATTGAAAACTTAGCAAGTTATGACCAAAAACGTAACCAGCTCTACTAAAAAGTGGCCGGAAAGAGGCAGTAGTAGAACTGCTTACCTTTTTGGTCATAACTTGCTTACTTTTCTAGATATCGACTTGATTTCTATAGCGTTGGATTTATAACCGTATTGGCTTTAATTTAAATATTGTTTTTGCAGATAGTGCGACAAATATATTTTTCGCCAAAAAAAAACCATGGACTACCCACTTTGCTTTTTTTGAAAAAAATTATAAAAAAATTTTCTTGCACTATCCTCCAGAAAAAAATTTCAAATTAAGGCCAATACGGTTAGCTATCAAACGCAAAAGAAATCAAGTCGAAATATTGAAAACTTAGCAAGTTATGACCAAAAACGTAACCAGCTCTACTAAAAAGTGGCCGGAAAGAGGCAGTAGTAGAACTGCTTACCTTTTTGATCATAACTTGCTTACTTTTCTAGATATCGACTTGATTTCTATAGCGTTGGATTTATAACCGTATTGGCTTTAATTTAAATATTGTTTTTGCAGATAGTGCGACAAATATATTTTTCGCCAAAAAAAAACCATGGATTACCTACCCCCTTTGCTTTTTTTGAAAAAATTACAAAAAAGTTTTCTTGCTCTATCCTCCAGAAAAAAATTCTAATTAAGGCCAATACGGTTAGCTATCAAACGCAAAAGAAATCAAGTCGAAATATTGAAATCTTAGCAAGTTATGACCAAAAACGTAACCAGCTCTACTAAAAAGTGGCCGGAAAGAGGCAGTAGTAGAACTGCTTACCTTTTTGGTCATAACTTGCTTACTTTTCTAGATATCGACTTGATTTCTATAGCGTTGGATTTATAACCGTATTGGCTTTAATTTAAATATTGTTTTTGCAGATAGTGCGACAAATATATTTTTCGCCAAAAAAAAACCATGGACTACCCCCTTTGCTTTTTTTGAAAAAATTATAAAAAAATTGTCTTGCACTATCCTCCAGAAAATAATTTCAAATTAAGGCCAATACGGTTAGCTATCAAACGCAAAAGAAATCAAGTCGAAATATTGAAAACTTAGCAAGTTATGACCAAAAACGTAACCAGCTCTACTAAAAAGTGGCCGGAAAGAGGCAGTAGTAGAACTGCTTACCTTTTTGATCATAACTTGCTTACTTTTTTAGATATCGACTTGATTTCTATAGCGTTGGATTTATAACTGTATTGGCTTTAATTTAAATATTGTTTTTGCAGATAGTGCGACAAATATATTTTTCGCCAAAAAAAAAACCATGGACTACCCCCTTTGCTTTTTTTGAAAAAAATTATAAAAAAATTTTCTTGCACTATCCTCCAGAAAAAAATTTTTAATTAAGGCCAATACGGTTAGCTATCAAACGCAAAAGAAATCAAGTCGAAATATTGAAAACTTAGCAAGTTATGACCAAAAACGTAACCAGCTCTACTAAAAAGTGGCCGGAAAGAGGCAGTAGTAGAACTGCTTACCTTTTTGATCATAACTTGCTTACTTTTCTAGATATCGACTTGATTTCTATAGCGTTGGATTTATAACCGTATTGGCTTTAATTTAAATATTGTTTTTGCAGATAGTGCGACAAATATATTTTTCGCCAAAAAAAACCATGGACTACCCCCTTTGCTTTTTTGAAAAAATTATAAAAAAGTTTTCTTGCACTATCCTCCAGAAAAAAATTTCTATTTAAGGCCAATACGGTTAGCTATCAAACGCAAAAGAAATCAAGTCGAAATATTGAAAACTTAGCAAGTTATGACCAAAAACGTAACCAGCTCTACTAAAAAGTGGCCGGAAAGAGGCAGTAGTAGAACTGCTTACCTTTTTGATCATAACTTGCTTACTTTTTTAGATATCGACTTGATTTCTATAGCGTTGGATTTATAACCGTATTGGCTTTAATTTAAATATTGTTTTTGCAGATAGTGCGACAAATATATTTTTCGCCAAAAAAAAAACCATGGACTACCCCCTTTGCTTTTTTTGAAAAAAATTATAAAAAAATTTTCTTGCACTATCCTCCAGAAAAAAATTTTTAATTAAGGCCAATACGGTTAGCTATCAAACGCAAAAGAAATCAAGTCGAAATATTGAAAACTTAGCAAGTTATGACCAAAAACGTAACCAGCTCTACTAAAAAGTGGCCGGAAAGAGGCAGTAGTAGAACTGCTTACCTTTTTGATCATAACTTGCTTACTTTTCTAGATATCGACTTGATTTCTATAGCGTTGGATTTATAACCGTATTGGCTTTAATTTAAATATTGTTTTTGCAGATAGTGCGACAAATATATTTTTCGCCAAAAAAAAACCATGGACTACCTACCCCCTTTGCTTTTTTTGAAAAAATTATAAAAAAGTTTTCTTGCTCTATCCTCCAGAAAAAAAATTCTAATTAAGGCCAATACGGTTAGCTATCAAACGCAAAAGAAATCAAGTCGAAATATTGAAAACTTAGCAAGTTATGACCAAAAACGTAACCAGCTCTACTAAAAAGTGGCCGGAAAGAGGCAGTAGTAGAACTGCTTACCTTTTTGGTCATAACTTGCTTACTTTTCTAGATATCGACTTGATTTCTATAGCGTTGGATTTATAACCGTATTGGCTTTAATTTAAATTTTGTTTTTGCAGATAGTGCGACAAATATATTTTTCGCCAAAAAAAAACCATGGACTACCTACCCCCTTTGCTTTTTTTGAAAAAATTATAAAAAAATTTTCTTGCACTATCCTCCAGAAAAAAATTTCTAATTAAGGCCAATACGGTTAGCTATCAAACGCAAAAGAAATCAAGTCGAAATATTGAAAACTTAGCAAGTTATGACCAAAAACGTAACCAGCTCTACTAAAAAGTGGCCGGAAAGAGGCAGTAGTAGAACTGCTTACCTTTTTGGTCATAACTTGCTTACTTTTCTAGATATCGACTTGATTTCTATAGCGTTGGATTTATAACCGTATTGGCTTTAATTTAAATATTGTTTTTGCAGATAGTGCGACAAATATATTTTTCGCCAAAAAAAAACCATGGACTACCCCCTTTGCTTCTTTTGAAAAAATTATAAAAAAGTTTTCTTGCACTATCCTCCAGAAAAAAATTTCTAATTAAGGCCAATACGGTTAGCTATCAAACGCAAAAGAAATCAAGTCGAAATATTGAAAACTTAGCAAGTTATGACCAAAAACGTAACCAGCTCTACTAAAAAGTGGCCGGAAAGAGGCAGTAGTAGAACTGCTTACCTTTTTGATCATAACTTGCTTACTTTTCTAGATATCGACTTGATTTCTATAGCGTTGGATTTATAACCGTATTGGCCTTAATTTAAATATTGTTTTTGCAGATAGTGCGACAAATATATTTTTCGCCAAAAAAAAACCATGGACTACCTACCCCCTTTGCTTTTTTTGAAAAAATTATAAAAAAATTTTCTTGCACTATCCTCCAGAAAAAAATTTCTAATTAAGGCCAATACGGTTAGCTATCAAACGCAAAAGAAATCAAGTCGAAATATTGAAAACTTAGCAAGTTATGACCAAAAACGTAACCAGCTCTACTAAAAAGTGGCCGGAAAGAGGCAGTAGTAGAACTGCTTACCTTTTTGGTCATAACTTGCTTACTTTTCTAGATATCGACTTGATTTCTATAGCGTTGGATTTATAACCGTATTGGCTTTAATTTAAATATTGTTTTTGCAGATAGTGCGACAAATATATTTTTCGCCAAAAAAAAAACCATGGACTACCCCCTTTGCTTTTTTTGAAAAAATTATAAAAAAGTTTTCTTGCACTATCCTCCAGAAAAAAATTTCTAATTAAGGCCAATACGGTTAGCTATCAAACGCAAAAGAAATCAAGTCGAAATATTGAAAACTTAGCAAGTTATGACTAAAAACGTAACCAGCTCTACTAAAAAGTGGCCGGAAAGAGGCAGTAGTAGAACTGCTTACCTTTTTGGTTATAACTTGCTTACTTTTCTAGATATCGACTTGATTTCTATAGCGTTAGATTTATAACCGTATTGGCTTTAATTTAAATATTGTTTTTGCAGATAGTGCGACAAATATATTTTTCGCCAAAAAAAAACCATGGACTACCCCCTTTGCTTTTTTTGAAAAAATTATAAAAAAATTTTCTTGCACTATCCTCCAGAAAAAAATTTCTAAGTAAGGCCAATACGGTTAGCTATCAAACGCAAAAGAAATCAAGTCGAAATATTGAAAACTTAGCAAGTTATGACCAAAAACGTAACCAGCTCTACTAAAAAGTGGCCGGAAAGAGGCTATAGTAGAACTGCTTACCTTTTTGGTCATAACTTGCTTACTTTTCTAGATATCGACTTGATTTCTATAGCGCTGGATTTATAACCGTATTGGCTTTAATTTAAATATTGTTTTTGCAGATAGTGCGACAAATATATTTTTCGCCAAAAAAAACCATGGACTACCCCCTTTGCTTTTTTTGAAAAAATTATAAAAAAATTGTCTTGCACTATCCTCCAGAAAATAATTTCAAATTAAGGCCAATACGGTTAGCTATCAAACGCAAAAGAAATCAAGTCGAAATATTGAAAACTTAGCAAGTTATGACCAAAAACGTAACCAGCTCTACTAAAAAGTGGCCGGAAAGAGGCAGTAGTAGAACTGCTTACCTTTTTGATCATAACTTGCTTACTTTTTTAGATATCGACTTGATTTCTATAGCGTTGGATTTATAACCGTATTGGCTTTAATTTAAATATTGTTTTTGCAGATAGTGCGACAAATATATTTTTCGCCAAAAAAAAACCATGGACTACCCCCTTTGCTTTTTTTGAAAAAATTATAAAAAAATTGTCTTGCACTATCCTCCAGAAAATAATTCCAAATTAAGGCCAATACGGTTAGCTATCAAACGCAAAAGAAATCAAGTCGAAATATTGAAAACTTAGCAAGTTATGACCAAAAACGTAACCAGCTCTACTAAAAAGTGGCCGGAAAGAGGCAGTAGTAGAACTGCTTACCTTTTTGATCATAACTTGCTTACTTTTTTAGATATCGACTTGATTTCTATAGCGTTGGATTTATAACCGTATTGGCTTTAATTTAAATATTGTTTTTGCAGATAGTGCGACAAATATATTTTTCGCCAAAAAAAAAAACCATGGACTACCCCCTTTGCTTTTTTTGAAAAAATTATAAAAAAATTGTCTTGCACTATCCTCCAGAAAATAATTTCAAATTAAGGCCAATACGGTTAGCTATCAAACGCAAAAGAAATCAAGTCGAAATATTGAAAACTTAGCAAGTTATGACCAAAAACGTAACCAGCTCTACTAAAAAGTGGCCGGAAAGAGGCAGAAGTAGAACTGCTTACCTTTTTGGTCATAACTTGCTTACTTTTCTAGATATCGACTTGATTTCTATAGCGCTGGATTTATAACCGTATTGGCTTTAATTTAAATATTGTTTTTGCAGATAGTGCGACAAATATATTTTTCGCCAAAAAAAACCATGGACTACCCCCTTTGCTTTTTTTGAAAAAATTATAAAAAAATTTTCTTGCACTATCCTCCAGAAAATAATTTCAAATTAAGGCCAATACGGTTAGCTATCAAACGCAAAAGAAATCAAGTCGAAATATTGAAAACTTAGCAAGTTATGACCAAAAACGTAACCAGCTCTACTAAAAAGTGGCCGGAAAGAGGCAGTAGTAGAACTGCTTACCTTTTTGATCATAACTTGCTTACTTTTTTAGATATCGACTTGATTTCTATAGCGTTGGATTTATAACCGTATTGGCTTTAATTTAAATATTGTTTTTGCAGATAGTGCGACAAATATATTTTTCGCCAAAAAAAAACCATGGACTACCCCCTTTGCTTTTTTTGAAAAAATTATAAAAAAATTGTCTTGCACTATCCTCCAGAAAATAATTCCAAATTAAGGCCAATACGGTTAGCTATCAAACGCAAAAGAAATCAAGTCGAAATATTGAAAACTTAGCAAGTTATGACCAAAAACGTAACCAGCTCTACTAAAAAGTGGCCGGAAAGAGGCAGTAGTAGAACTGCTTACCTTTTTGATCATAACTTGCTTACTTTTTTAGATATCGACTTGATTTCTATAGCGTTGGATTTATAACCGTATTGGCTTTAATTTAAATATTGTTTTTGCAGATAGTGCGACAAATATATTTTTCGCCAAAAAAAAAAAACCATGGACTACCCCCTTTGCTTTTTTTGAAAAAATTATAAAAAAATTGTCTTGCACTATCCTCCAGAAAATAATTTCAAATTAAGGCCAATACGGTTAGCTATCAAACGCAAAAGAAATCAAGTCGAAATATTGAAAACTTAGCAAGTTATGACCAAAAACGTAACCAGCTCTACTAAAAAGTGGCCGGAAAGAGGCAGTAGTAGAACTGCTTACCTTTTTGATCATAACTTGCTTACTTTTTTAGATATCGACTTGATTTCTATAGCGTTGGATTTATAACCGTATTGGCTTTAATTTAAATATTGTTTTTGCAGATAGTGCGACAAATATATTTTTCGCCAAAAAAAAACCATGGACTACCCCCTTTGCTTTTTTTGAAAAAAATTATAAAAAAATTTTCTTGCACTATCCTCCAGAAAATAATTTCAAATTAAGGCCAATACGGTTAGCTATCAAACGCAAAAGAAATCAAGTCGAAATATTGAAAACTTAGCAAGTTATGACCAAAAACGTAACCAGCTCTACTAAAAAGTGGCCGGAAAGAGGCAGTAGTAGAACTGCTTACCTTTTTGATCATAACTTGCTTACTTTTTTAGATATCGACTTGATTTCTATAGCGTTGGATTTATAACCGTATTGGCTTTAATTTAAATATTGTTTTTGCAGATAGTGCGACAAATATATTTTTCGCCAAAAAAAAACCATGGACTACCTACCCCCTTTGCTTTTTTTGAAAAAATTATAAAAAAGTTTTCTTGCACTATCCTCCAGAAAAAAATTTCTAATTAAGGCCAATACGGTTAGCTATCAAACGCAAAAGAAATCAAGTCGAAATATTGAAAACTTAGCAAGTTATGACCAAAAACGTAACCAGCTCTACTAAAAAGTGGCCGGAAAGAGGCAGTAGTAGAACTGCTTACCTTTTTGGTCATAACTTGCTTACTTTTCTAGATATCGACTTGATTTCTATAGCGTTGGATTTATAACCGTATTGGCTTTAATTTAAATATTGTTTTTGCAGATAGTGCGACAAATATATTTTTCGCCAAAAAAAAAACCATGGACTACCCCCTTTGCTTTTTTTGAAAAAATTATAAAAAAATTGTCTTGCACTATCCTCCAGAAAATAATTTCAAATTAAGGCCAATACGGTTAGCTATCAAACGCAAAAGAAATCAAGTCGAAATATTGAAAACTTAGCAAGTTATGACCAAAAACGTAACCAGCTCTACTAAAAAGTGGCCGGAAAGAGGCAGTAGTAGAACTGCTTACCTTTTTGGTCATAACTTGCTTACTTTTTTAGATATCGACTTGATTTCTATAGCGTTGGATTTATAACCGTATTGGCTTTAATTTAAATATTGTTTTTGCAGATAGTGCGACAAATATATTTTTCGCCAAAAAAAAAACCATGGACTACCTACCCCCTTTGCTTTTTTTGAAAAAATTATAAAAAAGTTTTCTTGCACTATCCTCCAGAAAAAAATTTCTAATTAAGGCCAATACGGTTAGCTATCAAACGCAAAAGAAATCAAGTCGAAATATTGAAAACTTAGCAAGTTATGACCAAAAACGTAACCAGCTCTACTAAAAAGTGGCCGGAAAGAGGCAGTAGTAGAACTGCTTACCTTTTTGATCATAACTTGCTTACTTTTTTAGATATCGACTTGATTTCTATAGCGTTGGATTTATAACCGTATTGGCTTTAATTTAAATATTGTTTTTGCAGATAGTGCGACAAATATATTTTTCGCCAAAAAAAAAACCATGGACTACCCCCTTTGCTTTTTTTGAAAAAATTATAAAAAAGTTTTCTTGCACTATCCTCCAGAAAATAATTTCAAATTAAGGCCAATACGGTTAGAACTGCTTACCTTTTTGATCATAACTTGCTTACTTTTCTAGATATCGACTTGATTTCTATAGCGTTGGATTTATAACCGTATTGGCTTTAATTTAAATATTGTTTTTGCAGATAGTGCGACAAATATATTTTTCGCCAAAAAAAAACCATGGACTACCTACCCCCTTTGCTTTTTTTGAAAAAATTATAAAAAAGTTTTCTTGCACTATCCTCCAGAAAAAAATTTCTAATTAAGGCCAATACGGTTAGCTATCAAACGCAAAAGAAATCAAGTCGAAATATTGAAAACTTAGCAAGTTATGACCAAAAACGTAACCAGCTCTACTAAAAAGTGGCCGGAAAGAGGCAGTAGTAGAACTGCTTACCTTTTTGGTCATAACTTGCTTACTTTTCTAGATATCGACTTGATTTCTATAGCGTTGGATTTATAACCGTATTGGCTTTAATTTAAATATTGTTTTTGCAGATAGTGCGACAAATATATTTTTCGCCAAAAAAAAAACCATGGACTACCCCCTTTGCTTTTTTTGAAAAAAATTATAAAAAAATTTTCTTGCACTATCCTCCAGAAAATAATTTCAAATTAAGGCCAATACGGTTAGCTATCAAACGCAAAAGAAATCAAGTCGAAATATTGAAAACTTAGCAAGTTATGACCAAAAACGTAACCAGCTCTACTAAAAAGTGGCCGGAAAGAGGCAGTAGTAGAACTGCTTACCTTTTTGATCATAACTTGCTTACTTTTCTAGATATCGACTTGATTTCTATAGCGTTGGATTTATAACCGTATTGGCTTTAATTTAAATATTGTTTTTGCAGATAGTGCGACAAATATATTTTTCGCCAAAAAAAAACCATGGACTACCTACCCCCTTTGCTTTTTTTGAAAAAATTATAAAAAAGTTTTCTTGCACTATCCTCCAGAAAAAAATTTCTAATTAAGGCCAATACGGTTAGCTATCAAACGCAAAAGAAATCAAGTCGAAATATTGAAAACTTAGCAAGTTATGACCAAAAACGTAACCAGCTCTACTAAAAAGTGGCCGGAAAGAGGCAGTAGTAGAACTGCTTACCTTTTTGGTCATAACTTGCTTACTTTTCTAGATATCGACTTGATTTCTATAGCGTTGGATTTATAACCGTATTGGCTTTAATTTAAATATTGTTTTTGCAGATAGTGCGACAAATATATTTTTCGCCAAAAAAAACCATGGATTACCTACCCCCTTTGTTTTTTTTGAAAAAATTACATAAAAGTTTTCTTGCTCTATCCTCCAGAAAAAAAATTCTAATTAAGGCCAATACGGTTAGCTATCAAACGCAAAAGAAATCAAGTCGAAATATTGAAAACTTAGCAAGTTATGACCAAAAACGTAACCAGCTCTACTAAAAAGTGGCCGGAAAGAGGCAGTAGTAGAACTGCTTACCTTTTTGGTCATAACTTGCTTACTTTTCTAGATATCGACTTGATTTCTATAGCGTTGGATTTATAACCGTATTGGCTTTAATTTAAATATTGTTTTTGCAGATAGTGCGACAAATATATTTTTCGCCAAAAAAAAACCATGGACTACCTACCCCCTTTGCTTTTTTTGAAAAAATTATAAAAAAGTTTTCTTGCACTATCCTCCAGAAAAAAATTTTTAATTAAGGCCAATACGGTTAGCTATCAAACGCAAAAGAAATCAAGTCGAAATATTGAAAACTTAGCAAGTTATGACCAAAAACGTAACCAGCTCTACTAAAAAGTGGCCGGAAAGAGGCAGTAGTAGAACTGCTTACCTTTTTGGTCATAACTTGCTTACTTTTCTAGATATCGACTTGATTTCTATAGCGTTGGATTTATAACCGTATTGGCTTTAATTTAAATATTGTTTTTGCAGATAGTGCGACAAATATATTTTTCGCCAAAAAAAAACCATGGACTACCTACCCCCTTTGCTTTTTTTGAAAAAATTATAAAAAAGTTTTCTTGCACTATCCTCCAGAAAAAAATTTCTAATTAAGGCCAATACGGTTAGCTATCAAACGCAAAAGAAATCAAGTCGAAATATTGAAAACTTAGCAAGTTATGACCAAAAACGTAACCAGCTCTACTAAAAAGTGGCCGGAAAGAGGCAGTAGTAGAACTGCTTACCTTTTTGATCATAACTTGCTTACTTTTTTAGATATCGACTTGATTTCTATAGCGTTGGATTTATAACCGTATTGGCTTTAATTTAAATATTGTTTTTGCAGATAGTGCGACAAATATATTTTTCGCCAAAAAAAAAACCATGGACTACCCCCTTTGCTTTTTTTGAAAAAATTATAAAAAAGTTTTCTTGCACTATCCTCCAGAAAAAAATTTTTAATTAAGGCCAATACGGTTAGCTATCAAACGCAAAAGAAATCAAGTCGAAATATTGAAAACTTAGCAAGTTATGACCAAAAACGTAACCAGCTCTACTAAAAAGTGGCCGGAAAGAGGCAGTAGTAGAACTGCTTACCTTTTTGATCATAACTTGCTTACTTTTCTAGATATCGACTTGATTTCTATAGCGTTGGATTTATAACCGTATTGGCTTTAATTTAAATATTGTTTTTGCAGATAGTGCGACAAATATATTTTTCGCCAAAAAAAAACCATGGACTACCTACCCCCTTTGCTTTTTTTGAAAAAATTATAAAAAAGTTTTCTTGCTCTATCCTCCAGAAAAAAATTTCTAATTAAGGCCAATACGGTTAGCTATCAAACGCAAAAGAAATCAAGTCGAAATATTGAAAACTTAGCAAGTTATGACCAAAAACGTAACCAGCTCTACTAAAAAGTGGCCGGAAAGAGGCAGTAGTAGAACTGCTTACCTTTTTGGTCATAACTTGCTTACTTTTCTAGATATCGACTTGATTTCTATAGCGTTGGATTTATAACCGTATTGGCTTTAATTTAAATATTGTTTTTGCAGATAGTGCGACAAATATATTTTTCGCCAAAAAAAAAACCATGGACTACCCCCTTTGCTTTTTTTGAAAAAATTATAAAAAAATTGTCTTGCACTATCCTCCAGAAAATAATTTCAAATTAAGGCCAATACGGTTAGCTATCAAACGCAAAAGAAATCAAGTCGAAATATTGAAAACTTAGCAAGTTATGACCAAAAACGTAACCAGCTCTACTAAAAAGTGGCCGGAAAGAGGCAGTAATAGAACTGCTTACCTTTTTGATCATAACTTGCTTACTTTTTTAGATATCGACTTGATTTCTATAGCGTTGGATTTATAACCGTATTGGCTTTAATTTAAATATTGTTTTTGCAGATAGTGCGACAAATATATTTTTCGCCAAAAAAAAAACCATGGACTACCCCCTTTGCTTTTTTTGAAAAAAATTATAAAAAAATTTTCTTGCACTATCCTCCAGAAAAAAATTTTTAATTAAGGCCAATACGGTTAGCTATCAAACGCAAAAGAAATCAAGTCGAAATATTGAAAACTTAGCAAGTTATGACCAAAAACGTAACCAGCTCTACTAAAAAGTGGCCGGAAAGAGGCAGTAGTAGAACTGCTTACCTTTTTGATCATAACTTGCTTACTTTTCTAGATATCGACTTGATTTCTATAGCGTTGGATTTATAACCGTATTGGCTTTAATTTAAATATTGTTTTTGCAGATAGTGCGACAAATATATTTTTCGCCAAAAAAAAACCATGGACTACGCCCTTTGCTTTTTTTGAAAAAATTATAAAAAAATTTTCTTGCACTATCCTCCAGAAAATAATTTCAAATTAAGGCCAATACGGTTAGCTATCAAACGCAAAAGAAATCAAGTCGAAATATTGAAAACTTAGCAAGTTATGACCAAAAACGTAACCAGCTCTACTAAAAAGTGGCCGGAAAGAGGCAGTAGTAGAACTGCTTACCTTTTTGGTCATAACTTGCTTACTTTTCTAGATATCGACTTGATTTCTACAGCGTTGGATTTATAACCGTATTGGCTTTAATTTAAATATTGTTTTTGCAGATAGTGCGACAAATATATTTTTCGCCAAAAAAAACCATGGACTACCCCCTTTGCTTTTTTTGAAAAAAATTATAAAAAAATTTTCTTGCAATATCCTCCAGAAAATAATTTCAAATTAAGGCCAATACGGTTAGCTATCAAACGCAAAAGAAATCAAGTCGAAATATTGAAAACTTAGCAAGTTATGACCAAAAACGTAACCAGCTCTACTAAAAAGTGGCCGGAAAGAGGCAGTAGTAGAACTGCTTACCTTTTTGGTCATAACTTGCTTACTTTTCTAGATATCGACTTGATTTCTATAGCGTTGGATTTATAACCGTATTGGCTTTAATTTAAATATTGTTTTTGCAGATAGTGCGACAAATATATTTTTCGCCAAAAAAAAAAAAAAACCATGGACTACCCCCTTTGCTTTTTTTGAAAAAATTATAAAAAAGTTTTCTTGCACTATCCTCCAGAAAAAAATTTCTAATTAAGGCCAATTCGGTTAGCTATCAAACGCAAAAGAAATCAAGTCGAAATATTGAAAACTTAGCAAGTTATGACCAAAAACGTAACCAGCTCTACTAAAAAGTGGCCGGAAAGAGGCAGTAGTAGAACTGCTTACCTTTTTGGTCATAACTTGCTTACTTTTCTAGATATCGACTTGATTTCTATAGCGTTGGATTTATAACCGTATTGGCTTTAATTTAAATATTGTTTTTGCAGATAGTGCGACAAATATATTTTTCGCCAAAAAAAAAACCATGGACTACCCCCTTTGCTTTTTTTGAAAAAATTATAAAAAAGTTTTCTTGCACTATCCTCCAGAAAAAAATTTCTAATTAAGGCCAATACGGTTAGCTATCAAACGCAAAAGAAATCAAGTCGAAATATTGAAAACTTAGCAAGTTATGACTAAAAACGTAACCAGCTCTACTAAAAAGTGGCCGGAAAGAGGCAGTAGTAGAACTGCTTACCTTTTTGGTCATAACTTGCTTACTTTTCTAGATATCGACTTGATTTCTATAGCGTTGGATTTATAACCGTATTGGCTTTAATTTAAATATTGTTTTTGCAGATAGTGCGACAAATATATTTTTCGCCAAAAAAAAACCATGGACTACCTACCCCCTTTGCTTTTTTTGAAAAAATTATAAAAAAGTTTTCTTGCTCTATCCTCCAGAAAAAAAAATTTCTTATTAAGGCCAATACGGTTAGCTATCAAACGCAAAAGAAATCAAGTCGAAATATTGAAAACTTAGCAAGTTATGACCAAAAACGTAACCAGCTCTACTAAAAAGTGGCCGGAAAGAGGCAGTAGTAGAACTGCTTACCTTTTTGGTCATAACTTGCTTACTTTTCTAGATATCGACTTGATTTCTATAGCGTTGGATTTATAACCGTATTGGCTTTAATTTAAATATTGTTTTTGCAGATAGTGCGACAAATATATTTTTCGCCAAAAAAAAACCATGGACTACCTACCCCCTTTGCTTTTTTTGAAAAAATTATAAAAAAGTTTTCTTGCTCTATCCTCCAGAAAAAAAATTCTAATTAAGGCCAATACGGTTAGCTATCAAACGCAAAAGAAATCAAGTCGAAATATTGAAAACTTAGCAAGTTATGACCAAAAACGTAACCAGCTCTACTAAAAAGTGGCCGGAAAGAGGAAGTAGTAGAACTGCTTACCTTTTTGGTCATAACTTGCTTACTTTTCTAGATATCGACTTGATTTCTATAGCGTTGGATTTATAACCGTATTGGCTTTAATTTAAATATTGTTTTTGCAGATAGTGCGACAAATATATTTTTCGCCAAAAAAAAACCTGGACTACCCCCTTTGCTTTTTTTGAAAAAATTATAAAAAAGTTTTCTTGCACTATCCTCCAGAAAAAAATTTCTAATTAAGGCCAATACGGTTAGCTATCAAACGCAAAAGAAATCAAGTCGAAATATTGAAAACTTAGCAAGTTATGACTAAAAACGTAACCAGCTCTACTAAAAAGTGGCCGGAAAGGGGCAGTAGTAGAACTGCTTACCTTTTTGGTCATAACTTGCTTACTTTTCTAGATATCGACTTGATTTCTATAGCGTTGGATTTATAACCGTATTGGCTTTAATTTAAATATTGTTTTTGCAGATAGTGCGACAAATATATTTTTCGCCAAAAAAAAACCATGGACTACCTACCCCCTTTGCTTTTTTTGAAAAAATTATAAAAAAGTTTTCTTGCTCTATCCTCCAGAAAAAAATTTCTAATTAAGGCCAATACGGTTAGCGATCAAACGCAAAAAAAATCAAGTCGAAATATTGAAAACTTAGCAAGTTATGACCAAAAACGTAACCAGCTCTACTAAAAAGTGGCCGGAAAGAGGCAGTAGTAGAACTGCTTACCTTTTTGGTCATAACTTGCTTACTTTTCTAGATATCGACTTGATTTCTATAGCGTTGGATTTATAACCGTATTGGCTTTAATTTAAATATTGTTTTTGCAGATAGTGCGACAAATATATTTTTCGCCAAAAAAAAACCATGGACTACCTACCCCCTTTGCTTTTTTTGAAAAAATTATAAAAAAGTTTTCTTGCACTATCCTCCAGAAAAAAATTTCTAATTAAGGCCAATACGGTTAGCTATCAAACGCAAAAGAAATCAAGTCGAAATATTGAAAACTTAGCAAGTTATGACCAAAAACGTAACCAGCTCTACTAAAAAGTGGCCGGAAAGAGGCAGTAGTAGAACTGCTTACCTTTTTGGTCATAACTTGCTTACTTTTCTAGATATCGACTTGATTTCTATAGCGTTGGATTTATAACCGTATTGGCTTTAATTTAAATATTGTTTTTGCAGATAGTGCGACAAATATATTTTTCGCCAAAAAAAAACCTGGACTACCCCCTTTGCTTTTTTTGAAAAAATTATAAAAAAGTTTTCTTGCACTATCCTCCAGAAAAAAATTTCTAATTAAGGCCAATACGGTTAGCTATCAAACGCAAAAGAAATCAAGTCGAAATATTGAAAACTTAGCAAGTTATGACCAAAAACGTAACCAGCTCTACTAAAAAGTGGCCGGAAAGAGGCAGTAGTAGAACTGCTTACCTTTTTGGTCATAACTTGCTTACTTTTCTAGATATCGACTTGATTTCTATAGCGTTGGATTTATAACCGTATTGGCTTTAATTTAAATATTGTTTTTGCAGATAGTGCGACAAATATATTTTTCGCCAAAAAAAAACCATGGACTACCTACCCCCTTTGCTTTTTTTGAAAAAATTATAAAAAAGTTTTCTTGCACTATCCTCCAGAAAAAAATTTCTAATTAAGGCCAATACGGTTAGCTATCAAACGCAAAAGAAATCAAGTCGAAATATTGAAAACTTAGCAAGTTATGACCAAAAACGTAACCAGCTCTACTAAAAAGTGGCCGGAAAGAGGCAGTAGTAGAACTGCTTACCTTTTTGGTCATAACTTGCTTACTTTTCTAGATATCGACTTGATTTCTATAGCGTTGGATTTATAACCGTATTGGCTTTAATTTAAATATTGTTTTTGCAGATAGTGCGACAAATATATTTTTCGCCAAAAAAAAACCATGGACTACCTACCCCCTTTGCTTTTTTTGAAAAAATTATAAAAAAGTTTTCTTGCTCTATCCTCCAGAAAAAAAATTCTAATTAAGGCCAATACGGTTAGCTATCAAACGCAAAAGAAATCAAGTCGAAATATTGAAAACTTAGCAAGTTATGACCAAAAACGTAACCAGCTCTACTAAAAAGTGGCCGGAAAGAGGCAGTAGTAGAACTGCTTACCTTTTTGGTCATAACTTGCTTACTTTTCTAGATATCGACTTGATTTCTATAGCGTTGGATTTATAACCGTATTGGCTTTAATTTAAATATTGTTTTTGCAGATAGTGCGACAAATATATTTTTCGCCAAAAAAAAACCATGGACTACCTACCCCCTTTGCTTTTTTTGAAAAAATTATAAAAAAGTTTTCTTGCACTATCCTCCAGAAAAAAATTTCTAATTAAGGCCAATACGGTTAGCGATCAAACGCAAAAGAAATCAAGTCGAAATATTGAAAACTTAGCAAGTTATGACCAAAAACGTAACCAGCTCTACTAAAAAGTGGCCGGAAAGAGGCAGTAGTAGAACTGCTTACCTTTTTGGTCATAACTTGCTTACTTTTCTAGATATCGACTTGATTTCTATAGCGTTGGATTTATAACCGTATTGGCTTTAATTTAAATATTGTTTTTGCAGATAGTGCGACAAATATATTTTTCGCCAAAAAAAAACCATGGACTACCTACCCCCTTTGCTTTTTTTGAAAAAATTATAAAAAAGTTTTCTTGCTCTATCCTCCAGAAAAAAATTTCTAATTAAGGCCAATACGGTTAGCTATCAAACGCAAAAGAAATCAAGTCGAAATATTGAAAACTTAGCAAGTTATGACCAAAAACATAACCAGCTCTACTAAAAAGTGGCCGGAAAGAGGCAGTAGTAGAACTGCTTACCTTTTTGGTCATAACTTGCTTACTTTTCTAGATATCGACTTGATTTCT
Organism: Thelaira solivaga; assembly: GCA_947397855.1. Classification (NCBI taxonomy): domain Eukaryota; kingdom Metazoa; phylum Arthropoda; class Insecta; order Diptera; family Tachinidae; genus Thelaira; species Thelaira solivaga. The sequence goes on from OX377613.1 coordinate 20,761,252, forward strand.
ATAGCGTTAGATTTATAACCGTATTGGCTTTAATTTAAATATTGTTTTTGCAGATAGTGCGACAAATATATTTTTCGCCAAAAAAAAACCATGGACTACCTACCCCCTTTGCTTTTTTTGAAAAAATTATAAAAAAGTTTTCTTGCTCTATCCTCCAGAAAAAAAATTCTAATTAAGGCCAATACGGTTAGCTATCAAACGCAAAAGAAATCAAGTCGAAATATTGAAAACTTAGCAAGTTATGACTAAAAACGTAACCAGCTCTACTAAAAAGTGGCCGGAAAGAGGAAGTAGTAGAACTGCTTACCTTTTTGGTCATAACTTGCTTACTTTTCTAGATATCGACTTGATTTCTATAGCGTTGGATTTATAACCGTATTGGCTTTAATTTAAATATTGTTTTTGCAGATAGTGCGACAAATATATTTTTCGCCAAAAAAAACCATGGACTACCCCCTTTGCTTTTTTTGAAAAAAATTATAAAAAAATTTTCTTGCACTATCCACCAGAAAATAATTTCAAATTAAGGCCAATACGGTTAGCTATCAAACGCAAAAGAAATCAAGTCGAAATATTGAAAACTTAGCAAGTTATGACCAAAAACGTAACCAGCTCTACTAAAAAGTGGCCGGAAAGAGGCAGTAGTAGAACTGCTTACCTTTTTGGTCATAACTTGCTTACTTTTCTAGATATCGACTTGATTTCTATAGCGTTGGATTTATAACCGTATTGGCTTTAATTTAAATATTGTTTTTGCAGATAGTGCGACAAATATATTTTTCGCCAAAAAAAAACCATGGACTACCCCCTTTGCTTTTTTTGAAAAAATTATAAAAAAGTTTTCTTGCTCTATCCTCCAGAAAAAAATTTCTAATTAAGGCCAATTCGGTTAGCTATCAAACGCAAAAGAAATCAAGTCGAAATATTGAAAACTTAGCAAGTTATGACCAAAAACGTAACCAGCTCTACTAAAAAGTGGCCGGAAAGAGGCAGTAGTAGAACTGCTTACCTTTTTGGTCATAACTTGCTTACTTTTCTAGATATCGACTTGATTTCTATAGCGTTGGATTTATAACCGTATTGGCTTTAATTTAAATATTGTTTTTGCAGATAGTGCGACAAATATATTTTTCGCCAAAAAAAAAACCATGGACTACCCCCTTTGCTTTTTTTGAAAAAATTATAAAAAAGTTTTCTTGCACTATCCTCCAGAAAAAAATTTCTAATTAAGGCCAATACGGTTAGCTATCAAACGCAAAAGAAATCAAGTCGAAATATTGAAAACTTAGCAAGTTATGACTAAAAACGTAACCAGCTCTACTAAAAAGTGGCCGGAAAGAGGCAGTAGTAGAACTGCTTACCTTTTTGGTCATAACTTGCTTACTTTTCTAGATATCGACTTGATTTCTATAGCGTTGGATTTATAACCGTATTGGCTTTAATTTAAATATTGTTTTTGCAGATAGTGCGACAAATATATTTTTCGCCAAAAAAAAACCATGGACTACCCCCTTTGCTTTTTTTGAAAAAATTATAAAAAAGTTTTCTTGCACTATCCTCCAGAAAAAAATTTCTAATTAAGGCCAATTCGGTTAGCTATCAAACGCAAAAGAAATCAAGTCGAAATATTGAAAACTTAGCAAGTTATGACCAAAAACGTAACCAGCTCTACTAAAAAGTGGCCGGAAAGAGGCAGTAGTAGAACTGCTTACCTTTTTGGTCATAACTTGCTTACTTTTCTAGATATCGACTTGATTTCTATAGCGTTGGATTTATAACCGTATTGGCTTTAATTTAAATATTGTTTTTGCAGATAGTGCGACAAATATATTTTTCGCCAAAAAAAAAACCATGGACTATCCCCTTTGCTTTTTTTGAAAAAATTATAAAAAAGTTTTCTTGCTCTATCCTCCAGAAAAAAATTTCTAATTAAGGCCAATTCGGTTAGCTATCAAACGCAAAAGAAATCAAGTCGAAATATTGAAAACTTAGCAAGTTATGACTAAAAACGTAACCAGCTCTACTAAAAAGTGGCCGGAAAGGGGCAGTAGTAGAACTGCTTACCTTTTTGGTCATAACTTGCTTACTTTTCTAGATATCGACTTGATTTCTATAGCGTTGGATTTATAACCGTATTGGCTTTAATTTAAATATTGTTTTTGCAGATAGTGCGACAAATATATTTTTCGCCAAAAAAAAACCATGGACTACCTACCCCCTTTGCTTTTTTTGAAAAAATTATAAAAAAGTTTTCTTGCTCTATCCTCCAGAAAAAAATTTCTAATTAAGGCCAATACGGTTAGCTATCAAACGCAAAAGAAATCAAGTCGAAATATTGAAAACTTAGCAAGTTATGACCAAAAACGTAACCAGCTCTACTAAAAAGTGGCCGGAAAGAGGCAGTAGTAGAACTGCTTACCTTTTTGGTCATAACTTGCTTACTTTTCTAGATATCGACTTGATTTCTATAGCGTTGGATTTATAACCGTATTGGCTTTAATTTAAATATTGTTTTTGCAGATAGTGCGACAAATATATTTTTCGCCAAAAAAAAACCATGGACTACCTACCCCCTTTGCTTTTTTTGAAAAAATTATAAAAAAGTTTTCTTGCTCTATCCTCCAGAAAAAAAATTCTAATTAAGGCCAATACGGTTAGCTATCAAACGCAAAAGAAATCAAGTCGAAATATTGAAAACTTAGCAAGTTATGACCAAAAACGTAACCAGCTCTACTAAAAAGTGGCCGGAAAGAGGAAGTAGTAGAACTGCTTACCTTTTTGGTCATAACTTGCTTACTTTTCTAGATATCGACTTGATTTCTATAGCGTTGGATTTATAACCGTATTGGCTTTAATTTAAATATTGTTTTTGCAGATAGTGCGACAAATATATTTTTCGCCAAAAAAAAACCTGGACTACCCCCTTTGCTTTTTTTGAAAAAATTATAAAAAAGTTTTCTTGCACTATCCTCCAGAAAAAAATTTCTAATTAAGGCCAATACGGTTAGCTATCAAACGCAAAAGAAATCAAGTCGAAATATTGAAAACTTAGCAAGTTATGACTAAAAACGTAACCAGCTCTACTAAAAAGTGGCCGGAAAGGGGCAGTAGTAGAACTGCTTACCTTTTTGGTCATAACTTGCTTACTTTTCTAGATATCGACTTGATTTCTATAGCGTTGGATTTATAACCGTATTGGCTTTAATTTAAATATTGTTTTTGCAGATAGTGCGACAAATATATTTTTCGCCAAAAAAAAAAAAAAAACTACCTACCCCCTTTGCTTTTTTTGAAAAAATTATAAAAAAGTTTTCTTGCTCTATCCTCCAGAAAAAAATTTCTAATTAAGGCCAATACGGTTAGCGATCAAACGCAAAAGAAATCAAGTCGAAATATTGAAAACTTAGCAAGTTATGACCAAAAACGTAACCAGCTCTACTAAAAAGTGGCCGGAAAGAGGCAGTAGTAGAACTGCTTACCTTTTTGGTCATAACTTGCTTACTTTTCTAGATATCGACTTGATTTCTATAGCGTTGGATTTATAACCGTATTGGCTTTAATTTAAATATTGTTTTTGCAGATAGTGCGACAAATATATTTTTCGCCAAAAAAAAACCATGGACTACCTACCCCCTTTGCTTTTTTTGAAAAAATTATAAAAAAGTTTTCTTGCACTATCCTCCAGAAAAAAATTTCTAATTAAGGCCAATACGGTTAGCTATCAAACGCAAAAGAAATCAAGTCGAAATATTGAAAACTTAGCAAGTTATGACCAAAAACGTAACCAGCTCTACTAAAAAGTGGCCGGAAAGAGGCAGTAGTAGAACTGCTTACCTTTTTGGTCATAACTTGCTTACTTTTCTAGATATCGACTTGATTTCTATAGCGTTGGATTTATAACCGTATTGGCTTTAATTTAAATATTGTTTTTGCAGATAGTGCGACAAATATATTTTTCGCCAAAAAAAAACCATGGACTACCTACCCCCTTTGCTTTTTTTGAAAAAATTATAAAAAAGTTTTCTTGCTCTATCCTCCAGAAAAAAATTTCTAATTAAGGCCAATACGGTTAGCTATCAAACGCAAAAGAAATCAAGTCGAAATATTGAAAACTTAGCAAGTTATGACCAAAAACGTAACCAGCTCTACTAAAAAGTGGCCGGAAAGAGGAAGTAGTAGAACTGCTTACCTTTTTGGTCATAACTTGCTTACTTTTCTAGATATCGACTTGATTTCTATAGCGTTGGATTTATAACCGTATTGGCTTTAATTTAAATATTGTTTTTGCAGATAGTGCGACAAATATATTTTTCGCCAAAAAAAAACCATGGACTACCCCCTTTGCTTTTTTTGAAAAAAATTATAAAAAAATTTTCTTGCACTATCCTCCAGAAAAAAATTTTTAATTAAGGCTAATACGGTTAGCTATCAAACGCAAAAGAAATCAAGTCGAAATATTGAAAACTTAGCAAGTTATGACCAAAAACGTAACCAGCTCTACTAAAAAGTGGCCGGAAAGAGGCAGTAGTAGAACTGCTTACCTTTTTGGTCATAACTTGCTTACTTTTCTAGATATCGACTTGATTTCTATAGCGTTGGATTTATAACCGTATTGGCTTTAATTTAAATATTGTTTTTGCAGATAGTGCGACAAATATATTTTTCGCCAAAAAAAAAACATGGACTACCTACCCCCTTTGCTATTTTTGAAAAAATTATAAAAAAATTTTCTTGCACTATCCTCCAGAAAAAAATTTCTAATTAAGGCCAATACGGTTAGCTATCAAACGCAAAAGAAATCAAGTCGAAATATTGAAAACTTAGCAAGTTATGACCAAAAACGTAACCAGCTCTACTAAAAAGTGGCCGGAAAGAGGCAGTAGTAGAACTGCTTACCTTTTTGGTCATAACTTGCTTACTTTTCTAGATATCGACTTGATTTCTATAGCGTTGGATTTATAACCGTATTGGCTTTAATTTAAATATTGTTTTTGCAGATAGCGCGACAAATATATTTTTCGCCAAAAAAAACCATGGACTACCCCCTTTGCTTTTTTTGAAAAAATTATAAAAAAATTTTCTTGCACTATCCTCCAGAAAAAAATTTCTAATTAAGGCCAATACGGTTAGCTATCAAACGCAAAAGAAATCAAGTCGAAATATTGAAAACTTAGCAAGTTATGACCAAAAACGTAACCAGCTCTACTAAAAAGTGGCCGGAAAGAGGCAGTAGTAGAACTGCTTACCTTTTTGGTCATAACTTGCTTACTTTTCTAGATATCGACTTGATTTCTATAGCGTTGGATTTATAACCGTATTGGCTTTAATTTAAATATTGTTTTTGCAGATAGTGCGACAAATATATTTTTCGCCAAAAAAAAAACATGGACTACCTACCCCCTTTGCTTTTTTTGAAAAAATTATAAAAAAGTTTTCTTGCTCTATCCTCCAGAAAAAAAAATTCTAATTAAGGCCAATACGGTTAGCTATCAAACGCAAAAGAAATCAAGTCGAAATATTGAAAGCTTAGCAAGTTATGACCAAAAACGTAACCAGCTCTACTAAAAAGTGGCCGGAAAGGGGCAGTAGTAGAACTGCTTACCTTTTTGGTCATAACTTGCTTACTTTTCTAGATATCGACTTGATTTCTATAGCGTTGGATTTATAACCGTATTGGCTTTAATTTAAATATTGTTTTTGCAGATAGTGCGACAAATATATTTTTCGCCAAAAAAAAAACATGCACTACCTACCCCCTTTGCTATTTTTGAAAAAATTATAAAAAAATTTTCTTGCACTATCCTCCAGAAAAAAATTTCTAATTAAGGCCAATACGGTTAGCTATCAAACGCAAAAGAAATCAAGTCGAAATATTGAAAACTTAGCAAGTTATGACCAAAAACGTAACCAGCTCTACTAAAAAGTGGCCGGAAAGAGGCAGTAGTAGAACTGCTTACCTTTTTGGTCATAACTTGCTTACTTTTCTAGATATCGACTTGATTTCTATAGCGTTGGATTTATAACCGTATTGGCTTTAATTTAAATATTGTTTTTGCAGATAGTGCGACAAATATATTTTTCGCCAAAAAAAAAACATGGACTACCTACCCCCTTTGCTTTTTTTGAAAAAATTATAAAAAAGTTTTCTTGCTCTATCCTCCAGAAAAAAAAATTCTAATTAAGGCCAATACGGTTAGCTATCAAACGCAAAAGAAATCAAGTCGAAATATTGAAAGCTTAGCAAGTTATGACCAAAAACGTAACCAGCTCTACTAAAAAGTGGCCGGAAAGGGGCAGTAGTAGAACTGCTTACCTTTTTGGTCATAACTTGCTTACTTTTCTAGATATCGACTTGATTTCTATAGCGTTGGATTTATAACCGTATTGGCTTTAATTTAAATATTGTTTTTGCAGATAGTGCGACAAATATATTTTTCGCCAAAAAAAAACCCTTGGACTACCCCCTTTGCTTTTTTTGAAAAAAATTATAAAAAAATTTTCTTGCACTATCCTCCAGAAAAAAATTTTTAATTAAGGCTAATACGGTTAGCTATCAAACGCAAAAGAAATCAAGTCGAAATATTGAAAACTTAGCAAGTTATGACCAAAAACGTAACCAGCTCTACTAAAAAGTGGCCGGAAAGAGGCAGTAGTAGAACTGCTTACCTTTTTGGTCATAACTTGCTTACTTTTCTAGATATCGACTTGATTTCTATAGCGTTGGATTTATAACCGTATTGGCTTTAATTTAAATATTGTTTTTGCAGATAGTGCGACAAATATATTTTTCGCCAAAAAAAAAACATGGACTACCTACCCCCTTTGCTTTTTTTGAAAAAATTATAAAAAAGTTTTCTTGCTCTATCCTCCAGAAAAAAAAATTCTAATTAAGGCCAATACGGTTAGCTATCAAACGCAAAAGAAATCAAGTCGAAATATTGAAAGCTTAGCAAGTTATGACCAAAAACGTAACCAGCTCTACTAAAAAGTGGCCGGAAAGGGGCAGTAGTAGAACTGCTTACCTTTTTGGTCATAACTTGCTTACTTTTCTAGATATCGACTTGATTTCTATAGCGTTGGATTTATAACCGTATTGGCTTTAATTTAAATATTGTTTTTGCAGATAGTGCGACAAATATATTTTTCGCCAAAAAAAAAACATGGACTACCTACCCCCTTTGCTATTTTTGAAAAAATTATAAAAAAATTTTCTTGCACTATCCTCCAGAAAAAAATTTCTAATTAAGGCCAATACGGTTAGCTATCAAACGCAAAAGAAATCAAGTCGAAATATTGAAAACTTAGCAAGTTATGACCAAAAACGTAACCAGCTCTACTAAAAAGTGGCCGGAAAGAGGCAGTAGTAGAACTGCTTACCTTTTTGGTCATAACTTGCTTACTTTTCTAGATATCGACTTGATTTCTATAGCGTTGGATTTATAACCGTATTGGCTTTAATTTAAATATTGTTTTTGCAGATAGCGCGACAAATATATTTTTCGCCAAAAAAAACCATGGACTACCCCCTTTGCTTTTTTTGAAAAAATTATAAAAAAATTTTCTTGCACTATCCTCCAGAAAAAAATTTCTAATTAAGGCCAATACGGTTAGCTATCAAACGCAAAAGAAATCAAGTCGAAATATTGAAAACTTAGCAAGTTATGACCAAAAACGTAACCAGCTCTACTAAAAAGTGGCCGGAAAGAGGCAGTAGTAGAACTGCTTACCTTTTTGGTCATAACTTGCTTACTTTTCTAGATATCGACTTGATTTCTATAGCGTTGGATTTATAACCGTATTGGCTTTAATTTAAATATTGTTTTTGCAGATAGTGCGACAAATATATTTTTCGCCAAAAAAAAAACATGGACTACCTACCCCCTTTGCTTTTTTTGAAAAAATTATAAAAAAGTTTTCTTGCTCTATCCTCCAGAAAAAAAAATTCTAATTAAGGCCAATACGGTTAGCTATCAAACGCAAAAGAAATCAAGTCGAAATATTGAAAGCTTAGCAAGTTATGACCAAAAACGTAACCAGCTCTACTAAAAAGTGGCCGGAAAGGGGCAGTAGTAGAACTGCTTACCTTTTTGGTCATAACTTGCTTACTTTTCTAGATATCGACTTGATTTCTATAGCGTTGGATTTATAACCGTATTGGCTTTAATTTAAATATTGTTTTTGCAGATAGTGCGACAAATATATTTTTCGCCAAAAAAAAAACATGGACTACCTACCCCCTTTGCTATTTTTGAAAAAATTATAAAAAAATTTTCTTGCACTATCCTCCAGAAAAAAATTTCTAATTAAGGCCAATACGGTTAGCTATCAAACGCAAAAGAAATCAAGTCGAAATATTGAAAACTTAGCAAGTTATGACCAAAAACGTAACCAGCTCTACTAAAAAGTGGCCGGAAAGAGGCAGTAGTAGAACTGCTTACCTTTTTGGTCATAACTTGCTTACTTTTCTAGATATCGACTTGATTTCTATAGCGTTGGATTTATAACCGTATTGGCTTTAATTTAAATATTGTTTTTGCAGATAGTGCGACAAATATATTTTTCGCCAAAAAAAAAACATGCACTACCTACCCCCTTTGCTATTTTTGAAAAAATTATAAAAAAATTTTCTTGCACTATCCTCCAGAAAAAAATTTCTAATTAAGGCCAATACGGTTAGCTATCAAACGCAAAAGAAATCAAGTCGAAATATTGAAAACTTAGCAAGTTATGACCAAAAACGTAACCAGCTCTACTAAAAAGTGGCCGGAAAGAGGCAGTAGTAGAACTGCTTACCTTTTTGGTCATAACTTGCTTACTTTTCTAGATATCGACTTGATTTCTATAGCGTTGGATTTATAACCGTATTGGCTTTAATTTAAATATTGTTTTTGCAGATAGTGCGACAAATATATTTTTCGCCAAAAAAAAAACATGGACTACCTACCCCCTTTGCTTTTTTTGAAAAAATTATAAAAAAGTTTTCTTGCTCTATCCTCCAGAAAAAAAAATTCTAATTAAGGCCAATACGGTTAGCTATCAAACGCAAAAGAAATCAAGTCGAAATATTGAAAGCTTAGCAAGTTATGACCAAAAACGTAACCAGCTCTACTAAAAAGTGGCCGGAAAGGGGCAGTAGTAGAACTGCTTACCTTTTTGGTCATAACTTGCTTACTTTTCTAGATATCGACTTGATTTCTATAGCGTTGGATTTATAACCGTATTGGCTTTAATTTAAATATTGTTTTTGCAGATAGTGCGACAAATATATTTTTCGCCAAAAAAAAACCCTTGGACTACCCCCTTTGCTTTTTTTGAAAAAAATTATAAAAAAATTTTCTTGCACTATCCTCCAGAAAAAAATTTTTAATTAAGGCTAATACGGTTAGCTATCAAACGCAAAAGAAATCAAGTCGAAATATTGAAAACTTAGCAAGTTATGACCAAAAACGTAACCAGCTCTACTAAAAAGTGGCCGGAAAGAGGCAGTAGTAGAACTGCTTACCTTTTTGGTCATAACTTGCTTACTTTTCTAGATATCGACTTGATTTCTATAGCGTTGGATTTATAACCGTATTGGCTTTAATTTAAATATTGTTTTTGCAGATAGTGCGACAAATATATTTTTCGCCAAAAAAAAAACATGGACTACCTACCCCCTTTGCTTTTTTTGAAAAAATTATAAAAAAGTTTTCTTGCTCTATCCTCCAGAAAAAAAAATTCTAATTAAGGCCAATACGGTTAGCTATCAAACGCAAAAGAAATCAAGTCGAAATATTGAAAGCTTAGCAAGTTATGACCAAAAACGTAACCAGCTCTACTAAAAAGTGGCCGGAAAGGGGCAGTAGTAGAACTGCTTACCTTTTTGGTCATAACTTGCTTACTTTTCTAGATATCGACTTGATTTCTATAGCGTTGGATTTATAACCGTATTGGCTTTAATTTAAATATTGTTTTTGCAGATAGTGCGACAAATATATTTTTCGCCAAAAAAAAACCCTTGGACTACCCCCTTTGCTTTTTTTGAAAAAAATTATAAAAAAATTTTCTTGCACTATCCTCCAGAAAAAAATTTTTAATTAAGGCTAATACGGTTAGCTATCAAACGCAAAAGAAATCAAGTCGAAATATTGAAAACTTAGCAAGTTATGACCAAAAACGTAACCAGCTCTACTAAAAAGTGGCCGGAAAGAGGCAGTAGTAGAACTGCTTACCTTTTTGGTCATAACTTGCTTACTTTTCTAGATATCGACTTGATTTCTATAGCGTTGGATTTATAACCGTATTGGCTTTAATTTAAATATTGTTTTTGCAGATAGTGCGACAAATATATTTTTCGCCAAAAAAAAACCATGGACTACCCCCTTTGCTTTTTTTGAAAAAAATTATAAAAAAATTTTCTTGCACTATCCTCCAGAAAAAAATTTTTAATTAAGGCTAATACGGTTAGCTATCAAACGCAAAAGAAATCAAGTCGAAATATTGAAAACTTAGCAAGTTATGACCAAAAACGTAACCAGCTCTACTAAAAAGTGGCCGGAAAGAGGCAGTAGTAGAACTGCTTACCTTTTTGGTCATAACTTGCTTACTTTTCTAGATATCGACTTGATTTCTATAGCGTTGGATTTATAACCGTATTGGCTTTAATCCATGTTTTTTTTTTGGCGAAAAATATATTTGTCGCACTATCTGCAAAAACAATATTTAAATTAAAGCCAATACGGTTATAAATCCAACGCTATAGAAATCAAGTCGATATCTAGAAAAGTAAGCAAGTTATGACCAAAAAGGTAAGCAGTTCTACTACTGCCTCTTTCCGGCCACTTTTTAGTAGAGCTGGTTACGTTTTTGGTCATAACTTGCTTACTTTTCTAGATATCGACTTGATTTCTATAGCGTTGGATTTATAACCGTATTGGCTTTAATTTAAATATTGTTTTTGCAGATAGTGCGACAAATATATTTTTCGCCAAAAAAAAAACATGGACTACCTACCCCCTTTGCTATTTTTGAAAAAATTATAAAAAAATTTTCTTGCACTATCCTCCAGAAAAAAATTTCTAATTAAGGCCAATACGGTTAGCTATCAAACGCAAAAGAAATCAAGTCGAAATATTGAAAACTTAGCAAGTTATGACCAAAAACGTAACCAGCTCTACTAAAAAGTGGCCGGAAAGAGGCAGTAGTAGAACTGCTTACCTTTTTGGTCATAACTTGCTTACTTTTCTAGATATCGACTTGATTTCTATAGCGTTGGATTTATAACCGTATTGGCTTTAATTTAAATATTGTTTTTGCAGATAGTGCGACAAATATATTTTTCGCCAAAAAAAAACCATGGACTACCCCCTTTGCTTTTTTTGAAAAAAATTATAAAAAAATTTTCTTGCACTATCCTCCAGAAAAAAATTTTTAATTAAGGCTAATACGGTTAGCTATCAAACGCAAAAGAAATCAAGTCGAAATATTGAAAACTTAGCAAGTTATGACCAAAAACGTAACCAGCTCTACTAAAAAGTGGCCGGAAAGAGGCAGTAGTAGAACTGCTTACCTTTTTGGTCATAACTTGCTTACTTTTCTAGATATCGACTTGATTTCTATAGCGTTGGATTTATAACCGTATTGGCTTTAATTTAAATATTGTTTTTGCAGATAGTGCGACAAATATATTTTTCGCCAAAAAAAAAACATGGACTACCTACCCCCTTTGCTTTTTTTTTGAAAAAATTATAAAAAAGTTTTCTTGCTCTATCCTCCAGAAAAAAAAATTTCTTATTAAGGCCAATACGGTTAGCTATCAAACGCAAAAGAAATCAAGTCGAAATATTGAAAGCTTAGCAAGTTATGACCAAAAACGTAACCAGCTCTACTAAAAAGTGGCCGGAAAGAGGCAGTAGTAGAACTGCTTACCTTTTTGGTCATAACTTGCTTACTTTTCTAGATATCGACTTGATTTCTATAGCGTTGGATTTATAACCGTATTGGCTTTAATTTAAATATTGTTTTTGCAGATAGTGCGACAAATATATTTTTCGCCAAAAAAAACCATGGACTACCCCCTTTGCTTTTTTTGAAAAAATTATAAAAAAATTTTCTTGCACTATCCTCCAGAAAAAAATTTCTAATTAAGGCCAATACGGTTAGCTATCAAACGCAAAAGAAATCAAGTCGAAATATTGAAAACTTAGCAAGTTATGACCAAAAACGTAACCAGCTCTACTAAAAAGTGGCCGGAAAGAGGCAGTAGTAGAACTGCTTACCTTTTTGGTCATAACTTGCTTACTTTTCTAGATATCGACTTGATTTCTATAGCGTTGGATTTATAACCGTATTGGCTTTAATTTAAATATTGTTTTTGCAGATAGTGCGACAAATATATTTTTCGCCAAAAAAAAAACCATGGACTACCCCCTTTGCTATTTTTGAAAAAATTATAAAAAAATTTTCTTGCACTATCCTCCAGAAAAAAATTTCTAATTAAGGCCAATACGGTTAGCTATCAAACGCAAAAGAAATCAAGTCGAAATATTGAAAACTTAGCAAGTTATGACCAAAAACGTAACCAGCTCTACTAAAAAGTGGCCGGAAAGAGGCAGTAGTAGAACTGCTTACCTTTTTGGTCATAACTTGCTTACTTTTCTAGATATCGACTTGATTTCTATAGCGTTGGATTTATAACCGTATTGGCTTTAATTTAAATATTGTTTTTGCAGATAGTGCGACAAATATATTTTTCGCCAAAAAAACCATGGACTACCCCCTTTGCTTTTTTTGAAAAAATTATAAAAAAGTTTTCTTGCACTATCCTCCAGAAAAAAATTTCAAATTAAGGCCAATACGGTTAGCTATCAAATCAAAAGAAATCAAGTCGAAATATTGAAAACTTAGCAAGTTATGACCAAAAACGTAACCAGCTCTACTAAAAAGTGGCCGGAAAGAGGCAGTAGTAGAACTGCTTACCTTTTTGGTCATAACTTGCTTACTTTTCTAGATATCGACTTGATTTCTATAGCGTTGGATTTATAACCGTATTGGCTTTAATTTAAATATTGTTTTTGCAGATAGTGCGACAAATATATTTTTCGCCAAAAAAAAAACATGGACTACCTACCCCCTTTGCTTTTTTTGAAAAAATTATAAAAAAGTTTTCTTGCTCTATCCTCCAGAAAAAAAAATTCTAATTAAGGCCAATACGGTTAGCTATCAAACGCAAAAGAAATCAAGTCGAAATATTGAAAGCTTAGCAAGTTATGACCAAAAACGTAACCAGCTCTACTAAAAAGTGGCCGGAAAGAGGCAGTAGTAGAACTGCTTACCTTTTTGGTCATAACTTGCTTACTTTTCTAGATATCGACTTGATTTCTATAGCGTTGGATTTATAACCGTATTGGCTTTAATTTAAATATTGTTTTTGCAGATAGTGCGACAAATATATTTTTCGCCAAAAAAAAAACATGGACTACCTACCCCCTTTGCTTCTTTTGAAAAAATTATAAAAAAGTTTTCTTGCACTATCCTCCAGAAAAAAATTTCAAATTAAGGCCAATACGGTTAGCTATCAAATCAAAAGAAATCAAGTCGAAATATTGAAAACTTAGCAAGTTATGACCAAAAACGTAACCAGCTCTACTAAAAAGTGGCCGGAAAGAGGCAGTAGTAGAACTGCTTACCTTTTTGGTCATAACTTGCTTACTTTTCTAGATATCGACTTGATTTCTATAGCGTTGGATTTATAACCGTATTGGCTTTAATTTAAATATTGTTTTTGCAGATAGTGCGACAAATATATTTTTCGCCAAAAAAAAGCATGGACTACCCCCTTTGCTTTTTTTGAAAAAATTATAAAAAAGTTTTCTTGCACTATCCTCCAGAAAAAAATTTCAAATTAAGGCCAATACGGTTAGCTATCAAATCAAAAGAAATCAAGTCGAAATATTGAAAACTTAGCAAGTTATGACCAAAAACGTAACCAGCTCTACTAAAAAGTGGCCGGAAAGAGGCAGTAGTAGAACTGCTTACCTTTTTGGTCATAACTTGCTTACTTTTCTAGATATCGACTTGATTTCTATAGCGTTGGATTTATAACCGTATTGGCTTTAATTTAAATATTGTTTTTGCAGATAGTGCGACAAATATATTTTTCGCCAAAAAAAAGCATGGACTACCCCCTTTGCTTTTTTTGAAAAAATTATAAAAAAGTTTTCTTGCACCATCCTCCAGAAAAAAATTTCTAATTAAGGCCAATACGGTTAGCTATCAAACGCAAAAGAAATCAAGTCGAAATATTGAAAACTTAGCAAGTTATGACCAAAAACGTAACCAGCTCTACTAAAAAGTGGCCGGAAAGAGGCAGTAGTAGAACTGCTTACCTTTTTGGTCATAACTTGCTTACTTTTCTAGATATCGACTTGATTTCTATAGCGTTGGATTTATAACCGTATTGGCTTTAATTTAAATATTGTTTTTGCAGATAGTGCGACAAATATATTTTTCGCCAAAAAAAAACCATGGACTACCTACCCCCTTTGCTTTTTTTGAAAAAATTATAAAAAAGTTTTCTTGCTCTATCCTCCAGAAAAAAATTCTAATTAAGGCCAATACGGTTAGCTATCAAACGCAAAAGAAATCAAGTCGAAATATTGAAAACTTAGCAAGTTATGACCAAAAACGTAACCAGCTCTACTAAAAAGTGGCCGGAAAGAGGCAGTAGTAGAACTGCTTACCTTTTTGGTCATAACTTGCTTACTTTTCTAGATATCGACTTGATTTCTATAGCGTTGGATTTAAAACCATATTGGCTTTAATTTAAATATTGTTTTTGCAGATAGTGCGACAAATATATTTTTCGCCAAAAAAAAGCATGGACTACCCCCTTTGCTTTTTTTGAAAAAATTATAAAAAAGTTTTCTTGCACTATCCTCCAGAAAAAAATTTCTAATTAAGGCCAATACGGTTAGCTATCAAACCAAAAGAAATCAAGTCGAAATATTGAAAACTTAGCAAGTTATGACCAAAAACGTAACCAGCTCTACTAAAAAGTGGCCGGAAAGAGGCAGTAGTAGAACTGCTTACCTTTTTGGTCATAACTTGCTTACTTTTCTAGATATCGACTTGATTTCTATAGCGTTGGATTTATAACCGTATTGGCTTTAATTTAAATATTGTTTTTGCAATTAGTGCGACAAATATATTTTTCGCCAAAAAAAAACCATGGACTACCCCCTTTGCTTCTTTTGAAAAAATTATAAAAAAGTTTTCTTGCACTATCCTCCAGAAAAAAATTTCAAATTAAGGCCAATACGGTTAGCTATCAAATCAAAAGAAATCAAGTCGAAATATTGAAAACTTAGCAAGTTATGACCAAAAACGTAACCAGCTCTACTAAAAAGTGGCCGGAAAGAGGCAGTAGTAGAACTGCTTACCTTTTTGGTCATAACTTGCTTACTTTTCTAGATATCGACTTGATTTCTATAGCGTTGGATTTATAACCGTATTGGCTTTAATTTAAATATTGTTTTTGCAATTAGTGCGACAAATATATTTTTCGCCAAAAAAAAACCATGGACTACCCCCTTTGCTTCTTTTGAAAAAATTATAAAAAAGTTTTCTTGCACTATCCTCCAGAAAAAAATTTCAAATTAAGGCCAATACGGTTAGCTATCAAATCAAAAGAAATCAAGTCGAAATATTGAAAACTTAGCAAGTTATGACCAAAAACGTAACCAGCTCTACTAAAAAGTGGCCGGAAAGAGGCAGTAGTAGAACTGCTTACCTTTTTGGTCATAACTTGCTTACTTTTCTAGATATCGACTTGATTTCTATAGCGTTGGATTTATAACCGTATTGGCTTTAATTTAAATATTGTTTTTGCAGATAGTGCGACAAATATATTTTTCGCCAAAAAAAACCATGGACTACCCCCTTTGCTTCTTTTGAAAAAATTATAAAAAAGTTTTCTTGCACTATCCTCCAGAAAAAAATTTCAAATTAAGGCCAATACGGTTAGCTATCAAATCAAAAGAAATCAAGTCGAAATATTGAAAACTTAGCAAGTTATGACCAAAAACGTAACCAGCTCTACTAAAAAGTGGCCGGAAAGAGGCAGTAGTAGAACTGCTTACCTTTTTGGTCATAACTTGCTTACTTTTCTAGATATCGACTTGATTTCTATAGCGTTGGATTTATAACCGTATTGGCTTTAATTTAAATATTTTTTTTGCAATTAGTGCGACAAATATATTTTTCGCCAAAAAAAAACCATGGACTACCCCCTTTGCTTCTTTTGAAAAAATTATAAAAAAGTTTTCTTGCACTATCCTCCAGAAAAAAATTTCAAATTAAGGCCAATACGGTTAGCTATCAAATCAAAAGAAATCAAGTCGAAATATTGAAAACTTAGCAAGTTATGACCAAAAACGTAACCAGCTCTACTAAAAAGTGGCCGGAAAGAGGCAGTAGTAGAACTGCTTACCTTTTTGGTCATAACTTGCTTACTTTTCTAGATATCGACTTGATTTCTATAGCGTTGGATTTATAACCGTATTGGCTTTAATTTAAATATTGTTTTTGCAGATAGTGCGACAAATATATTTTTCGCCAAAAAAAAACCATGGACTACCTACCCCCTTTGCTTTTTTTGAAAAAATTATAAAAAAGTTTTCTTGCTCTATCCTCCAGAAAAAAATTCTAATTAAGGCCAATACGGTTAGCTATCAAACGCAAAAGAAATCAAGTCGAAATATTGAAAACTTAGCAAGTTATGACCAAAAACGTAACCAGCTCTACTAAAAAGTGGCCGGAAAGAGGCAGTAGTAGAACTGCTTACCTTTTTGGTCATAACTTGCTTACTTTTCTAGATATCGACTTGATTTCTATAGCCTTGGATTTAAAACCGTATTGGCTTTAATTTAAATATTGTTTTTGCAGATAGTGCGACAAATATATTTTTCGCCAAAAAAAAACCATGGACTACCCCCTTTGCTTTTTTTGAAAAAAATTATAAAAAAATTTTCTTGCACTATCCTCCAGAAAAAAATTTCTAATTAAGGCCAATACGGTTAGCTATCAAACGCAAAAGAAATCAAGTCGAAATATTGAAAACTTAGCAAGTTATGACCAAAAACGTAACCAGCTCTACTAAAAAGTGGCCGGAAAGAGGCAGTAGTAGAACTGCTTACCTTTTTGGTCATAACTTGCTTACTTTTCTAGATATCGACTTGATTTCTATAGCGTTGGATTTATAACCGTATTGGCTTTAATTTAAATATTGTTTTTGCAGATAGTGCGACAAATATATTTTTCGCCAAAAAAAAACCATGGACTACCCCCTTTGCTTTTTTTGAAAAAAATTATAAAAAAATTTTCTTGCACTATCCTCCAGAAAAAAATTTCTAATTAAGGCCAATACGGTTAGCTATCAAACGCAAAAGAAATCAAGTCGAAATATTGAAAACTTAGCAAGTTATGACCAAAAACGTAACCAGCTCTACTAAAAAGTGGCCGGAAAGAGGCAGTAGTAGAACTGCTTACCTTTTTGGTCATAACTTGCTTACTTTTCTAGATATCGACTTGATTTCTATAGCGTTGGATTTATAACCGTATTGGCTTTAATTTAAATATTGTTTTTGCAGATAGTGCGACAAATATATTTTTCGCCAAAAAAAAAACCATGGACTACCCCCTTTGCTTTTTTTGAAAAAAATTATAAAAAAATTTTCTTGCACTATCCTCCAGAAAAAAATTTCAAATTAAGGCCAATACGGTTAGCTATCAAACGCAAAAGAAATCAAGTCGAAATATTGAAAACTTAGCAAGTTATGACCAAAAACGTAACCAGCTCTACTAAAAAGTGGCGGGAAAGAGGCAGTAGTAGAACTGCTTACCTTTTTGGTCATAACTTGCTTACTTTTCTAGATATCGACTTGATTTCTATAGCGTTGGATTTATAACCGTATTGGCTTTAATTTAAATATTGTTTTTGCAGATAGTGCGACAAATATATTTTTCGCCAAAAAAAAACCATGGACTACCTACCCCCTTTGCTTTTTTTGAAAAAATTATAAAAAAGTTTTCTTGCTCTATCCTCCAGAAAAAAATTCTAATTAAGGCCAATACGGTTAGCTATCAAACGCAAAAGAAATCAAGTCGAAATATTGAAAACTTAGCAAGTTATGACCAAAAACGTAACCAGCTCTACTAAAAAGTGGCCGGAAAGAGGCAGTAGTAGAACTGCTTACCTTTTTGGTCATACCTTGCTTACTTTTCTAGATATCGACTTGATTTCTATAGCCTTGGATTTAAAACCGTATTGGCTTTAATTTAAATATTGTTTTTGCAGATAGTGCGACAAATATATTTTTCGCCAAAAAAAAACCATGGACTACCCCCTTTGCTTTTTTTGAAAAAATTATAAAAAAGTTTTCTTGCACTATCCTCCAGAAAAAAATTTCAAATTAAGGCCAATACGGTTAGCTATCAAATCAAAAGAAATCAAGTCGAAATATTGAAAACTTAGCAAGTTATGACCAAAAACGTAACCAGCTCTACTAAAAAGTGGCCGGAAAGAGGCAGTAGTAGAACTGCTTACCTTTTTGGTCATAACTTGCTTACTTTTCTAGATATCGACTTGATTTCTATAGCGTTGGATTTAAAACCGTATTGGCTTTAATTTAAATATTGTTTTTGCAGATAGTGCGACAAATATATTTTTCGCCAAAAAAAAACTATGGACTACCCCCTTTGCTTTTTTGAAAAAAATTATAAAAAAATTTTCTTGCACTATCCTCCAGAAAAAAATTTCTAATTAAGGCCAATACGGTTAGCTATCAAACGCAAAAGAAATCAAGTCGAAATATTGAAAACTTAGCAAGTTATGACCAAAAACGTAACCAGCTCTACTAAAAAGTGGCCGGAAAGAGGCAGTAGTAGAACTGCTTACCTTTTTGGTCATAACTTGCTTACTTTTCTAGATATCGACTTGATTTCTATAGCGTTGGATTTATAACCGTATTGGCTTTAATTTAAATATTGTTTTTGCAGATAGTGCGACAAATATATTTTTCGCCAAAAAAAAAACCATGGACTACCCCCTTTGCTTTTTTTGAAAAAAATTATAAAAAAATTTTCTTGCACTATCCTCCAGAAAAAAATTTCTAATTAAGGCCAATACGGTTAGCTATCAAACGCAAAAGAAATCAAGTCGAAATATTGAAAACTTAGCAAGTTATGACCAAAAACGTAACCAGCTCTACTAAAAAGTGGCCGGAAAGAGGCAGTAGTAGAACTGCTTACCTTTTTGGTCATAACTTGCTTACTTTTCTAGATATCGACTTGATTTCTATAGCGTTGGATTTATAACCGTATTGGCTTTAATTTAAATATTGTTTTTGCAGATAGTGCGACAAATATATTTTTCGCCAAAAAAAAACCATGGACTACCTACCCCCTTTGCTTTTTTTGAAAAAATTATAAAAAAGTTTTCTTGCTCTATCCTCCAGAAAAAAATTCTAATTAAGGCCAATACGGTTAGCTATCAAACGCAAAAGAAATCAAGTCGAAATATTGAAAACTTAGCAAGTTATGACCAAAAACGTAACCAGCTCTACTAAAAAGTGGCCGGAAAGAGGCAGTAGTAGAACTGCTTACCTTTTTGGTCATAACTTGCTTACTTTTCTAGATATCGACTTGATTTCTATAGCCTTGGATTTAAAACCGTATTGGCTTTAATTTAAATATTGTTTTTGCAGATAGTGCGACAAATATATTTTTCGCCAAAAAAAAACCATGGACTACCCCCTTTGCTTTTTTTGAAAAAATTATAAAAAAGTTTTCTTGCACTATCCTCCAGAAAAAAATTTCAAATTAAGGCCAATACGGTTAGCTATCAAATCAAAAGAAATCAAGTCGAAATATTGAAAACTTAGCAAGTTATGACCAAAAACGTAACCAGCTCTACTAAAAAGTGGCCGGAAAGAGGCAGTAGTAGAACTGCTTACCTTTTTGGTCATAACTTGCTTACTTTTCTAGATATCGACTTGATTTCTATAGCGTTGGATTTAAAACCGTATTGGCTTTAATTTAAATATTGTTTTTGCAGATAGTGCGACAAATATATTTTTCGCCAAAAAAAAACCATGGACTACCCCCTTTGCTTTTTTTGAAAAAATTATAAAAAAATTTTCTTGCACTATCCTCCAGAAAAAAATTACTAATTAAGGCCAATACGGTTAGCTATCAAACGCAAAAGAAATCAAGTCGAAATATTGAAAACTTAGCAAGTTATGACCAAAAACGTAACCAGCTCTACTAAAAAGTGGCCGGAAAGAGGCAGTAGTAGAACTGCTTACCTTTTTGGTCATAACTTGCTTACTTTTCTAGATATCGACTTGATTTCTATAACGTTGGATTTATAACCGTATTGGCTTTAATTTAAATATTGTTTTTGCAGATAGTGCGACAAATATATTTTCCGCCAAAAAAAAACCATGGACTACCCCCTTTGCTTTTTTTGAAAAAATTATAAAAAAATTTTCTTGCACTATCCTCCAGAAAAAAATTTCAAATTAAGGCCAATACGGTTAGCTATCAAACGCAAAAGAAATCAAGTCGAAATATTGAAAACTTAGCAAGTTATGACCAAAAACGTAACCAGCTCTACTAAAAAGTGGCCGGAAAGAGGCAGTAGTAGAACTGCTTACCTTTTTGGTCATAACTTGCTTACTTTTCTAGATATCGACTTGATTTCTATAGCGTTGGATTTAAAACCGTATTGGCTTTAATTTAAATATTGTTTTTGCAGATAGTGCGACAAATATATTTTTCGCCAAAAAAAAACCATGGACTACCCCCTTTGCTTTTTTGAAAAAATTATAAAAAAATTTTCTTGCACTATCCTCCAGAAAAAAATTACTAATTAAGGCCAATACGGTTAGCTATCAAACGCAAAAGAAATCAAGTCGAAATATTGAAAACTTAGCAAGTTATGACCAAAAACGTAACCAGCTCTACTAAAAAGTGGCCGGAAAGAGGCAGTAGTAGAACTGCTTAACTTTTTGGTCATAACTTGCTTACTTTTCTAGATATCGACTTGATTTCTATAGCGTTGGATTTATAACCGTATTGGCTTTAATTTAAATATTGTTTTTGCAGATAGTGCGACAAATATATTTTTCGCCAAAAAAAAAAAAGGACTACCCCCTTTGCTTTTTTTTAAAAAATTATAAAAAAGTTTTCTTGCACTATCCTCCAGAAAAAAAACTTCTAATTAGGGCTAATACGGTTAGCTATCAAACGCAAAAGAAATTAAGTCGAAATATTGAAAACTTAGCAAGTTATGACCAAAAACGTAACCAGCTCTACTAAAAAGTGGCCGGAAAGAGGCAGTAGTAGAACTGCTTACCTTTTTGGTCATAACTTGCTTACTTTTCTAGATATCGACTTGATTTCTATAGCGTTGGATTTAAAACCGTATTGGCTTTAATTTAAATATTGTTTTTGCAGATAGTGCGACAAATATATTTTTCGCCAAAAAAAAAAACCATGGACTACCCCCTTTGCTTTTTTTGAAAAAATTATAAAAAAATTTTCTTGCACTATCCTCCAGAAAAAAATTTCTAATTAAGGCCAATACGGTTAGCTATCAAACGCAAAAGAAATCAAGTCGAAATATTGAAAACTTAGCAAGTTATGACCAAAAACGTAACCAGCTCTACTAAAAAGTGGCCGGAAAGAGGCAGTAGTAGAACTGCTTAACTTTTTGGTCATAACTTGCTTACTTTTCTAGATATCGACTTGATTTCTATAGCGTTGGATTTATAACCGTATTGGCTTTAATTTAAATATTGTTTTTGCAGATAGTGCGACAAATATATTTTTCGCCAAAAAAAAAAACATGGACTACCCCCTTTGCTTTTTTTGAAAAAATTATAAAAAATTTTCTTGCACTATCCTCCAGAAAATAATTTTAAATTAAGGCCAATACGGTTAGCTATCAAACGCAAAAGAAATCAAGTCGAAATATTGAAAACTTAGCAAGTTATGACCAAAAACGTAACCAGCTCTACTAAAAAGTGGCCGGAAAGAGGCAGTAGTAGAACTGCTTACCTTTTTGGTCATAACTTGCTTACTTTTCTAGATATCGACTTGATTTCTATAGCGTTGGATTTATAACCGTATTGGCTTTAATTTAAATATTGTTTTTGCAGATAGTGCGACAAATATATTTTTCGCCAAAAAAAAACCATGGACTACCCCCTTTGCTTTTTTTGAAAAAATTATAAAAAAATTTTCTTGCACTATCCTCCAGAAAAAAATTTCTAATTAAGGCCAATACGGTTAGCTATCAAACGCAAAAGAAATCAAGTCGAAATATTGAAAACTTAGCAAGTTATGACCAAAAACGTAACCAGCTCTACTAAAAAGTGGCCGGAAAGAGGCAGTAGTAGAACTGCTTACCTTTTTGGTCATAACTTGCTTACTTTTCTAGATATCGACTTGATTTCTATAGCGTTGGATTTATAACCGTATTGGCTTTAATTTAAATATTGTTTTTGCAGATAGTGCGACAAATATATTTTTCGCCAAAAAAAAACCATGGACTACCCCCTTTGCTTTTTTTGAAAAAATTATAAAAAAATTTTCTTGCACTATCCTCCAGAAAAAAATTTCTAATTAAGGCCAATACGGTTAGCTATCAAACGCAAAAGAAATCAAGTCGAAATATTGAAAACTTAGCAAGTTATGACCGAAAACGTAACCAGCTCTACTAAAAAGTGGCCGGAAAGAGGCAGTAGTAGAACTGCTTACCTTTTTGGTCATAACTTGCTTACTTTTCTAGATATCGACTTGATTTCTATAGCGTTGGATTTATAACCGTATTGGCTTTAATTTAAATATTGTTTTTGCAGATAGTGCGACAAATATATTTTTCGCCAAAAAAAAACCATGGAATACCCCCTTTGCTTTTTTTGAAAAAATTATAAAAAAGTTTTCTTGCACTATCCTCCAGAAAAAACTTTCAAATTAAGGCCAATACGGTTAGCTATCAAACGCAAAAGAAATCAAGTCGAAATATTGAAAACTTAGCAAGTTATGACCAAAAACGTAACCAGCTCTACTAAAAAGTGGCCGGAAAGAGGCAGTAGTAGAACTGCTTACCTTTTTGGTCATAACTTGCTTACTTTTCTAGATATCGACTTGATTTCTATAGCGTTGGATTTAAAACCGTATTGGCTTTAATTTAAATATTGTTTTTGCAGATAGTGCGACAAATATATTTTTCGCCAAAAAAAAACCATTGACTACCACCTTTGCTTTTTTTGAAAAAATTATAAAAAAATTTTCTTGCACTATCCTCCAGAAAAAAATTTCAAATTAAGGCCAATACGGTTAGCTATCAAACGCAAAAGAAATCAAGTCGAAATATTGAAAACTTAGCAAGTTATGACCAAAAACGTAACCAGCTCTACTAAAAAGTGGCCGGAAAGAGGCAGTAGTAGAACTGCTTACCTTTTTGGTCATAACTTGTTTACTTTTCTAGATATCGACTTGATTTCTATAGCGTTGGATTTATAACCGTATTGGCTTTAATTTAAATATTGTTTTTGCAGATAGTGCGACAAATATATTTTTCGCCAAAAAAAAACCATGGACTACCCCCTTTGCTTTTTTTGAAAAAATTATAAAAAAATTTTTTTGCACTATCCTCCAGAAAAAAATTTCTAATTAAGGCCAATACGGTTAGCTATCAAACGCAAAAGAAATCAAGTCGAAATATTGAAAACTTAGCAAGTTATGACCAAAAACGTAACCAGCTCTACTAAAAAGTGGCCGGAAAGAGGCAGTAGTAGAACTGCTTACCTTTTTGGTCATAACTTGCTTACTTTTCTAGATATCGACTTGATTTCTATAGCGTTGGATTTAAAACCGTATTGGCTTTAATTTAAATATTGTTTTTGCAGATAGTGCGACAAATATATTTTTCGCCAAAAAAAAAACCATGGACTACCCCCTTTGCTTTTTTTGAAAAAATTATAAAAAAATTTTCTTGCACTATCCTCCAGAAAAAAATTTCTAATTAAGGCCAATACGGTTAGCTATCAAACGCAAAAGAAATTAAGTCGAAATATTGAAAACTTAGCAAGTTATGACCAAAAACGTAACCAGCTCTACTAAAAAGTGGGCGGAAAGAGGCAGTAGTAGAACTGCTTACCTTTTTGGTCATAACTTGCTTACTTTTCTAGATATCGACTTGATTTCTATAGCGTTGGATTTATAGCCGTATTGGCTTTAATTTAAATATTGTTTTTGCAGATAGTGCGACAAATATATTTTTCGCCAAAAAAAAACCATGGACTACCCCCTTTGCTTTTTTTGAAAAAATTATAAAAAAATTTTCTTGCACTATCCTCCAGAAAAAAATTTCTAATTAAGGCCAATACGGTTAACTATCAAACGCAAAAGAAATTAAGTCGAAATATTGAAAACTTAGCAAGTTATGACCAAAAACGTAACCAGCTCTACTTAAAAGTGGGCGGAAAGAGGCAGTAGTAGAACTGCTAACCTTTTTGGTCATAACTTGCTTACTTTTCTAGATATCGACTTGATTTCTATAGCGTTGGATTTATAACCGTATTGGCTTTAATTTAAATATTGTTTTTGCAGATAGTGCGACAAATATATTTTTCGCCAAAAAAAAACCATGGACTACCCCCTTTGCTTTTTTTGAAAAAATTATAAAAAAATTTTCTTGCACTATCCTCCAGAAAAAAATTTCTAATTAAGGCCAATACGGTTAGCTATCAAACGCAAAAGAAATCAAGTCGAAATATTGAAAACTTAGCAAGTTATGACCAAAAACGTAACCAGCTCTACTAAAAAGTGGCCGGAAAGAGGCAGTAGTAGAACTGCTTACCTTTTTGGTCATAACTTGCTTACTATTCTAGATATCGACTTGATTTCTATAGCGTTGGATTTATAACCGTATTGGCTTTAATTTAAATATTGTTTTTGCAGATAGTGCCACAAATATATTTTTCGCCAAAAAAAAACCATGGACTACCCCCTTTGCTTTTTTTGAAAAAACTATAAAAAAAATTTCTTGCACTATCCTCCAGAAAAAAATTTCTAATTAAGGCCAATACGGTTAGCTATCAAACGCAAAAGAAATCAAGTCGAAATATTGAAAACTTAGCAAGTTATGACCAAAAACGTAACCAGCTCTACTAAAAAGTGGCCGGAAAGAGGCAGTAGTAGAACTGCTTACCTTTTTGGTCATAACTTGCTTACTTTTCTAGATATCGACTTGATTTCTATAGCGTTGGATTTAAAACCGTATTGGCTTTAATTTAAATATTGTTTTTGCAGATAGTGCGACAAATATATTTTTCGCCAAAAAAAAAACCATGGACTACCCCCTTTGCTTTTTTTGAAAAAATTATAAAAAAATTTTCTTGCACTATCCTCCAGAAAAAAATTTCTAATTAAGGCCAATACGGTTAGCTATCAAACGCAAAAGAAATCAAGTCGAAATATTGAAAACTTAGCAAGTTATGACCAAAAACGTAACCAGCTCTACTAAAAAGTGGCCGGAAAGAGGCAGTAGTAGAACTGCTTACCTTTTTGGTCATAACTTGCTTACTTTTCTAGATATCGACTTGATTTCTATAGCGTTGGATTTATAACCGTATTGGCTTTAATTTAAATATTGTTTTTGCAGATAGTGCGACAAATATATTTTTCGCCAAAAAAAACCATGGACTACCCCCTTTGCTTTTTTTGAAAAAATTATAAAAAAGTTTTCTTGCACTATCCTCCAGAAAAAAATTTCTAGCTAAGGCCAATACGGTTAGCTATCAAATGCAAAAGAAATCAAGTCGAAATATTGAAAACTTAGCAAGTTATGACCAAAAACGTAACCAGCTCTACTAAAAAGTGGCCGGAAAGAGGCAGTAGTAGAACTGCTTACCTTTTTGGTCATAACTTGCTTACTATTCTAGATATCGACTTGATTTCTATAGCGTTGGATTTATAACCGTATTGGCTTTAATTTAAATATTGTTTTTGCAGATAGTGCCACAAATATATTTTTCGCCAAAAAAAAACCATGGACTACCCCCTTTGCTTTTTTTGAAAAAATTATAAAAAAATTTTCTTGCACTATCCTCCAGAAAAAAATTTCTAATTAAGGCCAATACGGTTAGCTATCAAACGCAAAAGAAATCAAGTCGAAATATTGAAAACTTAGCAAGTTATGACCAAAAACGTAACCAGCTCTACTAAAAAGTGGCCGGAAAGAGGCAGTAGTAGAACTGCTTACCTTTTTGGTCATAACTTGCTTACTTTTCTAGATATCGACTTGATTTCTATAGCGTTGGATTTAAAACCGTATTGGCTTTAATTTAAATATTGTTTTTGCAGATAGTGCGACAAATATATTTTTCGCCAAAAAAAAACCATGGACTACCCCCTTTGCTTTTTTTGAAAAAATTATAAAAAAATTTTCGTGCACTATCCGCCAGAAAAAAATTTCTAATTAAGGCCAATACGGTTAGCTATCAAACGCAAAAGAAATCAAGTCGAAATATTGAAAACTTAGCAAGTTATGACCAAAAACGTAACCAGCTCTACTAAAAAGTGGCCGGAAAGAGGCAGTAGTAGAACTGCTTACCTTTTTGGTCATAACTTGTTTACTTTTCTAGATATCGACTTGATTTGTATAGCGTTGGACTTATAACCGTATTGGCTTTAATTTAAATATTGTTTTTGCAGATAGTGCGACAAATATATTTTTCGCCAAAAAAAAAACCATGGACTACCCCCTTTGCTTTTTTTGAAAAAATTATAAAAAAATTTTCTTACACTATCCTCCAGAAAATAATTTCAAATTAAGGCCAATACGGTTAGCTATCAAACGCAAAAGAAATCAAGTCGAAATATTGAAAACTTAGCAAGTTATGACCAAAAACGTAACCAGCTCTACTAAAAAGTGGCCGGAAAGAGGCAGTAGTAGAACTGCTTACCTTTTTGGTCATAACTTGCTTACTATTCTAGATATCGACTTGATTTCTAAAGCGTTGGATTTATAACCGTATTGGCTTTAATTTAAATATTGTTTTTGCAGATAGTGCGACAAATATATTTTTCGCCAAAAAAAAACCATGGACTACCCCCTTTGCTTTTTTTGAAAAAATTATAAAAAAATTTTCGTGCACTATCCGCCAGAAAAAAATTTCTAATTAAGGCCAATACGGTTAGCTATCAAACGCAAAAGAAATCAAGTCGAAATATTGAAAACTTAGCAAGTTATGAAAAAAACGTAACCAGCTCTACTAAAAAGTGGCCGGAAAGAGGCAGTAGTAGAACTGCTTACCTTTTTGGTCATAACTTGCTTACTTTTCTAGATATCGACTTGATTTCTATAACGTTGGATTTATAACCGTATTGGCTTTAATTTAAATATTGTTTTTGCAGATAGTGCGACAAATATATTTTTCGCCAAAAAAAAACCATGGACTACCCCCTTTGCTTTTTTTGAAAAAATTATAAAAAAATTTTCGTGCACTATCCTCCAGAAAAAAATTTCTAATTAAGGCCAATACGGTTAGCTATCAAACGCAAAAGAAATCAAGTCGAAATATTGAAAACTTAGCAAGTTATGACCAAAAACGTAACCAGCTCTACTAAAAAGTGGCCGGAAAGAGGCAGTAGTAGAACTGCTTACCTTTTTGGTCATAACTTGCTTACTTTTCTAGATATCGACTTGATTTCTATAGCGTTGGATTTATAACCGTATTGGCTTTAATTTAAATATTGTTTTTGCAGATAGTGCGACAAATATATTTTTCGCCAAAAAAAAAACCATGGACTACCCCCTTTGCTTTTTTTGAAAAAATTATAAAAAAGTTTTCTTGCACTATCCTCCAGAAAAAACTTTCAAATTAAGGCCAATACGGTTAGCTATCAAACGCAAAAGAAATCAAGTCGAAATATTGAAAACTTAGCAAGTTATGACCAAAAACGTAACCAGCTCTACTAAAAAGTGGCCGGAAAGAGGCAGTAGTAGAACTGCTTACCTTTTTGGTCATAACTTGCTTACTTTTCTAGATATCGACTTGATTTCTATAGCGTTGGATTTAAAACCGTATTGGCTTTAATTTAAATATTGTTTTTGCAGATAGTGCGACAAATATATTTTTCGCCAAAAAAAAACCATTGACTACCACCTTTGCTTTTTTTGAAAAAATTATAAAAAAATTTTCTTGCACTATCCTCCAGAAAAAAATTTCAAATTAAGGCCAATACGGTTAGCTATCAAACGCAAAAGAAATCAAGTCGAAATATTGAAAACTTAGCAAGTTATGACCAAAAACGTAACCAGCTCTACTAAAAAGTGGCCGGAAAGAGGCAGTAGTAGAACTGCTTACCTTTTTGGTCATAACTTGCTTACTTTTCTAGAAATCGACTTGATTTCTATAACGTTGGATTTATAACCGTATTGGCTTTAATTTAAATATTGTTTTTGCAGATAGTGCGACAAATATATTTTTCGCCAAAAAAAAACCATGGACTACCCCCTTTGCTTTTTTTGAAAAAATTATAAAAAAATTTTCGTGCACTATCCTCCAGAAAAAAATTTCTAATTAAGGCCAATACGGTTAGCTATCAAACGCAAAAGAAATCAAGTCGAAATATTGAAAACTTAGCAAGTTATGACCAAAAACGTAACCAGCTCTACTAAAAAGTGGCCGGAAAGAGGCAGTAGTAGAACTGCTTACCTTTTTGGTCATAACTTGTTTACTTTTCTAGATATCGACTTGATTTCTATAGCGTTGGATTTATAACCGTATTGGCTTTAATTTAAATATTGTTTTTGCAGATAGTGCGACAAATATATTTTTCGCCAAAAAAAAACCATGGACTACCCCCTTTGCTTTTTTTGAAAAAATTATAAAAAAATTTTTTTGCACTATCCTCCAGAAAAAAATTTCTAATTAAGGCCAATACGGTTAGCTATCAAACGCAAAAGAAATCAAGTCGAAATATTGAAAACTTAGCAAGTTATGACCAAAAACGTAACCAGCTCTACTAAAAAGTGGCCGGAAAGAGGCAGTAGTAGAACTGCTTACCTTTTTGGTCATAACTTGCTTACTTTTCTAGATATCGACTTGATTTCTATAGCGTTGGATTTAAAACCGTATTGGCTTTAATTTAAATATTGTTTTTGCAGATAGTGCGACAAATATATTTTTCGCCAAAAAAAAACCATGGACTACCCCCTTTGCTTTTTTTGAAAAAATTATAAAAAAATTTTCTTGCACTATCCTCCAGAAAAAAATTTCTAATTAAGGCCAATACGGTTAGCTATCAAACGCAAAAGAAATTAAGTCGAAATATTGAAAACTTAGCAAGTTATGACCAAAAACGTAACCAGCTCTACTAAAAAGTGGGCGGAAAGAGGCAGTAGTAGAACTGCTTACCTTTTTGGTCATAACTTGCTTACTTTTCTAGATATCGACTTGATTTCTATAGCGTTGGATTTATAGCCGTATTGGCTTTAATTTAAATATTGTTTTTGCAGATAGTGCGACAAATATATTTTTCGCCAAAAAAAAAACCATGGACTACCCCCTTTGCTTTTTTTGAAAAAATTATAAAAAAATTTTCGTGCACTATCCTCCAGAAAAAAATTTCTAATTAAGGCCAATACGGTTAGCTATCAAACGCAAAAGAAATCAAGTCGAAATATTGAAAACTTAGCAAGTTATGACCAAAAACGTAACCAGCTCTACTAAAAAGTGGCCGGAAAGAGGCAGTAGTAGAACTGCTTACCTTTTTGGTCATAACTTGCTTACTTTTCTAGATATCGACTTGATTTCTATAGCGTTGGATTTAAAACCGTATTGGCTTTAATTTAAATATTGTTTTTGCAGATAGTGCGACAAATATATTTTTCGCCAAAAAAAAAACCATGGACTACCCCCTTTGCTTTTTTTGAAAAAATTATAAAAAAATTTTCTTGCACTATCCTCCAGAAAAAAATTTCTAATTAAGGCCAATACGGTTAGCTATCAAACGCAAAAGAAATTAAGTCGAAATATTGAAAACTTAGCAAGTTATGACCAAAAACGTAACCAGCTCTACTAAAAAGTGGGCGGAAAGAGGCAGTAGTAGAACTGCTTACCTTTTTGGTCATAACTTGCTTACTTTTCTAGATATCGACTTGATTTCTATAGCGTTGGATTTATAGCCGTATTGGCTTTAATTTAAATATTGTTTTTGCAGATAGTGCGACAAATATATTTTTCGCCAAAAAAAAAACCATGGACTACCCCCTTTGCTTTTTTTGAAAAAATTATAAAAAAATTTTCGTGCACTATCCTCCAGAAAAAAATTTCTAATTAAGGCCAATACGGTTAGCTATCAAACGCAAAAGAAATCAAGTCGAAATATTGAAAACTTAGCAAGTTATGACCAAAAACGTAACCAGCTCTACTAAAAAGTGGCCGGAAAGAGGCAGTAGTAGAACTGCTTACCTTTTTGGTCATAACTTGCTTACTTTTCTAGATATCGACTTGATTTCTATAGCGTTGGATTTAAAACCGTATTGGCTTTAATTTAAATATTGTTTTTGCAGATAGTGCGACAAATATATTTTTCGCCAAAAAAAAAACCATGGACTACCCCCTTTGCTTTTTTTGAAAAAATTATAAAAAAATTTTCTTGCACTATCCTCCAGAAAAAAATTTCTAATTAAGGCCAATACGGTTAGCTATCAAACGCAAAAGAAATTAAGTCGAAATATTGAAAACTTAGCAAGTTATGACCAAAAACGTAACCAGCTCTACTAAAAAGTGGGCGGAAAGAGGCAGTAGTAGAACTGCTTACCTTTTTGGTCATAACTTGCTTACTTTTCTAGATATCGACTTGATTTCTATAGCGTTGGATTTATAGCCGTATTGGCTTTAATTTAAATATTGTTTTTGCAGATAGTGCGACAAATATATTTTTCGCCAAAAAAAAAACCATGGACTACCCCCTTTGCTTTTTTTGAAAAAATTATAAAAAAATTTTCTTGCACTATCCTCCAGAAAAAAATTTCAAATTAAGGCCAATACGGTTAACTATCAAACGCAAAAGAAATCAAGTCGAAATATTGAAAACTTAGCAAGTTATGACCAAAAACGTAACCAGCTCTACTTAAAAGTGGGCGGAAAGAGGCAGTAGTAGAACTGCTTACCTTTTTGGTCATAACTTGCTTACTTTTCTAGATATCGACTTGATTTCTATAGCGTTGGATTTATAACCGTATTGGCTTTAATTTAAATATTGTTTTTGCAGATAGTGCGACAAATATATTTTTCGCCAAAAAAAAACCATGGACTACCCCCTTTGCTTTTTTTTAAAAAATTATAAAAAAATTTTCTTGCACTATCCTCCAGAAAAAAATTTCTGATTAAGGCCAATACGGTTAACTATCAAACGCAAAAGAAATCAAGTCGAAATATTGAAAACTTAGCAAGTTATGACCAAAAACGTAACCAGCTCTACTTAAAAGTGGGCGGAAAGAGGCAGTAGTAGAACTGCTTACCTTTTTGGTCATAACTTGCTTACTTTTCTAGATATCGACTTGATTTCTATAGCGTTGGATTTATAACCGTATTGGCTTTAATTTAAATATTGTTTTTGCAGATAGTGCGACAAATATATTTTTCGCCAAAAAAAAACCATGGACTACCCCCTTTGCTTTTTTGAAAAAATTATAAAAAAATTTTCTTGCACTATCCTCCAGAAAAAAATTTCTAATTAAGGCCAATACGGTTAGCTATCAAACGCAAAAGAAATCAAGTCGAAATATTGAAAACTTAGCAAGTTATGACCAAAAACGTAACCAGCTCTACTAAAAAGTGGCCGGAAAGAGGCAGTAGTAGAACTGCTTACCTTTTTGGTCATAACTTGCTTACTTTTCTAGATATCGACTTGATTTCTATAGCGTTGGAATTATAACCGTATTGGCTTTAATTTAAATATTGTTTTTGCAGATAGTGCGACAAATATATTTTTCGCCAAAAAAAACCATGGACTACCTACCCCCTTTGCTTTTTTTGAAAAAATTATAAAAAAGTTTTCTTGCTCTATCCTCCAGAAAAAAATTTCTAATTAAGGCCAATACGGTTAGCTATCAAACGCAAAAGAAATCAAGTCGAAATATTGAAAACTTAGCAAGTTATGACCAAAAACGTAACCAGCTCTACTAAAAAGTGGCCGGAAAGAGGCAGTAGTAGAACTGCTTACCTTTTTGGTCATAACTTGCTTACTATTCTAGATATCGACTTGATTTCTATAGCGTTGGATTTATAACCGTATTGGCTTTAATTTAAATATTGTTTTTGCAGATAGTGCCACAAATATATTTTTCGCCAAAAAAAACCATGGACTACCCCCCTTTGCTTTTTTTGAAAAAATTATAAAAAAATTTTCTTGCACTATCCTCCAGAAAAAAATTTCTAATTAAGGCCAATACGGTTAGCTATCAAACGCAAAAGAAATCAAGTCGAAATATTGAAAACTTAGCAAGTTATGACCAAAAACGTAACCAGCTCTACTAAAAAGTGGCCGGAAAGAGGCAGTAGTAGAACTGCTTACCTTTTTGGTCATAACTTACTTACTTTTCTAGATATCGACTTGATTTCTATAGCGTTGGATTTATAACCGTATTGGCTTTAATTTAAATATTGTTTTTGCAGATAGTGCGACAAATATATTTTTCGCCAAAAAAAAAACCATGGACTACCCCCTTTGCTTTTTTTGAAAAAATTATAAAAAAATTTTCTTGCACTATCCTCCAGAAAATAATTTCAAATTAAGGCCAATACGGTTAGCTATCAAACGCAAAGAAATCAAGTCGAAATATTGAAAACTTAGCAAGTTATGACCAAAAACGTAACCAGCTCTACTAAAAAGTGGCCGGAAAGAGGCAGTAGTAGAACTGCTTACCTTTTTGGTCATAACTTGCTTACTATTCTAGATATCGACTTGATTTCTATAGCGTTGGATTTATAACCGTATTGGCTTTAATTTAAATATTGTTTTTGCAGATAGTGCCACAAATATATTTTTCGCCAAAAAAAAACCATGGACTACCCCCTTTGCTTTTTTTGAAAAAATTATAAAAAAATTTTCTTGCACTATCCTCCAGAAAATAATTTCAAATTAAGGCCAATACGGTTAGCTATCAAACGCAAAAGAAATCAAGTCGAAATATTGAAAACTTAGCAAGTTATGACCAAAAACGTAACCAGCTCTACTAAAAAGTGGCCGGAAAGAGGCAGTAGTAGAACTGCTTACCTTTTTGGTCATAACTTGCTTACTTTTCTAGATATCGACTTGATTTCTATAGCGTTGGATTTATAACCGTATTGGCTTTAATTTAAATATTGTTTTTGCAGATAGTGCGACAAATATATTTTTCGCCAAAAAAAACCATGGACTACCCCCTTTGCTTTTTTTGAAAAAATTATAAAAAAATTTTCTTGCACTATCCTCCAGAAAATAATTTCAAATTAAGGCCAATACGGTTAGCTATCAAACGCAAAAGAAATCAAGTCGAAATATTGAAAACTTAGCAAGTTATGACCAAAAACGTAACCAGCTCTACTAAAAAGTGGCCGGAAAGAGGCAGTAGTAGAACTGCTTAACTTTTTGGTCATAACTTGCTTACTTTTCTAGATATCGACTTGATTTCTATAGCGTTGGATTTATAACCGTATTGGCTTTAATTTAAATATTGTTTTTGCAGATAGTGCCACAAATATATTTTTCGCCAAAAAAAACCATGGACTACCCCCTTTGCTTTTTTTGAAAAAATTATAAAAAAATTTTCTTGCACTATCCTCCAGAAAATAATTTCAAATTAAGGCCAATACGGTTAGCTATCAAACGCAAAAGAAATCAAGTCGAAATATTGAAAACTTAGCAAGTTATGACCAAAAACGTAACCAGCTCTACTAAAAAGTGGCCGGAAAGAGGCAGTAGTAGAACTGCTTACCTTTTTGGTCATAACTTGCTTACTATTCTAGATATCGACTTGATTTCTATAGCGTTGGATTTATAACCGTATTGGCTTTAATTTAAATATTGTTTTTGCAGATAGTGCCACAAATATATTTTTCGCCAAAAAAAAACCATGGACTACCCCCTTTGCTTTTTTTGAAAAAATTATAAAAAAATTTTCTTGCACTATCCTCCAGAAAAAAATTTCTAATTAAGGCCAATACGGTTAGCTATCAAACGCAAAAGAAATCAAGTCGAAATATTGAAAACTTAGCAAGTTATGACCAAAAACGTAACCAGCTCTACTAAAAAGTGGCCGGAAAGAGGCAGTAGTAGAACTGCTTACCTTTTTGGTCATAACTTGCTTACTTTTCTAGATATCGACTTGATTTCTATAGCGTTGGATTTAAAACCGTATTGGCTTTAATTTAAATATTGTTTTTGCAGATAGTGCGACAAATATATTCTTCGCCAAAAAAAAAAAACCATGGACTACCCCCTTTGCTTTTTTTGAAAAAATTATAAAAAATTTTCGTGCACTATCCTCCAGAAAAAAATTTCTAATTAAGTCCAATACGGTTAGCTATCAAACGCAAAAGAAATCAAGTCGAAATATTGAAAACTTAGCAAGTTATGACCAAAAACGTAACCAGCTCTACTAAAAAGTGGCCGGAAAGAGGCAGTAGTAGAACTGCTTACCTTTTTGGTCATAACTTGCTTACTTTTCTAGATATCGACTTGATTTCTATAGCGTTGGATTTAAAACCGTATTGGCTTTAATTTAAATATTGTTTTTGCAGATAGTGCGACAAATATATTTTTCGCCAAAAAAAACCATGGACTACCCCCTTTGCTTTTTTTGAAAAAATTATAAAAAAATTTTCGTGCACTATCCGCCAGAAAAAAATTTCTAATTAAGGCCAATACGGTTAGCTATCAAACGCAAAAGAAATCAAGTCGAAATATTGAAAACTTAGCAAGTTATGACCAAAAACGTAACCAGCTCTACTAAAAAGTGGCCGGAAAGAGGCAGTAGTAGAACTGCTTACCTTTTTGGTCATAACTTGTTTACTTTTCTAGATATCGACTTGATTTGTATAGCGTTGGACTTATAACCGTATTGGCTTTAATTTAAATATTGTTTTTGCAGATAGTGCGACAAATATATTTTTCGCCAAAAAAAAAACCATGGACTACCCCCTTTGCTTTTTTTGAAAAAATTATAAAAAAATTTTCTTACACTATCCTCCAGAAAATAATTTCAAATTAAGGCCAATACGGTTAGCTATCAAACGCAAAAGAAATCAAGTCGAAATATTGAAAACTTAGCAAGTTATGAAAAAAACGTAACCAGCTCTACTAAAAAGTGGCCGGAAAGAGGCAGTAGTAGAACTGCTTACCTTTTTGGTCATAACTTGCCTACTTTTCTAGATATCGACTTGATTTCTATAACGTTGGATTTATAACCGTATTGGCTTTAATTTAAATATTGTTTTTGCAGATAGTGCGACAAATATATTTTTCGCCAAAAAAAAACCATGGACTACCCCCTTTGCTTTTTTTGAAAAAATTATAAAAAAATTTTCGTGCACTATCCTCCAGAAAAAATTTTCTAATTAAGGCCAATACGGTTAGCTATCAAACGCAAAAGAAATCAAGTCGAAATATTGAAAACTTAGCAAGTTATGACTAAAAACGTAACCAGCTCTACTAAAAAGTGGCCGGAAAGAGGCAGTAGTAGAACTGCTTACCTTTTTGGTCATAACTTGTTTACTTTTCTAAATATCGACTTGATTTCTATAGCGTTGGATTTATAACCGTATTGGCTTTAATTTAAATATTGTTTTTGCAGATAGTGCGACAAATATATTTTTCGCCAAAAAAAAACCATGGACTACCCCCTTTGCTTTTTTTGAAAAAATTATAAAAAAGTTTTCTTGCACTATCCGCCAGAAAAAAATTTCAAATTAAGGCCAATACGGTTAGCTATCAAACGCAAAAGAAATCAAGTCGAAATATTGAAAACTTAGCAAGTTATGACCAAAAACGTAACCAGCTCCACTAAAAAGTGGCCGGAAAGAGGCAGTAGTAGAACTGCTTACCTTTTTGGTCATAACTTGCCTACTTTTCTAGATATCGACTTGATATCTATAGCGTTGGATTTATAACCGTATTGGCTTTAATTTAAATATTGTTTTTGCAGATAGTGCGACAAATATATTTTTCGCCAAAAAAAACCATGGACTACCCCCTTTGCTTTTTTTGAAAAAATTATAAAAAAATTGTCTTGCACTATCCTCCAGAAAATAATTTCAAATTAAGGCCAATACGGTTAGCTATCAAACGCAAAAGAAATCAAGTCGAAATATTGAAAACTTAGCAAGTTATGACCAAAAACGTAACCAGCTCTACTAAAAAGTGGCCGGAAAGAGGCAGTAGTAGAACTGCTTACCTTTTTGGTCATAACTTGCTTACTTTTCTAGATATCGACTTGATTTCTATAGCGTTGGATTTATAACCGTATTGGCTTTAATTTAAATATTGTTTTTGCAGATAGTGCGACAAATATATTTTTCGCCAAAAAAAAAACCATGGACTACCCCCTTTGCTTTTTTTGAAAAAATTATAAAAAAATTTTCGTGCACTATCCGCCAGAAAAAAATTTCTAATTAAGGCCAATACGGTTAGCTATCAAACGCAAAAGAAATCAAGTCGAAATATTGAAAACTTAGCAAGTTATGACCAAAAACGTAACCAGCTCTACTAAAAAGTGGCCGGAAAGAGGCAGTAGTAGAACTGCTTACCTTTTTGGTCATAACTTGCTTACTTTTCTAGATATCGACTTGATTTCTATAGCGTTGGATTTATAACCGTATTGGCTTTAATTTAAATATTGTTTTTGCAGATAGTGCGACAAATATATTTTTCGCCAAAAAAAAAACCATGGACTACCCCCTTTGCTTTTTTTGAAAAAATTATAAAAAAATTTTCGTGCACTATCCGCCAGAAAAAAATTTCTAATTAAGGCCAATACGGTTAGCTATCAAACGCAAAAGAAATCAAGTTGAAATATTGAAAACTTAGCAAGTTATGACCAAAAACGTAACCAGCTCTACTAAAAAGTGGCCGGAAAGAGGCAGTAGTAGAACTGCTTACCTTTTTGGTCATAACTTGCTTACTTTTCTAGATATCGACTTGATTTCTATAGCGTTGGATTTATAACCGTATTGGCTTTAATTTAAATATTGTTTTTGCAGATAGTGCGACAAATATATTTTTCGCCAAAAAAAAAACCATGGACTACCCCCTTTGCTTTTTTTGAAAAAATTATAAAAAAATTTTCGTGCACTATCCGCCAGAAAAAAATTTCTAATTAAGGCCAATACGGTTAGCTATCAAACGCAAAAGAAATCAAGTCGAAATATTGAAAACTTAGCAAGTTATGACCAAAAACGTAACCAGCTCCACTAAAAAGTGGCCGGAAAGAGGCAGTAGTAGAACTGCTTACCTTTTTGGTCATAACTTGCCTACTTTTCTAGATATCGACTTGATATCTATAGCGTTGGATTTATAACCGTATTGGCTTTAATTTAAATATTGTTTTTGCAGATAGTGCGACAAATATATTTTTCGAAAAAAAAAAAACCATGGACTACCCCCTTTGCTTTTTTTGAAAAAATTATAAAAAAATTTTCGTGCACTATCCGCCAGAAAAAAATTTCTAATTAAGGCCAATACGGTTAGCTATCAAACGCAAAAGAAATCAAGTCGAAATATTGAAAACTTAGCAAGTTATGACCAAAAACGTAACCAGCTCCACTAAAAAGTGGCCGGAAAGAGGCAGTAGTAGAACTGCTTACCTTTTTGGTCATAACTTGCTTACTTTTCTAGATATCGACTTGATTTCTATAGCGTTGGATTTATAACCGTATTGGCTTTAATTTAAATATTGTTTTTGCAGATAGTGCGACAAATATATTTTTCGCCAAAAAAAAACCATGGACTACCCCCTTTGCTTTTTTTGAAAAAATTATAAAAAAATTTTCGTGCACTATCCGCCAGAAAAAAAATTTCTTATTAAGGCCAATACGGTTAGCTATCAAACGCAAAAGAAATCAAGTCGAAATATTGAAAACTTAGCAAGTTATGACCAAAAACGTAACCACCTCTACTAAAAAGTGGCCGGAAAGAGGCAGTAGTAGAACTGCTTACCTTTTTGGTCATAACTTGCCTACTTTTCTAGATATCGACTTGATTTCTATAGCGTTGGATTTATAACCGTATTGGCTTTAATTTAAATATTGTTTTTGCAGATAGTGCGACAAATATATTTTTCGCCAAAAAAAAAACCATGGACTACCCCCTTTGCTTTTTTTGAAAAAATTATAAAAAAATTTTCGTGCACTATCCGCCAGAAAAAAATTTCTAATTAAGGCCAATACGGTTAGCTATCAAACGCAAAAGAAATCAAGTCGAAATATTGAAAACTTAGCAAGTTATGACCAAAAACGTAACCAGCTCCACTAAAAAGTGGCCGGAAAGAGGCAGT
Organism: Thelaira solivaga; assembly: GCA_947397855.1. Lineage (NCBI taxonomy): Eukaryota > Metazoa > Arthropoda > Insecta > Diptera > Tachinidae > Thelaira > Thelaira solivaga. The sequence continues at coordinate 20,799,845 of OX377613.1, forward strand.
AGTAGAACTGCTTACCTTTTTGGTCATAACTTGCTTACTTTTCTAGATATCGACTTGATATCTATAGCGTTGGATTTATAACCGTATTGGCTTTAATTTAAATATTGTTTTTGCAGATAGTGCGACAAATATATTTTTCGAAAAAAAAAAAACCATGGACTACCCCCTTTGCTTTTTTTGAAAAAATTATAAAAAAATTTTCGTGCACTATCCGCCAGAAAAAAATTTCTAATTAAGGCCAATACGGTTAGCTATCAAACGCAAAAGAAATCAAGTCGAAATATTGAAAACTTAGCAAGTTATGACCAAAAACGTAACCAGCTCCACTAAAAAGTGGCCGGAAAGAGGCAGTAGTAGAACTGCTTACCTTTTTGGTCATAACTTGCTTACTTTTCTAGATATCGACTTGATTTCTATAGCGTTGGATTTATAACCGTATTGGCTTTAATTTAAATATTGTTTTTGCAGATAGTGCGACAAATATATTTTTCGCCAAAAAAAAACCATGGACTACCCCCTTTGCTTTTTTTTAAAAAATTATAAAAAAATTTTCGTGCACTATCCGCCAGAAAAAAATTTCTAATTAAGGCCAATACGGTTAGCTATCAAACGCAAAAGAAATCAAGTCGAAATATTGAAAACTTAGCAAGTTATGACCAAAAACGTAACCAGCTCCACTAAAAAGTGGCCGGAAAGAGGCAGTAGTAGAACTGCTTACCTTTTTGGTCATAACTTGCTTACTTTTCTAGATATCGACTTGATTTCTATAGCGTTGGATTTATAACCGTATTGGCTTTAATTTAAATATTGTTTTTGCAGATAGTGCGACAAATATATTTTTCGCCAAAAAAAAACCATGGACTACCCCCTTTGCTTTTTTTTAAAAAATTATAAAAAAATTTTCGTGCACTATCCGCCAGAAAAAAAATTTCTTATTAAGGCCAATACGGTTAGCTATCAAACGCAAAAGAAATCAAGTCGAAATATTGAAAACTTAGCAAGTTATGACCAAAAACGTAACCAGCTCTACTAAAAAGTGGCCGGAAAGAGGCAGTAGTAGAACTGCTTACCTTTTTGGTCATAACTTGCTTACTTTTCTAGATATCGACTTGATTTCTATAGCGTTGGATTTATAACCGTATTGGCTTTAATTTAAATATTGTTTTTGCAGATAGTGCGACAAATATATTTTTCGCCAAAAAAAAACCATGGACTACCCCCTTTGCTTTTTTTTAAAAAATTATAAAAAAATTTTCGTGCACTATCCGCCAGAAAAAAAATTTCTTATTAAGGCCAATACGGTTAGCTATCAAACGCAAAAGAAATCAAGTCAAAATATTGAAAACTTAGCAAGTTATGACCAAAAACGTAACCAGCTCCACTAAAAAGTGGCCGGAAAAAGGCAGTAGTAGAACTGCTTACCTTTTTGGTCATAACTTGCTTACTTTTCTAGATATCGACTTGATATCTATAGCGTTGGATTTATAACCGTATTGGCTTTAATTTAAATATTGTTTTTGCAGATAGTGCGACAAATATATTTTTCGCCAAAAAAAAACCATGGACTACCCCCTTTGCTTTTTTTGAAAAAATTATAAAAAAATTTTCGTGCACTATCCGCCAGAAAAAAATTTCTAATTAAGGCCAATACGGTTAGCTATCAAACGCAAAAGAAATCAAGTCGAAATATTGAAAACTTAGCAAGTTATGACCAAAAACGTAACCAGCTCTACTAAAAAGTGGCCGGAAAGAGGCAGTAGTAGAACTGCTTACCTTTTTGGTCATAACTTGCTTACTTTTCTAGATATCGACTTGATTTCTATAGCGTTGGATTTATAACCGTATTTTGGTCATAACTTGCTTACTTTTCTAGATATCGACTTGATTTCTATAGCGTTGGATTTATAACCGTATTGGCTTTAATTTAAATATTGTTTTTACAGATAGTGCGACAAATATATTTTTCGCCAAAAAAAAACCATGGACTACCCCCTTTGCTTTTTTTGAAAAAATTATAAAAAAATTTTCGTGCACTATCCGCCAGAAAAAAATTTCTAATTAAGGCCAATACGGTTAGCTATCAAACGCAAAAGAAATCAAGTCGAAATATTGAAAACTTAGCAAGTTATGACCAAAAACGTAACCAGCTCTACTAAAAAGTGGCCGGAAAGAGGCAGTAGTAGAACTGCTTACCTTTTTGGTCACAACTTGCCTACTTTTCTAGATATCGACTTGATTTCTATAGCGTTGGATTTATAACCGTATTGGCTTTAATTTAAATATTGTTTTTGCAGATAGTGCGACAAATATATTTTTCGCCAAAAAAAAACCATGGACTACCCCCTTTGCTTTGTTTGAAAAAATTATAAAAAAATTTTCGTGCACTATCCGCCAGAAAAAAATTTCTAATTAAGGCCAATACGGTTAGCGATCAAACGCAAAAGAAATCAAGTCGAAATATTGAAAACTTAGCAAGTTATGACCAAAAACGTAACCAGCTCTACTAAAAAGTGGCCGGAAAGAGGCAGTAGTAGAACTGCTTACCTTTTTGGTCATAACTTGCTTACTTTTCTAGATATCGACTTGATTTCTATAGCGTTGGATTTATAACCGTATTGGCTTTAATTTAAATATTGTTTTTGCAGATAGTGCGACAAATATATTTTTCGCCAAAAAAAAACCATGGACTACCCCCTTTGCTTTTTTTGAAAAAATTATAAAAAAATTTTCGTGCACTATCCGCCAGAAAAAAATTTCTAATTAAGGCCAATACGGTTAGCTATCAAACGCAAAAGAAATCAAGTCGAAATATTGAAAACTTAGCAAGTTATGACCAAAAACGTAACCAGCTCTACTAAAAAGTGGCCGGAAAGAGGCAGTAGTAGAACTGCTTACCTTTTTGGTCATAACTTGCTTACTTTTCTAGATATCGACTTGATTTCTAAAGCGTTGGATTTATAACCGTATTGGCTTTAATTTAAATATTGTTTTTGCAGATAGTGCGACAAATATATTTTTTGCCAAAAAAAAACCATGGACTACCCCCTTTGCTTTTTTTGAAAAAATTATAAAAAAATTTTCGTGCACTATCCGCCAGAAAAAAATTTCTAATTAAGGCCAATACGGTTAGCTATCAAACGCAAAAGAAATCAAGTCGAAATATTGAAAACTTAGCAAGTTATGACCAAAAACGTAACCAGCTCTACTAAAAAGTGGCCGGAAAGAGGCAGTAGTAGAACTGCTTACCTTTTTGGTCATAACTTGCTTACTTTTCTAGATATAGACTTGATTTCTATAGCGTTGGATTTATAACCGTATTGGCTTTAATTTAAATATTGTTTTTGCAGATAGTGCGACAAATATATTTTTCGCCAAAAAAAAACCATGGACTACCCCCTTTGCTTTTTTTGAAAAAATTATAAAGTACGGTTAGCTATCAAACGCAAAAGAAATCAAGTCGAAATATTGAAAACTTAGCAAGTTATGACCAAAAACGTAACCAGCTCTACTAAAAAGTGGCCGGAAAGAGGCAGTAGTAGAACTGCTTACCTTTTTGGTCATAACTTGCTTACTTTTCTAGATATCGACTTGATTTCTATAGCGTTGGATTTATAACCGTATTGGCTTTAATTTAAATATTGTTTTTGCAGATAGTGCGACAAATATATTTTTCGCCAAAAAAAAACCATGGACTACCCCCTTTGCTTTTTTTTGAAAAAATTATAAAAAAATTTTCGTGCACTATCCGCCAGAAAAAAATTTCTAATTAAGGCCAATACGGTTAGCTATCAAACGCAAAAGAAATCAAGTCGAAATATTGAAAACTTAGCAAGTTATGACCAAAAACGTAACCAGCTCTACTAAAAAGTGGCCGGAAAGAGGCAGTAGTAGAACTGCTTACCTTTTTGGTCATAACTTGCTTACTTTTCTAGATATCGACTTGATTTCTATAGCGTTGGATTTATAACCGTATTGGCTTTAATTTAAATATTGTTTTTGCAGATAGTGCGACAAATATATTTTTCGCCAAAAAAAAACCATGGACTACCCCCTTTGCTTTTTTTGAAAAAATTATAAAAAAATTTTCGTGCACTATCCGCCAGAAAAAAATTTCTAATTAAGGCCAATACGGTTAGCTATCAAACGCAAAAGAAATCAAGTCGAAATATTGAAAACTTAGCAAGTTATGACCAAAAACGTAACCAGCTCTACTAAAAAGTGGCCGGAAAGAGGCAGTTGTAGAACTGCTTACCTTTTTGGTCATAACTTGCCTACTTTTCTAGATATCGACTTGATTTCTATAGCGTTGGATTTATAACCGTATTGGCTTTAATTTAAATATTGTTTTTGCAGATAGTGCGACAAATATATTTTTCGCCAAAAAAAACCATGGACTACCCCCTTTGCTTTTTTTGAAAAAATTATAAAAAAATTTTCGTGCACTATCCGCCAGAAAAAAATTTCTAATTAAGGCCAATACGGTTAGCGATCAAACGCAAAAGAAATCAAGTCGAAATATTGAAAACTTAGCAAGTTATGACCAAAAACGTAACCAGCTCTACTAAAAAGTGGCCGGAAAGAGGCAGTTGTAGAACTGCTTACCTTTTTGGTCATAACTTGCTTACTTTTCTAGATATCGACTTGATTTCTATAGCGTTGGATTTATAACCGTATTGGCTTTAATTTAAATATTGTTTTTGCAGATAGTGCGACAAATATATTTTTCGCCAAAAAAAACCATGGACTACCCCCTTTGCTTTTTTTGAAAAAATTATAAAAAAATTTTCGTGCACTATCCGCCAGAAAAAAATTTCTAATTAAGGCCAATACGGTTAGCGATCAAACGCAAAAGAAATCAAGTCGAAATATTGAAAACTTAGCAAGTTATGACCAAAAACGTAACCAGCTCTACTAAAAAGTGGCCGGAAAGAGGCAGTTGTAGAACTGCTTACCTTTTTGGTCATAACTTGCTTACTTTTCTAGATATCGACTTGATTTCTATAGCGTTGGATTTATAACCGTATTGGCTTTAATTTAAATATTGTTTTTGCAGATAGTGCGACAAATATATTTTTCGCCAAAAAAAACCATGGACTACCCCCTTTGCTTTTTTTGAAAAAATTATAAAAAAATTTTCGTGCACTATCCGCCAGAAAAAAATTTCTAATTAAGGCCAATACGGTTAGCGATCAAACGCAAAAGAAATCAAGTCGAAATATTGAAAACTTAGCAAGTTATGACCAAAAACGTAACCAGCTCTACTAAAAAGTGGCCGGAAAGAGGCAGTAGTAGAACTGCTTACCTTTTTGGTCATAACTTGCTTACTTTTCTAGATACCGACTTGATTTCTATAGCGTTGGATTTATAACCGTATTGGCTTTAATTTAAATATTGTTTTTGCAGATAGTGCGACAAATATATTTTTCGCCAAAAAAAACCATGGACTACCCCCTTTGCTTTTTTTGAAAAAATTATAAAAAAATTTTCGTGCACTATCCGCCAGAAAAAAATTTCTAATTAAGGCCAATACGGTTAGCGATCAAACGCAAAAGAAATCAAGTCGAAATATTGAAAACTTAGCAAGTTATGACCAAAAACGTAACCAGCTCTACTAAAAAGTGGCCGGAAAGAGGCAGTTGTAGAACTGCTTACCTTTTTGGTCATAACTTGCTTACTTTTCTAGATATCGACTTGATTTCTATAGCGTTGGATTTATAACCGTATTGGCTTTAATTTAAATATTGTTTTTGCAGATAGTGCGACAAATATATTTTTCGCCAAAAAAAACCATGGACTACCCCCTTTGCTTTTTTTGAAAAAATTATAAAAAAATTTTCGTGCACTATCCGCCAGAAAAAAAATTCTAATTAAGGCCAATACGGTTAGCGATCAAACGCAAAAGAAATCAAGTCGAAATATTGAAAACTTAGCAAGTTATGACCAAAAACGTAACCAGCTCTACTAAAAAGTGGCCGGGAAGAGGCAGTAGTAGAACTGCTTCCCTTTTTGGTCATAACTTGCTTACTTTTCTAGATATCGACTTGATTTCTATAGCGTTGGATTTATAACCGTATTGGCTTTAATTTAAATATTGATTTTGCAGATAGTGCGCCAAATATATTTTTCGCCAAAAAAAAAACCATGGACTACCCCCTTTGCTTTTTTTGAAAAAATTATAAAAAAATTTTCGTGCACTATCCGCCAGAAAAAAATTTCTAATTAAGGCCAATACGGTTAGCTATCAAACGCAAAAGAAATCAAGTCGAAATATTGAAAACTTAGCAAGTTATGACCAAAAACGTAACCAGCTCTACTAAAAAGTGGCCGGAAAGAGGCAGTAGTAGAACTGCTTACCTTTTTGGTCATAACTTGCTTACTTTTCTAGATATCGACTTGATTTCTATAGCGTTGGATTTATAACCGTATTGGCTTTAATTTAAATATTGTTTTTGCAGATAGTGCGACAAATATATTTTTCGCCAAAAAAAACCATGGACTACCCCCTTTGCTTTTTTTGAAAAAATTATAAAAAAATTTTCGTGCACTATCCGCCAGAAAAAATTTCTAATTAAGGCCAATACGGTTAGCTATCAAACGCAAAAGAAATCAAGTCGAAATATTGAAAACTTAGCAAGTTATGACCAAAAACGTAACCAGCTCTACTAAAAAGTGGCCGGGAAGAGGCAGTAGTAGAACTGCTTCCCTTTTTGGTCATAACTTGCTTACTTTTCTAGATATCGACTTGATTTCTATAGCGTTGGATTTATAACCGTATTGGCTTTAATTTAAATATTGATTTTGCAGATAGTGCGCCAAATATATTTTTCGCCAAAAAAAAAACCATGGACTACCCCCTTTGCTTTTTTTGAAAAAATTATAAAAAAATTTTCGTGCACTATCCGCCAGAAAAAAATTTCTAATTAAGGCCAATACGGTTAGCGATCAAACGCAAAAGAAATCAAGTCGAAATATTGAAAACTTAGCAAGTTATGACCAAAAACGTAACCAGCTCTACTAAAAAGTGGCCGGAAAGAGGCAGTTGTAGAACTGCTTACCTTTTTGGTCATAACTTGCTTACTTTTCTAGATATCGACTTGATTTCTATAGCGTTGGATTTATAACCGTATTGGCTTTAATTTAAATATTGTTTTTGCAGATAGTGCGACAAATATATTTTTCGCCAAAAAAAACCATGGACTACCCCCTTTGCTTTTTTTGAAAAAATTATAAAAAAATTTTCGTGCACTATCCGCCAGAAAAAAAATTCTAATTAAGGCCAATACGGTTAGCGATCAAACGCAAAAGAAATCAAGTCGAAATATTGAAAACTTAGCAAGTTATGACCAAAAACGTAACCAGCTCTACTAAAAAGTGGCCGGGAAGAGGCAGTAGTAGAACTGCTTCCCTTTTTGGTCATAACTTGCTTACTTTTCTAGATATCGACTTGATTTCTATAGCGTTGGATTTATAACCGTATTGGCTTTAATTTAAATATTGATTTTGCAGATAGTGCGCCAAATATATTTTTCGCCAAAAAAAAACCATGGACTACCCCCTTTGCTTTTTTTGAAAAAATTATAAAAAAATTTTCGTGCACTATCCGCCAGAAAAAAATTTCTAATTAAGGCCAATACGGTTAGCTATCAAACGCAAAAGAAATCAAGTCGAAATATTGAAAACTTAGCAAGTTATGACCAAAAACGTAACCAGCTCTACTAAAAAGTGGCCGGAAAGAGGCAGTAGTAGAACTGCTTACCTTTTTGGTCATAACTTGCTTACTTTTCTAGATATCGACTTGATTTCTATAGCGTTGGATTTATAACCGTATTGGCTTTAATTTAAATATTGTTTTTGCAGATAGTGCGACAAATATATTTTTCGCCAAAAAAAACCATGGACTACCCCCTTTGCTTTTTTTGAAAAAATTATAAAAAAATTTTCGTGCACTATCCGCCAGAAAAAAATTTCTAATTAAGGCCAATACGGTTAGCGATCAAACGCAAAAGAAATCAAGTCGAAATATTGAAAACTTAGCAAGTTATGACCAAAAACGTAACCAGCTCTACTAAAAAGTGGCCGGAAAGAGGCAGTTGTAGAACTGCTTACCTTTTTGGTCATAACTTGCTTACTTTTCTAGATATCGACTTGATTTCTATAGCGTTGGATTTATAACCGTATTGGCTTTAATTTAAATATTGTTTTTGCAGATAGTGCGACAAATATATTTTTCGCCAAAAAAAACCATGGACTACCCCCTTTGCTTTTTTTGAAAAAATTATAAAAAAATTTTCGTGCACTATCCGCCAGAAAAAAATTTCTAATTAAGGCCAATACGGTTAGCTATCAAACGCAAAAGAAATCAAGTCGAAATATTGAAAACTTAGCAAGTTATGACCAAAAACGTAACCAGCTCTACTAAAAAGTGGCCGGAAAGAGGCAGTTGTAGAACTGCTTACCTTTTTGGTCATAACTTGCCTACTTTTCTAGATATCGACTTGATTTCTATAGCGTTGGATTTATAACCGTATTGGCTTTAATTTAAATATTGTTTTTGCAGATAGTGCGACAAATATATTTTTCGCCAAAAAAAACCATGGACTACCCCCTTTGCTTTTTTTGAAAAAATTATAAAAAAATTTTCGTGCACTATCCGCCAGAAAAAAATTTCTAATTAAGGCCAATACGGTTAGCGATCAAACGCAAAAGAAATCAAGTCGAAATATTGAAAACTTAGCAAGTTATGACCAAAAACGTAACCAGCTCTACTAAAAAGTGGCCGGAAAGAGGCAGTAGTAGAACTGCTTACCTTTTTGGTCATAACTTGCTTACTTTTCTAGATATCGACTTGATTTCTATAGCGTTGGATTTATAACCGTATTGGCTTTAATTTAAATATTGTTTTTGCAGATAGTGCGACAAATATATTTTTCGCCAAAAAAAACCATGGACTACCCCCTTTGCTTTTTTTGAAAAAATTATAAAAAAATTTTCGTGCACTATCCGCCAGAAAAAAATTTCTAATTAAGGCCAATACGGTTAGCTATCAAACGCAAAAGAAATCAAGTCGAAATATTGAAAACTTAGCAAGTTATGACCAAAAACGTAACCAGCTCTACTAAAAAGTGGCCGGAAAGAGGCAGTTGTAGAACTGCTTACCTTTTTGGTCATAACTTGCTTACTTTTCTAGATATCGACTTGATTTCTATAGCGTTGGATTTATAACCGTATTGGCTTTAATTTAAATATTGTTTTTGCAGATAGTGCGACAAATATATTTTTCGCCCAAAAAAACCATGGACTACCCCCTTTGCTTTTTTTGAAAAAATTATAAAAAAATTTTCGTGCACTATCCGCCAGAAAAAAATTTCTAATTAAGGCCAATACGGTTAGCGATCAAACGCAAAAGAAATCAAGTCGAAATATTGAAAACTTAGCAAGTTATGACCAAAAACGTAACCAGCTCTACTAAAAAGTGGCCGGAAAGAGGCAGTTGTAGAACTGCTTACCTTTTTGGTCATAACTTGCTTACTTTTCTAGATATCGACTTGATTTCTATAGCGTTGGATTTATAACCGTATTGGCTTTAATTTAAATATTGTTTTTGCAGATAGTGCGACAAATATATTTTTCGCCAAAAAAAACCATGGACTACCCCCTTTGCTTTTTTTGAAAAAATTATAAAAAAATTTTCGTGCACTATCCGCCAGAAAAAAAATTCTAATTAAGGCCAATACGGTTAGCGATCAAACGCAAAAGAAATCAAGTCGAAATATTGAAAACTTAGCAAGTTATGACCAAAAACGTAACCAGCTCTACTAAAAAGTGGCCGGGAAGAGGCAGTAGTAGAACTGCTTCCCTTTTTGGTCATAACTTGCTTACTTTTCTAGATATCGACTTGATTTCTATAGCGTTGGATTTATAACCGTATTGGCTTTAATTTAAATATTGATTTTGCAGATAGTGCGCCAAATATATTTTTCGCCAAAAAAAAACCATGGACTACCCCCTTTGCTTTTTTTGAAAAAATTATAAAAAAATTTTCGTGCACTATCCGCCAGAAAAAAATTTCTAATTAAGGCCAATACGGTTAGCTATCAAACGCAAAAGAAATCAAGTCGAAATATTGAAAACTTAGCAAGTTATGACCAAAAACGTAACCAGCTCTACTAAAAAGTGGCCGGAAAGAGGCAGTAGTAGAACTGCTTACCTTTTTGGTCATAACTTGCTTACTTTTCTAGATATCGACTTGATTTCTATAGCGTTGGATTTATAACCGTATTGGCTTTAATTTAAATATTGTTTTTGCAGATAGTGCGACAAATATATTTTTCGCCAAAAAAAACCATGGACTACCCCCTTTGCTTTTTTTGAAAAAATTATAAAAAAATTTTCGTGCACTATCCGCCAGAAAAAAATTTCTAATTAAGGCCAATACGGTTAGCGATCAAACGCAAAAGAAATCAAGTCGAAATATTGAAAACTTAGCAAGTTATGACCAAAAACGTAACCAGCTCTACTAAAAAGTGGCCGGAAAGAGGCAGTTGTAGAACTGCTTACCTTTTTGGTCATAACTTGCTTACTTTTCTAGATATCGACTTGATTTCTATAGCGTTGGATTTATAACCGTATTGGCTTTAATTTAAATATTGTTTTTGCAGATAGTGCGACAAATATATTTTTCGCCAAAAAAAACCATGGACTACCCCCTTTGCTTTTTTTGAAAAAATTATAAAAAAATTTTCGTGCACTATCCGCCAGAAAAAAATTTCTAATTAAGGCCAATACGGTTAGCTATCAAACGCAAAAGAAATCAAGTCGAAATATTGAAAACTTAGCAAGTTATGACCAAAAACGTAACCAGCTCTACTAAAAAGTGGCCGGAAAGAGGCAGTTGTAGAACTGCTTACCTTTTTGGTCATAACTTGCCTACTTTTCTAGATATCGACTTGATTTCTATAGCGTTGGATTTATAACCGTATTGGCTTTAATTTAAATATTGTTTTTGCAGATAGTGCGACAAATATATTTTTCGCCAAAAAAAACCATGGACTACCCCCTTTGCCTTTTTTGGAAAAATTATAAAAAAATTTTCGTGCACTATCCGCCAGAAAAAAATTTCTAATTAAGGCCAATACGGTTAGCGATCAAACGCAAAAGAAATCAAGTCGAAATATTGAAAACTTAGCAAGTTATGACCAAAAACGTAACCAGCTCTACTAAAAAGTGGCCGGAAAGAGGCAGTAGTAGAACTGCTTACCTTTTTGGTCATAACTTGCTTACTTTTCTAGATATCGACTTGATTTCTATAGCGTTGGATTTATAACCGTATTGGCTTTAATTTAAATATTGTTTTTGCAGATAGTGCGACAAATATATTTTTCGCCAAAAAAAACCATGGACTACCCCCTTTGCTTTTTTTGAAAAAATTATAAAAAAATTTTCGTGCACTATCCGCCAGAAAAAAATTTCTAATTAAGGCCAATACGGTTAGCTATCAAACGCAAAAGAAATCAAGTCGAAATATTGAAAACTTAGCAAGTTATGACCAAAAACGTAACCAGCTCTACTAAAAAGTGGCCGGAAAGAGGCAGTTGTAGAACTGCTTACCTTTTTGGTCATAACTTGCCTACTTTTCTAGATATCGACTTGATTTCTATAGCGTTGGATTTATAACCGTATTGGCTTTAATTTAAATATTGTTTTTGCAGATAGTGCGACAAATATATTTTTCGCCAAAAAAAACCATGGACTACCCCCTTTGCTTTTTTTGAAAAAATTATAAAAAAATTTTCGTGCACTATCCGCCAGAAAAAATTTCTAATTAAGGCCAATACGGTTAGCGATCAAACGCAAAAGAAATCAAGTCGAAATATTGAAAACTTAGCAAGTTATGACCAAAAACGTAACCAGCTCTACTAAAAAGTGGCCGGAAAGAGGCAGTAGTAGAACTGCTTACCTTTTTGGTCATAACTTGCTTACTTTTCTAGATATCGACTTGATTTCTATAGCGTTGGATTTATAACCGTATTGGCTTTAATTTAAATATTGTTTTTGCAGATAGTGCGACAAATATATTTTTCGCCAAAAAAAACCATGGACTACCCCCTTTGCTTTTTTTGAAAAAATTATAAAAAAATTTTCGTGCACTATCCGCCAGAAAAAATTTCTAATTAAGGCCAATACGGTTAGCGATCAAACGCAAAAGAAATCAAGTCGAAATATTGAAAACTTAGCAAGTTATGACCAAAAACGTAACCAGCTCTACTAAAAAGTGGCCGGAAAGAGGCAGTTGTAGAACTGCTTACCTTTTTGGTCATAACTTGCTTACTTTTCTAGATATCGACTTGATTTCTATAGCGTTGGATTTATAACCGTATTGGCTTTAATTTAAATATTGTTTTTGCAGATAGTGCGACAAATATATTTTTCGCCAAAAAAAACCATGGACTACCCCCTTTGCTTTTTTTGAAAAAATTATAAAAAAATTTTCGTGCACTATCCGCCAGAAAAAATTTCTAATTAAGGCCAATACGGTTAGCGATCAAACGCAAAAGAAATCAAGTCGAAATATTGAAAACTTAGCAAGTTATGACCAAAAACGTAACCAGCTCTACTAAAAAGTGGCCGGGAAGAGGCAGTAGTAGAACTGCTTCCCTTTTTGGTCATAACTTGCTTACTTTTCTAGATATCGACTTGATTTCTATAGCGTTGGATTTATAACCGTATTGGCTTTAATTTAAATATTGATTTTGCAGATAGTGCGCCAAATATATTTTTCGCCAAAAAAAAACCATGGACTACCCCCTTTGCTTTTTTTGAATAAATTATAAAAAAATTTTCGTGCACTATCCGCCAGAAAAAAATTTCTAATTAAGGCCAATACGGTTAGCTATCAAACGCAAAAGAAATCAAGTCGAAATATTGAAAAATTAGCAAGTTATGACCAAAAACGTAACCAGCTCTACTAAAAAGTGGCCGGAAAGAGGCAGTAGTAGAACTGCTTACCTTTTTGGTCATAACTTGCTTACTTTTCTAGATATCGACTTGATTTCTATAGCGTTGGATTTATAACCGTATTGGCTTTAATTTAAATATTGTTTTTGCAGATAGTGCGACAAATATATTTTTCGCCAAAAAAAACCATGGACTACCCCCTTTGCTTTTTTTGAAAAAATTATAAAAAAATTTTCGTGCACTATCCGCCAGAAAAAAATTTCTAATTAAGGCCAATACGGTTAGCTATCAAACGCAAAAGAAATCAAGTCGAAATATTGAAAACTTAGCAAGTTATGACCAAAAACGTAACCAGCTCTACTAAAAAGTGGCCGGAAAGAGGCAGTTGTAGAACTGCTTACCTTTTTGGTCATAACTTGCCTACTTTTCTAGATATCGACTTGATTTCTATAGCGTTGGATTTATAACCGTATTGGCTTTAATTTAAATATTGTTTTTGCAGATAGTGCGACAAATATATTTTTCGCCAAAAAAAACCATGGACTACCCCCTTTGCTTTTTTTGAAAAAATTATAAAAAAATTTTCGTGCACTATCCGCCAGAAAAAATTTCTAATTAAGGCCAATACGGTTAGCGATCAAACGCAAAAGAAATCAAGTCGAAATATTGAAAACTTAGCAAGTTATGACCAAAAACGTAACCAGCTCTACTAAAAAGTGGCCGGAAAGAGGCAGTAGTAGAACTGCTTACCTTTTTGGTCATAACTTGCTTACTTTTCTAGATATCGACTTGATTTCTATAGCGTTGGATTTATAACCGTATTGGCTTTAATTTAAATATTGTTTTTGCAGATAGTGCGACAAATATATTTTTCGCCAAAAAAAACCATGGACTACCCCCTTTGCTTTTTTTGAAAAAATTATAAAAAAATTTTCGTGCACTATCCGCCAGAAAAAATTTCTAATTAAGGCCAATACGGTTAGCGATCAAACGCAAAAGAAATCAAGTCGAAATATTGAAAACTTAGCAAGTTATGACCAAAAACGTAACCAGCTCTACTAAAAAGTGGCCGGAAAGAGGCAGTTGTAGAACTGCTTACCTTTTTGGTCATAACTTGCTTACTTTTCTAGATATCGACTTGATTTCTATAGCGTTGGATTTATAACCGTATTGGCTTTAATTTAAATATTGTTTTTGCAGATAGTGCGACAAATATATTTTTCGCCAAAAAAAACCATGGACTACCCCCTTTGCTTTTTTTGAAAAAATTATAAAAAAATTTTCGTGCACTATCCGCCAGAAAAAATTTCTAATTAAGGCCAATACGGTTAGCGATCAAACGCAAAAGAAATCAAGTCGAAATATTGAAAACTTAGCAAGTTATGACCAAAAACGTAACCAGCTCTACTAAAAAGTGGCCGGGAAGAGGCAGTAGTAGAACTGCTTCCCTTTTTGGTCATAACTTGCTTACTTTTCTAGATATCGACTTGATTTCTATAGCGTTGGATTTATAACCGTATTGGCTTTAATTTAAATATTGATTTTGCAGATAGTGCGCCAAATATATTTTTCGCCAAAAAAAAACCATGGACTACCCCCTTTGCTTTTTTTGAAAAAATTATAAAAAAATTTTCGTGCACTATCCGCCAGAAAAAAATTTCTAATTAAGGCCAATACGGTTAGCTATCAAACGCAAAAGAAATCAAGTCGAAATATTGAAAACTTAGCAAGTTATGACCAAAAACGTAACCAGCTCTACTAAAAAGTGGCCGGAAAGAGGCAGTAGTAGAACTGCTTACCTTTTTGGTCATAACTTGCTTACTTTTCTAGATATCGACTTGATTTCTATAGCGTTGGATTTATAACCGTATTTGCTTTAATTTAAATATTGTTTTTGCAGATAGTGCGACAAATATATTTTTCGCCAAAAAAAACCATGGACTACCCCCTTTGCTTTTTTTGAAAAAATTATAAAAAAATTTTCGTGCACTATCCGCCAGAAAAAAATTTCTAATTAAGGCCAATACGGTTAGCTATCAAACGCAAAAGAAATCAAGTCGAAATATTGAAAACTTAGCAAGTTATGACCAAAAACGTAACCAGCTCTACTAAAAAGTGGCCGGAAAGAGGCAGTTGTAGAACTGCTTACCTTTTTGGTCATAACTTGCCTACTTTTCTAGATATCGACTTGATTTCTATAGCGTTGGATTTATAACCGTATTGGCTTTAATTTAAATATTGTTTTTGCAGATAGTGCGACAAATATATTTTTCGCCAAAAAAAACCATGGACTACCCCCTTTGCTTTTTTTGAAAAAATTATAAAAAAATTTTCGTGCACTATACGCCACAAGAAATTTCTAATTAAGGCCAATACGGTTAGCGATCAAACGCAAAAGAAATCAAGTCGAAATATTGAAAACTTAGCAAGTTATGAAAAAAAACGTAACCAGCTCTACTAAAAAGTGGCCGGAAAGAGGCAGTAGTAGAACTGCTTACCTTTTTGGTCATAACTTGCTTACTTTTCTAGATATCGACTTGATTTCTATAGCGTTGGATTTATAACCATATTGGCTTTAATTTAAATATTGTTTTTGCAGATAGTGCGACAAATATATTTTTCGCCAAAAAAAACCATGGACTACCCCCTTTGCTTTTTTTGAAAAAATTATAAAAAAATTTTCGTGCACTATCCGCCAGCAAAAATTTCTAATTAAGGCCAATACGGTTAGCGATCAAACGCAAAAGAAATCAAGTCGAAATATTGAAAACTTAGCAAGTTATGACCAAAAACGTAACCAGCTCTACTAAAAAGTGGCCGGAAAGAGGCAGTAGTAGAACTGCTTACCTTTTTGGTCATAACTTGCTTACTTTTCTAGATATCGACTTGATTTCTATAGCGTTGGATTTATAACCGTATTTGCTTTAATTTAAATATTGTTTTTGCAGATAGTGCGACAAATATATTTTTCGCCAAAAAAAACCATGGACTACCCCCTTTGCTTTTTTTGAAAAAATTATAAAAAAATTTTCGTGCACTATCCGCCAGAAAAAAATTTCTAATTAAGGCCAATACGGTTAGCTATCAAACGCAAAAGAAATCAAGTCGAAATATTGAAAACTTAGCAAGTAATGACCAAAAACGTAACCAGCTCTACTAAAAAGTGGCCGGAAAGAGGCAGTAGTAGAACTGCTTACCTTTTTGGTCATAACTTGCTTACTTTTCTAGATATCGACTTGATTTCTATAGCGTTGGATTTATAACCGTATTGGCTTTAATTTAAATATTGTTTTTGCAGATAGTGCGACAAATATATTTTTCGCCAAAAAAAACCATGGACTACCCCCTTTGCTTTTTTTGAAAAAATTATAAAAAAATTTTCGTGCACTATCCTCCAGAAAAAAAATTTCTAATTAAGGCCAATACGGTTAGCGATCAAACGCAAAAGAAATCAAGTCGAAATATTGAAAACTTAGCAAGTTATGACCAAAAACGTAACCAGCTCTACTAAAAAGTGGCCGGAAAGAGGCAGTAGTAGAACTGCTTACCTTTTTGGTCATAACTTGCTTACTTTTCTAGATATCGACTTGATTTCTATAGCGTTGGATTTATAACCGTATTGGCTTTAATTTAAATATTGTTTTTGCAGATAGTGCGACAAATATATTTTTCGCCAAAAAAACCATGGACTACCCCCTTTGCTTTTTTTGAAAAAATTATAAAAAAATTTTGGTGCACTATCCGCCAGAAAAAAATTTCTAATTAAGGCCAATACGGTTAGCTATCAAACGCAAAAGAAATCAAGTCGAAATATTGAAAACTTAGCAAGTTATGACCAAAAACGTAACCAGCTCTACTAAAAAGTGGCCGGAAAGAGGCAGTAGTAGAACTGCTTACCTTTTTGGTCATAACTTGCTTACTTTTCTAGATATCGACTTGATTTCTTTAGCGTTGGATTTATAACCGTATTTGCTTTAATTTAAATATTGTTTTTGCAGATAGTGCGACAAATATATTTTTCGCCAAAAAAAACCATGGACTACCCCCTTTGCTTTTTTTGAAAAAATTATAAAAAAATTTTCTTGCACTATCCGCCAGAAAAAAATTTCTAATTAAGGCCAATACGGTTAGCTATCAAACGCAAAAGAAATCAAGTCGAAATATTGAAAACTTAGCAAGTTATGACCAAAAACGTAACCAGCTCTACTAAAAAGTGGCCGGAAAGAGGCAGTAGTAGAACTGCTTACCTTTTTGGTCATAACTTGCTTACTTTTCTAGATATCGACTTGATTTCTATAGCGTTGGATTTATAACCGTATTTGCTTTAATTTAAATATTGTTTTTGCAGATAGTGCGACAAATATATTTTTCGCCAAAAAAAAAACCATGGACTACCCCCTTTGCTTTTTTTGAAAAAATTATAAAAAAGTTTTCTTGCACTATCCTCCAGAAAAAAATTTCAAATTAAGACCAATACGGTTAGCTATCAAATGCAAAAGAAATCAAGTCGAAATATTGAAAACTTAGCAAGTTATGACCAAAAACGTAACCAGCTCTACTAAAAAGTGGCCGGAAAGAGGCAGTAGTAGAACTGCTTACCTTTTTGGTCATAACTTGCTTACTTTTCTAGATATCGACTTGATTTCTATAGCGTTGGATTTATAACCGTATTTGCTTTAATTTAAATATTGTTTTTGCAGATAGTGCGACAAATATATTTTTCGCCAAAAAAAACCATGGACTACCCCCTTTGCTTTTTTTGAAAAAATTATAAAAAAGTTTTCTTGCACTATCCTCCAGAAAAAAATTTCAAATTAAGACCAATACGGTTAGCTATCAAATGCAAAAGAAATCAAGTCGAAATATTGAAAACTTAGCAAGTTATGACCAAAAACGTAACCAGCTCTACTAAAAAGTGGCCGGAAAGAGGCAGTAGTAGAACTGCTTACCTTTTTGGTCATAACTTGCTTACTTTTCTAGATATCGACTTGATTTCTACAGCGTTGGATTTATAACCGTATTGGCTTTAATTTAAATATTGTTTTTGCAGATAGTGCGACAAATATATTTTTCGCCAAAAAAAAAACCATGGACTACCCCCTTTGCTTTTTTTGAAAAAATTATAAAAAAATTTTCGTGCACTATCCGCCAGAAAAAAATTTCTAATTAAGGCCAATACGGTTAGCTATCAAACGCAAAAGAAATCAAGTCGAAATATTGAAAACTTAGCAAGTTATGACCAAAAACGTAACCAGCTCTACTAAAAAGTGGCCGGAAAGAGGCAGTAGTAGAACTGCTTACCTTTTTGGTCATAACTTGCTTACTTTTCTAGATATCGACTTGATTTCTATAGCGTTGGATTTATAACCGTATTTGCTTTAATTTAAATATTGTTTTTGCAGATAGTGCGACAAATATATTTTTCGCCAAAAAAAACCATGGACTACCCCCTTTGCTTTTTTTGAAAAAATTATAAAAAAGTTTTCTTGCACTATCCTCCAGAAAAAAATTTCTAGCTAAGGCCAATACGGTTAGCTATCAAATGCAAAAGAAATCAAGTCGAAATATTGAAAACTTAGCAAGTTATGACCAAAAACGTAACCAGCTCTACTAAAAAGTGGCCGGAAAGAGGCAGTAGTAGAACTGCTTACCTTTTTGGTCATAACTTGCTTACTTTTCTAGATATCGACTTGATTTCTATAGCGTTGGATTTATAACCGTATTGGCTTTAATTTATATATTGTTTTTGCAGATAGTGCGACAAATATATTTTTCGCCAAAAAAAAACCATGGACTACCCCCTTTGCTTTTTTTGAAAAAATTATAAAAAAATTTTCGTGCACTATCCGCCAGAAAAAAATTTCTAATTAAGGCCAATACGGTTAGCTATCAAACGCAAAAGAAATCAAGTCGAAATATTGAAAACTTAGCAAGTTATGACCAAAAACGTAACCAGCTCTACTAAAAAGTGGCCGGAAAGAGGCAGTAGTAGAACTGCTTACCTTTTTGGTCATAACTTGCTTACTTTTCTAGATATCGACTTGATTTCTATAGCGTTGGATTTATAACCGTATTTGCTTTAATTTAAATATTGTTTTTGCAGATAGTGCGACAAATATATTTTTCGCCAAAAAAAAACCATGGACTACCCCCTTTGCTTTTTTTGAAAAAATTATAAAAAAGTTTTCTTGCACTATCCTCCAGAAAAAAATTTCAATTTAAGACCAATACGGTTAGCTATCAAATGCAAAAGAAATCAAGTCGAAATATTGAAAACTTAGCAAGTTATGACCAAAAACGTAACCAGCTCTACTAAAAAGTGGCCGGAAAGAGGCAGTAGTAGAACTGCTTACCTTTTTGGTCATAACTTGCTTACTTTTCTAGATATCGACTTGATTTCTATAGCGTTGGATTTATAACCGTATTGGCTTTAATTTAAATATTGTTTTTGCAGATAGTGCGACAAATATATTTTTCGCCAAAAAAAAACCATGGACTACCCCCTTTGCTTTTTTTGAAAAAATTATAAAAAAATTTTCGTGCACTATCCGCCAGAAAAAAATTTCTAATTAAGGCCAATACGGTTAGCTATCAAACGCAAAAGAAATCAAGTCGAAATATTGAAAACTTAGCAAGTTATGACCAAAAACGTAACCAGCTCTACTAAAAAGTGGCCGGAAAGAGGCAGTAGTAGAACTGCTTACCTTTTTGGTCATAACTTGCTTACTTTTCTAGATATCGACTTGATTTCTATAGCGTTGGATTTATAGCCGTATTTGCTTTAATTTAAATATTGTTTTTGCAGATAGTGCGACAAATATATTTTTCGCCAAAAAAAACCATGGACTACCCCCTTTGCTTTTTTTGAAAAAATTATAAAAAATTTTCTTGCACTATCCTCCAGAAAATAATTTCAAATTAAGGCCAATACGGTTAGCTATCAAACGCAAAAGAAATCAAGTCGAAATATTGAAAACTTAGCAAGTTATGACCAAAAACGTAACCAGCTCTACTAAAAAGTGGCCGGAAAGAGGCAGTAGTAGAACTGCTTACCTTTTTGGTCATAACTTGCTTACTTTTCTAGATATCGACTTGATTTCTATAGCGTTGGATTTATAACCGTATTTGCTTTAATTTAAATATTGTTTTTGCAGATAGTGCGACAAATATATTTTTCGCCAAAAAAAACCATGGACTACCCCCTTTGCTTTTTTTGAAAAAATTATAAAAAAGTTTTCTTGCACTATCCTCCAGAAAAAAATTTCAAATTAAGACCAATACGGTTAGCTATCAAATGCAAAAGAAATCAAGTCGAAATATTGAAAACTTAGCAAGTTATGACCAAAAACGTAACCAGCTCTACTAAAAAGTGGCCGGAAAGAGGCAGTAGTAGAACTGCTTACCTTTTTGGTCATAACTTGCTTACTTTTCTAGATATCGACTTGATTTCTATAGCGTTGGATTTATAACCGTATTGGCTTTAATTTAAATATTGTTTTTGCAGATAGTGCGACAAATATATTTTTCGCCAAAAAAAACCATGGACTACCCCCTTTGCTTTTTTTGAAAAAATTATAAAAAATTTTCTTGCACTATCCTCCAGAAAATAATTTCAAATTAAGGCCAATACGGTTAGCTATCAAACGCAAAAGAAATCAAGTCGAAATATTGAAAACTTAGCAAGTTATGACCAAAAACGTAACCAGCTCTACTAAAAAGTGGCCGGAAAGAGGCAGTAGTAGAACTGCTTACCTTTTTGGTCATAACTTGCTTACTTTTCTAGATATCGACTTGATTTCTATAGCGTTGGATTTATAACCGTATTTGCTTTAATTTAAATATTGTTTTTGCAGATAGTGCGACAAATATATTTTTCGCCAAAAAAAACCATGGACTACCCCCTTTGCTTTTTTTGAAAAAATTATAAAAAAGTTTTCTTGCACTATCCTCCAGAAAAAAATTTCAAATTAAGACCAATACGGTTAGCTATCAAATGCAAAAGAAATCAAGTCGAAATATTGAAAACTTAGCAAGTTATGACCAAAAACGTAACCAGCTCTACTAAAAAGTGGCCGGAAAGAGGCAGTAGTAGAACTGCTTACCTTTTTGGTCATAACTTGCTTACTTTTCTAGATATCGACTTGATTTCTATAGCGTTGGATTTATAACCGTATTGGCTTTAATTTAAATATTGTTTTTGCAGATAGTGCGACAAATATATTTTTCGCCAAAAAAAACCATGGACTACCCCCTTTGCTTTTTTTGAAAAAATTATAAAAAAATTTTCGTGCACTATCCGCCAGAAAAAAATTTCTAATTAAGGCCAATACGGTTAGCTATCAAACGCAAAAGAAATCAAGTCGAAATATTGAAAACTTAGCAAGTTATGACCAAAAACGTAACCAGCTCTACTAAAAAGTGGCCGGAAAGAGGCAGTAGTAGAACTGCTTACCTTTTTGGTCATAACTTGCTTACTTTTCTAGATATCGACTTGATTTCTATAGCGTTGGATTTATAACCGTATTGGCTTTAATTTAAATATTGTTTTTGCAGATAGTGCGACAAATATATTTTTCGCCAAAAAAAAACCATGGACTACCCCCTTTGCTTTTTTTGAAAAAATTATAAAAAAATTTTCGTGCACTATCCGCCAGAAAAAAATTTCTAATTAAGGCCAATACGGTTAGCTATCAAACGCAAAAGAAATCAAGTCGAAATATTGAAAACTTAGCAAGTTATGACCAAAAACGTAACCAGCTCTACTAAAAAGTGGCCGGAAAGAGGCAGTAGTAGAACTGCTTACCTTTTTGGTCATAACTTGCTTACTTTTCTAGATATCGACTTGATTTCTATAGCGTTGGATTTATAACCGTATTGGCTTTAATTTAAATATTGTTTTTGCAGATAGTGCGACAAATATATTTTTCGCCAAAAAAAAACCATGGACTACCCCCTTTGCTTTTTTTGAAAAAATTATAAAAAAATTTTCGTGCACTATCCGCCAGAAAAAAATTTCTAATTAAGGCCAATACGGTTAGCTATCAAACGCAAAAGAAATCAAGTCGAAATATTGAAAACTTAGCAAGTTATGACCAAAAACGTAACCAGCTCTACTAAAAAGTGGCCGGAAAGAGGCAGTAGTAGAACTGCTTACCTTTTTGGTCATAACTTGCTTACTTTTCTAGATATCG
This sequence comes from Thelaira solivaga, assembly GCA_947397855.1. Taxonomy (NCBI): domain Eukaryota; kingdom Metazoa; phylum Arthropoda; class Insecta; order Diptera; family Tachinidae; genus Thelaira; species Thelaira solivaga. The sequence continues at coordinate 20,821,990 of OX377613.1, forward strand.
ACTTGATTTCTATAGCGTTGGATTTATAACCGTATTGGCTTTAATTTAAATATTGTTTTTGCAGATAGTGCGACAAATATATTTTTCGCCAAAAAAAAAACCATGGACTACCCCCTTTGCTTTTTTTGAAAAAATTATAAAAAAATTTTCGTGCACTATCCGCCAGAAAAAAAATTCTAATTAAGGCCAATACGGTTAGCTATCAAACGCAAAAGAAATCAAGTCGAAATATTGAAAACTTAGCAAGTTATGACCAAAAACGTAACCAGCTCTACTAAAAAGTGGCCGGAAAGAGGCAGTAGTAGAACTGCTTACCTTTTTGGTCATAACTTGCTTACTTTTCTAGATATCGACTTGATTTCTATAGCGTTGGATTTATAACCGTATTGGCTTTAATTTAAATATTGTTTTTGCAGATAGTGCGACAAATATATTTTTCGCCAAAAAAAAACCATGGACTACCCCCTTTGCTTTTTTTGAAAAAATTATAAAGTACGGTTAGCTATCAAACGCAAAAGAAATCAAGTCGAAATATTGAAAACTTAGCAAGTTATGACCAAAAACGTAACCAGCTCTACTAAAAAGTGGCCGGAAAGAGGCAGTAGTAGAACTGCTTACCTTTTTGGTCATAACTTGCTTACTTTTCTAGATATCGACTTGATTTCTATAGCGTTGGATTTATAACCGTATTTGCTTTAATTTAAATATTGTTTTTGCAGATAGTGCGACAAATATATTTTTCGCCAAAAAAAACCATGGACTACCCCCTTTGCTTTTTTTGAAAAAATTATAAAAAAGTATTCTTGCACTATCCTCCAGAAAAAAATTTCAAATTAAGACCAATACGGTTAGCTATCAAATGCAAAAGAAATCAAGTCGAAATATTGAAAACTTAGCAAGTTATGACCAAAAACGTAACCAGCTCTACTAAAAAGTGGCCGGAAAGAGGCAGTAGTAGAACTGCTTACCTTTTTGGTCATAACTTGCTTACTTTTCTAGATATCGACTTGATTTCTATAGCGTTGGATTTATAACCGTATTGGCTTTAATTTAAATATTGTTTTTGCAGATAGTGCGACAAATATATTTTTCGCCAAAAAAAAACCATGGACTACCCCCTTTGCTTTTTTTGAAAAAATTATAAAAAAATTTTCGTGCACTATCCTCCAGAAAAAAATTTCACATTAAGGCCAATACGGTTAGCTATCAAACGCAAAAGAAATCAAGTCGAAATATTGAAAACTTAGCAAGTTATGACCAAAAACGTAACCAGCTCTACTAAAAAGTGGCCGGAAAGAGGCAGTAGTAGAACTGCTTACCTTTTTGGTCATAACTTGCTTACTTTTCTAGATATCGACTTGATTTCTATAGCGTTGGATTTATAACCGTATTGGCTTTAATTTAAATATTGTTTTTGCAGATAGTGCGACAAATATATTTTTCGCCAAAAAAAAACCATGGACTACCCCCTTTGCTTTTTTTGAAAAAATTATAAAAAAATTTTCGTGCACTATCCGCCAGAAAAAAATTTCTAATTAAGGCCAATACGGTTAGCTATCAAACGCAAAAGAAATCAAGTCGAAATATTGAAAACTTAGCAAGTTATGACCAAAAACGTAACCAGCTCTACTAAAAAGTGGCCGGAAAGAGGCAGTAGTAGAACTGCTTACCTTTTTGGTCATAACTTGCTTACTTTTCTAGATATCGACTTGATTTCTATAGCGTTGGATTTATAACCGTATTGGCTTTAATTTAAATATTGTTTTTGCAGATAGTGCGACAAATATATTTTTCGCCAAAAAAAAACCATGGACTACCCCCTTTGCTTTTTTTGAAAAAATTATAAAAAATTTTCTTGCACTATCCTCCAGAAAAAAATTTCTAATTAAGGCCAATACGGTTAGCGATCAAACGCAAAAGAAATCAAGTCGAAATATTGAAAACTTAGCAAGTTATGACCAAAAACGTAACCAGCTCTACTAAAAAGTGGCCGGAAAGAGGCAGTTGTAGAACTGCTTACCTTTTTGGTCATAACTTGCCTACTTTTCTAGATATCGACTTGATTTCTATAGCGTTGGATTTATAACCGTATTGGCTTTAATTTAAATATTGTTTTTGCAGATAGTGCGACAAATATATTTTTCGCCAAAAAAAACCATGGACTACCCCCTTTGCTTTTTTTGAAAAAATTATAAAAAAATTTTCGTGCACTATCCGCCAGAAAAAAATTTCTAATTAAGGCCAATACGGTTAGCGATCAAACGCAAAAGAAATCAAGTCGAAATATTGAAAACTTAGCAAGTTATGACCAAAAACGTAACCAGCTCTACTAAAAATTGGCCGGAAAGAGGCAGTCGTAGAACTGCTTACCTTTTTGGTCATAACTTGCTTACTTTTCTAGATATCGACTTGATTTCTATAGCGTTGGATTTATAACCGTATTGGCTTTAATTTAAATATTGTTTTTGCAGATAGTGCGACAAATATATTTTTCGCCAAAAAAAACCATGGACTACCCCCTTTGCTTTTTTTGAAAAAATTATAAAAAAATTTTGGTGCACTATCCGCCAGAAAAAAATTTCTAATTAAGGCCAATACGGTTAGCTATCAAACGCAAAAGAAATCAAGTCGAAATATTGAAAACTTAGCAAGTTATGACCAAAAACGTAACCAGCTCTACTAAAAAGTGGCCGGAAAGAGGCAGTAGTAGAACTGCTTACCTTTTTGGTCATAACTTGCTTACTTTTCTAGATATCGACTTGATTTCTATAGCGTTGGATTTATAACCGTATTGGCTTTAATTTAAATATTGTTTTTGCAGATAGTGCGACAAATATATTTTTCGCCAAAAAAAAACCATGGACTACCCCCTTTGCTTTTTTTGAAAAAATTATAAAAAATTTTCTTGCACTATCCTCCATAAAATAATTTCAAATTAAGGCCAATACGGTTAGCTATCAAACGCAAAAGAAATCAAGTCGAAATATTGAAAACTTAGCAAGTTATGACCAAAAACGTAACCAGCTCTACTAAAAAGTGGCCGGAAAGAGGCAGTAGTAGAACTGCTTACCTTTTTGGTCATAACTTGCTTACTTTTCTAGATATCGACTTGATTTCTATAGCGTTGGATTTATAACCGTATTGGCTTTAATTTAAATATTGTTTTTGCAGATAGTGCGACAAATATATTTTTCGCCAAAAAAAAACCATGGACTACCCCCTTTGCTTTTTTTGAAAAAATTATAAAAAAATTTTCGTGCACTATCCGCCAGAAAAAAATTTCAAATTAAGGCCAATACGGTTAGCTATCAAACGCAAAAGAAATCAAGTCGAAATATTGAAAACTTAGCAAGTTATGACCAAAAACGTAACCAGCTCTACTAAAAAGTGGCCGGAAAGATTCAGTAGTAGAACTGCTTACCTTTTTGGTCATAACTTGCTTACTTTTCTAGATATCGACTTGATTTCTATAGCGTTGGATTTATAACCGTATTGGCTTTAATTTAAATATTGTTTTTGCAGATAGTGCGACAAATATAATTTTCGCCAAAAAAAAACCATGGACTACCCCCTTTGCTTTTTTTGAAAAAATTATAAAAAAATTTTCTTGCACTATCCTCCAGAAAAAAATTTCTAATTAAGGCCAATACGGTTAGCTATCAAACGCAAAAGAAATCAAGTCGAAATATTGAAAACTTAGCAAGTTATGACCAAAAACGTAACCAGCTCTACTAAAAAGTGGCCGGAAAGAGGCAGTAGTAGAACTGCTTACCTTTTTGGTCATAACTTGCTTACTTTTCTAGATATCGACTTGATTTCTATAGCGTTGGATTTATAACCGTATTGGCTTTAATTTAAATATTGTTTTTGCAGATAGTGCGACAAATATATTTTTCGCCAAAAAAAAACCATGGACTACCCCCTTTGCTTTTTTTGAAAAAATTATAAAAAAATTTTCGTGCACTATCCGCCAGAAAAAAATTTCAAATTAAGGCCAATACGGTTAGCTATCAAACGCAAAAGAAATCAAGTCGAAATATTGAAAACTTAGCAAGTTATGACCAAAAACGTAACCAGCTCTACTAAAAAGTGGCCGGAAAGATTCAGTAGTAGAACTGCTTACCTTTTTGGTCATAACTTGCTTACTTTTCTAGATATCGACTTGATTTCTATAGCGTTGGATTTATAACCGTATTGGCTTTAATTTAAATATTGTTTTTGCAGATAGTGCGACAAATATAATTTTCGCCAAAAAAAAACCATGGACTACCCCCTTTGCTTTTTTTGAAAAAATTATAAAAAAATTTTCTTGCACTATCCTCCAGAAAAAAATTTCTAATTAAGGCCAATACGGTTAGCTATCAAACGCAAAAGAAATCAAGTCGAAATATTGAAAACTTAGCAAGTTATGACCAAAAACGTAACCAGCTCTACTAAAAAGTGGCCGGAAAGAGGCAGTAGTAGAACTGCGTACCTTTTTGGTCATAACTTGCTTACTTTTCTAGATATCGACTTGATTTCTATAGCGTTGGATTTATAACCGTATTGGCTTTAATTTAAATATTGTTTTTGCAGATAGTGCGACAAATATATTTTTCGCCAAAAAAAAACCATGGACTACCCCCTTTGCTTTTTTTGAAAAAATTATAAAAAAATTTTCTTGCACTATCCGCCAGAAAAAAATTTCTAATTAAGGCCAATACGGTTAGCTATCAAACGCAAAAGAAATCAAGTCGAAATATTGAAAACTTAGCAAGTTATGACCAAAAACGTAACCAGCTCTACTAAAAAGTGGCCGGAAAGAGGCAGTAGTAGAACTGCTTACCTTTTTGGTCATAACTTGCTTACTTTTCTAGATATCGACTTGAATTCTATAGCGTTGGATTTATAACCGTATTGGCTTTAATTTAAATATTGTTTTTGCAGATAGTGCGACAAATATATTTTTCGCCAAAAAAAACCATGGATTACCTACCCCCTTTGTTTTTTTTGAAAAAATTACATAAAAGTTTTCTTGCTCTATCCTCCAGAAAAAAAATTCTAATTAAGGCCAATACGGTTAGCTATCAAACGCAAAAGAAATCAAGTCGAAATATTGAAAACTTAGCAAGTTATGACCAAAAACGTAACCAGCTCTACTAAAAAGTGGCCGGAAAGATTCAGTAGTAGAACTGCTTACCTTTTTGGTCATAACTTGCTTACTTTTCTAGATATCGACTTGATTTCTATAGCGTTGGATTTATAACCGTATTGGCTTTAATTTAAATATTGTTTTTGCAGATAGTGCGACAAATATAATTTTCGCCAAAAAAAAACCATGGACTACCCCCTTTGCTTTTTTTGAAAAAATTATAAAAAAATTTTCTTGCACTATCCTCCAGAAAAAAATTTCTAATTAAGGCCAATACGGTTAGCTATCAAACGCAAAAGAAATCAAGTCGAAATATTGAAAACTTAGCAAGTTATGACCAAAAACGTAACCAGCTCTACTAAAAAGTGGCCGGAAAGAGGCAGTAGTAGAACTGCTTACCTTTTTGGTCATAACTTGCTTACTTTTCTAGATATCGACTTGATTTCTATAGCGTTGGATTTATAACCGTATTGGCTTTAATTTAAATATTGTTTTTGCAGATAGTGCGACAAATATAATTTTCGCCAAAAAAAAACCATGGACTACCCCCTTTGCTTTTTTTGAAAAAATTATAAAAAAATTTTCTTGCACTATCCTCCAGAAAAAAATTTCTAATTAAGGCCAATACGGTTAGCTATCAAACGCAAAAGAAATCAAGTCGAAATATTGAAAACTTAGCAAGTTATGACCAAAAACGTAACCAGCTCTACTAAAAAGTGGCCGGAAAGAGGCAGTAGTAGAACTGCTTACCTTTTTGGTCATAACTTGCTTACTTTTCTAGATATCGACTTGATTTCTATAGCGTTGGATTTATAACCGTATTGGCTTTAATTTAAATATTGTTTTTGCAGATAGTGCGACAAATATATTTTTCGCCAAAAAAAACCATGGACTACCCCCTTTGCTTTTTTTGAAAAAATTATAAAAAAATTTTCGTGCACTATCCGCCAGAAAAAAATTTCTAATTAAGGCCAATACGGTTAGCTATCAAACGCAAAAGAAATCAAGTCGAAATATTGAAGACTTAGCAAGTTATGACCAAAAACGTAACCAGCTCTACTAAAAAGTGGCCGGAAAGAGGCAGTAGTAGAACTGCTTACCTTTTTGGTCATAACTTGCTTACTTTTCTAGATATCGACTTGATTTCTATAGCGTTGGATTTATAACCGTATTGGCTTTAATTTAAATATTGTTTTTGCAGATAGTGCGACAAATATATTTTTCGCCAAAAAAAAAACCATGGACTACCCCCTTTGCTTTTTTTGAACAAATTATAAAAAAGTTTTCTTGCACTATCCTCCAGAAAAAAATTTCTAATTAAGGCCAATACGGTTAGCTATCAAACGCAAAAGAAATCAAGTCGAAATATTGAAAACTTAGCAAGTTATGACCAAAAACGTAACCAGCTCTACTAAAAAGTGGCCGGAAAGAGGCAGTAGTAGAACTGCTTACCTTTTTGGTCATAACTTGTTTACTTTTCTAGATATCGACTTGATTTCTATAGCGTTGGATTTATAACCGTATTGGCTTTAATTTAAATATTGTTTTTGCAGATAGTGCGACAAATATATTTTTCGCCAAAAAAAAAACCATGGACTACCCCCTTTGCTTTTTTTGAACAAATTATAAAAAAGTTTTCTTGCACTATCCTCCAGAAAAAAATTTCTAATTAAGGCCAATACGGTTAGCTATCAAACGCAAAAGAAATCAAGTCGAAATATTGAAAACTTAGCAAGTTATGACCAAAAACGTAACCAGCTCTACTAAAAAGTGGCCGGAAAGAGGCAGTAGTAGAACTGCTTACCTTTTTGGTCATAACTTGCTTACTTTTCTAGATATCGACTTGAATTCTATAGCGTTGGATTTATAACCGTATTGGCTTTAATTTAAATATTGTTTTTGCAGATAGTGCGACAAATATATTTTTCGCCAAAAAAAAACCATGGACTACCCCCTTTGCTTTTTTTGAAAAAATTATAAAAAAATTTTCTTGCACTATCCTCCAGAAAATAATTTCAAATTAAGGCCAATACGGTTAGCTATCAAACGCAAAAGAAATCAAGTCGAAATATTGAAAACTTAGCAAGTTATGACCAAAAACGTAACCAGCTCTACTAAAAAGTGGCCGGAAAGAGGCAGTAGTAGAACTGCTTACCTTTTTGGTCATAACTTGCTTACTTTTCTAGATATCGACTTGATTTCTATAGCGTTGGATTTATAACCGTATTGGCTTTAATTTAAATATTGTTTTTGCAGATAGTGCGACAAATATATTTTTCGCCAAAAAAAAACCATGGACTACCCCCTTTGCTTTTTTTGAAAAAATTATAAAAAAATTTTCTTGCACTATCCTCCAGAAAATAATTTCAAATTAAGGCCAATACGGTTAGCTATCAAACGCAAAAGAAATCAAGTCGAAATATTGAAAACTTAGCAAGTTATGACCAAAAACGTAACCAGCTCTACTAAAAAGTGGGCGGAAAGAGGCAGTAGTAGAACTGCTTACCTTTTTGGTCATAACTTGCTTACTTTTCTAGATATCGACTTGATTTCTATAGCGTTGGATTTATAACCGTATTGGCTTTAATTTAAATATTGTTTTTGCAGATAGTGCGACAAATATATTTTTCGCCAAAAAAAAACCATGGACTACCCCCTTTGCTTTTTTTGAAAAAATTATAAAAAAATTTTCTTGCACTATCCTCCAGAAAAAAATTTCTAATTAAGGCCAATACGGTTAGCTATCAAACGCAAAAGAAATCCAGTCGAAATATTGAAAACTTAGCAAGTTATGACCAAAAACGTAACCAGCTCTACTAAAAAGTGGCCGGAAAGAGGCAGTAGTAGAACTGCTTACCTTTTTGGTCATAACTTGCTTACTTTTCTAGATATCGACTTGATTTCTATAGCGTTGGATTTATAACCGTATTGGCTTTAATTTAAATATTGTTTTTGCAGATAGTGCGACAAATATATTTTTCGCCAAAAAAAAACCATGGACTACCCCCTTTGCTTTTTTTGAAAAAATTATAAAAAAATTTTCTTGCACTATCCTCCAGAAAAAAATTTCTAATTAAGGCCAATACGGTTAGCTATCAAACGCAAAAGAAATCAAGTCGAAATATTGAAAACTTAGCAAGTTATGACCAAAAACGTAACCAGCTCTACTAAAAAGTGGCCGGAAAGAGGCAGTAGTAGAACTGCTTACCTTTTTGGTCATAACTTGTTTACTTTTCTAGATATCGACTTGATTTCTATAGCGTTGGATTTATAACCGTATTGGCTTTAATTTAAATATTGTTTTTGCAGATAGTGCGACAAATATATTTTTCGCCAAAAAAAAAACCATGGACTACCCCCTTTGCTTTTTTTGAACAAATTATAAAAAAGTTTTCTTGCACTATCCTCCAGAAAAAAATTTCTAATTAAGGCTAATACGGTTAGCTATCAAACGCAAAAGAAATCAAGTCGAAATATTGAAAACTTAGCAAGTTATGACCAAAAACGTAACCAGCTCTACTAAAAAGTGGCCGGAAAGATTCAGTAGTAGAACTGCTTACCTTTTTGGTCATAACTTGCTTACTTTTCTAGATATCGACTTGATTTCTATAGCGTTGGATTTATAACCGTATTGGCTTTAATTTAAATATTGTTTTTGCAGATAGTGCGACAAATATAATTTTCGCCAAAAAAAAACCATGGACTACCCCCTTTGCTTTTTTTGAAAAAATTATAAAAAAATTTTCTTGCACTATCCTCCAGAAAAAAATTTCTAATTAAGGCCAATACGGTTAGCTATCAAACGCAAAAGAAATCAAGTCGAAATATTGAAAACTTAGCAAGTTATGACCAAAAACGTAACCAGCTCTACTAAAAAGTGGCCGGAAAGAGGCAGTAGTAGAACTGCTTACCTTTTTGGTCATAACTTGCTTACTTTTCTAGATATCGACTTGATTTCTATAGCGTTGGATTTATAACCGTATTGGCTTTAATTTAAATATTGTTTTTGCAGATAGTGCGACAAATATATTTTTCGCCAAAAAAAAACCATGGACTACCCCCTTTGCTTTTTTTGAAAAAATTATAAAAAAATTTTCTTGCACTATCCGCCAGAAAAAAATTTCTAATTAAGGCCAATACGGTTAGCTATCAAACGCAAAAGAAATCAAGTCGAAATATTGAAAACTTAGCAAGTTATGACCAAAAACGTAACCAGCTCTACTAAAAAGTGGCCGGAAAGAGGCAGTAGTAGAACTGCTTACCTTTTTGGTCATAACTTGCTTACTTTTCTAGATATCGACTTGAATTCTATAGCGTTGGATTTATAACCGTATTGGCTTTAATTTAAATATTGTTTTTGCAGATAGTGCGACAAATATATTTTTCGCCAAAAAAAACCATGGATTACCTACCCCCTTTGTTTTTTTTGAAAAAATTACATAAAAGTTTTCTTGCTCTATCCTCCAGAAAAAAAATTCTAATTAAGGCCAATACGGTTAGCTATCAAACGCAAAAGAAATCAAGTCGAAATATTGAAAACTTAGCAAGTTATGACCAAAAACGTAACCAGCTCTACTAAAAAGTGGCCGGAAAGAGGCAGTAGTAGAACTGCTTACCTTTTTGGTCATAACTTGCTTACTTTTCTAGATATCGACTTGAATTCTATAGCGTTGGATTTATAACCGTATTGGCTTTAATTTAAATATTGTTTTTGCAGATAGTGCGACAAATATATTTTTCGCCAAAAAAAAACCATGGACTACCCCCTTTGCTTTTTTTGAAAAAAATTATAAAAAAATTTTCTTGCACTATCCTCCAGAAAAAAATTTTTAATTAAGGCCAATACGGTTAGCTATCAAACGCAAAAGAAATCAAGTCGAAATATTGAAGACTTAGCAAGTTATGACCAAAAACGTAACCAGGTCTACTAAAAAGTGGCCGGAAAGAGGCAGTAGTAGAACTGCTTACCTTTTTGGTCATAACTTGCTTACTTTTCTAGATATCGACTTGATTTCTATAGCGTTGGATTTATAACCGTATTGGCTTTAATTTAAATATTGTTTTTGCAGATAGTGCGACAAATATATTTTTCGCCAAAAAAAAAACCATGGACTACCCCCTTTGCTTTTTTTGAACAAATTATAAAAAAGTTTTCTTGCACTATCCTCCAGAAAAAAATTTCTAATTAAGGCCAATACGGTTAGCTATCAAACGCAAAAGAAATCAAGTCGAAATATTGAAAACTTAGCAAGTTATGACCAAAAACGTAACCAGCTCTACTAAAAAGTGGCCGGAAAGAGGCAGTAGTAGAACTGCTTACCTTTTTGGTCATAACTTGTTTACTTTTCTAGATATCGACTTGATTTCTATAGCGTTGGATTTATAACCGTATTGGCTTTAATTTAAATATTGTTTTTGCAGATAGTGCGACAAATATATTTTTCGCCAAAAAAAAAACCATGGACTACCCCCTTTGCTTTTTTTGAACAAATTATAAAAAAGTTTTCTTGCACTATCCTCCAGAAAAAAATTTCTAATTAAGGCCAATACGGTTAGCTATCAAACGCAAAAGAAATCAAGTCGAAATATTGAAAACTTAGCAAGTTATGACCAAAAACGTAACCAGCTCTACTAAAAAGTGGCCGGAAAGAGGCAGTAGTAGAACTGCTTACCTTTTTGGTCATAACTTGCTTACTTTTCTAGATATCGACTTGAATTCTATAGCGTTGGATTTATAACCGTATTGGCTTTAATTTAAATATTGTTTTTGCAGATAGTGCGACAAATATATTTTTCGCCAAAAAAAAACCATGGACTACCCCCTTTGCTTTTTTTTAAAAAATTATAAAAAAATTTTCTTGCACTATCCTCCAGAAAATAATTTCAAATTAAGGCCAATACGGTTAGCTATCAAACGCAAAAGAAATCAAGTCGAAATATTGAAAACTTAGCAAGTTATGACCAAAAACGTAACCAGCTCTACTAAAAAGTGGCCGGAAAGAGGCAGTAGTAGAACTGCTTACCTTTTTGGTCATAACTTGCTTACTTTTCTAGATATCGACTTGATTTCTATAGCGTTGGATTTATAACCGTATTGGCTTTAATTTAAATATTGTTTTTGCAGATAGTGCGACAAATATATTTTTCGCCAAAAAAAAACCATGGACTACCCCCTTTGCTTTTTTTGAAAAAATTATAAAAAAATTTTCTTGCACTATCCTCCAGAAAATAATTTCAAATTAAGGCCAATACGGTTAGCTATCAAACGCAAAAGAAATCAAGTCGAAATATTGAAAACTTAGCAAGTTATGACCAAAAACGTAACCAGCTCTACTAAAAAGTGGGCGGAAAGAGGCAGTAGTAGAACTGCTTACCTTTTTGGTCATAACTTGCTTACTTTTCTAGATATCGACTTGATTTCTATAGCGTTGGATTTATAACCGTATTGGCTTTAATTTAAATATTGTTTTTGCAGATAGTGCGACAAATATATTTTTCGCCAAAAAAAAACCATGGACTACCCCCTTTGCTTTTTTTGAAAAAATTATAAAAAAATTTTCTTGCACTATCCTCCAGAAAAAAATTTCTAATTAAGGCCAATACGGTTAGCTATCAAACGCAAAAGAAATCCAGTCGAAATATTGAAAACTTAGCAAGTTATGACCAAAAACGTAACCAGCTCTACTAAAAAGTGGCCGGAAAGAGGCAGTAGTAGAACTGCTTACCTTTTTGGTCATAACTTGCTTACTTTTCTAGATATCGACTTGATTTCTATAGCGTTGGATTTATAACCGTATTGGCTTTAATTTAAATATTGTTTTTGCAGATAGTGCGACAAATATATTTTTCGCCAAAAAAAAACCATGGACTACCCCCTTTGCTTTTTTTGAAAAAATTATAAAAAAATTTTCTTGCACTATCCTCCAGAAAAAAATTTCTAATTAAGGCCAATACGGTTAGCTATCAAACGCAAAAGAAATCAAGTCGAAATATTGAAAACTTAGCAAGTTATGACCAAAAACGTAACCAGCTCTACTAAAAAGTGGCCGGAAAGAGGCAGTAGTAGAACTGCTTACCTTTTTGGTCATAACTTGTTTACTTTTCTAGATATCGACTTGATTTCTATAGCGTTGGATTTATAACCGTATTGGCTTTAATTTAAATATTGTTTTTGCAGATAGTGCGACAAATATATTTTTCGCCAAAAAAAAAACCATGGACTACCCCCTTTGCTTTTTTTGAACAAATTATAAAAAAGTTTTCTTGCACTATCCTCCAGAAAAAAATTTCTAATTAAGGCCAATACGGTTAGCTATCAAACGCAAAAGAAATCAAGTCGAAATATTGAAAACTTAGCAAGTTATGACCAAAAACGTAACCAGCTCTACTAAAAAGTGGCCGGAAAGATTCAGTAGTAGAACTGCTTACCTTTTTGGTCATAACTTGCTTACTTTTCTAGATATCGACTTGATTTCTATAGCGTTGGATTTATAACCGTATTGGCTTTAATTTAAATATTGTTTTTGCAGATAGTGCGACAAATATAATTTTCGCCAAAAAAAAACCATGGACTACCCCCTTTGCTTTTTTTGAAAAAATTATAAAAAAATTTTCTTGCACTATCCTCCAGAAAAAAATTTCTAATTAAGGCCAATACGGTTAGCTATCAAACGCAAAAGAAATCAAGTCGAAATATTGAAAACTTAGCAAGTTATGACCAAAAACGTAACCAGCTCTACTAAAAAGTGGCCGGAAAGAGGCAGTAGTAGAACTGCTTACCTTTTTGGTCATAACTTGCTTACTTTTCTAGATATCGACTTGATTTCTATAGCGTTGGATTTATAACCGTATTGGCTTTAATTTAAATATTGTTTTTGCAGATAGTGCGACAAATATATTTTTCGCCAAAAAAAAACCATGGACTACCCCCTTTGCTTTTTTTGAAAAAATTATAAAAAAATTTTCTTGCACTATCCGCCAGAAAAAAATTTCTAATTAAGGCCAATACGGTTAGCTATCAAACGCAAAAGAAATCAAGTCGAAATATTGAAAACTTAGCAAGTTATGACCAAAAACGTAACCAGCTCTACTAAAAAGTGGCCGGAAAGAGGCAGTAGTAGAACTGCTTACCTTTTTGGTCATAACTTGCTTACTTTTCTAGATATCGACTTGAATTCTATAGCGTTGGATTTATAACCGTATTGGCTTTAATTTAAATATTGTTTTTGCAGATAGTGCGACAAATATATTTTTCGCCAAAAAAAACCATGGATTACCTACCCCCTTTGTTTTTTTTGAAAAAATTACATAAAAGTTTTCTTGCTCTATCCTCCAGAAAAAAAATTCTAATTAAGGCCAATACGGTTAGCTATCAAACGCAAAAGAAATCAAGTCGAAATATTAAAAACTTAGCAAGTTATGACCAAAAACGTAACCAGCTCTACTAAAAAGTGGCCGGAAAGAGGCAGTAGTAGAACTGCTTACCTTTTTGGTCATAACTTGCTTACTTTTCTAGATATCGACTTGATTTCTATAGCGTTGGATTTATAACCGTATTGGCTTTAATTTAAATATTGTTTTTGCAGATAGTGCGACAAATATAATTTTCGCCAAAAAAAAACCATGGACTACCCCCTTTGCTTTTTTTGAAAAAATTATAAAAAAATTTTCTTGCACTATCCTCCAGAAAAAAATTTCTAATTAAGGCCAATACGGTTAGCTATCAAACGCAAAAGAAATCAAGTCGAAATATTGAAAACTTAGCAAGTTATGACCAAAAACGTAACCAGCTCTACTAAAAAGTGGCCGGAAAGAGGCAGTAGTAGAACTGCTTACCTTTTTGGTCATAACTTGCTTACTTTTCTAGATATCGACTTGATTTCTATAGCGTTGGATTTATAACCGTATTGGCTTTAATTTAAATATTGTTTTTGCAGATAGTGCGACAAATATATTTTTCGCCAAAAAAAACCATGGACTACCCCCTTTGCTTTTTTTGAAAAAATTATAAAAAAATTTTCGTGCACTATCCGCCAGAAAAAAATTTCTAATTAAGGCCAATACGGTTAGCTATCAAACGCAAAAGAAATCAAGTCGAAATATTGAAGACTTAGCAAGTTATGACCAAAAACGTAACCAGGTCTACTAAAAAGTGGCCGGAAAGAGGCAGTAGTAGAACTGCTTACCTTTTTGGTCATAACTTGCTTACTTTTCTAGATATCGACTTGATTTCTATAGCGTTGGATTTATAACCGTATTGGCTTTAATTTAAATATTGTTTTTGCAGATAGTGCGACAAATATATTTTTCGCCAAAAAAAAAACCATGGACTACCCCCTTTGCTTTTTTTGAACAAATTATAAAAAAGTTTTCTTGCACTATCCTCCAGAAAAAAATTTCTAATTAAGGCCAATACGGTTAGCTATCAAACGCAAAAGAAATCAAGTCGAAATATTGAAAACTTAGCAAGTTATGACCAAAAACGTAACCAGCTCTACTAAAAAGTGGCCGGAAAGAGGCAGTAGTAGAACTGCTTACCTTTTTGGTCATAACTTGTTTACTTTTCTAGATATCGACTTGATTTCTATAGCGTTGGATTTATAACCGTATTGGCTTTAATTTAAATATTGTTTTTGCAGATAGTGCGACAAATATATTTTTCGCCAAAAAAAAACCATGGACTACCCCCTTTGCTTTTTTTGAAAAAATTATAAAAAAATTTTCTTGCACTATCCTCCAGAAAATAATTTCAAATTAAGGCCAATACGGTTAGCTATCAAACGCAAAAGAAATCAAGTCGAAATATTGAAAACTTAGCAAGTTATGACCAAAAACGTAACCAGCTCTACTAAAAAGTGGCCGGAAAGAGGCAGTAGTAGAACTGCTTACCTTTTTGGTCATAACTTGCTTACTTTTCTAGATATCGACTTGATTTCTATAGCGTTGGATTTATAACCGTATTGGCTTTAATTTAAATATTGTTTTTGCAGATAGTGCGACAAATATATTTTTCGCCAAAAAAAAACCATGGACTACCCCCTTTGCTTTTTTTGAAAAAATTATAAAAAAATTTTCTTGCACTATCCTCCAGAAAATAATTTCAAATTAAGGCCAATACGGTTAGCTATCAAACGCAAAAGAAATCAAGTCGAAATATTGAAAACTTAGCAAGTTATGACCAAAAACGTAACCAGCTCTACTAAAAAGTGGGCGGAAAGAGGCAGTAGTAGAACTGCTTACCTTTTTGGTCATAACTTGCTTACTTTTCTAGATATCGACTTGATTTCTATAGCGTTGGATTTATAACCGTATTGGCTTTAATTTAAATATTGTTTTTGCAGATAGTGCGACAAATATATTTTTCGCCAAAAAATAACCATGGACTACCCCCTTTGCTTTTTTTGAACAAATTATAAAAAAGTTTTCTTGCACTATCCTCCAGAAAAAAATTTCTAATTAAGGCCAATACGGTTAGCTATCAAACGCAAAAGAAATCAAGTCGAAATATTGAAGACTTAGCAAGTTATGACCAAAAACGTAACCAGGTCTACTAAAAAGTGGCCGGAAAGAGGCAGTAGTAGAACTGCTTACCTTTTTGGTCATAACTTGCTTACTTTTCTAGATATCGACTTGATTTCTATAGCGTTGGATTTATAACCGTATTGGCTTTAATTTAAATATTGTTTTTGCAGATAGTGCGACAAATATATTTTTCGCCAAAAAAAAAACCATGGACTACCCCCTTTGCTTTTTTTGAACAAATTATAAAAAAGTTTTCTTGCACTATCCTCCAGAAAAAAATTTCTAATTAAGGCCAATACGGTTAGCTATCAAACGCAAAAGAAATCAAGTCGAAATATTGAAAACTTAGCAAGTTATGACCAAAAACGTAACCAGCTCTACTAAAAAGTGGCCGGAAAGAGGCAGTAGTAGAACTGCTTACCTTTTTGGTCATAACTTGCTTACTTTTCTAGATATCGACTTGAATTCTATAGCGTTGGATTTATAACCGTATTGGCTTTAATTTAAATATTGTTTTTGCAGATAGTGCGACAAATATATTTTTCGCCAAAAAAAAACCATGGACTACCCCCTTTGCTTTTTTTGAAAAAATTATAAAAAAATTTTCTTGCACTATCCTCCAGAAAATAATTTCAAATTAAGGCCAATACGGTTAGCTATCAAACGCAAAAGAAATCAAGTCGAAATATTGAAAACTTAGCAAGTTATGACCAAAAACGTAACCAGCTCTACTAAAAAGTGGCCGGAAAGAGGCAGTAGTAGAACTGCTTACCTTTTTGGTCATAACTTGCTTACTTTTCTAGATATCGACTTGATTTCTATAGCGTTGGATTTATAACCGTATTGGCTTTAATTTAAATATTGTTTTTGCAGATAGTGCGACAAATATATTTTTCGCCAAAAAAAAACCATGGACTACCCCCTTTGCTTTTTTTGAAAAAATTATAAAAAAATTTTCTTGCACTATCCTCCAGAAAATAATTTCAAATTAAGGCCAATACGGTTAGCTATCAAACGCAAAAGAAATCAAGTCGAAATATTGAAAACTTAGCAAGTTATGACCAAAAACGTAACCAGCTCTACTAAAAAGTGGGCGGAAAGAGGCAGTAGTAGAACTGCTTACCTTTTTGGTCATAACTTGCTTACTTTTCTAGATATCGACTTGATTTCTATAGCGTTGGATTTATAACCGTATTGGCTTTAATTTAAATATTGTTTTTGCAGATAGTGCGACAAATATATTTTTCGCCAAAAAAAAACCATGGACTACCTACCCCCTTTGCTTTTTTTGAAAAAATTATAAAAAAGTTTTCTTGCTCTATCCTCCAGAAAAAAAATTCTAATTAAGGCCAATACGGTTAGCTATCAAACGCAAAAGAAATCAAGTCGAAATATTGAAAACTTAGCAAGTTATGACCAAAAACGTAACCAGCTCTACTAAAAAGTGGCCGGAAAGAGGCAGTAGTAGAACTGCTTACCTTTTTGGTCATAACTTGCTTACTTTTCTAGATATCGACTTGATTTCTATAGCGTTCGATTTATAACCGTATTGGCTTTAATTTAAATATTGTTTTTGCAGATAGTGCGACAAATATATTTTTCGCCAAAAAAAACCATGGACTACCCCCTTTGCTTTTTTTGAAAAAATTATAAAAAAATTTTCGTGCACTATCCGCCAGAAAAAAATTTCTAATTAAGGCCAATACGGTTAGCTATCAAACGCAAAAGAAATCAAGTCGAAATATTGAAAACTTAGCAAGTTATGACCAAAAACGTAACCAGCTCTACTAAAAAGTGGCCGGAAAGAGGCAGTAGTAGAACTGCTTACCTTTTTGGTCATAACTTGTTTACTTTTCTAGATATCGACTTGATTTCTATAGCGTTGGATTTATAACCGTATTGGCTTTAATTTAAATATTGTTTTTGCAGATAGTGCGACAAATATATTTTTCGCCAAAAAAAAAACCATGGACTACCCCCTTTGCTTTTTTTGAACAAATTATAAAAAAGTTTTCTTGCACTATCCTCCAGAAAAAAATTTCTAATTAAGGCCAATACGGTTAGCTATCAAACGCAAAAGAAATCAAGTCGAAATATTGAAAACTTAGCAAGTTATGACCAAAAACGTAACCAGCTCTACTAAAAAGTGGCCGGAAAGAGGCAGTAGTAGAACTGCTTACCTTTTTGGTCATAACTTGCTTACTTTTCTAGATATCGACTTGATTTCTATAGCGTTGGATTTATAACCGTATTGGCTTTAATTTAAATATTGTTTTTGCAGATAGTGCGACAAATATATTTTTCGCCAAAAAAAAACCATGGACTACCCCCTTTGCTTTTTTTGAAAAAATTATAAAAAACTTTTCTTGCACTATCCGCCAGAAAAAAATTTCTAATTAAGGCCAATACGGTTAGCTATCAAACGCAAAAGAAATCAAGTCGAAATATTGAAAACTTAGCAAGTTATGACCAAAAACGTAACCAGCTCTACTAAAAAGTGGCCGGAAAGAGGCAGTAGTAGAACTGCTTACCTTTTTGGTCATAACTTGCTTACTTTACTAGATATCGACTTGATTTCTACAGCGTTCGATTTATAACCGTATTGGCTTTAATTTAAATATTGTTTTTGCAGATAGTGCGACAAATATATTTTTCGCCAAAAAAAACCATGGACTACCCCCTTTGCTTTTTTTGAAAAAATTATAAAAAAATTTTCGTGCACTATCCGCCAGAAAAAAATTTCTAATTAAGGCCAATACGGTTAGCTATCAAACGCAAAAGAAATCAAGTCGAAATATTGAAGACTTAGCAAGTTATGACCAAAAACGTAACCAGGTCTACTAAAAAGTGGCCGGAAAGAGGCAGTAGTAGAACTGCTTACCTTTTTGGTCATAACTTGCTTACTTTTCTAGATATCGACTTGATTTCTATAGCGTTGGATTTATAACCGTATTGGCTTTAATTTAAATATTGTTTTTGCAGATAGTGCGACAAATATATTTTTCGCCAAAAAAAAAACCATGGACTACCCCCTTTGCTTTTTTTGAACAAATTATAAAAAAGTTTTCTTGCACTATCCTCCAGAAAAAAATTTCTAATTAAGGCCAATACGGTTAGCTATCAAACGCAAAAGAAATCAAGTCGAAATATTGAAAACTTAGCAAGTTATGACCAAAAACGTAACCAGCTCTACTAAAAAGTGGCCGGAAAGAGGCAGTAGTAGAACTGCTTACCTTTTTGGTCATAACTTGTTTACTTTTCTAGATATCGACTTGATTTCTATAGCGTTGGATTTATAACCGTATTGGCTTTAATTTAAATATTGTTTTTGCAGATAGTGCGACAAATATATTTTTCGCCAAAAAAAAAACCATGGACTACCCCCTTTGCTTTTTTTGAACAAATTATAAAAAAGTTTTCTTGCACTATCCTCCAGAAAAAAATTTCTAATTAAGGCCAATACGGTTAGCTATCAAACGCAAAAGAAATCAAGTCGAAATATTGAAAACTTAGCAAGTTATGACCAAAAACGTAACCAGCTCTACTAAAAAGTGGCCGGAAAGAGGCAGTAGTAGAACTGCTTACCTTTTTGGTCATAACTTGCTTACTTTTCTAGATATCGACTTGATTTCTATAGCGTTGGATTTATAACCGTATTGGCTTTAATTTAAATATTGTTTTTGCAGATAGTGCGACAAATATATTTTTCGCCAAAAAAAAACCATGGACTACCCCCTTTGCTTTTTTTGAAAAAATTATAAAAAAATTTTCTTGCACTATCCTCCAGAAAATAATTTCAAATTAAGGCCAATACGGTTAGCTATCAAACGGAAAAGAAATCAAGTCGAAATATTGAAAACTTAGCAAGTTATGACCAAAAACGTAACCAGCTCTACTAAAAAGTGGCCGGAAAGAGGCAGTAGTAGAACTGCTTACCTTTTTGGTCATAACTTGCTTACTTTTCTAGATATCGACTTGATTTCTATAGCGTTGGATTTATAACCGTATTGGCTTTAATTTAAATATTGTTTTTGCAGATAGTGCGACAAATATATTTTTCGCCAAAAAAAAACCATGGACTACCCCCTTTGCTTTTTTTGAAAAAATTATAAAAAAATTTTCTTGCACTATCCTCCAGAAAATAATTTCAAATTAAGGCCAATACGGTTAGCTATCAAACGCAAAAGAAATCAAGTCGAAATATTGAAAACTTAGCAAGTTATGACCAAAAACGTAACCAGCTCTACTAAAAAGTGGGCGGAAAGAGGCAGTAGTAGAACTGCTTACCTTTTTGGTCATAACTTGCTTACTTTTCTAGATATCGACTTGATTTCTATAGCGTTGGATTTATAACCGTATTGGCTTTAATTTAAATATTGTTTTTGCAGATAGTGCGACAAATATATTTTTCGCCAAAAAAAAACCATGGACTACCCCCTTTGCTTTTTTTGAAAAAATTATAAAAAAATTTTCTTGCACTATCCTCCAGAAAATAATTTCAAATTAAGGCCAATACGGTTAGCTATCAAACGCAAAAGAAATCAAGTCGAAATATTGAAAACTTAGCAAGTTATGACCAAAAACGTAACCAGCTCTACTAAAAAGTGGCCGGAAAGAGGCAGTAGTAGAACTGCTTACCTTTTTGGTCATAACTTGCTTACTTTTCTAGATATCGACTTGATTTCTATAGCGTTGGATTTATAACCGTATTGGCTTTAATTTAAATATTGTTTTTGCAGATAGTGCGACAAATATATTTTTCGCCAAAAAAAAACCATGGACTACCTACCCCCTTTGCTTTTTTTGAAAAAATTATAAAAAAGTTTTCTTGCTCTATCCTCCAGAAAAAAAATTCTAATTAAGGCCAATACGGTTAGCTATCAAACGCAAAAGAAATCAAGTCGAAATATTGAAAACTTAGCAAGTTATGACCAAAAACGTAACCAGCTCTACTAAAAAGTGGCCGGAAAGAGGCAGTAGTAGAACTGCTTACCTTTTTGGTCATAACTTGCTTACTTTTCTAGATATCGACTTGATTTCTATAGCGTTCGATTTATAACCGTATTGGCTTTAATTTAAATATTGTTTTTGCAGATAGTGCGACAAATATATTTTTCGCCAAAAAAAACCATGGACTACCCCCTTTGCTTTTTTTGAAAAAATTATAAAAAAATTTTCGTGCACTATCCGCCAGAAAAAAATTTCTAATTAAGGCCAATACGGTTAGCTATCAAACGCAAAAGAAATCAAGTCGAAATATTGAAGACTTAGCAAGTTATGACCAAAAACGTAACCAGGTCTACTAAAAAGTGGCCGGAAAGAGGCAGTAGTAGAACTGCTTACCTTTTTGGTCATAACTTGCTTACTTTTCTAGATATCGACTTGATTTCTATAGCGTTGGATTTATAACCGTATTGGCTTTAATTTAAATATTGTTTTTGCAGATAGTGCGACAAATATATTTTTCGCCAAAAAAAAAACCATGGACTACCCCCTTTGCTTTTTTTGAACAAATTATAAAAAAGTTTTCTTGCACTATCCTCCAGAAAAAAATTTCTAATTAAGGCCAATACGGTTAGCTATCAAACGCAAAAGAAATCAAGTCGAAATATTGAAAACTTAGCAAGTTATGACCAAAAACGTAACCAGCTCTACTAAAAAGTGGCCGGAAAGAGGCAGTAGTAGAACTGCTTACCTTTTTGGTCATAACTTGTTTACTTTTCTAGATATCGACTTGATTTCTATAGCGTTGGATTTATAACCGTATTGGCTTTAATTTAAATATTGTTTTTGCAGATAGTGCGACAAATATATTTTTCGCCAAAAAAAAAACCATGGACTACCCCCTTTGCTTTTTTTGAACAAATTATAAAAAAGTTTTCTTGCACTATCCTCCAGAAAAAAATTTCTAATTAAGGCCAATACGGTTAGCTATCAAACGCAAAAGAAATCAAGTCGAAATATTGAAAACTTAGCAAGTTATGACCAAAAACGTAACCAGCTCTACTAAAAAGTGGCCGGAAAGAGGCAGTAGTAGAACTGCTTACCTTTTTGGTCATAACTTGCTTACTTTTCTAGATATCGACTTGATTTCTATAGCGTTGGATTTATAACCGTATTGGCTTTAATTTAAATATTGTTTTTGCAGATAGTGCGACAAATATATTTTTCGCCAAAAAAAAACCATGGACTACCCCCTTTGCTTTTTTTGAAAAAATTATAAAAAAATTTTCTTGCACTATCCGCCAGAAAAAAATTTCTAATTAAAGCCAATACGGTTAGCTATCAAACGCAAAAGAAATCAAGTCGAAATATTGAAAATTTAGCAAGTTATGACCAAAAACGTAACCAGCTCTACTAAAAAGTGGCCGGAAAGAGGCAGTAGTAGAACTGCTTACCTTTTTGGTCATAACTTGCTTACTTTACTAGATATCGACTTGATTTCTACAGCGTTCGATTTATAACCGTATTGGCTTTAATTTAAATATTGTTTTTGCAGATAGTGCGACAAATATATTTTTCGCCAAAAAAAACCATGGACTACCCCCTTTGCTTTTTTTGAAAAAATTATAAAAAAATTTTCGTGCACTATCCGCCAGAAAAAAATTTCTAATTAAGGCCAATACGGTTAGCTATCAAACGCAAAAGAAATCAAGTCGAAATATTGAAGACTTAGCAAGTTATGACCAAAAACGTAACCAGGTCTACTAAAAAGTGGCCGGAAAGAGGCAGTAGTAGAACTGCTTACCTTTTTGGTCATAACTTGCTTACTTTTCTAGATATCGACTTGATTTCTATAGCGTTGGATTTATAACCGTATTGGCTTTAATTTAAATATTGTTTTTGCAGATAGTGCGACAAATATATTTTTCGCCAAAAAAAAAACCATGGACTACCCCCTTTGCTTTTTTTGAACAAATTATAAAAAAGTTTTCTTGCACTATCCTCCAGAAAAAAATTTCTAATTAAGGCCAATACGGTTAGCTATCAAACGCAAAAGAAATCAAGTCGAAATATTGAAAACTTAGCAAGTTATGACCAAAAACGTAACCAGCTCTACTAAAAAGTGGCCGGAAAGAGGCAGTAGTAGAACTGCTTACCTTTTTGGTCATAACTTGTTTACTTTTCTAGATATCGACTTGATTTCTATAGCGTTGGATTTATAACCGTATTGGCTTTAATTTAAATATTGTTTTTGCAGATAGTGCGACAAATATATTTTTCGCCAAAAAAAAAACCATGGACTACCCCCTTTGCTTTTTTTGAACAAATTATAAAAAAGTTTTCTTGCACTATCCTCCAGAAAAAAATTTCTAATTAAGGCCAATACGGTTAGCTATCAAACGCAAAAGAAATCAAGTCGAAATATTGAAAACTTAGCAAGTTATGACCAAAAACGTAACCAGCTCTACTAAAAAGTGGCCGGAAAGAGGCAGTAGTAGAACTGCTTACCTTTTTGGTCATAACTTGCTTACTTTTCTAGATATCGACTTGATTTCTATAGCGTTGGATTTATAACCGTATTGGCTTTAATTTAAATATTGTTTTTGCAGATAGTGCGACAAATATATTTTTCGCCAAAAAAAAACCATGGACTAC
Source organism: Thelaira solivaga (assembly GCA_947397855.1). Lineage (NCBI taxonomy): Eukaryota > Metazoa > Arthropoda > Insecta > Diptera > Tachinidae > Thelaira > Thelaira solivaga. The sequence continues at coordinate 20,845,241 of OX377613.1, forward strand.
CCCCTTTGCTTTTTTTGAAAAAATTATAAAAAAATTTTCTTGCACTATCCGCCAGAAAAAAATTTCTAATTAAGGCCAATACGGTTAGCTATCAAACGCAAAAGAAATCAAGTCGAAATATTGAAAACTTAGCAAGTTATGACCAAAAACGTAACCAGCTCTACTAAAAAGTGGCCGGAAAGAGGCAGTAGTAGAACTGCTTACCTTTTTGGTCATAACTTGCTTACTTTTCTAGATATCGACTTGATTTCTATAGCGTTGGATTTATAACCGTATTGGCTTTAATTTAAATATTGTTTTTGCAGATAGTGCGACAAATATATTTTTCGCCAAAAAAAAACCATGGACTACCCCCTTTGCTTTTTTTGAAAAAATTATAAAAAAATTTTCTTGCACTATCCTCCAGAAAATAATTTCAAATTAAGGCCAATACGGTTAGCTATCAAACGCAAAAGAAATCAAGTCGAAATATTGAAAACTTAGCAAGTTATGACCAAAAACGTAACCAGCTCTACTAAAAAGTGGCCGGAAAGAGGCAGTAGTAGAACTGCTTACCTTTTTGGTCATAACTTGCTTACTTTTCTAGATATCGACTTGATTTCTATAGCGTTGGATTTATAACCGTATTGGCTTTAATTTAAATATTGTTTTTGCAGATAGTGCGACAAATATATTTTTCGCCAAAAAAAAACCATGGACTACCCCCTTTGCTTTTTTTGAAAAAATTATAAAAAAATTTTCTTGCACTATCCTCCAGAAAAAAATTTCTAATTAAGGCCAATACGGTTAGCTATCAAACGCAAAAGAAATCCAGTCGAAATATTGAAAACTTAGCAAGTTATGACCAAAAACGTAACCAGCTCTACTAAAAAGTGGGCGGAAAGAGGCAGTAGTAGAACTGCTTACCTTTTTGGTCATAACTTGCTTACTTTTCTAGATATCGACTTGATTTCTATAGCGTTGGATTTATAACCGTATTGGCTTTAATTTAAATATTGTTTTTGCAGATAGTGCGACAAATATATTTTTCGCCAAAAAAAAACCATGGACTACCCCCTTTGCTTTTTTTGAAAAAATTATAAAAAATTTTCGTGCACTATCCGCCAGAAAATAATTTCAAATTAAGGCCAATACGGTTAGCTATCAAACGCAAAAGAAATCAAGTCGAAATATTGAAAACTTAGCAAGTTATGACCAAAAACGTAACCAGCTCTACTAAAAAGTGGCCGGAAAGAGGCAGTAGTAGAACTGCTTACCTTTTTGGTCATAACTTGCTTACTTTTCTAGATATCGACTTGATTTCTATAGCGTTGGATTTATAACCGTATTGGCTTTAATTTAAATATTGTTTTTGCAGATAGTGCGACAAATATATTTTTCGCCAAAAAAAAACCATGGACTACCCCCCCTTTGCTTTTTTTGAAAAAATTATAAAAAAATTTTCTTGCACTATCCTCCAGAAAAAAATTTCTAATTAAGGCCAATATGGTTAGCTATCAAACGCAAAAGAAATCAAGTCGAAATATTGAAAACTTAGCAAGTTATGACCAAAAACGTAACCAGCTCTACTAAAAAGTGGCCGGAAAGAGGCAGTAGTAGAACTGCTTACCTTTTTGGTCATAACTTGTTTACTTTTCTAGATATCGACTTGATTTCTATAGCGTTGGATTTATAACCGTATTGGCTTTAATATAAATATTGTTTTTGCAGATAGTGCGACAAATATATTTTTCGCCAAAAAAAAACCATGGACTACCCCCTTTGCTTTTTTTGAAAAAATTATAAAAAAATTTTCTTGCACTATCCTCCAGAAAATAATTTCAAATTAAGGCCAATACGGTTAGCTATCAAACGCAAAAGAAATCAAGTCGAAATATTGAAAACTTAGCAAGTTATGACCAAAAACGTAACCAGCTCTACTAAAAAGTGGCCGGAAAGAGGCAGTAGTAGAACTGCTTACCTTTTTGGTCATAACTTGCTTACTTTTCTAGATATCGACTTGATTTCTATAGCGTTGGATTTATAACCGTATTGGCTTTAATTTAAATATTGTTTTTGCAGATAGTGCGACAAATATATTTTTCGCCAAAAAAAAACCATGGACTACCCCCCCTTTGCTTTTTTTGAAAAAATTATAAAAAAATTTTCTTGCACTATCCTCCAGAAAAAAATTTCTAATTAAGGCCAATATGGTTAGCTATCAAACGCAAAAGAAATCAAGTCGAAATATTGAAAACTTAGCAAGTTATGACCAAAAACGTAACCAGCTCTACTAAAAAGTGGCCGGAAAGAGGCAGTAGTAGAACTGCTTACCTTTTTGGTCATAACTTGTTTACTTTTCTAGATATCGACTTGATTTCTATAGCGTTGGATTTATAACCGTATTGGCTTTAATTTAAATATTGTTTTTGCAGATAGTGCGACAAATATATTTTTCGCCAAAAAAAAACCATGGACTACCCCCCCTTTGCTTTTTTTGAAAAAATTATAAAAAAATTTTCTTGCACTATCCTCCAGAAAATAATTTCAAATTAAGGCCAATACGGTTAGCTATCAAACGCAAAAGAAATCAAGTCGAAATATTGACAACTTAGCAAGTTATGACCAAAAACGTAACCAGCTCTACTAAAAAGTGGCCGGGAAGAGGCAGTAGTAGAACTGCTTACCTTTTTGGTCATAACTTGCTTACTTTTCTAGATATCGACTTGATTTCTATAGCGTTGGATTTATAACCGTATTGGCTTTAATTTAAATATTGATTTTGCAGATAGTGCGACAAATATATTTTTCGCCAAAAAAAAACCATGGACTACCCCCTTTGCTTTTTTTGAAAAAATTATAAAAAAATTTTCTTGCACTATCCTCCAGAAAATAATTTCAAATTAAGGCCAATACGGTTAGCTATCAAACGCAAAAGAAATCAAGTCGAAATATTGAAAACTTAGCAAGTTATGACCAAAAACGTAACCAGCTCTACTAAAAAGTGGCCGGAAAGAGGCAGTAGTAGAACTGCTTACCTTTTTGGTCATAACTTGCTTACTTTTCTAGATATCGACTTGATTTCTATAGCGTTGGATTTATAACCGTATTGGCTTTAATTTAAATATTGTTTTTGCAGATAGTGCGACAAATATATTTTTCGCCAAAAAAAAACCATGGACTACCCCCCCTTTGCTTTTTTTGAAAAAATTATAAAAAAATTTTCTTGCACTATCCTCCAGAAAAAAATTTCTAATTAAGGCCAATATGGTTAGCTATCAAACGCAAAAGAAATCAAGTCGAAATATTGAAAACTTAGCAAGTTATGACCAAAAACGTAACCAGCTCTACTAAAAAGTGGCCGGAAAGAGGCAGTAGTAGAACTGCTTACCTTTTTGGTCATAACTTGTTTACTTTTCTAGATATCGACTTGATTTCTATAGCGTTGGATTTATAACCGTATTGGCTTTAATTTAAATATTGATTTTGCAGATAGTGCGACAAATATATTTTTCGCCAAAAAAAAACCATGGACTACCCCCTTTGCTTTTTTTGAAAAAATTATAAAAAAATTTTCTTGCACTATCCGCCAGAAAAAAATTTCTAATTAAGGCCAATACGGTTAGCTATCAAACGCAAAAGAAATCAAGTCGAAATATTGAAAACTTAGCAAGTTATGACCAAAAACGTAACCAGCTCTACTAAAAAGTGGCCGGAAAGAGGCAGTAGTAGAACTGCTTACCTTTTTGGTCATAACTTGCTTACTTTTCTAGATATCGACTTGATTTCTATAGCGTTGGATTTATAACCGTATTGGCTTTAATTTAAATATTGTTTTTGCAGATAGTGCGACAAATATATTTTTCGCCAAAAAAAAACCATGGACTACCCCCCCTTTGCTTTTTTTGAAAAAATTATAAAAAAATTTTCTTGCACTATCCTCCAGAAAAAAATTTCTAATTAAGGCCAATATGGTTAGCTATCAAACGCAAAAGAAATCAAGTCGAAATATTGAAAACTTAGCAAGTTATGACCAAAAACGTAACCAGCTCTACTAAAAAGTGGCCGGAAAGAGGCAGTAGTAGAACTGCTTACCTTTTTGGTCATAACTTGTTTACTTTTCTAGATATCGACTTGATTTCTATAGCGTTGGATTTATAACCGTATTGGCTTTAATATAAATATTGTTTTTGCAGATAGTGCGCCAAATATATTTTTCGCCAAAAAAAAACCATGGACTACCCCCTTTGCTTTTTTTGAAAAAATTATAAAAAAATTTTCTTGCACTATCCTCCAGAAAAAAATTTCTAATTAAGGCCAATACGGCTAGCTATCAAACGCAAAAGAAATCAAGTCGAAATATTGAAAACTTAGCAAGTTATGACCAAAAACGTAACCAGCTCTACTAAAAAGTGGCCGGAAAGAGGCAGTAGTAGAACTGCTTACCTTTTTGGTCATAACTTGCTTACTTTTCTAGATATCGACTTGATTTCTATAGCGTTGGATTTATAACCATATTGGCTTTAATTTAAATATTGTTTTTGCAGATAGTGCGACAAATATATTTTTCGCCAAAAAAAAACCATGGACTACCCCCCCTTTGCTTTTTTTGAAAAAATTATAAAAAAATTTTCTTGCACTATCCTCCAGAAAAAAATTTCTAATTAAGGCCAATATGGTTAGCTATCAAACGCAAAAGAAATCAAGTCGAAATATTGAAAACTTAGCAAGTTATGACCAAAAACGTAACCAGCTCTACTAAAAAGTGGCCGGAAAGAGGCAGTAGTAGAACTGCTTACCTTTTTGGTCATAACTTGTTTACTTTTCTAGATATCGACTTGATTTCTATAGCGTTGGATTTATAACCGTATTGGCTTTAATTTAAATATTGTTTTTGCAGATAGTGCGACAAATATATTTTTCGCCAAAAAAAAAAAAAACCATGGACTACCCCCTTTGCTTTTTTTGAAAAAATTATAAAAAAGTTTTCTTGCACTATCCTCCAGAAAAAAATTTCTAGCTAAAGCCAATACGGTTAGCTATCAAACGCAAAAGAAATCAAGTCGAAATATTGAAAACTTAGCAAGTTATGACCAAAAACGTAACCAGCTCTACTAAAAAGTGGCCGGAAAGAGGCAGTAGTAGAACTGCTTACCTTTTTGGTCATAACTTGTTTACTTTTCTAGATATCGACTTGATTTCTATAGCGTTGGATTTATAACCGTATTGGCTTTAATTTAAATATTGTTTTTGCAGATAGTGCGACAAATATATTTTTCGCCAAAAAAAAAAAAAAAACCATGGACTACCCCCTTTGCTTTTTTTGAAAAAATTATAAAAAAGTTTTCTTGCACTATCCTCCAGAAAATAATTTCAAATTAAGGCCAATACGGTTAGCTATCAAACGCAAAAGAAATCAAGTCGAAATATTGACAACTTAGCAAGTTATGACCAAAAACGTAACCAGCTCTACTAAAAAGTGGCCGGGAAGAGGCAGTAGTAGAACTGCTTACCTTTTTGGTCATAACTTGCTTACTTTTCTAGATATCGACTTGATTTCTATAGCGTTGGATTTATAACCGTATTGGCTTTAATTTAAATATTGATTTTGCAGATAGTGCGACAAATATATTTTTCGCCAAAAAAAAACCATGGACTACCCCCTTTGCTTTTTTTGAAAAAATTATAAAAAAATTTTCTTGCACTATCCGCCAGAAAAAAATTTCTAATTAAGGCCAATACGGTTAGCTATCAAACGCAAAAGAAATCAAGTCGAAATATTGAAAACTTAGCAAGTTATGACCAAAAACGTAACCAGCTCTACTAAAAAGTGGCCGGAAAGAGGCAGTAGTAGAACTGCTTACCTTTTTGGTCATAACTTGCTTACTTTTCTAGATATCGACTTGATTTCTATAGCGTTGGATTTATAACCGTATTGGCTTTAATTTAAATATTGTTTTTGCAGATAGTGCGACAAATATATTTTTCGCCAAAAAAAAACCATGGACTACCCCCCCTTTGCTTTTTTTTAAAAAATTATAAAAAAATTTTCTTGCACTATCCTCCAGAAAAAAATTTCTAATTAAGGCCAATATGGTTAGCTATCAAACGCAAAAGAAATCAAGTCGAAATATTGAAAACTTAGCAAGTTATGACCAAAAACGTAACCAGCTCTACTAAAAAGTGGCCGGAAAGAGGCAGTAGTAGAACTGCTTACCTTTTTGGTCATAACTTGTTTACTTTTCTAGATATCGACTTGATTTCTATAGCGTTGGATTTATAACCGTATTGGCTTTAATATAAATATTGTTTTTGCAGATAGTGCGACAAATATATTTTTCGCCAAAAAAAAAACCATGGACTACCCCCTTTGCTTTTTTTGAAAAAATTATAAAAAAATTTTCTTGCACTATCCTCCAGAAAAAAATTTCTAATTAAGGCCAATACGGCTAGCTATCAAACGCAAAAGAAATCAAGTCGAAATATTGAAAACTTAGCAAGTTATGACCAAAAACGTAACCAGCTCTACTAAAAAGTGGCCGGAAAGAGGCAGTAGTAGAACTGCTTACCTTTTTGGTCATAACTTGCTTACTTTTCTAGATATCGACTTGATTTCTATAGCGTTGGATTTATAACCATATTGGCTTTAATTTAAATATTGTTTTTGCAGATAGTGCGACAAATATATTTTTCGCCAAAAAAAAACCATGGACTACCCCCCCTTTGCTTTTTTTGAAAAAATTATAAAAAAATTTTCTTGCACTATCCTCCAGAAAAAAATTTCTAATTAAGGCCAATATGGTTAGCTATCAAACGCAAAAGAAATCAAGTCGAAATATTGAAAACTTAGCAAGTTATGACCAAAAACGTAACCAGCTCTACTAAAAAGTGGCCGGAAAGAGGCAGTAGTAGAACTGCTTACCTTTTTGGTCATAACTTGTTTACTTTTCTAGATATCGACTTGATTTCTATAGCGTTGGATTTATAACCGTATTGGCTTTAATTTAAATATTGTTTTTGCAGATAGTGCGACAAATATATTTTTCGCCAAAAAAAAAAAAAAAACCATGGACTACCCCCTTTGCTTTTTTTGAAAAAATTATAAAAAAGTTTTCTTGCACTATCCTCCAGAAAAAAATTTCTAGCTAAAGCCAATACGGTTAGCTATCAAACGCAAAAGAAATCAAGTCGAAATATTGAAAACTTAGCAAGTTATGACCAAAAACGTAACCAGCTCTACTAAAAAGTGGCCGGGAAGAGGCAGTAGTAGAACTGCTTACCTTTTTGGTCATAACTTGCTTACTTTTCTAGATATCGACTTGATTTCTATAGCGTTGGATTTATAACCGTATTGGCTTTAATTTAAATATTGATTTTGCAGATAGTGCGCCAAATATATTTTTCGCCAAAAAAAACCATGGACTACCCCCTTTGCTTTTTTTGAAAAAATTATAAAAACGTTTTCTTGCACTATCCTCCAGAAAAAAATTTCTAGCTAAGGCCAATACGGTTAGCTATCAAACGCAAAAGAAATCAAGTCGAAATATTGAAAACTTAGCAAGTTATGACCAAAAACGTAACCAGCTCTACTAAAAAGTGGCCGGGAAGAGGCAGTAGTAGAACTGCTTGCCTTTTTGGTCATAATTTGCTTACTTTTCTAGATATCGACTTGATTTCTATAGCGTTGGATTTATAACCGTATTGGCTTTAATTTAAATATTGATTTTGCAGATAGTGCGCCAAATATATTTTTCGCCAAAAAAAAACCATGGACTACCCCCTTTGCTTTTTTTGAAAAAATTATAAAAAAGTTTTCTTGCACTATCCTCCAGAAAAAAATTTCTAGCTAAGGCCAATACGGTTAGCTATCAAACGCAAAAGAAATCAAGTCGAAATATTGAAAACTTAGCAAGTTATGACCAAAAACGTAACCAGCTCTACTAAAAAGTGGCCGGGAAGAGGCAGTAGTAGAACTGCTTACCTTTTTGGTCATAACTTGCTTACTTTTCTAGATATCGACTTGATTTCTATAGCGTTGGAATTATAACCGTATTGGCCTTAATTTAAATATTGATTTTGCAAATAGTGCGACAAATATATTTTTCGCCAAAAAAAAAAACCATGGACTACCCCCTTTGCTTTTTTTGAAAAAATTATAAAAAAGTTTTCTCGCACTATCCTCCAGAAAAAAATTTTTTATTAAGACCAATACGGTTAGCTATCAAACGCAAAAGAAATCAAGTCGAAATATTGAAAACTTAGCAAGTTATGACCAAAAACGTAACCAGCTCTACTAAAAAGTGGCCGGAAAGAGGCAGTAGTAGAACTGCTTACCTTTTTGGTCATAACTTGTTTACTTTTCTAGATATCGACTTGATTTCTATAGCGTTGGATTTATAACCGTATTGGCTTTAATTTAAATATTGTTTTTGCAGATAGTGCGACAAATATATTTTTCGCCAAAAAAAAAAAAACCATGGACTACCCCCTTTGCTTTTTTTGAAAAAATTATAAAAAAGTTTTCTTGCACTATCCTCCAGAAAAAAATTTCTAGCTAAAGCCAATACGGTTAGCTATCAAACGCAAAAGAAATCAAGTCGAAATATTGAAAACTTAGCAAGTTATGACCAAAAACGTAACCAGCTCTACTAAAAAGTGGCCGGAAAGAGGCAGTAGTAGAACTGCTTACCTTTTTGGTCATAACTTGTTTACTTTTCTAGATATCGACTTGATTTCTATAGCGTTGGATTTATAACCGTATTGGCTTTAATTTAAATATTGTTTTTGCAGATAGTGCGACAAATATATTTTTCGCCAAAAAAAAAAAAAAAACCATGGACTACCCCCTTTGCTTTTTTTGAAAAAATTATAAAAAAGTTTTCTTGCACTATCCTCCAGAAAATAATTTCAAATTAAGGCCAATACGGTTAGCTATCAAACGCAAAAGAAATCAAGTCGAAATATTGACAACTTAGCAAGTTATGACCAAAAACGTAACCAGCTCTACTAAAAAGTGGCCGGGAAGAGGCAGTAGTAGAACTGCTTACCTTTTTGGTCATAACTTGCTTACTTTTCTAGATATCGACTTGATTTCTATAGCGTTGGATTTATAACCGTATTGGCTTTAATTTAAATATTGATTTTGCAGATAGTGCGACAAATATATTTTTCGCCAAAAAAAAACCATGGACTACCCCCTTTGCTTTTTTTGAAAAAATTATAAAAAAATTTTCTTGCACTATCCGCCAGAAAAAAATTTCAACTTAAGGCCAATACGGTTAGCTATCAAACGCAAAAGAAATCAAGTCGAAATATTGAAAACTTAGCAAGTTATGACCAAAAACGTAACCAGCTCTACTAAAAAGTGGCCGGAAAGAGGCAGTAGTAGAACTGCTTACCTTTTTGGTCATAACTTGCTTACTTTTCTAGATATCGACTTGATTTCTATAGCGTTGGATTTATAACCGTATTGGCTTTAATTTAAATATTGTTTTTGCAGATAGTGCGACAAATATATTTTTCGCCAAAAAAAAACCATGGACTACCCCCCCTTTGCTTTTTTTTAAAAAATTATAAAAAAATTTTCTTGCACTATCCTCCAGAAAAAAATTTCTAATTAAGGCCAATATGGTTAGCTATCAAACGCAAAAGAAATCAAGTCGAAATATTGAAAACTTAGCAAGTTATGACCAAAAACGTAACCAGCTCTACTAAAAAGTGGCCGGAAAGAGGCAGTAGTAGAACTGCTTGCCTTTTTGGTCATAATTTGCTTACTTTTCTAGATATCGACTTGATTTCTATAGCGTTGGATTTATAACCGTATTGGCTTTAATTTAAATATTGATTTTGCAGATAGTGCGCCAAATATATTTTTCGCCAAAAAAAAACCATGGACTACCCCCTTTGCTTTTTTTGAAAAAATTATAAAAAAGTTTTCTTGCACTATCCTCCAGAAAAAAATTTCTAGCTAAGGCCAATACGGTTAGCTATCAAACGCAAAAGAAATCAAGTCGAAATATTGAAAACTTAGCAAGTTATGACCAAAAACGTAACCAGCTCTACTAAAAAGTGGCCGGGAAGAGGCAGTAGTAGAACTGCTTACCTTTTTGGTCATAACTTGCTTACTTTTCTAGATATCGACTTGATTTCTATAGCGTTGGAATTATAACCGTATTGGCCTTAATTTAAATATTGATTTTGCAGATAGTGCGACAAATATATTTTTCGCCAAAAAAAAAACCATGGACTACCCCCTTTGCTTTTTTTGAAAAAATTATAAAAAAGTTTTCTCGCACTATCCTCCAGAAAAAAATTTTTTATTAAGACCAATACGGTTAGCTATCAAACGCAAAAGAAATCAAGTCGAAATATTGAAAACTTAGCAAGTTATGACCAAAAATGTAACCAGCTCTACTAAAAAGTGGCCGGGAAGAGGCAGTAGTAGAACTGCTTACCTTTTTGGTCATAACTTGCTTACTTTTCTAGATATCGACTTGATTTCTATAGCGTTGGATTTATAACCGTATTGGCTTTAATTTAAATATTGTTTTTGCAGATTGTGCGATAAATATATTTTTCGCCAAAAAAAAACCATGGACTACCCCCTTTGCTTTTTTTGAAAAAATTATAAAAAAATTTTCTTGCACTATCCTCCAGAATATAATTTCAAATTAAGGCCAATACGGTTAGCTATCAAACGCAAAAGAAATCAAGTCGAAATATTGAAAACTTAGCAAGTTATGACCAAAAACGTAACCAGCTCTACTAAAAAGTGGCCGGGAAGAGGCAGTAGTAGAACTGCTTACCTTTTTGGTCATAACTTGCTTACTTTTCTAGATATGGACTTGATTTCTATAGCGTTGGATTTATAACCGTATTGGCTTTAATTTAAATATTGATTTTGCAGATAGTGCGCCAAATATATTTTTCGCCAAAAAAAAACCATGGACTACCCCCTTTGCTTTTTTTGAAAAAATTATAAAAAAGTTTTCTTGCACTATCCTCCAGAAAAAAATTTTTTATTAAGACCAATACGGTTAGCTATCAAACGCAAAAGAAATCAAGTCGAAATATTGAAAACTTAGCAAGTTATGACCAAAAATGTAACCAGCTCTACTTAAAAGTGGGCGGAAAGAGGCAGTAGTAGAACTGCTTACCTTTTTGGTCATAACTTGCTTACTTTTCTAGATATCGACTTGATTTCTATAGCGTTGGATTTATAACCGTATTGGCTTTAATTTAAATATTGTTTTTGCAGATTGTGCGATAAATATATTTTTCGCCAAAAAAAAACCATGGACTACCCCCTTTGCTTTTTTTGAAAAAATTATAAAAAAGTTTTCTCGCACTATCCTCCAGAAAAAAATTTTTTATTAAGACCAATACGGTTAGCTATCAAACGCAAAAGAAATCAAGTCGAAATATTGAAAACTTAGCAAGTTATGACCAAAAACGTAACCAGCTCTACTAAAAAGTGGCCGGGAAGAGGCAGTAGTAGAACTGCTTACCTTTTTGGTCATAACTTGCTTACTTTTCTAGATATCGACTTGATTTCTATAGCGTTGGATTTATAACCGTATTGGCTTTAATTTAAATATTGATTTTGCAGATAGTGCGCCAAATATATTTTTCGCCAAAAAAAAAACCATGGACTACCCCCTTTGCTTTTTTTGAAAAAATTATAAAAAAGTTTTCTTGCACTATCCTCCAGAAAAAAATTTCTATCTAAGGCCAATACGGTTAGCTATCAAACGCAAAAGAATCAAGTCGAAATATTGAAAACTTAGCAAGTTATGACCAAAAACGTAACCAGCTCTACTAAAAAGTGGCCGGAAAGAGGCAGTAGTAGAACTGCTTACCTTTTTGGTCATAACTTGCTTACTTTTCTAGATATCGACTTGATTTCTATAGCGTTGGATTTATAACCGTATTGGCTTTAATTTAAATATTGTTTTTGCAGATAGTGCGACAAATATATTTTTCGCCAAAAAAAAAAAACCATGGACTACCCCCTTTGCTTTTTTTTAAAAAATTATAAAAAAGTTTTCTTGCACTATCCTCCAGAAAAAAATTTCTAATTAAGGCCAATACGGTTAGCTATCAAACGCAAAAGAAATCAAGTCGAAATATTGAAAACTTAGCAAGTTATGACCAAAAACGTAACCAGCTCTACTAAAAAGTGGCCGGGAAGAGGCAGTAGTAGAACTGCTTACCTTTTTGGTCATAACTTGCTTACTTTTCTAGATATGGACTTGATTTCTATAGCGTTGGATTTATAACCGTATTGGCTTTAATTTAAATATTGATTTTGCAGATAGTGCGCCAAATATATTTTTCGCCAAAAAAAAACCATGGACTACCCCCTTTGCTTTTTTTGAAAAAATTATAAAAAAGTTTTCTTGCACTATCCTCCAGAAAAAATTTCAAATTAAGGCCAATACGGTTAGCTATCAAACGCAAAAGAAATCAAGTCGAAATATTGAAAACTTAGCAAGTTATGACCAAAAACGTAACCAGCTCTACTAAAAAGTGGCCGGAAAGAGGCAGTAGTAGAACTGCTTACCTTTTTGGTCATAACTTGCTTACTTTTCTAGATATCGACTTGATTTCTATAGCGTTGGAATTATAACCGTATTGGTTTTAATTTAAATATTGTTTTTGCAGATAGTGCGATAAATATATTTTTCGCCAAAAAAAAACCATGGACTACCGCCTTTGCTTTTTTTGAAAAAATTATAAAAAAATTTTCTTGCACTATCCTCCACAAAATAATTTCAAATTAAGGCCAATACGGTTAGCTATCAAACGCAAAAGAAATCAAGTCGAAATATTGAAAACTTAGCAAGTTATGACCAAAAACGTAACCAGCTCTACTAAAAAGTGGCCGGGAAGAGGCAGTAGTAGAACTGCTTACCTTTTTGGTCATAACTTGCTTACTTTTCTAGATATCGACTTGATTTCTATAGCGTTGGAATTATAACCGTATTGGCCTTAATTTAAATATTGATTTTGCAGATAGTGCGACAAATATATTTTTCGCCAAAAAAAAAACCATGAACTACCCCCTTTGCTTTTTTTGAAAAAATTATAAAAAAACTTTCTTGCACTATCCTCCAGAAAAAAATTTCTAATTAAGGCCAATACGGTTAGCTATCAAACGCAAAAGAAATCAAGTCGAAATATTGAAAACTTAGCAAGTTATGACCAAAAACGTAACCAGCTCTACTAAAAAGTGGCCGGGAAGAGGCAGTAGTAGAACTGCTTACCTTTTTGGTCATAACTTGCTTACTTTTCTAGATATCGACTTGATTTCTATAGCGTTAGATTTATAACCGTATTGGCTTTAATTTAAATATTGTTTTTGCAGATAGTGCGACAGATATATTTTTCGCCAAAAAAAACCATGGACTACCCCCTTTGCTTTTTTTAAAAAAATTATAAAAAAGTTTTCTTGCACTATCTTCCAGAAAAAAATTTCAACTTAAGGCCAATACGGTTAGCTATCAAACGCAAAAGAAATCAAGTCGAAATATTGAAAACTTAGCAAGTTATGACCAAAAACGTAACCAGCTCTACTAAAAAGTGGCCGGGAAGAGGCAGTAGTAGAACTGCTTCCCTTTTTGGTCATAACTTGCTTACTTTTCTAGATATCGACTTGATTTCTATAGCGTTGGATTTATAACCGTATTGGCTTTAATTTAAATATTGATTTTGCAGATAGTGCGCCAAATATATTTTTCGCCAAAAAAAAACCATGGACTACCCCCTTTGCTTTTTTTGAAAAAATTATAAAAAAGTTTTCTTGCACTATCCTGCAGAAAAAAATTTCTTATTAAGGCCAATACGGTTAGCTATCAAACGCAAAAGAAATCAAGTCGAAATATTGAAAACTTAGCAAGTTATGACCAAAAACGTAACCAGCTCTACTAAAAAGTGGCCGGGAAGAGGCAGTAGTAGAACTGCTTACCTTTTTGGTCATAACTTGCTTACTTTTCTAGATATCGACTTGATTTCTATAGCGTTGGATTTATAACCGTACTTTCTTTAATTTAAATATTGTTTTTGCAGATAGTGCGACAAATATATTTTTCGCCAAAAAAAAAAAAAACCATGGACTACCCCCTTTGCTTTTTTTGAAAAAATTATAAAAAAGTTTTCTTGCACTATCCTCCAGAAAAAAATTTCTAATTAAGGCCAATACGGTTAGCTATCAAACGCAAAAGAAATCAAGTCGAAATATTGAAAACTTAGCAAGTTATGACCAAAAACGTAACCAGCTCTACTAAAAAGTGGCCGGGAAGAGGCAGTAGTAGAACTGCTTCCCTTTTTGGTCATAACTTGCTTCCTTTTCTAGATATCGACTTGATTTCTATAGCGTTGGATTTATAACCGTATTGGCTTTAATTTAAATATTGATTTTGCAGATAGTGCGCCAAATATATTTTTCGCCAAAAAAAAACCATGGACTACCCCCTTTGCTTTTTTTGAAAAAATTATAAAAAAGTTTTCTTGCACTATCCTCCAGAAAAAAATTTCCTATTAAGGCCAATACGGTTAGCTATCAAACGCAAAAGAAATCAAGTCGAAATATTGAAAACTTAGCAAGTTATGACCAAAAACGTAACCAGCTCTACTAAAAAGTGGCCGGGAAGAGGCAGTAGTAGAACTGCTTACCTTTTTGGTCATAACTTGCTTACTTTTCTAGATATCGACTTGATTTCTATAGCGTTGGATTTATAACCGTACTTTCTTTAATTTAAATATTGTTTTTGCAGATAGTGCGACAAATATATTTTTCGCCAAAAAAAAAAAAACCATGGACTACCCCCTATGCTTTTTTTGAAAAAATTATAAAAAAGTTTTCTTGCACTATCCTCCAGAAAAAAATTTCTAATTAAGGCCAATACGGTTAGCTATCAAACGCAAAAGAAATCAAGTCGAAATATTGAAAACTTAGCAAGTTATGACCAAAAACGTAACCAGCTCTACTAAAAAGTGGCCGGGAAGAGGCAGTAGTAGAACTGCTTCCCTTTTTGGTCATAACTTGCTTACTTTTCTAGATATCGACTTGATTTCTATATCGTTGGATTTATAACCGTATTGGCTTTAATTTAAATATTGATTTTGCAGATAGTGCGCCAAATATATTTTTCGCCAAAAAAAAACCATGGACTACCCCCTTTGCTTTTTTTGAAAAAATTATAAAAAAGTTTTCTTGCACTATCCTCCAGAAAAAAATTTCCTATTAAGGCCAATACGGTTAGCTATCAAACGCAAAAGAAATCAAGTCGAAATATTGAAAACTTAGCAAGTTATGACCAAAAACGTAACCAGCTCTACTAAAAAGTGGCCGGGAAGAGGCAGTAGTAGAACTGCTTACCTTTTTGGTCATAACTTGCTTACTTTTCTAGATATCGACTTGATTTCTATAGCGTTGGATTTATAACCGTACTTTCTTTAATTTAAATATTGTTTTTGCAGATAGTGCGACAAATATATTTTTCGCCAAAAAAAAAAAAAAAACCATGGACTACCCCCTTTGCTTTTTTTGAAAAAATTATAAAAAAGTTTTCTTGCACTATCCTCCAGAAAAAAATTTCCTATTAAGGCCAATACGGTTAGCGATCAAACGCAAAAGAAATCAAGTCGAAATATTGAAAACTTAGCAAGTTATGACCAAAAACGTAACCAGCTCTACTAAAAAGTGGCCGGGAAGAGGCAGTAGTAGAACTGCTTACCTTTTTGGTCATAACTTGCTTACTTTTCTAGATATCGACTTGATTTCTATAGCGTTGGATTTATAACCGTATTGGCCTTAATTTAAATATTGTTTTTGCAGATAGTGCGACAGATATATTTTTCGCAAAAAAAAAACCATGGACTACCCCCTTTGCTTTTTTTGAAAAAATTATAAAAAAGTTTTCTTGCACTATCCTCCAGAAAAAAATTTCCTATTAAGGCCAATACGGTTAGCTATCAAACGCAAAAGAAATCAAGTCGAAATATTGAAAACTTAGCAAGTTATGACCAAAAACGTAACCAGCTCTACTAAAAAGTGGCCGGAAAGAGGCAGTAGTAGAACTGCTTACCTTTTTGGTCATAACTTGCTTACTTTTCTAGATATCGACTTGATTTCTATAGCGTTGGATTTATAACCGTATTGGCCTTAATTTAAATATTGTTTTTGCAGATAGTGCGACAGATATATTTTTCGCAAAAAAAAAACCATGGACTACCCCCTTTGCTTTTTTTAAAAAAATTATAAAAAAGTTTTCTTGCACTATTCTCCAGAAAAAAATTTCAAATTAAGGCCAATACGGTTAGCTATCAAACGCAAAAGAAATCAAGTCGAAATATTGAAAACTTAGCAAGTTATGACCAAAAACGTAACCAGCTCTACTAAAAAGTGGCCGGAAAGAGGCAGTAGTAGAACTGCTTACCTTTTTGGTCATAACTTGCTTACTTTTCTAGATATCGACTTGATTTCTATAGCGTTGGATTTATAACCGTATTGGCCTTAATTTAAATATTGTTTTTGCAGATAGTGCGACAGATATATTTTTCGCAAAAAAAAAACCATGGACTACCCCCTTTGCTTTTTTTGAAAAAATTATAAAAAAATAAATCAAGTCAAAATATTGAAAACTTAGCAAGTTATGACCAAAAACGTAACCAGCTATACTAAAAAGTGGCCGGAAAGAGGCAGTAGTAGAACTGCTTACCTTTTTGGTCATAACTTGCTTACTTTTCTAGATATCGACTTGATTTCTATAGCGTTGGATTTATAACCGTATTGGCCTTAATTTAAATATTGTTTTTGCAGATAGTGCGACAGATATATTTTTCGCCAAAAAAAACCATGGACTACCCCCTTTGCTTTTTTTAAAAAAATTATAAAAAAGTTTTCTTGCACTATCCTCCAGAAAAAAATTTCAACTTAAGGCCAATACGGTTAGCTATCAAACGCAAAAGAAATCAAGTCGAAATATTGAAAACTTAGCAAGTTATGACCAAAAACGTAACCAGCTCTACTAAAAAGTGGCCGGAAAGAGGCAGTAGTAGAACTGCTTACCTTTTTGGTCACAACTTGCTTACTTTTCTAGATATCGACTTGATTTCTATAGCGTTGGAATTATAACCGTATTGGCTTTAATTTAAATATTGTTTTTTGCAGATAGTGCGACAGATATATTTTACGCCAAAAAAAAAAAAAACCATGGACTACCCCCTTTGCTTTTTTTGAAAAAATTATAAAAAAGTTTTCTTGCACTATCCTCCAGAAAAAAATTTCTAATTAAGGCCAATACGGTTAGCTATCAAACGCAAAAGAAATCAAGTCGAAATATTGAAAACTTAGCAAGCTATGACCAAAAACGTAACCAGCTCTACTAAAAAGTGGCCGGGAAGAGGCAGTAGTAGAACTGCTTCCCTTTTTGGTCATAACTTGCTTACTTTTCTAGATATCGACTTGATTTCTATAGCGTTGGATTTATAACCGTATTGGCTTTAATTTAAATATTGATTTTGCAGATAGTGCGACAGATATATTTTTCGCCAAAAAAAAACCATGGACTACCCCCTTTGCTTTTTTTGAAAAAATTATAAAAAAGTTTTCTCGCACTATCCTCCAGAAAAAAATTTTTTATTAAGACCAATACGGTTAGCTATCAAACGCAAAAGAAATCAAGTCGAAATATTGAAAACTTAGCAAGTTATGACCAAAAACGTAACCAGCTCTACTAAAAAGTGGCCGGAAAGAGGCAGTAGTAGAACTGCTTACCTTTTTGGTCATAACTTGCTTACTTTTCTAGATATCGACTTGATTTCTATAGCGTTGGATTTATAACCGTATTGGCTTTAATTTAAATATTGATTTTGCAGATAGTGCGCCAAATATATTTTTCGCCAAAAAAAAAACCATGGACTACCCCCTTTGCTTTTTTTGAAAAAATTATAAAAAAGTTTTCTTGCACTATCCTCCAGAAAAAAATTTCTAGCTAAGGCCAATACGGTTAGCTATCAAACGCAAAAGAAATCAAGTCGAAATATTGAAAACTTAGCAAGTTATGACCAAAAACGTAACCAGCTCTACTAAAAAGTGGCCGGAAAGAGGCAGTAGTAGAACTGCTTACCTTTTTGGTCATAACTTGCTTACTTTTCTAGATATCGACTTGATTTCTATAGCGTTGGATTTATAACCGTATTGGCCTTAATTTAAATATTGTTTTTGCAGATAGTGCGACAGATATATTTTTCGCAAAAAAAAAACCATGGACTACCCCCTTTGCTTTTTTTAAAAAAATTATAAAAAAGTTTTCTTGCACTATCCTCCAGAAAAAAATTTCTAGCTAAGGCCAATACGGTTAGCTATCAAACGCAAAAGAAATCAAGTCGAAATATTGAAAACTTAGCAATTTATGACCAAAAACGTAACCAGCTCTACTAAAAAGTGGCCGGAAAGAGGCAGTAGTAGAACTGCTTACCTTTTTGGTCATAACTTGCTTACTTTTCTAGATATCGACTTGATTTCTATAGCGTTGGATTTATAACCGTATTGGCTTTAATTTAAATATTGATTTTGCAGATAGTGCGATAAATATATTTTTCGCCAAAAAAAAACCATGGACTACCCCCTTTGCTTTTTTTGAAAAAATTATAAAAAAATAAATCAAGTCAAAATATTGAAAACTTAGCAAGTTATGACCAAAAACGTAACCAGCTATACTAAAAAGTGGCCGGAAAGAGGCAGTAGTAGAACTGCTTACCTTTTTGGTCATAACTTGCTTACTTTTCTAGATATCGACTTGATTTCTATAGCGTTGGATTTATAACCGTATTGGCCTTAATTTAAATATTGTTTTTGCAGATAGTGCGACAGATATATTTTTCGCCAAAAAAAACCATGGACTACCCCCTTTGCTTTTTTTAAAAAAATTATAAAAAAGTTTTCTTGCACTATCCTCCAGAAAAAAATTTCAACTTAAGGCCAATACGGTTAGCTATCAAACGCAAAAGAAATCAAGTCGAAATATTGAAAACTTAGCAAGTTATGACCAAAAACGTAACCAGCTCTACTAAAAAGTGGCTGGAAAGAGGCAGTAGTAGAACTGCTTACCTTTTTGGTCATAACTTGCTTACTTTTCTAGATATCGACTTGATTTCTATAGCGTTGGATTTATAACCGTATTGGCTTTAATTTAGATATTGATTTTGCAGATAGTGCGCCAAATATATTTTTCGCCAAAAAAAAACCATGGACTACCCCCTTTGCTTTTTTTGAAAAAATTATAAAAAAGTTTTCTTGCACTATCCTCCAGAAAAAAATTTATAGCTAAGGCCAATACGGTTAGCTATCAAACGCAAAAGAAATCAAGTCGAAATATTGAAAACTTAGCAAGTTATGACCAAAAACGTAACCAGCTCTACTAAAAAGTGGCCGGAAAGAGGCAGTAGTAGAACTGCTTACCTTTTTGGTCATAACTTGCTTACTTTTTTAGATATCGACTTGATTTCTATAGCGTTGGATTTATAACCGTATTGGCCTTAATTTAAATATTGGTTTTGCAGATAGTGCGACAAATATATTTTTCGCCAAAAAAAAAACCATGGACTACCCCCTTTGCTTTTTTTGAAAAAATTATAAAAAAGTTTTCTTGCACTATCATCCAGAAAAAAATTTCTAGCTAAGGCCAATACGGTTAGCTATCAAACGCAAAAGAAATCAAGTCGAAATATTGAAAACTTATCAAGTTATGACCAAAAACGTAACCAGCTCTACTAAAAAGTGGCCGGAAAGAGGCAGTAGTAGAACTGCTTACCTTTTTGGTCATAACTTGCTTACTTTTCTAGATATCGACTTGATTTCTATAGCGTTGGATTTATAACCGTATTGGCTTTAATTTAAATATTGATTTTGCAGATAGTGCGCCAAATATATTTTTCGCCAAAAAAAAAACCATGGACTACCCCCTTTGCTTTTTTTGAAAAAATTATAAAAAAGTTTTCTTGCACTATCCTCCAGAAAAAAATTTCAAATTAAGGCCAATACGGTTAGCTATCAAACGCAAAAGAAATCAAGTCGAAATATTGAAAACTTAGCAAGTTATGACCAAAAACGTAACCAGCTCTACTAAAAAGTGGCCGGAAAGAGGCAGTAGTAGAACTGCTTACCTTTTTGGTCATAACTTGCTTACTTTTCTAGATATCGACTTGATTTCTATAGCGTTGGATTTATAACCGTATTGGCTTTAATTTAAATATTGTTTTTGCAGATAGTGCGACAAATATATTTTTCGCCAAAAAAAAACCATGGACTACCCCCTTTGCTTTTTTTGAAAAAATTATAAAAAAGTTTTCTTGCACTATCATCCAGAAAAAAATTTCTAGCTAAGGCCAATACGGTTAGCTATCAAACGCAAAAGAAATCAAGTCGAAATATTGAAAACTTATCAAGTTATGACCAAAAACGTAACCAGCTCTACTAAAAAGTGGCCGGAAAGAGGCAGTAGTAGAACTGCTTACCTTTTTGGTCATAACTTGCTTACTTTTCTAGATATCGACTTGATTTCTATAGCGTTGGATTTATAACCGTATTGGCTTTAATTTAAATATTGATTTTGCAGATAGTGCGACAAATATATTTTTCGCCAAAAAAAAAACCATGGACTACCCCCTTTGCTTTTTTTGAAAAAATTATAAAAAAGTTTTCTTGCACTATCCTCCAGAAAAAAATTTCAAATTAAGGCCAATACGGTTAGCTATCAAACGCAAAAGAAATCAAGTCGAAATATTGAAAACTTAGCAAGTTATGACCAAAAACGTAACCAGCTCTACTAAAAAGTGGCCGGAAAGAGGCAGTAGTAGAACTGCTTACCTTTTTGGTCATAACTTGCTTACTTTTCTAGATATCGACTTGATTTCTATAGCGTTGGATTTATAACCGTATTGGCTTTAATTTAAATATTGTTTTTGCAGATAGTGCGACAAATATATTTTTCGCCAAAAAAAACCATGGACTACCCCCTTTGCTTTTTTTGAAAAAATTATAAAAAAGTTTTCTTGCACTATCCTCCAGAAAAAAATTTCCAGCTAAGGCCAATACGATTAGCTATCAAACGCAAAAAAAATCAAGTCGAAATATTGAAAACTTAGCAAGTTATGACCAAAAACGTAACCAGCTCTACTAAAAAGTGGCCGGAAAGAGGCAGTAGTAGAACTGCTTACCTTTTTGGTCATAACTTGCTTACTTTTCTAGATATCGACTTGATTTCTATAGCGTTGGATTTATAACCGTATTGGCTTTAATTTAAATATTGTTTTTGCAGATAGTGCGACAAATATATTTTTCGCCAAAAAAAACCATGGACTACCCCCTTTGCTTTTTTTGAAAAAATTATAAAAAAGTTTTCTTGCACTATCATCCAGAAAAAAATTTCCAGCTAAGGCCAATACGATTAGCTATCAAACGCAAAAAAAATCAAGTCGAAATATTGAAAACTTAGCAAGTTATGACCAAAAACGTAACCAGCTCTACTAAAAAGTGGCCGGAAAGAGGCAGTAGTAGAACTGCTTACCTTTTTGGTCATAACTTGCTTACTTTTCTAGATATCGACTTGATTTCTATAGCGTTGGATTTATAACCGTATTGGCTTTAATTTAAATATTGATTTTGCAGATAGTGCGACAAATATATTTTTCGCCAAAAAAAACCATGGACTACCCCCTTTGCTTTTTTTGAAAAAATTATAAAAAAGTTTTCTTGCACTATCCTCCAGAAAAAAATTTCCAGCTAAGGCCAATACGATTAGCTATCAAACGCAAAAAAAATCAAGTCGAAATATTGAAAACTTAGCAAGTTATGACCAAAAACGTAACCAGCTCTACTAAAAAGTGGCCGGAAAGAGGCAGTAGTAGAACTGCTTACCTTTTTGGTCATAACTTGCTTACTTTTCTAGATATCGACTTGATTTCTATAGCGTTGGATTTATAACCGTATTGGCTTTAATTTAAATATTGTTTTTGCAGATAGTGCGACAAATATATTTTTCGCCAAAAAAAACCATGGACTACCCCCTTTGCTTTTTTTGAAAAAATTATAAAAAAGTTTTCTTGCACTATCCTCCAGAAAAAAATTTCCAGCTAAGGCCAATACGATTAGCTATCAAACGCAAAAAAAATCAAGTCGAAATATTGAAAACTTAGCAAGTTATGACCAAAAACGTAACCAGCTCTACTAAAAAGTGGCCGGAAAGAGGCAGTAGTAGAACTGCTTACCTTTTTGGTCATAACTTGCTTAATTTTCTAGATATCGACTTGATTTCTATAGCGTTGGATTTATAACCGTATTGGCTTTAATTTAAATATTGTTTTTGCAGATAGTGCGACAAATATATTTTTCGCCAAAAAAAAAACCATGGACTACCCCCTTTGCTTTTTTTGAAAAAATTATAAAAAAGTTTTCTTGCACTATCATCCAGAAAAAAATTTCTAGCTAAGGCCAATACGGTTAGCTATCAAACGCAAAAGAAATCAAGTCGAAATATTGAAAACTTATCAAGTTATGACCAAAAACGTAACCAGCTCTACTAAAAAGTGGCCGGAAAGAGGCAGTAGTAGAACTGCTTACCTTTTTGGTCATAACTTGCTTACTTTTCTAGATATCGACTTGATTTCTATAGCGTTGGATTTATAACCGTATTGGCTTTAATTTAAATATTGATTTTGCAGATAGTGCGCCAAATATATTTTTCGCCAAAAAAAAAACCATGGACTACCCCCTTTGCTTTTTTTGAAAAAATGATAAAAAAGTTTTCTTGCACTATCCTCCAGAAAAAAATTTCAAATTAAGGCCAATACGGTTAGCTATCAAACGCAAAAGAAATCAAGTCGAAATATTGAAAACTTAGCAAGTTATGACCAAAAACGTAACCAGCTCTACTAAAAAGTGGCCGGAAAGAGGCAGTAGTAGAACTGCTTACCTTTTTGGTCATAACTTGCTTACTTTTCTAGATATCGACTTGATTTCTATAGCGTTGGATTTATAACCGTATTGGCTTTAATTTAAATATTGTTTTTGCAGATAGTGCGACAAATATATTTTTCGCCAAGAAAAAACCATGGACTACCCCCTTTGCTTTTTTTGAAAAAATTATAAAAAAATTTTCTTGCACTATCCTCCAGAAAATAATTTCAAATTAAGGCCAATACGGTTGGCTATCAAACGCAAAAGAAATCAAGTCGAAATATTGAAAACTTAGCAAGTTATGACCAAAAACGTAACCAGCTCTACTAAAAAGTGGCCGGAAAGAGGCAGTAGTAGAACTGCTTACCTTTTTGGTCATAACTTGTTTACTTTTCTAGATATCGACTTGATTTCTATAGCGTTGGATTTATAACCGTATTGGCTTTAATTTAAATATTGTTTTTGCAGATAGTGCGACAAATATATTTTTCGCCAAGAAAAAACCATGGACTACCCCCTTTGCTTTTTTTGAAAAAATTATAAAAAAGTTTTCGTGCACTATCCTCCAGAAAAAAATTTCCAGCTAAGGCCAATACGATTAGCTATCAAACGCAAAAAAAATCAAGTCGAAATATTGAAAACTTAGCAAGTTATGACCAAAAACGTAACCAGCTCTACTAAAAAGTGGCCGGAAAGAGGCAGTAGTAGAACTGCTTACCTTTTTGGTCATAACTTGCTTACTTTTCTAGATATCGACTTGATTTCTATAGCGTTGGATTTATAGCCGTATTGGCTTTAATTTAAATATTGTTTTTGCAGATAGTGCGACAAATATATTTTTCGCCAAGAAAAAACCATGGACTACCCCCTTTGCTTTTTTTGAAAAAATTATAAAAAAATTTTCTTGCACTATCCTCCAGAAAATAATTTCAAATTAAGGCCAATACGGTTGGCTATCAAACGCAAAAGAAATCAAGTCGAAATATTGAAAACTTAGCAAGTTATGACCAAAAACGTAACCAGCTCTACTAAAAAGTGGCCGGAAAGAGGCAGTAGTAGAACTGCTTACCTTTTTGGTCATAACTTGTTTACTTTTCTAGATATCGACTTGATTTCTATAGCGTTGGATTTATAACCGTATTGGCTTTAATTTAAATATTGTTTTTGCAGATAGTGCGACAAATATATTTTTCGCCAAGAAAAAACCATGGACTACCCCCTTTGCTTTTTTTGAAAAAATTATAAAAAAATTTTCTTGCACTATCCTCCAGAAAAAAATTTCAAATTAAGGCCAATACGGTTAGCTATCAAACGCAAAAGAAATCAAGTCGAAATATTGAAAACTTAGCAAGTTATGACCAAAAACGTAACCAGCTCTACTAAAAAGTGGCCGGAAAGAGGCAGTAGTAGAACTGCTTACCTTTTTGGTCATAACTTGCTTACTTTTCTAGATATCGACTTGATTTCTATAGCGTTGGATTTATAACCGTATTGGCTTTAATTTAAATATTGTTTTTGCAGATAGTGCGACAAATATATTTTTCGCCAAGAAAAAACCATGGACTACCCCCTTTGCTTTTTTTGAAAAAATTATAAAAAAGTTTTCGTGCACTATCCTCCAGAAAAAAATTTCCAGCTAAGGCCAATACGATTAGCTATCAAACGCAAAAAAAATCAAGTCGAAATATTGAAAACTTAGCAAGTTATGACCAAAAACGTAACCAGCTCTACTAAAAAGTGGCCGGAAAGAGGCAGTAGTAGAACTGCTTACCTTTTTGGTCATAACTTGCTTACTTTTCTAGATATCGACTTGATTTCTATAGCGTTGGATTTATAACCGTATTGGCTTTAATTTAAATATTGTTTTTGCAGATAGTGCGACAAATATATTTTTCGCCAAAAAAAAACCATGGACTACCCCCTTTGCTTTTTTTTAAAAAATTATAAAAAAGTTTTCTTGCACTTTCCCCCAGAAAAAAATTTCAAATTAAGGCCAATACGGTTAGCTATCAAACGCAAAAGAAATCAAGTCGAAATATTGAAAACTTAGCAAGTTATGACCAAAAACGTAACCAGCTCTACTAAAAAGTGGCCGGAAAGAGGCAGTAGTAGAACTGCTTACCTTTTTGGTCATAACTTGCTTACTTTTCTAGATATCGACTTGATTTCTATAGCGTTGGATTTATAACCGTATTGGCTTTAATTTAAATATTGTTTTTGCAGATAGTGCGACAAATATATTTTTCGCCAAAAAAAAAACCATGGACTACCCCCTTTGCTTTTTTTGAAAAAATTATAAAAAAATTTTCGTGCACTATCCGCCAGAAAAAAATTTCAAATTAAGGCCAATACGGTTAGCTATCAAACGCAAAAGAAATCAAGTCGAAATATTGAAAACTTAGCAAGTTATGACCAAAAACGTAACCAGCTCTACTAAAAAGTGGGCGGAAAGAGGCAGTAGTAGAACTGCTTACCTTTTTGGTCATAACTTGCTTACTTTTCTAGATATCGACTTGATTTCTATAGCGTTGGATTTATAACCGTATTGGCTTTAATTTAAATATTGTTTTTGCAGATAGTGCGACAAATATATTTTTCGCCAAAAAAAAAACCATGGACTACCCCCTTTGCTTTTTTTGAAAAAATTATAAAAAAATTTTCGTGCACTATCCGCCAGAAAAAAATTTCTAATTAAGGCCAATACGGTTAGCTATCAAACGCAAAAGAAATCAAGTCGAAATATTGAAAACTTAGCAAGTTATGACCAAAAACGTAACCAGCTCTACTAAAAAGTGGCCGGAAAGAGGCAGTAGTAGAACTGCTTACCTTTTTGGTCATAACTTGCTTACTTTTCTAGATATCGACTTGATTTCTATAGCGTTGGATTTATAACCGTATTTGCTTTAATTTAAATATTGTTTTTGCAGATAGTGCGACAAATATATTTTTCGCCAAAAAAAACCATGGACTACCCCCTTTGCTTTTTTTGAAAAAATTATAAAAAAGTATTCTTGCACTATCCTCCAGAAAAAAATTTCAAATTAAGACCAATACGGTTAGCTATCAAATGCAAAAGAAATCAAGTCGAAATATTGAAAACTTAGCAAGTTATGACCAAAAACGTAACCAGCTCTACTAAAAAGTGGCCGGAAAGAGGCAGTAGTAGAACTGCTTACCTTTTTGGTCATAACTTGCTTACTTTTCTAGATATCGACTTGATTTCTATAGCGTTGGATTTATAACCGTATTGGCTTTAATTTAAATATTGTTTTTGCAGATAGTGCGACAAATATATTTTTCGCCAAAAAAAAACCTGGACTACCCCCTTTGCTTTTTTTGAAAAAATTATAAAAAAATTTTCGTGCACTATCCGCCAGAAAAAAATTTCACATTAAGGCCAATACGGTTAGCTATCAAACGCAAAAGAAATCAAGTCGAAATATTGAAAACTTAGCAAGTTATGACCAAAAACGTAACCAGCTCTACTAAAAAGTGGCCGGAAAGAGGCAGTAGTAGAACTGCTTACCTTTTTGGTCATAACTTGCTTACTTTTCTAGATATCGACTTGATTTCTATAGCGTTGGATTTATAACCGTATTGGCTTTAATTTAAATATTGTTTTTGCAGATAGTGCGACAAATATATTTTTCGCCAAAAAAAAACCATGGACTACCCCCTTTGCTTTTTTTGAAAAAATTATAAAAAAATTTTCGTGCACTATCCGCCAGAAAAAAATTTCTAATTAAGGCCAATACGGTTAGCTATCAAACGCAAAAGAAATCAAGTCGAAATATTGAAAACTTAGCAAGTTATGACCAAAAACGTAACCAGCTCTACTAAAAAGTGGCCGGAAAGAGGCAGAAAAAAATTTCACATTAAGGCCAATACGGTTAGCTATCAAACGCAAAAGAAATCAAGTCGAAATATTGAAAACTTAGCAAGTTATGACCAAAAACGTAACCAGCTCTACTAAAAAGTGGCCGGAAAGAGGCAGTTGTAGAACTGCTTACCTTTTTGGTCATAACTTGCTTACTTTTCTAGATATCGACTTGATTTCTATAGCGTTGGATTTATAACCGTATTGGCTTTAATTTAAATATTGTTTTTGCAGATAGTGCGACAAATATATTTTTCGCCAAAAAAAAACCATGGACTACCCCCTTTGCTTTTTTTTAAAAAATTATAAAAAAATTTTCTTGCACTATCCTCCAGAAAAAAATTTCTAATTAAGGCCAATACGGTTAGCTATCAAACGCAAAAGAAATCAAGTCGAAATATTGAAAACTTAGCAAGTTATGACCAAAAACGTAACCAGCTCTACTAAAAAGTGGCCGGAAAGAGGCAGTAGTAGAACTGCTTACCTTTTTGGTCATAACTTGCTTACTTTTCTAGATATCGACTTGATTTCTATAGCGTTGGATTTATAACCGTATTGGCTTTAATTTAAATATTGTTTTTGCAGATAGTGCGACAAATATATTTTTCGCCAAAAAAAAACCATGGACTACCCCCTTTGCTTTTTTTGAAAAAATTATAAAAAAATTTTGGTGCACTATCCGCCAGAAAAAAATTTCTAATTAAGGCCAATACGGTTAGCGATCAAACGCAAAAGAAATCAAGTCGAAATATTGAAAACTTAGCAAGTTATGACCAAAAACGTAACCAGCTCTACTAAAAAGTGGCCGGAAAGAGGCAGTTGTAGAACTGCTTACCTTTTTGGTCATAACTTGCCTACTTTTCTAGATATCGACTTGATTTCTATAGCGTTGGATTTATAACCGTATTGGCTTTAATTTAAATATTGTTTTTGCAGATAGTGCGACAAATATATTTTTCGCCAAAAAAAACCATGGACTACCCCCTTTGCTTTTTTTGAAAAAATTATAAAAAAATTTTCGTGCACTATCCGCCAGAAAAAAATTTCTAATTAAGGCCAATACGGTTAGCGATCAAACGCAAAAGAAATCAAGTCGAAATATTGAAAACTTAGCAAGTTATGACCAAAAACGTAACCAGCTCTACTAAAAATTGGCCGGAAAGAGGCAGTCGTAGAACTGCTTACCTTTTTGGTCATAACTTGCTTACTTTTCTAGATATCGACTTGATTTCTATAGCGTTGGATTTATAACCGTATTGGCTTTAATTTAAATATTGTTTTTGCAGATAGTGCGACAAATATATTTTTCGCCAAAAAAAAACCATGGACTACCCCCTTTGCTTTTTTTTAAAAAATTATAAAAAAATTTTCTTGCACTATCCTCCAGAAAAAAATTTCTAATTAAGGCCAATACGGTTAGCTATCAAACGCAAAAGAAATCAAGTCGAAATATTGAAAACTTAGCAAGTTATGACCAAAAACGTAACCAGCTCTACTAAAAAGTGGCCGGAAAGAGGCAGTAGTAGAACTGCTTACCTTTTTGGTCATAACTTGCTTACTTTTCTAGATATCGACTTGATTTCTATAGCGTTGGATTTATAACCGTATTGGCTTTAATTTAAATATTGTTTTTGCAGATAGTGCGACAAATATATTTTTCGCCAAAAAAAAACCATGGACTACCCCCTTTGCTTTTTTTGAAAAAATTATAAAAAAATTTTCGTGCACTATCCGCCAGAAAAAAATTTCTAATTAAGGCCAATACGGTTAGCTATCAAACGCAAAAGAAATCAAGTCGAAATATTGAAAACTTAGCAAGTTATGACCAAAAACGTAACCAGCTCTACTAAAAAGTGGCCGGAAAGAGGCAGAAAAAAATTTCACATTAAGGCCAATACGGTTAGCTATCAAACGCAAAAGAAATCAAGTCGAAATATTGAAAACTTAGCAAGTTATGACCAAAAACGTAACCAGCTCTACTAAAAAGTGGCCGGAAAGAGGCAGTAGTAGAACTGCTTACCTTTTTGGTCATAACTTGCTTACTTTTCTAGATATCGACTTGATTTCTATAGCGTTGGATTTATAACCGTATTGGCTTTAATTTAAATATTGTTTTTGCAGATAGTGCGACAAATATATTTTTCGCCAAAAAAAAACCATGGACTACCCCCTTTGCTTTTTTTGAAAAAATTATAAAAAAATTTTCGTGCACTATCCGCCAGAAAAAAATTTCTAATTAAGGCCAATACGGTTAGCTATCAAACGCAAAAGAAATCAAGTCGAAATATTGAAAACTTAGCAAGTTATGACCAAAAACGTAACCAGCTCTACTAAAAAGTGGCCGGAAAGAGGCAGAAAAAAATTTCACATTAAGGCCAATACGGTTAGCTATCAAACGCAAAAGAAATCAAGTCGAAATATTGAAAACTTAGCAAGTTATGACCAAAAACGTAACCAGCTCTACTAAAAAGTGGCCGGAAAGAGGCAGTTGTAGAACTGCTTACCTTTTTGGTCATAACTTGCTTACTTTTCTAGATATCGACTTGATTTCTATAGCGTTGGATTTATAACCGTATTGGCTTTAATTTAAATATTGTTTTTGCAGATAGTGCGACAAATATATTTTTCGCCAAAAAAAAACCATGGACTACCCCCTTTGCTTTTTTTTAAAAAATTATAAAAAAATTTTCTTGCACTATCCTCCAGAAAAAAATTTCTAATTAAGGCCAATACGGTTAGCTATCAAACGCAAAAGAAATCAAGTCGAAATATTGAAAACTTAGCAAGTTATGACCAAAAACGTAACCAGCTCTACTAAAAAGTGGCCGGAAAGAGGCAGTAGTAGAACTGCTTACCTTTTTGGTCATAACTTGCTTACTTTTCTAGATATCGACTTGATTTCTATAGCGTTGGATTTATAACCGTATTGGCTTTAATTTAAATATTGTTTTTGCAGATAGTGCGACAAATATATTTTTCGCCAAAAAAAACCATGGACTACCCCCTTTGCTTTTTTTGAAAAAATTATAAAAAAATTTTGGTGCACTATCCGCCAGAAAAAAATTTCTAATTAAGGCCAATACGGTTAGCGATCAAACGCAAAAGAAATCAAGTCGAAATATTGAAAACTTAGCAAGTTATGACCAAAAACGTAACCAGCTCTACTAAAAAGTGGCCGGAAAGAGGCAGTTGTAGAACTGCTTACCTTTTTGGTCATAACTTGCCTACTTTTCTAGATATCGACTTGATTTCTATAGCGTTGGATTTATAACCGTATTGGCTTTAATTTAAATATTGTTTTTGCAGATAGTGCGACAAATATATTTTTCGCCAAAAAAAACCATGGACTACCCCCTTTGCTTTTTTTGAAAAAATTATAAAAAAATTTTCGTGCACTATCCGCCAGAAAAAAATTTCTAATTAAGGCCAATACGGTTAGCGATCAAACGCAAAAGAAATCAAGTCGAAATATTGAAAACTTAGCAAGTTATGACCAAAAACGTAACCAGCTCTACTAAAAATTGGCCGGAAAGAGGCAGTCGTAGAACTGCTTACCTTTTTGGTCATAACTTGCTTACTTTTCTAGATATCGACTTGATTTCTATAGCGTTGGATTTATAACCGTATTGGCTTTAATTTAAATATTGTTTTTGCAGATAGTGCGACAAATATATTTTTCGCCA
Organism: Thelaira solivaga; assembly: GCA_947397855.1. Lineage (NCBI taxonomy): Eukaryota > Metazoa > Arthropoda > Insecta > Diptera > Tachinidae > Thelaira > Thelaira solivaga. The sequence goes on from OX377613.1 coordinate 20,875,740, forward strand.
AAAAAAAACCATGGACTACCCCCTTTGCTTTTTTTGAAAAAATTATAAAAAAATTTTCGTGCACTATCCGCCAGAAAAAAATTTCTAATTAAGGCCAATACGGTTAGCTATCAAACGCAAAAGAAATCAAGTCGAAATATTGAAAACTTAGCAAGTTATGACCAAAAACGTAACCAGCTCTACTAAAAAGTGGCCGGAAAGAGGCAGAAAAAAATTTCACATTAAGGCCAATACGGTTAGCTATCAAACGCAAAAGAAATCAAGTCGAAATATTGAAAACTTAGCAAGTTATGACCAAAAACGTAACCAGCTCTACTAAAAAGTGGCCGGAAAGAGGCAGTTGTAGAACTGCTTACCTTTTTGGTCATAACTTGCTTACTTTTCTAGATATCGACTTGATTTCTATAGCGTTGGATTTATAACCGTATTGGCTTTAATTTAAATATTGTTTTTGCAGATAGTGCGACAAATATATTTTTCGCCAAAAAAAAACCATGGACTACCCCCTTTGCTTTTTTTTAAAAAATTATAAAAAAATTTTCTTGCACTATCCTCCAGAAAAAAATTTCTAATTAAGGCCAATACGGTTAGCTATCAAACGCAAAAGAAATCAAGTCGAAATATTGAAAACTTAGCAAGTTATGACCAAAAACGTAACCAGCTCTACTAAAAAGTGGCCGGAAAGAGGCAGTAGTAGAACTGCTTACCTTTTTGGTCATAACTTGCTTACTTTTCTAGATATCGACTTGATTTCTATAGCGTTGGATTTATAACCGTATTGGCTTTAATTTAAATATTGTTTTTGCAGATAGTGCGACAAATATATTTTTCGCCAAAAAAAACCATGGACTACCCCCTTTGCTTTTTTTGAAAAAATTATAAAAAAATTTTGGTGCACTATCCGCCAGAAAAAAATTTCTAATTAAGGCCAATACGGTTAGCGATCAAACGCAAAAGAAATCAAGTCGAAATATTGAAAACTTAGCAAGTTATGACCAAAAACGTAACCAGCTCTACTAAAAAGTGGCCGGAAAGAGGCAGTTGTAGAACTGCTTACCTTTTTGGTCATAACTTGCCTACTTTTCTAGATATCGACTTGATTTCTATAGCGTTGGATTTATAACCGTATTGGCTTTAATTTAAATATTGTTTTTGCAGATAGTGCGACAAATATATTTTTCGCCAAAAAAAACCATGGACTACCCCCTTTGCTTTTTTTGAAAAAATTATAAAAAAATTTTCGTGCACTATCCGCCAGAAAAAAATTTCTAATTAAGGCCAATACGGTTAGCGATCAAACGCAAAAGAAATCAAGTCGAAATATTGAAAACTTAGCAAGTTATGACCAAAAACGTAACCAGCTCTACTAAAAATTGGCCGGAAAGAGGCAGTCGTAGAACTGCTTACCTTTTTGGTCATAACTTGCTTACTTTTCTAGATATCGACTTGATTTCTATAGCGTTGGATTTATAACCGTATTGGCTTTAATTTAAATATTGTTTTTGCAGATAGTGCGACAAATATATTTTTCGCCAAAAAAAACCATGGACTACCCCCTTTGCTTTTTTTGAAAAAATTATAAAAAAATTTTGGTGCACTATCCGCCAGAAAAAAATTTCTAATTAAGGCCAATACGGTTAGCTATCAAACGCAAAAGAAATCAAGTCGAAATATTGAAAACTTAGCAAGTTATGACCAAAAACGTAACCAGCTCTACTAAAAAGTGGCCGGAAAGAGGCAGTAGTAGAACTGTTTACCTTTTTGGTCATAACTTGTTTACTTTTCTAGATATCGACTTGATTTCTATAGCGTTGGATTTATAACCGTATTGGCTTTAATTTAAATATTGTTTTTGCAGATAGTGCGACAAATATATTTTTCGCCAAAAAAAAACCATGGACTACCCCCTTTGCTTTTTTTGAAAAAATTATAAAAAATTTTCTTGCACTATCCTCCAGAAAATAATTTCAAATTAAGGCCAATACGGTTAGCTATCAAACGCAAAAGAAATCAAGTCGAAATATTGAAAACTTAGCAAGTTATGACCAAAAACGTAACCAGCTCTACTAAAAAGTGGCCGGAAAGAGGCAGTAGTAGATCTGCTTACCTTTTTGGTCATAACTTGCTTACTTTTCTAGATATCGACTTGATTTCTATAGCGTTGGATTTATAACCGTATTGGCTTTAATTTAAATATTGTTTTTGCAGATAGTGCGACAAATATATTTTTCGCCAAAAAAAACCATGGACTACCCCCTTTGCTTTTTTTGAAAAAATTATAAAAAAATTTTGGTGCACTATCCGCCAGAAAAAAATTTCTAATTAAGGCCAATACGGTTAGCTATCAAACGCAAAAGAAATCAAGTCGAAATATTGAAAACTTAGCAAGTTATGACCAAAAACGTAACCAGCTCTACTAAAAAGTGGCCGGAAAGAGGCAGTAGTAGAACTGCTTACCTTTTTGGTCATAACTTGCTTACTTTTCTAGATATCGACTTGATTTCTATAGCGTTGGATTTATAACCGTATTGGCTTTAATTTAAATATTGTTTTTGCAGATAGTGCGACAAATATATTTTTCGCCAAAAAAAACCATGGACTACCCCCTTTGCTTTTTTTGAAAAAATTATAAAAAAATTTTCGTGCACTATCCGCCAGAAAAAAATTTCTAATTAAGGCCAATACGGTTAGCTATCAAACGCAAAAGAAATCAAGTCGAAATATTGAAGACTTAGCAAGTTATGACCAAAAACGTAACCAGCTCTACTAAAAAGTGGCCGGAAAGAGGCAGTAGTAGAACTGCTTACCTTTTTGGTCATAACTTGCTTACTTTTCTAGATATCGACTTGATTTCTATAGCGTTGGATTTATAACCGTATTGGCTTTAATTTAAATATTGTTTTTGCAGATAGTGCGACAAATATATTTTTCGCCAAAAAAAAACCATGGACTACCCCCTTTGCTTTTTTTGAAAAAATTATAAAAAAATTTTCTTGCACTATCCGCCAGAAAAAAATTTCTAATTAAGGCCAATACGGTTAGCTATCAAACGCAAAAGAAATCAAGTCGAAATATTGAAAACTTAGCAAGTTATGACCAAAAACGTAACCAGCTCTACTAAAAAGTGGCCGGAAAGAGGCAGTAGTAGAACTGCTTACCTTTTTGGTCATAACTTGCTTACTTTTCTAGATATCGACTTGATTTCTATAGCGTTCGATTTATAACCGTATTGGCTTTAATTTAAATATTGTTTTTGCAGATAGTGCGACAAATATATTTTTCGCCAAAAAAAACCATGGACTACCCCCTTTGCTTTTTTTGAAAAAATTATAAAAAAATTTTCGTGCACTATCCGTCAGAAAAAAATTTCTAATTAAGGCCAATACGGTTAGCTATCAAACGCAAAAGAAATCAAGTCGAAATATTGAAGACTTAGCAAGTTATGACCAAAAACGTGACCAGGTCTACTAAAAAGTGGCCGGAAAGAGGCAGTAGTAGAACTGCTTACCTTTTTGGTCATAACTTGCTTACTTTTCTAGATATCGACTTGATTTCTATAGCGTTGGATTTATAACCGTATTGGCTTTAATTTAAATATTGTTTTTGCAGATAGTGCGACAAATATATTTTTCGCCAAAAAAAAAACCATGGACTACCCCCTTTGCTTTTTTTGAACAAATTATAAAAAAGTTTTCTTGCACTATCCTCCAGAAAAAAATTTCTAATTAAGGCCAATACGGTTAGCTATCAAACGCAAAAGAAATCAAGTCGAAATATTGAAAACTTAGCAAGTTATGACCAAAAACGTAACCAGCTCTACTAAAAAGTGGCCGGAAAGAGGCAGTAGTAGAACTGCTTACCTTTTTGGTCATAACTTGTTTACTTTTCTAGATATCGACTTGATTTCTATAGCGTTGGATTTATAACCGTATTGGCTTTAATTTAAATATTGTTTTTGCAGATAGTGCGACAAATATATTTTTCGCCAAAAAAAAAACCATGGACTACCCCCTTTGCTTTTTTTGAACAAATTATAAAAAAGTTTTCTTGCACTATCCTCCAGAAAAAAATTTCTAATTAAGGCCAATATGGTTAGCTATCAAACGCAAAAGAAATCAAGTCGAAATATTGAAAACTTAGCAAGTTATGACCAAAAACGTAACCAGCTCTACTAAAAAGTGGCCGGAAAGAGGCAGTAGTAGAACTGCTTACCTTTTTGGTCATAACTTGCTTACTTTTCTAGATATCGACTTGAATTCTATAGCGTTGGATTTATAACCGTATTGGCTTTAATTTAAATATTGTTTTTGCAGATAGTGCGACAAATATATTTTTCGCCAAAAAAAAACCATGGACTACCCCCTTTGCTTTTTTTGAAAAAATTATAAAAAAAATTTCTTGCACTATCCTCCAGAAAATTATTTCAAATTAAGGCCAATACGGTTAGCTATCAAACGCAAAAGAAATCAAGTCGAAATATTGAAAACTTAGCAAGTTATGACCAAAAACGTAACCAGCTCTACTAAAAAGTGGCCGGAAAGAGGCAGTAGTAGAACTGCTTACCTTTTTGGTCATAACTTGCTTACTTTTCTAGATATCGACTTGAATTCTATAGCGTTGGATTTATAACCGTATTGGCTTTAATTTAAATATTGTTTTTGCAGATAGTGCGACAAATATATTTTTCGCCAAAAAAAAAACCATGGACTACCCCCTTTGCTTTTTTTGAAAAAATTATAAAAAAATTTTCGTGCACTATCCGCCAGAAAAAAATTTCTAATTAAGGCCAATACGGTTAGCTATCAAACGCAAAAGAAATCAAGTCGAAATATTGAAGACTTAGCAAGTTATGACCAAAAACGTAACCAGGTCTACTAAAAAGTGGCCGGAAAGAGGCAGTAGTAGAACTGCTTACCTTTTTGGTCATAACTTGCTTACTTTTCTAGATATCGACTTGATTTCTATAGCGTTGGATTTATAACCGTATTGGCTTTAATTTAAATATTGTTTTTGCAGATAGTGCGACAAATATATTTTTCGCCAAAAAAAAAACCATGGACTACCCCCTTTGCTTTTTTTGAACAAATTATAAAAAAGTTTTCTTGCACTATCCTCCAGAAAAAAATTTCTAATTAAGGCCAATACGGTTAGCTATCAAACGCAAAAGAAATCAAGTCGAAATATTGAAAACTTAGCAAGTTATGACCAAAAACGTAACCAGCTCTACTAAAAAGTGGCCGGAAAGAGGCAGTAGTAGAACTGCTTACCTTTTTGGTCATAACTTGTTTACTTTTCTAGATATCGACTTGATTTCTATAGCGTTGGATTTATAACCGTATTGGCTTTAATTTAAATATTGTTTTTGCAGATAGTGCGACAAATATATTTTTCGCCAAAAAAAAAACCATGGACTACCCCCTTTGCTTTTTTTGAACAAATTATAAAAAAGTTTTCTTGCACTATCCTCCAGAAAAAAATTTCTAATTAAGGCCAATACGGTTAGCTATCAAACGCAAAAGAAATCAAGTCGAAATATTGAAAACTTAGCAAGTTATGACCAAAAACGTAACCAGCTCTACTAAAAAGTGGCCGGAAAGAGGCAGTAGTAGAACTGCTTACCTTTTTGGTCATAACTTGCTTACTTTTCTAGATATCGACTTGAATTCTATAGCGTTGGATTTATAACCGTATTGGCTTTAATTTAAATATTGTTTTTGCAGATAGTGCGACAAATATATTTTTCGCCAAAAAAAAACCATGGACTACCCCCTTTGCTTTTTTTGAAAAAATTATAAAAAAATTTTCTTGCACTATCCTCCAGAAAATAATTTCAAATTAAGGCCAATACGGTTAGCTATCAAACGCAAAAGAAATCAAGTCGAAATATTGAAAACTTAGCAAGTTATGACCAAAAACGTAACCAGCTCTACTAAAAAGTGGCCGGAAAGAGGCAGTAGTAGAACTGCTTACCTTTTTGGTCATAACTTGCTTACTTTTCTAGATATCGACTTGATTTCTATAGCGTTGGATTTATAACCGTATTGGCTTTAATTTAAATATTGTTTTTGCAGATAGTGCGACAAATATATTTTTCGCCAAAAAAAAACCATGGACTACCCCCTTTGCTTTTTTTGAAAAAATTATAAAAAAATTTTCGTGCACTATCCGCCAGAAAAAAATTTCTAATTAAGGCCAATACGGTTAGCTATCAAACGCAAAAGAAATCAAGTCGAAATATTGAAGACTTAGCAAGTTATGACCAAAAACGTAACCAGCTCTACTAAAAAGTGGCCGGAAAGAGGCAGTAGTAGAACTGCTTACCTTTTTGGTCATAACTTGCTTACTTTTCTAGATATCGACTTGATTTCTATAGCGTTGGATTTATAACCGTATTGGCTTTAATTTAAATATTGTTTTTGCAGATAGTGCGACAAATATATTTTTCGCCAAAAAAAAACCATGGACTACCCCCTTTGCTTTTTTGAAAAAATTATAAAAAATTTTCGTGCACTATCCGCCAGAAAATAATTTCAAATTAAGGCCAATACGGTTAGCTATCAAACGCAAAAGAAATCAAGTCGAAATATTGAAAACTTAACAAGTTATGACCAAAAACGTAACCAGCTCTACTAAAAAGTGGCCGGAAAGAGGCAGAAGTAGAACTGCTTACCTTTTTGGTCATAACTTGCTTACTTTTCTAGATATCGACTTGATTTCTATAGCGTTGGATTTATAACCGTATTGGCTTTAATTTAAATATTGTTTTTGCAGATAGTGCGACAAATATATTTTTCGCCAAAAAAAAACCATGGACTACCCCCTTTGCTTTTTTGAAAAAATTATAAAAAATTTTCGTGCACTATCCGCCAGAAAATAATTTCAAATTAAGGCCAATACGGTTAGCTATCAAACGCAAAAGAAATCAAGTCGAAATATTGAAAACTTAACAAGTTATGACCAAAAACGTAACCAGCTCTACTAAAAAGTGGCCGGAAAGAGGCAGAAGTAGAACTGCTTACCTTTTTGGTCATAACTTGCTTACTTTTCTAGATATCGACTTGATTTCTATAGCGTTGGATTTATAACCGTATTGGCTTTAATTTAAATATTGTTTTTGCAGATAGTGCGACAAATATATTTTTCGCCAAAAAAAAACCATGGACTACCCCCTTTGCTTTTTTTTGAAAAAATTATAAAAAATTTTCGTGCACTATCCGCCAGAAAATAATTTCAAATTAAGGCCAATACGGTTAGCTATCAAACGCAAAAGAAATCAAGTCGAAATATTGAAGACTTAGCAAGTTATGACCAAAAACGTAACCAGCTCTACTAAAAAGTGGCCGGAAAGAGGCAGTAGTAGAACTGCTTACCTTTTTGGTCATAACTTGCTTACTTTTCTAGATATCGACTTGATTTCTATAGCGTTGGATTTATAACCGTATTGGCTTTAATTTAAATATTGTTTTTGCAGATAGTGCGACAAATATATTTTTCGCCAAAAAAAAACCATGGACTACCCCCTTTGCTTTTTTGAAAAAATTATAAAAAATTTTCGTGCACTATCCGCCAGAAAATAATTTCAAATTAAGGCCAATACGGTTAGCTATCAAACGCAAAAGAAATCAAGTCGAAATATTGAAAACTTAACAAGTTATGACCAAAAACGTAACCAGCTCTACTAAAAAGTGGCCGGAAAGAGGCAGAAGTAGAACTGCTTACCTTTTTGGTCATAACTTGCTTACTTTTCTAGATATCGACTTGATTTCTATAGCGTTGGATTTATAACCGTATTGGCTTTAATTTAAATATTGTTTTTGCAGATAGTGCGACAAATATATTTTTCGCCAAAAAAAAACCATGGACTACCCCCTTTGCTTTTTTTTGAAAAAATTATAAAAAATTTTCGTGCACTATCCGCCAGAAAATAATTTCAAATTAAGGCCAATACGGTTAGCTATCAAACGCAAAAGAAATCAAGTCGAAATATTGAAGACTTAGCAAGTTATGACCAAAAACGTAACCAGCTCTACTAAAAAGTGGCCGGAAAGAGGCAGTAGTAGAACTGCTTACCTTTTTGGTCATAACTTGCTTACTTTTCTAGATATCGACTTGATTTCTATAGCGTTGGATTTATAACCGTATTGGCTTTAATTTAAATATTGTTTTTGCAGATAGTGCGACAAATATATTTTTCGCCAAAAAAAAACCATGGACTACCCCCTTTGCTTTTTTGAAAAAATTATAAAAAATTTTCGTGCACTATCCGCCAGAAAATAATTTCAAATTAAGGCCAATACGGTTAGCTATCAAACGCAAAAGAAATCAAGTCGAAATATTGAAAACTTAACAAGTTATGACCAAAAACGTAACCAGCTCTACTAAAAAGTGGCCGGAAAGAGGCAGAAGTAGAACTGCTTACCTTTTTGGTCATAACTTGCTTACTTTTCTAGATATCGACTTGATTTCTATAGCGTTGGATTTATAACCGTATTGGCTTTAATTTAAATATTGTTTTTGCAGATAGTGCGACAAATATATTTTTCGCCAAAAAAAAACCATGGACTACCCCCTTTGCTTTTTTGAAAAAATTATAAAAAATTTTCGTGCACTATCCGCCAGAAAATAATTTCAAATTAAGGCCAATACGGTTAGCTATCAAACGCAAAAGAAATCAAGTCGAAATATTGAAAACTTAACAAGTTATGACCAAAAACGTAACCAGCTCTACTAAAAAGTGGCCGGAAAGAGGCAGAAGTAGAACTGCTTACCTTTTTGGTCATAACTTGCTTACTTTTCTAGATATCGACTTGATTTCTATAGCGTTGGATTTATAACCGTATTGGCTTTAATTTAAATATTGTTTTTGCAGATAGTGCGACAAATATATTTTTCGCCAAAAAAAAACCATGGACTACCCCCTTTGCTTTTTTTTGAAAAAATTATAAAAAATTTTCGTGCACTATCCGCCAGAAAATAATTTCAAATTAAGGCCAATACGGTTAGCTATCAAACGCAAAAGAAATCAAGTCGAAATATTGAAAACTTAACAAGTTATGACCAAAAACGTAACCAGCTCTACTAAAAAGTGGCCGGAAAGAGGCAGAAGTAGAACTGCTTACCTTTTTGGTCATAACTTGTTTACTTTTCTAGATATCGACTTGATTTCTATAGCGTTGGATTTATAACCGTATTGGCTTTAATTTAAATATTGTTTTTGCAGATAGTGCGACAAATATATTTTTCGCCAAAAAAAAACCATGGACTACCCCCTTTGCTTTTTTTGAAAAAATTATAAAAAAATTTTCTTGCACTATCCGCCAGAAAAAAATTTCTAATTAAGGCCAATACGGTTAGCTATCAAACGCAAAAGAAATCAAGTCGAAATATTGAAAACTTAGCAAGTTATGACCAAAAACGTAACCAGCTCTACTAAAAAGTGGCCGGAAAGAGGCAGTAGTAGAACTGCTTACCTTTTTGGTCATAACTTGCTTACTTTTCTAGATATCGACTTGATTTCTATAGCTTTGGATTTATAACCGTATTGGCTTTAATTTAAATATTGTTTTTGCAGATAGTGCGACAAATATATTTTTCGCCAAAAAAAAACCATGGACTACCCCCTTTGCTTTTTTTGAAAAAATTATAAAAAATTTTCGTGCACTATCCGCCAGAAAATAATTTCAAATTAAGGCCAATACGGTTAGCTATCAAACGCAAAAGAAATCAAGTCGAAATATTGAAAACTTAACAAGTTATGACCAAAAACGTAACCAGCTCTACTAAAAAGTGGCCGGAAAGAGGCAGAAGTAGAACTGCTTACCTTTTTGGTCATAACTTGCTTACTTTTCTAGATATCGACTTGATTTCTATAGCGTTGGATTTATAACCGTATTGGCTTTAATTTAAATATTGTTTTTGCAGATAGTGCGACAAATATATTTTTCGCCAAAAAAAAACCATGGACTACCCCCTTTGCTTTTTTTGAAAAAATTATAAAAAAATTTTCTTGCACTATCCGCCAGAAAAAAATTTCTAATTAAGGCCAATACGGTTAGCTATCAAACGCAAAAGAAATCAAGTCGAAATATTGAAAACTTAGCAAGTTATGACCAAAAACGTAACCAGCTCTACTAAAAAGTGGCCGGAAAGAGGCAGTAGTAGAACTGCTTACCTTTTTGGTCATAACTTGCTTACTTTTCTAGATATCGACTTGATTTCTATAGCGTTGGATTTATAACCGTATTGGCTTTAATTTAAATATTGTTTTTGCAGATAGTGCGACAAATATATTTTTCGCCAAAAAAAACCATGGACTACCCCCTTTGCTTTTTTTGAAAAAATTATAAAAAAATTTTCTTGCACTATCCTCCAGAAAAAAATTTCTAATTAAGGCCAATATGGTTAGCTATCAAACGCAAAAGAAATCAAGTCGAAATATTGAAAACTTAGCAAGTTATGACCAAAAACGTAACCAGCTCTACTAAAAAGTGGCCGGAAAGAGGCAGTAGTAGAACTGCTTACCTTTTTGGTCATAACTTGCCTACTTTTCTAGATATCGACTTGATTTCTATAGCGTTGGATTTATAACCGTATTGGCTTTAATTTAAATATTGTTTTTGCAGATAGTGCGACAAATATATTTTTCGCCAAAAAAAAACCATGGACTACCCCCTTTGCTTTTTTTTGAAAAAATTATAAAAAATTTTCGTGCACTATCCGCCAGAAAATAATTTCAAATTAAGGCCAATACGGTTAGCTATCAAACGCAAAAGAAATCAAGTCGAAATATTGAAAACTTAACAAGTTATGACCAAAAACGTAACCAGCTCTACTAAAAAGTGGCCGGAAAGAGGCAGAAGTAGAACTGCTTACCTTTTTGGTCATAACTTGTTTACTTTTCTAGATATCGACTTGATTTCTATAGCGTTGGATTTATAACCGTATTGGCTTTAATTTAAATATTGTTTTTGCAGATAGTGCGACAAATATATTTTTCGCCAAAAAAAAACCATGGACTACCCCCTTTGCTTTTTTTGAAAAAATTATAAAAAAATTTTCTTGCACTATCCGCCAGAAAAAAATTTCTAATTAAGGCCAATACGGTTAGCTATCAAACGCAAAAGAAATCAAGTCGAAATATTGAAAACTTAGCAAGTTATGACCAAAAACGTAACCAGCTCTACTAAAAAGTGGCCGGAAAGAGGCAGTAGTAGAACTGCTTACCTTTTTGGTCATAACTTGCTTACTTTTCTAGATATCGACTTGATTTCTATAGCTTTGGATTTATAACCGTATTGGCTTTAATTTAAATATTGTTTTTGCAGATAGTGCGACAAATATATTTTTCGCCAAAAAAAAACCATGGACTACCCCCTTTGCTTTTTTTGAAAAAATTATAAAAAATTTTCGTGCACTATCCGCCAGAAAATAATTTCAAATTAAGGCCAATACGGTTAGCTATCAAACGCAAAAGAAATCAAGTCGAAATATTGAAAACTTAACAAGTTATGACCAAAAACGTAACCAGCTCTACTAAAAAGTGGCCGGAAAGAGGCAGAAGTAGAACTGCTTACCTTTTTGGTCATAACTTGCTTACTTTTCTAGATATCGACTTGATTTCTATAGCGTTGGATTTATAACCGTATTGGCTTTAATTTAAATATTGTTTTTGCAGATAGTGCGACAAATATATTTTTCGCCAAAAAAAAACCATGGACTACCCCCTTTGCTTTTTTTGAAAAAATTATAAAAAAATTTTCTTGCACTATCCGCCAGAAAAAAATTTCTAATTAAGGCCAATACGGTTAGCTATCAAACGCAAAAGAAATCAAGTCGAAATATTGAAAACTTAGCAAGTTATGACCAAAAACGTAACCAGCTCTACTAAAAAGTGGCCGGAAAGAGGCAGTAGTAGAACTGCTTACCTTTTTGGTCATAACTTGCTTACTTTTCTAGATATCGACTTGATTTCTATAGCGTTGGATTTATAACCGTATTGGCTTTAATTTAAATATTGTTTTTGCAGATAGTGCGACAAATATATTTTTCGCCAAAAAAAACCATGGACTACCCCCTTTGCTTTTTTTGAAAAAATTATAAAAAAATTTTCTTGCACTATCCTCCAGAAAAAAATTTCTAATTAAGGCCAATATGGTTAGCTATCAAACGCAAAAGAAATCAAGTCGAAATATTGAAAACTTAGCAAGTTATGACCAAAAACGTAACCAGCTCTACTAAAAAGTGGCCGGAAAGAGGCAGTAGTAGAACTGCTTACCTTTTTGGTCATAACTTGCCTACTTTTCTAGATATCGACTTGATTTCTATAGCGTTGGATTTATAACCGTATTGGCTTTAATTTAAATATTGTTTTTGCAGATAGTGCGACAAATATATTTTTCGCCAAAAAAAAACCATGGGCTACCCCATTTGCTTTTTTTGAAAAAATTATAAAAAAATTTTCTTGCATTATCCTCCAGAAATTAATTTCAAATTAAGGCCAATACGGTTAGCTATCAAATGCAAAAGAAATCAAGTCGAAATATTGAAAACTTAGCAAGTTATGACCAAAAACGTAACCAGCTCTACTAAAAAGTGGCCGGCAAGAGGCAGTAGTAGAACTGCTTACCTTTTTGCTCATAACTTGCTTACTTTTCTAGATATCGACTTGATTTCTACAGCGTTGGATTTATAACCGTATTGGCTTTAATTTAAATATTGTTTTTGCAGATAGTGCGACAAATATATTTTTCGCCAAAAAAAAACCATGGACTACCCCCTTTGCTTTTTTTGAAAAAATTATAAAAAATTTTCGTGCACTATCCTCCAGAAAAAAATTTCTAGTTAAGGCCAATACGGTTAGCTATCAAACGCAAAAGAAATCAAGTCGAAATATTGAAAACTTAGCAAGTTATGACCAAAAACGTAACCAGCTCTACTAAAAAGTGGCCGGAAAGAGGCAGTAGTAGAACTGCTTACCTTTTTGGTCATAACTTGCTTACTTTTCTAGATATCGACTTGATTTCTATAGCGTTGGATTTATAACCGTATTGGCTTTAATTTAAATATTGTTTTTGCAGATAGTGCGACAAATATATTTTTCGCCAAAAAAAAACCATGGACTACCTACCCCCTTTGCTTTTTTTGAAAAAATTATAAAAAAGTTTTCTTGCACTATCCTCCAGAAAAAAATTTCTAATTAAGGCCAATATGGTTAGCTATCAAACGCAAAAGAAATCAAGTCGAAATATTGAAAACTTAGCAAGTTATGACCAAAAACGTAACCAGCTCTACTAAAAAGTGGCCGGAAAGAGGCAGAAGTAGAACTGCTTACCTTTTTGGTCATAACTTGCTTACTTTTCTAGATATCGACTTGATTTCTATAGCGTTGGATTTATAACCGTATTGGCTTTAATTTAAATATTGTTTTTGCAGATAGTGCGACAAATATATTTTTCGCCAAAAAAAAACCATGGACTACCTACCCCCTCTGCTTTTTTTGAAAAAATTATAAAAAAGTTTTCTTGCACTATCCTCCAGAAAAAAATTTCTAATTAAGGCCAATACGGTTAGCTATCAAACGCAAAAGAAATCAAGTCGAAATATTGAAAACTTAGCAAGTTATGACCAAAAACGTAACCAGCTCTACTAAAAAGTGGCCGGAAAGAGGCAGTAGTAGAACTGCTTACCTTTTTGGTCATAACTTGCTTACTTTTCTAGATATCGACTTGATTTCTATAGCTTTGGATTTATAACCGTATTGGCTTTAATTTAAATATTGTTTTTGCAGATAGTGCGACAAATATATTTTTCGCCAAAAAAAAACCATGGACTACCCCCTTTGCTTTTTTTGAAAAAATTATAAAAAATTTTCGTGCACTATCCGCCAGAAAATAATTTCAAATTAAGGCCAATACGGTTAGCTATCAAACGCAAAAGAAATCAAGTCCAAATATTGAAAACTTAACAAGTTATGACCAAAAACGTAACCAGCTCTACTAAAAAGTGGCCGGAAAGAGGCAGAAGTAGAACTGCTTACCTTTTTGGTCATAACTTGCTTACTTTTCTAGATATCGACTTGATTTCTATAGCGTTGGATTTATAACCGTATTGGCTTTAATTTAAATATTGTTTTTGCAGATAGTGCGACAAATATATTTTTCGCCAAAAAAAAACCATGGACTACCTACCCCCTCTGCTTTTTTTGAAAAAATTATAAAAAAGTTTTCTTGCACTATCCTCCAGAAAAAAATTTCTAATTAAGGCCAATACGGTTAGCTATCAAACGCAAAAGAAATCAAGTCGAAATATTGAAAACTTAGCAAGTTATGACCAAAAACGTAACCAGCTCTACTAAAAAGTGGCCGGAAAGAGGCAGTAGTAGAACTGCTTACCTTTTTGGTCATAACTTGCTTACTTTTCTAGATATCGACTTGATTTCTATAGCTTTGGATTTATAACCGTATTGGCTTTAATTTAAATATTGTTTTTGCAGATAGTGCGACAAATATATTTTTCGCCAAAAAAAAACCATGGACTACCCCCTTTGCTTTTTTTGAAAAAATTATAAAAAATTTTCGTGCACTATCCGCCAGAAAATAATTTCAAATTAAGGCCAATACGGTTAGCTATCAAACGCAAAAGAAATCAAGTCGAAATATTGAAAACTTAGCAAGTTATGACCAAAAACGTAACCAGCTCTACTAAAAAGTGGCCGGAAAGAGGCAGTAGTAGAACTGCTTACCTTTTTGGTCATAACTTGCTTACTTTTCTAGATATCGACTTGATTTCTATAGCGTTGGATTTATAACCGTATTGGCTTTAATTTAAATATTGTTTTTGCAGATAGTGCGACAAATATATTTTTCGCCAAAAAAAAAAACCATGGACTACCTACCCCCTTTGCTTTTTTTGAAAAAATTATAAAAAAGTTTTCTTGCACTATCCTCCAGAAAAAAATTTCTAATTAAGGCCAATATGGTTAGCTATCAAACGCAAAAGAAATCAAGTCGAAATATTGAAAACTTAGCAAGTTATGACCAAAAACGTAACCAGCTCTACTAAAAAGTGGCCGGAAAGAGGCAGAAGTAGAACTGCTTACCTTTTTGGTCATAACTTGCTTACTTTTCTAGATATCGACTTGATTTCTATAGCGTTGGATTTATAACCGTATTGGCTTTAATTTAAATATTGTTTTTGCAGATAGTGCGACAAATATATTTTTCGCCAAAAAAAAACCATGGACTACCTACCCCCTCTGCTTTTTTTGAAAAAATTATAAAAAAGTTTTCTTGCACTATCCTCCAGAAAAAAATTTCTAATTAAGGCCAATACGGTTAGCTATCAAACGCAAAAGAAATCAAGTCGAAATATTGAAAACTTAGCAAGTTATGACCAAAAACGTAACCAGCTCTACTAAAAAGTGGCCGGAAAGAGGCAGTAGTAGAACTGCTTACCTTTTTGGTCATAACTTGCTTACTTTTCTAGATATCGACTTGATTTCTATAGCTTTGGATTTATAACCGTATTGGCTTTAATTTAAATATTGTTTTTGCAGATAGTGCGACAAATATATTTTTCGCCAAAAAAAAACCATGGACTACCCCCTTTGCTTTTTTTGAAAAAATTATAAAAAATTTTCGTGCACTATCCGCCAGAAAATAATTTCAAATTAAGGCCAATACGGTTAGCTATCAAACGCAAAAGAAATCAAGTCGAAATATTGAAAACTTAACAAGTTATGACCAAAAACGTAACCAGCTCTACTAAAAAGTGGCCGGAAAGAGGCAGAAGTAGAACTGCTTACCTTTTTGGTCATAACTTGCTTACTTTTCTAGATATCGACTTGATTTCTATAGCGTTGGATTTATAACCGTATTGGCTTTAATTTAAATATTGTTTTTGCAGATAGTGCGACAAATATATTTTTCGCCAAAAAAAAACCATGGACTACCCCCTTTGCTTTTTTTGAAAAAATTATAAAAAAATTTTCTTGCACTATCCGCCAGAAAAAAATTTCTAATTAAGGCCAATACGGTTAGCTATCAAACGCAAAAGAAATCAAGTCGAAATATTGAAAACTTAGCAAGTTATGACCAAAAACGTAACCAGCTCTACTAAAAAGTGGCCGGAAAGAGGCAGTAGTAGAACTGCTTACCTTTTTGGTCATAACTTGCTTACTTTTCTAGATATCGACTTGATTTCTATAGCGTTGGATTTATAACCGTATTGGCTTTAATTTAAATATTGTTTTTGCAGATAGTGCGACAAATATATTTTTCGCCAAAAAAAACCATGGACTACCCCCTTTGCTTTTTTTGAAAAAATTATAAAAAAATTTTCTTGCACTATCCTCCAGAAAAAAATTTCTAATTAAGGCCAATATGGTTAGCTATCAAACGCAAAAGAAATCAAGTCGAAATATTGAAAACTTAGCAAGTTATGACCAAAAACGTAACCAGCTCTACTAAAAAGTGGCCGGAAAGAGGCAGTAGTAGAACTGCTTACCTTTTTGGTCATAACTTGTTTACTTTTCTAGATATCGACTTGATTTCTATAGCGTTGGATTTATAACCGTATTGGCTTTAATTTAAATATTGTTTTTGCAGATAGTGCGACAAATATATTTTTCGCCAAAAAAAAACCATGGACTACCCCCTTTGCTTTTTTTGAAAAAATTATAAAAAATTTTCGTGCACTATCCGCCAGAAAATAATTTCAAATTAAGGCCAATACGGTTAGCTATCAAACGCAAAAGAAATCAAGTCGAAATATTGAAAACTTAACAAGTTATGACCAAAAACGTAACCAGCTCTACTAAAAAGTGGCCGGAAAGAGGCAGAAGTAGAACTGCTTACCTTTTTGGTCATAACTTGCTTACTTTTCTAGATATCGACTTGATTTCTATAAGTTTGGATTTATAACCGTATTGGCTTTAATTTAAATATTGTTTTTGCAGATAGTGCGACAAATATATTTTTCGCCAAAAAAAAACCATGGACTACCCCCTTTGCTTTTTTTGAAAAAATTATAAAAAATTTTCGTGCACTATCCGCCAGAAAATAATTTCAAATTAGCTATCAAACGCAAAAGAAATCAAGTCGAAATATTGAAAACTTAGCAAGTTATGACCAAAAACGTAACCAGCTCTACTAAAAAGTGGCCGGAAAGAGGCAGTAGTAGAACTGCTTACCTTTTTGGTCATAACTTGCTTACTTTTCTAGATATCGACTTGATTTCTATAGCGTTGGATTTATAACCGTATTGGCTTTAATTTAAATATTGTTTTTGCAGATAGTGCGACAAATATATTTTTCGCCAAAAAAAAACCATGGACTACCTACCCCCTTTGCTTTTTTTGAAAAAATTATAAAAAAGTTTTCTTGCACTATCCTCCAGAAAAAAATTTCTAATTAAGGCCAATATGGTTAGCTATCAAACGCAAAAGAAATCAAGTCGAAATATTGAAAACTTAGCAAGTTATGACCAAAAACGTAACCAGCTCTACTAAAAAGTGGCCGGAAAGAGGCAGAAGTAGAACTGCTTACCTTTTTGGTCATAACTTGCTTACTTTTCTAGATATCGACTTGATTTCTATAGCGTTGGATTTATAACCGTATTGGCTTTAATTTAAATATTGTTTTTGCAGATAGTGCGACAAATATATTTTTCGCCAAAAAAAAACCATGGACTACCTACCCCCTCTGCTTTTTTTGAAAAAATTATAAAAAAGTTTTCTTGCACTATCCTCCAGAAAAAAATTTCTAATTAAGGCCAATACGGTTAGCTATCAAACGCAAAAGAAATCAAGTCGAAATATTGAAAACTTAGCAAGTTATGACCAAAAACGTAACCAGCTCTACTAAAAAGTGGCCGGAAAGAGGCAGTAGTAGAACTGCTTACCTTTTTGGTCATAACTTGCTTACTTTTCTAGATATCGACTTGATTTCTATAGCGTTGGATTTATAACCGTATTGGCTTTAATTTAAATATTGTTTTTGCAGATAGTGCGACAAATATATTTTTCGCCAAAAAAAAACCATGGACTACCCCCTTTGCTTTTTTTGAAAAAATTATAAAAAAATTTTCTTGCACTATCCGCCAGAAAAAAATTTCTAATTAAGGCCAATACGGTTAGCTATCAAACGCAAAAGAAATCAAGTCGAAATATTGAAAACTTAGCAAGTTATGACCAAAAACGTAACCAGCTCTACTAAAAAGTGGCCGGGAAGAGGCAGTAGTAGAACTGCTTACCTTTTTGGTCATAACTTGCTTACTTTTCTAGATATCGACTTGATTTCTATAGCGTTGGATTTATAACCGTATTGGCTTTAATTTAAATATTGTTTTTGCAGATAGTGCGACAAATATATTTTTCGCCAAAAAAAAACCATGGACTACCCCCCCTTTGCTTTTTTTGAAAAAATTATAAAAAAATTTTCTTGCACTATCCTCCAGAAAAAAATTTCTAATTAAGGCCAATATGGTTAGCTATCAAACGCAAAAGAAATCAAGTCGAAATATTGAAAACTTAGCAAGTTATGACCAAAAACGTAACCAGCTCTACTAAAAAGTGGCCGGAAAGAGGCAGTAGTAGAACTGCTTACCTTTTTGGTCATAACTTGCTTACTTTTCTAGATATCGACTTGATTTCTATAGCGTTGGATTTATAACCGTATTGGCTTTAATTTAAATATTGTTTTTGCAGATAGTGCGACAAATATATTTTTCGCCAAAAAAAAACCATGGACTACCCCCCCTTTGCTTTTTTTGAAAAAATTATAAAAAAATTTTCTTGCACTATCCTCCAGAAAAAAATTTCTAATTAAGGCCAATATGGTTAGCTATCAAACGCAAAAGAAATCAAGTCGAAATATTGAAAACTTAGCAAGTTATGACCAAAAACGTAACCAGCTCTACTAAAAAGTGGCCGGGAAGAGGCAGTAGTAGAACTGCTTACCTTTTTGGTCATAACTTGCTTACTTTTCTAGATATCGACTTGATTTCTATAGCGTTGGATTTATAACCGTATTGGCTTTAATTTAAATATTGTTTTAGCAGATAGTGCGACAAATATATTTTTCGCCAAAAAAAAACCATGGACTACCCCCCCTTTGCTTTTTTTTAAAAAATTATAAAAAAATTTTCTTGCACTATCCTCCAGAAAAAAATTTCTAATTAAGGCCAATATGGTTAGCTATCAAACGCAAAAGAAATCAAGTCGAAATATTGAAAACTTAGCAAGTTATGACCAAAAACGTAACCAGCTCTACTAAAAAGTGGCCGGAAAGAGGCAGTAGTAGAACTGCTTACCTTTTTGGTCATAACTTGTTTACTTTTCTAGATATCGACTTGATTTCTATAGCGTTGGATTTATAACCGTATTGGCTTTAATATAAATATTGTTTTTGCAGATAGTGCGACAAATATATTTTTCGCCAAAAAAAACCATGGACTACCCCCTTTGCTTTTTTTGAAAAAATTATAAAAAAATTTTCTTGCACTATCCTCCAGAAAAAAATTTCTAATTAAGGCCAATACGGCTAGCTATCAAACGCAAAAGAAATCAAGTCGAAACATTGAAAACTTAGCAAGTTATGACCGAAAACGTAACCAGCTCTACTAAAAAGTGGCCGGAAAGAGGCAGTAGTAGAACTGCTTACCTTTTTGGTCATAACTTGCTTACTTTTCTAGATATCGACTTGATTTCTATAGCGTTGGATTTATAACCGTATTGGCTTTAATTTAAATATTGTTTTTGCAGATAGTGCGACAAATATATTTTTCGCCAAAAAAAAACCATGGACTACCCCCCCTTTGCTTTTTTTGAAAAAATTATAAAAAAATTTTCTTGCACTATCCTCCAGAAAAAAATTTCTAATTAAGGCCAATACGGTTAGCTATCAAACGCAAAAGAAATCAAGTCGAAATATTGAAAACTTAGCAAGTTATGACCAAAAACGTAACCAGCTCTACTAAAAAGTGGCCGGAAAGAGGCAGTAGTAGAACTGCTTACCTTTTTGGTCATAACTTGTTTACTTTTCTAGATATCGACTTGATTTCTATAGCGTTGGATTTATAACCGTATTGGCTTTAATTTAAATATTGTTTTTGCAGATAGTGCGACAAATATATTTTTCGCCAAAAAAAAAAAAAAACCATGGACTACCCCCTTTGCTTTTTTTGAAAAAATTATAAAAAAGTTTTCTTGCACTATCCTCCAGAAAAAAATTTCTAGCTAAAGCCAATACGGTTAGCTATCAAACGCAAAAGAAATCAAGTCGAAATATTGAAAACTTAGCAAGTTATGACCAAAAACGTAACCAGCTCTACTAAAAAGTGGCCGGGAAGAGGCAGTAGTAGAACTGCTTACCTTTTTGGTCATAACTTGCTTACTTTTCTAGATATCGACTTGATTTCTATAGCGTTGGATTTATAACCGTATTGGCTTTAATTTAAATATTGATTTTGCAGATAGTGCGCCAAATATATTTTTCGCCAAAAAAAAACCATGGACTACCCCCTTTGCTTTTTTTGAAAAAATTATAAAAACGTTTTCTTGCACTATCCTCCAGAAAAAAATTTCTAGCTAAGGCCAATACGGTTAGCTATCAAACGCAAAAGAAATCAAGTCGAAATATTGAAAACTTAGCAAGTTATGACCAAAAACGTAACCAGCTCTACTAAAAAGTGGCCGGAAAGAGGCAGTAGTAGAACTGCTTACCTTTTTGGTCATAACTTGCTTACTTTTCTAGATATCGACTTGATTTCTATAGCGTTGGATTTATAACCGTATTGGCTTTAATTTAAATATTGTTTTTGCAGATAGTGCGACAAATATATTTTTCGCCAAAAAAAAAAAAAAACCATGGACTACCCCCTTTGCTTTTTTTGAAAAAATTATAAAAAAGTTTTCTTGCACTATCCTCCAGAAAAAAATTTCTAGCTAAGGCCAATACGGTTAGCTATCAAACGCAAAAGAAATCAAGTCGAAATATTGAAAACTTAGCAAGTTATGACCAAAAACGTAACCAGCTCTACTAAAAAGTGGCCGGGAAGAGGCAGTAGTAGAACTGCTTACCTTTTTGGTCATAACTTGCTTACTTTTCTAGATATCGACTTGATTTCTATAGCGTTGGATTTATAACCGTATTGGCTTTAATTTAAATATTGTTTTTGCAGATTGTGCGATAAATATATTTTTCGCCAAAAAAAAACCATGGACTACCCCCTTTGCTTTTTTTGAAAAAATTATAAAAAAGTTTTCTCGCACTATCCTCCAGAAAAAAATTTTTTATTAAGACCAATACGGTTAGCTATCAAACGCAAAAGAAATCAAGTCGAAATATTGAAAACTTAGCAAGTTATGACCAAAAACGTAACCAGATCTACTAAAAAGTGGCCGGGAAGAGGCAGTAGTAGAACTGCTTACCTTTTTGGTCATAACTTGCTTACTTTTCTAGATATCGACTTGATTTCTATAGCGTTGGATTTATAACCGTATTGGCTTTAATTTAAATATTGATTTTGCAGATAGTGCGCCAAATATATTTTTCGCCAAAAAAAAAAACCATGGACTACCCCCTTTGCTTTTTTTGAAAAAATTATAAAAAAGTTTTCTTGCACTATCCTCCAGAAAAAAATTTCTATCTAAGGCCAATACGGTTAGCTATCAAACGCAAAAGAATCAAGTCGAAATATTGAAAACTTAGCAAGTTATGACCAAAAACGTAACCAGCTCTACTAAAAAGTGGCCGGAAAGAGGCAGTAGTAGAACTGCTTACCTTTTTGGTCATAACTTGCTTACTTTTCTAGATATCGACTTGATTTCTATAGCGTTGGATTTATAACCGTATTGGCCTTAATTTAAATATTGATTTTGCAGATAGTGCGACAAATATATTTTTCGCCAAAAAAAAAACCATGGACTACCCCCTTTGCTTTTTTTGAAAAAATTATAAAAAAGTTTTCTTGCACTATCCTCCAGAAAAAAATTTCTAGCTAAGGCCAATACGGTTAGCTATCAAACGCAAAAGAAATCAAGTCGAAATATTGAAAACTTAGCAAGTTATGACCAAAAACGTAACCAGCTCTACTAAAAAGTGGCCGGGAAGAGGCAGTAGTAGAACTGCTTACCTTTTTGGTCATAACTTGCTTACTTTTCTAGATATCGACTTGATTTCTATAGCGTTGGATTTATAACCGTATTGGCTTTAATTTAAATATTGTTTTTGCAGATTGTGCGATAAATACATTTTTCGCCAAAAAAAAACCATGGACTACCCCCTTTGCTTTTTTTGAAAAAATTATAAAAAAGTTTTCTCGCACTATCCTCCAGAAAAAAATTTTTTATTAAGACCAATACGGTTAGCTATCAAACGCAAAAGAAATCAAGTCGAAATATTGAAAACTTAGCAAGTTATGACCAAAAACGTAACCAGATCTACTAAAAAGTGGCCGGGAAGAGGCAGTAGTAGAACTGCTTACCTTTTTGGTCATAACTTGCTTACTTTTCTAGATATCGACTTGATTTCTATAGCGTTGGATTTATAACCGTATTGGCTTTAATTTAAATATTGATTTTGCAGATAGTGCGCCAAATATATTTTTCGCCAAAAAAAAAAACCATGGACTACCCCCTTTGCTTTTTTTGAAAAAATTATAAAAAAGTTTTCTTGCACTATCCTCCAGAAAAAAATTTCTATCTAAGGCCAATACGGTTAGCTATCAAACGCAAAAGAATCAAGTCGAAATATTGAAAACTTAGCAAGTTATGACCAAAAACGTAACCAGCTCTACTAAAAAGTGGCCGAAAAGAGGCAGTAGTAGAACTGCTTACCTTTTTGGTCATAACTTGCTTACTTTTCTAGATATCGACTTGATTTCTATAGCGTTGGAATTATAACCGTATTGGCCTTAATTTAAATATTGATTTTGCAGATAGTGCGACAAATATATTTTTCGCCAAAAAAAAAAAAAACCATGGATTACCCCCTTTGCTTTTTTTGAAAATATTATAAAAAAGTTTTCTTGCACTATCCTCCAGAAAAAATTTCAAATTAAGGCCAATACGGTTAGCTATCAAACGCAAAAGAAATCAAGTCGAAATATTGAAAACTTAGCAAGTTATGACCAAAAACGTAACCAGCTCTACTAAAAAGTGGCCGGAAAGAGGCAGTAGTAGAACTGCTTACCTTTTTGGTCATAACTTGCTTACTTTTCTAGATATCGACTTGATTTCTATAGCGTTGGATTTATAACCGTATTGGCTTTAATTTAAATATTGTTTTTGCAGATAGTGCGACAAATATATTTTTCGCCAAAAAAAAAAAAAACCATGGACTACCCCCTTTGCTTTTTTTGAAAAAATTATAAAAAAGTTTTCTTGCACTATCCTCCAGAAAAAAATTTCTAGCTAAGGCCAATACGGTTAGCTATCAAACGCAAAAGAAATCAAGTCGAAATATTGAAAACTTAGCAAGTTATGACCAAAAACGTAACCAGCTCTACTAAAAAGTGGCCGGAAAGAGGCAGTAGTAGAACTGCTTACCTTTTTGGTCATAACTTGCTTACTTTTCTAGATATCGACTTGATTTCTATAGCGTTGGATTTATAACCGTATTGGCTTTAATTTAAATATTGTTTTTGCAGATAGTGCGACAAATATATTTTTCGCCAAAAAAAAAAAACCATGGACTACCCCCTTTGCTTTTTTTGAAAAAATTATAAAAAAGTTTTCTTGCACTATCCTCCAGAAAAAAATTTCTAGCTAAGGCCAATACGGTTAGCTATCAAACGCAAAAGAAATCAAGTCGAAATATTGAAAACTTAGCAAGTTATGACCAAAAACGTAACCAGCTCTACTAAAAAGTGGCCGGAAAGAGGCAGTAGTAGAACTGCTTACCTCTTTGGTCATAACTTGCTTACTTTTCTAGATATCGACTTGATTTCTATAGCGTTGGATTTATAACCGTATTGGCTTTAATTTAAATATTGTTTTTGCAGATAGTGCGACAAATATATTTTTCGCCAAAAAAAAAAAAACCATGGATTACCCCCTTTGCTTTTTTTGAAAATATTATAAAAAAGTTTTCTTGCACTATCCTCCAGAAAAAATTTCAAATTAAGGCCAATACGGTTAGCTATCAAACGCAAAAGAAATCAAGTCGAAATATTGAAAACTTAGCAAGTTATGACCAAAAACGTAACCAGCTCTACTAAAAAGTGGCCGGGAAGAGGCAGTAGTAGAACTGCTTCCCTTTTTGGTCATAACTTGCTTCCTTTTCTAGATATCGACTTGATTTCTATAGCGTTGGATTTATAACCGTACTTTCTTTAATTTAAATATTGTTTTTGCAGATAGTGCGACAAATATATTTTTCGCCAAAAAAAAAAACCATGGACTACCCCCTATGCTTTTTTTGAAAATATTATAAAAAAGTTTTCTTGCACTATCCTCCAGAAAAAATTTCAAATTAAGGCCAATACGGTTAGCTATCAAACGCAAAAGAAATCAAGTCGAAATATTGAAAACTTAGCAAGTTATGACCAAAAACGTAACCAGCTCTACTAAAAAGTGGCCGGGAAGAGGCAGTAGTAGAACTGCTTCCCTTTTTGGTCATAACTTGCTTCCTTTTCTAGATATCGACTTGATTTCTATAGCGTTGGATTTATAACCGTACTTTCTTTAATTTAAATATTGTTTTTGCAGATAGTGCGACAAATATATTTTTCGCCAAAAAAAAAACCATGGACTACCCCCTTTGCTTTTTTTGAAAAAATTATAAAAAAGTTTTCTTGCACTATCCTCCAGAAAAAAATTTCCTATTAAGGCCAATACGGTTAGCTATCAAACGCAAAAGAAATCAAGTCGAAATATTGAAAACTTAGCAAGTTATGACCAAAAACGTAACCAGCTCTACTAAAAAGTGGCCGGGAAGAGGCAGTAGTAGAACTGCTTACCTTTTTGGTCATAACTTGCTTACTTTTCTAGATATCGACTTGATTTCTATAGCGTTGGATTTATAACCGTACTTTCTTTAATTTAAATATTGTTTTTGCAGATAGTGCGACAAATATATTTTTCGCCAAAAAAAAAAAACCATGGACTACCCCCTATGCTTTTTTTGAAAAAATTATAAAAAAGTTTTCTTGCACTATCCTCCAGAAAAAAATTTCTAATTAAGGCCAATACGGTTAGCTATCAAACGCAAAAGAAATCAAGTCGAAATATTGAAAACTTAGCAAGTTATGACAAAAAACGTAACCAGCTCTACTAAAAAGTGGCCGGGAAGAGGCAGTAGTAGAACTGCTTCCCTTTTTGGTCATAACTTGCTTACTTTTCTAGATATCGACTTGATTTCTATAGCGTTGGATTTATAACCGTATTGGCTTTAATTTAAATATTGATTTTGCAGATAGTGCGCCAAATATATTTTTCGCCAAAAAAAAACCATGGACTACCCCCTTTGCTTTTTTTGAAAAAATTATAAAAAATTTTTCTTGCACTATCCTCTAGAAAAAAATTTCCTATTAAGGCCAATACGGTTAGCTATCAAACGCAAAAGAAATCAAGTCGAAATATTGAAAACTTAGCAAGTTATGACCAAAAACGTAACCAGCTCTACTAAAAAGTGGCCGGGAAGAGGCAGTAGTAGAACTGCTTACCTTTTTGGTCATAACTTGCTTACTTTTCTAGATATCGACTTGATTTCTATAGCGTTGGAATTATAACCGTATTGGCTTTAATTTAAATATTGTTTTTTGCAGATAGTGCGACAGATATATTTTACGCCAAAAAAAACCATGGACTACCCCCTTTGCTTTTTTTGAAAAAATTATAAAAAAATAAATCAAGTCAAAATATTGAAAACTTAGCAAGTTATGACCAAAAACGTAACCAGCTATACTAAAAAGTGGCCGGAAAGAGGCAGTAGTAGAACTGCTTACCTTTTTGGTCATAACTTGCTTACTTTTCTAGATATCGACTTGATTTCTATAGCGTTGGATTTATAACCGTATTGGCTTTAATTTAAATATTGATTTTGCAGATAGTGCGCCAAATATATTTTTCGATAAAAAAAAAACCATGGACTACCCCCTTTGCTTTTTTTGAAAAAATTATAAAAAAGTTTTCTCGCACTATCCTCCAGAAAAAAATTTTTTATTAAGACCAATACGGTTAGCTATCAAACGCAAAAGAAATCAAGTCGAAATATTGAAAACTTAGCAAGTTATGACCAAAAACGTAACCAGCTCTACTAAAAAGTGGCCGGAAAGAGGCAGTAGTAGAACTGCTTACCTTTTTGGTCACAACTTGCTTACTTTTCTAGATATCGACTTGATTTCTATAGCGTTGGAATTATAACCGTATTGGCTTTAATTTAAATATTGTTTTTTGCAGATAGTGCGACAGATATATTTTACGCCAAAAAAAACCATGGACTACCCCCTTTGCTTTTTTTGAAAAAATTATAAAAAAATAAATCAAGTCAAAATATTGAAAACTTAGCAAGTTATGACCAAAAACGTAACCAGCTATACTAAAAAGTGGCCGGAAAGAGGCAGTAGTAGAACTGCTTACCTTTTTGGTCATAACTTGCTTACTTTTCTAGATATCGACTTGATTTCTATAGCGTTGGATTTATAACCGTATTGGCTTTAATTTAAATATTGATTTTGCAGATAGTGCGCCAAATATATTTTTCGCCAAAAAAAAAACCATGGACTACCCCCTTTGCTTTTTTTGAAAAAATTATAAAAAAGTTTTCTTGCACTATCCTCCAGAAAAAAATTTCTAGCTAAGGTAAATACGGTTAGCTATCAAACGCAAAAGAAATCAAGTCGAAATATTGAAAACTTAGCAAGTTATGACCAAAAACGTAACCAGCTCTACTAAAAAGTGGCCGGAAAGAGGCAGTAGTAGAACTGCTTACCTTTTTGGTCATAACTTGCTTACTTTTCTAGATATCGACTTGATTTCTATAGCGTTGGACTTATAACCGTATTGGCTTTAATTTAAATATTGTTTTTGCAGATAGTGCGACAAATATATTTTTCGCCAAAAAAAAACCATGGACTACCCCCTTTGCTTTTTTTGAAAAAATTATAAAAAAATTTTCTTGCACTATCCTCCAGAAAAAAATTTCAAATTAAGGCCAATACGGTTAGCTATCAAACGCAAAAGAAATCAAGTCGAAATATTGAAAACTTAGCAAGTTATGACCAAAAACGTAACCAGCTCTACTAAAAAGTGGCCGGAAAGAGGCAGTAGTAGAACTGCTTACCTTTTTGGTCATAACTTGCTTACTTTTCTAGATATCGACTTGATTTCTATAGCGTTGGATTTATAACCGTATTGGCCTTAATTTAAATATTGTTTTTGCAGATAGTGCGACAGATATATTTTTCGCCAAAAAAAAACCATGGACTACCCCCTTTGCTTTTTTTGAAAAAATTATAAAAAAATAAATCAAGTCAAAATATTGAAAACTTAGCAAGTTATGACCAAAAACGTAACCAGCTATACTAAAAAGTGGCCGGAAAGAGGCAGTAGTAGAACTGCTTACCTTTTTGGTCATAACTTGCTTACTTTTCTAGATATCGACTTGATTTCTATAGCGTTGGATTTATAACCGTATTGGCTTTAATTTAAATATTGTTTTTTGCAGATAGTGCGACAGATATATTTTTCGCCAAAAAAAAACCATGGACTACCCCCTTTGCTTTTTTTGAAAAAATTATAAAAAAATAAATCAAGTCAAAATATTGAAAACTTAGCAAGTTATGACCAAAAACGTAACCAGCTATACTAAAAAGTGGCCGGAAAGAGGCAGTAGTAGAACTGCTTACCTTTTTGGTCATAACTTGCTTACTTTTCTAGATATCGACTTGATTTCTATAGCGTTGGATTTATAACCGTATTGGCCTTAATTTAAATATTGTTTTTGCAGATAGTGCGACAGATATATTTTTCGCCAAAAAAAACCATGGACTACCCCCTTTGCTTTTTTTAAAAAAATTATAAAAAAGTTTTCTTGCACTATCCTCCAGAAAAAAATTTCAACTTAAGGCCAATACGGTTAGCTATCAAACGCAAAAGAAATCAAGTCGAAATATTGAAAACTTAGCAAGTTATGACCAAAAACGTAACCAGCTCTACTAAAAAGTGGCCGGAAAGAGGCAGTAGTAGAACTGCTTACCTTTTTGGTCACAACTTGCTTACTTTTCTAGATATCGACTTGATTTCTATAGCGTTGGATTTATAACCGTATTGGCTTTAATTTAAATATTGATTTTGCAGATAGTGCGACAGATATATTTTTCGCCAAAAAAAAACCATGGACTACCCCCTTTGCTTTTTTTGAAAAAATTATAAAAAAGTTTTCTCGCACTATCCTCCAGAAAAAAATTTTTTATTAAGACCAATACGGTTAGCTATCAAACGCAAAAGAAATCAAGTCGAAATATTGAAAACTTAGCAAGTTATGACCAAAAACGTAACCAGCTCTACTAAAAAGTGGCCGGAAAGAGGCAGTAGTAGAACTGCTTACCTTTTTGGTCATAACTTGCTTACTTTTCTAGATATCGACTTGATTTCTATAGCGTTGGATTTATAACCGTACTTTCTTTAATTTAAATATTGTTTTTGCAGATAGTGCGACAAATATATTTTTCGCCAAAAAAAAACCATGGACTACCCCCTTTGCTTTTTTTGAAAAAATTATAAAAAAGTTTTCTTGCACTATCCTCCAGAAAAAAATTTCCTATTAAGGCCAATACGGTTAGCTATCAAACGCAAAAGAAATCAAGTCGAAATATTGAAAACTTAGCAAGTTATGACCAAAAACGTAACCAGCTCTACTAAAAAGTGGCCGGGAAGAGGCAGTAGTAGAACTGCTTCCCTTTTTGGTCATAACTTGCTTACTTTTCTAGATATCGACTTGATTTCTATAGCGTTGGATTTATAACCGTATTGGCTTTAATTTAAATATTGATTTTGCAGATAGTGCGCCAAATATATTTTTCGCCAAAAAAAAACCATGGACTACCCCCTTTGCTTTTTTTGAAAAAATTATAAAAAAGTTTTCTTGCACTATCCTCCAGAAAAAAATTTCTAATTAAGGCCAATACGGTTAGCTATCAAACGCAAAAGAAATCAAGTCGAAATATTGAAAACTTAGCAAGCTATGACCAAAAACGTAACCAGCTCTACTAAAAAGTGGCCGGGAAGAGGCAGTAGTAGAACTGCTTCCCTTTTTGGTCATAACTTGCTTACTTTTCTAGATATCGACTTGATTTCTATAGCGTTGGATTTATAACCGTATTGGCTTTAATTTAAATATTGATTTTGTAGATAGTGCGCCAAATATATTTTTCGCCAAAAAAAAACCATGGACTACCCCCTTTGCTTTTTTTGAAAAAATTATAAAAAAGTTTTCTTGCACTATCCTCTAGAAAAAAATTTCCTATTAAGGCCAATACGGTTAGCTATCAAACGCAAAAGAAATCAAGTCGAAATATTGAAAACTTAGCCAGTTATGACCAAAAACGTAACCAGCTCTACTAAAAAGTGGCCGGGAAGAGGCAGTAGTAGAACTGCTTACCTTTTTGGTCATAACTTGCTTACTTTTCTAGATATCGACTTGATTTCTATAGCGTTGGATTTATAACCGTATTGGCTTTAATTTAAATATTGTTTTTTGCAGATAGTGCGACAGATATATTTTTCGGCAAAAAAAAACCATGGACTACCCCCTTTGCTTTTTTTGAAAAAATTATAAAAAAGTTTTCTCGCACTATCCTCCAGAAAAAAATTTTTTATTAAGACCAATACGGTTAGCTATCAAACGCAAAAGAAATCAAGTCGAAATATTGAAAACTTAGCAAGTTATGACCAAAAACGTAACCAGCTCTACTAAAAAGTGGCCGGAAAGAGGCAGTAGTAGAACTGCTTACCTTTTTGGTCACAACTTGCTTACTTTTCTAGATATCGACTTGATTTCTATAGCGTTGGAATTATAACCGTATTGGCTTTAATTTAAATATTGTTTTTTGCAGATAGTGCGACAGATATATTTTACGCCAAAAAAAACCATGGACTACCCCCTTTGCTTTTTTTGAAAAAATTATAAAAAAGTTTTCTTGCACTATCCTCTAGAAAAAAATTTCCTATTAAGGCCAATACGGTTAGCTATCAAACGCAAAAGAAATCAAGTCGAAATATTGAAAACTTAGCCAGTTATGACCAAAAACGTAACCAGCTCTACTAAAAAGTGGCCGGGAAGAGGCAGTAGTAGAACTGCTTACCTTTTTGGTCATAACTTGCTTACTTTTCTAGATATCGACTTGATTTCTATAGCGTTGGATTTATAACCGTATTGGCTTTAATTTAAATATTGTTTTTTGCAGATAGTGCGACAGATATATTTTTCGCCAAAAAAAAACCATGGACTACCCCCTTTGCTTTTTTTGAAAAAATTATAAAAAAGTTTTCTCGCACTATCCTCCAGAAAAAAATTTCAACTTAAGGCCAATACGGTTAGCTATCAAACGCAAAAGAAATCAAGTCGAAATATTGAAAACTTAGCAAGTTATGACCAAAAACGTAACCAGCTCTACTAAAAAGTGGCCGGAAAGAGGCAGTAGTAGAACTGCTTACCTTTTTGGTCATAACTTGCTTACTTTTCTAGATATCGACTTGATTTCTATAGCGTTGGATTTATAACCGTATTGGCCTTAATTTAAATATTGTTTTTGCAGATAGTGCGACAGATATATTTTTCGCAAAAAAAAAACCATGGACTACCCCCTTTGCTTTTTTTAAAAAAATTATAAAAAAGTTTTCTTGCACTATTCTCCAGAAAAAAATTTCAAATTAAGGCCAATACGGTTAGCTATCAAACGCAAAAGAAATCAAGTCGAAATATTGAAAACTTAGCAAGTTATGACCAAAAACGTAACCAGCTCTACTAAAAAGTGGCCGGAAAGAGGCAGTAGTAGAACTGCTTACCTTTTTGGTCATAACTTGCTTACTTTTCTAGATATCGACTTGATTTCTATAGCGTTGGATTTATAACCGTATTGGCCTTAATTTAAATATTGTTTTTGCAGATAGTGCGACAGATATATTTTACGCCAAAAAAAAAAAAAAACCATGGACTACCCCCTTTGCTTTTTTTGAAAAAATTATAAAAAAGTTTTCTTGCACTATCCTCCAGAAAAAAATTTCTAATTAAGGCCAATACGGTTAGCTATCAAACGCAAAAGAAATCAAGTCGAAATATTGAAAACTTAGCAAGCTATGACCAAAAACGTAACCAGCTCTACTAAAAAGTGGCCGGGAAGAGGCAGTAGTAGAACTGCTTCCCTTTTTGGTCATAACTTGCTTACTTTTCTAGATATCGACTTGATTTCTATAGCGTTGGATTTATAACCGTATTGGCTTTAATTTAAATATTGATTTTGCAGATAGTGCGACAGATATATTTTTCGCCAAAAAAAAACCATGGACTACCCCCTTTGCTTTTTTTGAAAAAATTATAAAAAAGTTTTCTCGCACTATCCTCCAGAAAAAAATTTTTTATTAAGACCAATACGGTTAGCTATCAAACGCAAAAGAAATCAAGTCGAAATATTGAAAACTTAGCAAGTTATGACCAAAAACGTAACCAGCTCTACTAAAAAGTGGCCGGAAAGAGGCAGTAGTAGAACTGCTTACCTTTTTGGTCACAACTTGCTTACTTTTCTAGATATCGACTTGATTTCTATAGCGTTGGAATTATAACCGTATTGGCTTTAATTTAAATATTGTTTTTTGCAGATAGTGCGACAGATATATTTTACGCCAAAAAAAAACCATGGACTACCCCCTTTGCTTTTTTTGAAAAAATTATAAAAAAGTTTTCTCGCACTATCCTCCAGAAAAAAATTTTTTATTAAGACCAATACGGTTAGCTATCAAACGCAAAAGAAATCAAGTCGAAATATTGAAAACTTAGCAAGTTATGACCAAAAACGTAACCAGCTCTACTAAAAAGTGGCCGGAAAGAGGCAGTAGTAGAACTGCTTACCTTTTTGGTCACAACTTGCTTACTTTTCTAGATATCGACTTGATTTCTATAGCGTTGGAATTATAACCGTATTGGCTTTAATTTAAATATTGTTTTTTGCAGATAGTGCGACAGATATATTTTACGCCAAAAAAAACCATGGACTACCCCCTTTGCTTTTTTTGAAAAAATTATAAAAAAATAAATCAAGTCAAAATATTGAAAACTTAGCAAGTTATGACCAAAAACGTAACCAGCTATACTAAAAAGTGGCCGGAAAGAGGCAGTAGTAGAACTGCTTACCTTTTTGGTCATAACTTGCTTACTTTTCTAGATATCGACTTGATTTCTATAGCGTTGGATTTATAACCGTATTGGCCTTAATTTAAATATTGTTTTTGCAGATAGTGCGACAGATATATTTTTCGCCAAAAAAAACCATGGACTACCCCCTTTGCTTTTTTTAAAAAAATTATAAAAAAGTTTTCTTGCACTATCCTCCAGAAAAAAATTTCAACTTAAGGCCAATACGGTTAGCTATCAAACGCAAAAGAAATCAAGTCGAAATATTGAAAACTTAGCAAGTTATGACCAAAAACGTAACCAGCTCTACTAAAAAGTGGCCGGAAAGAGGCAGTAGTAGAACTGCTTACCTTTTTGGTCATAACTTGCTTACTTTTCTAGATATCGACTTGATTTCTATAGCGTTGGATTTATAACCGTATTGGCTTTAATTTAAATATTGATTTTGCAGATAGTGCGCCAAATATATTTTTCGCCAAAAAAAAAACCATGGACTACCCCCTTTGCTTTTTTTGAAAAAATTATAAAAAAGTTTTCTTGCACTATCCTCCAGAAAAAAATTTCTAGCTAAGGCCAATACGGTTAGCTATCAAACGCAAAAGAAATCAAGTCGAAATATTGAAAACTTAGCAAGTTATGACCAAAAACGTAACCAGCTCTACTAAAAAGTGGCCGGAAAGAGGCAGTAGTAGAACTGCTTACCTTTTTGGTCATAACTTGCTTACTTTTCTAGATATCGACTTGATTTCTATAGCGTTGGATTTATAACCGTATTGGCCTTAATTTAAATATTGTTTTTGCAGATAGTGCGACAGATATATTTTTCGCAAAAAAAAAAACCATGGACTACCCCCTTTGCTTTTTTTAAAAAAATTATAAAAAAGTTTTCTTGCACTATCATCCAGAAAAAAATTTCTAGCTAAGGCCAATACGGTTAGCTATCAAACGCAAAAGAAATCAAGTCGAAATATTGAAAACTTAGCAATTTATGACCAAAAACGTAACCAGCTCTACTAAAAAGTGGCCGGAAAGAGGCAGTAGTAGAACTGCTTACCTTTTTGGTCATAACTTGCTTACTTTTCTAGATATCGACTTGATTTCTATAGCGTTGGATTTATAACCGTATTGGCTTTAATTTAAATATTGATTTTGCAGATAGTGCGATAAATATATTTTTCGCCAAAAAAAAAACCATGGACTACCCCCTTTGCTTTTTTTGAAAAAATTATAAAAAAATAAATCAAGTCAAAATATTGAAAACTTAGCAAGTTATGACCAAAACCGTAACCAGCTATACTAAAAAGTGGCCGGAAAGAGGCAGTAGTAGAACTGCTTACCTTTTTGGTCATAACTTGCTTACTTTTCTAGATATCGACTTGATTTCTATAGCGTTGGATTTATAACCGTATTGGCCTTAATTTAAATATTGTTTTTGCAGATAGTGCGACAGATATATTTTTCGCCAAAAAAAAACCATGGACTACCCCCTTTGCTTTTTTTAAAAAAATTATAAAAAAGTTTTCTTGCACTATCCTCCAGAAAAAAATTTCAAATTAAGGCCAATACGGTTAGCTATCAAACGCAAAAGAAATCAAGTCGAAATATTGAAAACTTAGCAAGTTATGACCAAAAACGTAACCAGCTCTACTAAAAAGTGGCTGGAAAGAGGCAGTAGTAGAACTGCTTACCTTTTTGGTCATAACTTGCTTACTTTTCTAGATATCGACTTGATTTCTATAGCGTTGGATTTATAACCGTATTGGCTTTAATTTAGATATTGATTTTGCAGATAGTGCGCCAAATATATTTTTCGCCAAAAAAAAACCATGGACTACCCCCTTTGCTTTTTTTGAAAAAATTATAAAAAAGTTTTCTTGCACTATCCTCCAGAAAAAAATTTCTAGCTAAGGCCAATACGGTTAGCTATCAAACGCAAAAGAAATCAAGTCGAAATATTGAAAACTTAGCAAGTTATGACCAAAAACGTAACCAGCTCTACTAAAAAGTGGCCGGAAAGAGGCAGTAGTAGAACTGCTTACCTTTTTGGTCATAACTTGCTTACTTTTTTAGATATCGACTTGATTTCTATAGCGTTGGATTTATAACCGTATTGGCCTTAATTTAAATATTGGTTTTGCAGATAGTGCGACAAATATATTTTTCGCCAAAAAAAAAACCATGGACTACCCCCTTTGCTTTTTTTGAAAAAATTATAAAAAAGTTTTCTTGCACTATCATCCAGAAAAAAATTTCTAGCTAAGGCCAATACGGTTAGCTATCAAACGCAAAAGAAATCAAGTCGAAATATTGAAAACTTATCAAGTTATGACCAAAAACGTAACCAGCTCTACTAAAAAGTGGCCGGAAAGAGGCAGTAGTAGAACTGCTTACCTTTTTGGTCATAACTTGCTTACTTTTCTAGATATCGACTTGATTTCTATAGCGTTGGATTTATAACCGTATTGGCTTTAATTTAAATATTGATTTTGCAGATAGTGCGCCAAATATATTTTTCGCCAAAAAAAAAAACCATGGACTACCCCCTTTGCTTTTTTTGAAAAAATTATAAAAAAGTTTTCTTGCACTATCCTCCAGAAAAAAATTTCAAATTAAGGCCAATACGGTTAGCTATCAAACGCAAAAGAAATCAAGTCGAAATATTGAAAACTTAGCAAGTTATGACCAAAAACGTAACCAGCTCTACTAAAAAGTGGCCGGAAAGAGGCAGTAGTAGAACTGCTTACCTTTTTGGTCATAACTTGCTTACTTTTCTAGATATCGACTTGATTTCTATAGCGTTGGATTTATAACCGTATTGGCTTTAATTTAAATATTGTTTTTGCAGATAGTGCGACAAATATATTTTTCGCCAAAAAAAAACCATGGACTACCCCCTTTGCTTTTTTTGAAAAAATTATAAAAAAGTTTTCTTGCACTATCATCCAGAAAAAAATTTCTAGCTAAGGCCAATACGGTTAGCTATCAAACGCAAAAGAAATCAAGTCGAAATATTGAAAACTTATCAAGTTATGACCAAAAACGTAACCAGCTCTACTAAAAAGTGGCCGGAAAGAGGCAGTAGTAGAACTGCTTACCTTTTTGGTCATAACTTGCTTACTTTTTTAGATATCGACTTGATTTCTATAGCGTTGGATTTATAACCGTATTGGCCTTAATTTAAATATTGGTTTTGCAGATAGTGCGACAAATATATTTTTCGCCAAAAAAAAAACCATGGACTACCCCCTTTGCTTTTTTTGAAAAAATTATAAAAAAGTTTTCTTGCACTATCATCCAGAAAAAAATTTCTAGCTAAGGCCAATACGGTTAGCTATCAAACGCAAAAGAAATCAAGTCGAAATATTGAAAACTTATCAAGTTATGACCAAAAACGTAACCAGCTCTACTAAAAAGTGGCCGGAAAGAGGCAGTAGTAGAACTGCTTACCTTTTTGGTCATAACTTGCTTACTTTTCTAGATATCGACTTGATTTCTATAGCGTTGGATTTATAACCGTATTGGCTTTAATTTAAATATTGATTTTGCAGATAGTGCGCCAAATATATTTTTCGCCAAAAAAAAAAACCATGGACTACCCCCTTTGCTTTTTTTGAAAAAATTATAAAAAAGTTTTCTTGCACTATCCTCCAGAAAAAAATTTCAAATTAAGGCCAATACGGTTAGCTATCAAACGCAAAAGAAATCAAGTCGAAATATTGAAAACTTAGCAAGTTATGACCAAAAACGTAACCAGCTCTACTAAAAAGTGGCCGGAAAGAGGCAGTAGTAGAACTGCTTACCTTTTTGGTCATAACTTGCTTACTTTTCTAGATATCGACTTGATTTCTATAGCGTTGGATTTATAACCGTATTGGCTTTAATTTAAATATTGTTTTTGCAGATAGTGCGACAAATATATTTTTCGCCAAAAAAAACCATGGACTACCCCCTTTGCTTTTTTTGAAAAAATTATAAAAAAGTTTTCTTGCACTATCCTCCAGAAAAAAATTTCCAGCTAAGGCCAATACGATTAGCTATCAAACGCAAAAAAAATCAAGTCGAAATATTGAAAACTTAGCAAGTTATGACCAAAAACGTAACCAGCTCTACTAAAAAGTGGCCGGAAAGAGGCAGTAGTAGAACTGCTTACCTTTTTGGTCATAACTTGCTTACTTTTCTAGATATCGACTTGATTTCTATAGCGTTGGATTTATAACCGTATTGGCTTTAATTTAAATATTGTTTTTGCAGATAGTGCGACAAATATATTTTTCGCCAAAAAAAAACCATGGACTACCCCCTTTGCTTTTTTTGAAAAAATTATAAAAAAGTTTTCTTGCACTATCATCCAGAAAAAAATTTCTAGCTAAGGCCAATACGGTTAGCTATCAAACGCAAAAGAAATCAAGTCGAAATATTGAAAACTTATCAAGTTATGACCAAAAACGTAACCAGCTCTACTAAAAAGTGGCCGGAAAGAGGCAGTAGTAGAACTGCTTACCTTTTTGGTCATAACTTGCTTACTTTTCTAGATATCGACTTGATTTCTATAGCGTTGGATTTATAACCGTATTGGCTTTAATTTAAATATTGTTTTTGCAGATAGTGCGACAAATATATTTTTCGCCAAAAAAAACCATGGACTACCCCCTTTGCTTTTTTTGAAAAAATTATAAAAAAGTATTCTTGCACTATCCTCCAGAAAAAAATTTCAAATTAAGGCCAATACGGTTAGCTATCAAACGCAAAAGAAATCAAGTCGAAATATTGAAAACTTAGCAAGTTATGACCAAAAACGTAACCAGCTCTACTAAAAAGTGGCCGGAAAGAGGCAGTAGTAGAACTGCTTACCTTTTTGGTCATAACTTGCTTACTTTTCTAGATATCGACTTGATTTCTATAGCGTTGGAATTATAACCGTATTGGCTTTAATTTAAATATTGTTTTTGCAGATAGTGCGACAAATATATTTTTCGCCAAAAAAAAACCATGGACTACCCCCTTTGCTTTTTTTGAAAAAATGATAAAAAAGTTTTCTTGCACTATCCTCCAGAAAAAAATTTCAAATTAAGGCCAATACGGTTAGCTATCAAACGCAAAAGAAATCAAGTCGAAATATTGAAAACTTAGCAAGTTATGACCAAAAACGTAACCAGCTCTACTAAAAAGTGGCCGGAAAGAGGCAGTAGTAGAACTGCTTACCTTTTTGGTCATAACTTGCTTACTTTTCTAGATATCGACTTGATTTCTATAGCGTTGGATTTATAACCGTATTGGCTTTAATTTAAATATTGTTTTTGCAGATAGTGCGACAAATATATTTTTCGCCAAAAAAAAAACCATGGACTACCCCCTTTGCTTTTTTTGAAAAAATTATAAAAAAGTTTTCGTGCACTATCCTCCAGAAAAAAAATTCCAGCTAAGGCCAATACGATTAGCTATCAAACGCAAAAAAAATCAAGTCGAAATATTGAAAACTTAGCAAGTTATGACCAAAAACGTAACCAGCTCTACTAAAAAGTGGCCGGAAAGAGGCAGTAGTAGAACTGCTTACCTTTTTGGTCATAACTTGCTTACTTTTCTAGATATCGACTTGATTTCTATAGCGTTGGATTTATAACCGTATTGGCTTTAATTTAAATATTGTTTTTGCAGATAGTGCGACAAATATATTTTTCGCCAAAAAAAAACCATGGACTACCCCCTTTGCTTTTTTGAAAAAATTATAAAAAAGTTTTCTTGCACTATCCTCCAGAAAAAAATTTCTAGCTAAGGCCAATACGGTTAGCTATCAAACGCAAAAGAAATCAAGTCGAAATATTGAAAACTTAGCAAGTTATGACCAAAAACGTAACCAGCTCTACTAAAAAGTGGCCGGAAAGAGGCAGTAGTAGAACTGCTTACCTTTTTGGTCATAACTTGCTTACTTTTCTAGATATCGACTTGATTTCTATAGCGTTGGATTTATAACCGTATTGGCTTTAATTTAAATAATGTTTTTTGCAGATAGTGCGACGGATATATTTTTCGCCAAAAAAAAACCATGGACTACCCCCTTTGCTTTTTTTGAAAAAATTATAAAAAAGTTTTCTTGCACTATCCTCCAGAAAAAAATTTCTAGCTAAGGCCAATACGGTTAGCTATCAAACGCAAAAGAAGTCAAGTCGAAATATTGAAAACTTAGCAAGTTATGACCAAAAACGTAACCAGCTCTACTAAAAAGTGGCCGGAAAGAGGCAGTAGTAGAACTGCTTACCTTTTTGGTCATAACTTGCTTACTTTTCTAGATATCGACTTGATTTCTATAGCGTTGGATTTATAACCGTATTGGCTTTAATTTAAATATTGTTTTTGCAGATAGTGCGACAAATATATATTTCGCCAAAAAAAAACCATGGACTACCCCCTTTGCTTTTTTTTAAAAAATTATAAAAAAGTTTTCTTGCACTTTCCCCCAGAAAAAAATTTCAAATTAAGGCCAATACGGTTAGCTATCAAACGCAAAAGAAATCAAGTCGAAATATTGAAAACTTAGCAAGTTATGACCAAAAACGTAACCAGCTCTACTAAAAAGTGGCCGGAAAGAGGCAGTAGTAGAACTGCTTACCTTTTTGGTCATAACTTGCTTACTTTTCTAGATATCGACTTGATTTCTATAGCGTTGGATTTATAACCGTATTGGCCTTAATTTAAATATTGTTTTTGCAGATAGTGCGACAAATATATATTTCGCCAAAAAAAAACCATGGACTACCCCCTTTGCTTTTTTTTAAAAAATTATAAAAAAGTTTTCTTGCACTTTCCCCCAGAAAAAAATTTCAAATTAAGGCCAATACGGTTAGCTATCAAACGCAAAAGAAATCAAGTCGAAATATTGAAAACTTAGCAAGTTATGACCAAAAACGTAACCAGCTCTACTAAAAAGTGGCCGGAAAGAGGCAGTAGTAGAACTGCTTACCTTTTTGGTCATAACTTGCTTACTTTTCTAGATATCGACTTGATTTCTATAGCGTTGGATTTATAACCGTATTGGCTTTAATTTAAATATTGTTTTTGCAGATAGTGCGACAAATATATTTTTCGCCAAAAAAAAACCATGGACTACCCCCTTTGCTTTTTTGAAAAAATTATAAAAAAGTTTTCTTGCACTATCCTCCAGAAAAAAATTTCTAGCTAAGGCCAATACGGTTAGCTATCAAACGCAAAAGAAATCAAGTCGAAATATTGAAAACTTAGCAAGTTATGACCAAAAACGTAACCAGCTCTACTAAAAAGTGGCCGGAAAGAAGCAGTAGTAGAACTGCTTACCTTTTTGGTCATAACTTGCTTACTTTTCTAGATATCGACTTGATTTCTATAGCGTTGGATTTATAACCGTATTGGCTTTAATTTAAATAATGTTTTTTGCAGATAGTGCGACGGATATATTTTTCGCCAAAAAAAAACCATGGACTACCCCCTTTGCTTTTTTTGAAAAAATTATAAAAAAGTTTTCTTGCACTATCCTCCAGAAAAAAATTTCTAGCTAAGGCCAATACGGTTAGCTATCAAACGCAAAAGAAGTCAAGTCGAAATATTGAAAACTTAGCAAGTTATGACCAAAAACGTAACCAGCTCTACTAAAAAGTGGCCGGAAAGAGGCAGTAGTAGAACTGCTTACCTTTTTGGTCATAACTTGCTTACTTTTCTAGATATCGACTTGATTTCTATAGCGTTGGATTTATAACCGTATTGGCTTTAATTTAAATATTGTTTTTGCAGATAGTGCGACAAATATATATTTCGCCAAAAAAAAACCATGGACTACCCCCTTTGCTTTTTTTTAAAAAATTATAAAAAAGTTTTCTTGCACTTTCCCCCAGAAAAAAATTTCAAATTAAGGCCAATACGGTTAGCTATCAAACGCAAAAGAAATCAAGTCGAAATATTGAAAACTTAGCAAGTTATGACCAAAAACGTAACCAGCTCTACTAAAAAGTGGCCGGAAAGAGGCAGTAGTAGAACTGCTTACCTTTTTGGTCATAACTTGCTTACTTTTCTAGATATCGACTTGATTTCTATAGCGTTGGATTTATAACCGTATTGGCCTTAATTTAAATATTGTTTTTGCAGATAGTGCGACAAATATATATTTCGCCAAAAAAAAACCATGGACTACCCCCTTTGCTTTTTTTTAAAAAATTATAAAAAAGTTTTCTTGCACTTTCCCCCAGAAAAAAATTTCAAATTAAGGCCAATACGGTTAGCTATCAAACGCAAAAGAAATCAAGTCGAAATATTGAAAACTTAGCAAGTTATGACCAAAAACGTAACCAGCTCTACTAAAAAGTGGCCGGAAAGAGGCAGTAGTAGAACTGCTTACCTTTTTGGTCATAACTTGCTTACTTTTCTAGATATCGACTTGATTTCTATAGCGTTGGATTTATAACGGTATTGGCTTTAATTTAAATATTGTTTTTGCAGATAGTGCGACAAATATATTTTTCGCCAAAAAAAAACCATGGACTACCCCCTTTGCTTTTTTTGATAAAATTATAAAAAAGTTTTCTTGCACTATCCTCCAGAAAAAAATTTCAAATTAAGGCCAATACGGTTAGCTATCAAACGCAAAAGAAATCAAGTCGAAATATTGAAAACTTAGCAAGTTATGACCAAAAACGTAACCAGCTCTACTAAAAAGTGGCCGGAAAGAGGCAGTAGTAGAACTGCTTACCTTTTTGGTCATAACTTGCTTACTTTTCTAGATATCGACTTGATTTCTATAGCGTTGGATTTATAACGGTATTGGCTTTAATTTAAATATTGTTTTTGCAGATAGTGCGACAAATATATTTTTCGCCAAAAAAAAACCATGGACTACCCCCTTTGCTTTTTTTGATAAAATTATAAAAAAGTTTTCTTGCACTATCCTCCAGAAAAAAATTTCAAATTAAGGCCAATACGGTTAGCTATCAAACGCAAAAGAAATCAAGTCGAAATACTGAAAACTTAGCAAGTTATGACCAAAAACGTAACCAGCTCTACTAAAAAGTGGCCGGAAAGAGGCAGTAGTAGAACTGCTTACCTTTTTGGTCATAACTTGCTTACTTTTCTAGATATCGACTTGATTTCTATAGCGTTGGATTTATAACCGTATTGGCTTTAATTTAAATATTGTTTTTGCAGATAGTGCGACAAATATATTTTTCGCCAAAAAAAAACCATGGACTACCCCCTTTGCTTTTTTTGAAAAAATTATAAAAAAATTTTCGTGCACTATCCGCCAGAAAAAAATTTATAATTAAGGCCAATACGGTTAACTATCAAACGCAAAAGAAATCAAGTCGAAATATTGAAAACTTAGCAAGTTATGACCAAAAACGTAACCAGCTCTACTAAAAAGTGGCCGGAAAGAGGCAGTAGTAGAACTGCTTACCTTTTTGGTCATAACTTGCTTACTTTTCTAGATATCGACTTGATTTCTATAGCGTTGGATTTATAACCGTATTGGCTTTAATTTAAATATTGTTTTTGCAGATAGTGCGACAAATATATTTTTCGCCAAAAAAAAACCATGGACTACCCCCTTTGCTTTTTTTGAAAAAATTATAAAAAAATTTTCGTGCACTATCCGCCAGAAAAAAATTTATAATTAAGGCCAATACGGTTAACTATCAAACGCAAAAGAAAT
Source organism: Thelaira solivaga (assembly GCA_947397855.1). Taxonomy (NCBI): domain Eukaryota; kingdom Metazoa; phylum Arthropoda; class Insecta; order Diptera; family Tachinidae; genus Thelaira; species Thelaira solivaga. The sequence continues at coordinate 20,917,758 of OX377613.1, forward strand.
CAAGTCGAAATATTGAAAACTTAGCAAGTTATGACCAAAAACGTAACCAGCTCTACTAAAAAGTGGCCGGAAAGAGGCAGTAGTAGAACTGCTTACCTTTTTGGTCATAACTTGTTTACTTTTCTAGATATCGACTTGATTTCTATAGCGTTGGATTTATAACCGTATTGGCTTTAATTTAAATATTGTTTTTGCAGATAGTGCGACAAATATATTTTTCGCCAAAAAAAAACCATGGACTACCCCCTTTGCTTTTTTTGAAAAAATTATAAAAAAATTTTCTTGCACTATCCTCCAGAAAAAAATTTCTAATTAAGGCCAATACGGTTAGCTATTAAACGCAAAAGAAATCAAGTCGAAATATTGAAAACTTAGCAAGTTATGACCAAAAACGTAACCAGCTCTACTAAAAAGTGGCCGGAAAGAGGCAGTAGTAGAACTGCTTACCTTTTTGGTCATAACTTGCTTACTTTTCTAGATATCGACTTGATTTCTATAGCGTTGGATTTATAACCGTATTGGCTTTAATTTAAATATTGTTTTTGCAGATAGTGCGACAAATATATTTTTCGCAAAAAAAAAACCATGGACTACCCCCTTTGCTTTTTTTGAAAAAATTATAAAAAAATTTTCTTGCACTATCCTCCAGAAAATAATTTCAAATTAAGGCCAATACGGTTAGCTATCAAACGCAAAAGAAATCAAGTCGAAATATTGAAAACTTAGCAAGTTATGACCAAAAACGTAACCAGCTCTACTAAAAAGTGGCCGGAAAGAGGCAGTAGTAGAACTGCTTACCTTTTTGGTCATAACTTGCTTACTTTTCTAGATATCGACTTGATTTCTATAGCGTTGGATTTATAACCGTATTGGCTTTAATTTAAATATTGTTTTTGCAGATAGTGCGACAAATATATTTTTCACCAAAAAAAAACCATGGACTACCCCCTTTGCTTTTTTTGAAAAAATTATAAAAAAATTTTCTTGCACTATCCTCCAGAAAAAATTTTCTAATTAAGGCCAATACGGTTAGCTATCAAACGCAAAAGAAATCAAGTCGAAATATTGAAAACTTAGCAAGTTATGACCAAAAACGTAACCAGCTCTACTAAAAAGTGGCCGGAAAGAGGCAGTAGTAGAACTGCTTACCTTTTTGGTCATAACTTGCTTACTTTTCTAGATATCGACTTGATTTCTATAGCGTTGGATTTATAACCGTATTGGCTTTAATTTAAATATTGTTTTTGCAGATAGTGCGACAAATATATTTTTCGCCAAAAAAAAGAAACCATGGACTACCCCCTTTGCTTTTTTTGAAAAAATTATAAAAAATTTTCTTGCACTATCCTCCAGAAAAAAATTTCAAATTAAGGCCAATACGGTTAGCTATCAAACGCAAAAGAAATCAAGTCGAAATATTGAAAACTTAGCTAGTTATGACCAAAAACGTAACCAGCTCTACTAAAAAGTGGCCGGAAAGAGGCAGTAGTAGAACTGCTTACCTTTTTGGTCATAACTTGCTTACTTTTCTAGATATCGACTTGATTTCTATAGCGTTGGATTTATAACCGTATTGGCTTTAATTTAAATATTGTTTTTGCAGATAGTGCGACAAATATATTTTTCGCCAAAAAAAAACCATGGACTACCCCCTTTGCTTTTTTTGAAAAAATTATAAAAAAATTTTCGTGCACTATCCGCCAGAAAAATATTTATAATTAAGGCCAATACGGTTAACTATCAAACGCAAAAGAAATCAAGTCGAAATATTGAAAACTTAGCAAGTTATGACCAAAAACGTAACCAGCTCTACTAAAAAGTGGCCGGAAAGAGGCAGTAGTAGAACTGCTTACCTTTTTGGTCATAACTTGTTTACTTTTCTAGATATCGACTTGATTTCTATAGCGTTGGATTTATAACCGTATTGGCTTTAATTTAAATATTGTTTTTGCAGATAGTGCGACAAATATATTTTTCGCCAAAAAAAAAACCATGGACTACCCCCTTTGCTTTTTTTGAAAAAATTACAAAAAAGTTTTCTTGCTCTATCCTCCAGAAAAAAAATTCTAATTAAGGCCAATACGGTTAGCTATCAAACGCAAAAGAAATCAAGTCGAAATATTGAAAACTTAGCAACTTATGACCAAAAACGTAACCAGCTCTACTAAAAAGTGGCCGGAAAGAGGCAGTAGTAGAACTGCTTACCTTTTTGGTCATAACTTGCTTACTTTTCTAGATATCGACTTGATTTCTATAGCGTTGGATTTATAACCGTATTGGCTTTAATTTAAATATTGTTTTTGCAGATAGTGCGACAAATATATTTTTCGCCAAAAAAAAACCATGGACTACCCCCTTTGCTTTTTTTGAAAAAATTATAAAAAAATTTTCTTGCACTATCCTCCAGAAAAAAATTTCTAATTAAGGCCAATACGGTTAGCTATCAAACGCAAAAGAAATCAAGTCGAAATATTGAAAACTTAGCAAGTTATGACCAAAAACGTAACCAGTTCTACTAAAAAGTGGCCGGAAAGAGGCAGTAGTAGAACTGCTTACCTTTTTGGTCATAACTTGCTTACTTTTCTAGATATCGACTTGATTTCTATAGCGTTGGATTTATAACCGTATTGGCTTTAATTTAAATATTGTTTTTGCAGATAGTGCGACAAATATATTTTTCGCTAAAAAAAAACCATGGACTACCCCCTTTGCTTTTTTTGAAAAAATTATAAAAAAATTTTCTTGCACTATCCTCCAGAAAAAAATTTCAAATTAGGGCCAATACGGTTAGCTATCAAACGCAAAAGAAATCAAGTCGAAATATTGAAAATTTAGCAAGTTATGACCAAAAACGTAACCAGCTCTACTAAAAAGTGGCCGGAAAGAGGCAGTAGTAGAACTGCTTACCTTTTTGGTCATAACTTGCTTACTTTTCTAGATATCGACTTGATTTCTATAGCGTTGGATTTATAACCGTATTGGCTTTAATTTAAATATTGTTTTTGCAGATAGTGCGACAAATATATTTTTCGCCAAAAAAAAACCATGGACTACCCCCTTTGCTTTTTTTGAAAAAATTATAAAAAAATTTTCGTGCACTATCCGCCAGAAAAAAATTTCTAATTAAGGCCAATACGGTTAGCTATCAAACGCAAAAGAAATCAAGTCGAAATATTGAAAACTTAGCAAGTTATGACCAAAAACGTAACCAGCTCTACTAAAAAGTGGCCGGAAAAAGGCAGTAGTAGAACTGCTTACCTTTTTGGTCATAACTTGTTTACTTTTCTAGATATCGACTTGATTCTATAGCGTTGGATTTATAACCGTATTGGCTTTAATTTAAATATTGTTTTTGCAGATAGTGCGACAAATATATTTTTCGCCAAAAAAAAACCATGGACTACCCCCTTTGCTTTTTTTGAAAAAATTATAAAAAAATTTTCGTGCACTATCCGCCAGAAAAAAATTTCTAATTAAGGCCAATACGGTTAGCTATCAAACGCAAAAGAAATCAAGTCGAAATATTGAAAACTTAGCAAGTTATGACCAAAAACGTAACCAGCTCTACTAAAAAGTGGCCGGAAAGAGGCAGTAGTAGAACTGCTTACCTTTTTGGTCATAACTTGCCTACTTTTCTAGATATCGACTTGATTTCTATAGCGTTGGATTTATAACCGTATTGGCTTTAATTTAAATATTGTTTTTGCAGATAGTGCGACAAATATATTTTTCGCCAAAAAAAAACCATGGACTACCCCCTTTGCTTTTTTTGAAAAAATTATAAAAAAATTTTCGTGCACTATCCGCCAGAAAAAAATTTCTAATTAAGGCCAATACGGTTAGCTATCAAACGCAAAAGAAATCAAGTCGAAATATTGAAAACTTAGCAAGTTATGACCAAAAACGTAACCAGCTCTACTAAAAAGTGGCCGGAAAAAGGCAGTAGTAGAACTGCTTACCTTTTTGGTCATAACTTGTTTACTTTTCTAGATATCGACTTGATTCTATAGCGTTGGATTTATAACCGTATTGGCTTTAATTTAAATATTGTTTTTGCAGATAGTGCGACAAATATATTTTTCGCCAAAAAAAAACCATGGACTACCCCCTTTGCTTTTTTTGAAAAAATTATAAAAAAATTTTCGTGCACTATCCGCCAGAAAAAAATTTCTAATTAAGGCCAATACGGTTAGCTATCAAACGCAAAAGAAATCAAGTCGAAATATTGAAAACTTAGCAAGTTATGACCAAAAACGTAACCAGCTCTACTAAAAAGTGGCCGGAAAGAGGCAGTAGTAGAACTGCTTACCTTTTTGGTCATAACTTGCCTACTTTTCTAGATATCGACTTGATTTCTATAGCGTTGGATTTATAACCGTATTGGCTTTAATTTAAATATTGTTTTTGCAGATAGTGCGACAAATATATTTTTCGCCAAAAAAAAACCATGGACTACCCCCTTTGCTTTTTTTGAAAAAATTATAAAAAAATTTTCGTGCACTATCCGCCAGAAAAAAATTTCTAATTAAGGCCAATACGGTTAGCTATCAAACGCAAAAGAAATCAAGTCGAAATATTGAAAACTTAGCAAGTTATGACCAAAAACGTAACCAGCTCTACTAAAAAGTGGCCGGAAAGAGGCAGTAGTAGAACTACTTACCTTTTTGGTCATAACTTGCCTACTTTTCTAGATATCGACTTGATTTCTATAGCGTTGGATTTATAACCGTATTGGCTTTAATTTAAATATTGTTTTTGCAGATAGTGCGACAAATATATTTTTCGCCAAAAAAAAACCATGGACTACCCCCTTTGCTTTTTTTGAAAAAATTATAAAAAAATTTTCGTGCACTATCCGCCAGAAAAAAATTTCTAATTAAGGCCAATACGGTTAGCTATCAAACGCAAAAGAAATCAAGTCGAAATATTGAAAACTTAGCAAGTTATGACCAAAAACGTAACCAGCTCTACTAAAAAGTGGCCGGAAAGAGGCAGTAGTAGAACTGCTTACCTTTTTGGTCATAACTTGCCTACTTTTCTAGATATCGACTTGATTTCTATAGCGTTGGATTTATAACCGTATTGGCTTTAATTTAAATATTGTTTTTGCAGATAGTGCGACAAATATATTTTTCGCCAAAAAAAACCATGGACTACCCCCTTTGCTTTTTTTGAAAAAATTATAAAAAAGTTTTCTTGCACTATCCGCCAGAAAAAAATTTCTAATTAAGGCCAATACGGTTAGCTATCAAACGCAAAAGAAATCAAGTCGAAATATTGAAAACTTAGCAAGTTATGACCAAAAACGTAACCAGCTCTACTAAAAAGTGGCCGGAAAAAGGCAGTAGTAGAACTGCTTACCTTTTTGGTCATAACTTGTTTACTTTTCTAGATATCGACTTGATTTCTATAGCGTTGGGTTTATAACCGTATTGGCTTTAATTTAAATATTGTTTTTGCAGATAGTGCGACAAATATATTTTTCGCCAAAAAAAAACCATGGACTACCCCCTTTGCTTTTTTTGAAAAAATTATAAAAAAATTTTCTTGCACTATCCTCCAGAAAATAATTTCAAATTAAGGCCAATACGGTTAGCTATCAAACGCAAAAGAAATCAAGTCGAAATATTGAAAACTTAGCAAGTTATGACCAAAAACGTAACCAGCTCTACTAAAAAGTGGCCGGAAAGAGGCAGAAGTAGAACTGCTTACCTTTTTGGTCATAACTTGCCTACTTTTCTAGATATCGACTTGATTTCTATAGCGTTGGATTTATAACCGTATTGGCTTTAATTTAAATATTGTTTTTGCAGATAGTGCGACAAATATATTTTTCGCCAAAAAAAAACCATGGACTACCCCTTTGCTTTTTTTGAAAAAATTATAAAAAAATTTTCGTGCACTATCCTCCAGAAAAAAATTTCTAGCTAAGGCCAATACGGTTAGCTATCAAACGCAAAAGAAATCAAGTCGAAATATTGAAAACTTAGCAAGTTATGACCAAAAACGTAACCAGCTCCACTAAAAAGTGGCCGGAAAGAGGCAGTAGTAGAACTGCTTACCTTTTTGGTCATAACTTGCCTACTTTTCTAGATATCGACTTGATTTCTATAGCGTTGGATTTATAACCGTATTGGCTTTAATTTAAATATTGTTTTTGCAGATAGTGCGACAAATATATTTTTCGCCAAAAAAAAACCATGGACTACCCCCTTTGCTTTTTTTGAAAAAATTATAAAAAAATTTTCTTGCACTATCCTCCAGAAAATAATTTCAAATTAAGGCCAATACGGTTAGCTATCAAACGCAAAAGAAATCAAGTCGAAATATTGAAAACTTAGCAAGTTATGACCAAAAACGTAACCAGCTCCACTAAAAAGTGGCCGGAAAGAGGCAGTAGTAGAACTGCTTACCTTTTTGGTCATAACTTGTTTACTTTTCTAGATATCGACTTGATTCTATAGCGTTGGATTTATAACCGTATTGGCTTTAATTTAAATATTGTTTTTGCAGATAGTGCGACAAATATATTTTTCGCCATAAAAAAACCATGGACTACCCCCTTTGCTTTTTTGAAAAAATTATAAAAAAATTTTCGTGCACTATCCGCCAGAAAAAAATTTCTAATTAAGGCCAATACGGTTAGCTATCAAACGCAAAAGAAATCAAGTCGAAATATTGAAAACTTAGCAAGTTATGACCAAAAACGTAACCAGCTCTACTAAAAAGTGGCCGGAAAGAGGCAGTAGTAGAACTGCTTACCTTTTTGGTCATAACTTGCTTACTTTTCTAGATATCGACTTGATTTCTATAGCGTTGGATTTATAACCGTATTGGCTTTAATTTAAATATTGTTTTTGCAGATAGTGCGACAAATATATTTTTCGCCTTAAAAAAACCATGGACTACCCCCTTTGCTTTTTTGAAAAAATTATAAAAAAATTTTCTTGCACTATCCTCCAGAAAATAATTTCAAATTAAGGCCAATACGGTTAGCTATCAAACGCAAAAGAAATCAAGTCGAAATATTGAAAACTTAGCAAGTTATGACCAAAAACGTAACCAGCTCTACTAAAAAGTGGCCGGAAAGAGGCAGTAGTAGAACTGCTTACCTTTTTGGTCATAACTTGCTTAATTTTCTAGATATCGACTTGATTTCTATAGCGTTGGATTTATAACCGTATTGGCTTTAATTTAAATATTGTTTTTGCAGATAGTGCGACAAATATATTTTTCGCCAAAAAAAAACCATGGACTACCCCCTTTGCTTTTTTTGAAAAAATTATAAAAAAATTTTCTTGCACTATCCGCCAGAAAAAAATTTATAATTAAGGCCAATACGGTTAACTATCAAACGCAAAAGAAATCAAGTCGAAATATTGAAAACTTAGCAAGTTATGACCAAAAACGTAACCAGCTCTACTAAAAAGTGGCCGGAAAGAGGCAGTAGTAGAACTGCTTACCTTTTTGGTCATAACTTGTTTACTTTTCTAGATATCGACTTGATTTCTATAGCGTTGGATTTATAACCGTATTGGCTTTAATTTAAATATTGTTTTTGCAGATAGTGCGACAAATATATTTTTCGCCAAAAAAAAACCATGGACTACCCCTTTGCTTTTTTTGAAAAAATTATAAAAAAATTTTCGTGCACTATCCGCCAGAAAAAAATTTCTAATTAAGGCCAATACGGTTAGCTATCAAACGCAAAAGAAATCAAGTCGAAATATTGAAAACTTAACAAGTTATGACCAAAAACGTAACCAGCTCCACTAAAAAGTGGCCGGAAAGAGGCAGTAGTAGAACTGCTTACCTTTTTGGTCATAACTTGCCTACTTTTCTAGATATCGACTTGATTTCTATAGCGTTGGATTTATAACCGTATTGGCTTTAATTTAAATATTGTTTTTGCAGATAGTGCGACAAATATATTTTTCGCCAAAAAAAAACCATGGACTACCCCCTTTGCTTTTTTTGAAAAAATTATAAAAAAATTTTCTTGCACTATCCTCCAGAAAATAATTTCAAATTAAGGCCAATACGGTTAGCTATCAAACGCAAAAGAAATCAAGTCGAAATATTGAAAACTTAGCAAGTTATGACCAAAAACGTAACCAGCTCTACTAAAAAGTGGCCGGAAAAAGGCAGTAGTAGAACTGCTTACCTTTTTGGTCATAACTTGTTTACTTTTCTAGATATCGACTTGATTCTATAGCGTTGGATTTATAACCGTATTGGCTTTAATTTAAATATTGTTTTTGCAGATAGTGCGACAAATATATTTTTCGCCATAAAAAAACCATGGACTACCCCCTTTGCTTTTTTGAAAAAATTATAAAAAAATTTTCTTGCACTATCCTCCAGAAAATAATTTCAAATTAAGGCCAATACGGTTAGCTATCAAACGCAAAAGAAATCAAGTCGAAATATTGAAAACTTAGCAAGTTATGACCAAAAACGTAACCAGCTCTACTAAAAAGTGGCCGGAAAGAGGCAGTAGTAGAACTGCTTACCTTTTTGGTCATAACTTGCCTACTTTTCTAGATATCGACTTGATTTCTATAGCGTTGGATTTATAACCGTATTGGCTTTAATTTAAATATTGTTTTTGCAGATAGTGCGACAAATATATTTTTCGGCAAAAAAAAACCATGGACTACCCCCTTTGCTTTTTTTGAAAAAATTATAAAAAAATTTTCGTGCACTATCCGCCAGAAAAAAATTTCTAATTAAGGCCAATACGGTTAGCTATCAAACGCAAAAGAAATCAAGTCGAAATATTGAAAACTTAGCAAGTTATGACCAAAAACGTAACCAGCTCTACTAAAAAGTGGCCGGAAAGAGGCAGTAGTAGAACTGCTTACCTTTTTGGTCATAACTTGCTTACTTTTCTAGATATCGACTTGATTTCTATAGCGTTGGATTTATAACCGTATTGGCTTTAATTTAAATATTGTTTTTGCAGATAGTGCGACAAATATATTTTTCGCCAAAAAAAACCATGGACTACCCCCTTTGCTTTTTTTGAAAAAATTATAAAAAAGTTTTCTTGCACTATCCGCCAGAAAAAAATTTCTAATTAAGGCCAATACGGTTAGCTATCAAACGCAAAAGAAATCAAGTCGAAATATTGAAAACTTAACAAGTTATGACCAAAAACGTAACCAGCTCCACTAAAAAGTGGCCGGAAAGAGGCAGTAGTAGAACTGCTTACCTTTTTGGTCATAACTTGCCTACTTTTCTAGATATCGACTTGATTTCTATAGCGTTGGATTTATAACCGTATTGGCTTTAATTTAAATATTGTTTTTGCAGATAGTGCGACAAATATATTTTTCGCCATAAAAAAACCATGGACTACCCCCTTTGCTTTTTTGAAAAAATTATAAAAAAATTTTCTTGCACTATCCTCCAGAAAATAATTTCAAATTAAGGCCAATACGGTTAGCTATCAAACGCAAAAGAAATCAAGTCGAAATATTGAAAACTTAGCAAGTTATGACCAAAAACGTAACCAGCTCTACTAAAAAGTGGCCGGAAAGAGGCAGTAGTAGAACTGCTTACCTTTTTGGTCATAACTTGCCTACTTTTCTAGATATCGACTTGATTTCTATAGCGTTGGATTTATAACCGTATTGGCTTTAATTTAAATATTGTTTTTGCAGATAGTGCGACAAATATATTTTTCGCCAAAAAAAAACCATGGACTACCCCCTTTGCTTTTTTTGAAAAAATTATAAAAAAATTTTCGTGCACTATCCGCCAGAAAAAAATTTTTAATTAAGGCCAATACGGTTAGCTATCAAACGCAAAAGAAATCAAGTCGAAATATTGAAAACTTAGCAAGTTATGACCAAAAACGTAACCAGCTCTACTAAAAAGTGGCCGGAAAGAGGCAGTAGTAGAACTGCTTACCTTTTTGGTCATAACTTGCCTACTTTTCTAGATATCGACTTGATTTCTATAGCGTTGGATTTATAACCGTATTGGCTTTAATTTAAATATTGTTTTTGCAGATAGTGCGACAAATATATTTTTCGCCAAAAAAAAACCATGGACTACCCCCTTTGCTTTTTTTGAAAAAATTATAAAAAAATTTTCGTGCACTATCCGCCAGAAAAAAATTTCTAATTAAGGCCAATACGGTTAGCTATCAAACGCAAAAGAAATCAAGTCGAAATATTGAAAACTTAGCAAGTTATGACCAAAAACGTAACCAGCTCTACTAAAAAGTGGCCGGAAAGAGGCAGTAGTAGAACTGCTTACCTTTTTGGTCATAACTTGCCTACTTTTCTAGATATCGACTTGATTTCTATAGCGTTGGATTTATAACCGTATTGGCTTTAATTTAAATATTGTTTTTGCAGATAGTGCGACAAATATATTTTTCGCCAAAAAAAAACCATGGACTACTACCCCCTTTGCTTTTTTTGAAAAAATTATAAAAAAATTTTCTTGCACTATCCTCCAGAAAAAAATTTCAAATTAAGGCCAATACGGTTAGCTATCAAACGCAAAAGAAATCAAGTCGAAATATTGAAAACTTAACAAGTTATGACCAAAAACGTAACCAGCTCCACTAAAAAGTGGCCGGAAAGAGGCAGTAGTAGAACTGCTTACCTTTTTGGTCATAACTTGCCTACTTTTCTAGATATCGACTTGATTTCTATAGCGTTGGATTTATAACCGTATTGGCTTTAATTTAAATATTGTTTTTGCAGATAGTGCGACAAATATATTTTTCGCCAAAAAAAAAACCATGGACTACCCCCTTTGCTTTTTTTGAAAAAATTATAAAAAAATTTTCTTGCACTATCCTCCAGAAAATAATTTCAAATTAAGGCCAATACGGTTAGCTATCAAACGCAAAAGAAATCAAGTCGACATATTGAAAACTTAGCAAGTTATGACCAAAAACGTAACCAGCTCTACTAAAAAGTGGCCGGGAAGAGGCAGTAGTAGAACTGCTTACCTTTTTGGTCATAACTTGCCTACTTTTCTAGATATCGACTTGATTTCTATAGCGTTGGATTTATAACCGTATTGGCTTTAATTTAAATATTGTTTTTGCAGATAGTGCGACAAATATATTTTTCGCCAAAAAAAAACCATGGACTACCCCTTTGCTTTTTTTGAAAAAATTATAAAAAAATTTTCGTGCACTATCCGCCAGAAAAAAATTTCTAATTAAGGCCAATACGGTTAGCTATCAAACGCAAAAGAAATCAAGTCGAAATATTGAAAACTTAACAAGTTATGACCAAAAACGTAACCAGCTCCACTAAAAAGTGGCCGGAAAGAGGCAGTAGTAGAACTGCTTACCTTTTTGGTCATAACTTGCCTACTTTTCTAGATATCGACTTGATTTCTATAGCGTTGGATTTATAACCGTATTGGCTTTAATTTAAATATTGTTTTTGCAGATAGTGCGACAAATATATTTTTCGCCAAAAAAAAAACCATGGACTACCCCCTTTGCTTTTTTTGAAAAAATTATAAAAAAATTTTCTTGCACTATCCTCCAGAAAATAATTTCAAATTAAGGCCAATACGGTTAGCTATCAAACGCAAAAGAAATCAAGTCGAAATATTGAAAACTTAGCAAGTTATGACCAAAAACGTAACCAGCTCTACTAAAAAGTGGCCGGGAAGAGGCAGTAGTAGAACTGCTTACCTTTTTGGTCATAACTTGCCTACTTTTCTAGATATCGACTTGATTTCTATAGCGTTGGATTTATAACCGTATTGGCTTTAATTTAAATATTGTTTTTGCAGATAGTGCGACAAATATATTTTTCGCCAAAAAAAAACCATGGACTACCCCCTTTGCTTTTTTTGAAAAAATTATAAAAAAATTTTCGTGCACTATCCGCCAGAAAAAAATTTCTAATTAAGGCCAATACGGTTAGCTATCAAACGCAAAAGAAATCAAGTCGAAATATTGAAAACTTAGCAAGTTATGACCAAAAACGTAACCAGCTCTACTAAAAAGTGGCCGGAAAGAGGCTGTAGTAGAACTGCTTACCTTTTTGGTCATAACTTGCTTACTTTTCTAGATATCGACTTGATTTCTATAGCGTTGGAATTATAACCGTATTGGCCTTAATTTAGCAAGTTATGACCAAAAACGTAACCAGCTCTACTAAAAAGTGGCCGGAAAGAGGCAGTAGTAGAACTGCTTACCTTTTTGGTCATAACTTGCTTACTTTTCTAGATATCGACTTAATTTCTATAGCGTTGGAATTATAACCGTATTGGCTTTAATTTAAATATTGGTTTTTGCAGATAGTGCGACAAATATATTTTTCGCCAAAAAAAAAACCATGGACTACCCCCTTTGCTTTTTTTGAAAAAATTATAAAAAAGTTTTCTTGCACTATCCTCCAGAAAAAAATTTCTAGCTAAGGCCAATACGGTTAGCTATCAAACGCAAAAGAAATCAAGTCGAAATATTGAAAACTTAGCAAGTTATGACCAAAAACGTAACCAGCTCTACTAAAAAGTGGCCGGAAAGAGGCAGTAGTAGAACTGCTTACCTTTTTGGTCATAACTTGCCTACTTTTCTAGATATCGACTTGATTTCTATAGCGTTGGATTTATAACCGTATTGGCTTTAATTTAAATATTGTTTTTGCAGATAGTGCGACAAATATATTTTTCGCCAAAAAAAAGGACTACCCCCTTTGCTTTTTTTGAAAAAATTATAAAAAAATTTTCATGCACTATCCGCCAGAAAAAAATTTCTAATTAAGGCCAATACGGTTAGCTATCAAACGCAAAAGAAATCAAGTCGAAATATTGAAAACTTAGCAAGTTATGACCAAAAACGTAACCAGCTCTACTAAAAAGTGGCCGGAAAGAGGCTGTAGTAGAACTGCTTACCTTTTTGGTCATAACTTGCTTACTTTTCTAGATATCGAATTGATTTCTATAGCGTTGGAATTATAACCGTATTGGCTTTAATTTAAATATTGTTTTTGCAGATAGTGCGACAAATATATTTTTCGCCAAAAAAAAACCATGGACTACCCCCTTTGCTTTTTTTGAAAAAATTATAAAAAAATTTTCTTGCACTATCCTCCAGAATATAATTTCAAATTAAGGCCAATACGGTTAGCTATCAAACGCAAAAGAAATCAAGTCGAAATATTGAAAACTTAGCAAGTTATGACCAAAAACGTAACCAGCTCTACTAAAAAGTGGCCGGAAAGAGGCAGTAGTAGAACTGCTTACCTTTTTGGTCATAACTTGCTTACTTTTCTAGATATCGACTTGATTTCTATAGCGTTGGAATTATAACCGTATTGGCCTTAATTTAGCAAGTTATGACCAAAAACGTAACCAGCTCTACTAAAAAGTGGCCGGAAAGAGGCAGTAGTAGAACTGCTTACCTTTTTGGTCATAACTTGCCTACTTTTCTAGATATCGACTTGATTTCTATAGCGTTGGATTTATAACCGTATTGGCTTTAATTTAAATATTGTTTTTGCAGATAGTGCGACAAATATATTTTTCGCCAAAAAAAAACCATGGACTACCCCCTTTGCTTTTTTTGAAAAAATTATAAAAAAATTTTCTTGCACTATCCTCCAGAATATAATTTCAAATTAAGGCCAATACGGTTAGCTATCAAACGCAAAAGAAATCAAGTCGAAATATTGAAAACTTAGCAAGTTATGACCAAAAACGTAACCAGCTCTACTAAAAAGTGGCCGGAAAGAGGCAGTAGTAGAACTGCTTACCTTTTTGGTCATAACTTGCTTACTTTTCTAGATATCGACTTGATTTCTATAGCGTTGGATTTATAACCGTATTGGCTTTAATTTAAATATTGTTTTTGCAGATAGTGCGACAAATATATTTTTCGCCAAAAAAAAACCATGGACTACCCCCTTTGCTTTTTTTGAAAAAATTATAAAAAAATTTTCTTGCACTATCCTCCAGAAAATAATTTCAAATTAAGGCCAATACGGTTAGCTATCAAACGCAAAAGAAATCAAGTCGAAATATTGAAAACTTAGCAAGTTATGACCAAAAACGTTACCAGCTCTACTAAAAAGTGGCCGGAAAGAGGCAGTAGTAGAACTGCTTACCTTTTTGGTCATAACTTGCTTACTTTTCTAGATATCGACTTGATTTCTATAGCGTTGGAATTATAACCGTATTGGCCTTAATTTAAATATTGTTTTTGCAGATAGTGCGACAAATATATTTTTCGCCAAAAAAAAACCATGGACTACCCCCTTTGCTTTTTTTGAAAAAATTATAAAAAAGTTTTCTTGCACTATCCTCCAGAAAAAAATTTCTAGTTAAGGCCAATACGGTTAGCTATCAAACGCAAAAGAAATCAAGTCGAAATATTGAAAACTTAGCAAGTTATGACCAAAAACGTAACCAGCTCTACTAAAAAGTGGCCGGAAAGAGGCAGTAGTAGAACTGCTTACCTTTTTGGTCATAACTTGCTTACTTTTCTAGATATCGACTTGATTTCTATAGCGTTGGAATTATAACCGTATTGGCCTTAATTTAGCAAGTTATGACCAAAAACGTAACCAGCTCTACTAAAAAGTGGCCGGAAAGAGGCAGTAGTAGAACTGCTTACCTTTTTGGTCATAACTTGCCTACTTTTCTAGATATCGACTTGATTTCTATAGCGTTGGATTTATAACCGTATTGGCTTTAATTTAAATATTGTTTTTGCAGATAGTGCGACAAATATATTTTTCGCCAAAAAAAAACCATGGGCTACCCCATTTGCTTTTTTTGAAAAAATTATAAAAAAATTTTCTTGCATTATCCTCCAGAAATTAATTTCAAATTAAGGCCAATACGGTTAGCTATCAAATGCAAAAGAAATCAAGTCGAAATATTGAAAACTTAGCAAGTTATGACCAAAAACGTAACCAGCTCTACTAAAAAGTGGCCGGCAAGAGGCAGTAGTAGAACTGCTTACCTTTTTGCTCATAACTTGCTTACTTTTCTAGATATCGACTTGATTTCTACAGCGTTGGATTTATAACCGTATTGGCTTTATTTTAAATATTGTTTTTTGCCAGATAGTGCGACAAATATATTTTTCGCCAAAAAAAAACCATGGACTACCCCCTTTGCTTTTTTTGAAAAAATTATAAAAAAGTTTTCTTGCACTATCCTCCAGAAAAAAATTTCTAGTTAAGGCCAATACGGTTAGCTATCAAACGCAAAAGAAATCAAGTCGAAATATTGAAAAATTAGCTAGTCATGGCCAAAAACGTAACCAGCTCTACTAAAAAGTGGCCGGAAAGAGGCAGTATTAGAACTGCTTACCTTTTTGGTCATAACTTGCTTACTTTTCTAGATATCGACTTGATTTCTATAGCGTTGGATTTATAACCGTATTGGCTTTAACTTAAATATTGTTTTTTGCAGATAGTGCGACAAATATATTTTTCGCCAAAAAAAAAACCATGGACTACCCCCTTTGCTTTTTTTGATAAAATTATAAAAAAGTTTTCTTGCACTATCCTCCAGAAAAAAATTTCAAATTAAGGCCAATACGGTTAGCTATCAAACGCAAAAGAAATCAAGTCGAAATATTGAAAAATTAGCTAGTCATGGCCAAAAACGTAACCAGCTCTACTAAAAAGTGGCCGGAAAGAGGCAGTATTAGAACTGCTTACCTTTTTGGTCATAACTTGCTTACTTTTCTAGATATCGACTTGATTTCTATAGCGTTGGATTTATAACCGTATTGGCTTTAACTTAAATATTGTTTTTTGCAGATAGTGCGACAAATATATTTTTCGCCAAAAAAAAACCATGGACTACCCCCTTTGCTTTTTTTGAAAAAATTATAAAAAAATAAATCAAGTCAAAATATTGAAAACTTAGCAAGTTATGACCAAAAACGTAACCAGCTATACTAAAAAGTGGCCGGAAAGAGGCAGTAGTAGAACTGCTTACCTTTTTGGTCATAACTTGCTTACTTTTCTAGATATCGACTTGATTTCTATAGCGTTGGATTTATAACCGTATTGGCCTTAATTTAAATATTGTTTTTGCAGATAGTGCGACAGATATATTTTTCGCCAAAAAAAACCATGGACTACCCCCTTTGCTTTTTTTAAAAAAATTATAAAAAAGTTTTCTTGCACTATCCTCCAGAAAAAAATTTCAAATTAAGGCCAATACGGTTAGCTATCAAACGCAAAAGAAATCAAGTCGAAATACTGAAAACTTAGCAAGTTATGACCAAAAACGTAACCAGCTCTACTAAAAAGTGGCCGGAAAGAGGCAGTAGTAGACTTGCTTACCTTTTTGCTCATAACTTGCTTACTTTTCTAGATATCGACTTGATTTCTACAGCGTTGGATTTATAACCGTATTGGCCTTATTTTAAATATTGTTTTTTGCCAGATAGTGCGACAAATATATTTTTCGCCAAAAAAAAACCATGGACTACCCCCTTTGCTTTTTTTGAAAAAATTATAAAAAAGTTTTCTTGCACTATCCTCCAGAAAAAAATTTCTAGTTAAGGCCAATACGGTTAGCTATCAAACGCAAAAGAAATCAAGTCGAAATACTGAAAACTTAGCAAGTTATGACCAAAAACGTAACCAGCTCTACTAAAAAGTGGCCGGAAAGAGGCAGTAGTAGAACTGCTTACCTTTTTGGTCATAACTTGCTTACTTTTCTAGATATCGACTTGATTTCTATAGCGTTGGATTTATAACCGTATTGGCTTTAATTTAAATATTGTTTTTGCAGATAGTGCGACAAATATATTTTTCGCCAAAAAAAAAACCATGGACTACCCCCTTTGCTTTTTTTGATAAAATTATAAAAAAGTTTTCTTGCACTATCCTCCAGAAAAAAATTTCAAATTAAGGCCAATACGGTTAGCTATCAAACGCAAAAGAAATCAAGTCGAAATACTGAAAACTTAGCAAGTTATGACCAAAAACGTAACCAGCTCTACTAAAAAGTGGCCGGAAAGAGGCAGTAGTAGACTTGCTTACCTTTTTGCTCATAACTTGCTTACTTTTCTAGATATCGACTTGATTTCTACAGCGTTGGATTTATAACCGTATTGGCTTTATTTTAAATATTGTTTTTTGCCAGATAGTGCGACAGATATATTTTTCGCAAAAAAAAAACCATGGACTACCCCCTTTGCTTTTTTTAAAAAAATTATAAAAAAGTTTTCTTGCACTATCCTCCAGAAAAAAATTTCAAATTAAGGCCAATACGGTTAGCTATCAAACGCAAAAGAAATCAAGTCGAAATATTGAAAAATTAGCTAGTCATGGCCAAAAACGTAACCAGCTCTACTAAAAAGTGGCCGGAAAGAGGCAGTATTAGAACTGCTTACCTTTTTGGTCATAACTTGCTTACTTTTTTAGATATCGACTTGATTTCTATAGCGTTAGATTTTTAACCGTATTGGCTTTAATTTAAATATTGTTTTTTGCAGATAGTGCGACAAATATATTTTTCGCCAAAAAAAAAAAAACAATGGACTACACCCTTTGCTTTTTTTGAAAAAATTTTAAAAAAGTTTTCTTGCACTATCCTCCAGAAAAAAATTTCTAGTTAAGGCCAATACGGTTAGCTATCAAACGCAAAAGAAATCAAGTCGAAATATTGAAAAATTAGCTAGTCATGGCCAAAAACGTAACCAGCTCTACTAAAAAGTGGCCGGAAAGAGGCAGTATTAGAACTGCTTACCTTTTTGGTCATAACTTGCTTACTTTTCTAGATATCGACTTGATTTCTATAGCGTTGGATTTATAACCGTATTGGCTTTAACTTAAATATTGTTTTTTGCAGACAGTGCGACAAATATATTTTTCGCCAAAAAAAAGCCATGGACTACCCCCTTTGCTATTTTTTAAAAAATTATAAAAAAGTTTTCTTGCACTATCCTCCAGAAAAAAATTTCTAGTTAAGGCCAATACGGTTAGCTATCAAACGCAAAAGAAATCAAGTCGAAATACTGAAAACTTAGCAAGTTATGACCAAAAACGTAACCAGCTCTACTAAAAAGTGGCCGGAAAGAGGCAGTAGTAGAACTGCTTACCTTTTTGGTCATAACTTGCTTACTTTTCTAGATATCGACTTGATTTCTATAGCGTTGGATTTATAACCGTATTGGCTTTAATTTAAATATTGTTTTTGCAGATAGTGCGACAAATATATTTTTCGCCAAAAAAAAAACCATGGACTACCCCCTTTGCTTTTTTTGATAAAATTATAAAAAAGTTTTCTTGCACTATCCTCCAGAAAAAAATTTCAAATTAAGGCCAATACGGTTAGCTATCAAACGCAAAAGAAATCAAGTCGAAATACTGAAAACTTAGCAAGTTATGACCAAAAACGTAACCAGCTCTACTAAAAAGTGGCCGGAAAGA
This sequence comes from Thelaira solivaga, assembly GCA_947397855.1. Taxonomy (NCBI): domain Eukaryota; kingdom Metazoa; phylum Arthropoda; class Insecta; order Diptera; family Tachinidae; genus Thelaira; species Thelaira solivaga. Next base: position 20,936,147 of record OX377613.1, read on the forward strand.
GGCAGTAGTAGACTTGCTTACCTTTTTGCTCATAACTTGCTTACTTTTCTAGATATCGACTTGATTTCTACAGCGTTGGATTTATAACCGTATTGGCTTTATTTTAAATATTGTTTTTTGCCAGATAGTGCGACAAATATATTTTTCGCCAAAAAAAAACCATGGACTACCCCCTTTGCTTTTTTTGAAAAAATTATAAAAAAGTTTTCTTGCACTATCCTCCAGAAAAAAATTTCTAGTTAAGGCCAATACGGTTAGCTATCAAACGCAAAAGAAATCAAGTCGAAATACTGAAAACTTAGCAAGTTATGACCAAAAACGTAACCAGCTCTACTAAAAAGTGGCCGGAAAGAGGCAGTAGTAGAACTGCTTACCTTTTTGGTCATAACTTGCTTACTTTTCTAGATATCGACTTGATTTCTATAGCGTTAGATTTATAACCGTATTGGATTTAATTTAAATATTGTTTTTTGCAGATAGTGCGACAAATATATTTTTCGCCAAAAAAAAAACCATGGACTACCCCCTTTGCTATTTTTGAAAAAATTATAAAAAAGTTTTCTTGCACTATCCTCCAGAAAAAAATTTCTAGTTAAGGCCAATACGGTTAGCTATCAAACGCAAAAGAAATCAAGTCGAAATACTGAAAACTTAGAAAGTTATGACCAAAAACGTAACCAGCTCTACTAAAAAGTGGCCGGAAAGAGGCAGTAGTAGACTTGCTTACCTTTTTGCTCATAACTTGCTTACTTTTCTAGATATCGACTTGATTTCTATAGCGTTGGATTTATAACCGTATTGGATTTAATTTAAATATTGTTTTTTGCAGATAGTGCGACAAATATATTTTTCGCCAAAAAAAAAACCATGGACTACCCCCTTTGCTATTTTTGAAAAAATTATAAAAAAGTTTTCTTGCACTATCCTCCAGAAACAAATTTCTAATGAAGGCCAATAGAGTTAGCTATCAAACGCAAAAGAAATCAAGTCGAAATACTGAAAACTTAGCAAGTTATGGCCAAAAACGTAACCAGCTCTACTAAAAAATGGCCGGAAAGAGGCAGTAGTAGAACTGCTTACCTTTTTTGTCATAACGTGCTTACTTTTCTAGATATCGGCTTGATTTCGAAAGAGTTGGATAGATAATCGTATTCGCTTTAAATTAAATATTGTTTTTTTGCAGATAGTGCGACAAATATATTTTTCGCCAAAAAAAAACCATGGACTACCCCCTTTGCTTTTTTTGAAAAAATTATAAAAAAAATTTCTTGCACTATCCACCAGAAATAAATTTCTAATTAAGGCCAATACGGTTAGCTATATAACGCAAAAGAAGTCAAGTCGTTATTTTGAAAACTTAGCAAAATCATGCCACCGTATCGGCCCATTGAAAAGAATCTGAAAATGAAAATAAAACGTATTTCAAGATATTACCAGTAATTCTATATTACAAAAATCGAATTTAAGTATTCGCTATGCTTGATGATGGAGCTAATGTTACGTTAATTGATCAAGATATCTGTGATTACTTAGGAGTTCAAGGTGATAAAGAAATATTGTGCTTAAAATGAACTTCTGGTGCAACACGTACGAAAGAGAATTCCATAATTGTGAATTTATCAGTTTCGAGTTGCGGTCAAGGCAAAATAAATATGACTTATTTAATGTTCATACTGTAAAGCAGCTTTGTTTGCCTATGCAAACTCTGGAAGAAAAGAAAGTTAAGTATTATAAAAATTTTACAAATCTACCTATTAAAACGTATAATAATAAAAAACCAAAAAATCTTAAATACCTAAATAATGGTTAGTTTAAAGAACCCTTTGCATCCAAAACACGTCTTGGTTGGGTAGTTCATGGGGGTGGTATAGTTTCAAATAGGGATCAAAATGTTTATCACATTAATAAATGTGAATGTAATCAAGATTTGGAAAAACTTCAAATTGTAATGTCAGAAAATATTTCTTTGGAAAATATTTTAAAACCACATATATTGAAATCAGCAGAAGAAGAAAGAGCAATAACAGTTCAGGAATCTACAAAGGTTTGAAACTGGTCTATTATGGAAAGATGATAAATTATACGTTCCCAATAGTTTCAATATGGCGTTAAAAAGGCTAAATTGCTGGGAACATATATTAAATAATAATGAAAAAGAAGAAATAAATCAGCAAATTTTAAATCTTATAGAAAAAGTATATGCTAGAAAATTAATTGCAAACGAACTATTACAACCAAATAATCTAATGTGGTATCTACCAATATTTACTGTTATAAATCCTAATAAATCTAAAAAAAGACGGTTAGTTTGGCATGCTTCAGTTAATGGGATTTCATTAAGCTCAATGCTGTTAAAAGGTCCTGATTTGATGGCTCCTATGCTTAAAGTTCTTTATGGGTTCCGAATGAAAAAAATAGCTATATCAGCAGATATTAAGGAAATTTTCCATCATATAAGAATAGTAAAAGAAGATCAAAACGCACAACGTTTTCTATGGAGAAATTGTGACACATCAAAAGATCCAGACGTATTTCTAATGGAAGTATTGAGTTTTGGCGCTGCTTGTTCCCCAAGTTCTAAACAATTTGAGAAAAATAAAAATGCTTTAGAATTTAAAAAAAGGGTATCCTAAAGCAGTTCATTCAATTATAAATCATCATTATGCAGATAATTTTTTAGACTGTGCTGATTCTTCTGAAGATGCAATTCAGCTTGCTAGAGATGTTTCTCATATTCATAAGGAGGGTGATTTTTTAATAAGGAATTTCAGATCGAATTCTTCGAAAGTCCTTTGTAATAGAAGATAATAATGCTTTAAACGAAAAACTCAACATTGAACTATCACCAGAAGAAATACTTGGAATGTGGTGGTTAACTGAAACAGATGAATTTGCTTTTATTTTGAAACTAAATCGATTGGACATCCTTCGGACATTAATGTCTATTTTGGATCCTTTTGGGATTATAACACCAGTTGTAGTTTATCTTAAAATTCTATTACAAGAGGTGTGGAAAATAACTAAAGACTGCAATTCATTCGTAATTGACATTGTTTTCCAAAAATGGCGTCTTTGGATAAAACTTTTACCTCAAATAGAAAAAGTTAAAATACCAAGATGGTTCAATGTAACATCAGGTTGTAGTATACAACTTCATGTTTTTGTTGATGCTAGTGAACGAGCTTATGCTGCTGTGGCATATTTTAGAATTATATATAATGAAAAAGTTTTATGTAGGCTTGTTAGTTCAAATTCAAAAGTTGCGCCCAAACAACCAATTTCCACTCCAACAATGGAATTATTAGCAACAGTGCTGGGTGTATGATTAGCAACCACTATATACGAAATGCATGAATTTCAGTTCGAAAACCGATATTTTTGAAGTGACTCAAATATGGTTCTATCCTGGAAAAACACTAAAGCAAGAAATTATAAGCAGTTTGTTATGAATCTTATGAGTGGAGGTATGTAGCCAGTAAACTGAAACCAGCTGATGACGCCACAGAGTGGAAAGGTGACACTGTATTTGATATGGAAAATAGATAGTTTCAAGGACCAACATTTATATTATTGAAGATTCTTGGCCTCATGGTTAAGTTTTAAGAAATTCCAATGAAAAATAAGACCTCATGTCGTAATGATTCATACCGATTATTAATATTGAGTATGACTGTTAAATGAAATTTGTGTATACAAATTCCCACATTTTTTTTTTCTTATTTTCTTACCATAAAAATACAATTTGAAAATATTGATAGAGTGTTAAGATTTAATGTATGACAGAAAAAATAGTTTTTTTACTCTTCCTATATCTTTGAACAAAATAAGTTCAACTAAAAAATTATATAAATTGAATTCTTTTTATCATATATAATTTAACTTGTTGATAAGTTAATAAACATCACTAAAACAGAAAACACTTATAAAACAAGGAAAAAAATAACTCCACAGCTTTAAAGTAAATGCTTGCCATATATTAAAAACATTTCTGAATATAAATTAAAGAGGAATCAAAGGCAGAAACAAATTTTTTTCCCTCTAGCACACTTCTTGACATCAACCACTGGAAATAGTTTTTGACAGGAGGAGCCTCAAAAGCAATAGCAAAATGTATGGGCTTTTTGTTGTTATTTTTGTATTTTTGAAGTTGCCTGGTTTTATTGTACCATGTACAGAATTAAAAAATAAGAAAAAAAAATAATGTTTAAATTAAACAATAAACAAGATATTAATCTTTATTTGTGCTTAATTCCAGAAATTGTGTTGGTTTTAAAATTTATTCTTTTACTCATAATATTCTCATGAGTTAATTATTCAGTACAATAAGTACTGAAGTGGATAGCATACCTATATGGACCATTTCATCAGACGCTACTCTGAATCCTCAGTAGGTTACTCCCAACGTTTCTTGCAAACATTAGAACCTTTATATTGTAAAAGCAATTGACTAAATAAGAATTATTAATCAAAAGTCACAAAAAGATTGAAATATTCAAACAAAAAACTCAGTAAGCATTGAACTGAATAAATAAATAAATTTCCCAACCAACATTTTAATATTGAAAACTATATATTCTATTTTTATTCTTCTCTTCTCTTTTACATTTGAATGCCAGGTGGGTATTACTGAATGTAATTAAAGAGTATATGAAAAACAAAAACAAAAAATTATAAAAAATAATAAGAAAAACATAGGGTTTTTCTACAATGAGCACTTGTATTTGTATATGTAATAATTTCTATTTGGAATTTAAAAGTTTAACAAAATATTAATTTATATTTATAAATTATATATTTATTATATTAAATAAAGATTAATATTTGGTTAAACTTTTAAATTCCAAATAGAAATTATTACTTAAACAATAAACTTTAGAAAATATTCTCAAAACTAAAATTAAAGTAACCGTAGTTAACTTATAACATGTGAATTACTCATATAACTATTTCTTATAAAAACAATCTCACACCTCAAAATTAATCAAGAAAATCAACCTAGAAGTGTAAGAAAAATTGTTAATTCTAAAAGCACAGAAGAAAATTTGTAGGTACTGTTTCCCGAAATCAAAAGGGGAAACTAATTCTAATTTCCCTTCAAAATTATAATTATTCTAAATAACTGGCTTGGTTCCTCATATAAATATAAGATTAGCTTAAATAATTTACAAGAAATTGTTCAAGGTGTCTTCGTCAGCATTTGTTTCTTGTTTGTCACAGCATTGAAGAATATTAAAACACACATCCATTGTCTGTTACAAGTGTATATAAAGCTGCATTTTTCTGCTACGTATCTCTGGGGCGACGACGAATCGGATTTCGTCAATCATTTTAAAAAATGAATATATAGCACCAAACAAAAGTCAGCTTCTGTCATAGATGATTTAATATTGTCAGTGTTTATCACTGGGCCAATTCAAATACACATATGTACAAACACTTTAAAATTTATTAAAACAAAGACACACACATATACATATATTTTATTATTATGTATTTTAAAATGTTTTTTGTACAAAAATATTTTTAATGGAAATTTTTTTTTTATATTTTACGAGCTCTTCGCCATAGAAAATAATAGGCCATTATATGAAAACCAAAGTAAATGCCAACAATAGCCAGGAGATCACGATAGATATTGGCCTCAGTAAAGCTGTATTTGTCTAAAACATCTTGACCTGTATGAAAGCATGGCAAGTTTTCACTTTCCTCAAAACATGCTAAAAATATACAAAGAAAAAATATAATAGACAACAATTTCTCTATTTATGCATAAAAATAAAATAAAAAAGTGACTAAAAAATAAAATTAGTTTATTTCATTTATATAATCAAGTGACTTGATTTTAATTGCAGCTTTATATTGTGGCAGTATTTGCTGGTTAAGGGACAGTATTTGCTGGTAAAGGAATATTAGATATGTAAAGGCAAAACAGATATGACATACGATATAACACTTTTACTTTGACTGCTGCATAATGCAAGCAAAGTATTTAGAGTAGATGATTAATATTAATAGACTATTAGCAATAAATACTGTCATATACATACTGAAGCGGAACATTTACGCTTCAGTGTAAATTAAAATTCTTACACACACTTACGGAATGCACTTAACTTTTATTTTCTACGTCACTTTAAAGATACAAAACGAAAGCCCGTAGCAAATTTATAAAGTTTTTGTTTAAAAATTTGTATCCCAATGAAGTAGGATTACTTAACGGAATATAAAAACAAATGTTTTATATTGAATTTAACGACACATTGCCCCTTTTGTGTGTAACTCAAGAGACTATATGGTTTGGAAGAAACTGATGAGCTATTTATCTATTGACTTTTTAAATAACAGAAGGAAAATTTTAAAAATTATCCACAGTGCTTGTATTCCTTTTCACTGGTTCTTTTCCAGCACCTCTAATTTCGGAAATTTTTCAACCTACCCGCACTTAAGGTGATAACGTGTTAAACATTTTATTTAATAGTAAATTTATAAAATGGCTTAGCAGAAAAGACTTGGTTTAAATAATCCAGAAAATGTTTGTGTTATTTGTTGAGAATATACGATTGAAAAATATTGTAAGTCTATAATCGACTTCGTGCTCTAAGAACTTTGTGGTATGTATTTTGCAAACAATGTATGCCAAAATTGTTTTGTTTCTTTGCGATAATGAACAAGTCAAAAAGTGTAGAACACCCGTGAATTTGTGGTAAACTCTGCAAGCCGCCATCGTCTTTTACTCAGAGGCCTGTTAAACGCTTTGATCAGAAAACAGTCGTCATTGTAATATCCATGCCATAAACCTGTTTTGAAAAGTCTTGAACCTGGAATTCTGACTCTAAACTTACACCTTGTCAAGAGTCAAATTCTCAACCATTCAATCCAAGTGCATTAAAAGACTTAGTAGCTGTCAAAAGAGTGTTCCGAATTTTTGACATTTCGTCGTAAAAAACAAAATGTTCTACAAAAAAAAATTTTTTTTAAGAAATAATTGATATGTTGTCTAATTTAAAATACCTAAGCTGTACCGTGAGAATCAAGCTGCATTATATACATTCTTATTTCGATTGATGTCCTGAAAACCTTGGAGATTACAGTGAAGACCAAAATGAAAGGTCTCAACAAAATGTTCATATTCGTACTATAGAAGAACGTTACCAAAGGAATCTGTCGAAATTTCGAAAAAAAACAGCCATCTTTCTTCAATCACAGTAAATGTATGAAATCCATCAAATGTAGTTTGCTTGTTATTGCATTACGTAAGAAGAGCTCTCCCGATTTGGCTAATTTTTTTTTTTTTTTTGTTATATGTTCAGAGTAACCCACTAAGTTTTTACTGGAAATAGAAATTTACCACGTAATGATGTAGCTAATTTTTTTCTGTATATGTTCTTAAAAGCCCACATAAGCTGTTTTTACGAAGAAAAAAATTGACTTTTCAACTTCATCTTAAATCCGAGAACGACTGAAAAATTTCGGTTAACTTTTTTTGTATGTTCGTTATTTTAGATTTAGAATTATAATAAGGAGCGGGAAAAAGTCACCTGGTTCGTTATAATTTAGCTTTGTTTTTAAGGCAAAAAAAATAAGATACCCTCTAGAACAATTGGATCGCTTTGTTAATTTTTTTTTAAATGTTTGTAAGAAAACAGAAATTCTTGTCAACCTATTCTACATCAAGACCATAAATTCCAATACAAACAATGGATTTCCGCATTTCTTTTTCATTTAATTTCACGGAATTTTTTAAAATAATTAACAAATTTAAAAACAATGCTGGTGTGACTAAAAATAAATTTTTATGCAAAATTTCAAATAAAATAAAAGGTTTTCAAGAAGTATCACTTACTTTGCTTAGCAGATCTTAAAAACGTGATAAAAATTATTTTGATGGCTTTTTTTGCTTTAAAAGCAACTATGTTCCAAATCGTCAAAAGCGTTGTTGGTTGAAATTGATGAAAAAATATAAACATTTCAATAGAAGTTGCTTAATATAGAGTGTGACGTTTGGGATTGTGATTTGTGAAAATTATTCAGTCAAATAAAAATGAATGCCATTATACTTCATCACTTGCAATATATATTTGAGTTTCGTAAGTGTTTTTTTATTGCTTTTATTTTTCATAATATTCTTGGGTTAAAATATAATTTCATTTAAAATTATATCATAAAGAAGCTACACAAAGTTGAAGCTACATATGGATATTAAAAAAATAAATTATAACCCGAACTCAAGCCGGAAAAACTTTGCCTTATTAATAAAAAATATTTTTTTACTAAAATTTTTAAATATTTATAGTTTACAGAACTCGAATTAATTAACGGCTACTTGCGACTGTGGTTAAGCCAATACTAGGTAAGGAGTTAAAAAAATTTCAAATTTTTATATTTTCATTCTGAATTGTTTTACTTTTATGTTAAAGCATTTTTTAAAATAATTTAAACTCAAAAAGGAAATTATTCTTAAATGCATTATGAATAAAATGTATATGGCTAATAAACAAGACCAGGTTGCTGATAACAATAATAATAAGAAAAGTTATAATCTAGCTACTTTTACAACCGCTGTTTTCATCTTAAAAATATTTCTTTTCAATAAAAAAAAAACTCCAAACTAGATTTACTTACTTATATTTGTTATACCAGTCCATTGGGCAACAGTCATGGCTTCATTAGCATACAGCATCCATGATAAGAATTGTGTCCAATAAAAGGCCACGGGCAATGTGCTGAAACATACAACGTATAGAACAACATCGATTAAGAAAGAACAAATTTTCCACACCAAAAATAATGAACAATGACGAGGAGAATAATTAATTAAAGAGAAGAGAATAATAAAAATAGAATATATAGTTTTCAATATTAAAATGTTGGTTGGGAAATTTATTTATTTATTCAGTTCAATGCTTACTGAGTTTTTTGTTTGAATATTTGAATCTTTTTGTAACTATTGACAAATAATTGTTATTTAGTCAATTGCTTTTACAATATAAAGGTTCTAATGTTTGCAAGAAACGTTGGGATTCGGAGTAGCGTCTGATAAAATGGTCAGTACTTATTGTACTGAATAAATAACTCATGAGAATATCATGAGTAAAAGAATAAATTTAAAAAAAAAACACAATTTCCGGAATTAAGCACAAATAAAGATTAATAAAGGGTGTTTTTTATAGACGTATAGAACTTTAAGTTGGCAATACTGTTTAAGATGGCGACCGATTTAACAGCTGTCAAGTGATTTATTCTCAGTTTGGCTTGGCAATTCATCATGAATAGACTCACGCCTGAACAGCGCTTGCAAATAGTGCAATTTTATTTCGAAAACGAGATTGCCGCTGTGCCCGATTTTCATAAGCGAATTTTGTTTAGCTATTAAGCTCACTTCTGGTTGAATGGCTACGTCAACAAACAAAACTACCGCATTTGGAGTGAAGCTAATCCTCAAGTGTATGTCGAAACACCGTTACATCCAGAAAAACTAACTGTTTGGTGCGCTTTATGGGCTGGTGGAATCATTGGTCCGTACTTCTTCAAAAACGATGATGGCCAGAACGTTACAGTCAATGGTGATCGGTATAGAGCCATGATTACTAACTTTTTCATTCCTGAATTGAACAACCATGATGTTTAGGAGCTGTGGTTCCAACAAGACGGCGCAACATGTCACACAGCTCGTGCCACAATCGATTAATTGAAAGACACGTTTGGTCACCGCCTAATTTCACGTTTTGGACCTGTGAATTGGCCTCCTAGATCTTGTGATTTAACACTTTCTGTGGGGCTATGTAAAGTCATTGGTCTATGCGGATAAGCCACAAGCGCTTGACCATTTGGAAGACAACATTCGCCGTGTTATTGCCGATATACGGCCACAAATGTTGGAAAAAGTCATCGAAAATTGGACGTCCAGATTGGACTACATCCGAGCCAGCCGTGGCGGTCATATGCCAGAATCGAATAATCCATCGTTGTTTTATTGCAATTTAAAGTTATATACGTCTATAAAAAAAACCCTTTATTTTGTTAAGCTTTTAAATTTCAAATAGAAATTATTACATATTAATTGTTGTGCATAAAGTTCTTGACATTGAATGGTTTTACTTTGAACACAACACATGAACGAAGAGAAGGAAAGAGAGAGAAATTACGTCTTTAAAAAAATGTTTGTGGCTTTGTTTTTTAGCATGTAAATAATAAATTTTTTAAAAATTTATTTTTACCTGATTTGAATAAAGATGCCAGATGTTATCATAAATATATAATCGACGGGTACCAAATATGCCATGGCAAGTGGTACTGAGTTGAAGGCTGTTGAAAAGAAGCAACCGCATGCTGTAGCCACATTCATTACCAACACAACTGCAATGGCCGTTACGAAAAATGCGTAAAATGTTGCTCTTAAACCAGCTATCCAATAGCAAATGACAACAAACAAAAACGGTTCGATTATCATACCCGGCAGCTTTAAAAAAATTATTGCATCCGCAAATATTTGTTTATGTAGGCAATTAACCAGATACAGCAACAACCATGCAAACAGAAATTTAAATTAGATAATTCGTTTATTTATTATTTAATGTTTTCATTTTCTTACCATGGCCATCACTGTGCCAATATAGTATTGGGCGGTTGAGTACAGGCCAGAACGTGTTTCACGCATGAACAATGGTAATCCTTGGGGAAAGACATTCAATACTGAGTACATGGGATGATAAGTGTTTTCCGAAATCATGACAAATAAAGTGCCTTGAACAGCTTGTACGCCCAATTGATCCAGTACCGTAGTGCCAGCAAAACAAGCTCCTATTATTACGGCCATGGCCATTTTTTGAAAGAATCTCAGCCATTGCAATTTGGGATCACGCAAAAGTGTTAAAGTAAATCTATACCAAATAACATGAAATTTTAAATACCAAGCTGCTGAACGAAATGAGTTTACTTCCTTGTCAAAGGGATAATCACAACTTTCAGCCATGTGTATTTCTAAATTGATCAATAAATCCCTTTGCTTTGCAGCAGAACTGACGGCAAAAAGATCACACAAATGTTGTGCCGATCTTTGAGAAGCTTTTTCATAGCCAGGATCTGAAGCCAAGACACCAATTAAATAGTCGGCAGGATTGTAAGCCTCTGGGCATCTATAACCGTTTTCTGCGAAAAACTCTAAAGCATTTTGTGGTGAACCGGTAAAGGCCACTCTACCATCCGACAATAAAAGAACATTATTGAACATATCAAATAACTGAGAAGAGGGCTGGTGTATGGTGCACAATATTGTAGTACCCTTTTTAGCTAGATCGTATAAAGTCTGCACCAGTTGCTGGGCACTATATGAATCAAGGCCTGTGGTGGGTTCATCACAAAATAATATTACCGGATTGTTAAGTAATTCTACAGCAAATGCCAAACGTTTTCGCTCTCCACCAGATAAAACTTTTTCATCGTCACCTGAGCCAATGCGTGTATTAGCCGCTCCCAATAAACCAGTACGTTCTAAAAGATCTTTTATTAGAAGTTTTCGCTCTTGTTTGGTTACTCTCCGATCTAAGCGCAAAAGACCCTAAGGAAAAACACATGTACACCAATATTTGTGAAAAAAATTAAATAGAATACAAAAGCTATGTTTTTACCATAAAATGCATGTGCTCCGCTACAGTTAATGCCCCATTGAATAAATCATCTTGATAAACAAAACCACTTATACGATGCATAAATGGACCGATGCGCCTACCATTAATGAGAATATCACCTTGAACTACGGTGCCCACTTAAGCCGCCAACAAAAAAATATACGATTAAATATCTTTCTTATCATCATTATCATTTCAATAATGAGTTCATGTAGTAAGATTATTTTAAAAAAACATATTTATTTACCTGGTTGGCGATAGGCAAGTACAGACATTAAAGTTGTTTTTCCTGATCCACTATTTAAATATTTGGAAAAAATTGTCATTTTCAACTTTTAATTTTTAAATGAAAATATATATTTATAGTCAAATAATTTGCTTCAAAGTAATTCAATTAAAGAAAAGGAAACTAAAAAGTTTGGTTCATGATGAATCAAATCAAAAAATAATTCAAGTGTCAAACAACAAAAGAAGCAATATTTCAATAACTTTCTTTCAATGAGAACACCAATCTTGGAGAATAAAAATTAATTATAAATAAAATTCATTTTCTGAATGTTTGTTTGTGTGTTTGCTGTAAAAAAAAACGCCTTTTTCTGAAATTTGGTACAAACTAAATAATAAAATCTCTATACTACATAATTTTGTATTAGCCACGCCCACTTTCACACTCCATTTTCGATAAAAAAAATGCGTTTTAATCATGAAAATTATATTTTTTAACGTAATTCTCTGAAGGTTTTTGGTAAATAAATTTAAATTCATCTTGTAATAAATTAAATCTCTTTGAAATGTTGCATTTCACGTGAAACAGGCAGCAAAAAAAAAGTGAGGTTGCTGAATTTGTATATAGTTACTGTGGGTATGAAAGCAAATACGTAATTTTTTTATGAAATTTTTTTTGTTAGAATATCTTTTTCAAAAAATTTGAATTTCAATCCCTTTTTCTTCATCAGCACCAGCTTTGGGGTGTTAAAATTATGTACCTTCAATTACATGGAAATATTATTGATATACTGCACTAAAGCGTGAATAAAACTACATACAGAAACATAATTAAAAACAAATATATCACAGAAAAATTGTTGCAACCAAAAAGTGTGTTTATTTTAGTAATCGAAAAGAAGTCATCAACTTAGCCTATTTTCGTTGGTGGCAATAAACAATTTAGTGCTGCCAATATAAACGATTTTCAAACTAAATTGGAGCTTAAAAATATTTAATTTTATTTAGCAATTAAAACGTTTTAAAGAAGTAAAGAATGTTTACATATAAAAATGAAAGTGAGTTTGTTTTTTTCTCTTAACGTTATAAAAATCTCTTTGTTAAATAAATATTTAATATCTATTACCCTGTCGTAGGATATTGGTGAGCTATCAGAGCCCGTAGCCAGGATTTTCTGTTGATGTAGGAAGATTTTAGTACACCCGGTACCTACGTGGACCTACCGAGCACACGAACAGTACTAAAAAGGATACAAGGCAGACCTTGCTCTGTCGGAACCGGCAGACAGGATAGCGCTATTGATGTAGGTAGAATTCAGTCTGCACGGTAATTAATCCCTCTTCCTAATGAATGCTTCCTACAAACACCTTAAAACCACACACACGACCAACACACGCACGCACTACGAATCGTCTTTTACTAACAACCACGACTGGAAGGCTTAGCAGCCCCTTTTTAGTGGCGTATGGTAAATAATTCCTCTACCTACTAAGTAGCTCTTGTCTCTTGGAGAGCTGCCGGCCAACTGATCTCGCATCAGCTTTCGCTTCCCTTTTTAAAGCACTATTTTATAGCTTTATGCATCAGTTGTGGTCGTGTTGCGGCAGGTAGTTTTGGGATGGTCTTGCTGAGAATGACAATCCTACCTACTTATTTTCCCCGGTTGGGAGTTTTCTACCAATATTAATTTCTATTTATAAAAATTTTTATAATTCACAAGATAATCTTATATACTAGGAACTAATTGATTTAATTAAATATAAACTAAGAGTACTGTTGATTTCTAGTGTGACCCAAAAACGAGCGTACGACTTTTGGGCTGTTACAACCTACAGAGCAAGACGACAACCAAGATTTCGCTTATACTATTCTATCTTCATAGTCTTACACAAATTTTTAACTTTTTTTATAGTATAAAGGATAGATTAAAAATTACATCATTCGAAATTTACCAATTTAAATTTTTTTAAGATAGAATTTGTTATGTACTAGAAAATGTTTGGATTACACCAACAAGTAAATTGAGAAATGTGTTTAATGTTTTCTGCTTATTTTTAGGTAAACTTTTGTTCTTTACTTTTTAATAAATATAAAAAAAATTAAATATCAATCTAAAGGCAAACAGGTATGTGTGTAGAGATATTTTACTACAGAACTATAATAAAATAAAACAACTAAACAAAAATGTATCTTATCTTTACAAAGAATAAAAGAAAAAAAAATTGGATGAGAGTTTATCTCGTACTTTTAAAAATATGATAAAATTTAAATAACTTGAAGAAAAAAATGTTTGCTTTATAGCATTGAATACATTTATAATCGCTATATACACAGCGATAAGCCATATTCTAATTGTGTGTACGAGTATATGTGCATTATTTAATTCCTCATTACTTTCACCGCGTTAGATGTCAGTTAACAATAACATTGAGAAATTTTAATTACAGGTAACCCTCAGTTTACCTGATTACAAAAAAAATAAAGTTAATAATCGATCTTATTCCATTTGGAGTCACCAACATCGTCATCAATTTTAAAGCAACATCAGTTTTTGTCGTCGTCGACATCAATTCACTTATAATTTGGTATTTGCTAACAGCTGGCATAGTTTGTTTAAAATTTTTAATAAAAAATATTTTTGAAGTTTATTTAATAACAAAACACACAGCAATATTGATAGCAAAAATCATTACATAATACCAAATAAGTGTCAACAGTCATCAATATTTATCAATACTGAGAATTTTAATTCAGATTTAGTAGAAACGATAAAAATTGATATCGTTTTGTGTCGATGACACCAAATGGAATAAGGGTGAATAAAATAACAAAAATACTAAGAAATATTTTTCAAGCTTAAGATCTCAATAAAATGGTTTTTATTTCATTTTTCAAATATTTCTACTTTCTTTTGAAAATTAATATAAACAAATTTTTATTAAAATCTTAAACTTGAAAAATATTTATAAAATCAAATAATTTAATTAAATAAAAAAAAGTTTAGTTGTACTGGAGTCGAATATAGCCACTACTTTTCGACCAATATTTATGTTGTATCGTATTATGTAAAATTAATTCAATCCTTATTAATACTATAGTATTGGATGCGTGTTACTCTTTAAAGCAGAAACTGCTGAATGGCTTGAATGAATAAAACTGAATGTAGCTTTCCAATAACAAAGTTTTTATATCTGATATACTTTTAGACCGGCCACATGCACCTTTTAATAACATGAATTTCAACGCAAGCTCCCTCTCTATATTTCAAGCATTTACATCTAATTTTTATTAAAACATTTGAAATTGATTGTAGGTACGAGAGGTATATATAACTTTGCACAGAAGGGGTTAACATTCCAATCTGAGTCAGTTGTTTCTGTCTTTCAGTAGCTAATGAAATTCAGGCGCATCAGTCCATATATGGCAGAAATATGAGCCAAAAGCTGCGTTTACCTCTGTTTTTGACAATTTCGCTCAATGGGTTTTTGTGTATTTTATCTAAAATATATAACGGACAAAAAAACATAGTACGCACTTTTGTTAAAAATCACTACTTAAAATATTTTTTTAAGAATTTGTTTTTATCATTAAGAAATAAAGAAATCCAATCACATATAATACAAATTATTAGTATAAATAATTTCAATTCAACTAATGTGGACTAGAAATGCTTTATATTTTAAAATTTGTCATGTGTATGTTGTTCAAATGAAATTAAGGCACATCCGAGTTTAACTTGATAATTGAAAGTAGTTTAAGTCCACTTCCCAAAAAAATTTGTTAGTGATATTTTTTGTAAGATATAGACACCATCTATCCATATTTATAATCACACCTTCAATGGACTACGATTTTTTCATAAAGTAATCAAAGGAATTATTTAATGTTAATCAAGCTTAAGGTCTTAAAAAATTGTTTTTATTTAAATTTTCCGATATTTCGACTTTCTTCAGGGAAATTTATTTAAATTTTTCGAAATATCGGAAAATTTAAATAAAACAATTTTTTTAGATCTTAAGCTTGATTAATATTAAATAATAATAAAATTATAAGATCGAATAATTTAATAAAAGTAATCAAATGAATTTTGCAAGCTACAATTAAAACAACTTTTTTATTGCAATTATTATTGATTAATATGACTTCACGTACCCTTCAGAGTGCAGATGTTCTAAGGTGGTGCTGGTGCACTAAGACAACGTGTTCCTAAGATAACTTATGTGGAAGAAAATGCTCCATTTAAAATAATATTTTTATTTAGAAAACAAGAAAGATATGTAAAAATCTCAGCAAAATTACTATTCGATACATTTTTTTGTTCTAAAGCAAATTCAAATTTTTTGGTATTCTCTAAACTTCACTCACATAATTTTATTCGTTTTAAAACTGAATAAATAAACTTGCAAAAAATACATCAAATGACTTATTATTTTAAAAAACAGTAAAAAGAGATAAAAAAAGTAATTGAGACATACAACTTTAAGCCTTTTTTATTCGTTTTAGAAAAAAGGCTTGCAATTAAATACATTTATGTTAAATTTTTTTTTTTAAACACTAAGAATTTTTCAAATCATCACTCCAAGTAAGTATAAAGATTAGTTAGATGAATAAAATTAACTTTTTGCCTCTATATTTGTTGAAATCACAATAACAACTACTTTCCGACACAAACAAACTAATTTTATAACTAAAAAACTTGGCTTGAAGTTTAAGTAAAAATTCAAACTTATCTTCGAATGATATCAAAATAAATTTTTGGAATTTTTAAAGATTCGATTCACAAAGTTTTAATTTTTTATAAAATGTTTTTTTTTTTTAAAGTTGTATTTATGAGTCATTTATTTTCCTAAATAATTACAATAACAACATTTTTAAATTAACCCAAACGTAAGCCCTTAAATATCTCCAAACATAAAAAATAGAACTTATACTACTATCAAATATAACAGTTCAATTGAATATGAAACGTTCTATGAAAACAGAGCTTATTTTGTAGCACTTATCGTGAAATTAAATGACATTTAGTCCTTATGTGGGCGTACATATCTAAAAAGGTAAAGAAAAAACAGGTAGATTTAAAGCTCTTTTATAGGAACTAAAATAATTTTTTTGTCATTCGGTATGACACAATATACGGAAATCTTCAAATAAAAAATAAAAAACATTTTCTGAAATATATTTTTTTTTTATTTAATACGGCTATATTTAGTTTTCTGTTTTTTCAGCTTTTTCTAAAACATCTTAAGAAACTAAAACAAAAGCTCTTTAAAAGGTTGTTAAGAGTAATGAATTCTATCTCAATTATTGATTTGTAGCGCTGAGTGTAAATTTATGCTGAAATCACAATAAGTAATTTTAAAAAAGTATAGTTTTTTTGTAAAGTTGTTAAAAAAATGAAATTTTCGCTTCAATAGTTTTCAAACATTTTCACTTCATTGAAAATTTTTCCTTATATCAAATTGAAAAGCTTTTAACAAAACAATTTTTGCTCTTGTTAACCAGCACTCGCAAACACTCGTTGACATCTGAATAAAATTATTTTTCTTTAAATGTGATTGTAAAGTCTAATAAGAATATATTGAAATTAACAAAAATTTTTCCCAGAAAAAAAATGTTCAGTCAATTAATTATTTTAATTAAAAAAATTACCCGGGAACCCAGAGAGGCTTTTCTTTATTTAGTCGATGGATTGAAAGGGCATACTGGCACCATAGATAACTCCTTTTCATCACATATTCTTGATCAAATGATTTGAAGAAAAAAATAACAGTGCTGAAAACTTTACTTCAAAAGGAATGATGGTGATTTAAATGATAAAGATGTTGGTTCGTTCAAAAACTCACTGAGCCTTCAAAAAAAAATTGTGCTACCATTTGGGAGAAAACAAAAATAAATAGATATGATACGTATGAAAAACGCGTCAGTAAATTTATTAATTTTTAATTTATAAAACAAAATGAATCATGGATTATATTATAAAAATTTCACACAAATGAATTTTTTTAGTGCAAAAATAGGATGTATCAGAAATGATACGAAGCTAGAATTATTAATTTTTTGTATACAGGTAGTGAAAGTTTTCATATAATTTTTTTTTTTTTTGATAAGATAATTCCAATTGTGATAGCAATTTATATGGAACACTTCTGCTTTTATTCAAAAAAATTTATGTAGACTTTAAAGTAAAATTCATGAAAAAGTTATATGAAAAATTTAGATAACTTTGACTTTAAAGTCTGCGGTAGTTTTTTGGATAAATTTTTTAATATATTTTTAAGTGTTTTGGATTGTTCATTTCCTAATCAATATATCAATTTGTTAACAGAACTAGAGAAATAAAAATGACATTAATCAAATTAATAATTTCATAGGTTTTTTTTTTGGATTGATGCCGATTAAATATTTAATTTATTCATTTGAAAAAAATGGGCCAATGCAAGACTGTGTTATTCAATCTGGGACGTCAGGTTGACGTGTCCTTGGTATGGATTCCTGCACACAGCGGTTTTATTGGTAATGAGCAGGCGGATGAATTGGCTAGGGCCGGCTCTAACAAGGACGTTTCCATGTCAATGGCAGTGCCAGTATCGCTTGGTAGCATCAGGAGTGGTATTTTTGATCACTACCGAGAAAGGGCAGATACCAGATGGCGGAGTCTACAAACGTGTAAGGTCACGCATCAGTTATGACCAACTCTCTGTTCAGTTAGTGAGCAGGAATAGAAGGGACATTTCCAGACTGGTGGCTATGATAACTGGTCACTGGAAGATAGGAAAGCACGCTAGCAGGCTGGGATTGCCCTTCAACGACTGCCGCAGCTGTGGGTCACTAGAGAAGGAGGAGACGGTCTTTCACCTTCTCTGCGAGTTCCCGGCTCTTATGGCTTCGAGACACAGATTTCTCTGTGCACATCTGATGGCCGAACTACCTGAGATATCAAGGGTAAGGTTAGCGAACCTTCTCAGATATCTGAATGTCACGGGGTGGATCTAGATCACTTCACGCCTATATAAGTCTTGGCGAGTAGGTGTTGAAAAGGGAGTCATGTGACTCTAATTGAGGGCCGGTAGGCCACCACGCAAACCAACCAACCATTTAAAAACTTAATGTGTCGTATTTCAATAAGTAAAATTCTTTATTTTCAAAACATTAATCCTTAATTCAAAAATTGTATTTAAATTTATATCTATTTTTTATTTTCGCATAAATGAAAATAAGCACTAAAATTAAAGAATATTTCCAACGAAACGAATTTATTAGAAATGTTTAATATATCATAAATAATATTATTTAATGAAATATATTAAATGTGTTTGTTGTAGGCAATGCATAGTTCTACCATGCAAAAAGCCCATACATTATGTTGTTGCTTTTGAGTCCCTTCTGTCAAAAGCTGTTTCCTGTTTTTAAAATCAAAAAGTGTGCTAGAGAGAAACTCAAATTTAACACTGTTTTAACTTTTGATATGAATGGCCTACATTATTTAAAAAAATTCATCTGGTGTCTCAGTGTCACCATAATAGTGTTGTATCACGATGTTACTGGAAAGCCCTTTAAAGTTGCAATTTGTTGGTACTCTTATGAGGAAAATTTTAAATATTTTACTTTAAAGTTTACACAATGTAAAAAAAATAATATATAGAAATATTAACTTAAAAAGCACTTTTTGAGGTATGACACTATTGAACTAAAAAAGCGATATATATTTCTGTTCTATTGTAGACAAAATTATCCATCTCTATTCTTTTATTTGGTAGTGTAGTTCAAAATACGTAAGTAATACTCGTGAATGACTAGAAATTACTTATGTTGTACGCATCTATATTTTTGTTTTAATGTATTCTCTCTGCAGAATAAGACAAACAAAAACTCTTACCCATGAGGATAAACTTTGCATGCATATGTTCGTATATAAAGCATAATAAACAGCAACAGCTATTCAGAAACACGTACAATACAAACAAGTACATTTTGAAATATTTTGTTATACACTCAATCTTATACTCGTAAAGGGAGGTTAAATTTTAAGGGCCGATGATGAATGTGAACCACACCTAAACGTTTAGTTTTTTTTCTGCATTTCATTTGACATTTTTCAATTTCAGACTAACTTAATTTGAACCATGGAAAGATACATAATTGAGCAATACGTTAAAGTTATTCAGGCTTATTATGAAAATGGGCGTTCAAATCAAAATGCATATCGTGCACTTCGTGATTTTTTCGGTCCATTTAATCGTCCAAATGTGCGTACAATCGGAAAAATCGTGCAAAAAATTTAGCAAACCGGGTCTGTAGATGTGAAAATACCAATGCATGCTCGTACAGCTCGTACTGCAGAAAATATTGCTGCTGTTCGCGATAGTATGGCTGAAGAGCCGTCCACCTCAACTCGTCGTCGTGCCCAACATTATATATAAAGACTTGCATTTGCACGCTTACAAAGTGCAATTGACTCAAGAACTAAAGCCTCTAGGCCATTCCAAAAGTGATCAATGGTCAGAATGGTGGCAAGAAATGGCAACAGTGATGAGGTACATTTTCACCTCAGTGGATTCGTCAATAAGCAGAATTGCCGCATTTGGGCGAATGACAATCCAAGAGTGATTGTCGAAAAACCAATGCACCCACAAAGAGTGACAGTTTGGTGCGGTTAATAGGCTGGCGGCATCATCGGGCCGTATTTTTCCAAAATGAGGCCGGTCAGGCAGTTACTGTGAATGGTGTTCGCTATCGTGAGATGAAAACGAACTTGGAAGATGTGGATGTGGACGATATATGATTTCAACAAAACGGTGCCACTTGCCACACAGCTAACGAAACAATGGCTCTTTTGCGCAACAAATTCAATGGCCGTGTTATCTCACGTGGTGGCGATGTCAATTGCCTGCCAAGATCATGTAATTTGACACCGTTGGACTTTTTTCTTTGGGATTATTTGAAAGAAAAGGTGTACGTCGATAAGCCAGCAACAATTCAAGAGCTAAAGGATGAGATAATTCGGCACATTAACGGCATAGAATCTCAATTATGGCTCAGCGTCATCGACAATTTGGACAATCGGATGGAAGTCCCGGCGGCCATTTGGCCGATATTTTGTTCCATACATAATTCAATCATATCATGTTATCATAATAAAAAGAAATGGCAATAATTTCCTAAATAATTTGTGTTTTATTCAAAATCAACATCGGCCCTTAAAATATAACCACCCTTTACAAGTACTTTATCAAAATACTAATGATTTTCTGCTTTATGTTACACACAAGGCATTGGTACTTGATTCAATATATTGAAGAGTGTTAAATATATACGTAGATACCATAAAAATTACACAATTAGCTACATGCATTCATATATTTACAAAAGCATGTTTATATACGACTAGATATTGCAAATAGTTTGCAAATAGTTTGAAAACTCCTTAACTAAGTTATAAACACAGACATAAAGCAAACTCACATAAATATATTCAGAATCCATAGAAAATTAAAAAAAAAAACACTATTAAGGTACCTATAAGAACACAGAGAACATGAGAAAAAAAAATGTTGCCAAGAAAAGTATGTACGTATTTCCAAAAAAATGTTATTGTTAAACCACAACAGTTAGAAAATAAAATCAAAAATATGGTGGAGACAATAGAGGTATTCAGCGTTTGATTTAAAAGATTTCACAAAAATGTAAATAAAAATTTGTGGCAACTTCAAAAAATCACGCACTGAAGAATTTTCTTCAGTTACACGTTACATTACTGCAATGAAATATTTCTTTAATTCCAAGAAATATCTATCGTTTTTCCGAACCGATTTTGAAAATTATTTCACTAATTTAAAGCTACATTATATGAAATGTAACGCTGCCATCTCTTTTAAGTGCATTATTCAATAATCTAACAATAAAAATTCTATTTTCCAACTAATTTTCTTTAAAATTTGGAACATAAAATATATTCGAAGAATAATCACTATATACTCCCACTAGGGTCAATTAGAAGGTCGCGAATTTGTATCAGAAATACGAGACCGGGTAAAAACAGCTAATAAAAAAAATATATTTAAAACAAATAAAACAGACACAAGGGCCGGGCGAAACCAGGTAAAAACAGCCAGTAGGAAATAATTTCATTAGTCATTAATTCACATAATTTGTTAAATATTTCATAGAGTCATTGAAACTATTTTAATAAAATCGTTTCATTAGATTTATGAATATTTTTTTTTTTCACTGCATGATACCGAAACACTTTTTTGTTCTAAAAATCACAAGTTTTTGCAAACTTTTTATTTTGGTAATCTGTAAAGCATCGATTTATTTTCAAAGCAATCACATGATAGCAAACAATTCTTATGGTCAAAAAACCGTGTTTGTGATTCATTTTTAGAATAGGGTCCAAATCGTCAAATTCAATATCAAATGGAAACGATGCAATTTTTAATAGTTTTTTTTATTAAACAACTTAAAAATTTCTATTGAAGTTGTTTGCCGTATTAATGGCATTGCAACTTTTTTACTTGTTTCTAAAAAACTATGCAACTAAACAGTTCTTAAATTATTTTCATTAAGACACTGAACCACCTTAGAAACCAAAAATCAAAATATTGCTTCTTTATGTTTTTCAAGTATCATTAATTAAAAGTCAGTCGTATATTTTAACAAAAAATTTAAATCTTTCTTTTTACTTTGACATGAAATATTGAACTTTCTTTCCATCATAATTGAAAATGATTCGCCCACAGGTTTAACTCAACAAAACTTGTACGTAACAAGCATACAAAAAAAACAATAAACAATTTAATTCTTTAATCAAGCAATTTGTCATATCAATGAAATAGTTAATTAATTGCAAAATAAAATAATTTTTAATTGAAGAAACAAAAATTGTTAATTGTTTTAAAAAAATTTTTTTGTGTCGGGAACATTTTAAAATCTTTTTCTTTTTCTTTTCCTTTTTTTAATAGTTTTGTTTTTTTTTAACACACCTAGAACCCATTAAAGCCATTAAATTCCCCGGCTGTACAGCACCATTTGAATTGTTTATAATACGTTTCATATTATATAAACTCGGCGATGTACTGTGCTCTCCAGCAGTATAAACGCACAGATCACGCCAGACTAACGTAGCACCCTGTTCAGTGGGAGACCATTTACTGTAGCTGCGTAAAGGTAAGTTACGTTCCTCACTACTACTACTACTACGTTTATCCACTGTACCACTTAATATATTTAATTCAACGGGCTCTGCACTTGCTACAGAATCTGGCAAGGGCGCAAAACGGGGATCTTCCATTTGTATATAACTATCTTCTTTGTCAGACATTTTCTTTGTTTTTTCTTTTTTTCTTATGAAATGATATGCTCTTTTTTTGTTTTTGTTTTATTTTTATTTTCTTTATAGATTTTATTTTCTAGTTGCAACCGCTAGTTAATGTTAATCACTTGTATGGTAAAGAGAGACTAACTGTCTGCTCGTTTTCTAGCCTCTAAAAATCGCTTCTATTGTAACACCAACACATTTAAATTACAATTTTTGTATTGTCAGTCACTGTCTCTACTAAAGGTTAAGACTCCCATTTACCACTCACTACATAATGTGTATTTAAATTTATTCCCAGTAAACATTAAATTATAATTTCATATTGGAAAATTGTTAATGATTGAGCTTTTCAATATATTTAATTATAAATTTTGGTTTGTAGTTTTGCTTAAGCCATGAAAAGGCTTTCATATGCCTCTCTATATACTCGTATCAAGTAAAGAAAATTTTTGACTTTAATTTGAACTTTAAAATGTTGACTTTGTGCTTGTTGGGTTTTCACAAGTACAATTATATTTAGATAAAGAATTGTTTTAATTATTTGTTGTTTCTAGTTAATTATATTTTCAGTTTAATGCTTTTTTAGAGACTTTTTGAACGATTTGAGAGTATGTAGTGATTATGCTGTTCCTTGGAGAAGTAAGGTAGCCAAAGGTAATTATTATTTTAGAAATTTTTGTTAATACTTTTACTGCTTATGAAAGTTTATTTTCTTCTTATAAGAAATCTGTATGACTAACATTCTGACCTATTTTTTTAAAAGTTGAGATATAAAACTATGCTGTGGGATAATTTATCAAAACGTTTTCATTGCACTGAAATGTTACTCCATAGACTTAAGTTGGGGGGTGAAATTCCAATTGCGAATGTTATTTAGTTTTTAAGCATTCATTTCGATTGTTTTCTATAAAGGAAGTTAGAAAAAATAGTTGCTTTGTTTATCAAGTGTTGCTAAATATCATCTGTTGAATAAGATCTATTGTTGTATATTAATTTATCTTTACACATTGTCTTGATGCTATATTAAACTGTACCATGTTGAAATCAAAGAGTACATCCCCATAAATCAAGAGTATTAAATATTCCTGGCTTAAAAACAATTTCCGCCGATCTGATTTAATGAAGAAGAGTTCTTTTTAATATATTTGAGAAGACCTTTTAGAAAGTTTCGTTTAAAACTGAAGAGAAAATAGTAAGTAGGCGTAAAAGTGGGTGCAGTATTTAGGTATTGAAGTATATAACAACCTTATTTAAAGTGTGGGATTTGTTTTGCGTGGAGTTTTAGACAAGTTTAGGAAAGTAAATTAGTGTAGCGAACAAACAGTAAATTAATTTTTTTTATAACATTAAAATTTACCTACAATTTAATTAAAATAAATAAAAACAAAATGATCAACTTAATATATATTTAGTACATATGTGCTGAAATAAAACTAAAGACTACCCAATTAACAACCTATATTAAAGTGAGAAAAAACTATTTATTGACTACAACTGTAGCGACAGCTTAAAGAGCTAATGAGTCTGTAATAACTCAAATGCAAAAAGCTAATTAAATAAATAAAAATAGATTTCATAAACACAGTCAAAACGTCACACGAAAAACAATACAATGACGATAAGATGAATAAGATATGGTATGCACTCTTACAGGCAACTTCGTGAAGTATAAAAAGCTTATAAGATAATTTTTATTAAAAAAAATGGTTAAAAATCATTTTATAAAACAAAATATTTTTTTTTAATTTGTCTGTGGTAGAGACATATTTTGCGAATTTAGTTTTAAAAGTTATTTAAATTAATTTTTATTAAGTGCTGATAAGTTTTAAATTTTATAAAAGAAATGAGGCACATTTTTATGTATATTCCTTAATTAATTTTTCAAATTTACGCTGTCATTCTAATTTGTAGAAACACTTTTTTTAAATACCTTCTTTGTAAGCTATTAACAAAAAAAAGAAAAAACTTTACTCAACTGCAGTACACTCGTACACACATCGAAAACCACAAAAGTGCTTTAGGCGAGCATAAATTGAAAAATTTATTGAAGATATGTTGCAGGCGCAGTAAATCTAAGAGAAGCAACAAAACTTCCATGGCCAAAAAAAAATGCTTGTTGATGTTCATTTTTTCCTTTTCGTTTATCATTGTTGTTATTTTTAAGGGTATCAAATTTCAACCAACACTTGGGTTTACTAATATTTCCATTGAAAACGAAGACACATCTTAAATGAGAGTCCATCTGTACACAAAGTTTTGTGATTTGCAAAAAAAAAAATAAAAAAATTTAAGTTGCTTCTCTTTTTTTACAAACATTATTATTTGATGACACCTGTTATCTCTATGAAACATGCCAACAGTAAGGCAACAGGCATGTTATACGAGTAGCAAGTACACTTGCCTATTGAAAAAATTCGTATTTACCAAAGTCACAATTTTTTTTATATTATTATTTATTATTAAAGTCTATGGATACAAATTTGTTAATGATTTATGTATGCCTGACAATTATAGCAACCAACAAAGAGTGTTAAAAGATTTTGGTAAATTTTTGGGTACAAATTAAAAGACCAAAATGAGAAAAAATCATCTTAAACCGCAATAAGTGATATTTAATGAAGCAAATAAATGAAATCTGATATTCTAATGTGTCAGTGTGTTTCAAAAATAATTCAAACACACCCACAGTTGCCTTTTTTTAATTAAATTACTGGTAATTATTCTTAACATATTTAAATACTAAATTTTTAAATGTGTATTTCTATAACCATTTTGCAGCTTGAATTTGTTTACTAATTAACAAACGAACTTATATTCACACAGAATATGTGAGAATTCATATAAATTAACATCGTTTTTCATTTTCAAAACGTACGGCTGTTTAAATATTTAATATTGGTAATTCAAAGTATATTAATGTAGTGCCATAAATTTTGCAAGATGTGGAAATTTTAGGGATTATTGTATTAATGATAGTTAACTAACTCCATCAAACCAGTATCTGGTGTAAACTTCAATTTTTCTGTGTAAAAAATAATATAAAAATTTATTATTTTTTAGTATATGATTGAACTTCAATTATTACGGAGGGTATTGAAAGGTGACAAAAAGTGACAATTTTCAAAATTGCTCCCTTAGCTGGTGTGGTGTATGGAGAAGTTACCAAAGGGTAAACATCAAGATATTATTTGTAATTTTCTTATTATTCCAACAATGTACGAAATAAAATTTGCAACACAAAATTTATCGTTATTTGTAACGAGCCAGCAATTTTTTCTTTAATGAAATGATTATTGTACCAGTGTGATGGCATATTATGTGGTTTAAGCTTTGTAGTTTAATTAGTTATACACCAACAGCAGCGTTGCCAGTACTTAAAAAAATAAAGATATATTTCCCTTAAAAAACGCTAGAAAAGGCTAAGTTATACCGAAAAAAATATGCTAGAAAAAAGTTAAAAAGCTACAGCTTAAAATTCAAAATTTTTTTAATTCTTTATTTCATTAGGAATCTTAATTATAATTTTTATAAAAAAAATGTGAAATATCAAAAATTAAAGAAAATAATGTCGTTTTCCACATGGCTTGAAAATTACCCAAATCAAAAAGGAATCTAATCTGTACGTTCCAATCATTCTGAAAGTGTTTTAACATTTTCGAATAATTTCGTAGTTTTTATTTTATGATGCAGAACTGAAACTGCCAAAATCCTTTAGAACAACAGTACGGCGGTATATGGAAATTTCAAAAAAATTTAAAAATAGTCCAAAATAACTTCTGAGTATTTGGGCAGTGGATTACAAATCTAGATGCCTTCCCCTTTAGAATGATATATGTCCCGTCCCGTAATCTTCTATAGTTCGCCCATAAGTTGCTAAAATCCCTCAAAGCAACAGTACTGGCGTATACGCAAATTTCAAAAAATTTCAAAATAATAAATGTAAGTTCCGGACGAACCATAGAAGATTAAGGGATAAGACATATACCATTTTAAAGAGAAGGCTGTCTAGTTTTTGTAATCTATTAATCAAATGCTCAGAAGTTACTTTGGACTATTTTTAACAAATATTTAAAATAGCCATATACCCTAGTGCTGTTGCTTTGAGGGATTTTTACCATTCCCCACTTTGCCAAGGTACTATTACCCATTTCCAATGAAAATTACCAAAATCAAAAAGGATTTCAATCTGTTGGTTCTAAACTTTCTGGAAGTGTTTTAACATTTTCGGAAACGTTCATAGTTTTTATTTTATGACCCAAAACGGAAACTGCCAAAATCCTTGAGAACAACAGTCCTGGGGTATATGGAAACTTAAAAAAAATTCAAAGAAACTTCTGAGTAATTGAGCAATAGATTACAAAAATAGACACCCTTCCCTTTAAAATGGGTAGTGAGTACTTCGGCAGCAGATTATAAATTTAGACAACCTTAGCTTTAAAATGATATGTGTCCCATCCCGTAATTTTTAGTGGATTTTGAGGAACAAAAAAGGCCAAGAAAAAAGCTAAAGGCTAAATTATAAATTTTGAGGCTAAATGCTAGATAAAAAGGCTAAATCTAGTTTTAAAAAGGCTAAAATGGCAACGCTGTGTACAAGTCACTTAAGTACCACTACCACTACAAATTAAAACAACAACTTCAATTGAAAAAATTTCGTCTGCAGATTGCTACTTATCGCTTTTAAGTGAAACAAAATAAAACATTTGATTTTGTGTGAAAAGATTTAAAACAAAAACAAAAATAGCTTTGTTGATGTAAAAATGTAACATAAAATAACGATTTTATTAAAAAAAAAAAATCTAAAGAATATATTTACATTTTCCATTCATCTATCCTACAAATTATGTTTATCTTAGTCAGTGTGTTGACACGTTCGGTAGTTGTCTTTACTAAACTGCTACCAAAGTTAATGTGGTGTGGGGTTTTTATATTTGAAAAACAGATCATATGCAATGAAATTTGTTGAAAGCTCACCTTCATATCTATACAAAGATACTTATTTCTATACCGTATATGTATATACATTCTGATAGGGGAGTCGATTAAGTGATGTCCGTTAGTCCCCATTTACATCATGGACACATCATGGACACATCATGCCGGATATTTTTTCAATTCTCTTTTGTTCTTTCCTAAACTGTGTACATTTCGGACATTAATGTCTAGATAGAAATTTTTTCAATTCGTCTTTCCATTTATTTTCGTGACGTGCTTAATTGATTTGTATGAACTTTTGAAAAGAACTTTTGAGGCAAATCAAATTAAATTAATAATAAATGAATACATTTTAAAAATTGACTTTTATAAAAATATGGGCAGTGTACAAAAATGAAATGAAGCAACAAGACGATTATTACGAAAAGTTGAAAAGAGAGACAAAAAAATGTCTAGTACAGACGGTCGTGTACTACACACCTTGAGCATTTGCCCCCTCGCCTACAAGCTTAGTCTGTCCGGACAGAAATTTCCATAATGTAAATGGGGACTTAGTCTATGCATGATTTTATATCTTTTAGAAATAATGATGCCAGAGCTAATTTTTCCCTGAAAGCCGTTAATTCGAATACTTTTCACTGAAATTTATTATATATTTTAGGATAAACCAAAATTTTCAAAGTAAATTTTTATAATAAATGCCAGGTCACCAAACAATGTTTTGCTTTAAAATTCTTGTATATTTGATCTTCTTACTCTAGAAATCGTACTTATAAAGTAAAAAACCACGTAAAAGCAGGTAGTCGATAAATAAACTAGATACCAACTGCAGAGTCACCTGATTTATGACGCCAAACCTTATATAAAACATACACTGAAATTCATTTAAATCGGTTCAGCCGTTTAGCAAGAGTACAATGTCAAATTTTATTTATTAAGATTTGTCACTTCATCTGAATAAAAAAGTCTATAAGACTAGGCACAGCCAGATTACTTTTTTTAATCCATCAGCTTATATTATCTTTAGTACCTGAATTATTTATTAAGCATGTGTTGTTTTACTTTTAATTTAGTGAACTTTGTAATTGTTATTAAAAAAATATTACAATCAATGTTTTTACACTGTGTGCTTCCTAATAGCGACATAAGTCAGCTACAGTGTGTTTGTTGGTGAGAAAAGTAGAGAAGATTAACAAAGTAGCATAAATATTATTGTTGCGACACACTTGTGGTTTGTTTTTCTTTCAGGATTGACAAATTAAATTAAATTTATTTACAGCAACGCTATATTTTTATTTTCGGCAAATAAAAAAAAGGAACATTTTGCAATATATAGCAAAAAATTTACAAAATATAGAAATAATACAAACAACGTTATTAGTATTTAAAAAAAATATATAAAAAGTTTCTGCTACAAAACACTGTAATTTTTGAAGAGACACCAAAAGAAACTACAAAGTTACAGTAATGGTAAATTAATTAGACATGGAATGATCTCTTTTATTTTGTGGTTATTATACGTGACAATATTTTCCTCTTGAAAAAAATATATTAAAACTTTTTTCGTTTACGTTTGAAATATATTAAGACTTTTTTCGTTTACGTTTGAAATATGATAAGAAAATTGTTTGAATACGTAAGATTAGTAAATAATTTTGAACAAATAGCTGCATTAGATTAAAAACTCAACTAACAAAAACAGTTGCAATTTAATTATTTCACCATGTAGACGAAACCTAAAACGCTTAAACAAAAAAAAAATTAATAAAATTAAAAAGCGTATTTTGTTAATAAACAAATAAATTAAAGGTGTCAAAACAAGACAATATTAATTTAATTTACTATAAAAATGCTTAATTAGTGTAATGAAATTAGTATACTTGTACCTACATATATTGTGAACTAAATACTGCAAATAACCCTAGTGTTAATGTTTAAGTTGATTAACTGACTGTTTATTCCCTGATAAAATTGTTGTTGCAATAAAAAAAATTAGTTTTTAATTGCATTCCTAAAGTGAGAAAATAATTTTCAAAGTTTTCAAGACAAGTTTACTCAAGTGATTTGTTACACTGTAATAACAAATGTTCTTTCTTTATCCAGTAAACTTTGTTGTTGTGTTATCTTAAGCACCTCTAAAGTAATTAAATAAAAATTTTTCGGCTTTGTTTATGTGATTGACAACAAAGTTTTGCAAGTAGTTGGCTAAACTTAAAGATTTGGTTTTCATTTAAATCAATTTATTTATTTAAAATACAAAGAAATGAATTGAGATTAATTTGAATATGTTTGTTATGGTACGAGTATCATAAGAAAAAAAGGTTTTTTAAGATACTGCAATTACGCTTAAAAAATAAGTGAAATTATTTTTTTATTTTCTTTTAAGAATAACGCGAGTTGAAAATTGAGAATTTTTATTACTATTATTTGCTAAATATTGTAACAAAATTAGAAATAGGTTGGGTGACTTGTATTATTAATTAGGTCATATGTACTGTGACCCAAAGGATCTTTTATACAGCCAAACACCAAAGGCTTAGAGAGGAATGGAAGATTAGTACGAGTATATTTCCAATCCTGCTGATAAGCCTATGATTTAAGAAATACAGAACTACCTAACATATGCTTTTGTTGCACTGCAAAGCTACAAAGTCAGCCATTAAATATACTGAAGCCTACAACTTGAGCTTAACTCTTCCATAGAAATCAGTTTTTTGTAATGTATTGTAAATAGAATTTAAGGAAACATCTTTTTCCTTACTGGTCTAAAAAAAAGAAATATTAAGAAATATCTAAAATATCGGTTATATTGATTTCTGACAAATCTAAGCTACAATATTCTTTTGACCGCTTTATAGTTTGGACAAAATATGCAAAAAGCACACTCAGAAAAAGGTGTAAAAAAGGTAGTTCAGTTTTTAACTCATAGCTCAGCCATTTAAGGATCGATTTGGCTGTATTTCAATATCAACATCATGACAGAAACATTTGACAGATTAGTATGCTAAGCTTTAACGTACTTTGCTTAAAGACTTCAGAATGTTGATTTCAACGATTACACAGACAGATAGACAGACAGGCAGGGTGATCCATGTACGGTGTAGAAATTACAAATGTAATAATAAACTTATATATATAAAATTTTATTTAAAGAGAAGGAGGCTTATATAAACAGTGATCAATAAAAAAGTGGAAGTTTTCTTCACTAAAGTGATATATAAACATTTGTTTTAAATAAAAAAAAATATTTCAATAATTGCGAAATTATTCAAATCTAATTTTGTTTTTTTACTAAACAATTTTTTTTTTCTATTTCTAATTTCACCAAAAAATAATTTAAAAAAAACCTAAATGGGGCACAGATTAATCAGGAATTGGAATATACAATTTATTTCCTATTTTATTATTTTATTAGCATTTGAAAGTTTCAGCACGCTGTGTTCCTATTGCAAAATTTCTTTTTAAATTATTTTTTGCTTTATTTTGGTTAGGAAATAGTTGACTAATTAAAAAAATTTTGAATTACGTTTGCAACACAAAACACTTTTGTATAAATTTAAATCGATTAAAAATCTGAAATGTTTTAAAAAAATTATAAAAGAGAATTAAAGCTTTTCAAGATTTGCCTACGACTAGATTGATAAGCAAAACTACAAGTAGAAACATTGAAAAGTTAAAAAGCATGCACGAGTAGATAATTCCGTCACCGTTTTTACGATTGGGATACAATAACACATACGAACACACTTAGAATTGAACTGTTATATTTGAAAGTGGTATAAGTCCACTTAAAAAATATAATGAGCTAGAAGTGATTTTAGCAAGATAAGGACACAATTTAACTGAAATCAATTTTGAATATTTTGCAAAAGAGTAGACTTATACCACTTTCAAATAACGTGTATACAGATTGCGGTTAGTAATGAATTCCAACAGCTAAAAAAAGTTTTATAGTTAGGGACACATACATACATAATGGGTATCTCAGTAAGAGTGCATTTTTTTGTTTCATTGTTTGGTGCCGACTTGCTGAAATCACATTTTTAAAATTAAGGACTAACCAAAATTCTGGATGGATTGCATAAAGACTCTCTAAGCTCGAATATGGACAATTTTGTATAAATAATAGTTTTTTTTTTTAATTTTCCTGAAATTGAGAACCTGAGTGAAAATATACAATACACATTATGGTACTTTGGTAAAAAAGTATCGGGTCAAATGCTTGTACATAACAATAAATGAAACAAGTATACAAACTTGTTTGGTTGTTTGTTATACATCAGAATTGGTAATAGTAGGGTGTTCATTATAAACAAACTTCACCGTTTTAACCGGCTTTTTTGAGATTAATAATTTTGCGTATTTTAATTTTGATTATCTATACTGCTAAAAGCCAACCTTCAATATAATTTATAAATAAAAAGATAGAATAAAATAAAAAATGTGCTATGAATTCAACCAGCAGTTTCCAAACTTTTTAATTTAAATGGCTTTATTACGATAATAATTTTGTATGATAAAAGTCTTAAAAATGTAAAAAAAAAACAAATTTCAATACTGGTAACTACCGAAAAAAATTCTGATATCAATTTGGACTAAATGTTTTTCTGTTCAAATATTTAGCAATTGCGTTGTTGTTTTCGTTTTTTTCTTTTTTTTTTATAAAAAATAAATATTCACTAAAAGGCTGTGCAAGCATACTTTGAACGGCTTACAAGCATTTTTTACTATATAATATTACACATGTTTGTAGGGATGTGTGGCTTTTAGGTGTGCTTGTGCAGGCCTTTAATATTCACATACATGCATACGCATAGATATACATATACCATATCTTCTGTACTGACATATTCATATTTTTAGCCGTCATCTGGATGATTTTCGAAGAAAAGTGCTTATGCAAATGACAATGAATAAATCAAAGGTAAGTTTAAAATGCAGATACCTCCAGCAATAAACTTAAACTTTTTAAGATATCTTATACTAATACTTTTTTATTTAATTAAATACCTATTTTTAATTAGAAAATTTACTTTAGCTATTTTAGCGATTTTAAATGCTTTAAATCTTTAATGCAAACGCCTATATATATTTAATTCTCTACACTGTTTAGTACGTTTTGTAAAGAGCTAATTTTTTTTTGTATTTTACTCTCTCATAAAAAATACGAGTATCTGTGTTTGTATTACACGCATTTGCTTAAAAAAAGGTGTTCATGATTTATCACGATACTTGTAACAGTTCGTAGAATACAAAAAAAATTTTAACATGGATTATTAAAATATTAAAACGTAGTACGTGTAAGTTTTAAATGCTAATTTTTTTCTTTACAATTACAAAGCATTATTTTTTATTATTACTAGATATAATAATAAAAGTAATAATTTAAACAAATAGAACACATTGGAAAACTGCATTTGAGTATAATTATATAAAAAACAGGTTGCTTTTGTAATTTTCCTTATCAACTGGTTACTATAAAAATATACAAAGTTTATTTATTTATAATAAAAATATAGTAATTGTTTACTATAAGCATTTGTCCCATAATTAGTGAAACGGAACGAAAGTCCAAAAAAAATTTATACTTAAATGTAAATAGCTTACAAAATCACTTTTAAATAAAAAAAATTATATATATCTTTTGGTACTTTTTTACATATATGAATTGCTTTCTCTACTGTATAAAAGTTTCTAATATGAGTTGGAACTTTTTTCAAATTCGAACTAATTTGCGGTAATTACTATATAATTTTTTGTAGTTTCACCGTAAATGTGAATGCAGCATGTAAACATTTCATCACAAGTATGTAGTAACTTTTTCAAGGGTGAAAAAAGGTACCTTTGCTACTTTTATATTTAAATCTGCTAGAGGTACCTTTTTAAGTTATTTTGCAGCCCATAACTGTGATACTAAAATCAAACAGCCCTAAACAAATCTTGAAAAACTTAATTTTTTTTATTTTAATAGTGAATTTATTTATACCAATGAATAAAAACCAAGTAACAAATCATAAAAGGGACAATATAATACTTAGAAGTAATAATTTTTAATTAAACCAATTAAATATAATATAATTTTATTTTAGGCATAGGAAATAATATCTCCCAAAGTAATATCAAAACCTTGCATAAATTGCTCATAAAATTTATTTAATAGGAAACTTAAGGTAATAATAATAATAATAATATATAAAACACTTGATTGTAAAAAATTTCTTTTCGGGAAAGAGTCCTGTTGAATAGAGCAAGTCTAGCAGTGGCCGAAATTAGAAAAACAGAAACTTTCATGGGATAATAGAAATTAATGCAACAATGATTGAAGTCAGCAACTACTGCACTATAACTTTAATGAATTCTAGATAATTGATAAGGATAAGACATGCCACATTATAAGAATAAATTATTTCGTGTTTCTTATCTTGTATAAGTTAAGTCCGAATTCAAAGTCTTTAGTTAATCATTTATTGAATGATTGTAGTTTTTTTAATATTATTGCTTAGCCCGTAGACTTATTTATAAAAATTTTATCAAAAGCTTAAAGACTTATATTAATACCTTAAAAAATTGTTATTTTTCACATCAGCGCCAGTGCCTCTATGAAAATTAATAATTTCAGCGAACTTTTAAAATATTGCAGTTCATAAGGTGAATATGATTCGTTGTCACTTCCAAGATATACCTATACACATTTTATTATTAAAAGCAAACGGGGGGCTGTTGCGTTGGTCTATTTTGTCTCTTTTACATTTAGTTTATTTTCTGCTTTAAAAACAATCGTTTGTCTAAAAATTCGTCCGGTTCAAATGTAATCTCATAAAAAACTTTAATAATTCATAGTTACATAAAGTTGTTAAAAAGTAAATAAAGAAAAATTCTTAAAATTCATATCATTTCTATATAGAAAAATCAATAAATGTTTCCCAACTAAGAATTAACAATTTTTAATGCTGCTTTCTTATGTTTCAATACAGTTTACACATGAAACACATGGTTATAAAAAGTCTCTTCGGTATAAATTCAAAAAGAGACTCAAATATACTGTTCGATAGTAAATTTTAGTTTCTGTATTTAATATCACTTTTATGCTGCCAGCAACAACAAAAAAATGTTTTGTGTGTGTTTATTTCTAAAGTGATTTTAATTAAAGTAATTGTACAAAACTACAGCAGAACAAAATTTTTTATTTTTTGTTTGCTAAAAATTACCCAACAATGGATCCACTTCTAAGAGAAGTAAGTGAAAAGAAAATAAAATACGCTATCTGAGACTAATGTGTATTGTCTTATGAAAACTTAAATAAATATTCAACATAAAACAGCGACCACATTAAAAAAAGAGATTTGTTTTTGAATTAAATATTAAATAAATTTACTTTACAACAGTTGATCAAAATATAAAAAAAAATTTAGAGGTGATAGAAAATGTAATTTTAAGAAAAAAAATTAAATACATTGAAATGGTTGAAGAAATGGTTATTTTAAAAAATTTGTGACTTTAGAAGAGGTGATGGAAAATTAAATTAAAAAATTAAGTACGATTTTTTGTGCAAAGCCATATTATCCAATTTTTAAAAGTATTCTGGGATATTTAAAAAAATTTTTCTATGTAGCTCAACGACTATCTCCTTTATGATGTATCAAACAGTGGCTTCACTTTCAGAAATTTTACTCTGTAGCTTCGCTTGCAAAAATAGATTAGTACCAACACTAGCACAACACGCTAGTAAATGTTGTTTGAAATTAAAAATTTTACATTAAAACTTTGAAGGCCCATAGCTTGGAAGATACACATTTCTCCAAAAAAATTTATTTAATTTTTTCATCATAATATTATGCCCATATTATGGTTCATAACTCAACTCTACTTTAATTGTAATATTGATATTACAACCTCTGTGTTTATGCAGTTGACAAAAATAACAACTCATCAATAACAAGTGTTTCAATTACAACTCAATAATAATTTTTTATATTTACTTGAAATTTTTTCTACAATACAATATTGTATTGTAACTAGAAAAAACAAGTTAAAATCGACTGTGCCCACTATTATACTCGTATAGCCTATACTGTGTTAACCTAATATTCATATTTTTAATTTTGCACATTCGCAAATCGCGGGATATATGTGCAATTCCATTTTTGTTCAAAATGGCCAGTGGTCCTGTTGAGAAATTTTCGAAAATTGAAAAAAATTATTCTTTTCAATGTCAATTTTCTGTAATGTCAAAATTTTTTTCAGAAATGTGACTAGGTGGATCGTGTAGTGGACCCCGTAGATACGTGTGCAATTCCATTTTGTCCAAAATGGCAAACAATGTACCTTATTAAACATTTTTTACAAAGATGAATTTTTCTACTCTGCGGCTATAGTTATAGATATCTGAAATACACAGATATATTATAGGCTATTCGGACATACACGTTAATTGAGCAATTAAGCATTTTACGCAATTATCGCCTTTATTGAGCTCAATTTACCATACAAATTTCCATTAAATAATTGCTCAATTAAAAATTGATTACACGTTAATGAAATCAAATTTAATACCAACTCAAAAGTGAGAAAAGTTGATATTTTCAGTATTCAAAAAAGAAAACATAAATAAATTTAAAAATAAAGGTCATAAAACGGAAATGACAGCCGAAGTTACCGGTAAATAAATTTTACAAAATTGTTATAGAAAATAATTTTTAAATGACTAATTTCTTTTAATCAATAGCTTGCCTTCAAAACTGGATTGCACTCATAGGAGTAGTTCAATATTTTTAGTATAAGCTACCAACATTTTTTTTTAAATTTGACTTTCTTTTCATTTTTTATTTTATAAATACTCAAACATATTTTCAAAAAAAAATGTCACAATATTTTCAGTTGTCAAATGTTTAATTGCGTAAACTTAATTGAATATGTGTGAGCACCCAAATCAGTCACACAATTTAAAACTTAATTGACTTCATTAACTTTTACGTCTGAACAGGCTATTATATATCTCTTGCAAGACCCTTTAACATATTTTTTAATCCTTGCGCCCAGGTCTTTGTTTTCTTCTCTTGAATATTTCACTACCCTCTGTTAAGTGCTAATTTGCAAGGTTTATGTCCTAGCTAAAATATCATATTTAAATACATATGCATTTATCTTCACACACATATAAAAGAGATAAAAACTTTATTTCATCCATTTTATTTAATATTTCATTTTATTTATTATTTATTTAAATTTAAGAAAACATAATTATTATTCATTTTTTTTAATTGCTGGCATCCGGTTGAAACACCTCACACACTTCTTGGCTTTTCACTTCTCCTCTTATTCAACACCGCGTTGCTTTTCTTGTCGTCTTTTACGCACAGTTGCTCATTGGAGTATTGAGCTCTTTGATTCTCCTGCACATAAAATATTGTTAAAAAAAAGTTTTCTTTTAATATAAACAACATAAAAATGACACAGAGAGCGAAATTTTCAATTTTTAAAATTTAATGTTTTTTAGTGATAAACCCATTTTAAATAGAAACGGGAGAGGGAATGAACCAAATGGTATGGGACAAGGTGAACCTCTATTCTAAACCATAACCAGTATATCTAAAAGAGCGTGTGGAATTTTTCGAATGTTAAAATATTTTCCAAGGAAACAGAAAATAGTGGGCGGACCAAATTGGATGCGTTTTTTTACATGTAAAAAAAAATGAAATGAAAATTACCTCCTTATTTTGTGAAACGCAACAAATTATTTTTACTTTCATACAAAAAATTATTTTACTTTGCGTTCCGTTTTACAAAATAAGCGAAATGTTAGAATTTTGTATGCGAATATTTAACATTACCACACAACTTACACATTTTTAAAAATTCTCTCTTTGAGCCCAAAAAAAATGGAACATTTTATTTAAAAAAAAAATTCTTAAGGTCACTATGTAAAATTTGCACCCTCCAACTCGATTCTAAAAACGTTTTTAAATATCAACGATAGCGTGCTGAAATCTTTGAAATCCCTTCTCTCGGCCGCCATACTCATATATCCCCCAGAATTTTCTGGCTTATCCTTTTTTCTTAATAATTTTGTTCTATTTTAAATTTTGATACCCTATTACACGATTCTGGTAATGTTTATTAATAGAAGTAATACAGTTCTAAAATCTATAAAGTCCTTTCTTTTTTACCAAATCGTGTCATTTAAAAAAAAAATTTTTAATCTTCTAAGAAAGAATATTTCAAAATGTTAATTTTTTGTGGACATGTTAAGTATTCGAATAAAAAATTTTAACATTTTATTTGTTTATTTGCTTTATTAAAAAATATAACTATATAGTTCTGAAATCTAGGTTCCAGTAGCTGTCACCCCACTAGACAAAGGAACGTCACCATCTCGATTTTTTGAACCCAACAATTTTCACTGTAAAATATTCTGAATGAATCTGACTATAAGCTTAATATTTAGTTCTGAAATCATTTTTGTATTTTTGCTGTTACCTAATTTGCATCCCTAATACTGCCCAGCTCCTGGCTAGATATTTATTGTATTTTTGTTTGTTTTACTTTAATTTAAAATTATAAACTTGTAAAAACAAACCCCCCTTTATAATTTGAATCATTTGCTTATTTACTTGCAGCAAAACTCATTATGTGCGAATTCGAATTCCATACCAACAAATACACTGGACTCAAATGCTCCCCCCGAAAAAAAAAACTTTCAGCGTTTTGGAAAAGCCATTTTCTCATCATGGTATCGCAAAATCTCAGTAGAACCCGTCATGTTCCTTTACATGTTTGCCTTCATGAATACATCAGTGGTGGAGCATGATTTTTTTTTACAAAAAGCCTGTCGTGTAAATAACAATTTTTCTGAAGAAATCTGTGAGCACATTAAAGACAGTGAAAATGTGGAATACAAGAAATTAGTACAAATAACTACTGCACGTTTCTATCAATGGGAATCGATAGCAGCTCACGTCTTTCCAATTATGTTGGCACTATTTTTGGGCTCATTTTCTGATCGTAGAGGAAGAAAATTTCCTTTACTTATGGGCTTGTCAGGAAAATTATTGTATTCTGTGATGATTATTGTAAATTCTAAAATGAAATCTTGGCCCTTGGAAATGGTAATTTATACAGCGACGTTACCATGTGCCTTAACAGGAGCAGATGTAGCCATATTTGCCTCATGTTTTGCTTACATTTCCGATATTTCAACTGTAAAAAATCGTACCATGAGAGTGACCATTTTGGAGATTTGTTATTTAATTGCTATGCCCACTGGCATATCTCTGGGTTCCTATCTTTTTTACAATCAATTTCAACGTTCCTACATAAATATGTTTACTTGGAATGCTTCATTGATGTCAGCAGCAATTGTGTATACAATACTAGTCTTAAATGTATGTGCTTAAATCTAAGTTTACTAAATTTTGTGATATGATATTCAAGTTTCCTTTATTTTAAAGTGGCAAACTACTTCCAAACAAAGATCTTTGCGTGAACTGGGCTGTTGTGGTCTATTGCCTGATTTCTTTGACAAACAGAATATCGTAGACTCTGTTAATGTTTTGATAAAAAAACGTCCAGGTCACAGACGCAGTTTTCTTATTATTTTACTTATTTCCATGGCTTTATATACGTTTCAAAGAGACGAGGCTCAATATTTGTATATGTATACTAGTTTTAAATTTAAATGGGATGTTAGTATGTACAGCACATTTAAAAGTATAAAATCAGCTGCGTTTGTCGTGGCCATGTTATTAGGAGTGCCGCTATTCAATAAAGTGTTCATATGGAGGGATACGGTAAGTTATGAAACTAAAGCAGATTGAAAAAAAATCAACCCATGGTTTTGAGTAAAGCTTTGTTTTTAATTTGAAACTTATAAGCTTCGACATGTATGAGAAAAAGTTTCCATTAACTAAACAACAAAATTTAATTAAGACACTAATAATATTGATTAAATGTTTAATTGATTAAAAAAATTTTTGGTTAAAATTGTCATTTTTTATTTTATTTCTATAGATAATTTCTATTTTAAAATTTCTCTTGCCCCTTTAGTTTCTCTGTATTTAAATAACTTTTCTTTAATTATTTTTCTTTTAGTCTATTGTGTTTATTGGAGCTTGGGCCCATGCGATAGCGCGTGTATTTTATTATTTTGCTACTACCGGTACCCTGTTCTATATTGGCGGCTTGGCAAGCAGTTTAGGTCCCATAGTGGGACCCATGATTCGTGCCATGTCCTCAAAAGTGGTACCACTTTCAGAAAGAGGAAAAGTGTTTGCCTTACTATCAGTTTGTGATAATGCAGTACCCTTTGTAAGTGGTGTTTGCTACTCTCAAGCCTATCAAGTCACTTTGAATGAGGATGGTCAAGGTGGTAGTGGCATATTTCTTTTGACTATAGCAACTCAGTTGGTAGTATTTCTATTAATATTGTAAGTAAACAAGCAAATATTCAGCCCCGTTCTGTAAACCGGATTCGAAAAACTTTTTCGTTAAAAACGAAGTCACATTTTTTGTTATTCTCTTAATCAAATACACTATACTTTTATTCGTTTCAAAACCGAATTAAAAATCTTGTCGACAATAAATGGAATGTCTTATTATTGTAAGAAATTACTTTAAAATATGTAAGCAGTCAGTAACTAACACATAGAATTTTAATAAGATTACCTGCTCTTTAATACATTTAATTTAACAAAAATAATTTTCGCTAAAAGTATGAAAGATATGCTCGATGAATAAAACCAACTATTTGGTTAAATTTTTATGGACATCACAGCTAGAACTAATTACTGATACAAAAGCTATCTGTTAACTTTATATAACAATCTTAACTTTGAAGTATAAATAAAAATTCTAACTTAACTTTGAAGGTTTTACAGAACACCAAAAGAATTCGACTTACAGAACAGAACCTATTTATATATTTTAAATGATCGTCTTTCTAAAACTTTTTAATTAATTTCTCTTTTAAGGTCTATACACATTACTTTAGGTAATAATTCCATTGCTGTGCCAGAGGTTGATGAAAACGAAACTGTCATCGTTCATGATGCTGCTGTCATAGAGGCCAACACACCTCAAGATGTTATTGTCCGTAATAATACAAAATATTAGTTCTTAATTGTTTAATTTTTAAGTTTCAACGATTGATGTTTAAAACTTTGCACAAAATTTTGATTTGTTTTTCATTTAATAATTTTATTTAACCCTAGAACATCATCCTTCGTCAAAATGACGACGGCCGATCTTATTTTTGAATTAAAACCTATTTTTTCTGTTTGTTTTGATCTCATTTTTCGTATAGCGTTAGTCGCTGGCAATCTGTTGGTGGACAAAGACGTGCAGCGAACTGCGCGCGTTGTAAGTGCTTTTTTTCGCTTTTAATTTCTTGCCGTAGTCAAAATGACGAAGGTGTCGTATTGTATAGCTTTAATGTTATATAATCCTTTGTTTAAAAAAAAAATGCTAATTGAAAAAAGATTTTGCAATGTTAATTTTACATTTAAGAAATGAAAAAAAATATATAAATTTCTTTATTTATTGATTAAAAAAGAACTAAATATGAATAATAAATCTATTTTGGAATATATTTTCGCTCACGGCGTATTTTATAGTTCCTTGAAATAGCCCGTAGTCAAAATGACGAAGGATGACGTTAGTGTACAAAAAATAAGGATGATATTCTAGGGTTAATATATGTTATGTATGTATGTATATGAAATTTCTGGCCTAATAGGAGAAATTTTTGTTATTCACTTCATTGTGTTAGCTAAATATTCATATTTTTTAATATCGCCCATTCTTTTTAAATATTTAATAAAACATGAAAAATTAATAATTAAATTATTGCTGCAAATATTATAATTTTCTTTAAACAGGCATCTACTTCGTATATGTGACAATATTTTTGCGAACAATATTTTTAAAATGAAGTCAGTAGTGAATGACGTCATTGATGTTGCTTAAAAAAAATTTAATATATTTTATAATTTTGTGTATATTTCTTAGTTTATTTAAAATATCAATTTTTTAAAGGGAAGCATATAAACTGTAATTTAAGAGAGTAGTTTTAATCCCTACTACACCAACTCGATCTTGATGCATTTTTTAAGAAAAAAAAATATTAACAAAAAAATAAAACCTTTAAAAATTCGTGTTCACCTCTGTCATTTAAAAATCCGTAATCTTATAGGTATTTAGTTACACAATTATTATTAAGTTAAATTGCCATCTAGACTCAAGTAATTTTAATATTTATAATTTACCTTCAATTACATTTTTAAAAAATCAGCAAACTCCTGTAATTAAAAGTCATTTCTTTATTGAATATTTCTTGCACACGTTCTTAACTCATCATCCATTTTTACACTTGTCCACCAATCAAATTCTCTTGTAATGACAATTTACTAAAAAATAACTGTTTATTAAACACACTAATAATGTAGGCAATGTATCAAAAAAAAAAAAAAAAAAAAAAAAAAATTCCCAAAAATGTCCCTCTTTCAGAATAGAACGAAACAACAGAAAAAAATCTACCTATAATTTATAGCTCTCTGAGAGAAAGAGGTAGAAAGAGAGCACATACGCAGTTAATATTGCCACATAGAGAGAGATCTCCCACAAACAAATGATTTGTAACAAACACACAAATAAGAACTAAATCATGCAGAAATGGCCTTTCATTACAAAAAAAATTGTATTAAAAAATGATAAAGCCCCGTTATCCAGAAGTCATTTTTATACTGAATATTTCTATGAGTGGTTTTGTATATTTTTTCTCTTGTGGCCAATCACATTTATTTGTATGCAATTACAAATTATGACATCATTTTAAGGAAGAAAGAAGAACTTAGAATCAAAATTTTTAAATAAAAAGAAGTTAAATTCGGCTATGCCAAGTTTTATTTACCCTTCAGTGTGTAGCCAAATATTCATATTTTTCATGTTCCACATTTTTCTTACATATCAAAAAAATACACAAAAAATTATAGGTATAATTGGAAGGGTTAGCTTATTAAGCTTGAGATCTTGTTATAAAAATTTATTTATTTATTATTGAAACGAAATATCGATATAAAAATAAATTTTTGTAAACTAGCCGTTTCAATAAAAAAGGTTATAAAAATTTATAAATAAAAAATTATATGTAATAATTTCTATTTGGAATTTAAAAGTTTAACAAAATATTAATCTTTATTTGTGCTTATTGCACTGAATAAGTAACTCATGAGAATATCATGAGTAAAAGAATAAATTTTAAAACCAACACAATTTCTGGAATTAAGCACAAATAAAGATTAATATTTTGTTAAATAAAAAATTATATAAACATAAGAAAAGAAACTACAAATACTGATAAAAAAATTTTCTTCGACTACCTATTGTTTTATTAATCCTAAAATAAATAACTAACTTCGGTTCAAGAAATTAAAATTAACGAGTTCTGAGAACCTCATTTTTAAAAGCAATAAAATGTCTGCAGGAACTCAATTTTTAAATTAATACAAAAAAAATTCTAAGAAAGATATTCAATAGGAATGCAAAAAAATTTAATTCAATTTTGCAAACATTTTGTAAGCCAAACATCCAAAAAATTCTCTTTCATAAAGAGAATTTTTTTTAGGTTAAAAATTTCCATAAAAAAACAAATCAAAAGCAAAACAAAAATTAATGAAAACCTAAAATTTCGGTTATATTTTTTATTTTTCTCCGCTATTTGTGGGCCGATCGTTCTGAGTTGTTGTTGTTAAAACTGTATACCACATTATGTATTAAAATAGTCAAAAAATGAATGTAGGCGCGATTTTTGACTCATAGCTGCAGCTGAGTTTTGGCCCAGATACTATGAATCTGATGTTTGAAATAACTGCGCACTACTTTTTTTAAGTTTAGATAAAAGACTCAAAAAAACAAAGCAAAAATTAATATATTTTTGATATTCTTCGTCCATTTGTGGACCGATTGCTCCGATTTTTTGCACAGATTTTATGGCTGTTATTTCTGATAAAACTGCATGTAAAGTTTTTTTGCCCGTTTTTATAGTTTACACAAATAACGCTCTAAAAATGGTCAGAAAATAAAAGTAGCTCATAGCTCAGTAATTTATGGATCAATTGAGCTGAATTTCAATAGCAAACTGATAAGAGGAACTTCAAAAAAATTAACATGCTAAACTTTTCTGTAGGTCTTCTAGGGAATTTAGAAAGTTGATTTCAACACGGACAGGCGGACATTGCTAAACGACTCCGCTACTTATAAGGATCCAGAAAATATATACTTTATAGAGTGCCCCATATACGGGGTACAAATTACACACGTAATGACAAACTTTTAAATACCCTTTTCACTTTTTTGTGAAGGGTATCCAAAGAAATGCATTTTTGAGGCATTTAATTCTTAATTGAAATGATTTTTTTGAATGTGAATAGAAAAACAAATTTACTATTCAAAAGAAAAATCATAAAACAATGTTGTATTTATGTAGCAGGGAGTAAGCAAATATTAACCATTAATTCAATAATATGTAGTAAAAAGAATAAAATAAGTTTAAACAGTTTTTCAAATAAACGAAAAATAGTGAAGTTTTACAAAATATAAAAATTATTTTAAACAAATAGATAAAACTATTGTTAGGTATTCAAATTTTCAAAACAAAAAAGAAAAACTTAAAACCTTGTAGCATCTCAAAAAACTTGCAAAAAAAGGTAGATCTTACAA
The DNA here is from genome assembly GCA_947397855.1 of Thelaira solivaga. Classification (NCBI taxonomy): domain Eukaryota; kingdom Metazoa; phylum Arthropoda; class Insecta; order Diptera; family Tachinidae; genus Thelaira; species Thelaira solivaga. The sequence continues at coordinate 20,980,961 of OX377613.1, forward strand.
TATGACATTGCTGAAGCCAAGTAAGAGAGTGACTAGATCGAATTTGCATTTTAATAGTTTTATATTAAAGCCCAAAAACATGCCATATTAATTTGTCGAGAACACATTTGATTCTGTATGTACTAAACAGCGTTGCCATTTTAGCATTTTTAAAGCTACACTTAGCCTCAAAATTTATGATTTAGCTTCTAGTTTTTTTTTTTGCCTTTTTTGTTTTTTGGAAAAATGAAAACAAATCATACATAACAAACTGAGACTGAAACCAAATTAACTAAAGTAATATTTTCGATAAAACTTTGATATGTAAATTGATATATTGGTCAAACGAACGGAATTTCATAAGTAAAGAAAGTATTTGTCTTCTAGCTTGTAAAATAAAAATGCACTTTATTTCTTATAGATTAATTAAATATTCCATTTAGTATTTAGTTATCTAGTACTACCGTTTAGTAATGATGAAGTTGCTCGCTTTTGAGTACGATAAAGCAAGCGAAATATCAGAATATAAATCCACTAAAAATCAAGAAATTAATTATCACTTAAAGGAACTTTAAATAGTATTTTTGGACATTGAAGTTGAAAAAACCGACCTTATTTTCTTTACTTTATGATATTTGATATTTTTATATATGATACATATATATAGCTTATATTTTTTCTAGCTCCTGGCAAACAAGACATGCTTTTTGAAAATCGGCTAATAAATTTTTTGAAAAATGTGTAGTTCAGCTACTATAACTTAGCCATTTATTAACAGGTTTTAAAAAAATATGCCTTGTTTGGGAAACAAAGAAATTTTGATTTGAGACTATAACAAACCCGTATTTCACTACATTTACTGTACATGAATTCGTATATGAGAACCAATGATTAATTCTTTCTCAACTTTTGTATCAGTAGTGAGTTAAGGGCCCCATACACGACAATAGCATGCTGGTGCAATTGATTGCACCCTCAACCGCAAACATCTATTACACCAGCATGCTGGCACAATTTTCATTTTTTTGTAAATCGTTTCTAAACGAAGTCAAAATGATTGACGATACAGGTTGGGCAGAAAACATTTCTTTTTTAACAACTTTTTCTCTATTTAATTTTTTTAACATTTTGTTGTGGCATTTATTTTTTAGATCACGATTGCAATAATTCTCAATTTTTATTTTCCATAGGCACGGCATCGATTCATATAAATCAAGGAATTCATCACAAAATAATTTTTTCCAGGTTCATTACTATATTACCACTGTTGCAATCACAAACGTATCAAATTAATGTTTGCATTAATAGCTGGTGCAATCATACCACAAGATCAAACACGGTCAATCGGCTGGGACAATCACTTGATTGCTCCAGCATGCTGTCTCGTGTATGGGCTCTTTCATTTAAGAATTCTAAAAATATATATTTTTTTAAATTTTAATCAAAACGATTTTGATTCTTTCTCAAGTTTTCAAAATTGGATGTTTAAAAAGTTCAGGGTTTTGTTGTTTTTTAAAAAGTTAACGACTAAAAAGGACTACAGAAAAATTATGATTAATATAAGAGTTCCTAGAATTGCTCAAAAACTCGCCTGCACTACGGCGCATTAAAAACTGCGGTTACATTAAGAAAGAAACTTGTTCTATAGAAACAATATTTACCCAAGCTATCATCTTCGCTTATACCTTTAATATAGAAAACTACAACGTTCACTGGTATGGTACGAGTCACAAGATTCATTTGATCAATACTGCATTAGCTGTGTGTGACGAACATCAGAGAATTGCAAAAATTTAATATTTATTTAGTCGGTTATGCAGGATTAAAAATGTTTATTTGTAATCAATCAAACCACACAAAGGAACAATTTGTGTAAAATCCGTGCACAACATTTGATTGCATCAGGTTCCAGGTACAATTAGAAACTGGTTGTTTTATGACATTTGATACGATTGAATCTAAAAAGCAAAATTAAAACGCAGGCATTAGCATGCATAGCCTTTAATTAAAACATTCAACAATACAAAGCCGTATTTCAATACAAATGTATAAAAACAAAAAAAAAACACCCATATATTACTACGCAGCAGTGACCATTGATGTTATGATTTTTGGAATAATTGTCAATAGGGTCGAAAAGCATAAAAAATTAACCAGTTTTTATCGTGACTCAAACATGATTCAATAAAATATTGTGCTTTATGCGTTGAATAACTCATACACACCGGCTTCCACCCCCTGCTTCATATCTTTTCAATATAGATAAATAATTTTTAGATAAAATATTTCTCTTTTTTTTGGTGTTGTTTCCAAGTATCTAATATAAAATATGGTGTTTGTTTGGTACAAAAAGTCTTCATATAGATCATTTCACGGAAGCTACTCCCATCTTCAGTTAACTGTTCCCAAATATGCTTGGAATTCATTAAAATATTTATATTTTAAATGTAATTGACTCAATAAAAACTCAAGCGTTGAAATAGGTATAAAAATAAATAAACAAAATTCCCAACTAACATTTTACAATCGAATTAAAAATATTTTTTTTATTCATCTCGTCTTTTTTACACACGAATTTTTTTTTTTTTTGATATTAACTCAACAAATATTCAAATAGTGTTGTTATCATATAGATAACAACCGCTGATGACAGCTTGACTGTTATATTAAGACTATATTTTTTAATGATTTTCTTAAAATCATTTCGTTTTCTAAACATTATTATCTTTTGGAATTCAGAAGAAGTTGCTTAGCTGCTAAAAAAAAAAAATTATAAAAATACTATTTATTTTTTGTGAGTTACTCTTCCAGGAATTATTGTAAAATAAATATTAAAAAAAAAAGTAGAGAAATAAGAAGATAAGTATGTGTATCGAAAGAAGTGTACAGGAGTTGCATTACTACTGTGAATAGCTTAATGATTAATTAATATAATTTCAAAGCAAAAACGTGTTTCAAAAGTTAAATCCCCGATCGAGTTTTATACGACCGGTCACTTCCAGAGTCAGTTATTGATAAAAGTGCATTTGCATTTAATTATAAACAAACGATTTTTAATATAAAAAATAAAAGTAAGTAAATAAAATGTTACGAGTATTAAAATTACATACATATTTATTAACAACTCATTGAATACTGTCTAACCAATACTTTGTAATTTCTTTTGACGTCCACCTCTTTTTTATCAAGTGTTTAACTAAATTAAATAAAGATAATACAAATTGCTGTAATATCTGACAAATTTTATCACACTACAATACTTAATAAAAAATTATTTCTTATCAGTTATATAAATTATAAGAGCGTGAGTGTGATTAAAATACTTTCTGTTCAAAATCTAATTATTTTAATCAAGAATCAAGAATGCGAATACTTTTAAACCACTTGAATTTGCAAATCGGTGCATAAACAATTTTCTTTTGTTATTTTGTTTAATGTATGACAACGTAAATATGGAACTTTTAATATGCACTTATCAGTTGTTAATTCCAAAATAATGATACGATCTGAGACCACAGTGTTGGGCAACTCATCATCATGAAAGAAAAATCATTCTTTGGATAATAGCTGGGTATTGAAAACAAATGATCTGAAAATTATTTCTTTATTTAACAAAAGAATAGACGCATTTTTATAATTTAAACTAACAAAAACTCGTTAATCATAAAAAATCTAAGAGCAAGTAAGTAAGAATTACCTTTATCTCTTTATAATTTTACACTTCAAGATCGGAGAATGTAAATATATTTTTTCCTTTAAACTTTATATACTTTTTGTGACATTTTGCATTTATTTTTAATTTTGAAAATTGCCACTTCTTTGAGACGATGAAACTGAAAGGTCTAAATGTAGAGCAGTTAAGCAGCTTATTATTTTATTTATAAATAAAAATGTATATGTGATGTCAATTTTGCCAGTTAAGCTTATCTTTTACGAAAGTTATAAAATAGTTATACATCGTTTATCTTTTAAATATAGAGAATTCCATATACCCAACACAGCATTTATAGAATAAAAGCGTGAAATAACGTGTACAAAGTGCGCAACAATATTATTCTTTTAACACGCAAATCTAGATATGTATATGAGAACGTAAAAATTAAAGCGTTCTATCTAGAATTAGCATGCAATCACGAATGGTTTTTCTTTTAAAAATTTGCAAGTTTCGAGAAAGTTCTTCTGACAATCGCAAGCTTATCTTGAAAGAAGGAAAGTCTTTGTCTTTACTACTGTATTTAATCTATAGCTCAGGCTTGTTGATTAATATCCACCTAATTCCTCAACAATCAAAGGTATCAATCAATCAATTGAATTTATATGCACTGCATATTGTGGATCCCATACAACAGACCAATATTCCGGGATTAGTCTTACAAGGGTAGTATATAAAATTTTCGTTGTATATGGATCATGAAACTCTTTGGAACATCTTTTTATATAACCTAGTACTCTTGAAGCTTTGTGTACAATTAAAGATAAATGAGATCTGAAGTCCAACTTTCTATCTTGAAATACGCCAAGATTTTTAATTTTAAAAATTCCCCATTCATTTTGTAATATCCTGTATTCTCGAAAAAATCATGAATTTGCATTTATTTGCATTAAGAGTCATTAAGTTCCACCTGATGGTAAATTAATCCAAATTATTATAGTAAACTTTTAAAAGGTGCAGACAGATAAAATAAAAAGCTTTGGGCCATAACATTTTACACCAAAGAGTCTACATTGCATTGAAAAGGAGTGACAACATTTTCTTATTAAAAATTAAAGCTAACAGATTTAAGAATTAAATAGTTACTGTTAGTTCAATTAACTTTGCAGATTCAATAAATAAAAATGTAAATTTAATTAATAAGAAATATAAATTTAAAAACAAATAAGAAATGAATGAAAACTAAAAAAAATACGAAATAAATGTCTCAAAATATTAATATTTCCTTGTCTGATATCCGCCTAAATCTAAAGTAATAGAATTAAATAGCACTGTTGCATATGTAGTGAAAATAAAATCATAATCAAATCAAATTAAAAAAAAAAATTTTTTAACTATTTTATTTGCTATAAAAATAGTTTTTTTTTTAATTTTTCATAACGTAGATCATTTTGTTGCATCTTCAAAAGTTAAGTTAAATAGATAATAATTACTATCGGTTTTAAATGCGATGTGCACGAGTTACTGATAAGTAAATAATACTGAGTATCTCAGTAAGAGTACACTCTTTAAATTAAGTGTAATTAAATTCAGAAATTTGGCAGTTGTCATATAAGTTTTTTCCGATTATTAAATGTGGAACGCTTTACTGAAGAACACCCAGTTAAAATTGTGATTAAGCAAAGTGAAGTCCATGACAATTTTTAGAAAAATGTTATCTTCTTTGATGAAGAGCATTTCCTTCTGAATGGCTTCCTCAATATACTAAATTGTCGAATTTGGGATACAATCCATGAAAAACAAATACATCCCCAACGAGCAACTATCTGATGCAGATTTTGCCTTATTTTTTTGAAGATGAGGTCGATTTTATGGTGACTGTATGACATTCGTTACAGGAACATAATAACGGAGTTGTGTGGCCTTAGCTGGATGGCATGAATCTGGAAGCTTCACCTGCCAGTATGAATTGAAAAGTGCACAAAACTTCTCAAACTAAAGTTGAAGGGTTGAAAAAGAAAAAATAATGGGTTAATAGTGTACAAAAAACATGCATACGAAATACACAGTTAAAAAAAGGTATGAAGTCAAATTCAAACTAAACAAAAAAATTTCTCCACATTAAAAATGAATGCTTCTCTAGTTTTTAGCTCGTCCCCATTTAAGCCGTATGAAAATGTAAACTAAAACAAAAGTCGAAAAAAAAGAAAAAAATAGAACTACTTTTGACTTAAGTTATTGTTTTTTGTTTCGTAATTTAAAACAGTTAATTTAAATTATGTTTTTACAGAAAAACCTTAATAGTTTTATGTTTACGAATGGTTTTTTGTTGTCCAATAAAATTTCGCCAGCTATTAAATTCATGAGACATTTCGGAACATGTTATTCGATAACGAGTCATACATAGAATCTTAAATGTTGAAAACTTCGAATATTCGAGTAAGATTTCTTTTGTATACGATTGACAGAACTAATCCCCTACTTACCATGATGATGTAGTTTTTACTGGGATACAAGTATAAGTTCTCACTTCACAAACGTTTATGTTCAGGAATTTTAAATATTTAATTAAAAAAAAGCGCCTATTCAATATGAGTTTTTAGAAAGAGATTTTCTCTTTAATACATAAAAACCTTCTACTAAACGATTAAAATCAATTTAATCCACGTCTGCTTTTGATTGTAAGCATTTGAAAATTTTAAAAAATGTGTACAATAGCCATGTGATAATTTTATTTATTAGTTTAATAAATTAAATATTTACAAAATTATTTTGATATTTATAACTACGTTTATCAAATGTTCTTCAAGTATTTATAACTGTGACTTTGTATAATAACATAAAAAAAAAATTTTCTAAAAGTTAATACTGACAAGAATCTAAAAGGTGCCGCAGTAAGAGTGCACTTGTTCATTTCATGCTGCATTAATTCTATTGTATGGTAGGTGGCGCTATCTTGTCGATATAACATGTCATCCAGATCCATGCCATTCTGTTGAGGTTACAAGAACTCCATTATCATGTTCCTGTAATGAAAGCCCTTTACACACGCTGCTTGACGAAAATCTGGCATAAGACAATTGCTTGTTGTTGGTGCTACAATTCGACAAATTCGCCATTAAGATGTAAATGAGCTTCATGTTAGAACATGACCTTTTTCGAAAAATTGGCCTTAACTTCCCTTTGCCAAACCATAACTTTCTTTAGTGAAGCGCTCCACATTTAATAACCGCAATAAACATATGTGAACGTTGCCAAATTTAAAAGTTGCCACTTTCACAAAAAAAATTATCCTCAATTCATTATTATTATTAATATTTAATATTAGACCATCGGCTCACAGGGTCTCGGCAGGAAACGAACCTGTGACCCTCACATTGACGGCTTAGCACGTTACCCTACACTAAATTTAAAAGAGTACACTAGTAATGAGAAATCCTGTACTTGCAAAACATTTAAATTTTTTTATTAAACTCAATGAAATGATTTCAATAAAATTGTTTCATTTATTCGATGATATATTTCACAATTTTATAATTTTTTTTTTAAATTAATCATGTTTGTTGTATGAAGTTTAATTAATGTTTCAACGAATTAAAGCACCACCAAAAAACATGCATGCAATCGCAATGAAAGTTACATTGATTGAATTTGAATTAAAAAGTTAATAAAATCAATAAAAATACTCAAATAATCTATATAAATAAAGTTAATTCTGTTTGTTTTTTATTTAAAATAGATTTCTCTGTAACCTTTACACTTCACGAAAGATCGCCATGTACTTTTATGTCGGTCATGCCTACTTTTCAGCAAAGCTGGTTACATTTTTTATTTTTCTTTATCATATTGTTCTCTCCTTACTCTAAAAACTCCCACTCATAGAGTAAAAAACGGATAAAACCAGCCAGTATGTTAATGAAACTCATTAAGCGAATAAAAAAATATTTCATATTGTTATGAAAAATCATGCTGTTGTCCCACTGTTCCTATTTTTAATAAGAAACTATATTAATGTACATAAAGCAAATTGGTGTTTAAGTTAAAACGTAGAATTTGTGTATGCAATGTGTATCAGGATTAGTGTATAGGTTTTATGTAAGTTTTTATTGTTCTAGAATTAGATAGATTTCGAATGTTCGTTTAGCTTAGGTTCTATTACTTGATATACCTAGATCATAGATACATAGATCTGGCAGTGAGTAGAAGATTCTAGGCTGAGATATCTATATAAAGTAATGCTGAGATAGCGAGATATGATCTGTATTACTTGGAACATTAAACAAAAAACATAATAAGTGCTGAAGAGTATACTTCATGTTTTTATTTTTTAATAATGAACCTTAATAAGCTGAACGTTTTTATGAAAGGCTAAAAACGTAATAGATAATGTAGTTTCTGAAAGCTTTCATAATTTTAAAGAAACGTGTTTAGTTGATGTAATGAAAAATAATGAATGTTCTCATCGTTCAAAATATAATTGTAAAATATAAAAGATTCTAAATTAATATATGAAAAAAAATGTATATTCCCTTTTGCTTACAATTTAAAAACATTTTATTCTATTTAATCTTTGATCATGATCTGGAAATAAATGCATTTCGTTGCTTGAATAATTTTAGCTTTTGTTGGCATTAAATCACAACTTTATTACTTCAAAAAAATTGTTTTTAATTTAAAATCATAATAAATATGTATCGTAGTTGCCGTAGTGCAACAGAAAGTAGTTAATTGTCGAACATGATGTCATATGAAGACGAATTTGTTTCAGTTTGCTTATTTTACATTTTGCCATTTCAAAAATAGTAAAACAAATTAAAATAAAAAAAATATCTTTTGTTCAAAATTTAATGAAAATGTTATTAATGATAAAAGTTAAATGTTTTATTAGAACGACCATAAATAAGTAGGTAAATTTCAAATTGAGAAGAAAGAATAAGTCAATTTACAAGGTACACGAGTAATTGAGAGGTATTTGAATTTTCTGTAAGAGTGTGCTGTGACTGACTAACCGGTTGAGTGAGTTAAGTGAGTATAAAGTAAATTAAATAAATAAAAACAAAAAACTGCACAAACTGTTAAGAAAGCAAAAACAAAATATTAACTGTTTTTGTGTTTAATTTAATATTTTATTTTGGTTTAAAGAACTTTTTTGAATTAAAAATTTTCAGTTTAATTTCAGTGTTTGTGTAGTTAAAGGCTTTAACAATTGCTAAAATAAAACGAATTGAGTTAAACAATATTTTAAATGTTTTATAAACAATTTACAGCGGGGATTTTTTTGTTGAATGTTAACAATCATAGTGTTTTATATATGAAATAAATTTTGTGTTTTCTATAAAACTGGCGAATATTTACATATAGGCTTCCAATTACTAAGCAACGCAATGTCTTTGGCCACAATTACTCAACAAAATGGAACGGTAGACAGTGTAAGTTAAAAAAATTATTTGAAAAAAAAAAAAAAATAAATGGTGATGAAAAAATTTTTTTTTTAAAGTTTTGTGAATCAAATTTTTGTCTGAAAAACTAAAACATTTGAAAAGTTCATTGACAACTTTTAAACATCAAAACTTAAAAATAAAAAAATAAACATTTCGTAGATGGAATTATGCTAGTTGGTAGATTCTCAGTTTCAAAAAATACACTTTAATTAAAATTTACAACATGTTTTAAAAATTTATGAAATTGATGGCAATTCTTAAAAGAGGTGCAGAATTGAAATAATTTTATCTCAAATTATTGAGTCATATTGGAAATACGTTTTACTGAGATATTTTTTTCATACATTTTATTAAATAAATAAAATAAATTAATAAAAAGAATACTTAAAACTATAAGGTATTATTTTAAAAACAAATAAATTTTAACAGCAACATACTTTAACATAAAAAGGATTAATAAGAGAAAATAAAAATCTTACGTAAATAGCTAACAAAGAGAATACGTTTTACGTATGCAATACAGTTAAGAAACTCCTCAGTTTAGCATTTCATAAATCGAAGGAGACTAGATACTTTAGTATCAGTTGAAGAAATGGGTTGTATAAAATTTAACTTAGCATTAAGTAGAATTGGAAAATTAATATTATATTAAATTTATCAAGCTGGTGGCCAGCGTTGCCAAGAGCTAGAAAAAAAAAAGCTACATTTCTCTAAAAAAAAAACGTTAGAATGGATAAATCATGCCGAAAAAAAATAAGAAAGAAAAAAGTTAAAAAGGCTACAGCTTAAAATTCAAAATTTTTTTAATTCTTTATTATATAAATCGGCATTATTACAACTTACTTATAAGGTTTCAGATAGCTATAATTAACTTTAGTTAAAGTAACTGATAAAGATATCAATAACATTTTTCCATTATTGCAAGTTCTCAATAAGACAAATATTATAATATTTGTTATGTGGCAACACTGCTGCAAATACCATTTACTTTTCGTTGCTATAAATATATAATGGCAGCGGCATGCCTTTTTTTGACGATTATTTTTCAAATAACTAAGAATATTTTATTTCAATATTTTATTTCAATATTTCTTATTTTATTGTATAATTGTATTGCTTAATTTTTGTGTATTGATGCTGAGGTTGCCATATCTAAAATCAAAAATATGGCAACTTTAAGTGCTTGAAGTTCACGTTAAAAGTTATTAGCAACACAAGCCTATCTTTAGCTTATCACACCCTTTTTACTTAAAGTATGTTTGTAATAACCAAAAAGGATTTATCTGTTCGATAACATCCTTCTTTTAGTTATCGTTTAGTTGTAATAATGGCCCTAAGAATATTAACTTTAATTGTAGGATCTGGTACTTACGACCGCCGTAAAGCACAATCTTAGCTCGTTATTTTATAATTTTAATTCATTTGTTAATCCATATTAGCTTAAGATTATAATATTTTTAGTTTATATTTTCTAAACTTATTCGGTTTGATGACCGATCACTCCGTCTCATGTCCTCCTCTTAATCACAACTCTCTCTAAAGGGTTTGATGACCGATCTTACTTGTTCTACGTCTCAAGAACAACTCTCTTGCTTTTTATCTATCTCGTAATTTTAAGTATGTCATGTCATTGTTAATTAATTAAGTCGTATTATTACAGTGTTGATAATTTAGTACGTATTCCGTTCCCACATAATTTTTATAAAAATATGCTAACAAAAAAAATATGATATATCAAAAACTATAGAAAATAATGTCGTTTTCCACATACCTTTTAATACTTATGTACATATAAGCGAATTCAATTATTTTTCAACTTCAATATTAAAAAATAATATTTAAAATTTCTTTAAGTAATAATTTATTTTTTGATTGATAATGCGATTTCTATTAGAGTCCTGCACAATTCAACATTTTCTGTAAAAATGTCATTCACAAAAATATAATGCATTGCTATGTCATGTCAACTTAAGTAAGGTTATGCTAATTCGAACATACTGTCTTAGCATGTCATTGCAACTTGCCTAAGCTGTTGTACCATGTTGTGTTTAATGGCATGTCTTTTAATGTTATTTTAGCAGCATGTTATTAACACTGCTTAATCCTGCCTTGTATGAAAAAATTTATTGTTCTGTATTTTGTAAATAAAGATTCCAAATTAATGCCATAATTCTGTAACCTTTATTTCATTCTGCTAACATTCTTTTAACTTCAATTACATACATTTTTCTATAGAAAAGTATAAGAAAATTTATGTTATTCACGTTAACAGAACGATCAAAAAGTTACAGAATTAGGGCACAAATCAAATGAATAACTGATGAAAAATGGTTTAGATTGAAAAAAAAAAATATTTATTTTGAAAATTAAAATAAAACTTTATTTTTATAATCCATATAATGCTTACAAAATATATTTTAATAAAATAACGACGGTATATTTTACAAGTTTTTAACAAAAAATAATATTACTCGTTTTTAATTATTTCATTTCAAAATTAAAACGACGATACCGAAACTACGAACGTTCGCATAGATATATGTTAAACAAAAATAAAAAATAAATTTTTTTTTTTATTTTCCATATAAACTGTGCAAACGTTCATATCGTTTCGATATCGTGGGACTGGCGCTTAATTTTTAAAGTAAAATAATGGAAAAAAATTCCACAAGTTTTTAAACAAAAAAAATTTATTCAGGTTTGAATTTTAACGGTCCGCTATTCTATTACCGTTTTTCTTTTACTTAATATTATTCATAATATATTTTGTAATAAAAAGAAGAAAGAAGAAGAAGTAATAACACTGAGGCCTATTTAAAAATAATTAAATAAATTTTATCGAAATATTTAGTCAACAGTAAATGTCCGTGGCTATTAATTGTTTTATAACAAATTAGTGTAGATATTTTTGTAATAAATGTATGCACGATTTCCCTACACACTTATTAAATTTTTTTATATAATATTTTTTTCTTAATAAAGCTTAAAAGAATCCTTAATTCGTTACATTATTTGCAGTTTTATTCTATATAATGATTAGAAGGCATAGTTAATAACACATATGTCGCATGTGTGTTGACATACTCATTTTCTATGTTAATGTGTGCGAAATTACTGTAAGAACTACGCATAGATTTGATTTTAATTTATTCGACAGTGCCTTCATATGTTATTGTTAATTGACATTGTATGAATTGACACTCGCATGATGCAACATATTACGCTATGTTTTTTAGTTCAACACTTGCAGGTCTCTAATTTCTATTCTGATATTTCGCTTGCTTTTACGTACTGAAAAGTGAGTAACCTCTGCATTATTAAACGGTAGTACTAGTTAACTAAATACTAAATGAAGCAATTAATTAATCAATTAGGAATAAAGTGCATTTTTATTTTACAAGTTAGAAGTCAAATACTTTTCTTTATCTATGAAATTGCCTTCGTTCAACCAATTTATCAATTTACATATCAAAGTTTTATCGAAAATATTACTTAAGCTAATTTGGTTTCAGTCTCAATTTGTTTATGTATGATTTGTTTTCAGTGTTTCAAAAAAGGCTAGTTAAGGCTATTTTTAAAGACAAAAAAGACTGGGAAAAACTAGAGGCTAAATGCTAGAGAAAAAGTCTTAAAAAGGCTAAAATGGCAACGCTGCTGGTGACCATTTAAAATATAATTCACACTTAAATGCCGACCACGGCAGAAGCAAATATATTTACACTTTTCATGATTCAATTCCATGAAATTAACATCTATATTCTAATGAATATAGAATTGATAAGTATTTACTATTAGAAACAAAGCGAAGGTCAACACGAACTTTAAAGTCTAAGCTTTTATAGTTGATGTAAACACACTCGTAGGCCCAATTCTTTTAAATTACTCCTTTGTTTCATTGATTCTTTACCATTATAGGTATAGAAAACGGTGATGCAGCACCACATAATTTGCAAAAACTCTAGAACTCGCAATTCGATTAAACAAACAAAGACACATAAGCATCGAGAATAAAACAACCTTTAAATTATATTATTATCTTTTGTTCTATTGTATCCTATTATTTTTCCGTATTATTTTTATTGAAGGTATGCAATATTTTTCTATAAAATTTTTGGCCAGTGTTTTAGTTTAGAAGATAATCAAAAAATATACTTTATCAAGAAAATTAAAAAAAAAAATAAACAAAATTTTAAATTTTGTTTGTAATTTTTATAACTATAATACATACGTTTCAAAGAATTCATATAAATTCTTTAGTTCTGAATTTATTCACGATTTGGCCAATGCAAAAAAAATATTTTTTTGTCCTCTGTAATTCTTAGTGTTAGTAATTCATGCTTTTTATAAATTCGCTTTTTAATAATAATTGTATTTCACTGGCCAAAAAGCAAGATTAAGGTCTTTGACAAAAATTTATGTTTTCCCATTTTTTCAATTATTATTTTTTTACTGAACAATATCTAAATATTGAAGATTGCTATCGTTAAGGCTTTTATTTTTTAATTTTAAGTTTAACTTAATGGAATTATTCATTAATTTAATTATTATATTAATTGTTTATTTATTTCATTTATCAATACAGTAAGCCTTTTAGACAATTTTATTTATTTCCAACTTTTTTAAAAATCTATTTTGCTTTTTATTTAAATAAATTTCTTTTTATCTAGTATTTTATTTTATTTTGACTTAATAGTATTTGAAAATAGTTTATTATTTATTAAGTTTGATTTCATTTTATTTGAAAGAATATAAAAATATATATTTATAATCAGACCTTAAACTGACAAAAACTAGCTGTTTAATTATAAATTTCATTTAATTAATTTATTTTTCAACGTCAATTTTTATTTTAATTCAATTTAATTATGTTTTATTTTATTTAATTTCATTTTATTAAGTTAAAAACAAAAACAGGAAGCTTGCAAACAAAATCACATTTCACACCTTTCAGTGAAACATATCGCTTAATAAAAATTAAATGACGCACTGAATACCAAACAAATTGTAAACAACACATGTAAATTAAGAAAATTAAAAAAAAAACGAATTACGCTGTTTTTGTTTACTGATATTTAAAACCACCTGCAGCCATAAATTCTAAAAAAATATAGGTCGCGCTGCATATATATGCAATTTTAGTTGAAGTTTTGATGACATTTGTTTAATAAAATCTGTAACGAAATTTTACAAAAAATTTTCAAACAAAAAAAAAGAGTTAAAATATATACATACAGATTAAAAGATTCTTCTCTATTAAGCTTAAGAAGGCAATTTAAAAAAAAATAATGGGATTTGTGATCGTTACAACGTTGAAGGTTGAAGTACTCATATGAAAATGTTTCCCAGCACTAAATTTACTAAAATAGGGTTATAAAAATCTAAGTCTCACTTAGAGAAATAGTCAGAAAATAAAGTTAGTCACGGCTTTTCTACCATTTATGGGGCTGAATTTTAATAGCAACCTGAAGACGGCAACAACTGACAGATTGGCGTGCTAAATTTTTCTTTACGATGCTTATTTATTACAGAAAGGTGATTTCAACGACTACACGGCCAGACGGATATCTCTAAATCGACTTCGCTATTTATAAAAATTCAGACCAGTGTAGGGTGTAGAAAGGACAAATACAATCACAAATTTATATACTAGTATACCCTTCTTACTTAAAGTGAATTTTTTTTAAAAATAACTAGAAAAAGTTTAAAAAAACTAAAAAAAAAAAATTATCTTGATATTTTTTAAATAAAAATTAAAAAGATTTACAAGAGAATATAAAATAACAAACACCGTATTTTCTTAAAAAATATCCACCAGCAAAAAATAATGGAAGTGATTCTTTTCGATGTGCGTCTTACTTCACTTCAAGAAAGCGATAACAATAAAGTCATAATTAGTTGCCGAAAACGTCATTTTTAAATTACCAATTTTTTTCCAGCAATTTTAGGATCCTAATTTTGCAAGTATTTATAACTTCTTAGATGCGCATTTTGTTCAGTGAAAAGTTTATGAAAATTTTTTATTCAGAAGTAAAAGTACTTCTAAGATGCGGTTGTAGTAACTTTTCTACTTCTTTTTCCTTACTTTTTTTGCTACTACAATTTGTGGACAAAATATAAACTTAATGCAATTCTATTGTGGAGTTTGCAGAAAACACTTATTTAGCTCTGTGACAAAGAGATGTGAAACATAAATATAAAAAATTGTTTTCTTTAGTTTATGTATAATTTGCTTTTATTTTTCAGAACAAAAAAAACAACAATAACAATTAGATTATTTTAGTTTTTTTAAGGCTATTTTGAAAAGAGTCTAGATCATAAGTTTTGAGTCTAAATGTTACTAAGCCACACTAAATGTAGCCTCAAGTTGGCAACGCTGTTGTTCACATAAAATTAAAATTACCAAAAATAGAGGAAATCATTTTATAACTGGGAAGAAAAAAGTTACTTTTTTTATATGAAAAACTTTTTCAGTCTGTACAGAAAATTTGTTTAGCGCTTGCATAAATTAACTAGATGTTTTTGCCCGGTCTCGCCCGTCCTGGTCCTTTATTTATTTATTATCTGTAACGGTATCGTTACAGAGCGTAAGTAACAATTTTCAAAAAATGAATTTTAATCTATAAAAAACCCATCCAAATAAAGTTATTAGTGGCTCATATTTTTGCTAGTATTTTTATGCGAGGCGCCAACCAAAGTGTTAAATAAAATATTTCAAAACATAATTTCAAGTTTAAATTAAGTACGGACACACATTTCTTGAACAATAGCGCAAGTGAAAATCGTTGAAAAGTGGGTGTAAAAATAGGCGTGACCTCTCTTGGAGTATAAAGAATACACGTGACAAACTTCAGACAAAAATTTTGTATAGATATCGCGTGGCTATTATTAAAACTAAAGTACCGATGAAGTGTGAAGTGAAAAGTGTACTTCCATGTAAGTGTAGTAGTTCACACACGGTAAATAGTCAATCAATTAAATATTATGATTGTGGATTTAATTCTAATTCTCCTAAATCAGCTTTTCAGTTTTTCTCTACAATTAAATTAATAAACACAGTGAACGTTAATGAAATTGTTGTCTGTTTAATGGGTTAAATTTTTATCGCATTCATTAAACTCTGAAGTATCACATTTAAATGCAATTCAATAAATAATAAAGAAATCAATAAACATTTTGTTCTACGTACTTTTTAAAATCATGTTGATGTTGCTGAATGCCATTCATAAGTTTAATTTTTGAAGTCTTTGTTTTCGTACGATAAGAGAGAACTGTTTACTAAACTGAAGTACATAATTGAAACTGTTTATTATGGTCATTTTGAAAATATTTTTGTTACAAAGTTATACCGAACGAAAAAATATCTTAAGTAAATTGAAAATAAAATTTTGTGAATAAAGTTAAGGAGAAAAAGCGGTAAAGTCAAATTGCCATTCTGAGAATTCGCTTCTGAATAATTTTGTTTTGTTTTTTAAATTGTCAACAAGTACTATTTTTACAATAAAAAACAGGAACCGGAATTTACTAGCTTTTTATAACCGTCAACAATAAATTTATGGTTAATTTAGTGGAAAGCAATTTGTTTTTAATTTTTTTAACACCATAGTGCACATGAAAAAAAAAACAAATAAAAATTATTTGATGGAAAAACAACTTTGATATTTGATGTTATAAAATTTTTTTTGAGGCCACATAATTTGTTGCCGTATTTGTCAACAAAACTTTACCAAGATGAGAAATTAAATCGACAAATAAAACCTAACCAAATAAAAATTGAGTACAAGTACATTTAAAAGGATGATAACCCATTAAATACAATTTTAATAATTTTAAAAAAAGCTAATAAAGTTGCTATTTATTATTGTCGATCGCAGATTTGGTAAATCTATTGTGCAGCTCTACACCCAACTCAAACAATTTTAACTACGTTGTACCGCATCGACCATGATATTATAAAAGAGACTTAGGCATTCTGTTTGATTCTAAATTGACTTTTCTGCCTCATTTGAACATATACAACCTTAGTTGTTGTGAATTTAGTGTTCCTTATGTTTAAAATGTTAGATCTAAGCTGGAATTTGGGGCTACAATATGGGGTCCCCATTAGCATATCGCGTCTTGAAAAATAATTTAAGGACGCTTCATTAGTTATACCTCACTTGAACTTTATTTAACTTTCACCTTCTTATCAGTCATGTTGTCTTCACTTAGGCAACATTGATTGCTCTGAACTTTTAAATACTATTCCCTTTGGTGTACCAGGTAGGCTATTACTTCGACATAGAAATATGTCGTTCCATTATGTCCTAGAAATTATGCTGCAAAATAGTCCATTGATTAGATCTTTAACTTATCTAAATGCCGTAAATGGATTTAACGTATCAAACGCTTGCTTAAAAACTTTCTATTATACAATTTAAATTAAATTAGCAATTAAACCAAGAGCTTAGAAGTCAATTTATATTATATTCCAGTCTGTCAGAAATGTATGTCCACAGACTAAATTAAAGAAATAAGTAAATAAAAAATATAAAATTTCTTGACCATAATAGGGTAAATGTATTCTGGTTATTAATATCTTAGTGCCTTGTTACTTCTGGCAGAGGACTTTTCTCATAAGAAAGTTTTCAATAACCTTTCAGACTTGGTAGACTGCTTTGCCAATATTTGGCATAAAAAGCTGACTGAACTCAGACAGGAGCAATACTATATTTCGCACAGTACTTCTCAGAGGGCACTGGCAATAATGGCTAGCCAGTCACTGAAGTCGTAAACATCATCAGTGTAAGATACAAAATATTGCGATCATAAAGTGCAGGTTTTGCAGCGTGTATGACACACATACGTTTTGTGACTGCACGGTCTTAGGCTCTCGTAGAGCAAGACTCCTTAAAAACTTTTGTAGAAGGTAACTAAACTCTGAGAAAAGCCTTAATTTAAAACATTGAGCTGTATAAAAAATTCTATGCATAGCGCAGCATTGAGCTCACGATTAGCAAAAACAGTAAAAATACCTTTGCCGAGAAGAATCATAAAACATGTTTTTTACAGTTGAAGAAAATTAATGCTTCCCTATTAGATTACGACAAGTATTCGTTGTATCCAGACTTTACAGAAATTATATATTATTTAGATCGATAGCTCAATTAGTCACAAGACTTTATATTGTTTTAAATTAAAAAGGCGAACTTTAAAAATAAACACTTTTTATTAAATTTTTATTTAAAAAAAAAGAATACAAATAACTACATGATTCAATTCACTGATTATAGATAAAAGCTGTGTTATGCCTCAGATAGTAAATTTAGATTAAAATAAATCTATATGATATCGAAAGTGTGTGTTTCATAACACAAAAATATGCAAAGTAGATGTATAATAAATAGAAAATACATTAGCGGAATTCACGGCTCAGTGGAAAGTCCCTTGTGTCCTATGTAAAATTTTAAAAATATCAAAAACCCATAGCAAAAATGTTTAGAATTGTTCAACTGTGAAAACATGTACAAAGCCTCATGTCTCTAAGTGGTGACTACGTTTATCTTTGAGAAAAAAAAAATTTTTTTGTTTTAAATTACAAAAACAAGCTTAACTAATTGATAAATTAGCACATTTTTATTAATTTAAAATTATCACAAAAAAAGTCAATTTTCGAAATACTTCCAAGCGTGAATTCCTCTATTAAAATTATATTAATAAAATATTAATTTGTACACAATGAAGTATTTAATTTTAAGATTTCAAGAGCTTAAAGCCAATTCATCTTTTAGTATTCTTCTAGACTGGTTGCTTTATAGTTACAATTTTTAGTTTTTGACTCGTGAAATCTGAATGGATAAGAAGTTAATAAGCATTTGCATTGAGAATAATAAAGTAAAAAGTGATTTTAGTAAAGGTGAGTGAGAGGGAGTGCTTAAATTAATTAAACAGAAGCCATAAAAAACCGAAAGATTAAAATGATTTTCAATTTAATTTTATAACACAAAATCAATTCAAAGTTATTTATTTCTAAATAGACATTTCACGTGTTTAATGTTTTTTTTATTTTTTCATAACATTTTTAAATAAGTCACATGTTTGAAAAGTTTTTTGATACCAATTTTTTCGTTGATTTCAAAATTAATGAATTAAACGAGTTTTTTTTTCTCAAAATATTTTTTTTTTTTTTGCATTTCAAATTATGACAAATTTAATGGTTTGTTCAATATTCTCATAAATTAAATTAGTAATTTCCATTAGAGATTGTTCACATTAACTTTGTTTCAATTATTTTGAATAAATTATATAATAAAACTGATGAAATTCAATACAACAGCAAACCGAACAAAAGAAGGAAAGTACTATGGGACCAGACTGAACTAAGACTATAGTTCATATGATCTTTGATTAACTAACTAATTAACTAAAAATTGGAAATTCGGGCTGACATAATGATGATGAGCGCCTTCATAATTAATCGACATAACGAAGAAAATATACAAAAAATTTTACAAACATTTTCTTTATTATTCAGTAGTCTTGGGTAGTACACGAACGAACTATTCACATTGTACAATTCATTTATTTTAAATGAACGAACGAACTAAACTTAAACGAAAACAATGACGAAGGAACGACAGTTACAAATTATTTTCTTTTACAAAAATGGCATTTAAAACAAATAAACTGAAGAAGAGAAAATGTATTATGCGTGCTAAAAAGTTTAATTTTAAGATTTTAAAATTAATACTTTATTTTTTTTAGCCATAATGACTAAAGTACTTATTGAATTACATTAACTAAATTTAAAAATTTTTCGAATTTTGTTTTGTTGTTTTGCTTTCTATTTTCGTAAAAAATTCCGATATCATTTTACATAATAAAAAACGTTCAATGACAATGAAAAGTATAAGTGATAAAGATACAAAAGATCAAATGAACTAAATGAACGAACTATTCCTTTTTAATTTTTGAACTAAGAAGAGCGCTCACTAAAATGAACTGCGGAGCACAAGTCTATTATTCAGCCAAATTATAAACATGTGTTATGATGGAACATTTTCTTTATAGCAAAAAAAAGAAAAGAGTCAAAAACGAAGCTTTCTTTATTCATAAAATAACGCCCGGAAAATTTTTATTCAAAATTAGGCTGATTTTAAATTAAGCTAAAATGAGAAAAGACAAAAGAAGAAAAAAAACAGAACATTAGTTTAAAGCTTGAAAAAAGAATTTACTTAAAAGTTTTCTTTGTGTCTAATAAATCAACGCTGGGTGATACCAAAACTTTTCCCAGATAATATGCCAAATAATCTGAATGCGAAACTACGTGATGATTTAAAAAAAACATTTCCAACTTTTCTTTCTCAACTTCTAAGGCAATAGCTAGGTAGTACCAGTATTTAGCTGAAATTTTGGAAAGTTCATGCTACCTTAAAAGTGGTGGGGAAGGTAAAGTTGTCCATACACGATATATTTTCTACTTGTGTTTTTTTAAATTTGAAATTCACATGTTTGCGGTAGGTTGAAAATTTTTGCGATCAACAAGACATGAAACTTCAATAAAATGTGAATGGAAATTTCGATCGATATCGCATGCACCCAAATCCAACGATTTTGTATATTCACAAAGTCTCTCAGATGTAAATGACTTTGGCTGCCGATTGAAAGAACTGCCGGTTCAGATATTTTATTCCATACCTAATCGGAACATTTCTTCTTTACTATCCAACAAAAAAATCATAGCTCTCTTAAAAACTCCGTGCTTTTCTTTTAAAATAAAAAAAAAAGCATTCTTACTGGGATACATTGGGAAGGTGCTAATTCTTCTAAATTTCCTTGGAAGTTTTTCTGAAGACTCTCTATAATAAAAAAAATTTAACAAGGTTGAGAATGGTAATGGTCCAAAGCAATTCGTCACTTAAAATTCTAAGAGTTGTACTTTTTAAACATCAAGACTCTGTTAAATGGTTTTAAGACTAAAGCACATTTAACATCTACCATCTATTCGCTGAGATGACAACATCTTCCCATATAAAATGCATGTAAAAAAAAAAAAAACAATAAAATATTTTTATCTCAACATCTTTCGACAATTTTCTTGACATCACTAGAAAAATGAGAATATTTTGATTTAGGTGGCATCTTGCAAAGCAACACTTGGTATAATAATGTATGATTTTTCTAAATTCATTTTTATATAATATATTTTATTTGTCTTCTTTTCTTTTATTTTTCGACAGTTTGGTTGATGAAAGTTGTTAGATGTGTAAACAACTTTTTTTTTCTAATTTTCAACATCTTAAACTCATTCTTCTTTTAATTATGGGCTATGATCGCACCGCGACCTTTAAGATATATTGTGTAGCCTAGTTCCTAACTGCAATCCGAGACTCTTAACGAATCTAGCCTAAATCTTCTCTGACCAATGCCAGACTATCTAAGCAGCTTGCCACCACTGGGCACTCACAAAGAACATGTTCCGACGTTTCCTGTCCTTTCCGACAGAAACAATAGGAGTCGTCCTGCACCACACCTATCTTACTCATGTGACAGTTAAGTGTACAATGGCCAGTAAGTAGCTCAACGTAGAGTTAAATGTTCTGAGGTTCAAAACAACCTCTGCCCTAATGCTCTCCGATTCGATAAGTCTCTTTGACTTCAGCATGCCCACTTCGGACGACTTCCTCTAAGCTGTGCTCTAGTGTAAAAACCCTATAACTAGCAAATATTACAACTTATAGGTATTTTGTGTAGTAGTTCACTGTTCAGTGACAGCTCTTCTTTGTATTTCTCTGGGAGTCAAACAAAAGACCCCCAGAGTTCTTTATTTTGAGGCTTCTGTATCTTGCTTATTACAAGAATCTGTAGAAATTGTCAAAGAGAACGACAAGCTGCAGGCTTTTTCCAACTGTGCAAAAGATTATAAGATTCAGTTGAAAATGACAAACTACGTTCATCAAGTCTCTAGTCGTGAGCTGTATGGTTTGTTTACCTCACATAGATACAACAATCTACAACAGTTTTACAATAAAAAAAACCCCCACCTAACATTTAATAAATTCCATTACATAAAATATATATTCAGAAAAAGCATGATGCCGTTATTATTATTTATGTTTGTATAAATAGACACACAAACACGTAATAAAAAATGCAATTTTTATTTCCCGTCTATTACAAAGAATACTTTTTTTTCAAATCATTCAAGGTACCATTCAATCGAATAACAACAACAATAATAATAAATTAAGCAAACCCAATAATTTATTTAGATCATAAAGTTCTATTTTTATAATATTTTAATATGCAAAACTGTTTTTAATTTTATTTTGTCATTAATTTAATAACAAGGCTGAGATTTTCGTTTGAAGATTATTTTTTTAAATGCTTTTTTAACTTCATTTGTATTAAATGATTTACGTCACACATAAGTTAAATCGAAATTAAATGTCAAAAAAACAGCCAAAAACAACATAAAGAACGAAGCGTATGAGAATCAAAATAATTGATTTTTACTGAAATGAAATTGGAATTTTTGACGTGGTATTTATTATAAAATTAGTTAATTATTCATTTTAATTGTTTATTTATTTAGTTTCATTGAATATTTAATTGCCCAATAAAGTTAATTTAAGTTTTGGAATCTTGTCATAAGTTCTGTTATTTCAAATAAGATTTTTTTTATTCAATGAAATATCATACGCAGAACATGTCAGTTTGGCCAGTATAGACAACGTGCATCGAACGCGTTATGGCGTTAAGTGCTTTACAAACTAAAGAAATTTATTTATTTTAATTAAATGTAACGACACTCAAGCTTTTAAAAAATATTTTTAATAAATTCAAAAAGTTCATTGAACAAAATTAATTAATTTTGAATATTTTTATTATAAACTTGACAATTAATGCTTGCAAAAACCTGCACTTGTTTTTTTTATTTAGTATTTATTAATTTAAAAAAAAAATGATTTATTGTTCGTTAATGCAAATAAATAACAATAAAAATTATTTCATAGATTCAATGAAATATATTATATTTGTATGAATTAATAACCACTTTTATCTTGAATAAAAGCAAGATTTTAGTTGCCTTGCAATTTTCACTTGAAATTTTGTTGCATGTATAATAAAGAATAATTTATTAATTTTCTAAGTTTTCAATACCAAACTAATAAATTTTTGTATTAGTAGAGTAATTTACGAATGGTTCTTGTGGTTAAACTGTTTTCAGTGTCCAGTTGCATGTAAAATAACGAATTGCTGAAATTTTATACGATTTTAACAATATATTTTATCAATTTGTGATTGATTCTTGTGGAAAAGGTGTCAGCTGTTATGGATAAATATTTAAATTTTTTATAAGTAGACCACCACGTTTTAATTCATTTGATAAAAAATTGCTAAATTCTGCTTGCTAAATTAAATATTTAGGAAAAAACAAGTTAAATTCGGCTATGCCGAATCTTATAAAGGTTATTTTTTATAGACGTATAGAACTTCAAATTACAATAAAACAACGATGGATTATTCGATTGACATGAATTTTATTTACCCAAAAGATAATCTTGTGGCATTACATTTTAAATATGATTTCTGGCATATCACCGCCACAGCTGGCTCGGATGCAGTCCAATCTGGACGTCTAATTTTCGATGACTCCTTCCAACATTTGTGGCCGTACATCGGCAACAACACGGCGAATGTTGTCTTCCAAATAGTCAAGCGTTAATGGCTTATCCGCATAGATCAATGACTTTACATAGTCCCACAGAAAGTAGTCTAGCGGTGTTAAATCACAAGATCTTGGAGGCCAATTCACAGGTCCAAAACGTGAAATTAGGCGGTCACCAAACGTGTCTTTCAATAAATCGATTGTGGCACGAGCTGTGTGACATGTTGCGCCGTCTTGTTGGAACCACAGCTCCTAAACATCATGGTTGTTCAATTCAGGAATGAACATGTAACATGGCTCTATACCGATCACCATTGACTGTAACGTTCTGGCCATCATCGTTTTTGAAGAAGTACGGACCAATGATTCCACCAGCCCATAAAGCGCACCAAACAGTCAGTTTTTCTGGATTCGCTTATGAAAATCGGGAACAACGGCAATCTCGTTTTGGGCCGTTTTGCACTATTTGCAAGGGTTGTTCAGGCGTGAGTCTATTCATGATGAATTGCCAAACCAAACTGAGAATAAATCACTTGACAGCTGTTAAATCGGCCGACATCTTGAACAGTAATGCCAACTTAAAGTTCTATACGTCTATAAAAAACACCCTTTATATCCTTCACTGTGTTAGCTAAATATTCATATTTTTAATGTCGCCCATTTTTTTTTAAATATTTAATTAAACTAACAAATTAATAATTAAATTATTGCTGAAAATAATTTTCTTTAAACAGGTATCTACCAATTTTTTTAAGGGAAGCAATTAAACTAATTTAAACTCGATCTTGATGCATTAAAAAAAAAAAAATATTAACAAAAAAAAATTAAACCTCTAAAAATTCTTGTTCACTTCTGTTATTTAAAAATCCATAATCTTATAGTTGGTTACACAATTATTATTAAGTTAAATTACCATCTAGCCTCAAGTAATTTTAATATTTATAATTTACCTTCAATTACATATAAAAAAAAATCAACAAACTCCTGTAATTAAAAGTCATTTCTTTACTGAATATTTCTTGCACACATTCTTAACTTATCAACCATTTTAACACTTGTCCACCAATCAAATTCGCTAGTAATGACAATTTACTATAAAAATAACTGTTTATTAAGCACACTAATAATGTAGGCAATGTATAAAAAAAAAACAACAACAAAATTTAATAAAAATGTCCTCTCTTTTAGAATAGAACGAAACAACAGAAAAAAATCTACCTATAGGCATGAGCTATAGCTCTATATGTAAAGAAATAGTTTTTTAGTATACTAAGGCTCTCTGAGAGACAGGGAGGGAGAGAGAGAGCACAGACACATTTAATATTGCCACATAGAGAGAGAGAGAGAGAGACAGAGAGAGAGAGAGAGAGAGAGAGATCCCACAAATAAATGAGTTGGAAGAAACACACAAAAAAGAAGAAAATCAAGCAAAAATGGCCTTTCATTACAAAAAAAAAATTGTATTAAAAATGTTTAAGCTCCGTTATCCAGAAGTCATTTTTATACTGAATATTTCTATGAGTGGTTTTGTATATTTTTTCACTTGTGGCCAATCACATTTATTTGTATGCAATTACAAATTATGACTTAATTTTAAGGAAGAAAGAGGAACTTAGAATCAAAATTTTTAAATAAAAAGAAGTTAAATTCAACTGTGCCGAGTCTTATATACCCTTCAGTGTGTTTTTTTTTCACTTTCCACATTTTTCTTACATATCAAAAAAATACACAAAAATTATATAATTGGAAAGGCTAGATTATTAAGCTTAAGGTCGTATTATACAAATTTATTTATTCATTATTAGAGAGAAATATCGATATAAAAATAATTTTTTATAATACGACCTCAATCTTAATTAACTAGCCGTTTCAATAAAAAAGATCAAATAACCTTACAAATAAAAAAATATATAAAAATAAGAAAAGAAACTGCAAAAACTGATAAAAATATTTTCTTGGAATACCTATTGTTTTATTAATCCTACAATAAATAATTAACTTCGGTTCAAGAAACTAAAATTAAACAAATAGTTCTAAGAAAAAATAATTTCTGAGAACGTCATTTTTAAAAGCAATAAAATGTCTGCAGGCGCTCAATTTTTAAATTAATACAAAAAGATATTCTAAGATAGATATTTAATAGGAATGCAAAAAGATTTAATTTAATTTAATTTTGCAAGCATTTTGTAAGCCAAACATATTTAATTAAGGACAAAAATATAAAAAATTCTCTGTCATAAGAGATGTCTGCATTCGTAATGCTATTGTACTCAAGTAATGAAAGTACACACACACACCCATTTACACTTCTTTAGGTTTTGTGTTCGTGTGTACGAGTACACACATTACGCACACGACAGCTTAAAAATTTCTATACAAAACAAAGCAAAAGCAAAACAAACAATAATGAAAATGTGAAATATCGGTTATATTTTTGGTATTTCTCTGCCATTGTTGGACCGATTGCACCCGTTCTTCGCACAGACATTACAAATGCTATTTCTGTTCAAAAAATGTCAATAATTTTTTTTCTCCCTTTTGTAATTTTGACAAAATACGAAAAAAAAACAAAGCAAAAATTTATGACAATCTGAAATATCGGTTATATTTTTTATTTTTCTCGGCTATTTGTTGACCGCTCTTTTTGAATTTTGGCACAAACACTACGATTGTTGTTTACGTTAAAACCGTCAAAAATTAAGTGAACAGATTAAAGCAAAAAAGTGAACAAAACTAAGGAAAAATTATTTATGATTAAAGGAATTTGCAAACAATTCATTGATAACTGATATCCCAGTGAAAGTGAACAAAATTCGAAGAAAATGATGTACATATGTAAGTATGTAATAACATAAATATTAAAATATAGAATAGAAAATTTAATAGTTTTAAATAGAGGTGCTCCAATATTAATACATGAGGCAAATGATTAATAAGGGCGGCAATATTTTGTATTAAAAATACAATTGAGTAAATAATTTCTTGAAATGCAATATTTTAATATCAAAAAATAATTAAAAAAGTTAATAGATCAATAAATTATATTTAAAAAAATTTGTTTTTCAAATGCAACTTACAAGCAAGCTAAAATCACAATAATTTACAAAGTTAAGAAAGAAATGATTGTAATCATAAGAAACCAGCAAATGTGTGAGTTCAATTTGTTATAAATGTAAAAAAGAGCTCTGAAAATTGTTCAACAAGACAATAACAATTATTCTACATTCTTGAGATGTGAATCACTTCATGTGAAAGCACAGTAGAGTCCATTCAAACTATAGCAATAATTTTGAACCATCGGCTATAATTAAGAATACATTTTATATAAAAATAGTGTGTATTTATTAGCTTCTTAAATGCATATCTGATTTTCTTTTTCTTTTATTCATTTATCTCATTTTTGCAAAGAGCTAAAAAATTAGTTAAGGCAAGTAAACGTTTTTCAAAAGTATGCGTGCGAGAATGTTTATTTATTGCTAACATCTAAAGTTCTAATTACAATTATTCTGAATTCTAAAATGCATTTCATTACATTTGTATTTAAATAAATCTGTTACATTTTGTGCCATTTTAAGAAATAATTTCATTTAAAAAAATGTTTCTAATAAGAAATGATTCCACAGGAAATGCTGTTTTTTTCTTATTATGTTAAAAAAAAGTGTTGATATAACTTCTGTCTTTACCGATTAGAAGGCTAATTATATCATAAAATTTGTTAAATGTTATACTTGAACTCGAAAAGTCACGCATAGAACGGAAAGATTCTTAAAGATTTTTTAATTAAATAAAACAAAGCAAAATAATAAAACAAAATTTTTTAAATTTAATGCATTAAATAATTATAATAATAAAAAGTGGCTTTAGATAAATATATTTTCAAGGTCATAAAATTTAATTCACTTAATGCAGTAGAAGGGGGCTATAACGATCTCCTACGATCCTCTACCATTTGTAATGAAACATTATCATAACAGATACACTGACTACTATTTATGCAAATTTTGAACACAAATTGCCAATAAATATTTTTTTAATAGTTAAAATACAATTAAATATATTTTGAAGAAAATAAATTCGTTCTAAGTTAGACCTATTGTGACACTATTCTCATATAAAAAATACTATCTAAGTCTAGTAAATATTCATTAGAAATTCAAAAACCTTTGCTTTCTTCCTAAGTAACGTATAACCGTATATGTTCTGCTGTCTCTTTGTCTTCGTTACATAACTTGCAGACTGATATTCATATTTGAATTCTTGTAATTTGTTCTTTTCCGACTACTGAATGGCATGAATGTTTTCATTACCATAATATCTCTTGCCCCCAACCAATATTGTTCTTATTTAACTGCTCTTTCCAGCCACTATAATCCTGAGCTTAATAGAGCTTCAAGCTTCATACTAAGACTTACTTCGGAAGCACTGAATTCCTGTAATTCTTATTTGCTGTCAGAGTGAATGAAGAGGTGACTGTTGTTGGTGTCTCATTCTAGTTCTTCTCTTAGGCAGAGTTCCATAGCATGTATTTTGGCCTGAAAAACTGAGTTCCCTATACCCATACTGTTAAATAAACTTTTATTGGGATCTTAACAAAATACCTCTGTTGCAACTGTTTTCGAGCCAACTGCGTATCATACATGTGACCCGACTCGGGATTTGTGAAAATGACCCTAAAGTTGTACGTGAAGTTATGGTTGATCTGATAGTGATTGCCTAACGTTACGAATTTCCTATTTGATAAAGCAATTTCTCTGGGAAAAGAACTGAATACATGGGAAAAGCCCTCCGCATCTCCCAAGAAGACCTTTTTCATAAACTCCAACTTCTCCTTCTTAATAAATATATGGAGGAGGAATGGAAGAATAAATATTTAGCAAAACTTCAAGGGCAACTGTCGGAGTTGACCTCATTGCCACTATTACATAGATACAGGCTGACTTTTTGTTCTATAAATTAATTTTAAATCCAATTTTAAACACAATTAGGGGATTCACACAGAAGTCATATGTTTTACGAAAACAATATGAAAAAATATGACAGCTGTGAGCGACCCCTCATAACTTATGTCTGCTAATTCAAACTTGAGTATATTGAGTACTTATGACAAAATATTAAACACAGTAGAAAAATTCTTATTATTTTAGGACTCTTTTGTTGAATAACAACAAAAAGCTTTTTAAATTATATTAAAATAATACGACTTTCAGACCATGTGACTTTTAAAACTGATTTTTAATTAATATTATATTTATGTGAATTTCTCGTCGACAAACCGAGATTGGGCTTTTTTTTATTTTTCGTTTGAAATAAACCAACCTAGAATATGCGTCAATGCAAGAGCTCACATAGTGTTTCTTAACAAAGTTGAAATTCATTACAATGATTTATATGGTTTTTGTTCTTAAAATGAAAAAATTAAATATGTTAAGTAATTAAAAAGCAAATGCAAAATTTTACATTGAAATTTCCTTCAAGTCATAACTACTTTATTTTTAAATTTGTCCTTTAGTTTGAACGATATCACAGAATTTTTTTTTATTTATTTATTATTATTAAAGTCTACACTTGTAATGTCTGTGCGAAAAACGAATGCAATCGGTCCACATGGCAGAAAAATACGTAAGAAAAATGTGGAAAGTGAAAAAAAAACACACTGAAGGGTATATAAGACTTCCTTCTTTTTTGTGTGTTTGTTTCAACTCATTTGTTTGTGGGAGATCTCTCTCTTTCTCTATCTCAACTGTGTATGTGCTCTCTCTCTCCCTCCTCTCTCTCTCAGATATGTATAGAGCTATAACTAAGGGCTATAGCAAAGACTATAAAACTATAAAGATGTTCTACGTAGAACAAAATCTGAAAACAAAAATGAATAGCTGGAACAGATGCGGGGGGGAAGTAACAAGGGAATATTTGAGCATGCGCATTTCAAATACAAGTTTCTCTCATTTAGCTACTGAGATAAACAGAGAATAAACACATACTCAACAACATATAAATGCGCATGTATGTATGTATTATAAACCAAGCATTTAAAATTTAAAATGAATTTTATTTCTTTTTTATGTTTTTTGTGTGAGATTTATAAATTTTTCAACAAAAATGTTATTGAAATCTTAGGAGCAAATATAAATAGAACGAATATGACTAGTTGCGTTATTGTAGGGTAGAATATCTTGTTTATGATTGTAAAAATAAAATTTATCCTAGTTCGCAACGAATTTCTGATTCATTAATTTGAACCTTTATTAAGCTCTTATTATAGATTTGTAGATATTATTTTTATAATGAGAAGTAGTCTTGTTGTATATGCTTTTTAAAAGGATCTATAAGAGCTTTAAAACTCATAGACTATTAATAATAAATAACACAGAAATTGAACAAAATTTATTTATAATAAAAATCTCATTACATATTTGGAAATTAATATGTTAATCATAATAATAAGACATTTTCTTTTTCTTAAATATTTTCTACATTAGAGATTCCAGTTAGGAAATCTAAGCTAATGTGTAAGAAAAATATTCAAAATACAAAAATAAAAATAATAAAAATCCAACACGTATTTATAGTAAAATGTAAAATAAATATTTTAAATGCTTAGTAAGCATTTAAATTATTAAACTAAGCCTTAATTGTTTTAGTAACTGGTGCAAAATTTACATTTGTTTACTTGATACAAGTACTCTAAGAAGAATTTTAAACATGGCTTAATATCTTAACTTTTTCATTATTCGATTGTTTAAATTTTTGTGTTTCCCACAAGAAATGTTTCCGTAGTAAGGTAAGAATTAGCAAATTCAGCATTTCCATTCTATGTTTATGGCATACGCCGGTCTCATCGATTCTTTTTAAGTAAATAGAAAAAACTTTTCATTGAAATAAAGATGTATATATATTGGATGAATTTGCTATGGAAAGTTTTTTTTTTATTGTGATATAAAATAAGAAACTAAAGCGTGTGCGTTGTGTCTGTGAATGTAAGAAAAAATATTTTTAAATACAGTAGTAACAATTTTTTCAGAATTATTTTGTAGCTAATCGTTCAGCGAAAAAGTTTTTTATTCTGAATAACACAACAGTAGTAACAATATCATGAAAAAATAATTTTTCTCCAAGTTTAATTTTGTAACTCACGCTCAAAACGAACAGAATTCCCCACTCTAAACTCTGATGTATGATTCTAAGCAAACAAGGTTCAATTTGGCTTACAAAAAGTTCAATTTAATTTGTTAAAGGTTCAATTTTAGCTGAAAAATCTGAAATTGCATTGCGGCCAATAACGAAATCTTAATTCGGTGTGAATTCATATACTATATGTATTACAACAATAAAATGTATGTATTTACCTACATTAACAAAAACGGCAATGTTAGTAGAGCTATAAGAAGAAAACAACTTTTTCATTAAAATTTGGTACACATACATATACAGTTTGTATATGGATATACTGAAAAGTGAAGTTGTGTAAATTCTTGCTGAATATTATTCTCTTGCATGTTATATTACTCTCTTTTAAATTTTCGCGCTCTGGTGGATATTACTAGCAATATCCATCAACAAATTTAGCACCAGAAAAAATTTACACTACGTAGAACATCTTTATAGTTTTATAGTCTTTGGCTATAGGTAGATTTTTTTTTGTTGATTCGTTCTATTCTGAAAGAGAGGGACATTTTTAGGAAATTTTGTTGTTTTCTTTTTTTTATTTGTACATTGCTAACATTATTAGTGTGTTTAATAAACAGTTATTTTTTTTAGTAAATTGTCATTACTAAGGAATTTGATTCGTGAACAAGTGTTAAAATGGATGATAAGTTAAGAATGTGCTCAAGAAAAATTCAGTAAAGAAATGACTTTTAATTACAGGAGTTTCTTGATTTTTTTTAAATGTAATTAAAGGTAAATTATAAATATTAAAATTACTTGAGTCTAGATGGTAATTTAACTTAATAATACTTGAGTAACTAAATATAAGATTATAGATTTTTAAATAACAGAGGTGAACACGAATTTTTAATGGTTTAATTTTTTTTTTGTTAATATTTTTTTTTCTTAAAAAATGCATCAAGATCGAGTTGGTGTAGTAGGGATTAAAACTACTCTCTTAAATTAAAGTTTAAATGCTTCCCTTTAAAAAATTGGTATTTTAAATAAACTAAGAAATATACACAAAATTATAAAATATATTAAATTTTTTTTAAGTAACATCAAAGACGTCATTCACTACTGACTTCATTTTAAAAAAATTGTTTGCAAAAATATTGTCACGTATACGAAGTAGCAATAATTTAATGATTAATTTTTTAATTTTATTAAATATTTAAAAAGAATGGGCGACATTAAAAATATGAATATTTAGCTAATACAGTGAACCGTATATAAGATTTGACATAGCCGAATTTAACTTGTTTATACCACTCTCTTTTTCACTCTTACGAATTCCTGATGTACATAGCGGGAGAAGGGGGTCTTATATAAAGTTAAACTAACAAAAGAACATTAAATTGATTGCAAAATGTATGTCAATTGATTCGTAAATTAAAGAGTTAGAAATATTATTGTTTTACCGGTAAAACATGGAAAAATTTAAATATGTAAAAAAACATCCAATATGCTTTAAATGGCTGTATATGCTCTTTAAATACCAAAAAATGCAAAAACATGTTCTTTAAATAGAAATATGCAATAAAATTCTGTTATGAACAAAATATGTACCAACAAATCTATGCCAAAATTAGTAAAAAGTTTTTGAAAAAAGAAAAAATCATTTCTGAGAACCTCAATTTTAAAAGCAATAAAATGTCTGCAGGGACTCAAATTTTAAATTAATAAAAAAAAAGAAATTCTAAGAAAGAATAGGAATAGGAATGCAAAAAAATTTTATTTAATTTTGCAAACATTTTGTAAGCCAAACATATTTAATTAACGACAAAAATCCAAAAAATTCTCTTTCATAAAGACTCTTGCATAAAGAGAATTTTTTATGTTAAAAATGTCCATAAAAAACAAAGCAAAAGCAAAACAAAAATTAATAAAAACCTAAAATTTCGTTTATATTTTTATTTTTCCCGGCTATTTGTGGACCGATCGTTCTGAGTTTTTGGTACAAACATTAAAGTTGTTGGTTAAAACTGTATACCACATTTTTTGGTCCGTTGTGTATTTTAGACAAATTAGGCAAAAAACTCACCAAAAATGGT
Source organism: Thelaira solivaga (assembly GCA_947397855.1). Classification (NCBI taxonomy): domain Eukaryota; kingdom Metazoa; phylum Arthropoda; class Insecta; order Diptera; family Tachinidae; genus Thelaira; species Thelaira solivaga. The sequence continues at coordinate 21,013,880 of OX377613.1, forward strand.
TAAAAAAAAACGGATGTAGTCGCGATTTTTGACTCATGGCTCCGTCAATTATGAATTTATGCAGTTACTCAAATAACGCTCTGAAAATGGTCAAAAAATTTAGGTAGTTGCACTTCAGAGCTTATAGCTCAGTTATTTATCACTTCAACAAATTGATTTCCATATACACACGGACAGATGGTCAGATTTAAATCGCTAAATCAACTACGCTACTTATAGGGATCCAGAATGTATATACTTTATAGGGTACCCCATATACGTAATGACAAACTTATAAGCACCCTTTTCACTTTTTTGTGCAGGGTATAAATATATTATAGCAATTTAGAAATCATTACGAATATGTTTATAAGGCAATTTCAATTCTGCACGAAAAGAAAAAGATGGTTGCATATGCTCACCGCATAAAAATATTCTTATTAATTTGAAGCATCTAAACATTACGAGTAACATATTATGATTACGATAAACATGTTTCTACATAGTTACTTTTAGCTATACAATGTTTATCGTCATAAATCAACGATATCATTATCATAATATTTTTAATAAAATTTTAGCTGAAACCATAAATATGTTTATAGTAAAAATAATAATGAGAAAATGTGGTTGAATGTAAATTGTTTTCTATTTTGTCTCTTCCGCAACCATATAAGTAATACTCAGCTTTGTGGCTGAAGTGGTTGAGTGGCGAATTAATGCTTTTTAACTAAATATTCCAAAGTTCGAATCCTGGTAGAGTCAAACAAAATGTAAAAAAAAAAAAACCCCGTGTATTATGTAATAAATAAATGTAAATTAATAGAAACGAAAAAGTAAATATGTATAATAAAAAAAAATTATTTATACAAAAAATGTATATTCAAATTTTTTTTTAAATTCATATAAAATTTTTTTAAAAAAACATTTATATAAAAAATGTTTGTATTAAAAAATATAAAAAAAAATTTTAGCCCTGACCGGGGGTTGAAAAGTATTTTTAATATCTTTGATTTAAAAATATATATGGTTAGATGGAATCATAAATCTAACCATACTATGTTTCCACCAGAATATGGTTGCCTCAACCATATTTTTTCTATGCGTGAGAAAAAAGTTTTTTAAAAGCTCCAAATTGAGTCGACATTTTAAAAGATGTATGATTATTACTCATTGAGAAACATAGCTTGCTGTGGTTAATTATTAGCCCTACAAAAAGGAACAAATATTGGAAGCGCTTTAAAAAGCGAAGAATGTGTATAAAAGCGACAATAGATGTATTAAAAAGTGCAAGTATAAAAATTAAATAATATTTATTACTGCAAATTTTGGCTTCCTCGAAAACTATAAAAAAATTTACAAACAAGTAATGCAGCAGTATGGAATATTAGCTAATTCCGTTAAGAAAATTGAAAAAATTACAGATTGTAGTATTATACAAAGCTTAACATAAAACTAAACTTGACTAAATTATATAAAAAAAAAAAACGAAGGACTAAATGAAATAAAATTTGCATAGTTTTCAAAACAAATTTCGAAATAGGATATTAAGGAAATATTGTCGTATATAAGCTCCTATTACTTCAGCAGACGTTGAAAGGTCATTTTCAATATATAAAAAATTATTTAGATACCTATACCTAGACAACACTCTTCATTTAAATATTTAAGTCAATATTTTGTTTTTTATTGCAATAGCGGTTACAGTGATAAGCTGTCTTATTCACTAAATATTAAAATAGGTATTTATATATTCAGATCTCATTGAAAATTCTTTTTTTTTATGTGTAAGTTTGTTAAATGAAATGTTGAAAAAAATTTTGATTTTTATTATCAAGCAAGCCGTATTTGTTTCTTTTAAAGCATATTTCTTTGGATTTGTAGAGCATACTTTCAGGTCTTCACAGCATATTTAATGCGCATAAAACATATTTTTAGAGCATAAGTTTGGTTTCCCTAGTCATAATTAATTAATAATAATAAAAGTTTGTAAATTTCGTTCAGAATAATAAAAAAAAATTGTGTAACTCTGACATTTGACGCTGGGTGTTTCAAAAACATTATTTTCTGAATTTTCTGGTTTCGAAATAGCACATAAATAAATCATTAACGGGGTACATTTTTGATAAATTTTTTTAAAGCGATTAATTATAATCTTTTAGAATATTTATGTGACAATATCGTCCCAAATTCAACTGTATCTACAAAGTTTTGATAATACACCCACACATAGAAAATAAATGGAAGAATGACTAGTTAAACTAAATAAAAAGCTTTTACTATGAAATGGAAATAACAACAAATTTAATATAAACAAACTTGAACTTGAAATTTGTTGATAAATCATATGGAAAAGCTTAATAAAATTTGTTTTGTTTACACATTTCAATAAAGGTTCTTGTTCGTGCTAAATAAATTGAGCAACACAAAAGTTGATTATAAATGTTGTTATACATGCATTGATTTAATGGCAACATTATCTATACATGTTGACAAGCAGCCATGTATTTATTTTAATGTAAGCAAACACTAACACTAAATAATGAATTTAATTTTGCTTTAAACAATTTATATGACTGATTGGCGGCTGTTGTTAATGCGTGATAAAACAGTTCTTTTAACAATTAATTTTTATAGAAAATTGTGTTAAACAGGTATGAAATGGGTACTTATTAATTGCAAACGAGCTTAATAACCTAAAAAATGTTCAAGGGATAATTTAAACGTTTTTTTAACCTATTCAAGGTCGCATTAATCGAGGCTTCCCAAATTTGCACACATACTATTTTTAATGTATGTATGAAATGAACTCTTTTGTTTTATCATGTTTTTTGCTTTTGTTTTGAAATTTATTTTTTATAGGTAGTTCTGTTCGAATTTCTTCAAATTTCGCAATCGTCAATAGTGTGTATGCCTAATAAGCAGAATTTACTTCAGTGAACAATGGAAAATTTCTGAAATAAAAACTTCAATTGCAAATAAATAAAAATAATAAAAGAAAACAGCAAGAAGAATGTTGTTTAATAAAAATATTCATACATACATACATACATGTATATGAATATACATATATGTTCTTCTGCTTATGCAAATATATGTATATGTGTGTAAGCATGTCATACATATTTTATGAAAGCTTAAACTAAAAATGTTTACTTCTCAAATTTACTTTAGAGAAAATTAAGTTCAACAGCAAACATGCTTAAATTTCTGATCTAAAATTACACATTTAAAGTGTTAAAATGTTTTGCAAGAAAACTGGCGACAAACTGGGCATTTAAAAGTATTTTTAATAATTAAATAAAAGACCAATTGCAATAAAATTCTGAATTCTGAAATCAAATATTTTAAATCTTTTGAAAATAATTTCTAAGTTACAAAACAAAAAAAATATTTTTTATTTTAATTGGCTCATATGAGGAGTCGCAGAACAAAACCTTTTATTACATGGCCCTTCCCGTTCGACATTTGATAACTGATTTGATTTTAAATAAAGTAGATATTATTTTAATGCATTGTAATAATAATGACAGAATTATACAAGATAAGGCATTCCCTATAACAAACACTGAATTACAAAAACCATTATATTGTGTGTCTCAAACAAAAGAAAGGAAATTTAATGCAGATTCGGTCATATACCATGTTCACACCTAGGTATTTGAGCGTGTTTTAGCGAAATGTTGTAAACCAAAAACACAGCCGTTCACACCACGTTTGAGATGTTTTACGTCAGCTGATCTTATTTTGTTTTTTGATTTTATTTAATTTTAATACAATAATTAGCTAAAAACTTATCAAGCCTCAAATATTAATATTGAAATTTCAAGTAATAAGTCTCTAAATATTAAATTACCATTTTTTTTTTGGTCACCAAAATATTCTTGACGTGTCGCCGTCTATTAACAAAAAATGCAAATGCAACCCTGTCCTTGAAGTGTTTTTTGATGTGTTTTTATCAAAAACTCATCGCTTGAGATGTTTATTAAAACATTTCAATGTATGGTAAAATTTGATAAAATTGACTGGACTCAAAAACACGAATGAGACATTAAACACTCGCATTATTTTATTTTGAGCATAAAAACATTGGCGCACATAATGCAAAAAAATTTTGACAGCTCCGAAGCTAAAAAAACGAGTTAAATTCTTACATACCCTTCAATGTAGGGTCAAATATGCATACCTTTAATTTTAAATATTAAAAAAAATATTTTAAAATATTTCTAATGAAATAGTAACTGTTGATTAAAATAATGTTCTTTGATCACTTATTTTGTATTTATTTTATTTTTTTAATATTAAAAACTAATTCCAAATTAATTAAAAAGTCCGTTCTGGGATCTTTATTTTTAAAAGCAATAAAATGTATGTGGGTATTCAATTTACAAATAAAAAAAATACATTTTAAGTAAGATATCCAATATGAATGTAAAATAAATTAAATTTACTTTAATTCCACACATTTTTTAACCAAACAATACAGAAATAAAACTTAAAATCAAATAAACAAATTCAAATTAATGCAAATATATCCAAAAACTATCTTTCAATAAGATTTCTGTATTTGCAGTTCTATTACATACATTAAAGGACACATATTCTGGCTTCTTGTTTATGTACACACACAGTACGCACATGTATAGCTTACAAATTTTAATTAAAAAACAAAACATAAATTAATGAAAATTTAAAATGTCGGTTGTATGTCGGTTGTTTTTCTGTGCAGAGATAACGATTAATACAAGTACGTACCACGTTTTTTGTTCGTTTTGTACTTTAGACAAAAAACTCAAAAAGTCCACTCAGAAAAATAGAGGTAGAAGCGGTTTTTTTATCATTGCTCCACCTCTAATCGTGTACCGAATATGATTTCATTACATGTTGAGTCATGTAATTTTGGTACAGCCGAATTTAACTTGTTATTTCTAAAATTAAATATTTATGTTTAAAGTAATATTACACTGAACTGTTAACAGGATATTGTACCACATATGCAAAATTGGTGTGATATAGAACTACTCCAGTCGTTCCCATCAAGAAGGACGTAATTATTGGAAGATATAGAAGACTTGGGTAAAATTAATCCCATAACAATTATGAGATGCGTGGGGAGTGTTGAATTGTTTTAGTTAGCACAATAGATCTTATAGGTCACGGAGAAATTATGGCCCATAATGATAATAATAATTACAGTAGGTTAACGTTTTATCAGAAGATATTCTTTATATTTTTCTTTAAATAAGTTAAAATAATTATTTGATTTGCTACCAAAGGCCTTTCTTAGTGCCTGCTAAGGATTGCTTCTAGAGACCTATAAACAACAAGCAATGAAACTGTCTTGGTAGACAATCAAATCGTTTGTAAGCTGGAAATTACTGTAGCTCTTGGCCTTACAGAAGGCTCAATTTTACCGCTAAATTATATTGTATTTGTGTGTAGAATTAAAAAAGTTTTTTTCTAACTCAGCTTTAGGTCAACTAGAGTTTATTCGATATTAAAAAAAAATTGCTCTGAAAATAGAAAACAAAGAAAATAAATATCTAATAAAAGCAACAAAAATAAGTCAAACTATTAATATATAAAAATAAAACGCAACTACATACATATTCTCAGTTTTATATTTAATTACGTTTTATGTCGCATATCAATTTCAAGTAAATCGCGAAAGTTGCGTAAATTGATTCCAATTTATTGGACAAATATTTCAAACAGAAACTAATAATTTTTTTCAATTGAGAACTGAACGTCACAATGACCAAAAATCAATTGAAAATGATTAAAGATCTTCAAAATAAAATAAAAAAACCTGCTGGCATTAACGTACGAGTATGCGTTCAACTATTTTATCAGAAATATTTTGCTTTTAATGCAAAGTTCACTTTCATAAGAATGAGGTTTTTTTAAAGTTTCATGAAGTACACTGGGCCGGTTTTTTGCATATTTTAAGTCGCCATTTACACACAGCAAGTTTTTTTTGAAGCTCTACTAATTTGTGTGGGGAATAAAAGAAACTTTTTTGTGTATGTGTGATTATTAATTTTAATTGAAATCATAAAATTTGTCATAACGACAATACACAATCATGTGATTTAATTAAAAAAAATTTCAATTGATTTTATTTACGATAAATTTATAACATACAATTAAATCATTTAAATATTTCGAAATTTAATTTAAACAAATTAAATTGATAAGATATTTCACTTTATACCTAATTTTGCAATATTATTTCTATTCACGTTGTATGCATATAACTCTGCATATACTTTGCCAGATATTAACTGCCAAATTAAAAAAAAATATCCTTAAAAAATTTCAGTAGAAATCTTTTATATAAACCAAGTTAAATTCGGCTGTACCCTCCGCTGTATTAACCAAATATTCATATTTTTAATTTGACACATTTTTCTTAAATATTTAACAAATAATAATAATAAAATTAATAAAAAATTGTTTTTAATGATTTGGAATACCTTATTTTTGTTAATCCTAAAATAAAGAAATTCAAAATAACGACATTCTCACTCTTTAAATAGAAAATAAAGTTTAGGAAAAATATCCAATTAAATGCAAAATAAATTAAATTAAATTTAATATGTTCGTAAACACCCTATATAGCGGAGTCTATTTAACGTTCGTCTGTCCGTCTCTCCGTGTGTATGTTGAAATCAAATTTCTGAAGACCCTAGAAGACCTACAGAAAAGTTTAGTGTGCTAATTTCTTGAAAATACCTGTACACAAGCTTCTATTTAAATTCAGCCAGATCGGTTCATAATAGTTATGAGCTCTGAAGTGCTACTTTCTCTATTTTTTCGATAATTTTTCTGAGTAGGTGTTCTACGTATTTTGTCTAAAATACAAAACGGACAAAAAAAAGAGATAAACAAGAACTGTTTGGAAAATAATCTGAACAATCGGTGCACAAATGGCCGAGAAAAATGAATATTTATTTAGATTTTCATTAATTTCTCTTTTTTGAGGGAAACAATAGGAAGCAGCACGTACCTATCATACCAATTTTACTCATGTAGAAACATATAGAATTTTGTCTAAATATGGTGACACTTAGAGTGGCATTTAATAAAAAGCAGATTAAACTAACTACCAATTCTGTTCACATTTGAAAAAGAGAACCATATGTATGCTTTACCCCTCTAATTACATACTCTGATATAAATACTGCTACGACTGAGACGAACGATGAACTTTGTACAACACGACAAATTCGCAGAAAGAATTCGTACAATAAAAAAATAGTTGCGAACGTTAATGTAACTTCCAGTCTTACCATGTAATTTTAATGAACTGCCAATTTAATTCCAAATTTCTATGGTTCTCTACACATTTATTACATCCTTCATAATAAATTTATCTACATATTTCTTGCAATTACAATTTTTTACATGTAATAAGATGACCGTTTATAATAAAAAAATTGTATTACTTAAAGGAAAACAAATCATTAACAAAACTAATTTAAAAAAATTTTATTATCTGATATATAATTTTTTTAATATTTTTCACTTTAAATAAAAAAAAACATCAAATTTAATTTATTTACTGAAACACTTATTAATTGCGGTTAGACGGCACAAAAATAGAAATAAATCTATATAGCAGAATTCGTTACGCATGACGAATTTCGTACGACGCTCTTATTGAGTTTTATTCGTAACGAAAAATTCGCCTTTCACCTAAGCTGTGTTATTAAATGTTTAACGACATTGCTTTTATAGCGTTTAACATTTAACAACGTTTTCATATTCTAGAAAGAGAATGTCCAAAGGGTAAATAAAATCAAATGTAAGTTTATCTTTTCTTTTAAGTATTTACATTTGTTGACAAGCAAATTGAAAATAAAGTAAAAAATTTTGTAGCGTAACTTGTTAAATATGCCCTGTAACTGCACTGTACATAATAAGTCATTACGTGACGCAGCAGAAACGTAACTTGTGATTATGAAACTAAAAAAAACCTTATTAAAATTGGATATCATATTGAATATATACATCTATCTGTATATATGTCTACAAGAGTTGTGCACATAAAAATATCATAATGAAGCGATTTTTTTTAAATATTTAACAATTGCAAAAAAATTAATTGAAAATGTTAGTTTCAAGTAATTTCTAAATATTGTTAGAACCGGTCGTAAAGCGAAAACAAAAAATATAAAATAATATAAAATAAAGCAAACTAATTAAAGCAAACATCTAATACTTCCAACAATTTGTAGTAGCTAGAACTGCATTATGAGCATTACTCATTAAAGTATAGTCGCACACAGGCGGCGGTAATTGAAATGTCTGGATAAGGGCGCTAAGGGTTAATAGGGGCTGAAAGTAAATACCAAAATATTTAAAACACAAAAAAAAAAAAATAGTGAGTAAAAAAATACTGAGTATAGAAGAAATAAAATAAAAACAGTAAAAGCAAAAAACACAACAACAACAATACCACTTTGTGTTATTTATTGTTTGTTTTGCTGTGTAATAATAACAGAGAGGGTGCAGGGCATTAGTCGACTGTTTTTCCTTTGGTAGGGTGAATGTGCCAGTAGTCGGCAGTTTAACTGTAATAGTACAGTATTAAGCGATTTTTAAAAATTATATTATTAAAATTGAGTAATTGAGCTGCCGCTTCCAGAAACATGATCTTGTATTCGGCAGGCTTGAAATTACTCAATAAAATGTTCTGCCGGCTACTGGTGTAACATAATTTACTAATAGTCAGTACCCAATGACGAAATGATAAAAATTGGAGTTGTGCCAAAACGAACTAACTTGTTCATTTGAACTAATCACTTATATGAACAGTATGAATAAGTTCAGTGGTCTTGATCTTTTTTGATCATTTGTTCATATGATCTTTTCATCATTTGCTCATATGATCTTTTGATTGTTGCCAATCAATTTTGTACGCTTTATTCAATATTACCATTAGATATTTTTACCACCCTTACTGCCATACTACTTATATAATTATAATAGTTTTTTACTACGCGTTCACAAAGTTCTTTTAAAAAAATTTTATTTTCCAATAATTACTTCTTTCTTAAAGTACTTCTTTCGAATACTATTAATTTTTGCAAAGTATTTAAAAAAAAAGTATTTTAAGACACTGTTTCAAAAATGTATGATACTTGTTTTAAAAATTACTTCTTCAAAAAAAAATCTTTTTTTCCAAAAATAAAATGAATTGTTTTTAAACGATTGGTTTAAAGAAAAAAAAAAATGAGAAAAATATACACATTTACACATCGAAATAAAAATTAACTAATTTCGGCTGAAAATAACTAAAGTGGCATCGCTGTTCTTTACTTGATCTTTTGAGTAAACAAGCACTAAAAGAGCAAATTTGCAGGAAGAACGAAATATCAAAAGAACAGAGAATTAAAAAAGATCAAAAGAACAGAGAATTAAAAAAGATCAAAAGAGCAAAGTTTTTTTTTTTTTTTTTTTTTTTTTGTACTGAACAAAAATTAACAATCTTCTAAATGAACGATTTTGCCCAACTTTAATAAAAAAAATTTTGGTGCCTAAGAGTGGCAACATTGAAATGTAAAAAAAAATTATTATTTTTCGCTAATTTTTACTTATCAACGACAATATTTCAAATCTTTTCTTTCCATTATTATATGGAAATTATTGGCCTTGGCACTCAATTCCTTCTGCAGATGATGCAAGAGACAGACAAATTATGAATAAATAACTCATTTCAGTAAGATGAACGCATTTTAAATAGAAAGTTGAGTATATTATTTAAACAAAAATGGTTTTTTATAAATTATAAACTCTATTATTCTTATTTATTTGAGTTTTAGAAACAAAAGTGACGACTGCTGGGACATGCCAAAATTAGGAGCGTTTACCCTATATCATGTTATATAGTGTGCAGTGTAACATGCACACAGCGGAGCTCTTTTCATTTCTACATTTATGTATAGCAATTTCTTAGCAGTGAGTCTGAAACTATTTTTTTTGCTTATATTTATTTAGATTTAAAAAACTTGACAGAAAATAGTATTTATTACATAGATTGTATAATAAAAAAAAAAAAAAGCTCCGACTTGCATCTTGAAATCTTCTCACACTTTTTTGCTTCATTTTGTTTTAGCAGCAACAATGTTGCGACAACGCTAAAACAAACATTTTATGAAAAGAGTCAAGTTCATCTAGAGAGCTTGTAGCTCGCTTAGAGCAAGACTTTTGGGAGACTTTCTGTTGATTCCTAGAGAATTGATGAGCTCTCACTGAACACTATGGTGGAAAGCATTCTCTATGTCGAGATACATATGATTTAATTTACAATAATAATATCATCTTTGATTTTAATGAATTTCAGTTGCAATACGACGCGGTATATTTCTGGTGATTTGATATACTAAACAATTTTGTAGGTTATGAATTGCTTCGAAAAATTGTATTATCCCAAAATTTTCAGAATTTGTTTTTAAAATTTCACTTTTATTTATTTTTATTTTTTATTATTTGGTTTTCAAGCAATATCTGTAAAAAAATTCCGTTTTATTGGTGTTCAGAGCAAAATTTTTTAAAAATAAGAAAATGTTTGTGGTCTGTAAAATAGGAACCCTTATAAATTCTTTGCTATTTCTTACAGATTAAGGTCGAAATTGATATTTTAATTTTAATATAATAATTAGGTAAAATAATTATCAACATTAATGTTAGGTGGATAAGGTACAGTTTTGCACGGTGCGAAAAGGCGGACAGCCTTCGGGAACAGAGTAAGTTCCATAAATTCATAACAAATGCAATTGGTCCACCACCAAATTTTGTTGTTTATCCTCTGAAGTCCCGAAACATAATAAAAAGTCGTGGTCATGCAAAAAAAAAAAAAAAAACCGGCCTAAATACAGATTAATACGTTTAAATGCTCCACAGGATGTCATCAGAGGCGACTGCAGCGAAAATATCCAATTAAATTTTAACAAAAACTGTTTGGTATCGACTATGAAACCACAAACCTTTTTTTAAAACATAAGAACAAACGAGGACTGTCGTTCGTAAAACATAAGAACAAACGAACTACAGTCCGGAAGACCGACAAAGATTTAAAAAAGAAGCGGGTTATTTCATTCAATTGAGTGATTCGGTCAATTTGATTCGTTCGGTTGTGACTGACATCCATAGATCTAATACTCTGCTTTTTTTTAGTTTTTATATTTCCGTGCAAATTTTGTTTTCTTCAGCCAAACTTTTCGAACATTGTAATCATTTTAAGTTTTTAACACTTTTAAATGGAGGTATCAGAGCACAAAACGTAATAAGTGCTTTCTTTCCCTTGCTTTTGCAAGGAGAGCAAATTTTTTTTTGTTCTTTTTATTAAAAGCTAGTCTCTTTAATACTAAGGCAAGTATGTAACTTTGGTTTTATTCAAACAGTTTGAGAAATCCTCTTCCTAAATATCACAAGAAGACTGGGTATATGTGTTGGTGTATGTATTGTTAACGCGTAAATTTTCCATGAAAAGTAACTCATACCCGAATAAGGTACAAACATACATACATGAGTACTCTACATTAGGAGTTTATTAATTGTTTTCTCATATTCCATACAACTAACTAACTTAACTGTCTGTTTGTCTAACTACAATGACAAGCTGACTGCCTGACTGCCTGACTGGAAGTTGGTAGATTAGCCTTACGTTTGGTTTATTGCTTTGTCTGTCTTTTCGTCGTATTGTTCTCAAACTGTGTATGCAGTGCTGCTAAAGTCTCATGTGAACGGTTGCTTTTGTGCTGTGTGAGGGTTACGGTCGTGTAATAGAATGGCAATGTTGGCATTCTTGCTTTGTATTGCAAATAGTGCGGTTGTCTCTTTTCTTTGTTTTTATAATAAATCTAAACTTGAACGTACACTAACTTTATAACAGTTATTAATTTTAAAACTCTATTCGTAACTGAAATAATTTTAAAGTTTTTTTTGCTCTCATACAATATTTTCTCTTAATCGTAATAAATTTCTGTCTTAATGTCATTTAATTGCATTTTAATAAAAGAACTTTTAAATTATTAAAATCACAAATAGTTTATAAATTCATACAACCGAGTTAACAAAAATTTATTTGGAGTTATTGCTACTGAAACGTGTATTAAAATAACGACGGCGTATAATTTTATTGGTTTAGAAGCTTCTGGAATTTCTAACTACAGTTTAAGACGCGCTTTATATTTACTGACCTTTTTTGTATGAAAAAAGACTTGTTGGAATAAAATAAAGCAAGAAGGAAGTGTAAGAAAATTTAAGCCGCAAATATGAGTTTTCACAAGAGTGATTCACGTACACCTTTGTCTCCCACAGAATATACCGTAAGTTCAGCAAGTTTATTTTATTATAATGCCCATTTCATTTTAGGTGTGACTAAAAAATGTATACATGTGAGTGTATGTATTTTATCAGAATTTTCATAATATTTTTAGTCGTTAAGACAACAAATATATGGTGCTATCATCTATTTCTATTAATTAGTTTTTTGTTTTGTTTTTGGTTTTGTTTAATTTAATTACACAGCAAAAATCATTTACTCTACAATAAAATCATATTTATTACTGTATAACAAATATTTGTTATAAAGTTTGCACAAGCAAAAAATTTTATTTATGGTTGTGGCAGATTTTTACGTACATGCAATTTCATATATAAAATTACAAAATGTAATGCTATATCCACTGCCACACTGTACTTATCAAAAGCCCTGTCCGATTTTTTTACTTATACCAAATTTTTTGTTGAATACCTTTCACTGAAGAGCTTTTGCTTTAATACAAACAAAGAAAGAGTAAAAAAAAAGAAAACTTTAACCAAAAAGATAAACTACAAAATATTTTTTAAAAATTTTCCATTGTTACATTCGTAAATATCATTTTATTTTATTTAGAAATTAAAATTTTTTAACATTGTGTGCTGAACTGTTTTTTAGATGCAACTTATAAAAATGAAGAAGTTGTTTAAAAATTTGTTTAATTTAGACAAGAATTCATCATTTTTACTAAAAGCTGCACAATGTTTGTAATGATGTGTGTCTAAAAAATTATTTTTTCACTTTCGCAATTTAATGTTAAACTATGTAAATTTTTTAAAACTTGAAATATTTCTATAAAACAGTATAATAATATCAGATTGATGGAACAAGCTTATTAACATTGCAACCGAATGATCGCGCTTGCCATAAAAACAAATTGGCTAAGAGGAATATTCACAATCATCAGTTAAGTTTTAACTATTTTTCAAGACACAATCGTTGGTTAATTAAATATGGTCAATTGGGTTTGAAAACACATCTTTACACAAAAGTCCTTAATGAGCAGTTTTACATAACCTCCAAAGTTATGCTAATGATCGCCCCGTGTAACTTGCGATTCACCCTGCAAATATAAAAAGTCTCTTCCTTATATTTTTTGTAAAGAGTTAATGAAATTATAGGACTTTACGTTTGAAAAAAAAAATATAAAAAATTGTTTTGTTTCAGAAATTTTATCAGACCAAATTTCAGTTGCAACCTGACGATTACAACAATGACATACAATTTGAAACGGTGCATTATAATCAATAAAAAATGTAAAACTTTTTAAAATCACGCAACTTGCCTATACATAAGTATAATGTTTTCTTTGTAAGACATTTTCTGATTTAAATTTTTAATAAATTTCAAAACAAAATCTGATACCACTTGCATATCATAAAAATTTAACAAAACGTTAACGGCTCAAGAGAAGTATGTACATACAAACAAAGCGGAAAGAGAAAAAAAAATTCCATCATTTTTGCCAGTGGAATTTTCCATTGCATTTCTGTTGCTGATTTTGAATAAAACAAACAACTAACACATGCGCACATCAATGTTTGTACAAAAGTGCATGGATATCTACACTCGAAAAAATATCAACATAAAAAAATTGTCTTAAGAATAATTACACGCACACAAACATCTTGATATGAATCATAGCCCAACATACAAATGGAGAACGATTAGCAATCAGCCGTTACTAATAAATAATTTTTGTTTGGCAGCTATTTTTTCAAACTGCAAAAACCCACAAATAAATGTTTTCTAAAATTATGATCAAAAGCAATTCTTAATTTAAATTAATTAATATTTTGTGGGTAAAGATTTTTTATATTATTATTTAATTTTTTGCGTTTTCTGTCATAGAATATTTTTTTTTTTTTAAATGACTTTTTTTAGATGCCAGCGTTTTTGGAAAAATATGCCTTTTTCTCGTCGGCACTATTTGTGTCAATACTATTTATTATTTTCAAATCTATACCTGCCTTTCACTAAGATTTATTAATTGTGTTGCTGCATAAATTTTATAAATATAACTTTTGTGTTTGCTGGGTTATACGTTGACTGTTTATAAACACAAAAGTAAATGCATTACGAGTATTTACATCATTATCACTCGATAAAGTAATAACATTTATAGTTTTATAGTTGAGTCTACCTACTGTGTCAGCATTATTTGGTGGTTGCAAGCCCACTGTGTTTATTTTCTTAAGAATACTTGCTTGTGTGCAATGAGACTCGATGATAGGACAACTATTTATGTATGTATGTAGGTATTTGAATATAAATGTTTTTTTATGATAATTTTTAAACAAACATTTATTTATATAAAGTCTAAAGATTTAAGGTTTAGAAGAAAATATCAGCATGAGTAAAAGGTTTTTTTGTTTTGGACACATGACATAATTTGTAACTAAATAATTGTTTAAGAGAGAGAAAATATATTTTTAAAGATATTTATTTTTTATATGCATGCGTACGGTAAATATGCAACTTTGTTCATTATTGCGTACATTAACTCCAAAGTCAGTATGAATTTCTATTTTAAATTAAATAAATTGCTAACTACGAGTATAATGGCTCATAATCCTCGTCTCACTGAAGTTGGTTTTAGGTCCATACACTCTTATGAATAAAAATAGGATATAAAAAAATACTATTTTAAAAATTCCTTTTTACTGATTATGATTACGATTCAATATCTTTTTTTTTATAAAAAAAAAGTTTTAAATAGGAAATTTAATTTAGTTCAGGCTAGTGATACATTGCATATCAGTTGATCTATAAGTACTCGTTCCATGACCATTGTAATAACAGATAATACTGCCTGGCTTAAAATTAAGCACGTTCTCGTTCTCTTGGTTATATTTTGTTCTTTAAAAAGTAAGCGAACGATAAAGTTTGCTTACCAATTACAACTTTCTTACAAGGTTTAAGATAATTATAATTAAATTTAGTTAAAATCAATGACAAAGTGATCAATAACTTTTTTCCATTATTACAAATTCCCAATAAGATAACTTTTATAATATTTGTAATGTGGCACCACTGCTGCGAATACCAACTACTTATCGTTGCTATTAATACATAGTGGCAACGGCGTACCTTTTTTTTGACAAATTATTTTTTAAATAACTAAGAAATTCGAAGCTTAAAATTTTATTTTAATATATGTCTGTGTATATTGTGTAAATGCATTGTTTTATTTTCGTGTATAAATATAAAAAAAACTTCGATATATATGGCTGTTGACGTTGCCATATCTAAAATCGAAAATATGGTAGCTTTAATTGAACTTTTCATGTTAAAAATTATGGGCAACTCAAACATATCTTAAGCTTATTATACACTTTTTTAATAAAGTCTATAGGGGATGTTTGTAACAACTTGTTTAAGGTACTGACTGACTATCCTACACGATCGTACGATTATGTCAAAATAATGTGTGACAGAATTCTTTCCTACTTGAAGAAATCGCATTAAAATGGCGAACTTTATGCCACACTATTATACAAAAAAAGATGCAAAAATATATGCTTACTCACATTAATACTTTTAAAAGTATGCATTTTCTTCAAAATATTTTTTTTACAAATATGTACAATGAAAAATAACCTAAAAGTTTGTATGAAAAAAAAACAAGCTTGGTATTGTTGCGTAATTTTCTGCCTTGAACATAGCAAATGCAACTCTGATCGCACAGATAAAATTTATTTTATGAAAATTTTAATAACATTAAAAAATCGGACAGACCTGTCAAAA
This sequence comes from Thelaira solivaga, assembly GCA_947397855.1. Lineage (NCBI taxonomy): Eukaryota > Metazoa > Arthropoda > Insecta > Diptera > Tachinidae > Thelaira > Thelaira solivaga. The sequence goes on from OX377613.1 coordinate 21,029,934, forward strand.
AGTCTGTGACACACATGCTTTTTCAATACGCACTATCATAGTTTTTTTAGCACACATGCGTTTTTAGACAGATCGTACGACTAAGTAGGATAGTGAGTCCTAGGCTTTAGTTGTGATTATGTCCCTAATACTTTTTTTTTTAGCTAAGACTATTCTCTAAAATTTACGACCAGTCCCGGGATATGTTGAGTTAAATATTTTAAAACCTTAAACTTAGAAATTTTTTTTTAAAGTTTGGATGTACTCGTACAACCAAATAGACATTTTTTTAAGTGTGTTTTAAAAATGTGAGAAAAGTAATAGAAACTAATTTGCAATTAAACACAGATCTCTCTCTTAATACATATTAATTTGTGTCATTACAATAAAGTTTAAAGTCTTTCTTTTAAATAATATTACAAATACAATACAAAAACTAATTTAGTAGCAGCTTAACGAGAATGATTAGGAAATTATAGGTAAAACAAATTTATTTTCATCATAGGTTAAGTTTATAAATCAATTTAAACCGATGAAATTTTAATCTGTTTAATGCAACCATGTTTAACCTTTAGCAAAAAAATTTTTAACATAATTTCCAACTGTTTATAAAATGCTCTTTTTCTATATCAATTTTGAATTATCTATTCATATAAAATAAATTTTTGTTTATTTTTTTTTTGTGCTCTATAAATTTTTTTAAATTTATTTATGAGTCCTTTTGTGTAGCCTAGTACCCAAACAAAATAATCTGGGCCTTGTATCCCAATTGTCTTTTGGGCAAGGATGCAGAATGTGTGCTGACGTTTTTAACTCTGATAATAATCAACAGTGTATGATCTGATTTCGTTTTTGCTCTGCGAAATTGTTGTTTTTTTTTAACGTATTTAAAATTATTCACATACTACGATGTATACGATATATTTAAAAATGTTAGCCATATACTATTTACCTTACTTTGTAATTATTTTTCTGAAAATTTTGGATAAAATTTACCAGATTTTCCAGTAATAATAATTATATATAAATTGAAATCGTAAATTTGTAGATAATGTGAAATTCCATTAGAAGACTTTGCTCTTCTAAAAGCAATTATCTCACACTAATGTTACTCTCTGTTCTTTTATTATTTACGAGTATAAATTAAGCAAAATTTACTTTAAACATATTTAAACATCCTCACATACACATGTATGTCTGTGGAATAAAATAAATTAACATGTTATTAATATAACATTTTGTTAAACAATAATAAAGAACAGCTTCAATTAACAAATTAATTGAATCAATAAATATAATAAACTTTTCAGTTTATTTAAAAAATTTATGTTTTCCGATTTATTTATAATTCAATCAAAAGGTATGCAACATTTATATAAACAAAAATACGGTTGAGAGCAACCATATTTTGGTGAGGAAATAGTGGGTACCATATACATATATTTTTAAACCAAACATTAAAAAACTATCTCTCAACTAAAGATATCACGGTAAAACCCCTTGTCAGGGCCAAATTTTTTTTTATTTTCTATACAAAATTTTTACTAAACATTTTTTAATTAAATGATATAAACATTTTGAAATAACTTTTTAAAATAAATATCGATGTAAACAAAAATTGCTTATTTTTATACCCTTTACAAAAAAGTGAAAAATGTATGTTTAAGCTTGTCATTACGTGTGTAATTTCTACACCGTACATGGGGCACTATAAAGTATATCTATTCTGGATTCTTATAAGTAGCGGAGTCGATTTAGCGATTTCCGTCTGACTTTCTGACCGTCTGTCCGTGTGTATGTTGTACAGAAAAGTTTAGCATGTCAATTTGTTGGAAGTTCTTGTTATCAGTTGAAATTCAGCCTAATTAGGCCATAAATGGCTGAGCTATGACTCTGAAGTGAAACTACCTCAATTTTCTAACAATTTTCAGAGCCTCATTTGCGTAATTTGTGTAAACTGCAAAACAGACAAAAAACCTTTATATGCAGTTTTATTAGAAATAACAGCCACAAAGTCTGAGCAAAAAATCAGAGGAATCATTCCATAAATGGAGGAGTCATATTAAAAATATAACCGAAATTTTAGGTTTTCATTAATTTTTACTTTAGTTTTTGAGTATTTTATCTGAACTTAAAAAAAGTAAATAAATGACGGAGCTATGAGTCAAAAATCGCGACTACATTCATTTTTTTGACAATTTTTGGTGCGTTTTTTGCGTAATTTGTCTAAAATACACAATGAACAAGAAATGTGGTATACAGTTTTAACATAAACTACAATCGTAATGTTTGTGCCAAAACTCAGAACGAACGGTCCACAAATAGCCGAGAAAAATTAAAATTAAACCATATTTCAGATTTTCATTAATTCTTGCTTTGTGTTTTTGCGTATTTTGTCTAAATTACAAAAGGAAGAAAAAAATTTGTTGACAGTTTTTCAACAAAAAGAGCATTTGTAATCAAAAATTTAACCCATATTTCACATTTTCATTAATTTGTGTTTTGCTGTTTTAAGCTGTCATGTGCGTAATGTATGTACACACACACACAAAACCTAAAAAAGTGTACGTGTGTGTGTGTTTTTTAATGCCTTGAGTATAAAAACATTACGACTGCAGCCATCTTTATCAAAGACAATTTTTTGGATTTTTGTCGTTAATTGAATATGTTTGGCTTACAAAATGCTTGCAAAATTAAATTAAATTAAATCTTTTTGAATTCCTATTAAATATCTTTCTTAGAATTTCTTTTTGTATTAATTTAAAAATTGAGCGCCTGCAGACTTTTTATTGCTTTTAAAAATGAGGTTCTCAGAAATTAATTTTTCTTAGAACTATTTAGTTAATTTTAGTTTCCTGAACCGAAGCTATTTATTTATTTTAGGATTAATAAAACAATAGGTATTCGAAGAAAAATTTTTATCAGTATTTCTAGTTTCTTTTCTTATTTTTTATGTTTATATGACCTTTTTTATTGAAACGGCTAGTTTATAAAAATTTATTTTTATATCGATATTTCCCTCCAATAATGAATAAATAAATTTTTATAACGAGATCTCAAGGTTAATAAACTAGCCGTTCCAATTATATTTATAATTTTTTGTGTATTTTTTTGATATTTAAGAAGAATGTGCAAAGTGAAAAATATGAATATTTGGCTAACACACTGAAGGGTAAATAAGACTTGTCACAGCCGAATTTAACTTCTTTTTATTTAAAAAATTTGATTCTAAGTTCCTCTTTCTTCCTTAAAATTAAGTCATAATTTGTAATTGCATTCAAATAAATGTGATTGGCCACAAGTGAAAAAATATACAAAACCACTCATAGAAATATTCAGTATAAAAATGACTTCTGGATAACGGAGCTTAAACAATTTTTAATACAATTTTTTTTTGTAATGAAAGGCAATTTTCGCTTGATTTCGTTCTTTTTTTATGTTTGTTCCAACTCATTTTTATGCGGGAGATCTCTCTATTTCTCTTTGTATATAGCAATATCACCTGTGTATGTGCTCTCTCACTCCCTCCCTCTCTCTCAGAGAAACGTAATAGAGTTGGTCCATGAGAACCCCTGAATAATTTTTTCATCAGCTTTTGTATCATAGTGTACTTCATGTGGCAGGTATAACTATATGAAAGTCTTCATCATTAGAGTATAGGGAAATCACAAAGCTTTTCAGTTTGTCTGCAGCAAATACACAGGGCGTAGCGGGATGGATGTAGGCGACCGCTTCATTCAATGTGATTATGGTTTCATACTTTTAAAGCTTTTTTTTTTCTTTTTTTTTTCAAATTTTTTGTTTATTGAATCTTCAATGTTAATTGAACTAAAAATAAGTATTCAAATCTCACAATCTAATTATTATGACTTAGAACAGCCAGTAGTGTTCGAAGTATGTTATTCTTAAATAGTTGATCTTCATGTTTCATATGCCTGCGCATGGGAGACGATATCCCTTCTTTTTAGACGAATGTAGCCTCTTTGGTTTAGGATCTTTCGGGCCAGAATATTTGAATGCGCTCCTAGCCTCGTTAAATATGTCGCTGCAATATTTTTTATTTCTTGTTTTACTATCGGAATGTTAAGATCCTTGTGAATGCTCGAATTTTTTATGTACCAAAGAGCTGCTGTAATCATTCTTAAAATTTTATTTTGTCGCCTTTCGATTGTTTCTACATTGGAAGCAGAGGCAGTGCCCGAGAGCTGAATTCCATAGCACTCAGTAATTATTTTCGGCCAATAAGCCAATATAATTGAGCTGCTTTCACTTTTATTTGTATTAATTTTGCCTCAATATGACTTTTCCAAGTGAGGCGCCTGTCGAGATGGATGCCAAGGTATTTGACCTCAGAGTGCTGAGGGATGATTCGGGTATTAATCGAGATTGGTGAGCCTGTTTTCTTCCGTAGAGTAAAAGCTATATCGACGCAGTTATTCTCGTTCACCTTAATTTTCCATTTTTTCAGCCAATTTTCCAGCTGCGACGCTTGGTGTTGCAAGTGACGGGAAGCTTCTTCAGGGCTTTCACCAATGCGGTGTACATCAAATAGAGCAGTGGGCCAATGTACTTTCTTGAGGAACTCCGGCTTCAATTGGTTGTGGTGAAGACAGCCAATCTCCTTGTTTTAAAATAAACTTTCGGCTGCTCAAGTAACTTTCTAATAGTTTGCACAAATTTTCAGGCAAATTGTGTGGCAGTTTGTACACCAACCCTTTGTGCCATACTTTGTCGAAGGCTTGGGAGACGTCGATAAAAAGCGCTGAACAATACTTCTTTTCCCGAAGGCCTGCTTTATGGCGGTTACTAGTCTATGTGTTTGCTCTATTGTGCTGTGTTTTCTTCTAAACCCAAATTGGTGATCTGGGATGCATCGCTTCGCCAGAAGAATCTTATACAATTTCACAACTAGTAGTTTTTCAAAAAGCTTAGACATATTTGGTAGAAGAATTATTGGTCTATAAGATTCGACTTTTGTATGATTTTTTCCCGGCTTCGGTATCATGATTATTAGTGAAATCTTCCATTTTGGGGGAAAGTATGATAGACGCAAAATGGCATTAAAAATTAAGAGAACAGTTTTAACAGCTGCACTAAGAAGCTCCCGGAGCATTTTGTTGCTGATTTTGTCAATACCAGAAGATTTTTTGTGGTTCAGGTTATTGATTGCTTTCTCAAGTTCAATAAGTTTAAATTTTAGTGGAACTGCTGCGTCTGAGACCACGGATTGGAGCTCAAGAGTATTATTTGATGCATTGGGGATAAAAACGTGCTTTAAATAGTCAACAAACATTTTGCCTTTTTCAGATTCGTTTCTTGCCCAGTCTCCACTTGGGGTTAGCAATGGAAGCACACGAATGACCGGTCTTTTTAAATGACTTGTAGCTCTCCATAATGAGTAGTCTGATTGCGGGGTTGTGTCAAGATCTTCGAGATACTTGTTTAAGGAAGCAGTTTTTTCTGATTGTAATAACTCCCTGAGTCTTTTTGTGAACTCCTTTAATTTCGTTTTAAGTTGAGGAGATCTGTGTTCTTGCCATTCTCTTCGAACCCTTCTTTTTTCTGCCAGTATGCGTTGAATGTCTGCGGAATAGACTCTACTGTAGCTTTTTTTACTTGTAATTGTTGCAGCATATTGTGCACTCAGTCTGAGTTTTTCATCAAAGTTGACAAGAGATGTATCTATGTATTCAGATGAACGTAGAAGTATATTTTCGGTGCAATGAGTGCGAAATTCTAACCAATTAATATATGGTGATGTTTGTTCTGTTAACCCATCACGAAGAAAAGCGTTTTATGTGTTTGATATTTTGAATAGGGTTGGTGACTGATCAGACGATAAATCTAGTGAGGACTCAGCATGTATAGACCCTACGGGTATACCTTTTATTACACCAAAATCTATTAAATCAAGAATTTTGTTGTGATCTGTTGCCCAATACGTTGGTAGCCCACTTGAGACCACATTCAAGCCTATTTTGTATATTATGTCGAGTAAGACACGACCTTTTGGGGTGATTAGGCGTGATCCCCAGTAGGTGTGTTTTGCGTTATAATCACCCGCAGCCAAAAAACGATTATCCAGAGACTTATAGAAATTTGAGTACTGACTTTCTGTTAATGAAAATCTTGGAGGGGAATAAATAGATGAGATCACCAGACCTCAATAAAAGTCTTGAAGGCAGATTGAAATTGCTTGAAGATAATCTTCGCTGAGATGTTTTATTCTGTTCTTTATCTACATGGCTGTTCCGCCACAGGCTCTACCTTGAGGGTCTTTTGTATCATAGAAAGTATAGCCCAGCAGAAGGAGCTTCTCGGTGTTAAGTGAGTCTCGATATTAGCATTATATCGATTTGCTTATCTGCAAGGAAGTGCTCTAGCTCGTTTTTTTGATGGCCTACGCCGCTCGCGTTCCAAAAGCATACTCTGATGCTGTTCATGATTTTTTAATACTGCCTGCATCAGTGCATACTGCATTTCTATCATTTGCTGCATCATAGGCAGCATAGTGTTCATGATAGTGTTTACAGTTTGTATGTACTAGGGTTTCCACTGATGCCTCCAGTGTTTTTTTTGCAGAGTAGGCTAGCAGCTGCACTGCAGCTTCGGAACTAATATTTTGAGTAGATGGTCCTGTACCTGGAGCCATTTGCACTGTTTTCAGGGCTAAGTTCGATTTTAAAATGTTGGCGTATGAGAAATGTTGAGTAGCTCTCTGAGGTAGCTGTGGAAAGCCAGAGTTAAAAACGAAATGGTTCGGGGTGGGGTCAATATTGTTTGATGTAAGAGGTATTTTATATTGTAAATTTGGTGTGATTCACCTTTTCTTAGTTTCCTGTAGTTAGGCTCCAACTCTATTCGAAATATAGGCTGTGCAATTTTCTCTCTGTTTATTAAGTTTGTCACGTTTTTGATTTTATATCCCAAATTTTGCAAGTTTTCCTTGATTTCGGTCGGGGTTTAAAGCTTTAAATAATACAAATATAAATTAGTTAATATATTTAATTTTTATTCTACGTAACTAATTTAAATTTATGAAATAAATTAGAAATTAAGATCAGCACTTTACCATTAAATATGACTCATATTCTATTAATTAAATTTTTATTATTTAAATTCTAAAAGTTATCATTGTTTTGAAAAATTTTTTTTAATAATTTAATTTTTAACTGCTGCTTTTGTTTTTCTTAAAAAAGGAAAAGAAAATATCAAAAGTTTTACACAACTAGCTGGACACGTGATATATTTTTTGTTTTAAAAATTTTTAATTGAATTTAATTTACATACATATGTACAAGTATAGGGTGATATATTTGTTTTCGCTTGCTGCGAAAGTGAGCTAAACATTTTGATTATATATAAAATTGATTTTAAAAATAATGAGCCGAATTTCTTAATCCGTTTTTACATAAATTTCATAAAATATTTCAATTTTTATAGTAGAAAATACACTGATTTGCGGAGAAGTTGCCTAATTACGAGTGTTGTTCTCGTAGTTGAACTTATGATAAGTAATATGACAAGACATATGGCATTCGTTACTATCAAAAACTGTTTTCTTCACTACAACGTCATTCATAATGAGGGCTAATATTTATGTTAAATCGTCATTCCCTCAATAAGAGCGCCGGCGGTGCATATTTTCTACACTATTGCAGAGAAAATGCAATAAAGAGTTAAAAACGCTAAATAAAAAAATGTCATTACTGGTCAAAATTAACAAAATAAAAATAAAAAACAATTGTATTGTAGCCAACTTCACTACAAAACGTGCTATCAACATTGGATTTTCCAACCGCTCAGCACTGCCATCAAGCTTCGGCATGCTCCATAGATTTTGCGAATTTTTGACTGCCCCAATTTAGGTATGACTGTAGGAAACACATTTTATGCATCAAATCAAGCAATTAAACAACATTATTATTAAGTCTGTTATGAATGCCAGCTTATCACTAGCAAACACGTGTATTAATGCAGCAAAAAATTTTGAAAATAATCTGCAGAGAATTGTAGGTGAATGAACTGTCTGGCACATGTGTGAATTGTAATGTTTTTCTGAATATAAAAGAAACATGCTGTCACTAATCAATTGAACTTTACTTTAGCTTAAGAAAAATTTTATAATTAAATGGCTGTTTTATTCACGTGCAACAGATTCACAACAAAATGTGAAAAATCACTCTATAGTACATCAACTTTACATTGTTTAATTTAAATAAATACTGGAAGTTTTCAAATAATTATTATTAAAACACACACATGCATTTGTGTATGTGTGAATTTTAGTCAACCGCTTGATATTGCTTCTGCTGGCTTTTTTTTTAATTATTTACACTATTTAAACGAACTAATGAAACGCTGTAGTAGCAATTATTGTAAAACAATTGTAAATTTTATTTTATTTATTATTTAAAAAAAAAAAATCACTTTATTTGTTGAGGCTTAAGGTAACGATTCTCTACACTTTTGCTTTTGTTCACGGTTGGCTTACGATACCCATAAAATCCCAAGATCTGTGCATCGTAAAGTTTTTCACGTTTAAAAATAAAACAAAAATTAGCTAAACTAACCCAATAACAACTTATAAAAACAAAATTATTTGGGTGCGGTGTTTTCTTTATTTGCAGTCAGTCTTTGAGCGCTTTAATATATTTCTTCCTGCAAATATCTTAAAATTTTATTTCAATAAAGTTATAATACAAAAAATATGATTTTACTATAAAGAAGAGAAATTTGTTGGCACTTTTTTAGAAAAAAATTAAATATTTTATTCTTAAGAAATGAGTGTTAAAAATAGTTTATTTTTGAGTGGCGTTAACAACATTCTGGATAGTATATATTTCATTTCTTTTTAATAAAGAAGAAAAAATGACAAAATCAAAATATAACGGGGAAAGATAGTTGTTTTTTATTCTTGTTTTATAAACAAAAAATTTGTCTTTTTAAAATATGTACGAGTCGTAAATAGTGCCAATGTTTAGATTAATAAAAGTGTAAATAAAGAAAATTTGTTTTTCAATTCGTTGCAAATATTGCATGTGTGGCCTAGCAACAAATTTTTTTCTTTTGCAGTGTGGCCTTCAAACGATTATAGTTTAGATTAAAGTTGTGAAACTGGAAGTCATTAGGTTTTAATAAAAAAATTCATTCGCGTATACCCAAATCTTGTTTAAGTATTTCTGGCTAATATTCAATATTTATTCAAACATTTCTTTAAAGATATTAAAAAATCAAAGTCAAAGTTAAGGTTACTTTGGCTGAATCGTTCTAACGCTAGTGTCTAAAAATGTTATTGTAATTGCCAACTACAAAACACAATATAACTGCATTTTAAATAAATAGAACACAACTGTTTCTTAGTTTTCCTCTTGTTCTGAACACCATGTCGAAATATACAATTATTCTAATTATTGTAATTTTCAATACATTTTTTCTTCACATTAAATATTGCATAATTAATATGCAAACAAATAGCTTGCAGCCATTTACTTCTATACAATATTGAAATTATCATTATTTATTGCATTCATATTAAAGTTATAAAAAAACACAAATTAAAAATCTGGCATTAAAACATTATGCCCTATAAAATATGTATGATTGTGATTTTTATAAAATCAGTTTTTGTTTTCTATTTCATCACATTAGATACTTACTAAAGGGCTTGATACTTCAAATGGCTTTCAAGCACTTTCAATTTAAAATATAATGTAATGATGTGTGTTTTTGAAGTACGCTTGTGTATTGCTTTAATAAAAAAATTTACGTACTTTTGTGTTAGAAGCACAAATTGATTTTGGTTCTCGTGATTACGATAAAGATCTATATTTAGTAAACTTAATAAGAGCTGTGACAAACAGTAGTATAAATTTGTATATCTACTAGGGCAGCAGTTATGCAATAGTTTAAACAAAATAAAGTTTATCATTTTTATATATAAAATTCATTCAAATAACTGTTGATTTTTTGCTTGTATTACAGCTGTATAGAAATAATTTGCTATTAAATTTATTTTTATTTCAGGCTGTTGGAAAATTACGTAACGCTGTTTATTTTTATTTTAATATTCCCGTAAATTTTAGCAACACAATTTAATTTATTTAAAAGTATTAATTTTAATCTTGCCTAAAAGCAATTACGGAGACGATACAATGATAGAGATCACTTACAATTGTGCATTTAAATACATGATTTCTGTTCTCGAGGAGCCACATAGAAGCAATTGCTTTAAACGCCAACAATGTTTATTTTATACTTTCTATAATATGATGCTTAAATTGATGTTCTTTAACAAAAAAAGAAATATAAACTATTTAATTTTTTTTATTTAATTCATAATACAAGAGCTAAGACGTATTGATTGGCTGAAAACTGTAAAATTTAAAAGAATTTTCTGTTAATATAATTCACTAGGTGATATCTATAAAGAAAATAACAGAACTTATTAAACAGATTGCACTTCAGTTGGTCGTCATGTTATCTGGCTTTTCACTCTTTCCTTTGCTCTTCTCTTGTTATATCCTTACTTCTCTCTTTCTATCGTTGTCTTTCTTTTTTTTTCACTCTCATAGAAGTATCTTCAAAATACCGTATTAGATGATATAAGTGAACTTACTTCTACTTTTATTTTATTTTATTTTTAAGGTCACTTAAATTTTTCTGGACTGTAAAGATTTTTAGTCAAATTGTCATTAGCAATGTAGAGGTAGTCCGTAAAGAAATGTGCTTCAAAAGAACCAACAATTAGACAGTATAAAAAATTATTTGTGTTTCCTCTCTCTTTCTCCCTTTTGCCCGTTTTGTTGTGTTGCAAGGTTACACTCTGATTTATTTCTAGTGTCAGTAATTTAAATCAATAGAACGATATATTTGAACGATACAAATTTCAAAAACTGATTTTTTCTAAACTCAAAATTGACTTCCTTTTGCTAAACAAAATACACGGAAATGCAAATGCTATAATTTTGCACCTAATACTGTTTAAGTTTACTCTTAAGTTGTATTACATGTAAAGAGTTTGATTGTTATATAGTTTGTTGGGATATTTTAAATTTTTTATCTTATAAAATTTAATGGGATCTTTTCAGTAAGCTTAGTTTGTTTATTACTAAATACTTAATTAAGTCCTTATGGTGATAAAACTAACACTGTTTTTATCAACTTTATTCACATGATATTTTTTGAAAAAAACTAAGTTCTCTAAAAGATGATTTTAATCATTTAAGTCATTTCAAATTATATTGTAGTTATTTTTTTTTGTTCGTAGAAATAAAAAAAAATGTTTTATACGGTAAACATAGCAGCAGCTTTATAAAATTAGGTGTACAAGTTTGCTTCCGCCGTTCTGCAATAGATGGCTGTAGCGGTAAGTGGTAGTCGAAATAAATATATCGTAGGTATCATACAATAAGCTTAGGTATGGAAATATTAGTCGATTTGTGTATGCATCATAAAGTTATTCTCGGGAGGTTTTAATTTTCTGCTTTAATATGAAGAAATCTGCGGCTGAGGCTCATCGAATGGATCGATTCGTTCATTCGTACGCTGTCCGAAAGATGGGAGAAAGTAGTGGCCAGCGATGGACAATACTTTGAATCATAAATGTATAACCAGTTTATTACAATAAAGTCTCGAATTTCGGAAAAAAACGGCGGAAGCAAACTTGTACACCTAATAATTGCAATAACGTTAATTGCTTTAAATGGAAAAATGTGTGGTTTTAAGATTGACGTTAAAAATTATTTAAAAAAAAATAAAACTATTTTTAGTTTGTGGGTTATTTAAGCAAAATTTTCAACAGCAGTTTGCGTTGAAAGGAATTATTTTCTTCTGAAATATTGATTCATGGCAGTCTTGAGTCAATTCAAAAACAAAAAATGATAACACGTCGTCTTCCTCACTCCTCTGGCATTTTGATCGTTTTCATTCGATAGCGAGTGCAACGATTTGGGGCCAATTCTTTATTATGAAAAATATATTTTTTAAGACTGCATCATTTACTACAAAATATAATTTTGCATGGCAAATCTCATCAGATAAGTAAAATTAGATAAGTAGTCAAAAAACCCTCAAATGACCAACAAAATAACAGTAAACAATTAAAAAAAATCTTATGAACCCAAAGTTTCGAGTAACTTGTATTAAATAAAATTTTTAAATTATATCATATATACAAAGTAAAATTTACTTAATGAAATTTTTAATTATGTCTATATTAGTTGGCCCTTTTACTTATAAAATGATATAATTTTACAAAGAGTTAACTCTCTGTTCTAGAAAAAAAACCTTTGAAGGAAAACCCCTGATATGATTATCCCAACTGTACTTTGATGTTGGTTAGTTAGCTTAAGTGGAGAATTTAAATTAATTGTGGTTTCAAGATAAAAAGTTGTTTAAAAAAATATTTATTCTAATAAAAACAAGCAATTATTTAGTTTTACATTTTAATACCGAATGAACAAGTTTTATAAATTCACAGGAAAAGTGAAGACTGAAATTACTAAGTAATTTTAACATCCAACAAACTCAAGTTATAATTTTTATAATCCATAAAATACAATGTATTTTTAACACCCTATAAAGCGCCATATTCTATGTATCCGGTTTCTTTGTTGTCATTTGTAAAAACAGTTTATTTAACCAGGTGTTTCTAAATATTTTTGAAATATTAAATCAGTGATGAATGTGTTTTGCTTTGTAAAATCTATCATGCGGAAATTGCAAGCCAATCAATAAAAGTTGACAAAAATCACAAAAAGAGAAGAAGCGTTTTGAGTTAAATAGGAAAGGTGAGTGAATTGTATAAGCACAAATTTGTTGCAAAAAATGTTTATTTTATAAAATTTGTTGACACATTTAACTTTTTATAAAAAAAAGAACGTATTATCAGACAAACGATACAACTATTTACTAAGTTATAGCTTAACATAAGCCATTTTTGGTTTTTTTAAATAATGCTTTTTAAGCCCAATAGAACTAACGAAAAGGTGAACTATCATACAGCTTTAAGTTTTTCATTAATGATCAGTGCACACTTTAAAAATTAGTCATTAATTCGCTCAACTTAGATTTCATAACACATCCTCTATAAATGATGCAATGATGCTAAGAAATATCACCACTGTAAATGAAAGTATGAAAAAAATTCATCTCGTTTTTTTATTATAATTTTAATTTTTGTTTTATATATATTTCATAATATTCGATTCGATTTTGCTTACACAATTAACAAAATTTTAGGTCATAAAAAAATATACTTTGCTTGCATTTTTGCAGTTAGCAAACTTTATTTGTAAATTATCACAGACAACAAAAGTAATTAACTAATAATTAAAAAAAAATTACACAAGTTTTCATCATTAAAATTGTAAATGAATCTTAAGATAAAGGCGTAAGGTAACGTGATTAAAAAAAATATATATTTTTTATATATAAGTACAATTCAAGTGCATAATAATAAAAATTTCAAATGTGTATGTATAACTGTAATAAAAGTAAATCTTTTATTAGTGAATGCTCGTGCCACTTTATTGTTGAAATACTGGCTGGCTCATAGAATTAATTTGTTAGCAACAACACGTTTAGTACATGTTGCAAAGCATTTGTATCCATGAAATAAACGTGCTGATTTATTTTTTAATAAGCATTGTGTATAAATAATGTAACTAAACATTTCCATTCATACCGAGTTGAATAAACTTGCTTCCCAGGCAGATACTACTCGTACATACAAATAAATCGGTGTGTTGACTTCTCTTATTTTATATATTACAATTTGTTTATAGCCTGAAGGTCGTCAAAAAAAGCTTTTAAGCTTTATTTGTTTTTATTATATTTTAATATGAATGGCATACACGCATACATACATACGTACACATGTCTCGACGTAAATTCGCACAACCAAATAGAGCTGAATCAAATTCCTTACAGAAGAAAAAAAATTATATACAATTAAATAAATTCAGTTAAAAACAAATTAAAGTTAAAAATAAAATAAAATAAAATAAAATAAAATAAAATAAAATAAAATAAAATAAATAAAATAAAATAAAATAAAATAAAATAAAATAAAATAAAATAAAATAAAATAAAATAAAATAAATAAAATAAAATAAAATAAAATAAAATAAAATAAAATAAAATAAATAAAATAAAATAAAATAAAATAAAATAAAATAAAATAAAATAAAATAAAATAAAATAAAATAAAATAAATAAAATAAAATAAAATAAAATAAAATAAAATAAAATAAAATAAAATAAAATAAAATAAAATAAAATAAAATAAAATAAAATAAAATAAAATAAAATAAAATAAAATAAAATAAAATAAAATAAAATAAAATAAAATAAAATAAAATAAAATAAAATAAAATAAAATAAAATAAAATAAAATAAAATAAAATAAAATAAAATAAAATAAAATAAAATAAAATAAAATAAAATAAAATAAAATAAAATAAAATAAAATAAAATAAAATAAAATAAAATAAAATAAAATAAAATAAAATAAAATAAAATAAAATAAAATAAAATAAAATAAAATAAAATAAAATAAAATAAAATAAAATAAAATAAAATAAAATAAAATAAAATAAAATAAAATAAAATAAAATAAAATAAAATAAAATAAAATAAAATAAAATAAAATAAAATAAAATAAAATAAAATAAAATAAAATAAAATAAAATAAAATAAAATAAAATAAAATAAAATAAAATAAAATAAAATAAAATAAAATAAAATAAAATAAAATAAAATAAAATAAAATAAAATAAAATAAAATAAAATAAAATAAAATAAAATAAAATAAAATAAAATAAAATAAAATAAAATAAAATAAAATAAAATAAAATAAAATAAAATAAAATAAAATAAAATAAAATAAAATAAAATAAAATAAAATAAAATAAAATAAAATAAAATAAAATAAAATAAAATAAAATAAAATAAAATAAAATAAAATAAAATAAAATAAAATAAAATAAAATAAAATAAAATAAAATAAAATAAAATAAAATAAAATAAAATAAAATAAAATAAAATAAAATAAAATAAAATAAAATAAAATAAAATAAAATAAAATAAAATAAAATAAAATAAAATAAAATAAAATAAAATAAAATAAAATAAAATAAAATAAAATAAAATAAAATAAAATAAAATAAAATAAAATAAAATAAAATAAAATAAAATAAAATAAAATAAAATAAAATAAAATAAAATAAAATAAAATAAAATAAAATAAAATAAAATAAAATAAAATAAAATAAAATAAAATAAAATAAAATAAAATAAAATAAAATAAAATAAAATAAAATAAAATAAAATAAAATAAAATAAAATAAAATAAAATAAAATAAAATAAAATAAAATAAAATAAAATAAAATAAAATAAAATAAAATAAAATAAAATAAAATAAAATAAAATAAAATAAAATAAAATAAAATAAAATAAAATAAAATAAAATAAAATAAAATAAAATAAAATAAAATAAAATAAAATAAAATAAAATAAAATAAAATAAAATAAAATAAAATAAAATAAAATAAAATAAAATAAAATAAAATAAAATAAAATAAAATAAAATAAAATAAAATAAAATAAAATAAAATAAAATAAAATAAAATAAAATAAAATAAAATAAAATAAAATAAAATAAAATAAAATAAAATAAAATAAAATAAAATAAAATAAAATAAAATAAAATAAAATAAAATAAAATAAAATAAAATAAAATAAAATAAAATAAAATAAAATAAAATAAAATAAAATAAAATAAAATAAAATAAAATAAAATAAAATAAAATAAAATAAAATAAAATAAAATAAAATAAAATAAAATAAAATAAAATAAAATAAAATAAAATAAAATAAAATAAAATAAAATAAAATAAAATAAAATAAAATAAAATAAAATAAAATAAAATAAAATAAAATAAAATAAAATAAAATAAAATAAAATAAAATAAAATAAAATAAAATAAAATAAAATAAAATAAAATAAAATAAAATAAAATAAAATAAAATAAAATAAAATAAAATAAAATAAAATAAAATAAAATAAAATAAAATAAAATAAAATAAAATAAAATAAAATAAAATAAAATAAAATAAAATAAAATAAAATAAAATAAAATAAAATAAATAAAATAAAATAATTAATTTTAAATAAAGAAATTTAATTATGACGTCGACAAAAAATCCGTTAAATATCCTTTATTTTAAAGGTAATAAATACTTTATTTTTAAATACAGAAAAACAAATTTTAACATTTAATTAGTATTCAAAGTAAATAAAATTTAAAACGCTTGCAAACATTTTTTATAAACGAAACGGACTTGAATAAATATTGAATAAATATCATATATTCCAATTACCGGCAAAATTACACGAAAACTAACTTTGAATAAGATTTCTGTAGTCGTAGTAATTTTACACACTTGCCATTTAAAAGACATTTTAAGACTTAGTAAAACGACTTTTGAATAAATCAAATCAAATGAGAAACTATAATAGTGTGGAAATAATATAATAATTTCTGACAAAATTGCGTACCACGTTTTTTTGTCCGTTTTGTCTTTTAGACAAAATACGCAAAAAGCCAACTCAAAAAATGGTAGTCAATATTTTGGACTCATAGCTCAACCATTTATAGACCGATAGGTCTGTATTTCAATAGCAACCTGAAAATAGCAACAACTAATAAATTAAACCTTTCTGTACGCTGCCTAGAATCTGTCTGCAGTTCTAAAACCTATATACTTTATAGGATGTCTAGAAATTAGAAACGAAATAAAAAACTTACTTATAAATATATAGTGAAGCTTATAAAAAGAGTATTGATGCACTGTTATAACAATATATGTTTTTTTGCAATTGTAGCAAGCATAAAATTGGTGTGCTACATATGTATGTCTCTATCGAGACCGACAAAAAACATTAGAACACATTCCGAACATTTTCTCACCGGCGGAAAAGGTTCAGAATGAACTGCTTAGTATGAGAGAGAATTTAGGTTAACTGAAGCCCATAATGACTATCAGTCTAAGATTGTGTAGGCCGCACAATGGATCTTTTATATTGTTTTGTTACAATGGCACATGATGAGTGTCGTTTTCGTAGTGTAATTTGCGACAAGTTCTCATAAAATATATGACCAGCATTATCCCAAGAGGTAGAATAAAATAAAATATAAATATTTTACACTAAAGTAATAATAAAAATTAAACTAAAAAAAAAAAACATAAAATATAATGAAATAAACATTAATTAAAAAAAATTTTAATTAAATAAAATTTTAATAAAATAAAACTATTAGTTTATTTAATCTTTTTTATTTATATAATTATAAATTATATTCTGAAGAAGCTAGGCAAGCTAGAGCGAAATATAGATATAAAAGCAAATTTATAAAATAAGACCTTAAGCTTAATAAAATAGCCATTTAAATTAAAATAAATTTAAAAATATATTGCATAGTAAAATTAAGTTTCAAAATTTTCAAATTTTTTATTGCGTTTCATAATTTTAAAATAATTTTATCTAACATTTTATTTACGTTTTAAAATAAGTTTCACATGGCTTTCACAGTCAGCCCATAAAACAAATGTCAAGGCTTTCTGTGTGTGTGTGTGTGTATTTCAAGATCGAAAATATATAATAAAGTCTTGGCAAATATTAATTTATCACTCATACGTTTTTGTTAGTATTTTTCTAATTAATACAAACAACTAAACGCAACAACATACTCGTAGTATAGTATGGAAAAAACTAAATATTTTTAGTTAAAATTAGAAAAAGCTAAAAGCTGAAGAAAACAAACGTAAAAGGCAAATTGATTAAAAACAAATAAAAATTGGAGAAACAGTTGTTTGAAATGAAAAATAAATATCTTAGTACATAGGTACTGATGTCGTAATATAACTTAGTGAGGATTCTTATTATTATAAAATTATATTAAGTTAATTGATAACATCATGGAAGAGATATAGTAAATGTTTCTTTTAAGGTTTTTAAAATAGCAGAAATAAAAAACAAATTTTTCTGTGGACTTCTCTGACCTAAAAATATTGCATATATCTAATGACACGAATCTATTAAAATTGCTTTATTGATTCAATGAAATATTTCAAAAATTGTATGAATTAATTAAATATTTTCAATGATTTAAGAAATTTATTTCCATTAATAAATATATATTTCATAAAATTAATGAAATACAGGCATACCTCTATTAGCTTTCTATTTCGCTTTAACGCTTTTTTTGAATTTCAGAAAAAAAATTATTTTAACTATTTACTAGTTTTATTTGACCTTTTTCTTTTAAATTATATGACTATTTTATTAAGCTTGAGGTCTTATTTTAAAAAAAAAAAATTTATTTTTATATCGATATTTCGCTCCAATTTGGGTAGCTTCTTCATTTTTTAAAAAAGTTTTCTTTTTCTAATTTCATATGCAAATTGATTAAACTTAATTTAAAGTTCTTGAAATTATTGTTTTTGAAAAAGAAAAGGAAATATCAAAAATTCGGGGAATTTCAAAATGTGAAATTTTGTATTAAATTGTTCATTCGAAATACTATAATTTTGATTAAATAAATAAAATTCATTAAATGAAATAATTAATTGTCATTGACTATTTTTGAAAAAAAGTTGTCGCATTTCCTTCTGAATGGCTTCGTGAACACACAAAATTTTTAAATTTTTGGCTCAGCAAATCTTCACGCAATCCATGAGAAAAAAAACACCCTTAAGGAGCAACTTTTTCCTGAGGATTTTTGTCAGTCCTTACTTTTTTGAAGATGAGGCCGAAATTGCGGTACCTGCGAACGGTTGATATGCATTTAAAATATGTTTGGTTAGTTAGCTATGCTTCCACCAGAATATGGTTGCTCTAAACTATATTTTTTCTTTGTGTGTATTCGTTACTCTTAATTTATATTTGACGTGATGTACAAATGAGCGAGAGGGCGGACTAAATAATAGAATTATTACGAAGCTGATTTCATTGCAGCTTTAACAGCCTTAAATTGTATTATTGTTTACCACCTTTATTCACTCATTCACTCAATTTATTAAATTCGTCAATTGAAATCATGAATAAAAAATTTTAATTTGCAAACAAAAAAAAAAATATCACAGCTCATTGAAATGTTTCCAGTATAAAAGTGAACTGTCTCCAATATCTAACTGGCTTGTGCTAATTCTGATACTATTAAAACATAGGAAATTTTAATACAATCAAATAAATTGTTGATTAAGTAAATTCTTGTTACTGCAACATATGAAAAATAAAATCAAATGCAATTATTTGCAATTATGTGATGACTGTTAAATTGTTTTAATTGAGGCTTTGCTCTTTTCTTCGTTTTTCTAATAACAACACTGTGTAACAATGTTTTTTTTCTAATAACAACACTGTGTAACAGTGTTTTTCTCCAAAAAAAAATTTGCGTAAACTTTAAAGTCAACCCTATTGAAATATAATTTTTTTCATAAATTTTACTTTACACGCAAAGAAAAAAGATGATTGAATATGGTCACCTCAAACATAGTGTGTTCTTCACAAAAATATTATTATTAATTTGAAGCATCTAAACATTATTATGATCACGATAAACATATTTCTAGTTATTTTCAACCATATTATGTTTAGTGTCTTAAATCAACCATATAATTGTCATATTATGTTTAATAAAATTTTACTTGAAATCATAAATGTGTTCATAGCAAACATAATAATGATAAAAATATGGTTGAATGTAAATTGCTTTATATTTTGTCTCTTCCGCAATCATATAAATAAAGTAAGTATAAAACAAAAACTTAATCGTTCAAACTCAACTGAGCTTTGTGGCTGAAGTGGTTGATTGCCGAGTTAATGCTTCTTAACTAAGTGTTCGCAAGTTCGAGTCCTGATAGAATCAACTAAAATAAAGTCAAACCCGCTGTATTATGTAATAAATAATTAAAAAATAATAGAAAATCAATGGAATAAAAAAAACTTTATTTACACAAAAAATTTATATTAAATTTTTTTTAAATTCATATTAAAATTATTTTTAAAAAAATAAAAAAATTAAAAAAAAATTTCTTGCCCTGACCGGGAGTTGAACCGCAACATCTGCAGTTGACAGTTATTTTTAATATCATTGATTTAAAAATATATATGGTTAGATGGAATCATAAATCTAACCATACTATGTTTCCACCAGAATATGGTTGGCTCAACTATATTTTTTCTTTGCGTGTAAAGTCTGTTGGAAATATACTTTGTAAGAAAGTATTTTAAATAATTCAACATATATATTAATAGGCTTTGAGAAATTTTTCTTATTGAAATTAAAATTGTAATAATTTTTTATTAATCGCTTTTGAGTTTTTCAATAAAATAGTTATAATATTTTTATATAAAGAAAACTCTTTTTATTTATAAAAGGTTTTCCATCCAAGTCTACATATTTTTTTTTTTTTTGATAAGAGCATGAGTCTTAAAATTAACTCTTTCTAAAATCCGTTCAGATCAAATTATAAAAAATCTTTTTATTACTAACATATAATCAAGCACATATAGAGGAAATGCCTGCAAAATTTTCTTCCCCAGTACAAAATTTTATTGCACATTTTCTTTAATAGTATCAAGTTGTTCAGTAACTATACAGTTAAAAAAAAAATTAAAATCTTTTTCAGAGAAGTCACTAGTTTGAAGATAAGGTTTATAGCTCTTGTAATAGTTGTTTAAAAAAGAAACAAAACGAACCAAATAAATTTGTACCTACCTATCTGCACTATATCTTGCTAATTTTGTTAATAACACAGTACAACAGCCAATCTGGGGGGTGAGAAATTCCAAGTCAGGGTGATGGTACTAGGTCAGTATAGTAAAACCCTTTGAGGATAGTGAGTCAGTACCTTATTATTCAAGCTTAAGATCTCAATGAAATTTTTTTTTGTTTTAATTTACCAATATTTCGACTTTCTTTTGAAAGTCTTCTTCAGGGAAATTTATTTTATAAGGCCTGCTAATTTCGTAAAAAAATATCCATGATATTAAAAATACTATTTAAAGTATTGTATTTATAGCAAGATGCTTTCAGATATAAACTAATTCCAAATAAATTTAAAATTTAATTTGCTTAGAATGATTATAACTTTTAACTGTGTTCTTTTGCCATTAATATTTCACTGCAGCTCATTCTGCGTCTTGCCACTGCTAGGCACTAGCACAGTATATACGAGTATTTCGATGTCATTCGGAGTCATTTTGTACCCCACCACTTTTACTTATGTGGTATTTTAGTCACAATTGACTCAATAAAAGGTGAGGCACGTTTGGGAACATTCAAACGAAAACAAAATTGTTTGCTAGAATCAAAACAATTTTATAAGACACTGAAGGAGTTTAAAAAAGCTTTTCATGAGCTTTTTTAATTTTAACCATTTTAATACATAAGAGCGTGAAAGTTAGTTTGCATCCTTGTGACCAAATATTGTTCCTTCTCAGAGAAGGTAAGAATAAAATTATCAGCCAAAATGGACGTGTTTGTGTTTTGAGTTTTTAGTGAAAGTGACACAAATGCAATGTGTTACAATAATCAATCTCTTGTTTTAATTAAAGTTTTCTTTCTTTATTTATGCCATAAATCAAATTCAGTTTAATTTCACTTAAATAAATATTTTTTTAAACACTTGATTTGTATTTTTTTAAGAAATTATTGTACGAGTGCACATATATACGAGTACATTGAAAAATATAGAGCAATGTCTCTAAATAAATATACATAATGTCTTACTGCTTAATATGGCGTTTAAATGAGCCACCAAAAATAAAAATAAAAAATAAAAATATAAAGCGGTTTAAAATGTGTAAAAATATATCTAGTGAGTGCAATCAAAATATTATATCCATTATCTCTGTATCAGAGGTGGACAATTTCAATTATTCTATTAATTTTCTTTTGCATTTTAAAACAAACAAACAAACGTATTTTTTTTTTGTTGTCTCCCCGAACATTATGCACACTCAACGTGCAGTGATTTCAAATTTTACACTCTCATTAAATGATCAGTTGAGGTCAGTTAATCCGGAAGACAAGTGCTTGTAAACGCTAGAATAAAATTGTACAAGAGATTTTGCAAACGAAACTAATGAAAAAATAAAAACACAAAATTAAATTAAAAAATTTATTATTATTAATAACAATTCATAAAAAAAAATAAATAATTGTTTTTGTTGCCGTTGTCGTTCTGCAAATTGCTTGACTTCACACGAGTACAGGAATTTATTAATTTCAATTTGAATATTTTTCCTCTTCATTATTCCAACTAGTTAATTTCGGTCGGCTAAACTGATTATTATTTCGCAACGTTTAATTTTGTTCACGACATTTCATTTGCTGCTGCATATCTACACATAATACTGGATAGTCATTTTAAGGCGTCGCGTATGTCGCTTAGTTCTCAGTGTTTGAAAGACAATCGTGTCACACGAATCCTTCAAGCTGAAGTCTTCAAAACCACCATTGCCGCCTACAGCGAAACTTATCAAGCCACAACAACAAAACGACGATTGCGAATTGCAATCATTTGTGGATGTGATACGAAAACATAGTACAGAAACGCCTGTAAATCGTGCACATGAAACACGGCTTTCATCGGCTGCCCTCAAACGTCATCAACTGAAGATGTCCTTAAAACAGGGAAGACCACCGCCAGCACCCTCTTCTGGGGCAGCGGGCTTACAAACAAACATATCAGCTCAAAGCTTAAGTGTTAGTATAATTTTGTTTTCTTCAAGTTCTTCACTGAGATGCATGAAAATTAATTTAACTGAAACTCGCTTAACACAATTTTTGTTTTTTGGTTCTTTTTTTTTAATTGAATTAAATTTTGCAAAACGCAATTAATTTGAAAATATGTACTCAAGGTTATTTAAAATTTGAAAAAAAAAAACAAAAAACACACACGACAAAAAATAGTATTTAAATGAGATGATACCAACTGAAGAAAAAAAAGCAGTGAATAGTAATGAAATGAAATATTTATAAATATTGTATTGAAAGTAATATTTTTTAAAGAAACAGTTGATTTTAAAAATTTTAGGCCGCCACCAAATTTCAGTTCAATAAGTAAATCAATTGAAATGATTTGTTCATTTTAATAAATTTTCATACGAAAATAAAACAAGTGCTTTCGGAGTATGAATTTCCGTAATTCTTTTTTAATAGAAGATAAGACTGATTTAAAACTACTCGTAGGTTTTTAGTTTTTATAATAAACGAAGTAAATATTGAGATTACATCACAAAATCACGATCTTTAGTGAAGAACTGACTACGATTTAAGCAACGATAGTCACATTGGTTAAACCACAGTGCAGAATTAGTTAAAAATTAGTTTCTAGCATCTTGCAGCTTCTCCATTAAAAAAATATAAATTAATAAATAAAAATAAAACAAAAAAAAAAATTAATTCAGCAAATATTTTTCTCATGATATCTTGAAATCTTTCTTTTTGGCGAAATATTTTATTTTAAATTGAAACAGTTAAATTCAATGAACTTTGAACGTTTTTCTCATCTCTTCTTAAATTTTAATTACTAAACAAGTCATCCAATCAATTTTGTAATTTAAAAAAAAGAAAAAAAAAAACATGCACACACAAAAGATCTTTCGAAAGTTTAAAGACGTTTTAATATATAAATATCCCCAATTGCTTTTGAACTGTAATTTATTTATGACGTTAGAGTAACCCAAAATTTTGTGTGCAATATTTTTTCTATTTTGTTTATTTTTTATTTAATTTTTTTTTCTTTTGTCTGGCGGTCAAAATAAATTTATAAACACAAAGATATCTGTGTATGAAAAAAATAAAAACTTTATGACGTACATATACACATATTTATAAAAAGAAAAGCAAAAATAAATAAATAATAAAAGTATATGCTACATAAACAATTAAATGAATGTCCAAACAAAGAAAATAAAAGTGTGTAAATGTGTTGGAGTGTTTATAAATATTTTAACCCAGCACTCCTTATAGTTGTAAATGTTATGGTCAGTAAAGACGTCTGTTTGAAACCCAAAAATTTATTCTTGCAATAAAATGTAGACGATGACAATTCTAGTAAAAATAACACACACCTAGTCGTGCTCCAATATTTATATAAACAAAAGGACAGTATTTTTGAGCGACACTGTCATCAGAATGATGATTAAACGTTTTTATGTTGTAGGTGTAAAACAAAATCAGGTGCTTGCTCGGATCAAAATCATAATAACTTTTTCAAGTAAATTAAAATTAAATTTTCAATTTTTATTTCATCTTCTCTATCATGAACTACAAATATTAGAATTATTTTCAGAGATTCTTAAAGACTTTATGAGTCTTGAGCTTCTGTTGCTCTTCTGTGCCGTGCCGTTCTTTCCATTTCTTAATTTTTCTGTAAAACGAAAGCAGTTGTTTCAAAAAGCTGGCAGTACATACTACCAAATCTTATATCCGCTTTTCTCAAATATGTGTAAATATTGCAAATCAAATTAAAAAAATATGATTTTACAAAAAAAAACCAAGCTAAGGATAATTACTTTGAGAAGTTGGAAGCAATTACTTTATGGCTCATTTTATATTTTATTAGTTTTAAGCTTTATTTCACCAACTTTCTATTTGTAAGTTTTTTTTGAAAGTTTCAATCGCCAACTTCTCAAATAAAATCTTTTCTTACAATTTGTGAGTAATACTTTTACGTAACAGCTGCACCTCACAAAAAATTACAAATACAGCCTAGTGAGAAAAAGCAGCTATTTGTCTAAATTTCATGAGTTTTTTTCATTTTACATTTTTCGAGTGAAAAGTTTCTCGTAGTGAGATTTACCGCACATGGACACAGAATTCTGATTCAAAGCACAAACTAAATTGTTATGTTTGCTGGGTTATAGATTTAAGACATTTGAAAATAAAAACAATAAAAAAATTAATAAAAAGTTTTATTAAAATTTCCAAAAAAAAGCTAAATTGAAAAAATTCTTCTGTATATATGAAAACAACCGAATCTGCATAACAAATTATCGAAATCTGTAATTATTTTCATTTCAGAAAACAAAAAAGTGTAGAAAAAAAATTTTTTTTTGTTAAATAATAGCTGGAGTGCACTTTGTAATTGTTTGTGTATACAAATACATGCGAGTACATTAATAAAGCGGGCAAATCTAAATATGCGCACACGAATTGAATAATTAAAAGCAGTGCAATCATGTCTTCAGTAATCAGGTCGGTAAGCTAAGCAACTCAAATTCATTTTTCTTATCGGTTTTGAGTAAACATTTTTTAAAGCAAAACTGTTCCGTATCAGAAAGGCAAACAGGTGGTTCAACGAAAACGCACAATATGAATTGTAAATAAAACAAAACTTTTTTAGAGATTTATCTTAATATTTTCTATTACGATAAAGGATCTATGACAATTATGTGTGAAACAAAATATCGGCCAAATGCTCGCCACAGCTTCGGTGGCATACCTTTATCCGATGGTAGATATTTTTAATGACTCTGAGACATAATTGAAACATACATTTTTTCTTTTAAATATTCCCAAAGTATGAAGTGAAATAACTTGATCGTGGCGCCACGACATGAAATAACAGGCACCATCCTGTTGGAATCACAAGAAATTTTCGTGATGTGTTCAATTGTTGGAGTCGAAGTTGATGGCTCTTCTGCCACTCTATCGCTAACAGCAGCAATGTTTTCCGCAAAACGAACTAGTTGACCATGCACAGGAGTTTTAACATTTCGTACAGACACAGTTTGCCGAAATTTTTGCACAAGTCTTCTGATTATAGACACATTTGGTCGATTATGCTGACTAATAAAAATCACAAAGTATTTATTTTGATTGGAACGCCAATTTTCGTAAAAATCTTTAACAATCTTAATATGCTGCTGAATTGTGCACCTCTCCATAGTTGAATTAATCAAAAACTGAAACAAGGAAGTGTCAAATTAAGTTGTCCAAAAAACTTGAAGTTAAAGGGTGACTCACAAATAACATCGTGCATTATGGTAAAACTACCTCTTGTTTTAGAAAACTTTAGGCTTTTAAAAAATATCATGGCTTAACATTTTCATTTAAATGTTGTAATTGATCCCATGTGAGCATTATCAAAACTTAGCTGCTCGGCTGCACAAGTTGGAACCAAATCTACACAACAAACGAAAAAAAAAATATCCAGATTGCTGTTATATATGCTTTGCCTAAAGATTTAACAAAATCAATCGTAATTGAATAGGCATGACCAACAATTATAAAATTTTACAGAGAAGGTGTTTTTTTAAATCTTTGCTGTAGACAAGCAAACAATAGGAACTTAAACTAAAATTGTTTTTTCTATAAAATTCTAACGATATTTCCTATGATTTTGATATTTTAATCTAAATATTCACATTTTTATAATAAAAAAAACCGAAAATCGAATCTATTGTTGGTTAAGCTTTTTTGGTTAATTATCATATTAAGAAAAAACGTACACAAAATAAAAATTTTTTATTATGAAACTTTTTAAAAACTTACAAAAATTAAGAATTAATTACGAATAAAAATCAAATTTTTTTAATTTACAAAAAATTTAAAGCGCCTAATACTTTTTATTGTTATTTAATTCTAAAATCGCATAGAATAGAAATAAATTAAATCATAAATCATCGCGATCTATGGATAAAAATGATTTTATTACCTTTAAAGTGTAAAAAGAAAGATTTTCCCAACTAGCCAAGCAAAGAGCATCAGAAAAAAAGTCAATATTAACTATAAGAAATTTTTTTTCCACTTGCTGCTTAGTACTATTAGGTGAAAGTTCGATTAATGTCACTGAACAACGATGGACAAATTTAAAATTTGTGTGCAGGAGACCGTAATTTTGGCTTTCCCACACAAAAAGAAAGTAATTAAATACTTCACTTAAAAAAATTGATTTAAATTTTAATTCACTCAATAAAATAATTCATTACTTCTTTATTTTATTTTTGTAATTTTAATTATATATTTAATTAAATGAATTGAAATTTATTTAGAATTTTTGTAATTTATGCATAACTTTTTCTATGTACATGAGCTTTCGTCATATTTAGTTTGCTGTTTTATGAATTTCTCTATGAAATATATAAAAAATTGATGTAACTTTTATTAATGAGTGAAGTAACGAGTGAAATCGCAAATAATATTCTATTGCTTGAATTTATCAAGTAATTATATACTGATTGATACGGTACATACGCTTAGATATAAATATTTAACATTGAATTTATATAAAAAAGGTAATTAAATGTGTGTACGTTGTTTATCTAGAAAAGCTTAAAAATTTTACGTTCACAAGTGCGTCTGTGAGTAAAACAAAAATCTTGTTAGATTACACACAAAACGTATGTATGTTTGTTGAAAATTTTTCTATATTTTCTTATGCAAAAGAGAGAAGATCTCTTGTTTTTTTTTCTGTTTTTTTTTTTAATTAAATTTCTGTATGTATTTGTTATTTCGTAAAAATTTTAGTAAATTTGGACTTGTTTGAAATATATTTGCAGAAAATACCCACAGTTACGGCGGGCTATGAAAACGAGAAGCATAACGGCTCAAGGAATAATAACGTGTCTGTGAATCAAACAAAGTATGTTTTAAATAATTTTCTTTTATTTAAATTAGTTATTCGAAAAAACAAAAATTTTAACAAATAGTAGTTAAAAATAAATTTTATATATAAACTACAGATAATTTATTTATATTTATATATATGCACGGTGAAAGTATTTAAAAAACATTTATGTTTATACCTATAAATGGACTTAATTTTAAGTGTAATAAAAAGCTAAATATAGAAAAACAATGTATAGAAATATTGACAATGAATCTTCAACATCAATGTTTGAAATGTATACTTCTTCGGATAGGTTTGTGCGTCCGGATATGGCTGATGTTCCGGCACAACAAGCCGCAGGCTCCACCTTACCTTTGGTGATACCGAGGAACAAGGGCAGCAGTGCAGATGATGCGGAAGATGTTAATTATAATCCATTCGAGCACCGGAAAACAGCCCATCCAACAACGTGAGTATTAAATTCTATGTATTTATGAATTTTAACAAAAAAAAAAAAATCTGTTTCTTTTTAAATAATTAATAATTTTTTTATAGACGTGCATTAAAGTTGCGGTTTCGAATAACTGAAATTCTATAGGAAATAGTCTAGCCATCCATTAAAAGCATTCATTTTGAGATAAAAAATTTCCTTTTCCCCCATTATTTGTCTAATAGAGGCTAAAAAATAAAATACTCGTAATTTTGGAGTTGTAGAAAGATATGAGTGAAGGAGAAATGATTATGTATGTGTGTGTACTAAAGGGATGCATAAGCATACAAGCACGTTTTCTTTTAAAGTATTGCATATGTTTGTAGTGATGTGTGGCTTTCAGGCTTTTCCAATCTATTTGTCTTTTCCCAAAACAAATTTTTTTCCTGCGAAAGGTTTTCTGAAAATATTTATCATTAAAATCCAATAATACATGTGACATGTTAATTTTCAAATGTGATTGTCAATAGTAAGAAATAAAAAATATGGCAATGTTTGTTAATAAGTGGAAATTTGACAACATATCGTTGTCAATTCCACAACGTTTGGTAACAAGTTGACAATGTGCGTTGTCAATAAATAACATCGTTGCTTTTTTTCTAAGTTGACAACCAGCCGTTGTCCATTATATTGACAACGGGACGTTGTAGTTATTGCCACACGACTTTAATCTCAGTATAGCTATAGTTTTAGTGTTGGTTAAGCAAAATTTCCCGATATGTAAATACTCCGAACGTGTAAGCTTAAATATGTAGATTTATATCGAATGTTCATAAATATACAAATCACATACACGATTGAGAAACAAATAAATATTTTATAAATTGCCTACGAAAACGAATTTTTTCCTGAAAGTGAATTTTAACTTCTCTGTTAAGATTTAGAATACGTATAACGAAACAAATTGCCTGATTACAGTTTAAAACTCAATTCAGTTGAGTTCACTAATACAAGAGTTGCAATCGGTATTAACTCAAAAAAGTTGTAACTTCAAAATTCCAACTAAAGCAGAGTTGAGTTGTGAACCATAATAGGGGCATATATTTAAGTATCCATATAGTATACCTACTACGGTTATGAGCCAATCATCGATTATAAACCAATCAATTAATATTGCTCTTGATTATGAGTGTTATTGTTGTAACAAAAACAGTGATATATGGCAACGTTAGCTTATCGTAAATTCGACTACGAGAAGGACACTCTTAATAAAGCTGAAAGGTTGTCGAAAGCGCAAGTGTAAAATGCAGAAGCCTTTAACGCGTATTTTATAGTTAAAAAACTACACGTGGCCTGGGCCATGTTGCAAAAATATTTATATTAAGCATTGAAGAACCGTATAATTTAAAACTATTTGCATTAACCTTTCAACACATAAATTTCTGTAAGTTAAATCAGCCTAAAAATGTTAAATTAACTTTGCATTTCATTTAATTTTAATTAAATATAATTAATTAAAAAAACAAACAAAAATAAAACAAAATCATTCAAATGAAACAAAACTGATCAATTTTTCTTGATGTGCAATACTATTTGTGCTTTATTTTTATACCGTTTCAATATAAATTTTTACAAAGCGGAAATTTTCCACTTGGCACAAAGTGTAATTGAAAATAAAAAAATAATTAAAAGAAAATTTGTCGTCAGAAAAATAGAAGACTTAATGCAACATATAAAAT
Organism: Thelaira solivaga; assembly: GCA_947397855.1. Taxonomy (NCBI): domain Eukaryota; kingdom Metazoa; phylum Arthropoda; class Insecta; order Diptera; family Tachinidae; genus Thelaira; species Thelaira solivaga. The sequence continues at coordinate 21,059,713 of OX377613.1, forward strand.
ATAAGAAAGGACCTTGGTCTTGAAATTTCGTTGCCAAAAAGTTTAAATTTATCTAATAAATTCAAACATAAAATGCTACATAAGAAAATAATAAAAACAAAAAATTACTACTCATTGCCTTCAGTTTATATTTTTAGTTTTTTTTTTTAAATCGCCGCCACACCAAACCACATTTTATTTTATTTGTAGAGTGTGTAATACACAAGAGAATTTATGAGAAAATTTAAGAAAAACATATGTAAAATGTGAATACCACTACTCACATGTTTATTTTGCATTATTTATAAAATCTAAAATAAAATTTTCTTAATATAAATTCTATTTTATTGAATCATTGTTATTATTTTTTTTTATTGTGGCAGAATGGTACTCTAACCAATTACACACAAATTTACAAATTCAAGTCCACTTTTGGACAAAAGCAATTGGCTGAGTATTTTTCTGCATTGAATTTAAATCTGTATTTGGTTTTTTCACATTTGTTCTCTTAAGCTTGTCAGATATATAGCTATCTCGTAAATGAAATAGGTAACGTAAAGTAAATGAGGTTACTTGAAAATGGAATTTGAAATTCCAACACAAGATTTTTCTAGACCACATCTTTTTTAAATCTGCTTAGTAGTGCAAAATTAAAAATAATTTTTTTTTCAAAAATTTATTTAAAATAGAAGGAGCCAAAAATTCATAATTTTTTTTCAAACATGTAGCGTGATAAGATTCAAACAAAATGAGTTTTATTTCATTAAAATCGATAAATAATTTTCATTTTCATTCACAGTTAAGTTCACCAGAGATTCTTTAGCGTGTTTGTTGACAGGGATGATTGTGGAATACGTACATTTTTTCAATGAAGTAGCATCACTTAATTGAAAATAAAATCAAATATTGTATAATGATTTCAATAAAATACGACTGGTTTGGTTGAAATGTGTTGGGCTATACTTTGGTTTATTTTAAATAATTTTTTTAAAACTAAAAATTTACAAGTTTTGCATAAAAAAATTAATTTTTTAAAGTAAAAGCCAACATTATAAGTTGAAGATTGGTACAGTTAAACTTTGGTTAGACTTTAAATTAAAAGTATCGATAAGTTAAATATCGAATAAAGTGTTCGCAACTATTCACCCAATTTTACTATCGAAAGTTGTAATAACGGGCCTCAGCATACGCGGGTGTTATATCAGCTCTTGAATCCACTATATCGTGGAAGTTAGAACCAATAAAAAAACGAAGTGACGATTTGAAATCAGCGCTGAAATAGAGTTTGAAAACAGTTTTGTATTTGGATTAAACGATTATTGTCGTAATCGAAATTACAAAATGCTAATACTAAATAAAAGGTCGGTGTTGCGAATTGGCACTGATTTCGTCTCTCATGGCAGCGACATATCGCCACATTTTCTTTAGATTTTATTTAATATTGCTTCATATTCTGTGACAACGTCATAGCCAGTCACAAATATGTTACGCAACTTGTACATAATTATATCTGGTTATGCAAAATCGCCCTTCAGTAAGAAAAATCACTAAAAATACTTCGAATTTGTGAAAATTTGCATTTTGCACATATGCGGAGCATATTAAGTTAGCACGTGAGTGTCCTTTTAATATTTCCCAAATTTTTGCTTGCTACCAGATTACAAAACACTCGAAAAAATCTGGAAACCTTAACTTTATCTGTTAATGGTATAGATACGAGTATGTGTTTGTTGTTTATTATTTATTTATTTTTTTGAGTAAATATGCATAGCGATGTTTGCTGAAGGTATTTTTTAGTGCAAGCTTAGAAAAATTAAGAAAAATGCAAACTTGTTGTATTGTTGTAGTAAACTGAAGCATTTTTGCACTCGTTTGCATCTTTGCACTGTTTGCAACCACTGTTGTGAGCACTCTGGTATGTATTTTTGTTGTTTAAACGTGAAATATATTAATTTGATATAATAATTTATTTTTCGAGGTAGGGTATTTACCAAAATTGTAAGTAAACTATTCACAACAATCATTGATTTCAACTTTGTTTACCTTCAAGCAAGTTGTCAAAGAAAAATGATCTTTATAATAAAATTGTCAATTTTATTTTATAAAATTGTGCACATTCATAATTCTTATTTAATAAATTTGAGTCCAATTTGTGTAATAATTAAATATTTTGTAAACAAGTTCATCTTTTATTTATCATCCATATTAATATTTATATACGAGTACATATGGCCAACTAAAATCCATAGGGCTTAATATAAGCAAAAAGAAGCAGGAAAAAATTGTAAGAAAATTTGTGGTTAAATGAAAGCTCTTCTTTTCTAAAACCAATTGCTTAAAATAAAAAAAAATTTATGAAGAAATATTTAAAATTTTATTTATATTTCACTCCCTTCGCTGTACTAAAAATTGTTACATTTTACAGAGAGAAAAAGTTAACTAAATATTTTATTCTCGTTTTATTATTTTATGAATTTTAAAACATATTTACGATTAAACAAGTTCTTACAGTAGGATTCTTTAATAAAAAATTTTTTAAATCAAAATTTAATTAAACAATTTGTAATTTGTTTCTGTTCTTTTTTAAACTAATGCACTAATAAACTAATACAAGTAAATATATACATGTATGTATGTAATATCTTATGCTTGTATTAAAAGAAAATTGAAGTAGACTTGAAATCGATATTGTGCCAAATTTGTATGGAAATTTTTTAAAAATCGGAAACAAATTTAACGGTAGCTAAATTTGAAAACAGAAAGAAATATCAAACGAGAATCACATAGAAAAATATATTGATCAATTTAATCAATGGAATAAGTGCTTAAGTCAACTTAAGAAAAATTTGAGTTAATGGCAGCTTTAAAATTTTCATATTCAAAAGCATCCTTAATGAATTTTTGCTTATGTTTTTTAATGTTTAATCTCATTTAGAATAACAAGCTTAATAAGCTATCGCCTATTTTTTCAAATCACCACAAGTATTTCACAATTATGTAAATTAGGAATATTTTAAAATAGCTATTTTTTCTTTTTATAATTTTGTATACACATAATATAATAAATTTTTCCAAATAAACACATAAGTAAGTAACGTTACATGTATGCTACTTGTTAGCTTATATAAGGACTCATCATTTTGTGAATAATTTATTAAAACAATCAAATTGGTTTTTAAAAAATGCAAGTATGATTACCCTCATTTTTTAAAATTAATTTTAGTATTTATTCTGGTATTAAAAAAAAATTATAATGAAAACTTGAAATAGCAAGTATGAAAATTTGTCTTCTTTACATCTTTTTGATTACCAGCCTAATTTTATTTTCCATATGAACCCTTTAGACTCTCTAATGCGAAAAACTAAACAAACGTATTTGCTTACTTTAAGGTTTTTTTCTTAGTAGGTTTCATTGATCTACACAATATGGGAGGAAAAATAAACCGAAATTAAAAAAAAAAGTTGTTTAAATTGAACTATGAAACTCATGTCGCAAAGAGTAGTTTTAGTGTCTGGTAGTAAAGGGTAATACTGAGTAAAACGACTTGTCAAAAATATAAATCAAATGAAAAAGTATAGCTTTCACCATATTTAGAAAATTTTAAATGTATCAGGGCTGCATTTTTGCATACGAACAAAAATATAACAAAAGCCTCTGAAAAAATTCAAAGAAAATCATAATACTTGTATTATAATGTAAAACCCACATAAAATATATTTTTTTCTGAATACGGAATCTTTTTAAAATGTATTTTCTCAAGCTAAACATTTTTTTTTTCAATTTAAAAACGCTGAATATTGGCGACGACGTAAAAAAGTAAAATTACACACTTTTACATTTTAGCTCACGCTACATGCACACACACGCACACAAACATGTAAATTTTCTTTTATTAAAGCCAGGAAATTGTATAAATTTTATAGATTTAATTTAATTTAATTTTCTATTTTTATATTACAGTGGCGCTAACTACATTTCATGTGTATGTAAATGTTAATTTAAAAATTTTTAAATTTTTCTGTTATTTTTGCCTAAAGCAAAAAGACAAAAAACAAAAAAGAAAACGCCAAAACATTTGTTATACAATAAGTTTTCTTAAGTAATTATTTCAATGTGAATTGATAGTTGAAAAATTCAACGTTATTTGCTTAAAATAAATTATTTTGTTAAAAGAAATATTTATGTATTTCACTTGATCTTTGACGTTGGAACTTGACAACTTGCTAGCCAACAATCAAAAAATACAAATTATAATGAGGCTAGGCTGGTTGGTTTCCACATGATTGAGATGTATGGCATGTTGTTGTGTATCTATCTGGGCATACTATGTATCTAATTATCATATTTTTGCAGAACAAAATTAACGTTTCAATTAAAATTTAACCCCTAAATAAACCAAACTAAATTATTTGAATATATTTAGAATATTTTAGAAAAATAACAATTGAAGCGATTTAGTTTTTAAATTTTTTCAAAGCAGCTGCTGAAATTGTTTTAAAATAATTCCATCAACAAATAAAGAGAAAATTTTCTAAGCCTGATTACGAGTGTCGTTGTCGTGATGTAAATAGTCATATGTTACAACGCCGCCAGTCATATATTTTACATTAGATTATCATAAGTTCAAGAACAACACTCGTAATAAGTAAGTCGAATACTTTAATTAAATCGGTATTTGCAAACAATGGAAAAACTATAAAAATAAATCAATTTTGACTTTTAAAATAACAGAAGTCAAGTTATAAATAAAAAACCAAATTTTTTTCGGAAAAATATTTTTTTTTGGAGTGAGCAAGTGAATCCAAAAGCCAAATGGCCCCACTTGTGAGCATAAAACATAAAGAGTAGAATTTCGATAGCTTCTACTCGATTCAAGGATTTTGGCCCAGCTTAACTTTGACGATACAAAAAAAAAAAAAAAAAAAACAATAACTTATAAAGTCTTTCCCAACTTTTATCGTTATATATCACAATTGAAGCCTATAATTATAAAAAAAATTACACTTTCAGCAAAAAATTTCAGTACTTGACAAATTCAGTTGTCTAGATACACGTCATATTTAAACCACGAATAATAGAAAGAGTTTTGCTCTGGCTGACCTATAAATTTTGTAAAGAAATTAAGGCCATGAATATACAATCCTTAAACTTTTTATTTTACATCATTCTGTCTCTCAATGATATAGCTTTTTCAAGCAACTGCCAGTCATTAACGCTCTAAAGACAAACAAAAGATTTTTTGTGTAACTCAAAACAAGCCCTTAAAGGTCTATATCGTTATAATGTTAGCGTTTGTCTTGAAAAAATTAGAAAATTTCTTTCGATCGCTTACCAATAAATTTATTATTTCGTTTCCTATTTTAAATTTCTTTTTAACTAAAATTTGTTTTTTTATTTATTTAATTTTTCCAGAGATTTGGAAACGCTGATTCATCTGCTTAAAGGCTCATTGGGTTCCGGAATTTTAGCCATGCCCATGGCTTTCTTAAATAGTGGCCTTTGGTTTGGTTTATGTGCCACCTTCCTTGTTGGCATTGTGTGCACTTATTGTGTACACATTCTAGTTAAATGTGCTCACATTTTATGCCGAAGACGTAAAATACCCAAAATGAGTTATGCCGATGTTGCGGAACAATCATTTTTGGATGGTCCACCCGACTTGCAGCGCTGGTCACGTTTTATACGTTTCATTGTGAACACATTCTTGGTTATTGATTTAATTGGTTGCTGTTGCATCTACTTGGTATTTGTGGGAAGAAATGTCAAACAAGTTGTGGATTTTTATGGGGGTGATGAACACACTATTGGCATACGCTTATGGATTGTTATTATTACGACCCCTTTGTTGGCCATGTGCCTGGTGAGAAATTTAAAATACCTGACACCCTTCTCAATGGTAGCCAATCTATTGATATTTGTGGGCATAATTATTACCTTCACTTATATATTCCGTGACTTACCATCACCGAGTGAACGTGTGAGTGTAGCTAATCCCAGCCAGTGGCCTTTGTTCTTTGGAACAGTCATATTTGCTTTGGAAGGTATTGGTGTAGTCATGTCCTTGGAAAATGACATGAAAAATCCTACACACTTTATTGGTTGTCCCTCAGTGTTAAATATTGGTATGGGTGTAGTGATCACTTTGTACACGGTGGTGGGATTCTTTGGCTATTTAAAGTATGGCTCTGATACTGAGGGTAGTATTACCTTGAATTTACCAGTGGAGGATAAGTAAGTTGCTTACAAATCGTGCTAAAGTTTTACGATTCTGAACTTGTTTTATTTCTCATTTTTTAAGGCTGGCCCAATCAGTTAAACTAATGATTGCTCTCGCCATATTTTTTACTTTCACTCTGCAATTTTATGTGCCCATGAGTATAATCTGGAGAGGTATTAAAAATAAAATTGCCCCAGAGAAACAAAATATGTCGGAATATGCTTTACGAATTGTGTTGGTGGTAAGTTAAATCTGGCTAATGTTAAAAGATAAATATTTTCTTTAATTGAGTTTTGTTTTTATTTTTTAGATGTTATGTGGTGCCATAGCTGCTGCTCTACCTAATTTAGGTCCTTTTATTTCTATCATTGGTGCTGTTTGTTTAAGCACCTTAGGCCTCATTATACCATCTGTCATTGAATTGGCTGTTTATTATGAGGATCCTGGCTATGGACATTTCAAGTGGCGTTTATGGAAAAGTGTTGTGCTGATTAGCTTTGGCATAGTGGGCTTTATAACGGGCACCTATGTCAGTATATTAGAATTTCAGACCGAGTTCAGTACTAAAGATTAATAACTTAAGTATTTTTTTTTAAATTAAAAGTTGTTTTTGACAATAATGATCAAAAATGAAATTAGCACGTTCAATATATTTTTGTATATAATACATATTTATACTATAGAAACAAAAAATTTAAATAAATTTACTATTACTATTTATAAAAAATAAAATTAAAAATAAGAACTGCTAACAATTTACCAAATTACACACAAAAAAAAATAAATAAAACTTTAATATTGCAGACAGGAATTTGTAAATAAAGTAACTCAAAATTGTATAAAATATTAATAGAAACAAAAAAAAAAAAATAAATAATTGTCACAACAAACTGCAAGAAGCATTAACTTTAACGAAAAACCAGATAAATGTAAAAACAAATTTAATATCGTCAATATTAAATTTTATCTGTACTGGCTACACCAACAATTTCAACAAAATTATGAACATACATTTCTTATCATGAAGTTTTCTTTTTATCATATAAAATTCTCTGGTTTAGGGAACTTTTTCCCCCCTAAAAAATTCTTTTCTTGAAAAATAAAATAAATAAATAAATACAAAATAATCCAGAGTCCAAATCAGTGCATTATATCGAAATTTAAAATTTTTTCAAAGCAAAACGGGCACAATTTCTAAGGCAATATGGAAAAACTGCTTATGTTATGTCTAATTTTTCTATAAAACTATTTCGATTCTAGCAATCAGTATTGTTTTTACTGGGATCTTGTTAATTATTGAACATATTGTCTTTGAACCATAATAATAAAATTATTAAGTTTATGCGATATCAAGAAAATTTTAAACTTAGGCATAGATTTACGTACGTAAGCCTGCATTTTACATGTACCAATATGTCCTACAATTCAATTATATGGTTTTTCATTTAAGCTTAATTGTGTTCATGTATATCGGTCTTCAGTCTCTTTTTAGTAACTATATTAAGTTTAATTATTATTTATTATATAGTTTGTTATATTACTCATTTAAATTTTAATATGATAAAAAAAACCAAACCTCGATTTAGTTAAAAGATTTTTTATTTAACTTTTATTAAAAAAAATCTCTTCAAAATTATTGCGCACTTCCGATAATTTCTTATTAATCTCTTTTTATGTATTTTGTTTAGTTTTTATCCTTGTATACCTTGAAAACTATTTCTGTTTGTTTTTTTTTAGCTTAATAGTCAAATATTAATGTGTATGGCTTTAATTAAGTTTTAGTATCTTTTTTCAATTTCTGTGAAAAGTTAGGTTAAGTAAGAAATTATTATTTTAATTCATGTCAAAAACACAAAGCAGCTTTATATACTAGATATGTGTGTATGTTAATTTCGTCTTAAGATATTATCAATTGTACCAAACAAATCAATACAATTTTTAGCACAATATATAATTTGTGTCTGAAGAAAAGAATTGAGTTTTAAAAAAAATAATTTAAAAATGAAATTATCATTGAATCATCGAAAACTATATTATAAATTACATCAAATTTGATCTACATGTAAAAAAAAAATAAAAAAATTGCGGTATGTCCCACTATAGCTTAAAATTAAAAAAAAAAAAAACAACAAAATATAATCAAAAGCTTTACTAATCTATACATATAAAAGAGTAACGTTACTGACTGACTGACTCACTGACTGCCTTATCATCATCGCCCAGCCCAAACGGGTAAAGCTGCGGACTTGAAATTCGGAAAGCAGGTGCATGTTCCAATGTATAGAACGAATAAGAAATGATTTTTGGAAATTCGAATATTAAGGAGGTAAAAAAGGGTAAAAACGGATAAAATCGCACTTTTTATATCTCCGGAACTACTACAGATAAAGCTAAAGTTCAAACTACAAAATATTCTACTTTAAAAATAAGCGGATGGGTATTTGGTACTTTTTCGATATTTGTACATTTGAGGCAAAAAAAGGATAAAAACTATTTATCTTCCAAAGTTACAATTACAACAACAACAACTTAATTCTATTCTTCTCTGCTTAAAAAGGTCTCCAATGTATATTGGCACTTTTTTAAAATTCGAGCAAATAAGGGGTGATATATGTGCTCCTTTTTACTATTATTTCTAAATATGTACCATAATGTAATGTAGCATATAAATATTGTATTACTGATTTGTAACACCCAATAAAAATCAACGATAAAAAAATTGTTTTAAGGAAGAAAAAAAAATACCAAAAGAAAAATTTGTACTTTATATTTAAATAAGTTTGTAAAAAATTTTATTATTTTCGACAACGGCACCGTAAATTTATTAATTCAAAAATACCCTTTATTTTGTGTAGACAATATATTTTTCTTTTGTTTATATTTTTCGTGATTTTCAGTACTTGTTCTTCTTTTTCTGAGCAAATTTTATTGTAAAGAAAGCAAAAGAGCTTTAAGCTCCTGATTGAGAACAGTAAAAATCACTACTCAAAAGCCAAAAATCTCGTGATAAAACCACCATAGGGGTGGCGATTAAAAGTGAAATTGTTATGCCCCCAAAATTTTTATTCTTCACGAAGGGAAAATTGCTATCATTAATCTCACATGAGATTTTGTACACGTTATCAGTGCAGAGTGAATGTATAATAAAGAAGAATTTATTAAGTTTTCTAAGTTTTCAATAGCAAAACAATACATTTTTGTAATTTACGAATGGTTCTTGTAGTAAAGGTGTCAACTTTTATTGTTAAGCAGTTTGCAGTGGCCAGTGCATATAAATAAAAAATTTTTGTAATTTGATTTATTTTTTATAAATTTTTCTTATTGAAGCAATTTATGAATGGTTCTTGTAGTAAAGGTGTTAACTGTTGGGGATAAACGATTTTATCAGAAATTAAATGAATTTTTTGTAGGTGGACAACCACTTTTCAATTCTTTTGTTAAAAAATTGCTAAATTCTGCTTGCTAAATTAAATTTTAAGCAAAAACACTTGTGACAGCAAAAAGTAAGTGAACAGATTAAAGCAAAAAAGTGAACAAAACAAGGGAAAAAAATTATTTATGATAAGGGGAATTTGCAGGGAGTTCATTCATAATTGCTATCCCAGTGAAAGTGAACAAAATTCGATTGAAATGATATTCATGATAAGGGTGAACAATAAAAAATCACTAACGTGATTTTAAAATCGTTCGTGGCTTAAAATCAGCGTAATTTGAGACCATGAATGATAATGTATGTTGGAGCCAAAGTACAGCATTCGATATCGATCGAACTTTCCATTTAGATTGTATTGAAATTTCCATCGCAATCGAGTGATGTTATTGAATACCGCCATCATGAAATAAAAAATTCCTTATTTATTTTTTTATATTTGAGGACGATTGTTGTTTTAATAAAAATTTCTTTTTTTATAGATACATTCAATTATTTTGCAATGCATCAGAGTTACGAGCACATATTTATTTTAATATATAAAATTCGACTGTACGTGTGTTTGACATTGTACTCCTCCTAAACGACTGAACCGATTTAATTGAATTTCTGTGTATACGTTTGGGTTACGCCTTGGGAGGCTTAGCGTTACAAAACGGCCTGGCAAGTGCCGCTGTAGTCGGTAACTGGCTTATTTATTTACTACCTGTTTTTTCAAGGTCTTGCACGGTCCTTTACTCTATGGGTGCGATTTTTTAGAGGATGAATATGAAGTATACAAAAGTTTTAAGGCAAAAAAACGTTTACCGGGTCAGCTAGTTTAAAAATAAAATTAAAATTTTTGTGAAAAAAGCCTAGAAGTTTTATTTAAACTAGTTTTAGAAAAATACAAAACAAGCTTTAAAATTTCACTTCAATATATTTATAAATAGTTTTAAAAAATAGTTTTAGAAAAAGCCAAAATAATATATTTTTTTTTATCAATTTCACTTTTTTTTTATCAAATATTTGTACGCTTTTGGGTTACTTCCTTAAGTTAAATTTTTTTTAATTGCTTAAATTATAAAAAAAATTTAATTTTTAACTAATTATTATTTTTTATGTCAACTAGTAAATAATCTTTATGTTTGCGTTAAACTTTACAATTAAGCTTTACTTAAATAAATAGTTTAAGTTTAATAACAAATGTTTTATTCTTAATCAATAAAGAAACGTTGTGAGTCAATATTTCAATGCTTTTATGTATTTCTATCACTTGCTATTTCTTATCTGTCTTTTTTTTCTTTTCCGATAGAAATTTTTTTATAGTTTTTCCGAAAAAGTTTTTTAATCTTCTTATTGTGAAAATACAATTACTATTTTATTACTTTAAATAAAAAGACAAATATTGTGTTTTAACAACAACAATAAGAAGCTGGTTTTGCTTATGATCATAATGATTTCTTATGTTATGTTGCAGCATGAAATGCTAAAGTGCAATCTTACTGGGACACTCTTCATGCCTATATTACATAATAAGTTTTACAGTTTTCTTCAATCAAAAAAAAAAAAATTTTTTTTGGATTTCTGAGATTGAATAAATTTGTTTTGAGTTATTGTAGTGAGGACAACAAATTATTAAAGACAACAAATACCAAAGTATGTAGATACAAACACTTATGCTGGTGTGATCATTTTTTATTAATTTTAAATCTCAATTGTTTTCAATTAATTTTCGCAATTTAAATGATTTTGAACGACATCACAGAACATACTAATAAATAGCATTCTTGCTTTGAAAAACATCTCTAACACTAAGGGCAATTACTACAACTAAACGATAACTAAAAGTAGGATGTTATCGAACAGATAAATGCTTTTTAGTTCTTACATACTTTAAGTAAAAAGTGTGTGATAAGCTAAAGATAGGCTTGTGTTGCTAATAACTTTTAACGTGAACTTCAAGCATTTAAAATTGCCATATTTTTAATTTTAGATATGGCAACCTCAGCATCCATAGACATTTATTTTATTAATACACAAAAATTAAGATATACAACTACACAATAAAATAAGAAATATTGAAATAAAATTTTAAAAGTAAAGAAATTCTTAGTTATTTGAAAAATAATCGTCAAAGAAGGCATGCCATGCCGTTGCCATTACGAAAATGTATTTATAGCAACGAAAAGTAATTGGTATTCACAGCAGTGGTGTCACATAACAAATATTATAATATTTATATTATTGAGAACTTATTATAATGGAAAAAAGTTATTGATCTCTTTATCAGTTACTTTAACTACAGTTAAAAACTAAAGTTAGAAATCAAGTCGATATCTAGAAAAGTAAGCAAGTTATGATGAAAAACGTAAGCAGTTCTACTACTGCCTCTTTCCGGCTACTTTTTAGTAGAACTGCTTACCTTTTTGGTCATAACTTGGTAAGTTTTCAATATATCGACTTGATTTCTTTTGCGTTGGATAGCTAACGGCATTGGCCTTAACAACAAATTATTTTCTGGTGGATAGTGCAAGAAAACTTTTTTTATCATTTTTTCAAAAAAAGCAAAGGGGGTAGTCCATGGTTTTTTTTTGGCGAAAAATATTTTTTTGTACTATCTGCAAAAAGCATAATTCGAATTAAAGCCAATACGGTTCTCTATCCAACACAGTAGAAATCAAGTCGATATCTAGAAAAGTAAGCAAGTTATGATGAAAAAGGTAAGCAGTTCTACTACTGCCTCTTTCCGGCTACTTTTTAGTAGAACTGCTTACCTTTTTGGTCATAACTTGGTAAGTTTTCAATATATCGACTTGATTTCTTTTGCGTTAGATAGCTAACGGCATTGGCCTTAATAACAAATTATTTTCTGGTGGATAGTGCAAGACAACTTTTTTTTATCATTTTTTCAAAAAAAGCAAAGGGGGTAGTCCATGGTTTTTTTTTGGCGAAAAATATTTTTTTGTACTATCTGCAAAAAGCATAACTCGAATTAAAGCCAATACGGTTCTCTATCTAACACAGTAGAAATCAAGTCGATATCTAGAAAAGTAAGCAAGTTATGATGAAAAAGGTAAGCAGTTCTACTACTGCCTCTTTCCGGCTACTTTTTAATAGAACTGCATACCTGTTTGGTCATAACTTGCTAAGTTTTCAATATATCGACTTTATTTCTTTTGCGTTGGATAGCTAACGGCATTGGCCTTAATTACAAATTAATTTCTGGTGGATAGTGGAAGACAACTTTTTTTATCATTTTTTCAAAAAAAGCAAAGGGGGTAGTCCTTGGTTTCTTTTTGGCCAAAAATATTTTTTTGTACTATCTCCAAAAAGCATAATTCGAATTAAAGCCAATACGGTTCTCTATTCAACACAGTAGAATTCAAGTTGATATCTAGAAAAGTAAGCAAGTTATGATGAAAAAGGTAAGCAGTTCTACTACTGCCTCTTTCCTGCTACTTTTTAGTAGAACTGCTTACCTTTTTTGTCATAACTTGCTAAGTTTCCAATATATCGACATGATTTCTTTTGCGTTGGATAGCTAACGGCATTGGCCTTAATAACAAATTATTTTCTGGTGGATAGTGCAAGAAAATTTTTTTTATCATTTTTTCAAAAAAAGCAAAGGGGGTAGTCCATGGTTTCTTTTTGGCCAAAAATATTTTATTGTACTATCTCCAAAAAGCATAATTCGAATTAAAGCCAATACGGTTCTCTATCCAACACAGTAGAAATCAAGTCGATATCTAGAAAAGTAAGCAAGTTATGATGAAAAAAGTAAGCAGTTCTACTACTGCCTCTTTCCGGCTACTTTATAGTGGAACTGCTTACCTTTTTGGTCATAACTTGCTAAATTTTCAATATATCGACTTGATTTCTTTTGCGTTGGATAGGTAACGGCATTGGCCTTAATTATAAATTATTTTGGATAGTGGATAGTGCAAGACAAATTTTTTTAACATTTTTTCAAAAAAAGCAAAGGGGGTAATCCATGGTTTTTTTTTTGGCGAAAAATATTTTTTTGTACTATTTGCAAAAAGCATAATTCGAATTAAAGCCAATACGGTTCTCTATCCAACACAGTAGAAATCAAGTCGATATCTAGAAAAGTAAGCAAGTTATGATGAAAAAGGTAAGCAGTTCTACTACTGCCTCTTTCCGACTACTTTTTAGTGGAACTGCTTACCTTTTTTGTCATAACTTGCTAAGTTTTCAATATATCGACTTGATTTCTTTTGCGTTGGATAGGTAACGGCATTGGCCTTAATTATAAATTATTTTGGATAGTGGATAGTGCAAGACAACTTTTTTTTATCATTTTTTCAAAAAAAGCAAAGGGGGTAGTCCATGGTTTTTTTTTGGCGAAAAATATTTTTTTGTACTATCTGCAAAAAGCATAATTCGAATTAAAGCCAATACGGTTCTCTATCCCACACAGTAGAAATCAAGTCGATATCTAGAAAAGTAAGCAAGTTATGATGAAAAAAGTAAGCAGTTCTACTACTGCCTCTTTCCGGCTACTTTATAGTGGAACTGCTTACCTTTTTGCTCATAACTTGCTAAGTTTTCAATATATCGACTTGATTTCTTTTGCGTTGGATAGGTAACGGCATTGGCCTTAATTATAAATTATTTTGGATAGTGGATAGTGCAAGACAACTTTTTTTATCATTTTTTCAAAAAAAGCAAAGGGGGTAGTTCATGGTTTTTTTTTGGCGAAAAATATTTTTTTGTACTATCTGCAAAAAGCATAATTCGAATTAAAGCCAATACGGTTCTCTATCCAACACAGTAGAAATCAAGTCGATATCTAGAAAAGTAAGCAAGTTATGATGAAAAAAGTAAGCAGTTCTACTACTGCCTCTTTCCGGCTACTTTATAGTGGAACTGCTTACCTTTTTGGTCATAACTTGCTAAGTTTTCAATATATCGACTGGATTTCTTTTGCGTTGGATAGGTAACGGCATTGGCCTTAATTACAAATTATTTTCTGGTGGATAGTGCAAGACAACTTTTTTTATCATTTTTCAAAAAAAGCAAAGGGGGTAGTCCATGGTTTTTTTTGGCGAAAAATATTTTTTTGTACTATCTAGAAAAGTAAGCAAGTTATGATGAAAAAGGTAAGCAGTTCTACTACTGCCTCTTTCCGGCTACTTTATAGTGGAACTGCTTACCTTTTTGGTCATAACTTGCTAAATTTTCAATATATCGACTTGATTTCTTTTGCGTTGGATAGGTAACGGCATTGGCCTTAATTATAAATTATTTTGGATAGTGGATAGTGCAAGACAACTTTTTTTATCATTTTTTCAAAAAAAGCAAAGGGGGTAGTCCATGGTTTTTTTTTGGCGAAAAATATTTTTTTGTACTATCTGCAAAAAGCATAATTCGAATTAAAGCCAATACGGTTCTCTATCCAACACAGTAGAAATCAAGTCGATATCTAGAAAAGTAAGCAAGTTATGATGAAAAAAGTAAGCAGTTCTACTACTGCCTCTTTCCGGCTACTTTATAGTGGAACTGCTTACCTTTTTGCTCATAACTTGCTAAGTTTTCAATATATCGACTGGATTTCTTTTGCGTTGGATAGGTAACGGCATTGGCCTTAATGAAAAATTATTTTCTGGTGGATAGTGCAAGAAAACTTTTTTTATCATTTTTTCAAAAAAAGCAAAGGGGGTAGTCCATGGTTTTTTTTTGGCGAAAAATATTTTTTTGTACTATCTGCAAAAAGCATAATTCGAATGAAAGCCAATACGGTTCTCTATCCAACACAGTAGAAATCAAGTCGATATCTAGAAAAGTAAGCAAGTTATGATGAAAAAGGTAAGCAGTTCTACTACTGCCTCTTTCCGGCTACTTTTTAGTGGAACTGCTTACCTTTTTGGTCATAACTTGCTAAGTTTTCAATATATCGACTTGATTTCTTTTGCGTTGGATAGCTACCGGCATTGGCCTTAATTAGAAATTAATTTCGGGTGTACAGTGCAAGACAACTTTTTTTTTATCATTTTTTCAAAAAAAGCAAAGGGGGTAGTCCATGGTTTTTTTTTGGCGAAAAATATTTTTTTGTACTATCTGCAAAAAGCATAATTCGAATTAAAGCCAATACGGTTCTCTATCCAACACAGTAGAAATCAAGTCGATATCTAGAAAAGTAAGCAAGTTATGATGAAAAAAGTAAGCAGTTTTACTACTGCCTCTTTCCGCTACTTTTTAGTGGAACTGCTTACCTTTTTGGTCATAACTTGCTAAATTTTCAATATATCGACTTGATTTCTTTTGCGTTGGATAGGTAACGGCATTGGCCTTAATTATAAAATATTTTCTGGTGGATAGTGCAAGACAACTTTTTTTATCATTTTTTCAAAAAAAGCAAAGGGGGTAGTCCATGGTTTTTTTTGGCGAAAAATATTTTTTTGTACTATCTAGAAAAGTAAGCAAGTTATGATGAAAAAGGTAAGCAGTTCTACTACTGCCTCTTTCCGGCTAATTTTTAGTGGAACTGCTTACCTTTTTGGTCATAACTTGCTAAATTTTCAATATATCGACTTGATTTCTTTTGCGTTGGATAGGTAACGGCATTGGCCTTAATTATAAAATATTTTCTGGTGGATAGTGCAAGACAACTTTTTTTTATCATTTTTTCAAAAAAAGCAAAGGGGGTAGTCCATGGTTTTTTTTTGGCGAAAAATATTTTTTTGTACTATCTGCAAAAAGCATAATTCGAATTAAAGCCAATACGGTTCTCTATCCAACACAGTAGAAATCAAGTCGATATCTAGAAAAGTAAGCAAGTTATGATGAAAAAGGTAAGCAGTTCTACTAGTGCCTCTTTCCGGCTACTTTTTAGTGGAACTGCTTACCTTTTTTGTCATAACTTGCTAAGTTTTCAATATATCGACTTGATTTCTTTTGCGTTGGATAGCTACCGGCATTGGCCTTAATTAAAAATTATTTTCGGGTGTACAGTGCAAGACAACTTTTTTTTATCATTTTTTCAAAAAAAGCAAAGGGGGTAGTCCATGGTTTTTTTTTGGCGAAAAATATTTTTTTGTACTATCTGCAAAAAGCATAATTCGAATTAAAGCCAATACGGTTCTCTATCCAACACAGTAGAAATCAAGTCGATATCTAGAAAAGTAAGCAAGTTATGATGAAAAAAATAAGCAGTTTTACTACTGCCTCTTTCCGGCTACTTTTTAGTGGAACTGCTTACCTTTTTGGTCATAACTTGCTAAATTTTCAATATATCGACTTGATTTCTTTTGCGTTGGATAGGTAACGGCATTGGCCTTAATTATAAAATATTTTCTGGTGGATAGTGCAAGACAACTTTTTTTTATCATTTTTTCAAAAAAAGCAAAGGGGGTAGTCCATGGTTTTTTTTTTGGCGAAAAATATTTTTTTGTACTATCTGCAAAAAGCATAATTCGAATTAAAGCCAATACGGTTCTCTATCCAACAAAGTAGAAATCAAGTCGATATCTAGAAAAGTAAGCAAGTTATGATGAAAAAAGTAAGCAGTTTTACTACTGCCTCTTTCCGCTACTTTTTAGTGGAACTGCTTACCTTTTTGGTCATAACTTGCTAAATTTTCAATATATCGACTTGATTTCTTTTGCGTTGGATAGGTAACGGCATTGGCCTTAATTATAAAATATTTTCTGGTGGATAGTGCAAGACAACTTTTTTTTATCATTTTTTCAAAAAAAGCAAAGGGGGTAGTCCATGGTTTTTTTTTTGGCGAAAAATATTTTTTTGTACTATCTGCAAAAAGCATAATTCGAATTAAAGCCAATACGGTTCTCTATCCAACAAAGTAGAAATCAAGTCGATATCTAGAAAAGTAAGCAAGTTATGATGAAAAAAGTAAGCAGTTTTACTACTGCCTCTTTCCGCTACTTTTTAGTGGAACTGCTTACCTTTTTGGTCATAACTTGCTAAATTTTCAATATATCGACTTGATTTCTTTTGCGTTGGATAGGTAACGGCATTGGCCTTAATTATAAATTATTTTCTGGTTTATAGTGCAAGAAAACTTTTTTTATCATTTTTTCAAAAAAAGCAAAGGGGGTAGTCCATGGTTTTTTTTTGGCGAAAAATATTTTTTTGTACTATCTGCAAAAAGCATAATTCGAATTAAAGCCAATACGGTTCTCTATCCAACACAGTAGAAATCAAGTCGATATCAAGAAAAGTTAGCAATTTATGATGAAAAAGGTAAGCAGTTCTACTACTGCCTCTTTCCGGCTACTTTTTAGTGGAACTGCTTACCTTTTTGGTCATAACTTGGTAAGTTTTCAATATATCGACTTGATTTTTTTTGCGTTGGATAGCTAACGGCATTTGCCTTAATTACAAATTATTTTCTGGTGGATAGTGCAAGACAACTTTTTTTTATCATTTTTTCAAAAAAAGCAAAGGGGGTAGTCCATGGTTTTTTTTGGCGAAAAATATTTTTTTGTACTATCTAGAAAAGTAAGCAAGTTATGATGAAAAAGGTAAGCAGTTCTACTACTGCCTCTTTCCGGCTACTTTTTAGTGGAACTGCTTACCTTTTTGGTCATAACTTGGTAAGTTTTCAATATATCGACTTGATTTCTTTTGCGTTGGATAGCTACCGGCATTGGCCTTAATTAAAAATTATTTTCGGGTGTACAGTGCAAGACAACTTTTTTTTATCATTTTTTCAAAAAAAACAAAGGGGGTAGTCCATGGTTTTTTTTTGGCGAAAAATATTTTTTTGTACTATCTGCAAAAAGCATAATTCGAATTAAAGCCAATACGGTTCTCTATCCAACACAGTAGAAATCAAGTCGATATCTAGCAAAGTAAGCAAGTTATGATGAAAAAAGTAAGCAGTTCTACTACTGCCTCTTTCCGGCTACTTTTTAGTGGAACTGCTTACCTTTTTGGTCATAACTTGGTAAGTTTTCAATATATCGACTTGATTTCTTTTGCGTTGGATAGCTAACGGCATTGGCCTTAATAAGAAATTATTTTCTGGTGTATAGTGCAAGACAACTTTTTTTATCATTTTTTCAAAAAAAGCAAAGGGGGTAGTCCATGGTTTTTTTTTGGCGAAAAATATTTTTTTGTACTATCTGCAAAAAGCATAATTCGAATTAAAGCCAATACGGTTCTCTATCCAACACAGTAGAAATCAAGTCGATATCTAGAAAAGTAAGCAAGTTATGATGAAAAAAGTAAGCAGTTTTACTACTGCCTCTTTCCGCTACTTTTTAGTGGAACTGCTTACCTTTTTGGTCATAACTTGCTAAATTTTCAATATATCGACTTGATTTCTTTTGCGTTGGATAGGTAACGGCATTGGCCTTAATTATAAAATATTTTCTGGTGGATAGTGCAAGACAACTTTTTTTTATCATTTTTTCAAAAAAAGCAAAGGGGGTAGTCCATGGTTTTTTTTTGGCGAAAAATATTTTTTTGTACTATCTGCAAAAAGCATAATTCGAATTAAAGCCAATACGGTTCTCTATCCAACACAGTAGAAATCAAGTCGATATCTAGAAAAGTAAGCAAGTTATGATGAAAAAAGGTAAGCAGTTCTACTACTGCCTCTTTCCGCTACTTTTTAGTGGAACTGCTTACCTTTTTGGTCATAACTTGCTAAATTTTCAATATATCGCCTTGATTTCTTTTGCGTTGGATAGGTAACGGCATTGGCCTTAATTATAAAATATTTTCTGGTGGATAGTGCAAGACAACTTTTTTTTATCATTTTTTCAAAAAAAGCAAAGGGGGTAGTCCATGGTTTTTTTTTGGCGAAAAATATTTTTTTGTACTATCTGCAAAAAGCATAATTCGAATTAAAGCCAATACGGTTCTCTATCCAACACAGTAGAAATCAAGTCAATATCTAGAAAAGTAAGCAAGTTATGATGAAAAAGTAAGCAGTTTTACTACTGCCTCTTTCCGCTACTTTTTAGTGGAACTACTTACCTTTTTGGTCATAACTTGCTAAGTTTTCAATATATCGACTTGATTTCTTTTGCGTTGGATAGGTAACGGCATTGGCCTTAATTATAAATTATTTTCTGGTTTATAGTGCAAGAAAACTTTTTTTATCATTTTTTCAAAAAAAGCAAAGGGGGTAGTCCATGGTTTTTTTTTGGCGAAAAATATTTTTTTGTACTATCTGCAAAAAGCATAATTCGAATTAAAGCCAATACGGTTCTCTATCCAACACAGTAGAAATCAAGTCGATATCTAGAAAAGTAAGCAAGTTATGATGAAAAAGGTAAGCAGTTCTACTACTGCCTCTTTCCGGCTACTTTTTAGTGGAACTGCTTACCTTTTTGGTCATAACTTGGTAAGTTTTCAATATATCGACTTGATTTTTTTTGCGTTGGATAGCTAACGGCATTTGCCTTAATTACAAATTATTTTCTGGTGGATAGTGCAAGAAAACTTTTTTTTATCATTTTTTCAAAAAAAGCAAAGGGGGTAGTCCATGGTTTTTTTTGGCGAAAAATATTTTTTTGTACTATCTAGAAAAGTAAGCAAGTTATGATGAAAAAGGTAAGCAGTTCTACTACTGCCTCTTTCCGGCTACTTTTTAGTGGAACTGCTTACCTTTTTGGTCATAACTTGGTAAGTTTTCAATATATCGACTTGATTTTTTTTGCGTTGGATAGCTAACGGCATTTGCCTTAATTACAAATTATTTTCTGGTGGATAGTGCAAGACAACTTTTTTTATCATTTTTTCAAAAAAAGCAAAGGGGGTAGTCCATGGTTTTTTTTGGCGAAAAATATTTTTTTGTACTATCTAGAAAAGTAAGCAAGTTATGATGAAAAAGGTAAGCAGTTCTACTACTGCCTCTTTCCGGCTACTTTTTAGTGGAACTGCTTACCTTTTTGGTCATAACTTGGTAAGTTTTCAATATATCGACTTGATTTCTTTTGCGTTGGATAGCTACCGGCATTGGCCTTAATTAAAAATTATTTTCGGGTGTACAGTGCAAGACAACTTTTTTTTATCATTTTTTCAAAAAAAGCAAAGGGGGTAGTCCATGGTTTTTTTTTGGCGAAAAATATTTTTTTGTACTATCTGCAAAAAGCATAATTCGAATTAAAGCCAATACGGTTCTCTATCCAACACAGTAGAAATCAAGTCGATATCTAGAAAAGTAAGCAAGTTATGATGAAAAAGGTAAGCAGTTCTACTACTGCCTCTTTCCGGCTACTTTTTAGTGGAACTGCTTACCTTTTTGGTCATAACTTGGTAAGTTTTCAATATATCGACTTGATTTTTTTTGCGTTGGATAGCTAACGGCATTTGCCTTAATTACAAATTATTTTCTGGTGGATAGTGCAAGACAACTTTTTTTATCATTTTTTCAAAAAAAGCAAAGGGGGTAGTCCATGGTTTTTTTTGGCGAAAAATATTTTTTTGTACTATCTAGAAAAGTAAGCAAGTTATGATGAAAAAGGTAAGCAGTTCTACTACTGCCTCTTTCCGGCTACTTTTTAGTGGAACTGCTTACCTTTTTGGTCATAACTTGGTAAGTTTTCAATATATCGACTTGATTTCTTTTGCGTTGGATAGCTACCGGCATTGGCCTTAATTAAAAATTATTTTCGGGTGTACAGTGCAAGACAACTTTTTTTTATCATTTTTTCAAAAAAAGCAAAGGGGGTAGTCCATGGTTTTTTTTTGGCGAAAAATATTTTTTTGTACTATCTGCAAAAAGCATAATTCGAATTAAAGCCAATACGGTTCTCTATCCAACACAGTAGAAATCAAGTCGATATCTAGAAAAGTAAGCAAGTTATGATGAAAAAGGTAAGCAGTTCTACTACTGCCTCTTTCCGGCTACTTTTTAGTGGAACTGCTTACCTTTTTGGTCATAACTTGGTAAGTTTTCAATATATCGACTTGATTTTTTTTGCGTTGGATAGCTAACGGCATTTGCCTTAATTACAAATTATTTTCTGGTGGATAGTGCAAGACAACTTTTTTTTATCATTTTTTCAAAAAAAGCAAAGGGGGTAGTCCATGGTTTTTTTTGGCGAAAAATATTTTTTTGTACTATCTAGAAAAGTAAGCAAGTTATGATGAAAAAGGTAAGCAGTTCTACTACTGCCTCTTTCCGGCTACTTTTTAGTGGAACTGCTTACCTTTTTGGTCATAACTTGGTAAGTTTTCAATATATCGACTTGATTTTTTTTGCGTTGGATAGCTAACGGCATTTGCCTTAATTACAAATTATTTTCTGGTGGATAGTGCAAGACAACTTTTTTTATCATTTTTTCAAAAAAAGCAAAGGGGGTAGTCCATGGTTTTTTTTGGCGAAAAATATTTTTTTGTACTATCTAGAAAAGTAAGCAAGTTATGATGAAAAAGGTAAGCAGTTCTACTACTGCCTCTTTCCGGCTACTTTTTAGTGGAACTGCTTACCTTTTTGGTCATAACTTGGTAAGTTTTCAATATATCGACTTGATTTCTTTTGCGTTGGATAGCTACCGGCATTGGCCTTAATTAAAAATTATTTTCGGGTGTACAGTGCAAGACAACTTTTTTTTATCATTTTTTCAAAAAAAGCAAAGGGGGTAGTCCATGGTTTTTTTTTGGCGAAAAATATTTTTTTGTACTATCTGCAAAAAGCATAATTCGAATTAAAGCCAATACGGTTCTCTATCCAACACAGTAGAAATCAAGTCGATATCTAGAAAAGTAAGCAAGTTATGATGAAAAAGGTAAGCAGTTCTACTACTGCCTCTTTCCGGCTACTTTTTAGTGGAACTGCTTACCTTTTTGGTCATAACTTGGTAAGTTTTCAATATATCGACTTGATTTTTTTTGCGTTGGATAGCTAACGGCATTTGCCTTAATTACAAATTATTTTCTGGTGGATAGTGCAAGACAACTTTTTTTATCATTTTTTCAAAAAAAGCAAAGGGGGTAGTCCATGGTTTTTTTTGGCGAAAAATATTTTTTTGTACTATCTAGAAAAGTAAGCAAGTTATGATGAAAAAGGTAAGCAGTTCTACTACTGCCTCTTTCCGGCTACTTTTTAGTGGAACTGCTTACCTTTTTGGTCATAACTTGGTAAGTTTTCAATATATCGACTTGATTTCTTTTGCGTTGGATAGCTACCGGCATTGGCCTTAATTAAAAATTATTTTCGGGTGTACAGTGCAAGACAACTTTTTTTTATCATTTTTTCAAAAAAAGCAAAGGGGGTAGTCCATGGTTTTTTTTTGGCGAAAAATATTTTTTTGTACTATCTGCAAAAAGCATAATTCGAATTAAAGCCAATACGGTTCTCTATCCAACACAGTAGAAATCAAGTCGATATCTAGAAAAGTAAGCAAGTTATGATGAAAAAGGTAAGCAGTTCTACTACTGCCTCTTTCCGGCTACTTTTAGTGGAACTGCTTACCTTTTTGGTCATAACTTGGTAAGTTTTCAATATATCGACTTGATTTTTTTTGCGTTGGATAGCTAACGGCATTTGCCTTAATTACAAATTATTTTCTGGTGGATAGTGCAAGACAACTTTTTTTATCATTTTTTCAAAAAAAGCAAAGGGGGTAGTCCATGGTTTTTTTTGGCGAAAAATATTTTTTTGTACTATCTAGAAAAGTAAGCAAGTTATGATGAAAAAGGTAAGCAGTTCTACTACTGCCTCTTTCCGGCTACTTTTTAGTGGAACTGCTTACCTTTTTGGTCATAACTTGGTAAGTTTTCAATATATCGACTTGATTTCTTTTGCGTTGGATAGCTACCGGCATTGGCCTTAATTAAAAATTATTTTCGGGTGTACAGTGCAAGACAACTTTTTTTTATCATTTTTTCAAAAAAAGCAAAGGGGGTAGTCCATGGTTTTTTTTTGGCGAAAAATATTTTTTTGTACTATCTGCAAAAAGCATAATTCGAATTAAAGCCAATACGGTTCTCTATCCAACACAGTAGAAATCAAGTCGATATCTAGAAAAGTAAGCAAGTTATGATGAAAAAAGTAAGCAGTTCTACTACTGCCTCTTTCCGGCTACTTTTTAGTGGAACTGCTTACCTTTTTGGTCATAACTTGCTAAGTTTTCAATATATCGACTTGATTTCTTTTGCGTTGGATAGCTAACGGCATTGGCCTTAACAAGAAATTATTTTCTGGTGGATAGTGCAAGACAACTTTTTTTATCATTTTTTCAAAAAAAGCAAATTGGGTAGTCCATGGTTTTTTTTTGGCGAAAAATATTTTTTTGTACTATCTGCAAAAAGCATAATTCGAATTAAAGCCAATACGGTTCTCTATCCAACACAGTAGAAATCAAGTCGATATCTAGAAAAGTAAGCAAGTTATGATGAAAAAAGTAAGCAGTTTTACTACTGCCTCTTTCCGCTACTTTTTAGTGGAACTGCTTACCTTTTTGGTCATAACTTGCTAAATTTTCAATATATCGACTTGATTTCTTTTGCGTTGGATAGGTAACGGCATTGGCCTTAATTATAAATTATTTTCTGGTGGATAGTGCAAGACAACTTTTTTTTATCATTTTTTCAAAAAAAGCAAAGGGGGTAGTCCATGGTTTTTTTTTGGCGAAAAATATTTTTTTGTACTATCTGCAAAAAGCATAATTCGAATTAAAGCCAATACGGTTCTCTATCCAACACAGTAGAAATCAAGTCAATATCTAGAAAAGTAAGCAAGTTATGATGAAAAAGTAAGCAGTTTTACTACTGCCTCTTTCCGCTACTTTTTAGTGGAACTGCTTACCTTTTTGGTCATAACTTGCTAAGTTTTCAATATATCGACGTGATTTCTTTTGCGTTGGATAGCTAACGGCATTGGTCTTAATTAGAAATTATTTTCGGGTGTACAGTGCAAGACAACTTTTTTTATCATTTTTTCAAAAAAAGCAAAGGGGGTAGTCCATGGTTTTTTTTTGGCGAAAAATATTTTTTTGTACTATCTGCAAAAAGCATAATTCGAATTAAAGCCAATACGGTTCTCTATCCAACACAGTAGAAATCAAGTCGATATCTAGAAAAGTAAGCAAGTTATGATGAAAAAAGTAAGCAGTTTTACTACTGCCTCTTTCCGCTACTTTTTAGTGGAACTGCTTACCTTTTTGGTCATAACTTGCTAAATTTTCAATATATCGACTTGATTTCTTTTGCGTTGGATAGGTAACGGCATTGGCCTTAATTATAAAATATTTTCTGGTGGATAGTGCAAGACAACTTTTTTTTATCATTTTTTCAAAAGAAGCAAAGGGGGTAGTCCATGGTTTTTTTTTGGCGAAAAATATTTTTTTGTACTATCTGCAAAAAGCATAATTCGAATTAAAGCCAATACGGTTCTCTATCCAACACAGTAGAAATCAAGTCGATATCTAGAAAAGTAAGCAAGTTATGATGAAAAAAGTAAGCAGTTTTACTACTGCCTCTTTCCGCTACTTTTTAGTGGAACTGCTTACCTTTTTGGTCATAACTTGCTAAATTTTCAATATATCGACTTGATTTCTTTTGCGTTGGATAGGTAACGGCATTGGCCTTAATTATAAATTATTTTCTGGTGGATAGTGCAAGACAACTTTTTTTTATCATTTTTTCAAAAAAAGCAAAGGGGGTAGTCCATGGTTTTTTTTTGGCGAAAAATATTTTTTTGTACTATCTGCAAAAAGCATAATTCGAATTAAAGCCAATACGGTTCTCTATCCAACACAGTAGAAATCAAGTCAATATCTAGAAAAGTAAGCAAGTTATGATGAAAAAGTAAGCAGTTTTACTACTGCCTCTTTCCGCTACTTTTTAGTTTAACTACTTACCTTTTTGGTCATAACTTGCTAAGTTTTCAATATATCGACTTGATTTCTTTTGCGTTGGATAGGTAACGGCATTGGCCTTAATTATAAATTATTTTCTGGTTTATAGTGCAAGAAAACTTTTTTTATCATTTTTTCAAAAAAAGCAAAGGGGGTAGTCCATGGTTTTTTTTTGGCGAAAAATATTTTTTTGTACTATCTGCAAAAAGCATAATTCGAATTAAAGCCAATACGGTTCTCTATCCAACACAGTAGAAATCAAGTCGATATCTAGAAAAGTAAGCAAGTTATGATGAAAAAGGTAAGCAGTTCTACTACTGCCTCTTTCCGGCTACTTTTTAGTGGAACTGCTTACCTTTTTGGTCATAACTTGGTAAGTTTTCAATATATGGACTTGATTTCTTTTGCAATGGATAGGTACCGGCATTGGCCTTAATTAAAAATTATTTTCGGGTGTACAGTGCAAGACAACTTTTTTTTATCATTTTTTCAAAAAAAGCAAAGGGGGTAGTCCATGGTTTTTTTTTTGGCGAAAAATATTTTTTTGTACTATCTGCAAAAAGCATAATTCGAATTAAAGCCAATGCGGTTCTCTATCCAACACAGTAGAAACCAAGTCGATATCTAGAAAAGTAAGCAAGTTATGATGAAAAAGGTAAGCAGTTCTACTAGTGCCTCTTTCCGGCTACTTTTTAGTGGAACTGCTTACCTTTTTGGTCATAACTTGCTAAGTTTTCAATATATCGACGTGATTTCTTTTGCGTTGGATAGCTAACGGC
The DNA here is from genome assembly GCA_947397855.1 of Thelaira solivaga. Taxonomy (NCBI): domain Eukaryota; kingdom Metazoa; phylum Arthropoda; class Insecta; order Diptera; family Tachinidae; genus Thelaira; species Thelaira solivaga. Next base: position 21,085,898 of record OX377613.1, read on the forward strand.
ATTGGTCTTAATTAGAAATTATTTTCGGGTGTACAGTGCAAGACAACTTTTTTTATCATTTTTTCAAAAAAAGCAAATGGGGTAGTCCATGGTTTTTTTTTGGCGAAAAATATTTTTTTGTACTATCTAGAAAAGTAAGCAAGTTATGATGAAAAAGGTAAGCAGTTCTACTACTGCCTCTTTCCGGCTACTTTTTAGTGGAACTGCTTACCTTTTTGGTCATAACTTGGTAAGTTTTCAATATATCGACTTGATTTCTTTTGCGTTGGATAGCTACCGGCATTGGCCTTAATTAAAAATTATTTTCGGGTGTACAGTGCAAGACAACTTTTTTTTATCATTTTTTCAAAAAAAGCAAAGGGGGTAGTCCATGGTTTTTTTTTGGCGAAAAATATTTTTTTGTACTATCTGCAAAAAGCATAATTCGAATTAAAGCCAATACGGTTCTCTATCCAACACAGTAGAAATCAAGTCGATATCTAGAAAAGTAAGCAAGTTATGATGAAAAAGGTAAGCAGTTCTACTACTGCCTCTTTCCGGCTACTTTTTAGTGGAACTGCTTACCTTTTTGGTCATAACTTGGTAAGTTTTCAATATATCGACTTGATTTTTTTTGCGTTGGATAGCTAACGGCATTTGCCTTAATTACAAATTATTTTCTGGTGGATAGTGCAAGACAACTTTTTTTATCATTTTTTCAAAAAAAGCAAAGGGGGTAGTCCATGGTTTTTTTTGGCGAAAAATATTTTTTTGTACTATCTAGAAAAGTAAGCAAGTTATGATGAAAAAGGTAAGCAGTTCTACTACTGCCTCTTTCCGGCTACTTTTTAGTGGAACTGCTTACCTTTTTGGTCATAACTTGGTAAGTTTTCAATATATCGACTTGATTTCTTTTGCGTTGGATAGCTACCGGCATTGGCCTTAATTAAAAATTATTTTCGGGTGTACAGTGCAAGACAACTTTTTTTTATCATTTTTTCAAAAAAAGCAAAGGGGGTAGTCCATGGTTTTTTTTTGGCGAAAAATATTTTTTTGTACTATCTGCAAAAAGCATAATTCGAATTAAAGCCAATACGGTTCTCTATCCAACACAGTAGAAATCAAGTCGATATCTAGAAAAGTAAGCAAGTTATGATGAAAAAGGTAAGCAGTTCTACTACTGCCTCTTTCCGGCTACTTTTTAGTGGAACTGCTTACCTTTTTGGTCATAACTTGGTAAGTTTTCAATATATCGACTTGATTTTTTTTGCGTTGGATAGCTAACGGCATTTGCCTTAATTACAAATTATTTTCTGGAGGATAGTGCAAGACAACTTTTTTTTATCATTTTTTCAAAAAAAGCAAAGGGGGTAGTCCATGGTTTTTTTTGGCGAAAAATATTTTTTTGTACTATCTAGAAAAGTAAGCAAGTTATGATGGAAAAGGTAAGCAGTTCTACTACTGCCTCTTTCCGGCTACTTTTTAGTGGAACTGCTTACCTTTTTGGTCATAACTTGGTAAGTTTTCAATATATCGACTTGATTTTTTTTGCGTTGGATAGCTAACGGCATTTGCCTTAATTACAAATTATTTTCTGGTGGATAGTGCAAGACAACTTTTTTTATCATTTTTTCAAAAAAAGCAAAGGGGGTAGTCCATGGTTTTTTTTGGCGAAAAATATTTTTTTGTACTATCTAGAAAAGTAAGCAAGTTATGATGAAAAAGGTAAGCAGTTCTACTACTGCCTCTTTCCGGCTACTTTTTAGTGGAACTGCTTACCTTTTTGGTCATAACTTGGTAAGTTTTCAATATATCGACTTGATTTCTTTTGCGTTGGATAGCTACCGGCATTGGCCTTAATTAAAAATTATTTTCGGGTGTACAGTGCAAGACAACTTTTTTTTATCATTTTTTCAAAAAAAGCAAAGGGGGTAGTCCATGGTTTTTTTTTGGCGAAAAATATTTTTTTGTACTATCTGCAAAAAGCATAATTCGAATTAAAGCCAATACGGTTCTCTATCCAACACAGTAGAAATCAAGTCGATATCTAGAAAAGTAAGCAAGTTATGATGAAAAAGGTAAGCAGTTCTACTACTGCCTCTTTCCGGCTACTTTTTAGTGGAACTGCTTACCTTTTTGGTCATAACTTGGTAAGTTTTCAATATATCGACTTGATTTTTTTTGCGTTGGATAGCTAACGGCATTTGCCTTAATTACAAATTATTTTCTGGTGGATAGTGCAAGACAACTTTTTTTATCATTTTTTCAAAAAAAGCAAAGGGGGTAGTCCATGGTTTTTTTTGGCGAAAAATATTTTTTTGTACTATCTAGAAAAGTAAGCAAGTTATGATGAAAAAGGTAAGCAGTTCTACTACTGCCTCTTTCCGGCTACTTTTTAGTGGAACTGCTTACCTTTTTGGTCATAACTTGGTAAGTTTTCAATATATCGACTTGATTTCTTTTGCGTTGGATAGCTACCGGCATTGGCCTTAATTAAAAATTATTTTCGGGTGTACAGTGCAAGACAACTTTTTTTTATCATTTTTTCAAAAAAAGCAAAGGGGGTAGTCCATGGTTTTTTTTTGGCGAAAAATATTTTTTTGTACTATCTGCAAAAAGCATAATTCGAATTAAAGCCAATACGGTTCTCTATCCAACACAGTAGAAATCAAGTCGATATCTAGAAAAGTAAGCAAGTTATGATGAAAAAGGTAAGCAGTTCTACTACTGCCTCTTTCCGGCTACTTTTTAGTGGAACTGCTTACCTTTTTGGTCATAACTTGGTAAGTTTTCAATATATCGACTTGATTTTTTTTGCGTTGGATAGCTAACGGCATTTGCCTTAATTACAAATTATTTTCTGGTGGATAGTGCAAGACAACTTTTTTTATCATTTTTTCAAAAAAAGCAAAGGGGGTAGTCCATGGTTTTTTTTGGCGAAAAATATTTTTTTGTACTATCTAGAAAAGTAAGCAAGTTATGATGAAAAAGGTAAGCAGTTCTACTACTGCCTCTTTCCGGCTACTTTTTAGTGGAACTGCTTACCTTTTTGGTCATAACTTGGTAAGTTTTCAATATATCGACTTGATTTCTTTTGCGTTGGATAGCTACCGGCATTGGCCTTAATTATAAATTATTTTCGGGTGTACAGTGCAAGACAACTTTTTTTTATCATTTTTTCAAAAAAAGCAAAGGGGGTAGTCCATGGTTTTTTTTTGGCGAAAAATATTTTTTTGTACTATCTGCAAAAAGCATAATTCGAATTAAAGCCAATACGGTTCTCTATCCAACACAGTAGAAATCAAGTCAATATCTAGAAAAGTAAGCAAGTTATGATGAAAAAGTAAGCAGTTTTACTACTGCCTCTTTCCGCTACTTTTTAGTTTAACTACTTACCTTTTTGGTCATAACTTGCTAAGTTTTCAATATATCGACTTGATTTCTTTTGCGTTGGATAGGTAACGGCATTGGCCTTAATTATAAATTATTTTCTGGTTTATAGTGCAAGAAAACTTTTTTTATCATTTTTTCAAAAAAAGCAAAGGGGGTAGTCCATGGTTTTTTTTTGGCGAAAAATATTTTTTTGTACTATCTGCAAAAAGCATAATTCGAATTAAAGCCAATACGGTTCTCTATCCAACACAGTAGAAATCAAGTCGATATCTAGAAAAGTAAGCAAGTTATGATGAAAAAGGTAAGCAGTTCTACTACTGCCTCTTTCCGGCTACTTTTTAGTGGAACTGCTTACCTTTTTGGTCATAACTTGGTAAGTTTTCAATATATGGACTTGATTTCTTTTGCAATGGATAGGTACCGGCATTGGCCTTAATTAAAAATTATTTTCGGGTGTACAGTGCAAGACAACTTTTTTTTATCATTTTTTCAAAAAAAGCAAAGGGGGTAGTCCATGGTTTTTTTTTTGGCGAAAAATATTTTTTTGTACTATCTGCAAAAAGCATAATTCGAATTAAAGCCAATGCGGTTCTCTATCCAACACAGTAGAAACCAAGTCGATATCTAGAAAAGTAAGCAAGTTATGATGAAAAAGGTAAGCAGTTCTACTAGTGCCTCTTTCCGGCTACTTTTTAGTGGAACTGCTTACCTTTTTGGTCATAACTTGCTAAGTTTTCAATATATCGACGTGATTTCTTTTGCGTTGGATAGCTAACGGCATTGGTCTTAATTAGAAATTATTTTCGGGTGTACAGTGCAAGACAACTTTTTTTATCATTTTTTCAAAAAAAGCAAATGGGGTAGTCCATGGTTTTTTTTTGGCGAAAAATATTTTTTTGTACTATCTAGAAAAGTAAGCAAGTTATGATGAAAAAGGTAAGCAGTTCTACTACTGCCTCTTTCCGGCTACTTTTTAGTGGAACTGCTTACCTTTTTGGTCATAACTTGGTAAGTTTTCAATATATCGACTTGATTTCTTTTGCGTTGGATAGCTACCGGCATTGGCCTTAATTAAAAATTATTTTCGGGTGTACAGTGCAAGACAACTTTTTTTTATCATTTTTTCAAAAAAAGCAAAGGGGGTAGTCCATGGTTTTTTTTTGGCGAAAAATATTTTTTTGTACTATCTGCAAAAAGCATAATTCGAATTAAAGCCAATACGGTTCTCTATCCAACACAGTAGAAATCAAGTCGATATCTAGAAAAGTAAGCAAGTTATGATGAAAAAGGTAAGCAGTTCTACTACTGCCTCTTTCCGGCTACTTTTTAGTGGAACTGCTTACCTTTTTGGTCATAACTTGGTAAGTTTTCAATATATCGACTTGATTTTTTTTGCGTTGGATAGCTAACGGCATTTGCCTTAATTACAAATTATTTTCTGGTGGATAGTGCAAGACAACTTTTTTTATCATTTTTTCAAAAAAAGCAAAGGGGGTAGTCCATGGTTTTTTTTGGCGAAAAATATTTTTTTGTACTATCTAGAAAAGTAAGCAAGTTATGATGAAAAAGGTAAGCAGTTCTACTACTGCCTCTTTCCGGCTACTTTTTAGTGGAACTGCTTACCTTTTTGGTCATAACTTGGTAAGTTTTCAATATATCGACTTGATTTCTTTTGCGTTGGATAGCTACCGGCATTGGCCTTAATTAAAAATTATTTTCGGGTGTACAGTGCAAGACAACTTTTTTTTATCATTTTTTCAAAAAAAGCAAAGGGGGTAGTCCATGGTTTTTTTTTGGCGAAAAATATTTTTTTGTACTATCTGCAAAAAGCATAATTCGAATTAAAGCCAATACGGTTCTCTATCCAACACAGTAGAAATCAAGTCGATATCTAGAAAAGTAAGCAAGTTATGATGAAAAAGGTAAGCAGTTCTACTACTGCCTCTTTCCGGCTACTTTTTAGTGGAACTGCTTACCTTTTTGGTCATAACTTGGTAAGTTTTCAATATATCGACTTGATTTTTTTTGCGTTGGATAGCTAACGGCATTTGCCTTAATTACAAATTATTTTCTGGTGGATAGTGCAAGACAACTTTTTTTTATCATTTTTTCAAAAAAAGCAAAGGGGGTAGTCCATGGTTTTTTTTGGCGAAAAATATTTTTTTGTACTATCTAGAAAAGTAAGCAAGTTATGATGAAAAAGGTAAGCAGTTCTACTACTGCCTCTTTCCGGCTACTTTTTAGTGGAACTGCTTACCTTTTTGGTCATAACTTGGTAAGTTTTCAATATATCGACTTGATTTTTTTTGCGTTGGATAGCTAACGGCATTTGCCTTAATTACAAATTATTTTCTGGTGGATAGTGCAAGACAACTTTTTTTATCATTTTTTCAAAAAAAGCAAAGGGGGTAGTCCATGGTTTTTTTTGGCGAAAAATATTTTTTTGTACTATCTAGAAAAGTAAGCAAGTTATGATGAAAAAGGTAAGCAGTTCTACTACTGCCTCTTTCCGGCTACTTTTTAGTGGAACTGCTTACCTTTTTGGTCATAACTTGGTAAGTTTTCAATATATCGACTTGATTTCTTTTGCGTTGGATAGCTACCGGCATTGGCCTTAATTAAAAATTATTTTCGGGTGTACAGTGCAAGACAACTTTTTTTTATCATTTTTTCAAAAAAAGCAAAGGGGGTAGTCCATGGTTTTTTTTTGGCGAAAAATATTTTTTTGTACTATCTGCAAAAAGCATAATTCGAATTAAAGCCAATACGGTTCTCTATCCAACACAGTAGAAATCAAGTCGATATCTAGAAAAGTAAGCAAGTTATGATGAAAAAGGTAAGCAGTTCTACTACTGCCTCTTTCCGGCTACTTTTTAGTGGAACTGCTTACCTTTTTGGTCATAACTTGGTAAGTTTTCAATATATCGACTTGATTTTTTTTGCGTTGGATAGCTAACGGCATTTGCCTTAATTACAAATTATTTTCTGGTGGATAGTGCAAGACAACTTTTTTTATCATTTTTTCAAAAAAAGCAAAGGGGGTAGTCCATGGTTTTTTTTGGCGAAAAATATTTTTTTGTACTATCTAGAAAAGTAAGCAAGTTATGATGAAAAAGGTAAGCAGTTCTACTACTGCCTCTTTCCGGCTACTTTTTAGTGGAACTGCTTACCTTTTTGGTCATAACTTGGTAAGTTTTCAATATATCGACTTGATTTCTTTTGCGTTGGATAGCTACCGGCATTGGCCTTAATTAAAAATTATTTTCGGGTGTACAGTGCAAGACAACTTTTTTTTATCATTTTTTCAAAAAAAGCAAAGGGGGTAGTCCATGGTTTTTTTTTGGCGAAAAATATTTTTTTGTACTATCTGCAAAAAGCATAATTCGAATTAAAGCCAATACGGTTCTCTATCCAACACAGTAGAAATCAAGTCGATATCTAGAAAAGTAAGCAAGTTATGATGAAAAAGGTAAGCAGTTCTACTACTGCCTCTTTCCGGCTACTTTTTAGTGGAACTGCTTACCTTTTTGGTCATAACTTGGTAAGTTTTCAATATATCGACTTGATTTTTTTTGCGTTGGATAGCTAACGGCATTTGCCTTAATTACAAATTATTTTCTGGTGGATAGTGCAAGACAACTTTTTTTATCATTTTTTCAAAAAAAGCAAAGGGGGTAGTCCATGGTTTTTTTTGGCGAAAAATATTTTTTTGTACTATCTAGAAAAGTAAGCAAGTTATGATGAAAAAGGTAAGCAGTTCTACTACTGCCTCTTTCCGGCTACTTTTTAGTGGAACTGCTTACCTTTTTGGTCATAACTTGGTAAGTTTTCAATATATCGACTTGATTTCTTTTGCGTTGGATAGCTACCGGCATTGGGCTTAATTAAAAATTATTTTCGGGTGTACAGTGCAAGACAACTTTTTTTTATCATTTTTTCAAAAAAAGCAAAGGGGGTAGTCCATGGTTTTTTTTTGGCGAAAAATATTTTTTTGTACTATCTGCAAAAAGCATAATTCGAATTAAAGCCAATACGGTTCTCTATCCAACACAGTAGAAATCAAGTCGATATCTAGAAAAGTAAGCAAGTTATGATGAAAAAAGTAAGCAGTTCTACTACTGCCTCTTTCCGGCTACTTTTTAGTGGAACTGCTTACCTTTTTGGTCATAACTTGCTAAATTTTCAATATATCGACTTGATTTCTTTTGCGTTGGATAGGTAACGGCATTGGCCTTAATTATAAATTATTTTCTGGTGGATAGTGCAAGACAACTTTTTTTTATCATTTTTTCAAAAAAAGCAAAGGGGGTAGTCCATGGTTTTTTTTTGGCGAAAAATATTTTTTTGTACTATCTGCAAAAAGCATAATTCGAATTAAAGCCAATACGGTTCTCTATCCAACACAGTAGAAATCAAGTCAATATCTAGAAAAGTAAGCAAGTTATGATGAAAAAGTAAGCAGTTTTACTACTGCCTCTTTCCGCTACTTTTTAGTGGAACTGCTTACCTTTTTGGTCATAACTTGCTAAGTTTTCAATATATCGACGTGATTTCTTTTGCGTTGGATAGCTAACGGCATTGGTCTTAATTAGAAATTATTTTCGGGTGTACAGTGCAAGACAACTTTTTTTATCATTTTTTCAAAAAAAGCAAAGGGGGTAGTCCATGGTTTTTTTTTGGCGAAAAATATTTTTTTGTACTATCTAGAAAAGTAAGCAAGTTATGATGAAAAAGGTAAGCAGTTCTACTAGTGCCTCTTTCCGGCTACTTTTTAGTGGAACTGCTTACCTTTTTGGTCATAACTTGCTAAGTTTTCAATATATCGACGTGATTTCTTTTGCGTTGGATAGCTAACGGCATTGGTCTTAATTAGAAATTATTTTCGGGTGTACAGTGCAAGACAACTTTTTTTATCATTTTTTCAAAAAAAGCAAAGGGGGTAGTCCATGGTTTTTTTTTGGCGAAAAATATTTTTTTGTACTATCTGCAAAAAGCATAATTCGAATTAAAGCCAATACGGTTCTCTATCCAACACAGTAGAAATCAAGTCGATATCTAGAAAAGTAAGCAAGTTATGATGAAAAAAGTAAGCAGTTCTACTACTGCCTCTTTCCGGCTACTTTTTAGTGGAACTGCTTACCTTTTTGGTCATAACTTGCTAAGTTTTCAATATATCGACTTGATTTCTTTTGCGTTGGATAGCTAACGGCATTGGCCTTAACAAGAAATTATTTTCTGGTGGATAGTGCAAGACAACTTTTTTTATCATTTTTTCAAAAAAAGCAAAGGGGGTAGTCCATGGTTTTTTTTTGGCGAAAAATATTTTTTTGTACTATCTGCAAAAAGCATAATTCGAATTAAAGCCAATACGGTTCTCTATCCAACACAGTAGAAATCAAGTCGATATCTAGAAAAGTAAGCAAGTTATGATGAAAAAAGTAAGCAGTTTTACTACTGCCTCTTTCCGCTACTTTTTAGTGGAACTGCTTACCTTTTTGGTCATAACTTGCTAAATTTTCAATATATCGACTTGATTTCTTTTGCGTTGGATAGGTAACGGCATTGGCCTTAATTATAAGATATTTTCTGGTGGATAGTGCAAGACAACTTTTTTTTATCATTTTTTCAAAAGAAGCAAAGGGGGTAGTCCATGGTTTTTTTTTGGCGAAAAATATTTTTTTGTACTATCTGCAAAAAGCATAATTCGAATTAAAGCCAATACGGTTCTCTATCCAACACAGTAGAAATCAAGTCGATATCTAGAAAAGTAAGCAAGTTATGATGAAAAAAGTAAGCAGTTTTACTACTGCCTCTTTCCGCTACTTTTTAGTGGAACTGCTTACCTTTTTGGTCATAACTTGCTAAATTTTCAATATATCGACTTGATTTCTTTTGCGTTGGATAGGTAACGGCATTGGCCTTAATTATAAATTATTTTCTGGTGGATAGTGCAAGACAACTTTTTTTTATCATTTTTTCAAAAAAAGCAAAGGGGGTAGTCCATGGTTTTTTTTTGGCGAAAAATATTTTTTTGTACTATCTGCAAAAAGCATAATTCGAATTAAAGCCAATACGGTTCTCTATCCAACACAGTAGAAATCAAGTCAATATCTAGAAAAGTAAGCAAGTTATGATGAAAAAGTAAGCAGTTTTACTACTGCCTCTTTCCGCTACTTTTTAGTGGAACTACTTACCTTTTTGGTCATAACTTGCTAAGTTTTCAATATATCGACTTGATTTCTTTTGCGTTGGATAGGTAACGGCATTGGCCTTAATTATAAATTATTTTCTGGTTTATAGTGCAAGAAAACTTTTTTTATCATTTTTTCAAAAAAAGCAAAGGGGGTAGTCCATGGTTTTTTTTTGGCGAAAAATATTTTTTTGTACTATCTGCAAAAAGCATAATTCGAATTAAAGCCAATACGGTTCTCTATCCAACACAGTAGAAATCAAGTCGATATCTAGAAAAGTAAGCAAGTTATGATGAAAAAGGTAAGCAGTTCTACTACTGCCTCTTTCCGGCTACTTTTTAGTGGAACTGCTTACCTTTTTGGTCATAACTTGGTAAGTTTTCAATATATGGACTTGATTTCTTTTGCAATGGATAGGTACCGGCATTGGCCTTAATTAAAAATTATTTTCGGGTGTACAGTGCAAGACAACTTTTTTTTATCATTTTTTCAAAAAAAGCAAAGGGGGTAGTCCATGGTTTTTTTTTGGCGAAAAATATTTTTTTGTACTATCTGCAAAAAGCATAATTCGAATTAAAGCCAATGCGGTTCTCTATCCAACACAGTAGAAACCAAGTCGATATCTAGAAAAGTAAGCAAGTTATGATGAAAAAGGTAAGCAGTTCTACTAGTGCCTCTTTCCGGCTACTTTTTAGTGGAACTGCTTACCTTTTTGGTCATAACTTGCTAAGTTTTCAATATATCGACGTGATTTCTTTTGCGTTGGATAGCTAACGGCATTGGTCTTAATTAGAAATTATTTTCGGGTGTACAGTGCAAGACAACTTTTTTTATCATTTTTTCAAAAAAAGCAAATGGGGTAGTCCATGGTTTTTTTTTGGCGAAAAATATTTTTTTGTACTATCTAGAAAAGTAAGCAAGTTATGATGAAAAAGGTAAGCAGTTCTACTAGTGCCTCTTTCCGGCTACTTTTTAGTGGAACTGCTTACCTCTTTGGTCATAACTTGCTAAGTTTTCAATATATCGACGTGATTTCTTTTGCGTTGGATAGCTAACGGCATTGGTCTTAATTAGAAATTATTTTCGGGTGTACAGTGCAAGACAACTTTTTTTATCATTTTTTCAAAAAAAGCAAAGGGGGTAGTCCATGGTTTTTTTTTGGCGAAAAATATTTTTTTGTACTATCTAGAAAAGTAAGCAAGTTATGATGAAAAAGGTAAGCAGTTCTACTACTGCCTCTTTCCGGCTACTTTTTAGTGGAACTGCTTACCTTTTTGGTCATAACTTGGTAAGTTTTCAATATATCGACTTGATTTCTTTTGCGTTGGATAGCTACCTGCATTGGCCTTAATTAAAAATTATTTTCGGGTGTACAGTGCAAGACAACTTTTTTTTATCATTTTTTCAAAAAAAGCAAAGGGGGTAGTCCATGGTTTTTTTTTGGCGAAAAATATTTTTTTGTACTATCTGCAAAAAGCATAATTCGAATTAAAGTCAATACGGTTCTCTATCAAACACAGTAGAAATCAAGTCGATACCTAGAAAAGTAAGCAAGTTATGATGAAAAAGGTAAGCAGTTCTACTACTGCCTCTTTCCGGCCACTTTTTAGTAGAACTGCTTACCTTTTTGGTCATAACTTGCTAAGTTTTCAATTTATCGACTCGATTTCTTTTGCGTTGGATAGCTAACGGCATTGGCCTTAATTAGAAATTATTTTCTGGTGGATAGTGCAAGAAAATTTTTTTTATAATTTTTTCAAAAAAAGCAAAGGGGGTAGTCCATGGTTTTTTTTTTTTTTTTGCCGAAAAATATTTTTTTGTACTATCTGCAAAAAGCATAATTCGAATTAAAGTCAATACGGTTCTCTATCCAACACAGTAGAAATCAAGTCGTTATCTAGAAAAGTAAGCAAGTTATGATGAAAAAAGTAAGCAGTTCTACTACTGCCTCTTTCCGGCTACTTTTTAGTGGAACTGCTTACCTTTTTGGTCATAACTTGCTAAGTTTTCAATATATCGACTTGATTTCTTTTGCGTTGGATAGCTAACGGCATTGGCCTTAATTACAAATTATTTTATGGTGGATAGTGCAAGACAACTTTTTTTTATCATATTTTCAAAAAAAGCAAAGGGGGAGTCCATGGTTTTTTTTTGGCGAAAAATATTTTTTGTACTATCTGCAAAAAGCATAATTCGAATTAAAGCCAATACGGTTCTCTATCCAACACAGTAGAAATCAAGTCGATATGTAGAAAAGTAAGCAAGTTATGATGAAAAAGGTAAGCATTTCTACTACTGCCTCTTTCCGGCTACTTTTTAGTGGAACTGCTTACCTTTTTGGTCATAACTTGGTAAGTTTTCAATATATCGACTTGATTTCTTTTGCGTTGGATAGCTAACGGCATTGGCCTTAATAAGAAATTATTTTCTGGTGGATAGTGCAAGACAACTTTTTTTATCATTTTTTCAAAAAAAGCAAAAGGGGGTAGTCCATGGTTTTTTTTGGCGAAAAATATTTTTTTGTACTATCTGCAAAAAGCATAATTCGAATTAAAGCCAATACGGTTCTCTATCCAACACAGTAGAAATCAAGTCGATATCTAGAAAAGTAAGCAAGTTATGATGAAAAAGGTAAGCAGTTCTACTACTGCCTCTTTCCGGCTACTTTTTAGTGGAACTGCTTACCTTTTTGGTCATAACTTGCTAAGTTTTCAATATATCGACTTGATTTCTTTTGCGTTGGATAGGTACCGGCATTGGCCTTAATTAAAAATTATTTTCGGGTGTACAGTGCAAGACAACTTTTTTTTATCATTTTTTCAAAAAAAGCAAAGGGGGTAGTCCATGGTTTTTTTTTGGCGAAAAATATATTTTTGTACTATCTGCAAAAAGCATAATTCGAATTAAAGCCAATACGGTTCTCTATTCAACACAGTAGAAATCAAGTCGATATCTAGAAAAGTAAGCAAGTTATGATGAAAAAAGTAAGCAGTTCTACTACTGCCTCTTTCCGGCTACTTTTTAGTGGAACTGCTTACCTTTTTGGTCATAACTTGCTAAGTTTTCAATATATCGACTTGATTTTTTTTGCGTTGGATAGCTAACGGCACTGGCCTTAATTAAAAATTATTTTCTGGTGGATAGTGCAAGAAAACTTTTTTTATCATTTTTTCAAAAAAAGCAAAGGGGGTAGGTAGTCCATGGTTTTTTTTGGCGAAAAATATTTTTTTGTACTATCTGCAAAAAGCATAATTCGAATTAAAGCCAATACGGTTCTCTATCCAACACAGTAGAAATCAAGTCGATATCTTGAAAAGTAAGCAAGTTATGATGAAAAAGGTAAGCAGTTCTACTACTGCCTCTTTCCGGCTACTTTTTAGTGGAACTGCTTACCTTTTTAGTCATAACTTGCTAAGTTTTCAATATATCGACTTGATTTCTTTTGCGTTGGATAGCTAACGGATTTGGCCTTAACAAGAAATTATTTTCTGGTGGATAGTGCAAGACAACTTTTTTTATCATTTTTTCAAAAAAAGCAAAGGGGGTAGTCCATGGTTTTTTTTTGGCGAAAAATATTTTTTTGTACTATCTGCAAAAAGCATAATTCGAATTAAAGCCAATACGGTTCTCTATCCAACACAGTAGAAACCAAGTCGATATCTAGAAAAGTAAGCAAGTTATGATGAAAAAGGTAAGCAGTTCTACTAGTGCCTCTTTCCGGCTACTTTTTAGTGGAACTGCTTACCTTTTTGGTTATAACTTGCTAAGTTTTCAATATATCGACTTAATTTCTTTTGCGTTGGATAGCTACCGGCATTGGCCTTAATTAGAAATTATTTTCGGGTGTACAGTGCAAGACAACTTTTTTTATAATTTTTTCAAAAAAAGCAAAGGGGGTAGTCCATGGTTTTTTTTTTTTTTTGGCGAAAAATATTTTTTTGTACTATCTGCAAAAAGCATAATTCGAATTAAAGCCAATACGGTTCTCTATCCAACACAGTAGAAATCAAGTCGATATCTTGAAAAGTAAGCAAGTTATGATGAAAAAGGTAAGCAGTTCTACTACTGCCTCTTTCCGGCTACTTTTTAGTGGAACTGCTTACCTTTTTGGTCATAACTTGGTAAGTTTTATATATCGACTTGATTTTTTTTGCGTTGGATAGCTAACGGCATTGGCCTTAATTACAAATTATTTTCTGCTGGATAGTGCAAGACAACTTTTTTTTATAATTTTTTTAAAAAAAGCAAAGGGGGTAGTCCATGGTTTTTTTTATCGAAAAATATTTTTTTGTACTATCTGCAAAAAGCATAATTCGAATTAAAGCCAATACGGTTCTCTATCCAACACAGTAGAAATCAAGTCGATATCTAGAAAAGTAAGCAAGTTATGATGAAAAAGGTAAGCAGTTCTACTACTGCCTCTTTCCGGCTACTTTTTAGTGGAACTGCTTACCTTTTTGGTCATAACTTGCTAAGTTTTCAATATATCGACTTAATTTCTTTTGCGTTTTATAGCTACCGGCATTAGCCTTAATTAGAAATTATTTTCGGGTGTACAGTGTAAGACAACTTTTTTTATCATTTTTTCAAAAAAAGCAAAGGGGGTAGTCCATGGTTTTTTTTTGGCGAAAAATATATTTTTGTACTATCTGCAAAAAGCATAATTCGAATTAAAGCCAATACGGTTCTCTATCCAACACAGTAGAAATCAAGTCGATATCTTGAAAAGTAAGCAAGTTATGATGAAAAAGGTAAGCAGTTCTACTACTGCCTCTTTCCGGCTACTTTTTAGTGGAACTGCTTACCTTTTTGGTCATAACTTGGTAAGTTTTATATATCGACTTGATTTTTTTTGCGTTGGATAGCTAACGGCATTGGCCTTAATTACAAATTATTTTCTGCTGGATAGTGCAAGACAACTTTTTTTTATAATTTTTTTAAAAAAAGCAAAGGGGGTAGTCCATGGTTTTTTTTATCGAAAAATATTTTTTTGTACTATCTGCAAAAAGCATAATTCGAATTAAAGCCAATACGGTTCTCTATCCAACACAGTAGAAATCAAGTCGATATCTAGAAAAGTAAGCAAGTTATGATGAAAAAGGTAAGCAGTTCTACTACTGCCTCTTTCCGGCTACTTTTTAGTGGAACTGCTTACCTTTTTGGTCATAACTTGCTAAGTTTTCAATATATCGACTTAATTTCTTTTGCGTTTTATAGCTACCGGCATTAGCCTTAATTAGAAATTATTTTCGGGTGTACAGTGTAAGACAACTTTTTTTATCATTTTTTCAAAAAAAGCAAAGGGGGTAGTCCATGGTTTTTTTTTGGCGAAAAATATTTTTTTGTACTATCTGCAAAAAGCATAATTCGAATTAAAGCCAATACGGTTCTTTATCCAACACAGTAGAAATCAAGTCGATATCTTGAAAAGTAAGCAAGTTATGATGAAAAAGGTAAGCAGTTCTACTACTGCCTCTTTCCGGCTACTTTTTAGTGGAACTGCTTACCTTTTTTGTCATAACTTGCTAAGTTTTCAATATATCGACTTGATTTCTTTTGCGTTGGATAGCTAACGGCATTGGCCTTAACAAGAAATTATTTTCTGGTGGATAGTGCAAGACAACTTTTTTTATCATTTTTTCAAAAAAAGCAAAGGGGGTAGTCCATGGTTTTTTTTTGGCGAAAACTATTTTTTTGTACTATCTGCAAAAAGCATAATTCGAATTAAAGCCAATACGGTTCTCTATCCAACACAGTAGAAATCAAGTCGATATCTAGAAAAGTAAGCAAGTTATGATGAAAAAGGTAAGCAGTTCTACTACTGCCTCTTTCCGGCTACTTTTTAGTGGAACTGCTTACCTTTTTTGTCATAACTTGCTAAGTTTTCAATATATCGACTTGATTTCTTTTGCGTTGGATAGTTAACGGCATTAGCCTTAATTAGAAATTATTTTCGGGTGGATAGTGCAAGACAACTTTTTTTATCATTTTTTCAAAAAAAGCAAAGGGAGTAGTCCATGGTTTTTTTTTGGCGAAAAATATTTTTTTGTACTATCTGCAAAAAGCATAATTCGAATTAAAGCCAATACGGTTCTCTATCCAACACAGTAGAAATCAAGTCGATATCTAGAAAAGTAAGCAAGTTATGATGAAAAAAGTAAGCAGTTCTACTACTGCCTCTTTCCGGCTACTTTTTAGTGGAACTGCTTACCTTTTTGGTCATAACTTGCTAAGTTTTCAATATATCGACTTGTTTTTTTTGCGTTGGAGAGCTAACGGCATTGGCCTTAATTACAAATTATTTTATGGTGGATAGTGCAAGACAACTTTTTTTTATCATATTTTCAAAAAAAGCAAAGGGGGTAGTCCATGGTTTTTTTTTGGCGAAAAATATTTTTTTGTACTATCTGCAAAAAGCATAATTCGAATTAAAGCCAATACGGTTCTCTATCCAACACAGTAGAAATCAAGTCGATATCTAGAAAAGTAAGCAAGTTATGATGAAAAAGGTAAGCAGTTCTACTACTGCCTCTTTCCGGCTACTTTTTAGTGGAACTGCTTACCTTTTTTGTCATAACTTGCTAAGTTTTCAATATATCGACTTGATTTCTTTTGCGTTGGATAGTTAACGGCATTAGCCTTAATTAGAAATTATTTTCGGGTGGATAGTGCAAGACAACTTTTTTTATCATTTTTTCAAAAAAAGCAAAGGGAGTAGTCCATGGTTTTTTTTTGGCGAAAAATATTTTTTTGTACTATCTGCAAAAAGCATAATTCGAATTAAAGCCAATACGGTTCTCTATCCAACACAGTAGAAATCAAGTCGATATCTAGAAAAGTAAGCAAGTTATGATGAAAAAAGTAAGCAGTTCTACTACTGCCTCTTTCCGGCTACTTTTTAGTGGAACTGCTTACCTTTTTGGTCATAACTTGGTAAGTTTTCAATATATCGACTTGTTTTTTTTGCGTTGGATAGCTAACGGCATTGGCCTTAATTACAAATTATTTTATGGTGGATAGTGCAAGACAACTTTTTTTTATCATATTTTCAAAAAAAGCAAAGGGGGTAGTCCATGGTTTTTTTTTGGCGAAAAATATTTTTTTGTACTATCTGCAAAAAGCATAATTCGAATTAAAGCCAATACGGTTCTCTATCCAACACAGTAGAAATCAAGTCGATATCTAGAAAAGTAAGCAAGTTATGATGAAAAAGGTAAGCAGTTCTACTACTGCCTCTTTCCGGCTACTTTTTAGTGGAACTGCTTACCTTTTTTGTCATAACTTGCTAAGTTTTCAATATATCGACTTGATTTCTTTTGCGTTGGATAGTTAACGGCATTAGCCTTAATTAGAAATTATTTTCGGGTGGATAGTGCAAGACAACTTTTTTTATCATTTTTTCAAAAAAAGCAAAGGGAGTAGTCCATGGTTTTTTTTTGGCGAAAAATATTTTTTTGTACTATCTGCAAAAAGCATAATTCGAATTAAAGCCAATACGGTTCTCTATCCAACACAGTAGAAATCAAGTCGATATCTAGAAAAGTAAGCAAGTTATGATGAAAAAAGTAAGCAGTTCTACTACTGCCTCTTTCCGGCTACTTTTTAGTGGAACTGCTTACCTTTTTTGTCATAACTTGCTAAGTTTTCAATATATCGACTTGATTTCTTTTGCGTTGGATAGTTAACGGCATTAGCCTTAATTAGAAATTATTTTCGGGTGGATAGTGCAAGACATCTTTTTTTTATCATTTTTTCAAAAAAAGCAAAGGGGGTAGTCCATGGTTTTTTTTTGGCGAAAACTATTTTTTTGTACTATCTGCAAAAAGCATAATTCGAATTAAAGCCAATACGGTTCTCTATCCAACACAGTAGAAATGAAGTCGATATCTAGAAAAGTAAGCAAGTTATGATGAAAAAAGTAAGCAGTTCTACTACTGCCTCTTTCCGGCTACTTTTTAGTGGAACTGCTTACCTTTTTTGTCATAACTTGCTAAGTTTTCAATATATCGACTTGATTTCTTTTGCGTTGGATAGTTAACGGCATTAGCCTTAATTAGAAATTATTTTCGGGTGGATAGTGCAAGACATCTTTTTTTTATCATTTTTTCAAAAAAAGCAAAGGGGGTAGTCCATGGTTTTTTTTTGGCGAAAACTATTTTTTTGTACTATCTGCAAAAAGCATAATTCGAATTAAAGCCAATACAGTTCTCTATCCAACACAGTAGAAATCAAGTCGATATCTAGAAAAGTAAGCAAGTTATGATGAAAAAAGTAAGCAGTTCTACTACTGCCTCTTTAAGGCTACTTTTTAGTGGAACTGCTTACCTTTTTTGTCATAACTTGCTAAGTTTTCAATATATCGACTTGATTTCTTTTGCGTTGGATAGTTAACGGCATTAGCCTTATTTAGAAATTATTTTCGGGTGGATAGTGCAAGACAACTTTTTTTTATCATTTTTTCAAAAAAAGCAAAGGGGGTAGTCCATGGTTTTTTTTTGGCGAAAAATATTTTTTTGTACTATCTGCAAAAAGCATAATTCGAATTAAAGCCAATACGGTTCTCTATCCAACACAGTAGAAATCAAGTCGATATCTAGAAAAGTAAGCAAGTTATGATGAAAAAGGTAAGCAGTTCTACTACTGCCTCTTTCCGGCTACTTTTTAGTAGAACTGCTTACCTTTTTGGTCATAACTTGGTAAGTTTTATATATCGACTTGATTTTTTTTTGCGTTGGATAGCTAACGGCATTGGCCTTAATTACAAATTATTTTCTGGTGGATAGTGCAAGACAACTTTTTTTTATCATTTTTTCAAAAAAAGCAAAGGGGGTAGTCCATGGTTTTTTTTGGCGAAAAATATTTTTTTGTACTATCTGCAAAAAGCATAATTCGAATTAAAGCCAATACGGTTCTCTATCCAACACAGTAGAAATCAAGTCGATCAAGTAGAAAAGTAAGCAAGTTATGATGAAAAAGGTAAGCAGTTCTACTACTGCCTCTTTCCGGCTACTTTTTAGTGGAACTGCTTACCTTTTTTGTCATAACTTGCTAAGTTTTCAATATATCGACTTGATTTCTTTTGCGTTGGATAGTTAACGGCATTAGCCTTAATTATAAATTATTTTCGGGTGGATAGTGCAAGACAACTTTTTTTATCATTTTTTCAAAAAAAGCAAAGGGAGTAGTCCATGGTTTTTTTTTGGCGAAAAATATTTTTTTGTACTATCTGCAAAAAGCATAATTCGAATTAAAGCCAATACGGTTCTCTATCCAACACAGTAGAAATCAAGTCGATATCTAGAAAAGTAAGCAAGTTATGATGAAAAAAGTAAGCAGTTCTACTACTGCCTCTTTCCGGCTACTTTTTAGTGGAACTGCTTACCTTTTTAGTCATAACTTGCTAAGTTTTCAATATATCGACTTGATTTCTTTCGCGTTGGATAGTTAACGGCATTAGCCTTAATTAGAAATTATTTTCGGGTGGATAGTGCAAGACAACTTTTTTTTATCATTTTTTCAAAAAAAGCAAAGGGAGTAGTCCATGGTTTTTTTTTGGCGAAAAATATTTTTTTGTACTATCTGCAAAAAGCATAATTCGAATTAAAGCCAATACGGTTCTCTATCCAACACAGTAGAAATCAAGTCGATATCTAGAAAAGTAAGCAAGTTATGATGAAAAAGGTAAGCAGTTCTACTACTGCCTCTTTCCGGCTACTTTTTAGTGGAACTGCTTACCTTTTTTGTCATAACTTGCTAAGTTTTCAATATATCGACTTGATTTCTTTTGCGTTGGATAGTTAACTGCATTAGCCTTAATTAGAAATTATTTTCGGGTGGATAGTGCAAGACAACTTTTTTTTATCATTTTTTCAAAAAAAGCAAAGGGAGTAGTCCATGGTTTTTTTTTGGCGAAAAATATTTTTTTGTACTATCTGCAAAAAGCATAATTCGAATTAAAGCCAATACGGTTCTCTATCCAACACAGTAGAAATCAAGTCGATATCTAGCAAAGTAAGCAAGTTATGATGAAAAAGGTAAGCAGTTCTACTACTGCCTCTTTCCGGCTACTTTTTAGTAGAACTGCTTACCTTTTTTGTCATAACTTGCTAAGTTTTCAATATATCGACTTGATTTCTTTCGCGTTGGATAGTTAACGGCATTAGCCTTAATTAGAAATTATTTTCGGGTGGATAATGCAAGACAACTTTTTTATCATTTTTTCAAAAAAAGCAAAGGGGGTAGTCCATGGTTTTTTTTTGGCGAAAAATATTTTTTTGTACTATCTGCAAAAAACATAATTCGAATTAAAGCCAATACGGTTCTCTATCCAACACAGTAGAAATCAAGTCGATATCTTGAAAAGTAAGCAAGTTATGATGAAAAAGGTAAGCAGTTCTACTACTGCCTCTTTCCGGCTACTTTTTAGTGGAACTGCTTACCTTTTTGGTCATAACTTGGTAAGTTTTATATATCGACTTGATTTCTTTTGCGTTGGATAGCTAACGGCATTGGCCTTAACAAGAAATTATTTTCTGGTGGATAGTGCAAGACAACTTTTTTTTATCATATTTTCAAAAAAAGCAAAGGGGGTAGTCCATGGTTTTTTTTTGGCGAAAAATATTTTTTTGTACTATCTGCAAAAAGCATAATTCGAATTAAAGCCAATACGGTTCTCTATCCAACACAGTAGAAATCAAGTCGATATCTAGAAAAGTAAGCAAGTTATGATGAAAAAGGTAAGCAGTTCTACTACTGCCTCTTTCCGGCTACTTTTTAGTGGAACTGCTTACCTTTTTGGTCATAACTTGGTAAGTTTTATATATCGACTTGATTTTTTTTGCGTTGGATAGCTAACGGCATTGGCCTTAATTACAAATTATTTTCTGGTGGATAGTGCAAGACAACTTTTTTTTATCATTTTTTCAAAAAAAGCAAAGGGGGCAGTCCATGGTTTTTTTTTGGCGAAAAATATTTTTTGTACTATCTGCAAAAAGCATAATTCGAATTAAAGCCAATACGGTTCTCTATCCAACACAGTAGAAATCAAGTCGATATCTAGAAAAGTAAGCAAGTTATGATGAAAAAAGTAAGCAGTTCTACTACTGCCTCTTTCCGGCTACTTTATAGTGGAACTGCTTACCTTTTTGGTCATAACTTGGTAAGTTTTCAATATATCGACTTGTTTTTTTTTGCGTTGGATAGCTAACGGCATTGGCCTTTATTACAAATTATTTTATGGTGGATAGTGCAAGACAACTTTTTTTTATCATATTTTCAAAAAAAGCAAAGGGGGTAGTCCATGGTTTTTTTTTGGCGAAAAATATTTTTTGTACTATCTGCAAAAAGCATAATTCGAATTAAAGCCAATACGGTTCTCTATCCAACACAGTAGAAATCAAGTCGATATGTAGAAAAGTAAGCAAGTTATGATGAAAAAGGTAAGCATTTCTACTACTTCCTCTTTCCGTCTACTTTTTAGTGGAACTGCTTACCTTTTTGGTCATAACTTGGTAAGTTTTATATATCGACTTGATTTTTTTTGCGTTGGATAGCTAACGGCATTGGCCTTAATTACAAATTATTTTCTGGTGGATAGTGCAAGACAACTTTTTTTTATCATTTTTTCAAAAAAAGCAAAAGGGGTAGTCCATGGTTTTTTTTTGGCGAAAAATATTTTTTTGTACTATCTGCAAAAAGCATAATTCGAATTAAAGCCAATACGGTTCTCTATCCAACACAGTAGAAATCAAGTCGATATCTAGAAAAGTAAGCAAGTTATGATAAAAAAAGTAAGCAGTTCTACTACTGCCTCTTTCCGGCTACTTTATAGTGGAACTGCTTACCTTTTTGGTCATAACTTGGTAAGTTTTCAATATATCGACTTTTTTTTTTTTTGCGTTGGATAGCTAACGGCATTGGCCTTAATTACAAATTATTTTATGGTGGATAGTGCAAGACAACTTTTTTTTATCATATTTTCAAAAAAAGCAAAGGGGGTAGTCCATGGTTTTTTTTTGGCGAAAAATATTTTTTGTACTATCTGCAAAAAGCATAATTCGAATTAAAGCCAATACGGTTCTCTATCCAACACAGTAGAAATCAAGTCGATATCTAGAAAAGTAAGCAAGTTATGATGAAAAAGGTAAGCAGTTCTACTACTGCCTCTTTCCGGCTACTTTTTAGTAGAACTGTTTACCTTTTTGGTCATAACTTGCTAAGTTTTCAATATATCGACTTGATTTCTTTTGCGTTAGATAGCTAACGGCATTGGCCCTAATTAGAAATTATTTTCTGGTGGATAGTGCAAGAAAATTTTTTTTATCATTTTTTCAAAAAAAGCAAAGGGGGTAGTACATGGTTTTTTTTTTTTTTGGCGAAAAATATTTTTTTGTACTATCTGCAAAAAGCATAATTCGAATTAAAGCCAATACGGTTCTCTATCCAACACAGTAGAAATCAAGTCGATATCTAAAAAAGTAAGCAAGTTATGATGAAAAAGGTAAGCAGTTCTACTACTGCCTCTTTCCGGCTACTTTTTAGTGGAACTGCTTACCTTTTTGGTCATAACTTGGTAAGTTTTATATATCGACTTGATTTTTTTTGCGTTGGATAGCTAACGGCATTGGCCTTAATTACAAATTATTTTCTGGTGGATAGTGCAAGACAACTTTTTTTTATCATTTTTTCAAAAAAAGCAAAGGGGGTAGTCCATGGTTTTTTTTTGGCGAAAAATATTTTTTTGTACTATCTGCAAAAAGCATAATTCGAATTAAAGCCAATACGGTTCTCTATCCAACACAGTAGAAATCAAGTCGATATCTAGAAAAGTGAGCAAGTTATGATGAAAAAAGTAAGCAGTTCTACTACTGCCTCTTTCCGGCTACTTTATAGTGGAACTGCTTACCTTTTTGGTCATAACTTGGTAAGTTTTCAATATATCGACTTGTTTTTTTTTGCGTTGGATAGCTAACGCCTTAATTAGCCTTAATTAGAAATTATTTTCTGGTGGATTGTGCAAGAAAATTTTTTTTATCATTTTTTCAAAAAAAGCAAAGGGGGTAGTCCATGGTTTTTTTTGGCGAAAAATATTTTTTTGTACTATCTGCAAAAAGCATCATTCAAATTAAAGCCAATACGGTTCTCTATCCAACACAGTAGAAATCAAGTCGATATCTAGAAAAGTAAGCAAGTTATGATGAAAAAGGTAAGCATTTCTACTACTGCCTCTTTCCGGCTACTTTTCAGTAGAACTGCTTACCTTTTTGGTCATAACTTGCTAAGTTTTCAATATATCGACTTGATTTCTTTTGCGTTGGATAGCTAACGGCATTGGCCCTAATTAGAAATTATTTTCTGGTGGATAGTGCAAGAAAATTTTTATTATCATTTTTTCAAAAAAAGCAAAGGGGTTGGAAATAGTTTTTTTTTTGGCGAAAAATATTTTTTTGTACTATCTGCAAAAAGCATAATTCGAATTAAAGCCAATACGGTTCTCTATCCAACACAGTAGAAATCAAGTCGATATCTTGAAAAGTAAGCAAGTTATGATGAAAAAGGTAAGCATTTCTACTACTGCCTCTTTCCGGCTACTTTTCAGTAGAACTGCTTACCTTTTTGGTCATAACTTGCTAAGTTTTCAATATATCGACTTGATTTCTTTTGCGTTGGATAGCTAACGGCATTGGCCCTAATTAGAAATTATTTTCTGGTGGATAGTGCAAGAAAATTTTTTTTATCATTTTTTCAAAAAAAGCAAAGGGGGTAGTCCATGGTTTTTTTTGGCGAAAAAAATTTTTTTGTACTATCTGCAAAAAGCATAATTCGAATTAAAGCCAATACGGTTCTCTATCCAACACAGTAGAAATCAAGTCGATATCTAGAAAAGTAAGCAAGTTATGATGAAAAAGGTAAGCATTTCTACTACTGCCTCATTCCGGCTACTTTTCAGTAGAACTGCTTACCTTTTTGGTCATAACTTGCTAAGTTTTCAATATATCGACTTGATTTCTTTTGCGTTGGATAGCTAACGGCATTGGCCTTAATTAGAAATATATTTCTGGTGGATAGTGCAAGAAAATTTTTTTTATCATTTTTTCAAAAAAAGCAAAGGGGGTAGTACATGGTTTTTTTTTGGCGAAAAATATTTTTTTGTACTATCTGCAAAAAGCATAATTCGAATTAAAGCCAATACGGTTCTCTATCCAACACAGTAGAAATCAAGTCGATATCTAGAAAAGTAAGCAAGTTATGATGAAAAAGGTAAGCAGTTCTACTACTGCCTCTTTCCGGCCACTTTTCAGTAGAACTGCTTACCTTTTTGGTCATAACTTGCTAAGTTTTCAATATATCGACTTGATTTCTTTTGCGTTGGATAGCTAACGGCATTGGCCCTAATCAGAAATTATTTTCTGGTGGATAGTGCAAGAAAATTTTTTTTATCATTTTTGCAAAAAAAGCAAAGTGGGTAGTCCATGGTTTTTTTTGGCGAAAAATATGTTTTTGTACTATCTGCAAAAAGCATAATTCGAATTAAAGCCAATACGGTTCTCTATCCAACACAGTAGAAATCAAGTCGATATCTAGAAAAGTAAGCAAGTTATGATGAAAAAGGTAAGCAATTGTACTACTGCCTCTTTCCGGCTACTTTTCAGTAGAACTGCTTACCTTTTTGGTCATAACTTGCTAAGTTTTCAATATATCGACTTGATTTCTTTTGCGTTGGATACCTAATGGCATTGGCCCTAATTAGAAATTATTTTCTGGTGGATAGTGCAAGAAAATTTTTATTATCATTTTTTCAAAAAAAGCAAAGGGGGTAGTACATGGTTTTTTTTTTTTTTTGCGAAAAATATTTTTTTGTACTATCTGCAAAAAGCATAATTCGAATTAAAGCCAATACGGTTCTCTATCCAACACAGTAGAAATCAAGTCGATACCTAGAAAAGTAAGCAAGTTATGATGAAAAAGGTAAGCATTTCTACTACTGCCTCTTTCCGGCTACTTTTTAGTAGAACTGCTTACCTTTGTGGTCAAAACTTGCTAAGTTTTCAATATATCGACATGATTTCTTTTGCGTTGGATAGCTAACGGCATTGGCCCTAATTAAAAATTATTTTCTGGTGGATAGTGCAAGAAAATTTTTTTTATCATTTTTTCAAAAAAAGCAAAGGGGGTAGTCCATGGTTTTTTTTTTTTTTTTGGCGAAAAATATTTTTTTGTTCTATCTGCAAAAAGGATAATTCGAATTAAAGTCAATACGGTTCTCTATCCAACACAGTAGAAATCAAGTCGATATCTAGAAAAGTAAGCAAGTTATGATGAAAAAGGTAAGCAGTTCTACTACTGCCTCTTTCCGGCTACTTTTTAGTAGAACAGCTTACCTTTATTGTCAAAACTTGCTAAGTTTTCAATATATCGACATGATTTCTTTTGCGTTGGATAGCTAACGGCATTGGCCTTAATTAGAAATTATTTCCTGGTGGATAGTGCAAGAAAATTTTTTTTATCATTTTTTCAAAAAAAGCAAAGGGGGTAGTCCATGGTTTTTTTTTGGCGAAAATTTTTTTTTGTTCTATCTGCAAAAAGTATAATTCGAATTAAAGTCAGTACGGTTCTCTATACAACACAGTAGAAATCAAGTCGATATCTAGAAAAGTAAGCAAGTTATGATGAAAAAGGTAAGCAGTTCTACTACTGCCTCTTTCCGCCTACTTTTTAGTAGAACTGCTTACCTTTTCGGTCATAACTTGCTAAGTTTTCAATATATCGACATCATTTCTTTTGCGTTGGATAGCTAACGGCATTGGCCCTAATTAGAAATTATTTTCTGGTGGATAGTGCAAGAAATTTTTTTTAATCATTTTTTCAAAAAAAGCAAAGGGGGTAGTCCATGGTTTTTTTTTGGCGAAAAATATTTTTTTGTACTATCTGCAAAAAGCATAATTCGAGTTAAAGCCAATACGGTTCTCTATCCAACACAGTAGAAATCAAGTCGATATCTAGAAAAGTAAGCAAGTTATGATGAAAAAGGTAAGCAGTTCTACTACTGCCTCTTTCCGGCCACTTTTTAGTAGAACTGCTTACCTTTTTGGTCATAACTTGCTAAGTTATCAATATATCGACTTGATTTCTTTCGAGTTGGATAGCTAACGGCATTGGCCCTAATTAGAAATTATTTTCTGGTGGATAGTGCAAGAAAATTTTTTTTATCATTTTTTCAAAAAAAGCAAAGGGGGTAGTACATGGTTTTTTTTTTTTTTTGCGAAAAATATTTTTTTGTACTATCTGCAAAAAGCATAATTCGAATTAAAGCCAATACGGTTCTCTATCCAACACAGTAGAAATCAAGTCGATACCTAGAAAAGTAAGCAAGTTATGATGAAAAAGGTAAGCATTTCTACTACTGCCTCTTTCCGGCTACTTTTTAGTAGAACTGCTTACCTTTTTGGTCATAACTTGCTAAGTTTTCAATATATCGACTTGATTTCTTTTGCGTTGGATAGCTAACGGCATTGGCCCTAATTAGAAATTATTTTCTGGTGGATAGTGCAAGAAAATTTTTTTTATCATTTTTTCAAAAAAAGCAAAGGGGGTAGTCCATGGTTTTTTTTTGGCGAAAAATATTTTTTTGTACTATCTGCAAAAAGCATAATTCGAATTAAAGCCAATACGGTTCTCTATCCAACACAGTAGAAATCAAGTCGATATCTAGAAAAGTAAGCAAGTTATGATGAAAAAGGTAAGCAGTTCTACTACTGCCTCTTTCCGGCTACTTTTTAGTAGAACTGCTTACCTTTTTGGTCATAACTTGCTAAGTTTTCAATTTATCGACTCGATTTCTTTTGCGTTGGATAGCTAACGGCATTGGCCTTAATAAGAAATTATTTTCTGGTGGATAGTGCAAGAAAATTTTTTTTATAATTTTTTCAAAAAAAGCAAAGGGGGTAGTCCATGGTTTTTTTTTTTTTTTTGGCGAAAAATATTTTTTTGTACTATCTGCAAAAAGCATAATTCGAATTAAAGTCAATACGGTTCTCTATCAAACACAGTAGAAATCAAGTCGATACCTAGAAAAGTAAGCAAGTTATGATGAAAAAGGTAAGCAGTTCTACTACTGCCTCTTTCCGGCTACTTTTTAGTAGAACAGCTTACCTTTTTGGTCAAAACTTGCTAAGTTTTCAATATATCGACATGATTTCTTTTGCGTTGGATAGCTAACGGCATTGGCCCTAATTAGAAATTATTTTCTGGTGGATAGTGCAAGAAAATTTTTTTTATAATTTTTTCAAAAAAAGCAAAGGGGGTAGTCCATGGTTTTTTTTTGGCGAAAAATATTTTTTTGTACTATCTGCAAAAAGCATAATTCGAATTAAAGTTAATACGGTTCTCTATCCAACACAGTAGAAATCAAGTCGATATTTAGAAAAGTAAGCAAGTTATGATGAAAATGGTAAGCAGTTCTACTACTGCCTCTTTCCGGCTACTTTTTAGTAGAACTGTTTACCTTTTTGGTCATAACTTGCTAAGTTTTCAATTTATCGACTCGATTTCTTTTGCGTTGGATAGCTAACGGCATTGGCCTTAATTAGAAATTATTTTCTGGTGGATAGTGCAAGAAAATTTTTTTTATAATTTTTTCAAAAAAAGCAAAGGGGGTAGTCCATGGTTTTTTTTGGCGAAAAATATTTTTTTGTACTATCTGCAAAAACCATAATTCGAATTAAAGCCAATACGGTTATCTATCCAACACAGTAGAAATCAAGTCGATATCTAGAAAAGTAAGCAAGTTATGATGAAAATGGTAAGCAGTTCTACTACTGCCTCTTTCCGGCTACTTTTTAGTAGAACTGTTTACCTTTTTGGTCATAACTTGCTAAGTTTTCAATTTATCGACTCGATTTCTTTTGCGTTGGATAGCTAACGGCATTGGCCCTAATTAGAAATTATTTTCTGGTGGATAGTGCAAGAAAATTTTTTTTATCATTTTTTCAAAAAAAGCAAAGGGGGTAGTCCATGGTTTTTTTTTTTTTTTGGCGAAAAATATTTTTTTGTTCTATCTGCAAAAAGGATAATTCGAATTAAAGTCAGTACGGTTCTCTATCCAACACAGTAGAAATCAAGTCGATATCTAGAAAAGTAAGCAAGTTATGATGAAAAAGGTAAGCAGTTCTACTACTGCCTCTTTCCGGCTACTTTTTAGTAGAACAGCTTACCTTTATGGTCAAAACTTGCTAAGTTTTCAATATATCGACATGATTTCTTTTGCGTTGGACAGCTAACGGCATTGGCCGTAATCAGAAATTTTTTTCTGGTGAATAGTGCAAGAAAATTTTTTTTATCATTTTTTCAAAAAAACCAAAGGGGGTAGTCCATGTTTTTTTTTTTTTTTTTTTTGGCGAAAAATATTTTTTTGTACTATCTGCAAAAAGCATAATTCGAATTAAAGTTAATACGGTTCTCTATCCAACACAGTAGAAATCAAGTCGATATATAGAAAAGTAAGCAAGTTATCATGAAAAAGGTAAGCAGTTCTACTACTGCCTCTTTCCGGCTACTTTTTAGTAGAACTGCTTACCTTTGTGGTCATAACTTGCTAAGTTTTCAATTTATCGACTTGATTTCTTTTGAGTTGGATAGCTAACGGCATTGGCCCTAATTAGAAATTATTTTCTGGTGGATAGTGCAAGAAAATTTTTTTTATCATTTTTTCAAAAAAAGCAAAGGGGGTAGTCCATGGTTTTTTTTTTTTTTTGGCGAAAAATATTTTTTTGTTCTATCTGCAAAAAGGATAATTCGAATTAAAGTCAATACGGTTCTCTATCCAACACAGTAGAAATCAAGTCGATATCTAGAAAAGTAAGCAAGTTATGATGAAAAAGGTAAGCAGTTCTACTACTGCTTCTTTCCGGCTACTTTTTAGTAGAACAGCTTACCTTTATTGTCAAAACTTGCTAAGTTTTCAATATATCGACATGATTTCTTTTGCGTTGGATAGCTAACGGCATTGGCCCTAATTAGAAATTATTTTCTGGTGGATAGTGCAAGAAAATTTTTTTTATCATTTTTTCAAAAAAAGCAAAGGGGGTGGTAGTCCATGGTTTTTTTTTTTTTTGGCGAAAAATATTTTTTTGTTCTATCTGCAAAAAGGATAATTCGAATTAAAGTCAGTACGGTTCTCTATCCAACACAGTAGAAATCAAGTCGATATCTAGAAAAGTAAGCAAGTTATGATGAAAAAGGTAAGCAGTTCTACTACTGCCTCTTTCCGGCTACTTTTTAGTAGAACAGCTTACCTTTATGGTCAAAACTTGCTAAGTTTTCAATATATCGACATGATTTCTTTTGCGTTGGACAGCTAACGGCATTGGCCGTAATCAGAAATTTTTTTCTGGTGAATAGTGCAAGAAAATTTTTTTTATCATTTTTTCAAAAAAACCAAAGGGGGTAGGTAGTCCATGTTTTTTTTTTTTTTTTTTTTGGCGAAAAATATTTTTTTGTACTATCTGCAAAAAGCATAATTCGAATTAAAGCCAATACGGTTCTCTATCCAACACAGTAGAAATCAAGTCGATATATAGAAAAGTAAGCAAGTTATGATGAAAAAGGTAAGCAGTTCTACTACTGCCTCTTTCCGGCCACTTTTTAGTAGAACTGCTTACCTTTTTGGTCATAACTTGCTAAGTTTTCAATATATCGACATGATTTCTTTTGCGTTGGATAGCTAACGGCATTGGCCCTAATTAAAAATTATTTTCTGGTGGATAGTGCAAGAAAATTTTTTTTATCATTTTTTCAAAAAAAGCAAAGGGGGTAGTCCATGGTTTTTTTTTTTTTTTGGCGAAAAATATTTTTTTGTACTATCTGCAAAAAGCATAATTCGAATTAAAGTCAATACGGTTCTCTATCAAACACAGTAGAAATCAAGTCGATACCTAGAAAAGTAAGCAAGTTATGATGAAAAAGGTAAGCAGTTCTACTACTGCCTCTTTCCGGCCACTTTTTAGTAGAACTGCTTACCTTTTTGGTCATAACTTGCTAAGTTTTCAATTTATCGACTCGATTTCTTTTGCGTTGGATAGCTAACGGCATTGGCCTTAATTAGAAATTATTTTCTGGTGGATAGTGCAAGAAAATTTTTTTTATAATTTTTTCAAAAAAAGCAAAGGGGGTAGTCCATGGTTTTTTTTTTTTTTTTGCCGAAAAATATTTTTTTGTACTATCTGCAAAAAGCATAATTCGAATTAAAGTCAATACGGTTCTCTATCAAACACAGTAGAAATCAAGTCGATACCTAGAAAAGTAAGCAAGTTATGATGAAAAAGGTAAGCAGTTCTACTACTGCCTCTTTCCGGCTACTTTTTAGTAGAACAGCTTACCTTTTTGGTCAAAACTTGCTAAGTTTTCAATATATCGACATGATTTCTTTTGCGTTGGATAGCTAACGGCATTGGCCCTAATTAGAAATTATTTTCTGGTGGATAGTGCAAGAAAATTTTTTTTATAATTTTTTCAAAAAAAGCAAAGGGGGTAGTCCATGGTTTTTTTTTGGCGAAAAATATTTTTTTGTACTATCTGCAAAAAGCATAATTCGAATTAAAGTTAATACGGTTCTCTATCCAACACAGTAGAAATCAAGTCGATATCTAGAAAAGTAAGCAAGTTATGATGAAAATGGTAAGCAGTTCTACTACTGCCTCTTTCCGGCTACTTTTTAGTAGAACTGTTTACCTTTTTGGTCATAACTTGCTAAGTTTTCAATTTATCGACTCGATTTCTTTTGCGTTGGATAGCTAACGGCATTGGCCTTAATTAGAAATTATTTTCTGGTGGATAGTGCAAGAAAATTTTTTTTATCATTTTTTCAAAAAAAGCAAAGGGGGTAGTCCATGGTTTTTTTTGGCGAAAAATATTTTTTTGTACTATCTGCAAAAAGCATAATTCGAATTAAAGTCAATACGGTTCTCTATCAAACACAGTAGAAATCAAGTCGATACCTAGAAAAGTAAGCAAGTTATGATGAAAAAGGTAAGCAGTTCTACTACTGCCTCTTTCCGGCCACTTTTTAGTAGAACTGCTTACCTTTTTGGTCATAACTTGCTAAGTTTTCAATTTATCGACTCGATTTCTTTTGCGTTGGATAGCTAACGGCATTGGCCTTAATTAGAAATTATTTTCTGGTGGATAGTGCAAGAAAATTTTTTTTATAATTTTTTCAAAAAAAGCAAAGGGGGTAGTCCATGGTTTTTTTTTTTTTTTTGCCGAAAAATATTTTTTTGTACTATCTGCAAAAAGCATAATTCGAATTAAAGTCAATACGGTTCTCTATCAAACACAGTAGAAATCAAGTCGATACCTAGAAAAGTAAGCAAGTTATGATGAAAAAGGTAAGCAGTTCTACTACTGCCTCTTTCCGGCTACTTTTTAGTAGAACAGCTTACCTTTTTGGTCAAAACTTGCTAAGTTTTCAATATATCGACATGATTTCTTTTGCGTTGGATAGCTAACGGCATTGGCCCTAATTAGAAATTATTTTCTGGTGGATAGTGCAAGAAAATTTTTTTTATAATTTTTTCAAAAAAAGCAAAGGGGGTAGTCCATGGTTTTTTTTTGGCGAAAAATATTTTTTTGTACTATCTGCAAAAAGCATAATTCGAATTAAAGTTAATACGGTTCTCTATCCAACACAGTAGAAATCAAGTCGATATCTAGAAAAGTAAGCAAGTTATGATGAAAATGGTAAGCAGTTCTACTACTGCCTCTTTCCGGCTACTTTTTAGTAGAACTGTTTACCTTTTTGGTCATAACTTGCTAAGTTTTCAATTTATCGACTCGATTTCTTTTGCGTTGGATAGCTAACGGCATTGGCCTTAATTAGAAATTATTTTCTGGTGGATAGTGCAAGAAAATTTTTTTTATCATTTTTTCAAAAAAAGCAAAGGGGGTAGTCCATGGTTTTTTTTGGCGAAAAATATTTTTTTGTACTATCTGCAAAAACCATAATTCGAATTAAAGCCAATACGGTTATCTATCCAACACAGTAGAAATCAAGTCGATATCTAGAAAAGTAAGCAAGTTATGATGAAAATGGTAAGCAGTTCTACTACTGCCTCTTTCCGGCTACTTTTTAGTAGAACTGTTTACCTTTTTGGTCATAACTTGCTAAGTTTTCAATTTATCGACTCGATTTCTTTTGCGTTGGATAGCTAACGGCATTGGCCTTAATTAGAAATTATTTTCTGGTGGATAGTGCAAGAAAATTTTTTTTATCATTTTTTCAAAAAAAGCAAAGGGGGTAGTCCATGGTTTTTTTTTTTTTTGGCGAAAAATATTTTTTTGTTCTATCTGCAAAAAGGATAATTCGAATTAAAGTCAGTACGGTTCTCTATCCAACACAGTAGAAATCAAGTCGATATCTAGAAAAGTAAGCAAGTTATGATGAAAAAGGTAAGCAGTTCTACTACTGCCTCTTTCCGGCTACTTTTTAGTAGAACAGCTTACCTTTATGGTCAAAACTTGCTAAGTTTTCAATATATCGACATGATTTCTTTTGCGTTGGACAGCTAACGGCATTGGCCGTAATCAGAAATTTTTTTCTGGTGAATAGTGCAAGAAAATTTTTTTTATCATTTTTTCAAAAAAACCAAAGGGGGTAGTCCATGTTTTTTTTTTTTTTTTTTTGGCGAAAAATATTTTTTTGTACTATCTGCAAAAAGCATAATTCGAATTAAAGTTAATACGGTTCTCTATCCAACACAGTAGAAATCAAGTCGATATATAGAAAAGTAAGCAAGTTATCATGAAAAAGGTAAGCAGTTCTACTACTGCCTCTTTCCGGCTACTTTTTAGTAGAACTGCTTACCTTTGTGGTCATAACTTGCTAAGTTTTCAATTTATCGACTTGATTTCTTTTGAGTTGGATAGCTAACGGCATTGGCCCTAATTAGAAATTATTTTCTGGTGGATAGTGCAAGAAAATTTTTTTTATCATTTTTTCAAAAAAAGCAAAGGGGGTAGTCCATGGTTTTTTTTTTTTTTTTGGCGAAAAATATTTTTTTGTTCTATCTGCAAAAA
The DNA here is from genome assembly GCA_947397855.1 of Thelaira solivaga. NCBI lineage: Eukaryota > Metazoa > Arthropoda > Insecta > Diptera > Tachinidae > Thelaira > Thelaira solivaga. Next base: position 21,118,531 of record OX377613.1, read on the forward strand.
GGATAATTCGAATTAAAGTCAATACGGTTCTCTATCCAACACAGTAGAAATCAAGTCGATATCTAGAAAAGTAAGCAAGTTATGATGAAAAAGGTAAGCAGTTCTACTACTGCCTCTTTCCGGCTACTTTTTAGTAGAACAGCTTACCTTTATTGTCAAAACTTGCTAAGTTTTCAATATATCGACATGATTTCTTTTGCGTTGGATAGCTAACGGCATTGGCCTTAATTAGAAATTATTTCCTGGTGGATAGTGCAAGAAAATTTTTTTTATCATTTTTTCAAAAAAAGCAAAGGGGGTAGTCCATGGTTTTTTTTTTTTTTTGGCGAAAAATTTTTTTTTGTTCTATCTGCAAAAAGTATAATTCGAATTAAAGTCAGTACGGTTCTCTATCCAACACAGTAGAAATCAAGTCGATATCTAGAAAAGTAAGCAAGTTATGATGAAAAAGGTAAGCAGTTCTACTACTGCCTCTTTCCGCCTACTTTTTAGTAGAACTGCTTACCTTTTCGGTCATAACTTGCTAAGTTTTCAATATATCGACATCATTTCTTTTGCGTTGGATAGCTAACGGCATTGGCCCTAATTAGAAATTATTTTCTGGTGGATAGTGCAAGAAATTTTTTTTAATCATTTTTTCAAAAAAAGCAAAGGGGGTAGTCCATGGTTTTTTTTTGGCGAAAAATATTTTTTTGTACTATCTGCAAAAAGCATAATTCGAGTTAAAGCCAATACGGTTCTCTATCCAACACAGTAGAAATCAAGTCGATATCTAGAAAAGTAAGCAAGTTATGATGAAAAAGGTAAGCAGTTCTACTACTGCCTCTTTCCGGCCACTTTTTAGTAGAACTGCTTACCTTTTTAATCATAACTTGCTAAGTTATCAATATATCGACTTGATTTCTTTTGAGTTGGATAGCTAACGGCATTGGCCCTAATTAGAAATTATTTTCTGGTGGATAGTGCAAGAAAATTTTTTTTATCATTTTTTCAAAAAAAGCAAAGGGGGTAGTACATGGTTTTTGTTTTTTTTTTGCGAAAAATATTTTTTTGTACTATCTGCAAAAAGCATAATTCGAATTAAAGCCAATACGGTTCTCTATCCAACACAGTAGAAATCAAGTCGATACCTAGAAAAGTAAGCAAGTTATGATGAAAAAGGTAAGCATTTCTACTACTGCCTCTTTCCGGCTACTTTTTAGTAGAACTGCTTACCTTTTTGGTCATAACTTGCTAAGTTTTCAATATATCGACTTGATTTCTTTTGCGTTGGATAGCTAACGGCATTGGCCCTAATTAGAAATTATTTTCTGGTGGATAGTGCAAGAAAATTTTTTTTATCATTTTTTCAAAAAAAGCAAAGGGGGTAGTCCATGGTTTTTTTTTTTTTGGCGAAAAATATTTTTTTGTTCTATCTGCAAAAAGGATAATTCGAATTAAAGTCAGTACGGTTCTCTATCCAACACAGTAGAAATCAAGTCGATATCTAGAAAAGTAAGCAAGTTATGATGAAAAAGGTAAGCAGTTCTACTACTGCCTCTTTCCGGCTACTTTTTAGTAGAACAGCTTACCTTTATGGTCAAAACTTGCTAAGTTTTCAATATATCGACATGATTTCTTTTGCGTTGGACAGCTAACGGCATTGGCCGTAATCAGAAATTTTTTTCTGGTGAATAGTGCAAGAAAATTTTTTTTATCATTTTTTCAAAAAAACCAAAGGGGGTAGTCCATGTTTTTTTTTTTTTTTTTTTTGGCGAAAAATATTTTTTTGTACTATCTGCAAAAAGCATAATTCGAATTAAAGTCAATACGGTTCTCTATCAAACACAGTAGAAATCAAGTCGATATATAGAAAAGTAAGCAAGTTATGATGAAAAAGGTAAGCAGTTCTACTACTGCCTCTTTCCGGCCACTTTTTAGTAGAACTGCTTACCTTTTTGGTCATAACTTGCTAAGTTTTCAATATATCGACATGATTTCTTTTGCGTTAAATAGCTAACGGCATTGGCCCTAATTAAAAATTATTTTCTGGTGGATAGTGCAAGAAAATTTTTTTTATCATTTTTTCAAAAATAGCAAAGGGGGTAGTCCATGGTTTTTTTTTTTTTTTTGGCGAAAAATATTTTTTTGTACTATCTGCAAAAAGCATAATTCGAATTAAAGTCAATACGGTTCTCTATCAAACACAGTAGAAATCAAGTCGATACCTAGAAAAGTAAGCAAGTTATGATGAAAAAGGTAAGCAGTTCTACTACTGCCTCTTTCCGGCTACTTTTTAGTAGAACAGCTTACCTTTTTGGTCAAAACTTGCTAATTTTTCAATATATCGACATGATTTCTTTTGCGTTGGATAGCTAACGGCATTGGCCCTAATTAGAAATTATTTTCTGGTGGATAGTGCAAGAAAATTTTTATTATCATTTTTTCAAAAAAAGCAAAGGGGGTAGTCCATGGTTTTTTTTTGGCGAAAAATATTTTTTTGTACTATCTGCAAAAAGGATAATTCGAATTAAAGCCAATACGGTTCTCTATCCAACACAGTAGAAATCAAGTCGATACCTAGAAAAGTAAGCAAGTTATGATGAAAAAGGTAAGCAGTTCTACAACTGCCTCTTTCCGGCTACTTTTTAGTAGAACAGCTTACCTTTTTGGTCAAAACTTGCTAAGTTTTCAATATATCGACATGATTTTTTTTGCGTTGGATAGCTAACGGCATTGGCCCTAATTAGAAATTATTTTCTGGTGGATAGTGCAAAAAAATTTTTATTATCATTTTTTCAAAAAAAGCAAAGGGGGTAGTCCATGGTTTTTTTTTGGCGAAAAATATTTTTTTGTACTATCTGCAAAAAGCATAATTCGAATTAAAGTTAATACGGTTCTCTATCCAACACAGTAGAAATCAAGTCGATATCTAGAAAAGTAAGCAAGTTATGATGAAAAAGGTAAGCAGTTCTACTACTGCCTCTTTCCGGCTACTTTTTAGTAGAACTGTTTACCTTTTTGGTCATAACTTGCTAAGTTTTCAATTTATCGACTCGATTTCTTTTGCGTTGGATAGCTAACGGCATTGGCCTTAATTAGAAATTATTTTCTGGTGGATAGTGCAAGAAAATTTTTTTTATCATTTTTTCAAAAAAAGCAAAGGGGGTAGTCCATGGTTTTTTTTTGGCGAAAAATATTTTTTTGTTCTATCTGCAAAAAGGATAATTCGCATTAAAGTCAATACGGTTCTCTATCCAACACAGTAGAAATCAAGTCGATACCTAGAAAAGTAAGCAAGTTATGATGAAAAAGGTAAGCAGTTCTACTACTGCCTCTTTCTGGCTACTTTTTAGTAGAACAGCTTACTTTTTTGGTCAACACTTGCTAAGTTTTCAATATATCGACATGATTTCTTTTGCGTTGGATAGCTAACGGCATTGGCCTTAATTAGAAATTATTTTCGGGTGGATAGTGCAAGAAAATTTTTTTTATCATTTTTTCAAAAAAAGCAAAGGGGGTAGTCCATGGTTTTTTTTTTTTGGCGAAAAATATTTTTTTGTACTATCTGCAAAAAGCATAATTCGAATTAAAGCCAATATGGTTCTCTATCCAACACAGTAGAAATCAAGTCGATATCTAGAAAAGTAAGCAAGTTATGATGAAAAAGGTAAGCAGTTCTACTACTGCCTCTTTCCGGCTACTTTTTATTAGAACTGTTTACCTTTTTGGTCATAACTTGCTAAGTTTTCAATTTATCGACTTGATTTCTTTTGCGTTGGATAGCTAACGGCATTGGCCTTAATGAAAAATTATTTTCTGGTGGATAGTGCAAGAAAATTTTTTTTATCATTTTTTCAAAAAAAGCAAAGGGGGTAGTCCATGGTTTTTTTTTTTTGGCGAAAAATATTTTTTTGTACTATCTGCAAAAAGCATAATTCGAATTAAAGCCAATACGGTTCTCTATCCAACACAGTAGAAATCAAGTCGATATCTAGAAAAGTAAGCAAGTTATGATGAAAAAGGTAAGCAGTTCTACTACTGCCTCTTTCCGGCTACTTTTTAGTAGAACAGCTTACCTTTTTGGTCAAAACTTGCTAAGTTTTCAATTTATCGACTCGATTTCTTTTGCGTTGGATAGCTAACGGAATTGGCCTTAATTAGAAATTATTTTCTGGTGGATAGTGCAAGAAATTTTTTTTTATCATTTTTTCAAAAAAAGCAAAGGGGGTAGTCCATGGTTTTTTTTTGGCGAAAAATATTTTTTTGTACTATCTGCAAAAAGCATAATTCGAATTAAAGCCAATACGGTTCTCTATCCAACACAGTAGAAATCAAGTCGATATCTAGAAAAGTAAGCAAGTTATGATGAAAAAGGTAAGCATTTCTACTACTGCCTCTTTCCGGCTACTTTTCAGTAGAACTGTTTACCTTTTTGGTCATAACTTGCTAAGTTTTCAATTTATCGACTTGATTTCTTTTGCGTTGGATAGCTAACGGCATTGGCCTTAATTAGAAATTATTTTCTGGTGGATAGTGCAAGAAAATTTTTTTTATCATTTTTTCAAAAAAAGCAAAGGGGGTAGTCCATGGTTTTTTTTTTTTGGCGAAAAATATTTTTTTGTACTATCTGCAAAAAGCATAATTCGAATTAAAGCCAATACGGTTCTCTATCCAACACAGTAGAAATCAAGTCGATATCTAGAAAAGTAAGCAAGTTATGATGAAAAAGGTAAGCAGTTCTACTACTGCCTCTTTCCGGCTACTTTTTAGTAGAACTGTTTACCTTTTTGGTCATAACTTGCTAAGTTTTCAATATATCGACATCATTTCTTTTGCGTTGGATAGCTAACGGCATTGGCCTTAATTAGAAATTATTTTCTGGTGGATAGTGCAAGAAAATTTTTATTATCATTTTTTCAAAAAAAGCAAAGGGGGTAGTCCATGGTTTTTTTTTGGCGAAAAATATTTTTTTGTTCTATCTGCAAAAAGGATAATTCGCATTAAAGTCAATACGGTTCTCTATCCAACACAGTAGAAATCAAGTCGATACCTAGAAAAGTAAGCAAGTTATGATGAAAAAGGTAAGCAGTTCTACTACTGCCTCTTTCTGGCTACTTTTTAGTAGAACAGCTTACTTTTTTGGTCAACACTTGCTAAGTTTTCAATATATCGACATGATTTCTTTTGCGTTGGATAGCTAACGGCATTGGCCTTAATTAGAAATTATTTTCTGGTGGATAGTGCAAGAAAATTTTTTTTATCATTTTTTCAAAAAAAGCAAAGGGGGTAGTCCATGGTTTTTTTTTTTTGGCGAAAAATATTTTTTTGTACTATCTGCAAAAAGCATAATTCGAATTAAAGCCAATATGGTTCTCTATCCAACACAGTAGAAATCAAGTCGATATCTAGAAAAGTAAGCAAGTTATGATGAAAAAGGTAAGCAGTTCTACTACTGCCTCTTTCCGGCTACTTTTTATTAGAACTGTTTACCTTTTTGGTCATAACTTGCTAAGTTTTCAATTTATCGACTTGATTTCTTTTGCGTTGGATAGCTAACGGCATTGGCCTTAATGAAAAATTATTTTCTGGTGGATAGTGCAAGAAAATTTTTTTTATCATTTTTTCAAAAAAAGCAAAGGGGGTAGTCCATGGTTTTTTTTTTTTGGCGAAAAATATTTTTTTGTACTATCTGCAAAAAGCATAATTCGAATTAAAGCCAATACGGTTCTCTATCCAACACAGTAGAAATCAAGTCGATATCTAGAAAAGTAAGCAAGTTATGATGAAAAAGGTAAGCAGTTCTACTACTGCCTCTTTCCGGCTACTTTTTAGTAGAACAGCTTACCTTTTTGGTCAAAACTTGCTAAGTTTTCAATTTATCGACTCGATTTCTTTTGCGTTGGATAGCTAACGGAATTGGCCTTAATTAGAAATTATTTTCTGGTGGATAGTGCAAGAAATTTTTTTTTATCATTTTTTCAAAAAAAGCAAAGGGGGTAGTCCATGGTTTTTTTTTGGCGAAAAATATTTTTTTGTACTATCTGCAAAAAGCATAATTCGAATTAAAGCCAATACGGTTCTCTATCCAACACAGTAGAAATCAAGTCGATATCTAGAAAAGTAAGCAAGTTATGATGAAAAAGGTAAGCATTTCTACTACTGCCTCTTTCCGGCTACTTTTCAGTAGAACTGTTTACCTTTTTGGTCATAACTTGCTAAGTTTTCAATTTATCGACTTGATTTCTTTTGCGTTGGATAGCTAACGGCATTGGCCTTAATTAGAAATTATTTTCTGGTGGATAGTGCAAGAAAATTTTTTTTATCATTTTTTCAAAAAAAGCAAAGGGGGTAGTCCATGGTTTTTTTTTTTTTGGCGAAAAATATTTTTTTGTACTATCTGCAAAAAGCATAATTCGAATTAAAGCCAATACGGTTCTCTATCCAACACAGTAGAAATCAAGTCGATATCTAGAAAAGTAAGCAAGTTATGATGAAAAAGGTAAGCAGTTCTACTACTGCCTCTTTCCGGCTACTTTTTAGTAGAACTGTTTACCTTTTTGGTCATAACTTGCTAAGTTTTCAATATATCGACATCATTTCTTTTGCGTTGGATAGCTAACGGCATTGGCCTTAATTAGAAATTATTTTCTGGTGGATAGTGCAAGAAAATTTTTTTTATCATTTTTTCAAAAAAAGCAAAGGGGGTAGTCCATGGTTTTTTTTTTTGGCGAAAAATATTTTTTTGTACTATCTGCAAAAAGCATAATTCGAATTAAAGCCAATACGGTTCTCTATCCAACACAGTAGAAATCAAGTCGATATCTAGAAAAGTAAGCAAGTTATGATGAAAAAGGTAAGCAGTTCTACTACTGCCTCTTTCCGGCTACTTTTTAGTAGAACAGCTTACCTTTTTGGTCAAAACTTGCTAAGTTTTCAATTTATCGACTCGATTTCTTTTGCGTTGGATAGCTAACGGAATTGGCCTTAATTAGAAATTATTTTCTGGTGGATAGTGCAAGAAAATTTTTTTTATCATTTTTTCAAAAAAAGCAAAGGGGGTAGTCCATGGTTTTTTTTTTTTTGGCGAAAAATATTTTTTTGTACTATCTGCAAAAAGCATAATTCGAATTAAAGCCAATACGGTTCTCTATCCAACACAGTAGAAATCAAGTCGATATCTAGAAAAGTAAGCAAGTTATGATGAAAAAGAAAAGCATTTCTACTACTGCCTCTTTCCGGCTACTTTTCAGTAGAACTGTTTACCTTTTTGGTCATAACTTGCTAAGTTTTCAATTTATCGACTCGATTTCTTTTGCGTTGGATAGCTAACGGCATTGGCCCTAATTAGAAATTATTTTCTGGTGGATAGTGCAAGACAACTTTTTTTATCATTTTTTCAAAAAAAGCAAAGGGGGTAGGTAGTCCACGGTTTTTTTTGGCGAAAAATATATCTTTGTACTATCTGCAAAAAGCATAATTCGAATTAAAGCCAATACGGTTCTCTATCCAACACAGTAGAAATCAAGTCGATATCTAGAAAAGTAAGCAAGTTATGATGAAGAAGGTAAGGAGGTCTATTACTGCCTCTTTCCGGCTACTTTTTAGTATAACTGCTTACCTTTTTGGTCATAACTTGCTCAGTTTTCAATATATCGACTTGATTTCTTTTGCGTTGGATAGCTAACGGCATTGGCCTTAATTAGAAATTATTTTCTGGTGGATAGTGCAGGAAAATTTTTTTTATCATTTTTTCAAAAAAAGCAAAGGCGGTAGGTAGTCCACGGTTTTTTTGGGCGAATAATATATTTTTGTACTATCTGCAAAAAGCATAATTCGAATTAAAGCCAATACGGTTTTCTATCCAACACAGTAGAAATCAAGTCGATATCTAGAAAAGTAAGCAAGTTATGATGAAAAAGGTAAGGAAGTCTACTACTGCCTCTTTCCGGCTACTTTTTAGTAGAACTGGTTACCTTTTTGGTCATAACTTGCTATGTTTTCAATTTATCGACTTGATTTTTTTTGCGTTGGATAGCTAACGGCATTGGCCTTAATTAGAAATTATTTTCTGGTGGATAGTGCAAGAAAATTTTTTTTATAATTTTTTCAAAAAAAGCAAAGGAATTCGGTAGTCCATGGTTTTTTTTGGCGAAAAATATATTTTTGTACTATCTGCAAAAAGCATAATTCGAATTAAAGTTAATACGGTTCTCTATCCAACACAGTAGAAATCAAGTCGATATCTAGAAAAGTAAGCAAGTTATGATGAAAAAGGTAAGCAGTTCTACTACTGCCTCTTTCCGCCTACTTTTTAGTAGAACTGTTTACCTTTTTGGTCATAACTTGCTAAGTTTTCAATTTATCGACTCGATTTCTTTTGCGTTGGATAGCTAACGGCATTGGCCTTAATTAGAAATTATTTTCTGGTGGATAGTGCAAGAAAATTTTTTTTATCATTTTTTCAAAAAAAGCAAAGGGGGTAGTCCATGGTTTTTTTTGGCGAAAAATATTTTTTTGTACTATCTGCAAAAAGCATAATTCGAATTAAAGCCAATACGGTTATCTATCCAACACAGTAGAAATCAAGTCGATATCTAGAAAAGTAAGCAAGTTATGATGAAAAAGGTAAGCAGTTCTACTACTGCCTCTTTCCGGCTACTTTTTAGTAGAACAGCTTACCTTTTTGGTCAAAACTTGCTAAGTTTTCAATATATCGACATGATTTCTTTCGCGTTGGATAGCTAACGGCATTGGCCTTAATTAGAAATTATTTTCTGGTGGATAGTGCAAGAAAATTTTTTTTATAATTTTTTCAAAAAAAGCAAAGGGGGTAGTCCATGGTTTTTTTTTTTTTTGGCGAAAAATATTTTTTTGTTCTTTCTGCAAAAAGGATAATTCGAATTAAAGCCAATACGGTTCTCTATCCAACACAGTAGAAATCAAGTCGATACCTAGAAAAGTAAGCAAGTTATGATGAAAAAGGTAAGCAGTTCTACAACTGCCTCTTTCCGGCTACTTTTTAGTAGAACAGCTTACCTTTTTGGTCAAAACTTGCTAAGTTTTCAATATATCGACATGATTTCTTTTGCGTTGGATAGCTAACGGCATTGGCCCTAATTAGAAATTACTTTCTGGTGGATAGTGCAAGACAACTTTTTTTATCATTTTTTCAAAAAAAGCAAAGGGGGTAGTCCATGGTTTTTTTTTGGCGAAAAATATTTTTTTGTACTATCTGCAAAAAGCATAATTCGAATTAAAGTTAATACGGTTCTCTATCCAACACAGTAGAAATCAAGTCGATATCTAGAAAAGTAAGCAAGTTATGATGAAAAAGGTAAGCAGTTCTACTACTGCCTCTTTCCGGCTACTTTTTAGTAGAACTGTTTACCTTTTTGGTCATAACTTGCTAAGTTTTCAATTTATCGACTCGATTTCTTTTGCGTTGGATAGCTAACGGCATTGGCCTTAATTAGAAATTATTTTCTGGTGGATAGTGCAAGAAAATTTTTTTTATAATTTTTTCAAAAAAAGCAAAGGGGGTAGTCCATGGTTTTTTTTTTTTGGCGAAAAATATTTTTTTGTACTATCTGCAAAAAGCATAATTCGAATTAAAGCCAATACGGTTCTCTATCCAACACAGTAGAAATCAAGTCGATATCTAGAAAAGTAAGCAAGTTATGATGAAAAAGGTAAGCAGTTCTACTACTGCCTCTTTCCGGCTACTTTTTAGTATAACTGCTTACCTTTTTGGTCATAACTTGCTCAGTTTTCAATATATCGACTTGATTTCTTTTGCGTTGGATAGCTAACGGCATTGGCCTTAATTAGAAATTATTTTCTGGTGGATAGTGCAGGAAAATTTTTTTTATCATTTTTTCAAAAAAAGCAAAGGGGGTAGGTAGTCCACGGTTTTTTTGGGCGAATAATATATTTTTGTACTATCTGCAAAAAGCATAATTCGAATTAAAGCCAATACGGTTTTCTATCCAACACAGTAGAAATCAAGTCGATATCTAGAAAAGTAAGCAAGTTATGATGAAAAAGGTAAGGAAGTCTACTACTGCCTCTTTCCGGCTACTTTTTAGTAGAACTGGTTACCTTTTTGGTCATAACTTGCTATGTTTTCAATTTATCGACTTGATTTTTTTTGCGTTGGATAGCTAACGGCATTGGCCTTAATTAGAAATTATTTTCTGGTGGATAGTGCAAGAAAATTTTTTTTATAATTTTTTCAAAAAAAGCAAAGGGGGTCGGTAGTCCATGGTTTTTTTTGGCGAAAAATATATTTTTGTACTATCTGCAAAAAGCATAATTCGAATTAAAGCCAATACGGTTCTCTATCCAACACAGTAGAAATCAAGTCGATATCTAGAAAAGTAAGCAAGTTATGATGAAGAAGGTAAGGAGGTCTATTACTGCCTCTTTCCGGCTACTTTTTAGTAGAACTGCTTACCTTTTTGGTCATAACTTGCTCAGTTTTCAATATATCGACTTGATTTCTTTTGCGTTGGATAGCTAACGGCATTGGCCTTAATTAGAAATTATTTTCTATTGGATAGTGCAAGAAAATTTTTTTTATCATTTTTTCAAAAAAAGCAAAGGGGGTAGTCCATGGTTTTTTTTGGCGAAAAATATTTTTTTGTACTATCTGCAAAAAGCATAATTCGAATTAAAGCCAATACGGTTATCTATCCAACACAGTAGAAATCAAGTCGATATCTAGAAAAGTAAGCAAGTTATGATGAAAAAGGTAAGCAGTTCTACTACTGCCTCTTTCCGGCTACTTTTTAGTAGAACAGCTTACCTTTTTGGTCAAAACTTGCTAAGTTTTCAATATATCGACATGATTTCTTTCGCGTTGGATAGCTAACGGCATTGGCCTTAATTAGAAATTATTTTCTGGTGGATAGTGCAAGAAAATTTTTTTTATAATTTTTTCAAAAAAAGCAAAGGGGGTAGTCCATGGTTTTTTTTTTTTTTTGGCGAAAAATATTTTTTTGTTCTTTCTGCAAAAAGGATAATTCGAATTAAAGCCAATACGGTTCTCTATCCAACACAGTAGAAATCAAGTCGATACCTAGAAAAGTAAGCAAGTTATGATGAAAAAGGTAAGCAGTTCTACAACTGCCTCTTTCCGGCTACTTTTTAGTAGAACAGCTTACCTTTTTGGTCAAAACTTGCTAAGTTTTCAATATATCGACATGATTTCTTTTGCGTTGGATAGCTAACGGCATTGGCCCTAATTAGAAATTACTTTCTGGTGGATAGTGCAAGAAAATTTTTATTATCATTTTTTCAAAAAAAGCAAAGGGGGTAGTCCATGGTTTTTTTTTGGCGAAAAATATTTTTTTGTACTATCTGCAAAAAGCATAATTCGAATTAAAGTTAATACGGTTCTCTATCCAACACAGTAGAAATCAAGTCGATATCTAGAAAAGTAAGCAAGTTATGATGAAAAAGGTAAGCAGTTCTACTACTGCCTCTTTCCGGCTACTTTTTAGTAGAACTGTTTACCTTTTTGGTCATAACTTGCTAAGTTTTCAATTTATCGACTCGATTTCTTTTGCGTTGGATAGCTAACGGCATTGGCCTTAATTAGAAATTATTTTCTGGTGGATAGTGCAAGAAAATTTTTTTTATAATTTTTTCAAAAAAAGCAAAGGGGGTAGTCCATGGTTTTTTTTTTTTGGCGAAAAATATTTTTTTGTACTATCTGCAAAAAGCATAATTCGAATTAAAGCCAATACGGTTCTCTATCCAACACAGTAGAAATCAAGTCGATATCTAGAAAAGTAAGCAAGTTATGATGAAAAAGGTAAGCAGTTCTACTACTGCCTCTTTCCGGCTACTTTTTAGTATAACTGCTTACCTTTTTGGTCATAACTTGCTCAGTTTTCAATATATCGACTTGATTTCTTTTGCGTTGGATAGCTAACGGCATTGGCCTTAATTAGAAATTATTTTCTGGTGGATAGTGCAGGAAAATTTTTTTTATCATTTTTTCAAAAAAAGCAAAGGGGGTAGGTAGTCCACGGTTTTTTTGGGCGAATAATATATTTTTGTACTATCTGCAAAAAGCATAATTCGAATTAAAGCCAATACGGTTTTCTATCCAACACAGTAGAAATCAAGTCGATATCTAGAAAAGTAAGCAAGTTATGATGAAAAAGGTAAGGAAGTCTACTACTGCCTCTTTCCGGCTACTTTTTAGTAGAACTGGTTACCTTTTTGGTCATAACTTGCTATGTTTTCAATTTATCGACTTGATTTTTTTTGCGTTGGATAGCTAACGGCATTGGCCTTAATTAGAAATTATTTTCTGGTGGATAGTGCAAGAAAATTTTTTTTATAATTTTTTCAAAAAAAGCAAAGGGGGTCGGTAGTCCATGGTTTTTTTTGGCGAAAAATATATTTTTGTACTATCTGCAAAAAGCATAATTCGAATTAAAGCCAATACGGTTCTCTATCCAACACAGTAGAAATCAAGTCGATATCTAGAAAAGTAAGCAAGTTATGATGAAGAAGGTAAGGAGGTCTATTACTGCCTCTTTCCGGCTACTTTTTAGTAGAACTGCTTACCTTTTTGGTCATAACTTGCTCAGTTTTCAATATATCGACTTGATTTCTTTTGCGTTGGATAGCTAACGGCATTGGCCTTAATTAGAAATTATTTTCTATTGGATAGTGCAAGAAAATTTTTTTTATCATTTTTTCAAAAAAAGCAAAGGGGGTAGTCCATGGTTTTTTTTGGCGAAAAATATTTTTTTGTACTATCTGCAAAAAGCATAATTCGAATTAAAGCCAATACGGTTCTCTATCCAACACAGTAGAAATCAAGTCGATATCTAGAAAAGTAAGCAAGTTATGATGAAGAAGGTAAGGAGGTCTATTACTGCGTCTTTCCGGCTACTTTTTAGTAGAACTGCTTACCTTTTTGGTCATTACTTGCTAAGTTTTCAATATATCGACATGATTTCTTTTGCGTTGGCTAGCTAACGGTATTGGCCTTAATTAGAAATTATTTTCTGGTGGATAGTGCAAGAAATTTTTTTTTATCATTTTTTCAAAAAAAAGCAAAGGGGGTAGTCCATGGTTTTTTTTTTTTTTGGCGAAAAATATTTTTTTGTACTATCTGCAAAAAGCATAATTCGAATTAAAGCCAATACGGTTCTCTATCCAACACAGTAGAAATCAAGTCGATACCTAGAAAAGTAAGCAAGTTATGATGAAAAAGGTAAGCAGTTCTACTACTGCCTCTTTCCGGCTACTTTTTAGTAGAACAGTTTACCTTTTTGGTCATAACTTGCTAAGTTTTCAATATTACGACTTGATTTCTTTTGCGTTGGATAGCTAACGGCATTGGCCTTAATGAAAAATTATTTTCTGGTGGATAGTGCTAGAAAACTTTTTTTATCATTTTTTCAAAAAAAGCAAAGGGGGTAGTACATGGTTTTTTTTTTTTGGCGAAAAATATTTTTTTGTACCATCTGCAAAAAGCATAATTCGAATTAAAGCCAATACGGTTCTCTATCCAACACAGTAGAAATCAAGTCGATATCTAGAAAAGTAAGCAAGTTATGATGAAAAAGGTAAGCAGTTCTACTACTGCCTCTTTCCGGCTACTTTTTAGTAGAACAGTTTACCTTTTTGGTCATAACTTGCTAAGTTTTCAATATTACGACTTGATTTCTTTTGCGTTGGATAGCTAACGGCATTGGCCTTAATTAGAAATTGATTTCTAGTGGATAGTGAAAGAAAATTTTTTTAATCATTTTTTCAAAAAAAGCAAAGGGGGTAGTCCATGGTTTTTTTTTGGCGAAAAATATTTTTTTGTACTATCTGCAAAAAGCATAATTCGAATTAAAGAAAATACGGTTCTCTATCCAACACAGTAGAAATCAAGTCGATATCTAGAAAAGTAAGCAAGTTATGATGAAGAAGGTAAGGAGGTCTATTACTGCCTCTTTCCGGCTACTTTTCAGTAGAACTGCTTACCTTTTTGGTCATAACTTGCTAAGTTTTCAATATATCGACTTGATTTCTTTTGCGTTGGATAGCTAACGGCATTGGCCTTAATTAGAAATTATTTTCTGGTGGATAGTGCAGGAAAATTTTTTTTATCATTTTTTCAAAAAAAGCAAAGGGGGTAGGTAGTCCACGGTTTTTTTGGGCGAATAATATATTTTTGTACTATCTGCAAAAAGCATAATTCGAATTAAAGCCAATACGGTTTTCTATCCAACACAGTAGAAATCAAGTCGATATCTAGAAAAGTAAGCAAGTTATGATGAAAAAGGTAAGGAAGTCTACTACTGCCTCTTTCCGGCTACTTTTTAGTAGAACTGGTTACCTTTTTGGTCATAACTTGCTATGTTTTCAATTTATCGACTTGATTTTTTTTGCGTTGGATAGCTAACGGCATTGGCCTTAATTAGAAATTATTTTCTGGTGGATAGTGCAAGAAAATTTTTTTTATAATTTTTTCAAAAAAAGCAAAGGGGGTCGGTAGTCCATGGTTTTTTTTGGCGAAAAATATATTTTTGTACTATCTGCAAAAAGCATAATTCGAATTAAAGCCAATACGGTTCTCTATCCAACACAGTAGAAATCAAGTCGATATCTAGAAAAGTAAGCAAGTTATGATGAAGAAGGTAAGGAGGTCTATTACTGCCTCTTTCCGGCTACTTTTTAGTAGAACTGCTTACCTTTTTGGTCATAACTTGCTCAGTTTTCAATATATCGACTTGATTTCTTTTGCGTTGGATAGCTAACGGCATTGGCCTTAATTAGAAATTATTTTCTATTGGATAGTGCAAGAAAATTTTTTTTATCATTTTTTCAAAAAAAGCAAAGGGGGTAGTCCATGGTTTTTTTTTTTTTTTGGCGAAAAATATTTTTTTGTACTATCTGCAAAAAGCATAATTCGAATTAAAGCCAATACGGTTCTCTATCCAACACAGTAGAAATCAAGTCGATATCTAGAAAAGTAAGCAAGTTATGATGAAGAAGGTAAGGAGGTCTATTACTGCGTCTTTCCGGCTACTTTTTAGTAGAACTGCTTACCTTTTTGGTCATTACTTGCTAAGTTTTCAATATATCGACATGATTTCTTTTGCGTTGGCTAGCTAACGGTATTGGCCTTAATTAGAAATTATTTTCTGGTGGATAGTGCAAGAAATTTTTTTTTATCATTTTTTCAAAAAAAAGCAAAGGGGGTAGTCCATGGTTTTTTTTTTTTTTTTGGCGAAAAATATTTTTTTGTACTATCTGCAAAAAGCATAATTCGAATTAAAGCCAATACGGTTCTCTATCCAACACAGTAGAAATCAAGTCGATACCTAGAAAAGTAAGCAAGTTATGATGAAAAAGGTAAGCAGTTTTACTACTGCCTCTTTCCGGCTACTTTTTAGTAGAACAGTTTACCTTTTTGGTCATAACTTGCTAAGTTTTCAATATTACGACTTGATTTCTTTTGCGTTGGATAGCTAACGGCATTGGCCTTAATTAGAAATTATTTTCTGGTGGATAGTGCAAGAAAATTTTTTTTATCATTTTTTCAAAAAAAGCAAAGGGGGTAGTACATGGTTTTTTTTTTTTGGCGAAAAATATTTTTTTGTACCATCTGCAAAAAGCATAATTCGAATTAAAGCCAATACGGTTCTCTATCCAACACAGTAGAAATCAAGTCGATATCTAGAAAAGTAAGCAAGTTATGATGAAAAAGGTAAGCAGTTCTACTACTGCCTCTTTCCGGCTACTTTTTAGTAGAACAGTTTACCTTTTTGGTCATAACTTGCTAAGTTTTCAATATTACGACTTGATTTCTTTTGCGTTGGATAGCTAACGGCATTGGCCTTAATTAGAAATTGATTTCTAGTGGATAGTGAAAGAAAATTTTTTTAATCATTTTTTCAAAAAAAGCAAAGGGGGTAGTCCATGGTTTTTTTTTGGCGAAAAATATTTTTTTGTACTATCTGCAAAAAGCATAATTCGAATTAAAGCCAATACGGTTCTCTATCCAACACAGTAGAAATCAAGTCGATATCTAGAAAAGTAAGCAAGTTATGATGAAGAAGGTAAGGAGGTCTATTACTGCCTCTTTCCGGCTACTTTTCAGTAGAACTGCTTACCTTTTTGGTCATAACTTGCTAAGTTTTCAATATATCGACTTGATTTCTTTTGCGTTGGATAGCTAACGGCATTGGCCTTAATTAGAAATTATTTTCTGGTGGATAGTGCAAGAAAATTTTTTTTATCATTTTTTCAAAAAAAGCAAAGGGGGTAGTACATGGTTTTTTTTTTTTGGCGAAAAATATTTTTTTGTACCATCTGCAAAAAGCATAATTCGAATTAAAGCCAATACGGTTCTCTATCCAACACAGTAGAAATCAAGTCGATATCTAGAAAAGTAAGCAAGTTATGATGAAAAAGGTAAGCAGTTCTACTACTGCCTCTTTCCGGCTACTTTTTAGTAGAACAGCTTACCTTTTTGGTCAAAACTTGCTAAGTTTTCAATATATCGACTTGATTTCTTTTGCGTTGGATAGCTAACGGCATTGGCCTTAATTAGAAATTATTTTCTGGTGGATAGTGCAAGAAAATTTTTTTTATCATTTTTTCAAAAAAAGCAAAGGGGGTAGTACATGGTTTTTTTTTTTTTGGCGAAAAATATTTTTTTGTACCATCTGCAAAAAGCATAATTCGAATTAAAGCCAATACGGTTCTCTATCCAACACAGTAGAAATCAAGTCGATATCTAGAAAAGTAAGCAAGTTATGATGAAAAAGGTAAGCAGTTCTACTACTGCCTCTTTCCGGCTACTTTTTAGTAGGACAGCTTACCTTTTTGGTCAAAACTTGCTAAGTTTTCAATATATCGACATGATTTCTTTTGCGTTGGATAGCTAACGGTATTGGCCTTAATTAGAAATTATTTCCTGGTGGATAGTGCAAGAAAATTTTTTTTATCATTTTTTCAAAAAAAGCAAAGAGGGTAGTCCATGGTTTTTTTTTTGGCGAAAAATATTTTTTTGTACTATCTGCAAAAAGCATAATTCGAATTAAAGCCAATACGGTTCTCTATCCAACACAGTAGAAATCAAGTCGATATCTAGAAAAGTAAGCAAGTTATGATGAAAAAGGTAAGCAGTTCTACTACTGCCTCTTTCCGGCTACTTTTTAGTAGGACAGCTTACCTTTTTGGTCAAAACTTGCTAAGTTTTCAATATATCGACTTGATTTCTTTTGCGTTGGATAGCTAACGGCATTGGCCTTAATTAGAAATTATTTTCTGGTGGATAGTGCAAGAAATTTTTTTTTATCATTTTTTCAAAAAAAAGCAAAGGGGGTAGTCCATGGTTTTTTTTTTTTTTTTGGCGAAAAATATTTTTTTGTACTATCTGCAAAAAGCATAATTCGAATTAAAGCCAATACGGTTCTCTATCCAACACAGTAGAAATCAAGTCGATACCTAGAAAAGTAAGCAAGTTATGATGAAAAAGGTAAGCAGTTCTACTACTGCCTCTTTCCGGCTACTTTTTAGTAGAACAGTTTACCTTTTTGGTCATAACTTGCTAAGTTTTCAATATTACGACTTGATTTCTTTTGCGTTGGATAGCTAACGGCATTGGCCTTAATTAGAAATTGATTTCTAGTGGATAGTGAAAGAAAATTTTTTTTATCATTTTTTCAAAAAAAGCAAAGGGGGTAGTACATGGTTTTTTTTTTTTGGCGAAAAATATTTTTTTGTACCATCTGCAAAAAGCATAATTCGAATTAAAGCCAATACGGTTCTCTATCCAACACAGTAGAAATCAAGTCGATATCTAGAAAAGTAAGCAAGTTATGATGAAAAAGGTAAGCAGTTCTACTACTGCCTCTTTCCGGCTACTTTTCAGTAGAACTGCTTACCTTTTTGGTCATAACTTGCTAAGTTTTCAATATATCGACTTGATTTCTTTTGCGTTGGATAGCTAACGGCATTGGCCTTAATTAGAAATTATTTTCTGGTGGATAGTGCAAGAAAATTTTTTTTATCATTTTTTCAAAAAAAGCAAAGGGGGTAGTACATGGTTTTTTTTTTTTGGCGAAAAATATTTTTTTGTACCATCTGCAAAAAGCATAATTCGAATTAAAGCCAATACGGTTCTCTATCCAACACAGTAGAAATCAAGTCGATATCTAGAAAAGTAAGCAAGTTATGATGAAAAAGGTAAGCAGTTCTACTACTGCCTCTTTCCGGCTACTTTTTAGTAGAACAGTTTACCTTTTTGGTCATAACTTGCTAAGTTTTCAATATTACGACTTGATTTCTTTTGCGTTGGATAGCTAACGGCATTGGCCTTAATTAGAAATTGATTTCTAGTGGATAGTGAAAGAAAATTTTTTTTATCATTTTTTCAAAAAAAGCAAAGGGGGTAGTCCATGGTTTTTTTTTGGCGAAAAATATTTTTTTGTACTATCTGCAAAAAGCATAATTCGAATTAAAGCCAATACGGTTCTCTATCCAACACAGTAGAAATCAAGTCGATATCTAGAAAAGTAAGCAAGTTATGATGAAGAAGGTAAGGAGGTCTATTACTGCCTCTTTCCGGCTACTTTTCAGTAGAACTGCTTACCTTTTTGGTCATAACTTGCTAAGTTTTCAATATATCGACTTGATTTCTTTTGCGTTGGATAGCTAACGGCATTGGCCTTAATTAGAAATTATTTTCTGGTGGATAGTGCAAGAAAATTTTTTTTATCATTTTTTCAAAAAAAGCAAAGGGGGTAGTACATGGTTTTTTTTTTTTGGCGAAAAATATTTTTTTGTACCATCTGCAAAAAGCATAATTCGAATTAAAGCCAATACGGTTCTCTATCCAACACAGTAGAAATCAAGTCGATATCTAGAAAAGTAAGCAAGTTATGATGAAAAAGGTAAGCAGTTCTACTACTGCCTCTTTCCGGCTACTTTTTAGTAGAACAGCTTACCTTTTTGGTCAAAACTTGCTAAGTTTTCAATATATCGACTTGATTTCTTTTGCGTTGGATAGCTAACGGCATTGGCCTTAATTAGAAATTATTTTCTGGTGGATAGTGCAAGAAAATTTTTTTTATCATTTTTTCAAAAAAAGCAAAGGGGGTAGTACATGGTTTTTTTTTTTTTTGGCGAAAAATATTTTTTTGTACCATCTGCAAAAAGCATAATTCGAATTAAAGCCAATACGGTTCTCTATCCAACACAGTAGAAATCAAGTCGATATCTAGAAAAGTAAGCAAGTTATGATGAAAAAGGTAAGCAGTTCTACTACTGCCTCTTTCCGGCTACTTTTTAGTAGGACAGCTAACCTTTTTGGTCAAAACTTGCTAAGTTTTCAATATATCGACATGATTTCTTTTGCGTTGGATAGCTAACGGTATTGGCCTTAATTAGAAATTATTTCCTGGTGGATAGTGCAAGAAAATTTTTTTTATCATTTTTTCAAAAAAAGCAAAGAGGGTAGTCCATGGTTTTTTTTTTGGCGAAAAATATTTTTTTGTACTATCTGCAAAAAGCATAATTCGAATTAAAGCCAATACGGTTCTCTATCCAACACAGTAGAAATCAAGTCGATATCTAGAAAAGTAAGCAAGTTATGATGAAAAAGGTAAGCATTTCTACTACTGCCTCTTTCCGGCTACTTTTCAGTAGAACTGCTTACCTTTTTGGTCATAACTTGCTAAGTTTTCAATATATCGACTTGATTTCTTTTGCGTTGGATAGCTAACGGCATTGGCCCTAATTAGAAATTATTTTCTGGTGGATAGTGCAAGAAAATTTTTATTATCATTTTTTCAAAAAAAGCAAAGGGGGTAGTCCATGGTTTTTTTTTGGCGAAAAATATTTTTTTGTACTATCTGCAAAAAGCATAATTCGAAATAAAGCCAATACGGTTCTCTATCCAACACAGTAGAAATCAAGTCGATATCTAGAAAAGTAAGCAAGTTATGATGAAAAAGGTAAGCAGTTCTACTACTGCCTCTTTCCGGCTACTTTTTAGTAGAACTGTTTACCTTTTTGGTCATAACTTGCTAAGTTTTCAATATATCGACTTGATTTCTTTTGCGTTGGATAGCTAACGGCATTGGCCCTAATTAAAAATTATTTTCTGGTGGATAGTGCAAGAAAATTTTTTTTATCATTTTTTCAAAAAAAGCAAAGGGGGAAGTCCATGGTTTTTTTTTGGCGAAAAATATTTTTTTGTACTATCTGCAAAAAGCATAATTCGAATTAAAGCCAATAAGGTTCTCTATCCAACACAGTAGAAATCAAGTCGATATCTAGAAAAGTAAGAAAGTTATGATGAAAAAGGTAAGCAGTTCTACTACTGCCTCTTTCCGGCTACTTTTTAGTAGAACTGTTTACCTTTTTGGTCATAACTTGCTAAGTTTCCAATATATCGACTTGATTTCTTTTGCGTTAGATAGCTAACGGCATTGGCCCTAATAAGAAATTATTTTCTGGTGGATAGGGCAAGAAAATTTTTTTTATCATTTTTTCAAAAAAAGCAAAGGAGGAAGTCCATGGTTTTTTTTTGGCGAAAAATATTTTTTTGTACCATCTGCAAAAAGCATAATTCGAATTAAAGCCAATAAGGTTCTCTATCCAACACAGTAGAAATCAAGTCGATATCTAGAAAAGTAAGCAAGTTATGATGAAAAAGGTAAGCAGTTCTACTACTGCCTCTTTCCGGCTACTTTTTAGTAGAACTGTTTACCTTTTTGGTCATAACTTGCTAAGTTTTCAATATATCGACTTGATTTCTTTTGCGTTGTATAGCTAACGGCATTGGCCCTAATTAGAAATTGTTTTCTGGTGGATAGGGCAAGAAAATTTTTTTTATCATTTTTTCAAAAAAAGCAAAGGGGGAAGTCCATGGTTTTTTTTTGGCGAAAAATATTTTTTTGTACCATCTGCAAAAAGCATAATTCGAATTAAAGTTAATACGGTTCTCTATCCAACACAGTAGAAATCAAGTCGATATCTAGAAAAGTAAGCAAGTTATGATGAAAAAGGTAAGCAGTTCTACTACTGCCTCTTTCCGGCTACTTTTTAGTAGAACTGTTTACCTTTTTGGTCATAACTTGCTAAGTTTTCAATATATCGACTTGATTTCTTTTGCGTTGGATAGCTAACGGCATTGGTCTTAATTAAAAATTAATTTTTGGTGGATTGTGCAAGAAAAATTTTTTTATCATTTTTTCAAAAAAAGCAAAGGGGGTAGTCCATAGTTTTTTTTGGCGAAAAATATTTTTTTGTACTATCTGCAAAAAGCATAATTCAAATTAAAGCCAATACGGTTCTCTATCCAACACAGTAGAAATCAAGTCGATACCTAGAAAAGTAAGCAAGTTATGATGAAAAAGGTAAGCAGTTCTACTACTGCCTCTTTCCGGCTACTTTTTAGTAGAACTGCTTACCTTTTTGGTCATAACTTGCTAAGTTTTCAATATATCGACTTGATTTCTTTTGCGTTGGATAGCTAACGGCATTGGCCTTAATTAAAAATTATTTTCTGGTGGATTGTGCAAGAAAAATTTTTTTATCATTTTTTCAAAAAAAGCAAAGAGGGTAGTCCATGGTTTTTTTTGGCGAAAAATATTTTTTTGTACTATCTGCAAAAAGCATAATTCGAATTAAAGCCAATACGGTTCTCTATCCAACACAGTAGAAATCAAGTCGATATCTAGAAAAGTAAGCAAGTTATGAAGAAAATGGTAAGCAGTTCTACTACTGCCTCTTTCCGGCTACTTTTTAGTAGAACTGCTTACCTTTTTGGTCATAACTTGCTAAGTTTTCAATATATCGACTTGATTTCTTTTGCGTTGGATAGCTAACGGCATTGGCCTTAATTAAAAGTTATTTTCTGGTGGATAGTGCAAGAAAACTTTTTTTATCATTTTTTCAAAAAAAGCAAAGGGGGTAGTCCATGTTTTTTTTGGCGAAAAATATTATTTTGTACTATCTGCAAAAAGCATAATTCGAATTAAAGCCAATACGGTTCTCTATCCAACACAGTAGAAATCAAGTCGATATCTAGAAAAGTAAGCAAGTTATGAAGAAAATGGTAAGCAGTTCTACTACTGCCTCTTTCCGCCTACTTTTTAGTAGAACTGCTTACCTTTTTGGTCATAACTTGCTAAGTTTTCAATATATCGACTTGATTTCTTTTGCGTTGGATAAATAACGGCATTGGCCTTAATTAAAAATTATTTTCTGGTGGATAGTGCAAGAAAACTTTTTTTATCATTTTTTCAAAAAAAGCAAAGGGGGTAGTCCATGTTTTTTTTGGCGAAAAATATTATTTTGTACTATCTGCAAAAAGCATAATTCGAATTAAAGCCAATACGGTTCTCTATCCAACACAGTAGAAATCAAGTCGATATCTAGAAAAGTAAGCAAGTTATGATGAAAAAGGTAAGCAGTTCTACTACTGCCTCTTTCCGGCTACTTTTTAGTAGAACAGCTTACCTTTTTGGTCAAAACTTGCTAAGTTTTCAATATATCGACTTGATTTCTTTTGCGTTGGATAGCTAACGGCATTGGCCTTATTGAAAAATTATTTTCTGGTGGATAGTGCAAGAAAACTTTTTTTATCATTTTTTCAAAAAAAGCAAAGGGGGTAGTCCATGGTTTTTTTTTTAGCGAAAAATATTTTTTTGTACTATCTGCAAAAAGCATAATTGAAATTAAAGCCAATACGGTTCTCTATCCAACAAAGTAGAAATCAAGTCGATATCTAGAAAAGTAAGCAAGTTATGATGAAAAAGGTAAGCATTTCTACTACTGCCTCTTTCCGGCTACTTTTCAGTAGAACTGCTTACCTTTTTGGTCATAACTTGCTAAGTTTTCAATATATCGACTTGATTTCTTTTGCGTTGGATAGCTAACGGCATTGGCCCTAATTAGAAATTATTTTCTGGTGGATAGTGCAAGAAAATTTTTATTATCATTTTTTCAAAAAAAGCAAAGGGGGTAGTCCATGGTTTTTTTTTGGCGAAAAATATTTTTTTGTACTATCTGCAAAAAGCATAATTCGAAATAAAGCCAATACGGTTCTCTATCCAACACAGTAGAAATCAAGTCGATATCTAGAAAAGTAAGCAAGTTATGATGAAAAAGGTAAGCAGTTCTACTACTGCCTCTTTCCGGCTACTTTTTAGTAGAACAGCTTACCTTTTTGGTCAAAACTTGCTAAGTTTTCAATATATCGACTTGATTTCTTTTGCGTTGGATAGCTAACGGCATTGGCCTTAATTAGAAATTATTTTCTGGTGGATAGTGCAAGAAAATTTTTTTTATCATTTTTTCAAAAAAAGCAAAGGGGGTAGTACATGGTTTTTTTTTTTTTTTTGGCGAAAAATATTTTTTTGTACCATCTGCAAAAAGCATAATTCGAATTAAAGCCAATACGGTTCTCTATCCAACACAGTAGAAATCAAGTCGATATCTAGAAAAGTAAGCAAGTTATGATGAAAAAGGTAAGCAGTTCTACTACTGCCTCTTTCCGGCTACTTTTTAGTAGGACAGCTTACCTTTTTGGTCAAAACTTGCTAAGTTTTCAATATATCGAAATGATTTCTTTTGCGTTGGATAGCTAACGGTATTGGCCTTAATTAGAAATTATTTCCTGGTGGATAGTGCAAGAAAATTTTTTTTATCATTTTTTCAAAAAAATCAAAGAGGGTAGTCCATGGTTTTTTTTTTGGCAAAAAATATTTTTTTGTACTATCTGCAAAAAGCATAATTCGAATTAAAGCCAATACGGTTCTCTATCCAACACAGTAGAAATCAAGTCGATATCTAGAAAAGTAAGCAAGTTATGATGAAAAAGGTAAGCATTTCTACTACTGCCTCTTTCCGGCTACTTTTCAGTAGAACTGCTTACCTTTTTGGTCATAACTTGCTAAGTTTTCAATATATCGACTTGATTTCTTTTGCGTTGGATAGCTAACGGCATTGGCCCTAATTAGAAATTATTTTCTGGTGGATAGTGCAAGAAAATTTTTATTATCATTTTTTCAAAAAAAGCAAAGGGGGTAGTCCATGGTTTTTTTTGGCGAAAAATATTTTTTTGTACTATCTGCAAAAAGCATAATTCGAAATAAAGCCAATACGGTTCTCTATCCAACACAGTAGAAATCAAGTCGATATCTAGAAAAGTAAGCAAGTTATGATGAAAAAGGTAAGCAGTTCTACTACTGCCTCTTTCCGGCTACTTTTTAGTAGAACTGTTTACCTTTTTGGTCATAACTTGCTAAGTTTTCAATATATCGACTTGATTTCTTTTGCGTTGGATAGCTAACGGCATTGGCCCTAATTAAAAATTATTTTCTGGTGGATAGTGCAAGAAAATTTTTTTTATCATTTTTTCAAAAAAAGCAAAGGGGGAAGTCCATGGTTTTTTTTTGGCGAAAAATATTTTTTTGTACTATCTGCAAAAAGCATAATTCGAATTAAAGCCAATAAGGTTCTCTATCCAACACAGTAGAAATCAAGTCGATATCTAGAAAAGTAAGAAAGTTATGATGAAAAAGGTAAGCAGTTCTACTACTGCCTCTTTCCGGCTACTTTTTAGTAGAACTGTTTACCTTTTTGGTCATAACTTGCTAAGTTTCCAATATATCGACTTGATTTCTTTTGCGTTAGATAGCTAACGGCATTGGCCCTAATTAGAAATTATTTTCTGGTGGATAGGGCAAGAAAATTTTTTTTATCATTTTTTCAAAAAAAGCAAAGGAGGAAGTCCATGGTTTTTTTTTGGCGAAAAATATTTTTTTGTACCATCTGCAAAAAGCATAATTCGAATTAAAGCCAATAAGGTTCTCTATCCAACACAGTAGAAATCAAGTCGATATCTAGAAAAGTAAGCAAGTTATGATGAAAAAGGTAAGCAGTTTGACTACTGCCTCTTTCCGGCTACTTTTTAGTAGAACTGTTTACCTTTTTGGTCATAACTTGCTAAGTTTTCAATATATCGACTTGATTTCTTTTGCGTTGTATAGCTAACGGCATTGGCCCTAATTAGAAATTGTTTTCTGGTGGATAGGGCAAGAAAATTTTTTTTATCATTTTTTCAAAAAAAGCAAAGGGGGAAGTCCATGGTTTTTTTTTGGCGAAAAATATTTTTTTGTACCATCTGCAAAAAGCATAATTCGAATTAAAGTTAATACGGTTCTCTATCCAACACAGTAGAAATCAAGTCGATATCTAGAAAAGTAAGCAAGTTATGATGAAAAAGGTAAGCAGTTCTACTACTGCCTCTTTCCGGCTACTTTTTAGTAGAACTGTTTACCTTTTTGGTCATAACTTGCTAAGTTTTCAATATATCGACTTGATTTCTTTTGCGTTGGATAGCTAACGGCATTGGTCTTAATTAAAAATTAATTTTTGGTGGATTGTGCAAGAAAAATTTTTTTATCATTTTTTCAAAAAAAGCAAAGAGGGTAGTCCATGGTTTTTTTTGGCGAAAAATATTTTTTTGTACTATCTGCAAAAAGCATAATTCGAATTAAAGCCAATACGGTTCTCTATCCAACACAGTAGAAATCAAGTCGATATCTAGAAAAGTAAGCAAGTTATGAAGAAAATGGTAAGCAGTTCTACTACTGCCTCTTTCCGGCTACTTTTTAGTAGAACTGCTTACCTTTTTGGTCATAACTTGCTAAGTTTTCAATATATCGACTTGATTTCTTTTGCGTTGGATAGCTAACGGCATTGGCCTTAATTAAAAGTTATTTTCTGGTGGATAGTGCAAGAAAACTTTTTTTATCATTTTTTCAAAAAAAGCAAAGGGGGTAGTCCATGTTTTTTTTGGCGAAAAATATTATTTTGTACTATCTGCAAAAAGCATAATTCGAATTAAAGCCAATACGGTTCTCTATCCAACACAGTAGAAATCAAGTCGATATCTAGAAAAGTAAGCAAGTTATGAAGAAAATGGTAAGCAGTTCTACTACTGCCTCTTTCCGCCTACTTTTTAGTAGAACTGCTTACCTTTTTGGTCATAACTTGCTAAGTTTTCAATATATCGACTTGATTTCTTTTGCGTTGGATAAATAACGGCATTGGCCTTAATTAAAAATTATTTTCTGGTGGATTGTGCAAGAAAATTTTTTTTATCATTTTTTCAAAAAAAGCAAAGAGGGTAGTCCATGGTTTTTTTTTTTAGCGAAAAATATTTTTTGTACTATCTGCAAAAAGCATAATTCGAATTAAAGCCAATACGGTCCTCTATCCAACACAGTAGAAATCAAGTCGATATCTAGAAAAGTAAGCAAGTTATGAAGAAAAGGGTAAGCAGTTCTAATACTGCCTCTTTCCGGCTACTTTTTAGTAGAACTGCTTACCTTTTTGGTCATAACTTGCGAAGTTTTCAATATATCGACTTGATTTCTTTTGCGTTGGATAGCTAACTGCATTGGCCTTAATTAAAAATTATTTTCTGGTGGATAGTGCAAGAAAACTTTTTTTTATCATTTTTTCAAAAAAAGCAAAGGGGGTAGTCCATGGTTTTTTTTTGGCGAAAAATATTATTTTGTACTATCTGCAAAAAGCATAATTCGAATTAAAGCCAATACGGTTCTCTATCCAACACAGTAGAAATCAAGTCGATATCTAGAAAAGTAAGCAAGTTATGAAGAAAATGGTAAGCAGTTCTACTACTGCCTCTTTCCGGTTACTTTTTAGTATAACTGCTTACCTTTTTGGTCATAACTTGCTAAGTTTTCAATATATCGACTTGATTTCTTTTGCGTTGGATAGCTAACGGCATTGGCCTTAATTAAAAATTATTTTCTGGTGGATAGTGAAAGAAAACTTTTTTTAACATTTTTTCAAAAAAAGCAAAGGGGGTAGTCCATGGTTTTTTTTGGCGAAAAATATTATTTTGTACTATCTGCAAAAAGCATAATTCGAATTAAAGCCAATACGGTTCGCTATCCAACACAGTAGAAATCAAGTCGATATCTAGAAAAGTAAGCAAGTTATGAAGAAAATGGTAAGCAGTTCTACTACTGCCTCTTTCCGGTTACTTTTTAGTAGAACTGCTTACCTTTTTGGTCATAACTTGCTAAGTTTTCAATATATCGACTTGATTTCTTTTGCGTTGGATAGCTAACGGCATTGGCCTTAATTAAAAATTATTTTCTGGTGGATAGTGCAAGAAAACTTTTTTTATCATTTTTTCAAAAGAAGCAAAGGGGGTAGTCCATGGTTTTTTTTTGGCGAAAAATATTATTTTGTACTATCTGTAAAAAGCATAATTCGAATTAAAGCCAATACGGTTCGCTATCCAACACAGTAGAAATCAAGTCGATATCTAGAAAAGTAAGCAAGTTATGAAGAAAATGGTAAGCAGTTCTACTACTGCCTCTTTCCGGTTACTTTTTAGTAGAACTGCTTACCTTTTTGGTCATAACTTGCTAAGTTTTCAATATATCGACTTGACTTCTTTTGCGTTGGATAGCTAACGGCATTGGCCTTAATTAAAAATTATTTTCTGGTGGATAGTGCAAGAAAACTTTTTTTATCATTTTTTCAAAAAAAGCAAAGGGGGTAGTCCATGGTTTTTTTTGGCGAAAAATATTATTTTGTACTATCTGCAAAAAGCATAATTCGAATTAAAGCCAATACGGTTCGCTATCCAACACAGTAGAAATCAAGTCGATATCTAGAAAAGTAAGCAAGTTATGAAGAAAATGGTAAGCAGTTCTACTACTGCCTCTTTCCGGTTACTTTTTAGTAGAACTGCTTACCTTTTTGGTCATAACTTGCTAAGTTTTCAATATATCGACTTGATTTCTTTTGCGTTGGATAGCTAACGGCATTGGCCTTAACTAAAAATTATTTTCTGGTGGATTGTGCAAGAAAAATTTTTTTATCATTTTTTCAAAAAAAGCAAAGGGGGTAGTCCATGGTTTTTTTTTAGTGAAAAATATTTTTTTGTACTATCTGCAAAAAGCATAATTCGAATTAAAGCCAATAGGGTTTTCTATCCAACACAGTAGAAATCAAGTCGATATCTAGAAAAGTAAGCAAGTTATGAAGAAAATGGTAAGCAGTTCTAATACTGCCTCTTTCCGGCTACTTTTTAGTAGAACTGCTTAACTTTTTGGTCATAACTTGCTAAGTTTTCAATATATCGACTTGATTTCTTTTGCGTTGGATAGCTAACGGCATTGGCCTTAATTAAAATTTATTTTCTGGTGGATAGTGCAAGAAAACTTTTTTTATCATTTTTTCAAAAAAAAGCAAAGGGGGTAGTCCATGGTTTTTTTTTAGCGAAAAATATTTTTTTGTACTATCTGCAAAAAGCATAATTCAAATTAAAGCCAATACGGTTCTCTATCCAACAAAGTAGAAATCAAGTCGATATCTAGAAAAGTAAGCAAGTTATGAAGAAAATGGTAAGCAGTTCTACTACTGCCTCTTTCCGGTTACTTTTTAGTAGAACTGCTTACCTTTTTGGTCATAACTTGCTAAGTTTTCAATATATCGACTTGATTTCTTTTGCGTTGGATAGCTAACGGCATTGGCCTTAATTAAAAATTATTTTCTGGTGGATAGTGCAAGAAAACTTTTTTTATCATTTTTTCAAAAAAGCAAAGGGGGTAGTCCATGGTTTTTTTTTTGGCGAAAAATATTATTTTGTACAATCTGCAAAAAGCATAATTCGAATTAAAGCCAATACGGTTCGCTATCCAACACAGTAGAAATCAAGTCGATATCTAGAAAAGTAAGCAAGTTATGAAGAAAATGGTAAGCAGTTCTACTACTGCTTCTTTCCGGTTACTTTTTAGTAGAACTGCTTACCTTTTTGGTCATAACTTGCTAAGTTTTCAATATATCGACTTGATTTCTTTTGCGTTGGATAGCTAACGGCATTGGCCTTAATTAAAAATTATTTTCTGGTGGATAGTGCAAGAAAACTTTTTTTATCATTTTTTCAAAAGAAGCAAAGGGGGTAGTCCATGGTTTTTTTTGTCGAAATATATTATTTTGTACTATCTGCAAAAAGCATAATTCGAATTAAAGCCAATACGGTTCGCTATCCAACACAGTAGAAATCAAGTCGATATCTAGAAAAGTAAGCAAGTTATGAAGAAAATGGTAAGCAGTTCTACTACTGCCTCTTTCCGGTTACTTTTTAGTAGAACTGCTTACCTTTTTGGTCATAACTTGCTAAGTTTTCAATATATCGACTTGATTTCTTTTGCGTTGGATAGCTAACGGCATTGGCCTTAATTAAAAATTATTTTCTGGTGGATTGTGCAAGAAAAATTTTTTTATCATTTTTTCAAAAAAAGCAAAGGGGGTAGTACATGGTTTTTTTTTTTGGCGAAAAATATTTTTTTGTACTATTTGCAAAAAGCATAATTCGAATTAAAGCCAATACGGTTCTCTATCCCACACAGTAGAAATCAAGTCGATATCTAGAAAAGTAAGCAAGTTATGATGAAAAAAGTAAGCAGTTCTACTACTGCCTCTTTCCGGTTACTTTTTAGTAGAACTGCTTACCTTTTTGGTCATAACTTGCTAAGTTTTCAATATATCGACTTGATTTCTTTTGCGTTGGATAGCTAACGGCATTGGCCTTAACTAAAAATTATTTTCTGGTGGATTGTGCAAGAAAAATTTTTTTATCATTTTTTCAAAAAAAGCAAAGGGGGTAGTCCATGGTTTTTTTTAGCGAAAAATATTTTTTTGTACTATCTGCAAAAAGCATAATTCGAATTAAAGCCAATAGGGTTCTCTATCCAACACAGTAGAAATCAAGTCGATATCTAGAAAAGTAAGCAAGTTATGAAGAAAATGGTAAGCAGTTCTAATACTGCCTCTTTCCGGCTACTTTTTAGTAGAACTGCTTACCTTTTTGGTCATAACTTGCTAAGTTTTCAATATATCGACTTGATTTCTTTTGCGTTGGATAGCTAACGGCATTGGCCTTAATTAAAAATTATTTTCTGGTGGATAGTGCAAGAAAACTTTTTTTATCATTTTTTCAAAAAAAGCAAAGGGGGTAGTCCATGGTTTTTTTTGGCGAAAAATATTATTTTGTACTATCTGTAAAAAGCATAATTCGAATTAAAGCCAATACGGTTCGCTATCCAACACAGTAGAAATCAAGTCGATATCTAGAAAAGTAAGCAAGTTATGAAGAAAATGGTAAGCAGTTCTACTACTGCCTCTTTCCGGTTACTTTTTAGTAGAACTGCTTACTTTTTTGGTCATAACTTGCTAAGTTTTCAATATATCGACTTGATTTCTTTTGCGTTGGATAGCTAACGGCATTGGCCTTAATTAAAAATTATTTTCTGGTGGATAGTGCAAGAAAACTTTTTTTATCATTTTTTCAAAAAAAGCAAAGGGGGTAGTCCATGGTTTTTTTTGGCGAAAAATATTATTTTGTACTATCTGTAAAAAGCATAATTCGAATTAAAGCCAATACGGTTCGCTATCCAACACAGTAGAAATCAAGTCGATACCTAGAAAAGTAAGCAAGTTATGATGAAAAAGGTAAGCAGTTCTACTACTGCCTCTTTCCGGCTACTTTTTAGTAGAACTGCTTACCTTTTTGGTCATAACTTGCTAAGTTTTCAATATATCGACTTGATTTCTTTTGCGTTGGATAGCTAACGGCATTGGCCTTAATTAAAAATTATTTTCTGGTGGATTGTGCAAGAAAAATTTTTTTATCATTTTTTCAAAAAAAGCAAAGAGGGTAGTCCATGGTTTTTTTTGGCGAAAAATATTTTTTTGTACTATCTGCAAAAAGCATAATTCGAATTAAAGCCAATACGGTTCTCTATCCAACACAGTAGAAATCAAGTCGATATCTAGAAAAGTAAGCAAGTTATGAAGAAAATGGTAAGCAGTTCTACTACTGCCTCTTTCCGCCTACTTTTTAGTAGAACTGCTTACCTTTTTGGTCATAACTTGCTAAGTTTTCAATATATCGACTTGATTTCTTTTGCGTTGGATAGCTAACGGCATTGGCCTTAATTAAAAGTTATTTTCTGGTGGA
Source organism: Thelaira solivaga (assembly GCA_947397855.1). Lineage (NCBI taxonomy): Eukaryota > Metazoa > Arthropoda > Insecta > Diptera > Tachinidae > Thelaira > Thelaira solivaga. The sequence continues at coordinate 21,149,558 of OX377613.1, forward strand.
TAGTGCAAGAAAACTTTTTTTATCATTTTTTCAAAAAAAGCAAAGGGGGTAGTCCATGGTTTTTTTTTGGCGAAAAATATTATTTTGTACTATCTGCAAAAAGCATAATTCGAATTAAAGCCAATACGGTTCTCTATCCAACACAGTAGAAATCAAGTCGATATCTAGAAAAGTAAGCAAGTTATGAAGAAAATGGTAAGCAGTTCTACTACTGCCTCTTTCCGCCTACTTTTTAGTAGAACTGCTTACCTTTTTGGTCATAACTTGCTAAGTTTTCAATATATCGACTTGATTTCTTTTGCGTTGGATAAATAACGGCATTGGCCTTAATTAAAAATTATTTTCTGGTGGATTGTGCAAGAAAAATTTTTTTATCATTTTTTCAAAAAAAGCAAAGGGGGTAGTCCATGGTTTTTTTTGGCGAAAAATATTATTTTGTACTATCTGTAAAAAGCATAATTCGAATTAAAGCCAATACGGTTCGCTATCCAACACAGTAGAAATCAAGTCGATACCTAGAAAAGTAAGCAAGTTATGATGAAAAAGGTAAGCAGTTCTACTACTGCCTCTTTCCGGCTACTTTTTAGTAGAACTGCTTACCTTTTTGGTCATAACTTGCTAAGTTTTCAATATATCGACTTGATTTCTTTTGCGTTGGATAGCTAACGGCATTGGCCTTAATTAAAAATTATTTTCTGGTGGATTGTGCAAGAAAAATTTTTTTATCATTTTTTCAAAAAAAGCAAAGAGGGTAGTCCATGGTTTTTTTTGGCGAAAAATATTTTTTTGTACTATCTGCAAAAAGCATAATTCGAATTAAAGCCAATACGGTTCTCTATCCAACACAGTAGAAATCAAGTCGATATCTAGAAAAGTAAGCAAGTTATGAAGAAAATGGTAAGCAGTTCTACTACTGCCTCTTTCCGCCTACTTTTTAGTAGAACTGCTTACCTTTTTGGTCATAACTTGCTAAGTTTTCAATATATCGACTTGATTTCTTTTGCGTTGGATAGCTAACGGCATTGGCCTTAATTAAAAGTTATTTTCTGGTGGATAGTGCAAGAAAACTTTTTTTTATCATTTTTTCAAAAAAAGCAAAGGGGGTAGTCCATGGTTTTTTTTTGGCGAAAAATATTATTTTGTACTATCTGCAAAAAGCATAATTCGAATTAAAGCCAATACGGTTCTCTATCCAACACAGTAGAAATCAAGTCGATATCTAGAAAAGTAAGCAAGTTATGAAGAAAATGGTAAGCAGTTCTACTACTGCCTCTTTCCGCCTACTTTTTAGTAGAACTGCTTACCTTTTTGGTCATAACTTGCTAAGTTTTCAATATATCGACTTGATTTCTTTTGCGTTGGATAAATAACGGCATTGGCCTTAATTAAAAATTATTTTCTGGTGGATTGTGCAAGAAAAATTTTTTTATCATTTTTTCAAAAAAAGCAAAGAGGGTAGTCCATGGTTTTTTTTTTTAGCGAAAAATATTTTTTGTACTATCTGCAAAAAGCATAATTCGAATTAAAGCCAATACGGTCCTCTATCCAACACAGTAGAAATCAAGTCGATATCTAGAAAAGTAAGCAAGTTATGAAGAAAAGGGTAAGCAGTTCTAATACTGCCTCTTTCCGGCTACTTTTTAGTAGAACTGCTTACCTTTTTGGTCATAACTTGCTAAGTTTTCAATATATCGACTTGATTTCTTTTGCGTTGGATAGCTAACGGCATTGGCCTTAATTAAAAATTATTTTCTGGTGGATAGTGCAAGAAAACTTTTTTTTATCATTTTTTCAAAAAAAGCAAAGGGGGTAGTCCATGGTTTTTTTTTGGCGAAAAATATTATTTTGTACTATCTGCAAAAAGCATAATTCGAATTAAAGCCAATACGGTTCGCTATCCAACACAGTAGAAATCAAGTCGATATCTAGAAAAGTAAGCAAGTTATGAAGAAAATGGTAAGCAGTTCTACTACTGCCTCTTTCCGGTTACTTTTTAGTATAACTGCTTACCTTTTTGGTCATAACTTGCTAAGTTTTCAATATATCGACTTGATTTCTTTTGCGTTGGATAGCTAACGGCATTGGCCTTAATTAAAAATTATTTTCTGGTGGATAGTGAAAGAAAACTTTTTTTAACATTTTTTTAAAAAAAAGCAAAGGGGGTAGTCCATGGTTTTTTTTGGCGAAAAATATTATTTTGTACTATCTGCAAAAAGCATAATTCGAATTAAAGCCAATACGGTTCGCTATCCAACACAGTAGAAATCAAGTCGATATCTAGAAAAGTAAGCAAGTTATGAAGAAAATGGTAAGCAGTTCTACTACTGCCTCTTTCCGGTTACTTTTTAGTAGAACTGCTTACCTTTTTGGTCATAACTTGCTAAGTTTTCAATATATCGACTTGATTTCTTTTGCGTTGGATAGCTAACGGCATTGGCCTTAATTAAAAATTATTTTCTGGTGGATAGTGCAAGAAAACTTTTATTATCATTTTTTCAAAAGAAGCAAAGGGGGTAGTCCATGGTTTTTTTTTGGCGAAAAATATTATTTTGTACTATCTGTAAAAAGCATAATTCGAATTAAAGCCAATACGGTTCGCTATCCAACACAGTAGAAATCAAGTCGATATCTAGAAAAGTAAGCAAGTTATGAAGAAAATGGTAAGCAGTTCTACTACTGCCTCTTTCCGGTTACTTTTTAGTAGAACTGCTTACCTTTTTGGTCATAACTTGCTAAGTTTTCAATATATCGACTTGATTTCTTTTGCGTTGGATAGCTAACGGCATTGGCCTTAATTAAAAATTATTTTCTGGTGGATAGTGCAAGAAAACTTTTTTTATCATTTTTTCAAAAAAAGCAAAGGGGGTAGTCCATGGTTTTTTTTGGCGAAAAATATTATTTTGTACTATCTGCAAAAAGCATAATTCGAATTAAAGCCAATACGGTTCGCTATCCAACACAGTAGAAATCAAGTCGATATCTAGAAAAGTAAGCAAGTTATGAAGAAAATGGTAAGCAGTTCTACTACTGCCTCTTTCCGGCTACTTTTTAGTAGAACTGCTTAACTTTTTGGTCATAACTTGCTAAGTTTTCAATATATCGACTTGATTTCTTTTGCGTTGGATAGCTAACGGCATTGGCCTTAATTAAAAATTATTTTCTGGTGGATAGTGCAAGAAAACTTTTTTTATCATTTTTTCAAAAGAAGCAAAGGGGGTAGTCCATGGTTTTTTTTGTCGAAATATATTATTTTGTACTATCTGCAAAAAGCATAATTCGAATTAAAGCCAATACGGTTCGCTATCCAACACAGTAGAAATCAAGTCGATATCTAGAAAAGTAAGCAAGTTATGAAGAAAATGGTAAGCAGTTCTACTACTGCCTCTTTCCGGTTACTTTTTAGTAGAACTGCTTACCTTTTTGGTCATAACTTGCTAAGTTTTCAATATATCGACTTGATTTCTTTTGCGTTGGATAGCTAACGGCATTGGCCTTAATTAAAAATTATTTTCTGGTGGATTGTGCAAGAAAAATTTTTTTATCATTTTTTCAAAAAAAGCAAAGGGGGTAGTACATGGTTTTTTTTTTTGGCGAAAAATATTTTTTTGTACTATTTGCAAAAAGCATAATTCGAATTAAAGCCAATACGGTTCGCTATCCAACACAGTAGAAATCAAGTCGATATCTAGAAAAGTAAGCAAGTTATGAAGAAAATGGTAAGCAGTTCTACTACTGCCTCTTTCCGGTTACTTTTTAGTAGAACTGCTTACCTTTTTGGTCATAACTTGCTAAGTTTTCAATATATCGACTTGATTTCTTTTGCGTTGGATAGCTAACGGCATTGGCCTTAACTAAAAATTATTTTCTGGTGGATTGTGCAAGAAAATTTTTTTTATCATTTTTTCAAAAAAGCAAAGGGGGTAGTCCATGGTTTTTTTTAGCGAAAAATATTTTTTTGTACTATCTGCAAAAAGCATAATTCGAATTAAAGCCAATAGGGTTCTCTATCCAACACAGTAGAAATCAAGTCGATATCTAGAAAAGTAAGCAAGTTATGAAGAAAATGGTAAGCAGTTCTAATACTGCCTCTTTCCGGCTACTTTTTAGTAGAACTGCTTACCTTTTTGGTCATAACTTGCTAAGTTTTCAATATATCGACTTGATTTCTTTTGCGTTGGATAGCTAACGGCATTGGCCTTAATTAAAAATTATTTTCTGGTGGATAGTGCAAGAAAACTTTTTTTAACATTTTTTCAAAAAAAGCAAAGGGGGTAGTCCATGGTTTTTTTTTAGCGAAAAATATTTTTTTGTACTATCTGCAAAAAGCATAATTCGAATTAAAGCCAATACGGTTCTCTATCCAACACAGTAGAAATCAAGTCGATATCTAGAAAAGTAAGCAAGTTATGAAGAAAATGGTAAGCAGTTCTAATACTGCCTCTTTCCGGCTACTTTTTAGTAGAACTGCTTACCTTTTTGGTCATAACTTGCTAAGTTTTCAATATATCGACTTGATTTCTTTTGCGTTGGATAGCTAACGGCATTGGCCTTAATGAAAAATTATTTTCTGGTGGATAGTGCAAGAAAACTTTTTTTATCATTTTTTCAAAAAAAGCAAAGGGGGTAGTCCATGGTTTTTTTTGGCGAAAAATATTATTTTGTACTATCTGTAAAAAGCATAATTCGAATTAAAGCCAATACGGTTCGCTATCCAACACAGTAGAAATCAAGTCGATATCTAGAAAAGTAAGCAAGTTATGAAGAAAATGGTAAGCAGTTCTACTACTGCCTCTTTCCGGTTACTTTTTAGTAGAACTGCTTACTTTTTTGGTCATAACTTGCTAAGTTTTCAATATATCGACTTGATTTCTTTTGCGTTGGATAGCTAACGGCATTGGCCTTAATTAAAAATTATTTTCTGGTGGATAGTGCAAGAAAACTTTTTTTATCATTTTTTCAAAAAAAGCAAAGGGGGTAGTCCATGGTTTTTTTTGGCGAAAAATATTATTTTGTACTATCTGTAAAAAGCATAATTCGAATTAAAGCCAATACGGTTCGCTATCCAACACAGTAGAAATCACGTCGATATCTAGAAAAGTAAGCAAGTTATGAAGAAAATGGTAAGCAGTTCTACTACTGCCTCTTTCCGGCTACTTTTTAGTAGAACTGCTTACCTTTTTGGTCATAACTTGCTAAGTTTTCAATATATCGACTTGATTTCTTTTGCGTTGGATAGCTAACGGCATTGGCCTTAATTAAAAATTATTTTCTGGTGGATAGTGCAAGAAAACTTTTTTTTATAATTTTTTCAAAAAAAGCAAAGGGGGTAGTCCATGGTTTTTTTTTGGCGAAAAATATTATTTTGTACAATCTGCAAAAAGCATAATTCGAATTAAAGCCAATACGGTTCGCTATCCAACACAGTAGAAATCAAGTCGATATCTAGAAAAGTAAGCAAGTTATGAAGAAAATGGTAAGCAGTTCTACTACTGCCTCTTTCCGGTTACTTTTTAGTATAACTGCTTACCTTTTTGGTCATAACTTGGTAAGTTTTCAATATATCGACGTGATTTCTTTTGCGTTGGATAGCTAACGGCATTGGCCTTAATTAAAAATTATTTTCTGGTGGATAGTGCAAGAAAACTTTTTTTTAACATTTTTTCAAAAAAAGCAAAGGGGGTAGTCCATGGTTTTTTTTGGCGAAAAATATTATTTTGTACTATCTGCAAAAAGCATAATTCGAATTAAAGCCAATACGGTTCGCTATCCAACACAGTAGAAATCAAGTCGATATCTAGAAAAGTAAGCAAGTTATGAAGAAAATGGTAAGCAGTTCTACTACTGCTTCTTTCCGGTTACTTTTTAGTAGAACTGCTTACCTTTTTGGTCATAACTTGCTAAGTTTTCAATATATCGACTTGATTTCTTTTGCGTTGGATAGCTAACGGCATTGGCCTTAATTAAAAATTATTTTCTGGTGGATAGTGCAAGAAAACTTTTTTTATCATTTTTTCAAAAGAAGCAAAGGGGGTAGTTCATGGTTTTTTTTGGCGAAAAATATTATTTTGTACTATCTGTAAAAAGCATAATTCGAATTAAAGCCAATACGGCTCGCTATCCAACACAGTAGAAATCAAGTCGATATCTAGAAAAGTAAGCAAGTTATGAAGAAAATGGTAAGCAGTTCTACTACTGCCTCTTTCCGGTTACTTTTTAGTAGAACTGCTTACTTTTTTGGTCATAACTTGCTAAGTTTTCAATATATCGACTTGATTTCTTTTGCGTTGGATAGCTAACGGCATTGGCCTTAATTAAAAATTATTTTCTGGTGGATAGTGCAAGAAAACTTTTTTTATCATTTTTTCAAAAAAAGCAAAGGGGGTAGTCCATGGTTTTTTTTGTCGAAATATATTATTTTGTACTATCTGCAAAAAGCATAATTCGAATTAAAGCCAATACGGTTCGCTATCCAACACAGTAGAAATCAAGTCGATATCTAGAAAAGTAAGCAAGTTATGAAGAAAATGGTAAGCAGTTCTACTACTGCCTCTTTCCGGTTACTTTTTAGTAGAACTGCTTACCTTTTTGGTCATAACTTGCTAAGTTTTCAATATATCGACTTGATTTCTTTTGCGTTGGATAGCTAACGGCATTGGCCTTAATTAAAAATTATTTTCTGGTGGATAGTGCAAGAAAACTTTTTTTATCATTTTTTCAAAAAAGCAAAGGGGGTAGTCCATGGTTTTTTTTGGCGAAAAATATTATTTTGTACTATCTGCAAAAAGCATAATTCGAATTAAAGCCAATACGGTTCGCTATCCAACACAGTAGAAATCAAGTCGATATCTAGAAAAGTAAGCAAGTTATGAAGAAAATGGTAAGCAGTTCTACTACTGCTTCTTTCCGGTTACTTTTTAGTAGAACTGCTTACCTTTTTGGTCATAACTTGCTAAGTTTTCAATATATCGACTTGATTTCTTTTGCGTTGGATAGCTAACGGCATTGGCCTTAATTAAAAATTATTTTCTGGTGGATAGTGCAAGAAAACTTTTTTTATCATTTTTTCAAAAAAGAAAAGGGGGTAGTCCATGGTTTTTTTTGTCGAAATATATTATTTTGTACTATCTGCAAAAAGCATAATTCGAATTAAAGCCAATACGGTTCGCTATCCAACACAGTAGAAATCAAGTCGATATCTAGAAAAGTAAGCAAGTTATGAAGAAAATGGTAAGCAGTTCTACTACTGCCTCTTTCCGGTTACTTTTTAGTAGAACTGCTTACCTTTTTGGTCATAACTTGCTAAGTTTTCAATATATCGACTTGATTTCTTTTGCGTTGGATAGCTAACGGCATTGGCCTTAATTAAAAATTATTTTCTGGTGGATAGTGCAAGAAAACTTTTTTTATCATTTTTTCAAAAAAGCAAAGGGGTAGTCCATGGTTTTTTTTGGCGAAAAATATTATTTTGTACTATCTGCAAAAAGCATAATTCGAATTAAAGCCAATACGGTTCGCTATCCAACACAGTAGAAATCAAGTCGATATCTAGAAAAGTAAGCAAGTTATGAAGAAAATGGTAAGCAGTTCTACTACTGCCTCTTTCCGGTTACTTTTTAGTAGAACTGCTTACCTTTTTGGTCATAACTTGCTAAGTTTTCAATATATCGACTTGATTTCTTTTGCGTTGGATAGCTAACGGCATTGGCCTTAATTAAAAATTATTTTCTGGTGGATAGTGCAAGAAAACTTTTTTTATCATTTTTTCAAAAAAAGCAAAGGGGGTAGTCCATGGTTTTTTTTGGCGAAAAATATTATTTTGTACTATCTGTAAAAAGCATAATTTGAATTAAAGCCAATACGGTTCGCTATCCAACACAGTAGAAATCAAGTCGATATCTAGAAAAGTAAGCAAGTTATGAAGAAAATGGTAAGCAGTTCTACTACTGCCTCTTTCCGGTTACTTTTTAGTAGAACTGCTTACCTTTTTGGTCATAACTTGCTAAGTTTTCAATATATCGACTTGATTTCTTTTGCGTTGGATAGCTAACGGCATTGGCCTTAACTAAAAATTATTTTCTGGTTGATTGTGCAAGAAAAATTTTTTTATCATTTTTTCAAAAAAAGCAAAGGGGGTAGTACATGGTTTTTTTTTTTTTGGCGAAAAATATTTTTTTGTACTATTTGCAAAAAGCATAATTCGAATTAAAGCCAATACGGTTCGCTATCCAACACAGTAGAAATCAAGTCGATATCTAGAAAAGTAAGCAAGTTATGAAGAAAATGGTAAGCAGTTCTACTACTGCCTCTTTCCGGTTACTTTTTAGTAGAACTGCTTACCTTTTTGGTCATAACTTGCTAAGTTTTCAATATATCGACTTGATTTCTTTTGCGTTGGATAGCTAACGGCATTGGCCTTAACTAAAAATTATTTTCTGGTGGATTGTGCAAGAAAAATTTTTTTATAATTTTTTCAAAAAAAGCAAAGGGGGTAGTCCATGGTTTTTTTTTAGCGAAAAATATTTTTTTGTACTATCTGCAAAAAGCATAATTCGAATTAAAGCCAATAGGGTTCTCTATCCAACACAGTAGAAATCAAGTCGATATCTAGAAAAGTAAGCAAGTTATGAAGAAAATGGTAAGCAGTTCTACTACTGCCTCTTTCCGGTTACTTTTTAGTAGAACTGTTTACCTTTTTGGTCATAACTTGCTAAGTTTTCAATATATCGACTTGATTTCTTTTGCGTTGGATAGCTAACGGCATTGGCCTTAATTAAAAATTATTTTCTGGTGGATAGTGCAAGAAAACTTTTTTTATCATTTTTTCAAAAAAAGCAAAGGGGGTAGTCCATGGTTTTTTTTTGGCGAAAAATATTATTTTGTACTATCTGCAAAAAGCATAATTCGAATTAAAGCCAATACGGTTCGCTATCCAACACAGTAGAAATCAAGTCGATATCTAGAAAAGTAAGCAAGTTATGAAGAAAATGGTAAGCAGTTCTAATACTGCCTCTTTCCGGCTACTTTTTAGTAGAACTGCTTACCTTTTTGGTCATAACTTGCTAAGTTTTCAATATATCGACTTGATTTCTTTTGCGTTGGATAGCTAACGGCATTGGCCTTAATTAAAAATTATTTTCTGGTGGATTGTGCAAGAAAATTTTTTTTATCATTTTTTCAAAAAAAGCAAAGGGGGTAGTCCATGGTTTTTTTTTTTAGCGAAAAATATTTTTTTGTACTATCTGCAAAAAGCATAATTCGAATTAAAGCCAATACGGTTCTCTATCCAACACAGTAGAAATCAAGTCGATATCTAGAAAAGTAAGGAAGTTATGAAGAAAATGGTAAGCAGTTCTACTACTGCCTCTTTCCGGTTACTTTTTAGTAGAACTGCTTACCTTTTTGGTCATAACTTGCTAAGTTTTCAATATATCGACTTGATTTCTTTTGCGTTGGATAGCTAACGGCATTGGCCTTAATTAAAAATTATTTTCTGGTGGATTGTGCAAGAAAATTTTTTTTATCATTTTTTAAAAAAAAGCAAAGGGGGTAGTCCATGGTTTTTTTTTAGCGAAAAATATTTTTTTGTACTATCTGCAAAAAGCATAATTCGAATTAAAGCCAATACGGTTCTCTATCCAACAAAGTTGAAATCGAGTCGATATCTAGAAAAGTAAGCAAGTTATGAAGAAAATGGTAAGCAGTTCTAATATTGCCTCTTTCCGGCTACTTTTAAGTAGAACTGCTTACCTTTTTGGTCATAACTTGCTAAGTTTTCAATATATCGACTTGATTTCTTTTGCGTTGGATAGCTAACGGCATTGGCCTTAATTAAAAATTATTTTCTGGTGGATTGTGCAAGAAAAATTTTTTTATCATTTTTTCAAAAAAAGCAAAGGGGGTAGTACATGGTTTTTTTTTTTTTGGCGAAAAATATTTTTTTGTACTATTTGCAAAAAGCATAATTCGAATTAAAGCCAATACGGTTCGCTATCCAACACAGTAGAAATCAAGTCGATATCTAGAAAAGTAAGCAAGTTATGAAGAAAATGGTAAGCAGTTCTACTACTGCCTCTTTCCGGTTACTTTTTAGTAGAACTGCTTACCTTTTTGGTCATAACTTGCTAAGTTTTCAATATATCGACTTGATTTCTTTTGCGTTGGATAGCTAACGGCATTGGCCTTAACTAAAAATTATTTTCTGGTGGATTGTGCAAGAAAAATTTTTTTATCATTTTTTCAAAAAAAGCAAAGGGGGTAGTCCATGGTTTTTTTTTAGCGAAAAATATTTTTTTGTACTATCTGCAAAAGCATAATTCGAATTAAAGCCAATAGGGTTCTCTATCCAACACAGTAGAAATCAAGTCGATATCTAGAAAAGTAAGCAAGTTATGAAGAAAATGGTAAGCAGTTCTAATACTGCCTCTTTCCGGCTACTTTTTAGTAGAACTGCTTACCTTTTTGGTCATAACTTGCTAAGTTTTCAATATATCGACTTGATTTCTTTTGCGTTGGATAGCTAACGGCATTGGCCTTAATTAAAAATTATTTTCTGGTGGATAGTGCAAGAAAACTTTTTTTAACATTTTTTCAAAAAAAGCAAAAGGGGTAGTCCATGGTTTTTTTTTAGCGAAAAATATTTTTTTGTACTATCTGCAAAAAGCATAATTCGAATTAAAGCCAATACGGTTCGCTATCCAACACAGTAGAAATCAAGTCGATATCTAGAAAAGTAAGCAAGTTATGAAGAAAATGGTAAGCAGTTCTACTACTGCCTCTTTCCGGTTACTTTTTAGTAGAACTGCTTACCTTTTTGGTCATAACTTGCTAAGTTTTCAATATATCGACTTGATTTCTTTTGCGTTGGATAGCTAACGGCATTGGCCTTAATTAAAAATTATTTTCTGGTGGATAGTGCAAGAAAACTTTTTTTATCATTTTTTCAAAAAAAGCAAAGGGGGTAGTCCATGGTTTTTTTTGGCGAAAAATATTATTTTGTACTATCTGTAAAAAGCATAATTCGAATTAAAGCCAATACGGTTCGCTATCCAACACAGTAGAAATCAAGTCGATATCTAGAAAAGTAAGCAAGTTATGAAGAAAATGGTAAGCAGTTCTACTACTGCCTCTTTCCGGTTACTTTTTAGTAGAACTGCTTACCTTTTTGGTCATAACTTGCTAAGTTTTCAATATATCGACTTGATTTCTTTTGCGTTGGATAGCTAACGGCATTGGCCTTAACTAAAAATTATTTTCTGGTGGATTGTGCAAGAAAAATTTTTTTATCATTTTTTCAAAAAAAGCAAAGGGGGTAGTACATGGTTTTTTTTTTTTTGGCGAAAAATATTTTTTTGTACTATTTGCAAAAAGCATAATTCGAATTAAAGCCAATACGGTTCGCTATCCAACACAGTAGAAATCAAGTCGATATCTAGAAAAGTAAGCAAGTTATGAAGAAAATGGTAAGCAGTTCTACTACTGCCTCTTTCCGGTTACTTTTTAGTAGAACTGCTTACCTTTTTGGTCATAACTTGCTAAGTTTTCAATATATCGACTTGATTTCTTTTGCGTTGGATAGCTAACGGCATTGGCCTTAACTAAAAATTATTTTCTGGTGGATTGTGCAAGAAAAATTTTTTTATAATTTTTTCAAAAAAAGCAAAGGGGGTAGTCCATGGTTTTTTTTTTAGCGAAAAATATTTTTTTGTACTATCTGCAAAAAGCATAATTCGAATTAAAGCCAATAGGGTTCTCTATCCAACACAGTAGAAATCAAGTCGATATCTAGAAAAGTAAGCAAGTTATGAAGAAAATGGTAAGCAGTTCTACTACTGCCTCTTTCCGGTTACTTTTTAGTAGAACTGCTTACCTTTTTGGTCATAACTTGCTAAGTTTTCAATATTTCGACTTGATTTTTTTTTGCGTTGGATAGCTAACGGCATTGGCCTTAATTAAAAATTATTTTCTGGTGGATTGTGCAAGAAAAATTTTTTTATCATTTTTTCAAAAAAAGCAAAGGGGATAGTCCATGGTTTTTTTTTAGCGAAAAATATTTTTTTGTACTATCTGCAAAAAGCATAATTCGAATTAAAGCCAATACGGTTCTCTATCCAACACAGTAGAAATCAAGTCGATATCTAGAAAAGTAAGCAAGTTATGAAGAAAATGGTAAGCAGTTCTACTACTGCCTCTTTCCGGTTACTTTTTAGTAGAACTGCTTACCTTTTTGGTCATAACTTGCTAAGTTTTCAATATATCGACTTGATTTCTTTTGCGTTGGATAGCTAACGGCATTGGCCTTAATTAAAAATTATTTTCTGGTGGATAGTGCAAGAAAACTTTTTTTATCATTTTTTCAAAAAAAGCAAAGGGGGTAGTTCATGGTTTTTTTGGCGAAAAATATTATTTTGTACTATCTGCAAAAAGCATAATTCGAATTAAAGCCAATACGGTTCGCTATCCAACACAGTAGAAATCAAGTCGATATCTAGAAAAGTAAGCAAGTTATGAAGAAAATGGTAAGCAGTTCTAATACTGCCTCTTTCCGGCTACTTTTTAGTAGAACTGCTTACCTTTTTGGTCATAACTTGCTAAGTTTTCAATATATCGACTTGATTTCTTTTGCGTTGGATAGCTAACGGCATTGGCCTTAATTAAAAATTATTTTCTGGTGGATTGTGCAAGAAAATTTTTTTTATCATTTTTTCAAAAAAAGCAAAGGGGGTAGTCCATGGTTTTTTTTTTAGCGAAAAATATTTTTTTGTACTATCTGCAAAAAGCATAATTCGAATTAATGCCAATACGGTTCTCTATCCAACACAGTAGAAATCAATTCGATATCTAGAAAAGTAAGGAAGTTATGAAGAAAATGGTAAGCAGTTCTACTACTGCCTCTTTCCGGTTACTTTTTAGTAGAACTGCTTACCTTTTTGGTCATAACTTGCTAAGTTTTCAATATATCGACTTGATTTCTTTTGCGTTGGATAGCTAACGGCATTGGCCTTAATTAAAAATTATTTTCTGGTGGATTGTGCAAGAAAAATTTTTTTATCATTTTTTCAAAAAAAGCAAAGGGGTTCGTCCATGGTTTTTTTTTAGCGAAAAATATTTTTTTGTACTATCTGCAAAAAGCATAATTCGAATTAAAGCAAATACGGTTCTCTATCCAACACAGTAGAAATCAAGTCGATATCTAGAAAAGTAAGCAAGTTATGAAGAAAATGGTAAGCAGTTCTAATACTGCCTCTTTCCGGCTACTTTTTAGTAGAACTGCTTACCTTTTTGGTCATAACTTGCTAAGTTTTCAATATATCGACTTGATTTCTTTTGCGTTAGATAGCTAACGGCATTGGCCTTAATTAAAAATTATTTTCTGGTGGATAGTGCAAGAAAACTTTTTTTAACATTTTTTCAAAAAAAGCAAAGGGGGTAGTCCATGGTTTTTTTTTAGCGAAAAATATTTTTTTGTACTATCTGCAAAAAGCATAATTCGAATTAAAGCCAATACGGTTCTCTATCCAACACAGTAGAAATCAAGTCGATATCTAGAAAAGTAAGCAAGTTATGAAGAAAATGGTAAGCAGTTCTACTACTGCCTCTTTCCGGTTACTTTTTAGTAGAACTGCTTACCTTTTTGGTCATAACTTGCTAAGTTTTCAATATTTCGACTTGATTTTTTTTGCGTTGGATAGCTAACGGCATTGGCCTTAATTAAAAATTATTTTCTGGTGGATAGTGCAAGAAAACTTTTTTTATCATTTTTTCAAAAAAAGCAAAGGGGGTAGTCCATGGTTTTTTTTGGCGAAAAATATTATTTTGTACTATCTGCAAAAAGCATAATTCAAATTAAAGCCAATACGGTTCTCTATCCAACAAAGTAGAAATCAAGTCGATATCTAGAAAAGTAAGCAAGTTATGAAGAAAATGGTAAGCAGTTCTACTACTGCCTCTTTCCGGTTACTTTTTAGTAGAACTGCTTACCTTTTTGGTCATAACTTGCTAAGTTTTCAATATATCGACTTGATTTCTTTTGCGTTGGATAGCTAACGGCATTGGCCTTAATTAAAAATTATTTTCTGGTGGATTGTGCAAGAAAATTTTTTTTATCATTTTTTCAAAAAAAGCAAAGGGGGTAGTCCATGGTTTTTTTTTTAGCGAAAAATATTTTTTTGTACTATCTGCAAAAAGCATAATTCGAATTAATGCCAATACGGTTCTCTATCCAACACAGTAGAAATCAATTCGATATCTAGAAAAGTAAGGAAGTTATGAAGAAAATGGTAAGCAGTTCTACTACTGCCTCTTTCCGGTTACTTTTTAGTAGAACTGCTTACCTTTTTGGTCATAACTTGCTAAGTTTTCAATATATCGACTTGATTTCTTTTGCGTTGGATAGCTAACGGCATTGGCCTTAATTAAAAATTATTTTCTGGTGGATTGTGCAAGAAAAATTTTTTTATCATTTTTTCAAAAAAAGCAAAGGGGTTCGTCCATGGTTTTTTTTTAGCGAAAAATATTTTTTTGTACTATCTGCAAAAAGCATAATTCGAATTAAAGCAAATACGGTTCTCTATCCAACACAGTAGAAATCAAGTCGATATCTAGAAAAGTAAGCAAGTTATGAAGAAAATGGTAAGCAGTTCTAATACTGCCTCTTTCCGGCTACTTTTTAGTAGAACTGCTTACCTTTTTGGTCATAACTTGCTAAGTTTTCAATATATCGACTTGATTTCTTTTGCGTTGGATAGCTAACGGCATTGGCCTTAATTAAAAATTATTTTCTGGTGGATAGTGCAAGAAAACTTTTTTTATCATTTTTTCAAAAAAAGCAAAGGGGGTAGTCCATGGTTTTTTTTGGCGAAAAATATTATTTTGTACTATTTGCAAAAAGCATAATTCGAATTAAAGCCAATACGGTTCTCTATCCAACACAGTAGAAATCAAGTCGATATCTAGAAAAGTAAGCAAGTTATGAAGAAAATGGTAAGCAGTTCTACTACTGCCTCTTTCCGGTTACTTTTTAGTAGAACTGCTTACCTTTTTGGTCATAACTTGCTAAGTTTTCAATATATCGACTTGATTTCTTTTGCGTTGGATAGCTAACGGCATTGGCCTTAATTAAAAATTATTTTCTGGTGGATAGTGCAAGAAAACTTTTTTTATCATTTTTTCAAAAAAAGCAAAGGGGGTAGTTCATGGTTTTTTTGGCGAAAAATATTATTTTGTACTATCTGCAAAAAGCATAATTCGAATTAAAGCCAATACGGTTCGCTATCCAACACAGTAGAAATCAAGTCGATATCTAGAAAAGTAAGCAAGTTATGAAGAAAATGGTAAGCAGTTCTAATACTGCCTCTTTCCGGCTACTTTTTAGTAGAACTGCTTACCTTTTTGGTCATAACTTGCTAAGTTTTCAATATATCGACTTGATTTCTTTTGCGTTGGATAGCTAACGGCATTGGCCTTAATTAAAAATTATTTTCTGGTGGATTGTGCAAGAAAATTTTTTTTATCATTTTTTCAAAAAAAGCAAAGGGGGTAGTCCATGGTTTTTTTTTTAGCGAAAAATATTTTTTTGTACTATCTGCAAAAAGCATAATTCGAATTAATGCCAATACGGTTCTCTATCCAACACAGTAGAAATCAATTCGATATCTAGAAAAGTAAGGAAGTTATGAAGAAAATGGTAAGCAGTTCTACTACTGCCTCTTTCCGGTTACTTTTTAGTAGAACTGCTTACCTTTTTGGTCATAACTTGCTAAGTTTTCAATATATCGACTTGATTTCTTTTGCGTTGGATAGCTAACGGCATTGGCCTTAATTAAAAATTATTTTCTGGTGGATTGTGCAAGAAAAATTTTTTTATCATTTTTTCAAAAAAAGCAAAGGGGTTCGTCCATGGTTTTTTTTTAGCGAAAAATATTTTTTTGTACTATCTGCAAAAAGCATAATTCGAATTAAAGCAAATACGGTTCTCTATCCAACACAGTAGAAATCAAGTCGATATCTAGAAAAGTAAGCAAGTTATGAAGAAAATGGTAAGCAGTTCTAATACTGCCTCTTTCCGGCTACTTTTTAGTAGAACTGCTTACCTTTTTGGTCATAACTTGCTAAGTTTTCAATATATCGACTTGATTTCTTTTGCGTTAGATAGCTAACGGCATTGGCCTTAATTAAAAATTATTTTCTGGTGGATAGTGCAAGAAAACTTTTTTTAACATTTTTTCAAAAAAAGCAAAGGGGGTAGTACATGGTTTTTTTTTAGCGAAAAATATTTTTTTGTACTATCTGCAAAAAGCATAATTCGAATTAAAGCCAATACGGTTCTCTATCCAACACAGTAGAAATCAAGTCGATATCTAGAAAAGTAAGCAAGTTATGAAGAAAATGGTAAGCAGTTCTACTACTGCCTCTTTCCGGTTACTTTTTAGTAGAACTGCTTACCTTTTTGGTCATAACTTGCTAAGTTTTCAATATATCGACTTGATTTCTTTTGCGTTGGATAGCTAACGGCATTGGCCTTAATTAAAAATTATTTTCTGGTGGATAGTGCAAGAAAACTTTTTTTATCATTTTTTCAAAAAAAGCAAAGGGGGTAGTTCATGGTTTTTTTGGCGAAAAATATTATTTTGTACTATCTGCAAAAAGCATAATTCGAATTAAAGCCAATACGGTTCGCTATCCAACACAGTAGAAATCAAGTCGATATCTAGAAAAGTAAGCAAGTTATGAAGAAAATGGTAAGCAGTTCTAATACTGCCTCTTTCCGGCTACTTTTTAGTAGAACTGCTTACCTTTTTGGTCATAACTTGCTAAGTTTTCAATATATCGACTTGATTTCTTTTGCGTTGGATAGCTAACGGCATTGGCCTTAATTAAAAATTATTTTCTGGTGGATTGTGCAAGAAAATTTTTTTTATCATTTTTTCAAAAAAAGCAAAGGGGGTAGTCCATGGTTTTTTTTTTAGCGAAAAATATTTTTTTGTACTATCTGCAAAAAGCATAATTCGAATTAATGCCAATACGGTTCTCTATCCAACACAGTAGAAATCAATTCGATATCTAGAAAAGTAAGGAAGTTATGAAGAAAATGGTAAGCAGTTCTACTACTGCCTCTTTCCGGTTACTTTTTAGTAGAACTGCTTACCTTTTTGGTCATAACTTGCTAAGTTTTCAATATATCGACTTGATTTCTTTTGCGTTGGATAGCTAACGGCATTGGCCTTAATTAAAAATTATTTTCTGGTGGATTGTGCAAGAAAAATTTTTTTATCATTTTTTCAAAAAAAGCAAAGGGGTTCGTCCATGGTTTTTTTTTAGCGAAAAATATTTTTTTGTACTATCTGCAAAAAGCATAATTCGAATTAAAGCAAATACGGTTCTCTATCCAACACAGTAGAAATCAAGTCGATATCTAGAAAAGTAAGCAAGTTATGAAGAAAATGGTAAGCAGTTCTAATACTGCCTCTTTCCGGCTACTTTTTAGTAGAACTGCTTACCTTTTTGGTCATAACTTGCTAAGTTTTCAATATATCGACTTGATTTCTTTTGCGTTAGATAGCTAACGGCATTGGCCTTAATTAAAAATTATTTTCTGGTGGATAGTGCAAGAAAACTTTTTTTAACATTTTTTCAAAAAAAGCAAAGGGGGTAGTCCATGGTTTTTTTTTAGCGAAAAATATTTTTTTGTACTATCTGCAAAAAGCATAATTCGAATTAAAGCCAATACGGTTCTCTATCCAACACAGTAGAAATCAAGTCGATATCTAGAAAAGTAAGCAAGTTATGAAGAAAATGGTAAGCAGTTCTACTACTGCCTCTTTCCGGTTACTTTTTAGTAGAACTGCTTACCTTTTTGGTCATAACTTGCTAAGTTTTCAATATATCGACTTGATTTCTTTTGCGTTGGATAGCTAACGGCATTGGCCTTAACTAAAAATTATTTTCTGGTGGATTGTGCAAGAAAAATTTTTTTTATCATTTTTTCAAAAAAAGCAAAGGGGGTAGTACATGGTTTTTTTTTTTTTGGCGAAAAATATTTTTTTGTACTATTTGCAAAAAGCATAATTCGAATTAAAGACAATACGGTTCGCTATCCAACACAGTAGAAATCAAGTCGATATCTAGAAAAGTAAGCAAGTTATGAAGAAAATGGTAAGCAGTTCTACTACTGCCTCTTTCCGGTTACTTTTTAGTAGAACTGCTTACCTTTTTGGTCATAACTTGCTAAGTTTTCAATATTTCGACTTGATTTTTTTTTGCGTTGGATAGCTAACGGCATTGGCCTTAATTAAAAATTATTTTCTGGTGGATTGTGCAAGAAAAATTTTTTTATCATTTTTTCAAAAAAAGCAAAGGGGATAGTCCATGGTTTTTTTTTAGCGAAAAATATTTTTTTGTACTATCTGCAAAAAGCATAATTCGAATTAAAGCCAATACGGTTCTCTATCCAACACAGTAGAAATCAAGTCGATATCTAGAAAAGTAAGGAAGTTATGAAGAAAATGGTAAGCAGTTCTACTACTGCCTCTTTCCGGTTACTTTTTAGTAGAACTGCTTACCTTTTTGGTCATAACTTGCTAAGTTTTCAATATATCGACTTGATTTCTTTTGCGTTGGATAGCTAACGGCATTGGCCTTAACTAAAAATTATTTTCTGGTGGATTGTGCAAGAAAAATTTTTTTATCATTTTTTCAAAAAAAGCAAAGGGGTTCGTCCATGGTTTTTTTTTAGCGAAAAATATTTTTTTGTACTATCTGCAAAAAGCATAATTCGAATTAAAGCCAATACGGTTCTCTATCCAACACAGTAGAAATCAAGTCGATATCTAGAAAAGTAAGCAAGTTATGAAGAAAATGGTAAGCAGTTCTACTACTGCCTCTTTCCGGTTACTTTTTAGTAGAACTGCTTACCTTTTTGGTCATAACTTGCTAAGTTTTCAATATTTCGACTTGATTTTTTTTGCGTTGGATAGCTAACGGCATTGGCCTTAATTAAAAATTATTTTCTGGTGGATTGTGCAAGAAAAATTTTTTTATCATTTTTTCAAAAAAAGCAAAGGGGGTAGTCCATGGTTTTTTTTTAGCGAAAAATATTTTTTTGTACTATCTGCAAAAAGCATAATTCGAATTAAAGCCAATACGGTTCGCTATCCAACACAGTAGAAATCAAGTCGATATCTAGAAAAGTAAGCAAGTTATGAAGAAAATGGTAAGCAGTTCTAATACTGCCTCTTTCCGGTTACTTTTTAGTAGAACTGCTTACCTTTTTGGTCATAACTTGCTAAGTTTTCAATATATCGACTTGATTTCTTTTGCGTTGGATAGCTAACGGCATTGGCCTTAATTAAAAATTATTTTCTGGTGGATTGTGCAAGAAAAATTTTTTTATCATTTTTTCAAAAAAAGCAAAGGGGGTAGTACATGGTTTTTTTTTTTTTGGCGAAAAATATTTTTTTGTACTATTTGCAAAAAGCATAATTCGAATTAAAGCCAATACGGTTCGCTATCCAACACAGTAGAAATCAAGTCGATATCTAGAAAAGTAAGCAAGTTATGAAGAAAATGGTAAGCAGTTCTAATACTGCCTCTTTCCGGTTACTTTTTAGTAGAACTGCTTACCTTTTTGGTCATAACTTGCTAAGTTTTCAATATATCGACTTGATTTCTTTTGCGTTGGATAGCTAACGGCATTGGCCTTAACTAAAAATTATTTTCTGGTGGATTGTGCAAGAAAAATTTTTTTATCATTTTTTCAAAAAAAGCAAAGGGGGTAGTCCATGGTTTTTTTTTAGCGAAAAATATTTTTTTGTACTATCTGCAAAAAGCATAATTCGAATTAAAGCCAATAGGGTTCTCTATCCAACACAGTAGAAATCAAGTCGATATCTAGAAAAGTAAGCAAGTTATGAAGAAAATGGTAAGCAGTTCTAATACTGCCTCTTTCCGGCTACTTTTTAGTAGAACTGCTTACCTTTTTGGTCATAACTTGCTAAGTTTTCAATATATCGACTTGATTTCTTTTGCGTTGGATAGCTAACGGCATTGGCCTTAATTAAAAATTATTTTCTGGTGGATAGTGCAAGAAAACTTTTTTTAACATTTTTTCAAAAAAAGCAAAGGGGGTAGTCCATGGTTTTTTTTTTAGCGAAAAATATTTTTTTGTACTATCTGCAAAAAGCATAATTCGAATTAAAGCCAATACGGTTCTCTATCCAACACAGTAGAAATCAAGTCGATATCTAGAAAAGTAAGCAAGTTATGAAGAAAATGGTAAGCAGTTCTAATACTGCCTCTTTCCGGCTACTTTTTAGTAGAACTGCTTACCTTTTTGGTCATAACTTGCTAAGTTTTCAATATATCGACTTGATTTCTTTTGCGTTGGATAGCTAACGGCATTGGCCTTAATTAAAAATTATTTTCTGGTGGATAGTGCAAGAAAACTTTTTTTATCATTTTTTCAAAAAAAGCAAAGGGGGTAGTCCATGGTTTTTTTTGGCGAAAAATATTATTTTGTACTATTTGCAAAAAGCATAATTCGAATTAAAGCCAATACGGTTCTCTATCCAACACAGTAGAAATCAAGTCGATATCTAGAAAAGTAAGCAAGTTATGAAGAAAATGGTAAGCAGTTCTACTACTGCCTCTTTCCGGTTACTTTTTAGTAGAACTGCTTACCTTTTTGGTCATAACTTGCTAAGTTTTCAATATATCGACTTGATTTCTTTTGCGTTGGATAGCTAACGGCATTGGCCTTAATTAAAAATTATTTTCTGGTGGATTGTGCAAGAAAAATTTTTTTATCATTTTTTCAAAAAAAGCAAAGGGGGTAGTCCATGGTTTTTTTTTAGCGAAAAATATTTTTTTGTACTATCTGCAAAAAGCATAATTCGAATTAAAGCCAATACGGTTCGCTATCCAACACAGTAGAAATCAAGTCGATATCTAGAAAAGTAAGCAAGTTATGAAGAAAATGGTAAGCAGTTCTACTACTGCCTCTTTCCGGTTACTTTTTAGTAGAACTGCTTACCTTTTTGGTCATAACTTGCTAAGTTTTCAATATATCGACTTGATTTCTTTTGCGTTGGATAGCTAACGGCATTGGCCTTAATTAAAAATTATTTTCTGGTGGATAGTGCAAGAAAACTTTTTTTATCATTTTTTCAAAAAAAGCAAAGGGGGTAGTCCATGGTTTTTTTTGGCGAAAAATATTATTTTGTACTATTTGCAAAAAGCATAATTCGAATTAAAGCCAATACGGTTCTCTATCCAACACAGTAGAAATCAAGTCGATATCTAGAAAAGTAAGCAAGTTATGAAGAAAATGGTAAGCAGTTCTACTACTGCCTCTTTCCGGTTACTTTTTAGTAGAACTGCTTACCTTTTTGGTCATAACTTGCTAAGTTTTCAATATATCGACTTGATTTCTTTTGCGTTGGATAGCTAACGGCATTGGCCTTAATTAAAAATTATTTTCTGGTGGATTGTGCAAGAAAATTTTTTTTATCATTTTTTCAAAAAAAGCAAAGGGGGTAGTCCATGGTTTTTTTTTAGCGAAAAATATTTTTTTGTACTATCTGCAAAAAGCATAATTCGAATTAAAGCCAATACGGTTCGCTATCCAACACAGTAGAAATCAAGTCGATATCTAGAAAAGTAAGCAAGTTATGAAGAAAATGGTAAGCAGTTCTAATACTGCCTCTTTCCGGCTACTTTTTAGTAGAACTGCTTACCTTTTTGGTCATAACTTGCTAAGTTTTCAATATATCGACTTGATTTCTTTTGCGTTAGATAACTAACGGCATTGGCCTTAATTAAAAATTATTTTCTGGTGGATAGTGCAAGAAAACTTTTTTTAACATTTTTTCAAAAAAAGCAAAGGGGGTAGTCCATGGTTTTTTTTTAGCGAAAAATATTTTTTTGTACTATCTGCAAAAAGCATAATTCGAATTAAAGCCAATACGGTTCTCTATCCAACACAGTAGAAATCAAGTCGATATCTAGAAAAGTAAGCAAGTTATGAAGAAAATGATAAGCAGTTCTACTACTGCCTCTTTCCGGTTACTTTTTAGTAGAACTGCTTACCTTTTTGGTCATAACTTGCTAAGTTTTCAATATTTCGACTTGATTTTTTTTGCGTTGGATAGCTAACGGCATTGGCCTTAATTAAAAATTATTTTCTGGTGGATAGTGCAAGAAAACTTTTTTTATCATTTTTTCAAAAAAAGCAAAGGGGGTAGTCCATGGTTTTTTTTGGCGAAAAATATTATTTTGTACTATCTGTAAAAAGCATAATTCGAATTAAAGCCAATACGGTTCGCTATCCAACACAGTAGAAATCAAGTCGATATCTAGAAAAGTAAGCAAGTTATGAAGAAAATGGTAAGCAGTTCTACTACTGCCTCTTTCCGGTTACTTTTTAATAGAACTGCTTACCTTTTTGGTCATAACTTGCTAAGTTTTCAATATATCGACTTGATTTCTTTTGCGTTGGATAGCTAACGGCATTGGCCTTAACTAAAAATTATTTTCTGGTGGATTGTGCAAGAAAAATTTTTTTATCATTTTTTCAAAAAAAGCAAAGGGGGTAGTACATGGTTTTTTTTTTTTTTGGCGAAAAATATTTTTTTGTACTATTTGCAAAAAGCATAATTCGAATTAAAGCCAATACGGTTCGCTATCCAACACAGTAGAAATCAAGTCGATATCTAGAAAAGTAAGCAAGTTATGAAGAAAATGGTAAGCAGTTCTACTACTGCCTCTTTCCGGTTACTTTTTAGTAGAACTGCTTACCTTTTTGGTCATAACTTGCTAAGTTTTCAATATTTCGACTTGATTTTTTTTTGCGTTGGATAGCTAACGGCATTGGCCTTAATTAAAAATTATTTTCTGGTGGATTGTGCAAGAAAAATTTTTTTATCATTTTTTCAAAAAAAGCAAAGGGGATAGTCCATGGTTTTTTTTTAGCGAAAAATATTTTTTTGTACTATCTGCAAAAAGCATAATTCGAATTAAAGCCAATACGGTTCTCTATCCAACACAGTAGAAATCAAGTCGATATCTAGAAAAGTAAGGAAGTTATGAAGAAAATGGTAAGCAGTTCTACTACTGCCTCTTTCCGGTTACTTTTTAGTAGAACTGCTTACCTTTTTGGTCATAACTTGCTAAGTTTTCAATATATCGACTTGATTTCTTTTGCGTTGGATAGCTAACGGCATTGGCCTTAACTAAAAATTATTTTCTGGTGGATTGTGCAAGAAAAATTTTTTTATCATTTTTTAAAAAAAAGCAAAGGGGGTAGTCCATGGTTTTTTTTTAGCGAAAAATATTTTTTTGTACTATCTGCAAAAAGCATAATTCGAATTAAAGCCAATACGCTTCTCTATCCAACACAGTAGAAATCAAGTCGATATCTAGAAAAGTAAGCAAGTTATGAAGAAAATGGTAAGCAGTTCTACTACTGCCTCTTTCCGGTTACTTTTTAGTAGAACTGCTTACCTTTTTGGTCATAACTTGCTAAGTTTTCAATATTTCGACTTGATTTTTTTTGCGTTGGATAGCTAACGGCATTGGCCTTAATTAAAAATTATTTTCTGGTGGATTGTGCAAGAAAAATTTTTTTATCATTTTTTCAAAAAAAGCAAAGGGGGTAGTCCATGGTTTTTTTTTAGCGAAAAATATTTTTTTGTACTATCTGCAAAAAGCATAATTCGAATTAAAGCCAATACGGTTCGCTATCCAACACAGTAGAAATCAAGTCGATATCTAGAAAAGTAAGCAAGTTATGAAGAAAATGGTAAGCAGTTCTAATACTGCCTCTTTCCGGTTACTTTTTAGTAGAACTGCTTACCTTTTTGGTCATAACTTGCTAAGTTTTCAATATATCGACTTGATTTCTTTTGCGTTGGATAGCTAACGGCATTGGCCTTAATTAAAAATTATTTTCTGGTGGATTGTGCAAGAAAAATTTTTTTATCATTTTTTCAAAAAAAGCAAAGGGGGTAGTACATGGTTTTTTTTTTTTTGGCGAAAAATATTTTTTTGTACTATTTGCAAAAAGCATAATTCGAATTAAAGCCAATACGGTTCGCTATCCAACACAGTAGAAATCAAGTCGATATCTAGAAAAGTAAGCAAGTTATGAAGAAAATGGTAAGCAGTTCTACTACTGCCTCTTTCCGGTTACTTTTTAGTAGAACTGCTTACCTTTTTGGTCATAACTTGCTAAGTTTTCAATATATCGACTTGATTTCTTTTGCGTTGGATAGCTAACGGCATTGGCCTTAACTAAAAATTATTTTCTGGTGGATTGTGCAAGAAAAATTTTTTTATCATTTTTTCAAAAAAAGCAAAGGGGGTAGTCCATGGTTTTTTTTTAGCGAAAAATATTTTTTTGTACTATCTGCAAAAAGCATATTTCGAATTAAAGCCAATAGGGTTCTCTATCCAACACAGTAGAAATCAAGTCGATATCTAGAAAAGTAAGCAAGTTATGAAGAAAATGGTAAGCAGTTCTAATACTGCCTCTTTCCGGCTACTTTTTAGTAGAACTGCTTACCTTTTTGGTCATAACTTGCTAAGTTTTCAATATATCGACTTGATTTCTTTTGCGTTGGATAGCTAACGGCATTGGCCTTAATTAAAAATTATTTTCTGGTGGATAGTGCAAGAAAATTTTTTTTATCATTTTTTCAAAAAAAGCAAAGGGGGTAGTCCATGGTTTTTTTTTAGCGAAAAATATTTTTTTGTACTATCTGCAAAAAGCATAATTCGAATTAAAGCCAATACGGTTCTCTATCCAACACAGTAGAAATCAAGTCGATATCTAGAAAAGTAAGCAAGTTATGAAGAAAATGGTAAGCAGTTCTAATACTGCCTCTTTCCGGCTACTTTTTAGTAGAACTGCTTACCTTTTTGGTCATAACTTGCTAAGTTTTCAATATATCGACTTGATTTCTTTTGCGTTGGATAGCTAACGGCATTGGCCTTAACTAAAAATTATTTTCTGGTGGATTGTGCAAGAAAAATTTTTTTATAATTTTTTCAAAAAAAGCAAAGGGGGTAGTCCATGGTTTTTTTTTAGCGAAAAATATTTTTTTGTACTATCTGCAAAAAGCATAATTCGAATTAAAGCCAATAGGGTTCTCTATCCAACACAGTAGAAATCAAGTCGATATCTAGAAAAGTAAGCAAGTTATGAAGAAAATGGTAAGCAGTTCTACTACTGCCTCTTTCCGGTTACTTTTTAGTAGAACTGCTTACCTTTTTGGTCATAACTTGCTAAGTTTTCAATATTTCGACTTGATTTTTTTTGCGTTGGATAGCTAACGGCATTGGCCTTAATTAAAAATTATTTTCTGGTGGATTGTGCAAGAAAACTTTTTTTATTATTTTTTCAAAAAAAGCAAAGGGGGTAGTCCATGTTTTTTTTGGCGAAAAATATTATTTTGTACTATCTGCAAAAAGCATAATTCGACTTAAAGCCAATACGGTTCTCTATCCAACACAGTAGAAATCAAGTCGATATCTAGAAAAGTTAGCAAGTTATGAAGAAAATGGTAAGCAGTTCTACTACTGCCTCTTTCCGGCTACTTTTTAGTAGAACTGCTTACCTTTTTGGTCATAACTTGCTAAGTATTCAATATATCGACTTGATTTCTTTTGCGTTGGATAGCTAACGGCATTGGCCTTAATTAAAAATTATTTTCTGGTGGATTGTGCAAGAAAACTTTTTTATCATTTTTTCAAAAAAAGCAAAGGGGGTAGTCCATGTTTTTTTTTGGCGAAAAATATTATTTTGTACTATCTCCAAAAAACATAATTCGACTTAAAGCCAATACGGTTCTCTATCTAACACAGTAGAAATCAAGTCGATATCTAGAAAAGTAAGCAAGTTATGAAGAAAATGGTAAGCAGTTCTAATACTGCCTCTTTCCGGCTACTTTTTAGTAGAACTGCTTACCTTTTTGGTCATAACTTGCTAAGTTTTCAATATATCGACTTGATTTCTTTTGCGTTGGATAGCTAACGGCATTGGCCTTAATTAAAAATTATTTTCTGGTGGATAGTGCAAGAAAACTTTTTTTTATCATTTTTTCAAAAAAAGCAAATGGGGTAGTCCATGGTTTTTTTTTAGCGAAAAATATTATTTTGTACTATCTGCAAAAAGCATAATTCGACTTAAAGCCAATACGGTTCTCTATCCAACACAGTAGAAATCAAGTCGATATCTAGAAAAGTAAGCAAGTTATGAAGAAAATGGTAAGCAGTTCTACTACTGCCTCTTTCCGGCTACTTTTTAGTAGAACTGCTTACCTTTTTGGTCATAACTTGCTAAGTTTTCAATATATCGACTTGATTTCTTTTGCGTTGGATAGCTAACGGCATTGGCCTTAATTAAGAATTATTTTCTGGTGGATTGTGCAAGAAAAATTTTTTTATCATTTTTTCAAAAAAAGCAAAGGGGGTAGTCCATGGTTTTTTTTAGCGAAAAATATTTTTTTGTACTATCTGCAAAAAGCATAATTCGAATTAAAGCCAATACGGTTCTCTATCCAACACAGTAGAAATCAAGTCGATATCTAGAAAAGTAAGCAAGTTATGAAGAAAATGGTAAGCAGTTCTAATACTGCCTCTTTCCGGCTACTTTTTAGTAGAACTGCTTACCTTTTTGGTCATAACTTGCTAAGTTTTCAATATATCGACTTGATTTCTTTTGCGTTGGATAGCTAACGGCATTGGCCTTAATTAAAAATTATTTTCTGGTGGATTGTGCAAGAAAATTTTTTTTATCATTTTTTCAAAAAAAGCAAAGGGGGTAGTCCATGGTTTTTTTTTGGCGAAAAATATTATTTTGTATTAATTCGACTTAAAGCCAATACGGTTCTCTATCCAACACAGTAGAAATCAAGTCGATATCTAGAAAAGTAAGCAAGTTATGAAGAAAATGGTAAGCAGTTCTAATACTGCCTCTTTCCGGCTACTTTTTAGTAGAACTGCTTACCTTTTTGGTCATAACTTGCTAAGTTTTCAATATATCGACTTGATTTCTTTTGCGTTGGATAGCTAACGGCATTGGCCTTAATTAAAAATTATTTTCTGGTGGATTGTGGAAGAAAAATTTTTTATCATTTTTTCAAAAAAAGCAAAGGGGGTAGTCCATGGTTTTTTTTTTGCGAAAAATATTTTTTTGTACTATCTGCAAAAAGCATAATTCAAATTAAAGCCAATACGGTTCTCTATCCAACAAAGTAGAAATCGAGTCGATATCTAGAAAAGTAAGCAAGTTATGAAGAAAATGGTAAGCAGTTCTAATACTGCCTCTTTCCGGCTACTTTTAAGTAGAACTGCTTACCTTTTTGGTCATAACTTGCTAAGTTTTCAATATATCGACTTGATTTCTTTTGTGCTGGATAGCTAACGGCATTGGCCTTATTGAAAAATTATTTTCTGGTGGATAGTGCAAAAAAACTTTTTTTATCATTTTTTCAAAAAAAGCAAAGGGGGTAGTCCATGGTTTTTTTTTTAGCGAAAAATATTTTTTTGTACTATCTGCAAAAAGCATAATTCAAATTAAAGCCAATACGGTTCTCTATCCAACACAGTAGAAATCAAGCCGATATCTAGAAAAGTAAGCAAGTTATGAAGAAAAGGGTAAGCAGTTCTACTACAGCCTCTTTCCGGCTACTTTTTAGTAGAACTGCTTACCTTTTTGGTCATAACTTGCTAAGTTTTCAATATATCGACTTGATTTCTTTTGCGTTGGATAGCTAACGGCATTGGCCTTAATGAAAAATTATTTTCTGGTGGATAGTGCAAGAAAACTTTTTTTATCATTTTTTCAAAAAAAGCAAAGGGGGTAGTCCATGGTTTTTTTTTTAGCGAAAAATATTTTTTTGTACTATCTGCAAAAAGCATAATTCGACTTAAAGCCAATACGGTTCTCTATCCAACACAGTAGAAATCAAGCCGATATCTAGAAAAGTAAGCAAGTTATGAAGAAAAGGGTAAGCAGTTCTACTACTGCCTCTTTCCGCCTACTTTTTAGTAGAACTGCTTACCTTTTTGGTCATAACTTGCTAAGTTTTCAATATATCGACTTGATTTCTTTTGCGTTGGATAGCTAACGGCATTGGCCTTAATGAAAAATTATTTTCTGGTGGATAGTGCAAGAAAACTTTTTTTATCATTTTTTCAAAAAAAGCAAAGGGGGTAGTCCATGGTTTTTTTTTTAGCGAAAAATATTTTTTTGTACTATCTGCAAAAAGCATAATTCAAATTAAAGCCAATACGGTTCTCTATCCAACACAGTAGAAATCAAGCCGATATCTAGAAAAGTAAGCAAGTTATGAAGAAAAGGGTAAGCAGTTCTACTACTGCCTCTTTCCGGCTACTTTTTAGTAGAACTGCTTACCTTTTTGGTCATAACTTGCTAAGTTTTCAATATATCGACTTGGTTTCTTTTGCGTTGGATAGCTAACGGCATTGGCCTTAATGAAAAATTATTTTCTGGTGGATAGTGCAAGAAAACTTTTTTTATCATTTTTTCAAAAAAAGCAAAGGGGGTAGTCCATGGTTTTTTTTTAGCGAAAAATATTTTTTTGTACTATCTGCAAAAAGCATAATTCGACTTAAAGCCAATACGGTTCTCTATCCAACAAAGTTGAAATCGAGTCGATATCTAGAAAAGTAAGCAAGTTATGAAGAAAATGGTAAGCAGTTCTAATATTGCCTCTTTCCGGCTACTTTTAAGTAGAACTGCTTACCTTTTTGGTCATAACTTGCTAAGTTTTCAATATATCGACTTGATTTCTGTTGTGCTGGATAGCTAACGGCATTGGCCTTATTGAAAAATTATTTTCTGGTGGATTGTGCAAGAAAAATTTTTTTATCATTTTTTCAAAAAAAGCAAAGGGGGTAGTCCATGTTTTTTTTTAGCGAATAATATTTTTTTGTACTATCTGCAAAAAGCATAATTCAAATTAAAGCCAATACGGTTCTCTATCCAACACAGTAGAAATCAAGCCGATATCTAGAAAAGTAAGCAAGTTATGAAGAAAAGGGTAAGCAGTTCTACTACTGCCTCTTTCCGCCTACTTTTTAGTAGAACTGCTTACCTTTTTGGTCATAACTTGCTAAGTTTTCAATATATCGACTTGATTTCTTTTGCGTTGGATAGCTAACGGCATTGGCCTTAATTAAGAATTATTTTCTGGTGGATTGTGCAAGAAAAATTTTTTTATCATTTTTTCAAAAAAAGCAAAGGGGGTAGTCCATGGTTTTTTTTTAGCGAAAAATATTTTTTTGTACTATCTGCAAAAAGCATAATTCGAATTAAAGCCAATACGGTTCTCTATCCAACACAGTAGAAATCAAGTCGATATCTAGAAAAGTAAGCAAGTTATGAAGAAAATGGTAAGCAGTTCTAATACTGCCTCTTTCCGGCTACTTTTTAGTAGAACTGCTTACCTTTTTGGTCATAACTTGCTAAGTTTTCAATATATCGACTTGATTTCTTTTGCGTTGGATAGCTAACGGCATTGGCCTTATTGAAAAATTATTTTCTGGTGGATAGTGCAAGAAAACTTTTTTTATCATTTTTTCAAAAAAAGCAAAGGGGGTAGTCCATGGTTTTTTTTTTAGCGAAAAATATTTTTTTGTACTATCTGCAAAAAGCATAATTCAAATTAAAGCCAATACGGTTCTCTATCCAACACAGTAGAAATCAAGCCGATATCTAGAAAAGTAAGCAAGTTATGAAGAAAAGGGTAAGCAGTTCTACTACAGCCTCTTTCCGGCTACTTTTTAGTAGAACTGCTTACCTTTTTGGTCATAACTTGCTAAGTTTTCAATATATCGACTTGATGTCTTTTGCGTTGGATAGCTAACGGCATTGGCCTTAATTAAAAATTATTTTCTGGTGGATAGTGCAAGAAAAATTTTTTTATAATTTTTTCAAAAAAAGCAAAGGGGGTAGTCCATGGTTTTTTTTTTAGCGAAAAATATTTTTTTGTACTATCTGCAAAAAGCATAATTCAAATTAAAGCCAATACGGTTCTCTATCCAACACAGTAGAAATCGAGTCGATATCTAGAAAAGTAAGCAAGTTATGAAGAAAATGGTAAGCAGTTCTAATATTGCCTCTTTCCGGCTACTTTTAAGTAGAACTGCTTACCTTTTTGGTCATAACTTGCTAAGTTTTCAATATATCGACTTGATTTCTGTTGTGCTGGATAGCTAACGGCATTGGCCTTATTGAAAAATTATTTTCTGGTGGATAGTGCAAAAAAACTTTTTTTATCATTTTTTCAAAAAAAGCAAAGGGGGTAGTCCATGGTTTTTTTTTTAGCGAAAAATATTTTTTTGTACTATCTGCAAAAAGCATAATTCAAATTAAAGCCAATACGGTTCTCTATCCAACACAGTAGAAATCAAGCCGATATCTAGAAAAGTAAGCAAGTTATGAAGAAAAGGGTAAGCAGTTCTACTACAGCCTCTTTCCGGCTACTTTTTAGTAGAACTGCTTACCTTTTTGGTCATAACTTGCTAAGTTTTCAATATATCGACTTGATGTCTTTTGCGTTGGATAGCTAACGGCATTGGCCTTAATTAAAAATTATTTTCTGGTGGATAGTGCAAGAAAAATTTTTTTATAATTTTTTCAAAAAAAGCAAAGGGGGTAGTCCATGGTTTTTTTTTTAGCGAAAAATATTTTTTTGTACTATCTGCAAAAAGCATAATTCAAATTAAAGCCAATACGGTTCTCTATCCAACAAAGTTGAAATCGAGTCGATATCTAGAAAAGTAAGCAAGTTATGAAGAAAATGGTAAGCAGTTCTAATACTGCCTCTTTCCGGCTACTTTTAAGTAGAACTGCTTACCTTTTTGGTCATAACTTGCTAAGTTTTCAATATATCGACTTGATTTCTGTTGTGCTGGATAGCTAACGGCATTGGCCTTATTGAAAAATTATTTTCTGGTGGATAGTGCAAAAAAACTTTTTTTATCATTTTTTCAAAAAAAGCAAAGGGGGTAGTCCATGGTTTTTTTTTTAGCGAAAAATATTTTTTTGTACTATCTGCAAAAAGCATAATTCAAATTAAAGCCAATACGGTTCTCTATCCAACACAGTAGAAATCAAGCCGATATCTAGAAAAGTAAGCAAGTTATGAAGAAAAGGGTAAGCAGTTCTACTACAGCCTCTTTCCGGCTACTTTTTAGTAGAACTGCTTACCTTTTTGGTCATAACTTGCTAAGTTTTCAATATATCGACTTGATGTCTTTTGCGTTGGATAGCTAACGGCATTGGCCTTAATTAGAAATTATTTTCTGGTGGATAGTGCAAGAAAACTTTTTTTATCATTTTTTCAAAAAAAGCAAAGGGGGTAGTCCGTGGTTTTTTTTTAGCGAAAAATATTTTTTTGTACTATCTGCAAAAAGCATAATTCAAATTAAAGCCAATACGGTTCTCTATCCAACACAGTAGAAATCAAGCCGATATCTAGAAAAGTAAGCAAGTTATGAAGAAAATGGTAAGCAGTTCTACTACTGCCTCTTTCCGGCTACTTTTTAGTAGAACTGCTTACCTTTTTGGTCATAACTTGCTAAGTTTTCAATATATCGACTTGGTTTCTTTTGCGTTGGATAGCTAACGGCATTGGCCTTAATGAAAAATTATTTTCTGGTGGATAGTGCAAGAAAACTTTTTTTATCATTTTTTCAAAAAAAGCAAAGGGGGTAGTCCATGGTTTTTTTTTTAGCGAAAAATATTTTTTTGTACTATCTGCAAAAAGCATAATTAGACTTAAAGCCAATACGGTTCTCTATCCAACACAGTAGAAATCAAGCCGATATCTAGAAAAGTAAGCAAGTTATGAAGAAAAGGGTAAGCAGTTCTACTACTGCCTCTTTCCGGCTACTTTTTAGTAGAACTGCTTACCTTTTTGGTCATAACTTGCTAAGTTTTCAATATATCGACTTGATTTCTTTTGCGTTGGATAGCCAACGGCATTGGCCTTAATGAAAAATTATATTCTGGTGGATAGTGCAAGAAAACTTTTTTTTATAATTTTTTCAAAAAAAGCAAAGGGGGTAGTCCATGGTTTTTTTTTTAGCGAAAAATATTTTTTTGTACTATCTGCAAAAAGCATAATTCAAATTAAAGCCAATACGGTTCTCTATCCAACAAAGTAGAAATCAAGTCGATATCTAGAAAAGTAAGCAAGTTATGAAGAAAATGGTAAGCAGTTCTACTACTGCCTCTTTCCGGCTACTTTTTAGTAGAACTGCTTACCTTTTTGGTCATAACTTGCTAAGTTTTCAATATATTGACTTGATTTCTTTTGCGTTGGATAGCCAACGGCATTGGCCTTAATGAAAAATTATTTTCTGGTGGATAGTGCAAGAAAAATTTTTTTATCATTTTTTCAAAAAAAGCAAAGGGGGTAGTCCATGATTTTTTTTTTACGCGAAATATATTTTTTTGTACTATCTGCAAAAAGCATAATTCAAATTAAAGCCAATACGGTTCTCTATCCAACAAAGTAGAAATTAAGTCGATATCTAGAAAAGTAAGCAAGTTATGAAGAAAATGGTAAGCAGTTCTACTACTGCCTCTTTCCGGCTACTTTTTAGTAGAACTGCTTACCTTTTTGGTCATAACTTGCTAAGTTTTCAATATATCGACTTGACTTCTTTTGCGTTGGATAGCTAACGGCATTGGCCTTATTGAAAAATTATTTTCTGGTGGATAGTGCAAGAAAACTTTTTTTATCATTTTTTCAAAAAAAGCAAAGGGGGTAGTCCATGGTTTTTTTTTTAGCGAAAAATATTTTTTTGTACTATCTGCAAAAAGCATAATTCAAATTAAAGCCAATACGGTTCTCTATCCAACACAGTAGAAATCAAGCCGATATCTAGAAAAGTAAGCAAGTTATGAAGAAAAGGGTAAGCAGTTCTACTACTGCCTCTTTCCGCCTACTTTTCAGTAGAACTGCTTACCTTTTTGGTCATAACTTGCTAAGTTTTCAATATATCGACTTGATGTCTTTTGCGTTGGATAGCTAACGGCATTGGCCTTAATTAAAAATTATTTTCTGGTGGATAGTGCAAGAAAACTTTTTTTATCATTTTTTCAAAAAAAGCAAAGGGGGTAGTCCATGGTTTTTTTTTAGCGAAAAATATTTTTTTGTACTATCTGCAAAAAGCATAATTCAAATTAAAGCCAATACGGTTCTCTATCCAACAAAGTAGAAATCAAGTCGATATCTAGAAAAGTAAGCAAGTTATGAAGAAAATGGTAAGCAGTTCTACTACTGCCTCTTTCCGGCTACTATTTAGTAGAACTGCTTACCTTTTTGGTCATAACTTGCTAAGTTTTCAATATATCGACTTGATTTCTTTTGCGTTGGATAGCCAACGGCATTGGCCTTAATGAAAAATTATTTTCTGGTGGATAGTGCAAGAAAACTTTTTTTTTATCATTTTTTCAAAAAAAGCAAAGGGGGTAGTCCATGGTTTTTTTTTTAGCGAAAAATATTTTTTTGTACTATCTGCAAAAAGCATAATTCAAATTAAAGCCAATACGGTTCTCTATCCAACAAAGTAGAAATCAAGTCGATATCTAGAAAAGTAAGCAAGTTATGAAGAAAATGGTAAGCAGTTCTACTACTGCCTCTTTCCGGCTACTTTTTAGTAGAACTGCTTACCTTTTTGGTCATAACTTGCTAAGTTTTCAATATATCGACTTGATTTCTTTTGCGTTGGATAGCCAACGGCATTGGCCTTAATGAAAAATTATTTTCTGGTGGATAGTGCAAGAAAACTTTTTTTATCATTTTTTCAAAAAAAGCAAAGGGGGTAGTCCATGGTTTTTTTTTAGCGAAAAATATTTTTTTGTACTATCTGCAAAAAGCATAATTCAAATTAAAGCCAATACGGTTCTCTATCCAACAAAGTAGAAATCAAGTCGATATCTAGAAAAGTAAGCAAAGTTATGAAGAAAATGGTAAGCAGTTCTACTACTGCCTCTTTCCGGCTACTTTTTAGTAGAACTGCTTACCTTTTTGGTCATAACTTGCTAAGTTTTCAATATATCGACTTGACTTCTTTTGCGTTGGATAGCTAACGGCATTGGCCTTATTGAAAAATTATTTTCTGGTGGATAGTGCAAGAAAACTTTTTTTATCATTTTTTCAAAAAAAGCAAAGGGGGTAGTCCATGGTTTTTTTTTAGCGAAAAATATTTTTTTGTACTATCTGCAAAAAGCATAATTGAAATTAAAGCCAATACGTTTCTCTATCCAACAAAGTAGAAATCAAGTCGATATCTAGAAAAGTAAGCAAGTTATGAAGAAAAGGGTAAGCAGTTCTACTACTGCCTCTTTCCGCCTACTTTTTAGTAGAACTGCTTACCTTTTTGGTCATAACTTGCTAAGTTTTCAATATATCGACTTGACTTCTTTTGCGTTGGATAGCTAACGGCATTGGCCTTATTGAAAAATTATTTTCTGGTGGATAGTGCAAGAAAACTTTTTTTATCATTTTTTCAAAAAAAAGCAAAGGGGGTAGTCCATGGTTTTTTTTTTAGCGAAAAATATTTTTTTGTACTATCTGCAAAAAGCATAATTAGACTTAAAGCCAATACGGTTCTCTATCCAACACAGTAGAAATCAAGCCGATATCTAGAAAAGTAAGCAAGTTATGAAGAAAAGGGTAAGCAGTTCTACTACTGCCTCTTTCCGGCTACTTTTTAGTAGAACTGCTTACCTTTTTGGTCATAACTTGCTAAGTTTTCAATATATCGACTTGATTTCTTTTGCGTTGGATAGCCAACGGCATTGGCCTTAATGAAAAATTATATTCTGGTGGATAGTGCAAGAAAACTTTTTTTTATAATTTTTTCAAAAAAAGCAAAGGGGGTAGTCCATGGTTTTTTTTTTAGCGAAAAATATTTTTTTGTACTATCTGCAAAAAGCATAATTCAAATTAAAGCCAATACGGTTCTCTATCCAACAAAGTAGAAATCAAGTCGATATCTAGAAAAGTAAGCAAGTTATGAAGAAAATGGTAAGCAGTTCTACTACTGCCTCTTTCCGGCTACTTTTTAGTAGAACTGCTTACCTTTTTGGTCATAACTTGCTAAGTTTTCAATATATTGACTTGATTTCTTTTGCGTTGGATAGCCAACGGCATTGGCCTTAATGAAAAATTATTTTCTGGTGGATAGTGCAAGAAAAATTTTTTTATCATTTTTTCAAAAAAAGCAAAGGGGGTAGTCCATGATTTTTTTTTTACGCGAAATATATTTTTTTGTACTATCTGCAAAAAGCATAATTCAAATTAAAGCCAATACGGTTCTCTATCCAACAAAGTAGAAATTAAGTCGATATCTAGAAAAGTAAGCAAGTTATGAAGAAAATGGTAAGCAGTTCTACTACTGCCTCTTTCCGGCTACTTTTTAGTAGAACTGCTTACCTTTTTGGTCATAACTTGCTAAGTTTTCAATATATCGACTTGACTTCTTTTGCGTTGGATAGCTAACGGCATTGGCCTTATTGAAAAATTATTTTCTGGTGGATAGTGCAAGAAAACTTTTTTTATCATTTTTTCAAAAAAAGCAAAGGGGGTAGTCCATGGTTTTTTTTTTAGCGAAAAATATTTTTTTGTACTATCTGCAAAAAGCATAATTCAAATTAAAGCCAATACGGTTCTCTATCCAACACAGTAGAAATCAAGCCGATATCTAGAAAAGTAAGCAAGTTATGAAGAAAAGGGTAAGCAGTTCTACTACTGCCTCTTTCCGCCTACTTTTCAGTAGAACTGCTTACCTTTTTGGTCATAACTTGCTAAGTTTTCAATATATCGACTTGATGTCTTTTGCGTTGGATAGCTAACGGCATTGGCCTTAATTAAAAATTATTTTCTGGTGGATAGTGCAAGAAAACTTTTTTTATCATTTTTTCAAAAAAAGCAAAGGGGGTAGTCCATGGTTTTTTTTTAGCGAAAAATATTTTTTTGTACTATCTGCAAAAAGCATAATTCAAATTAAAGCCAATACGGTTCTCTATCCAACAAAGTAGAAATCAAGTCGATATCTAGAAAAGTAAGCAAGTTATGAAGAAAATGGTAAGCAGTTCTACTACTGCCTCTTTCCGGCTACTATTTAGTAGAACTGCTTACCTTTTTGGTCATAACTTGCTAAGTTTTCAATATATCGACTTGATTTCTTTTGCGTTGGATAGCCAACGGCATTGGCCTTAATGAAAAATTATTTTCTGGTGGATAGTGCAAGAAAACTTTTTTTTTATCATTTTTTCAAAAAAAGCAAAGGGGGTAGTCCATGGTTTTTTTTTTAGCGAAAAATATTTTTTTGTACTATCTGCAAAAAGCATAATTCAAATTAAAGCCAATACGGTTCTCTATCCAACAAAGTAGAAATCAAGTCGATATCTAGAAAAGTAAGCAAGTTATGAAGAAAATGGTAAGCAGTTCTACTACTGCCTCTTTCCGGCTACTTTTTAGTAGAACTGCTTACCTTTTTGGTCATAACTTG
Source organism: Thelaira solivaga (assembly GCA_947397855.1). Taxonomy (NCBI): domain Eukaryota; kingdom Metazoa; phylum Arthropoda; class Insecta; order Diptera; family Tachinidae; genus Thelaira; species Thelaira solivaga. The sequence goes on from OX377613.1 coordinate 21,186,104, forward strand.
CTAAGTTTTCAATATATCGACTTGATTTCTTTTGCGTTGGATAGCCAACGGCATTGGCCTTAATGAAAAATTATTTTCTGGTGGATAGTGCAAGAAAACTTTTTTTATCATTTTTTCAAAAAAAGCAAAGGGGGTAGTCCATGGTTTTTTTTTAGCGAAAAATATTTTTTTGTACTATCTGCAAAAAGCATAATTCAAATTAAAGCCAATACGGTTCTCTATCCAACAAAGTAGAAATCAAGTCGATATCTAGAAAAGTAAGCAAAGTTATGAAGAAAATGGTAAGCAGTTCTACTACTGCCTCTTTCCGGCTACTTTTTAGTAGAACTGCTTACCTTTTTGGTCATAACTTGCTAAGTTTTCAATATATCGACTTGACTTCTTTTGCGTTGGATAGCTAACGGCATTGGCCTTATTGAAAAATTATTTTCTGGTGGATAGTGCAAGAAAACTTTTTTTATCATTTTTTCAAAAAAAGCAAAGGGGGTAGTCCATGGTTTTTTTTTAGCGAAAAATATTTTTTTGTACTATCTGCAAAAAGCATAATTGAAATTAAAGCCAATACGTTTCTCTATCCAACAAAGTAGAAATCAAGTCGATATCTAGAAAAGTAAGCAAGTTATGAAGAAAAGGGTAAGCAGTTCTACTACTGCCTCTTTCCGCCTACTTTTTAGTAGAACTGCTTACCTTTTTGGTCATAACTTGCTAAGTTTTCAATATATCGACTTGACTTCTTTTGCGTTGGATAGCTAACGGCATTGGCCTTATTGAAAAATTATTTTCTGGTGGATAGTGCAAGAAAACTTTTTTTATCATTTTTTCAAAAAAAAGCAAAGGGGGTAGTCCATGGTTTTTTTTTTAGCGAAAAATATTTTTTTGTACTATCTGCAAAAAGCATAATTTAAATTAAAGCCAATACGGTTCTCTATCCAACAAAGTAGAAATCAAGTCGATATCTAGAAAAGTAAGCAAGTTATGAAGAAAATGGTAAGCAGTTCTACTACTGCCTCTTTCCGGCTACTTTTTAGTAGAACTGCTTACCTTTTTGGTCATAACTTGCTAAGTTTTCAATATATCGACTTGATTTCTTTTGCGTTGGATAGCCAACGGCATTGGCCTTAATGAAAAATTATTTTCTGGTGGATAGTGCAAGAAAACTTTTTTTTATCATTTTTTCAAAAAAAGCAAAGGGGGTAGTCCATGGTTTTTTTTTTAGCGAAAAATATTTTTTTGTACTATCTGCAAAAAGCATAATTGAAATTAAAGCCAATACGGTCCTCTATCCAACAAAGTAGAAATCAAGTCGATATCTAGAAAAGTAAGCAAGTTATGAAGAAAAGGGTAAGCAGTTCTACTACTGCCTCTTTCCGGCTACTTTTTAGTAGAACTCTTTACCTTTTTGGTCATAACTTGCTAAGTTTTCAATATATCGACTTGATTTCTTTTGCGTTGGATAGCCAACGGCATTGGCCTTAATGAAAAATTATTTTCTGGTGGATAGTGCAAGAAAACTTTTTTTATCATTTTTTCAAAAAAAGCAAAGGGGGTAGTCCATGGTTTTTTTTTAGCGAAAAATATTTTTTTGTACTATCTGCAAAAAGCATAATTCAAATTAAAGCCAATACGGTTCTCTATCCAACAAAGTAGAAATCAAGTCGATATCTAGAAAAGTAAGCAAGTTATGAAGAAAATGGTAAGCAGTTCCACTACTGCCTCTTTCAGCCTACTTTTTAGTAGAACTGCTTACCTTTTTGGACATAAGTTGCTAAGTTTTCAATATATCGACTTGACTTCTTTTGCGTTGGATAGCTAACGGCATTGGCCTTATTGAAAAATTATTTTCTGGTGGATAGTGCAAGAAAACTTTTTTTATCATTTTTTCAAAAAAAGCAAAGGGGGTAGTCCATGGTTTTTTTTTTAGCGAAAAATATTTTTTTGTACTATCTGCAAAAAGCATAATTCAAATTAAAGCCAATACGGTTCTCTATCCAACAAAGTAGAAATCAAGTCGATATCTAGAAAAGTAAGCAAGTTATGAAGAAAAGGGTAAGCAGTTCTACTACTGCCTCTTTCCGGCTACTTTTTAGTAGAACTGCTTACCTTTTTGGACATAAGTTGCTAAGTTTTCAATATATCGACTTGACTTCTTTTGCGTTGGATAGCTAACGGCATTGGCCTTATTGAAAAATTATTTTCTGGTGGATAGTGCAAGAAAACTTTTTTTTATCATTTTTTCAAAAAAAGCAAAGGGGGTAGTCCATGGTTTTTTTTTAGCGAAAAATATTTTTTTGTACTATCTGCAAAAAGCATAATTCAAATTAAAGCCAATACGGTTCTCTATCCAACAAAGTAGAAATCAAGTCGATATCTAGAAAAGTAAGCAAGTTATGAAGAAAATGGTAAGCAGTTCCACTACTGCCTCTTTCAGCCTACTTTTTAGTAGAACTGCTTACCTTTTTGGACATAAGTTGCTAAGTTTTCAATATATCGACTTGATTTCTTTTGCGTTGGATAGCTAACGGCATTGGCCTTATTGAAAAATTATTTTCTGGTGGATAGTGCAAGAAAACTTTTTTTATCATTTTTTCAAAAAAAGCAAAGGGGGTAGTCCATGGTTATTTTTTAGCGAAAAATATTTTTTTGTACTATCTGCAAAAAACATAATTGAAATTAAAGCCAATACGGTCCTCTATCCAACAAAGTAGAAATCAAGTCGATATCTAGAAAAGTAAGCAAGTTATGAAGAAAAGGGTAAGCAGTTCTACTACTGCCTCTTTCCGGCTACTTTTTAGTAGAACTCTTTACCTTTTTGGTCATAACTTGCTAAGTTTTCAATATATCGACTTGATTTCTTTTGCGTTGGATAGCCAACGGCATTGGCCTTAATGAAAAATTATTTTCTGGTGGATAGTGCAAGAAAACTTTTTTTATCATTTTTTCAAAAAAAGCAAAGGGGGTAGTCCATGGTTTTTTTTTAGCGAAAAATATTTTTTTGTACTATCTGCAAAAAGCATAATTGAAATTAAAGCCAATACGGTCCTCTATCCAACAAAGTAGAAATCAAGTCGATATCTAGAAAAGTAAGCAAGTTATGAAGAAAATGGTAAGCAGTTCTACTACTGCCTCTTTCCGGCTACTTTTTAGTAGAACTGCTTACCTTTTTGGACATAACTTGCTAAGTTTTCAATATATCGACTTGATTTCTTTTGCGTTGGATAGCTAACGGCATTGGCCTTAATTAAAAATTATTTTCTGGTGGATAGTGCAAGAAAACTTTTTTTATCATTTTTTCAAAAAAAGCATGGTTTTTTTTTAGCGAAAAATATTTTTTTGTACTATCTGCAAAAAGCATAATTCAAATTAAAGCCAATACGGTTCTCTATCCAACAAAGTAGAAATCAAGTCGATATCTAGAAAAGTAAGCAAGTTATGAAGAAAAGGGTAAGCAGTTCTACTACTGCCTCTTTCCGGCTACTTTTTAGTAGAACTGCTTACCTTTTTGGACATAACTTGCTAAGTTTTCAATATATCGACTTGATTTCTTTTGCGTTGGATAGCTAACGGCATTGGCCTTAATTAAAAATTATTTTCTGGTGGATAGTGCAAGAAAACTTTTTTTATCATTTTTTCAAAAAAAGCAAAGGGGGTAGTCCATGGTTTTTTTTTAGCGAAAAATATTTTTTTGTACTATCTGCAAAAAGCATAATTGAAATTAAAGCCAATACGGTCCTCTATCCAACAAAGTAGAAATCAAGTCGATATCTAGAAAAGTAAGCAAGTTATGAAGAAAAGGGTAAGCAGTTCTACTACTGCCTCTTTCCGGCTACTTTTTAGTAGAACTGCTTACCTTTTTGGACATAACGTGCTAAGTTTTCAATATATCGACTTGACTTCGTTTGCGTTGGATAGCTAACGGCATTGGCCTTAATGAAAAATTATTTTCTGGTGGATAGTGCAAGAAAACTTTTTTTATAATTTTTTCAAAAAAAGCAAAGGGGGTAGTCCATGGTTTTTTTTTGTACTATCTGCAAAAAGCATAATTGAAATTAAAGCCAATACGGTCCTCTATCCAACAAAGTAGAAATCAAGTCGATATCTAGAAAAGTAAGCAAGTTATGAAGAAAAGGGTAAGCAGTTCTACTACTGCCTCTTTCCGGCTACTTTTTAGTAGAACTGCTTACCTTTTTGGACATAACTTGCTAAGTTTTCAATATATAGACTTGACTTCTTTTGCGTTGGATAGCTAACGGCATTGGCCTTATTGAAAAATTATTTTCTGGTGGATAGTGCAAGAAAACTTTTTTTTATCATTTTTTCAAAAAAAGCAAAGGGGGTAGTCCATGGTTTTTTTTTTAGCTAAAAATATATTTTTTTGTACTATCTGCAAAAAGCATAATTCAAATTAAAGCCAATACGGTTCTCTATGCAACAAAGTAGAAATCAAGTCGATATCTAGAAAAGTAAGCAAGTTATGAAGAAAAGGGTAAGCAGTTCTACTACTGCCTCTTTCCGGCTACTTTTTAGTAGAACTGCTTACCTTTTTGGACATAACTTGCTAAGTTTTCAATATATCGACTTGACTTCTTTTGCGTTGGATAGCTAACGGCATTGGCCTTACTGAAAAATTATTTTCTGGTGGATAGTGCAAGAAAACTTTTTTTATCATTTTTTCAAAAAAAGCAAAGGGGGTAGTCCATGGTTTTTTTTTTAGCGAAAAATATTTTTTTGTACTATCTGCAAAAAGCATAATTCAAATTAAAGCCAATACGGTTCTCTATCCAACAAAGTAGAAATCAAGTCGATATCTAGAAAAGTAAGCAAGTTATGAAGAAAATGGTAAGCAGTTCTACTACTGCCTCTTTCCGGCTACTTTTTAGTACCTTACCTTTTTGTTCATAACTTGCTAAGTTTTCAATATATCGACTTGACTTCTTTTGAGTTGGATAGCTAACGGCATTGGCCTTATTGAAAAATTATTTTCTGGTGGATAGTGCAAGAAAACTTTTTTTATCATTTTTTCAAAAAAAGCAAAGGGGGTAGTCCATGGTTTTTTTTTTAGCGAAAAATATTTTTTTGTACTATCTGCAAAAAGCATAATTCGAATTAAAGCCAATACGGTTCTCTATCCAACAAAGTAGAAATCAAGTCGATATCTAGAAAAGTAAGCAAGTTATGAAGAAAATGGTAAGCAGTTCTACTACTGCCTCTTTCCGGCTACTTTTTAGTAGAACTGCTTACCTTTTTGGTCATAACTTGCTAAGTTTTCAATATATCGACTTGATTTCTTTTGCGTTGGATAGCCAACGGTATTGGCCTTAATGAAAAATTATTTTCTGGTGGATTATCATTTTTTCAAAAAAAGCAAAGGGGGTAGTATATGGTTTTTTTTTAGCGAAAAATATTTTTTTGTACTATCTGCAAAAAGCATAATTCAAATTAAAGCCAATACGGTTCTCTATCCAACAAAGTAGAAATCAAGTCGATATCTAGAAAAGTAAGCAAGTTATGAAGAAAATGGTAAGCAGTTCTACTACTGCCTCTTTCCGGCTACTTTTTAGTAGAACTGCTTACCTTTCTGGTCATAACTTGCTAAGTTTTCAATATATCGACTTGACTTCTTTTGCGTTGGATAGCTAACGGCATTGGCCTTATTGAAAAATTATTTTCTGGTGGATAGTGCAAGAAAACTTTTTTTATCATTTTTTCAAAAAAAGCAAAGGGGGTAGTTCATGGTTTTTTTTTAGCGAAAAATATTTTTTTGTACTATCTGCAAAAAGCATAATTCGAATTAAAGCCAATACGGTTCTCTATCCAACAAAGTAGAAATCAAGTCGATATCTAGAAAAGTAAGCAAGTTATGAAGAAAATGGTAAGCAGTTCTACTACTGCCTCTTTCCGGCTACTTTTTAGTAGAACTGCTTACCTTTTTGGACATAACTTGCTAAGTTTTCAATATATAGACTTGATTTCTTTTGCGTTGGATAGCTAACGGCATTGGCCTTTATTACAAATTATTTTCTGGTGGATAGTGCAAGAAAACTTTTTCTATTATTTTTTCAAAAAAAGCAAAGGGGGTAGTCCATGGTTTTTTTTTAGCGAAAAATATTTTTTTGTACTATCTGCAAAAAGCATAATTCAAATTAAAGCCAATACGGTTCTCTATCCAACAAAGTAGAAATCAAGTCGATATCTAGAAAAGTAAGCAAGTTATGAAGAAAATGGTAAGCAGTTCTACTACTGCCTCTTTCCGCCTACTTTTTAGTAGAACTGCTTACCTTTTTGGACATAACTTGCTAAGTTTTCAATATATCGACTTGATTTCTTTTGCGTTGGATAGCTAACGGCATTGGCCTTTATTACAAATTATTTTCTGGTGGATAGTGCAAGAAAACTTTTTCTATTATTTTTTAAAAAAAAGCAAAGGGGGTAGTCCATGGTTTTTTTTTTGCGAAAAATATTTTTTTGTACTATCTGCAAAAAGCATAATTCAAATTAAAGCCAATACGGTTCTCTATCCAACAAAGTAGAAATCAAGTCGATATCTAGAAAAGTAAGCAAGTTATGAAGAAAATGGTAAGCAGTTCTACTACTGCCTCTTTCCGGCTACTTTTTAGTAGAACTGCTTACCTTTTTGGTCATAACTTGCTAAGTTTTCAATATATCGACTTGATTTCTTTTGCGTTGGATAGCCAACGGTATTGGCCTTAATTAAAAATTATTTTCTGGTGGATAGTGCAAGAAAACTTTTTTTATCATTTTTTCAAAAAAAGCAAAGGGGGTAGTCCATGGTTTTTTTTTAGCGAAAAATATTTTTTTGTACTATCTGCAAAAAGCATAATTCAAATTAAAGCCAATACGGTTCTCTATCCAACAAAGTAGAAATCAAGTCGATATCTAGAAAAGTAAGCAAGTTATGAAGAAAAGGGTAAGCAGTTCTAATACTGCCTCTTTCCGGCTACTTTTTAGTAGAACTGCTTACCTTTTTGGTCATAACTTGCTAAGTTTTCAATATATCGACTTGACTTCTTTTGCGTTGGATAGCTAACGGCATTGGCCTTATTGAAAAATTATTTTCTGGTGGATAGTGCAAGAAAACTTTTTTTATCATTTTTTCAAAAAAAGCAAAGGGGGTAGTCCATGGTTTTTTTTTAGCGAAAAATATTTTTTTGTACTATCTGCAAAGAGCATAATTCGAATTAAAGCCAATACGGTTCTCTATCCAACAAAGTAGAAATCAAGTCGATATCTAGAAAAGTAAGCAAGTTATGAAGAAAATGGTAAGCAGTTCTACTACTGCCTCTTTCCGGCTACTTTTTAGTAGAACTGCTTACCTTTTTGGTCATAACTTGCTAAGTTTTCAATATATCGACTTGATTTCTTTTGCGTTGGATAGCTAACGGCATTGGCCTTAATTAAAAATTATTTTCTGGTGGATAGTGCAAGAAAACTTTTTTTATCATTTTTTCAAAAAAAGCATGGTTTTTTTTTAGCGAAAAATATTTTTTTGTACTATCTGCAAAAAGCATAATTCAAATTAAAGCCAATACGGTTCTCTATCCAACAAAGTAGAAATCAAGTCGATATCTAGAAAAGTAAGCAAGTTATGAAGAAAAGGGTAAGCAGTTCTACTACTGCCTCTTTCCGGCTACTTTTTAGTAGAACTGCTTACCTTTTTGGACATAACTTGCTAAGTTTTCAATATATCGACTTGATTTCTTTTGCGTTGGATAGCTAACGGCATTGGCCTTAATTAAAAATTATTTTCTGGTGGATAGTGCAAGAAAACTTTTTTTATCATTTTTTCAAAAAAAGCAAAGGGGGTAGTCCATGGTTTTTTTTTAGCGAAAAATATTTTTTTGTACTATCTGCAAAAAGCATAATTGAAATTAAAGCCAATACGGTCCTCTATCCAACAAAGTAGAAATCAAGTCGATATCTAGAAAAGTAAGCAAGTTATGAAGAAAAGGGTAAGCAGTTCTACTACTGCCTCTTTCCGGCTACTTTTTAGTAGAACTGCTTACCTTTTTGGACATAACGTGCTAAGTTTTCAATATATCGACTTGACTTCGTTTGCGTTGGATAGCTAACGGCATTGGCCTTAATGAAAAATTATTTTCTGGTGGATAGTGCAAGAAAACTTTTTTTATAATTTTTTCAAAAAAAGCAAAGGGGGTAGTCCATGGTTTTTTTTTGTACTATCTGCAAAAAGCATAATTGAAATTAAAGCCAATACGGTCCTCTATCCAACAAAGTAGAAATCAAGTCGATATCTAGAAAAGTAAGCAAGTTATGAAGAAAAGGGTAAGCAGTTCTACTACTGCCTCTTTCCGGCTACTTTTTAGTAGAACTGCTTACCTTTTTGGACATAACTTGCTAAGTTTTCAATATATAGACTTGACTTCTTTTGCGTTGGATAGCTAACGGCATTGGCCTTATTGAAAAATTATTTTCTGGTGGATAGTGCAAGAAAACTTTTTTTTATCATTTTTTCAAAAAAAGCAAAGGGGGTAGTCCATGGTTTTTTTTTTAGCTAAAAATATATTTTTTTGTACTATCTGCAAAAAGCATAATTCAAATTAAAGCCAATACGGTTCTCTATGCAACAAAGTAGAAATCAAGTCGATATCTAGAAAAGTAAGCAAGTTATGAAGAAAAGGGTAAGCAGTTCTACTACTGCCTCTTTCCGGCTACTTTTTAGTAGAACTGCTTACCTTTTTGGACATAACTTGCTAAGTTTTCAATATATCGACTTGACTTCTTTTGCGTTGGATAGCTAACGGCATTGGCCTTACTGAAAAATTATTTTCTGGTGGATAGTGCAAGAAAACTTTTTTTATCATTTTTTCAAAAAAAGCAAAGGGGGTAGTCCATGGTTTTTTTTTTAGCGAAAAATATTTTTTTGTACTATCTGCAAAAAGCATAATTCAAATTAAAGCCAATACGGTTCTCTATCCAACAAAGTAGAAATCAAGTCGATATCTAGAAAAGTAAGCAAGTTATGAAGAAAATGGTAAGCAGTTCTACTACTGCCTCTTTCCGGCTACTTTTTAGTACCTTACCTTTTTGTTCATAACTTGCTAAGTTTTCAATATATCGACTTGACTTCTTTTGAGTTGGATAGCTAACGGCATTGGCCTTATTGAAAAATTATTTTCTGGTGGATAGTGCAAGAAAACTTTTTTTATCATTTTTTCAAAAAAAGCAAAGGGGGTAGTCCATGGTTTTTTTTTTAGCGAAAAATATTTTTTTGTACTATCTGCAAAAAGCATAATTCGAATTAAAGCCAATACGGTTCTCTATCCAACAAAGTAGAAATCAAGTCGATATCTAGAAAAGTAAGCAAGTTATGAAGAAAATGGTAAGCAGTTCTACTACTGCCTCTTTCCGGCTACTTTTTAGTAGAACTGCTTACCTTTTTGGTCATAACTTGCTAAGTTTTCAATATATCGACTTGATTTCTTTTGCGTTGGATAGCCAACGGTATTGGCCTTAATGAAAAATTATTTTCTGGTGGATTATCATTTTTTCAAAAAAAGCAAAGGGGGTAGTATATGGTTTTTTTTTAGCGAAAAATATTTTTTTGTACTATCTGCAAAAAGCATAATTCAAATTAAAGCCAATACGGTTCTCTATCCAACAAAGTAGAAATCAAGTCGATATCTAGAAAAGTAAGCAAGTTATGAAGAAAATGGTAAGCAGTTCTACTACTGCCTCTTTCCGGCTACTTTTTAGTAGAACTGCTTACCTTTCTGGTCATAACTTGCTAAGTTTTCAATATATCGACTTGACTTCTTTTGCGTTGGATAGCTAACGGCATTGGCCTTATTGAAAAATTATTTTCTGGTGGATAGTGCAAGAAAACTTTTTTTATCATTTTTTCAAAAAAAGCAAAGGGGGTAGTTCATGGTTTTTTTTTAGCGAAAAATATTTTTTTGTACTATCTGCAAAAAGCATAATTCGAATTAAAGCCAATACGGTTCTCTATCCAACAAAGTAGAAATCAAGTCGATATCTAGAAAAGTAAGCAAGTTATGAAGAAAATGGTAAGCAGTTCTACTACTGCCTCTTTCCGGCTACTTTTTAGTAGAACTGCTTACCTTTTTGGACATAACTTGCTAAGTTTTCAATATATAGACTTGATTTCTTTTGCGTTGGATAGCTAACGGCATTGGCCTTTATTACAAATTATTTTCTGGTGGATAGTGCAAGAAAACTTTTTCTATTATTTTTTCAAAAAAAGCAAAGGGGGTAGTCCATGGTTTTTTTTTAGCGAAAAATATTTTTTTGTACTATCTGCAAAAAGCATAATTCAAATTAAAGCCAATACGGTTCTCTATCCAACAAAGTAGAAATCAAGTCGATATCTAGAAAAGTAAGCAAGTTATGAAGAAAATGGTAAGCAGTTCTACTACTGCCTCTTTCCGCCTACTTTTTAGTAGAACTGCTTACCTTTTTGGACATAACTTGCTAAGTTTTCAATATATCGACTTGATTTCTTTTGCGTTGGATAGCTAACGGCATTGGCCTTTATTACAAATTATTTTCTGGTGGATAGTGCAAGAAAACTTTTTCTATTATTTTTTAAAAAAAAGCAAAGGGGGTAGTCCATGGTTTTTTTTTTGCGAAAAATATTTTTTTGTACTATCTGCAAAAAGCATAATTCAAATTAAAGCCAATACGGTTCTCTATCCAACAAAGTAGAAATCAAGTCGATATCTAGAAAAGTAAGCAAGTTATGAAGAAAATGGTAAGCAGTTCTACTACTGCCTCTTTCCGGCTACTTTTTAGTAGAACTGCTTACCTTTTTGGTCATAACTTGCTAAGTTTTCAATATATCGACTTGATTTCTTTTGCGTTGGATAGCCAACGGTATTGGCCTTAATTAAAAATTATTTTCTGGTGGATAGTGCAAGAAAACTTTTTTTATCATTTTTTCAAAAAAAGCAAAGGGGGTAGTCCATGGTTTTTTTTTAGCGAAAAATATTTTTTTGTACTATCTGCAAAAAGCATAATTCAAATTAAAGCCAATACGGTTCTCTATCCAACAAAGTAGAAATCAAGTCGATATCTAGAAAAGTAAGCAAGTTATGAAGAAAAGGGTAAGCAGTTCTAATACTGCCTCTTTCCGGCTACTTTTTAGTAGAACTGCTTACCTTTTTGGTCATAACTTGCTAAGTTTTCAATATATCGACTTGACTTCTTTTGCGTTGGATAGCTAACGGCATTGGCCTTATTGAAAAATTATTTTCTGGTGGATAGTGCAAGAAAACTTTTTTTATCATTTTTTCAAAAAAAGCAAAGGGGGTAGTCCATGGTTTTTTTTTAGCGAAAAATATTTTTTTGTACTATCTGCAAAGAGCATAATTCGAATTAAAGCCAATACGGTTCTCTATCCAACAAAGTAGAAATCAAGTCGATATCTAGAAAAGTAAGCAAGTTATGAAGAAAATGGTAAGCAGTTCTACTACTGCCTCTTTCCGGCTACTTTTTAGTAGAACTGCTTACCTTTTTGGTCATAACTTGCTAAGTTTTCAATATATCGACTTGATTTCTTTTGCGTTGGATAGCCAACGGTATTGGCCTTAATGAAAAATTATTTTCTGGTGGATAGTGCAAGAAAACTTTTTTTATCATTTTTTCAAAAAAAGCAAAGGGGGTAGTCCATGGTTTTTTTTTTAGCGAAAAATATTTTTTTGTACTATCTGCAAAAAGCATAATTCAAATTAAAGCCAATACGGTTCTCTATCCAACAAAGTAGAAATCAAGTCGATGTCTAGAAAAGTAAGCAAGTTATGAAGAAAATGGTAAGCAGTTCTACTACTGCCTCTTTCCGGCTACTTTTTAGTAGAACTGCTTACCTTTTTGGACATAACTTGCTAAGTTTTCAATATATCGACTTGACTTCTTTTGCGTAGGATAGCTAACGGCATTGGCCTTATTGAAAAATTATTTTCTGGTGGATAGTGCAAGAAAACTTTTTTTATCATTTTTTCAAAAAAAGCAAAGGGGGTAGTCCATGGTTTTTTTTTTAGCGCAAAATATTTTTTTGTACTATCTGCAAAAAGCATAATTCAAATTAAAGCCAATACGGTTCTCTATCCAACAAAGTAGAAATCAAGTCGATATCTAGAAAAGTAAGCAAGTTATGAAGAAAATGGTAAGCAGTTCTAATACTGCCTCTTTCCGGCTACTTTTTAGTAGAACTGCTTACCTTTTTGGTCATAACTTGCTAAGTTTTCAATATATCGACTTGATGTCTTTTGCGTGAAATAGCTAACGGCATTGGCCTTAATTAAAAATTATTTTCTGGTGGATTGTGCAAGAAAAATTTTTTAATCATTTTTTCAAAAAAAGCAAAGGGTTTAGTCCATGGTTTTTTTTTTGCGAAAAATATTTTTTTGTACTATCTGCAAAAAGCATAATTCAAATTAAAGCCAATACGGTTCTCTATCCAACAAAGTAGAAATCAAGTCGATATCTAGAAAAGTAAGCAAGTTATGAAGAAAATGGTAAGCAGTTCTACTACTGCCTCTTTCCGGCTACTTTTTAGTAGAACTGCTTACCTTTTTGGTCATAACTTGCTAAGTTTTCAATATATCGACTTGATTTCTTTTGCGTTGGATAGCCAACGGTATTGGCCTTAATGAAAAATTATTTTCTGGTGGATAGTGCAAGAAAACTTTTTTTATCATTTTTTCAAAAAAAGCAAAGGGGGTAGTCCATGGTTTTTTTTTTAGCGCAAAATATTTTTTTGTACTATCTGCAAAAAGCATAATTCAAATTAAAGCCAATACGGTTCTCTATTCAACAAAGTAGAAATCAAGTCGATATCTAGAAAAGTAAGCAAGTTATGAAGAAAATGGTAAGCAGTTCTAATACTGCCTCTTTCCGGCTACTTTTTAGTAGAACTGCTTACCTTTTTGGTCATAACTTGCTAAGTTTTCAATATATCGACTTGATGTCTTTTGCGTGAAATAGCTAACGGTATTGGCCTTAATGAAAAATTATTTTCTGGTGGATAGTGCAAGAAAAATTTTTTAATCATTTTTTCAAAAAAAGCAAAGGGTTTAGTCCATGGTTTTTTTTTTGCGAAAAATATTTTTTTGTACTATCTGCAAAAAGCATAATTCAAATTAAAGCCAATACGGTTCTCTATCCAACAAAGTAGAAATCAAGTCGATATCTAGAAAAGTAAGCAAGTTATGAAGAAAATGGTAAGCAGTTCTACTACTGCCTCTTTCCGGCTACTTTTTAGTAGAACTGCTTACCTTTTTGGTCATAACTTGCTAAGTTTTCAATATATCGACTTGATTTCTTTTGCGTTGGATAGCCAACGGTATTGGCCTTAATGAAAAATTATTTTCTGGTGGATAGTGCAAGAAAACTTTTTTTATCATTTTTTCAAAAAAAGCAAAGGGGGTAGTCCATGGTTTTTTTTTTAGCGCAAAATATTTTTTTGTACTATCTGCAAAAAGCATAATTCAAATTAAAGCCAATACGGTTCTCTATCCAACAAAGTAGAAATCAAGTCGATATCTAGAAAAGTAAGCAAGTTATGAAGAAAATGGTAAGCAGTTCTAATACTGCCTCTTTCCGGCTACTTTTTAGTAGAACTGCTTACCTTTTTGGTCATAACTTGCTAAGTTTTCAATATATCGACTTGATTTCTTTTGCGTTGGATAGCCAACGGTATTGGCCTTAATGAAAAATTATTTTCTGGTGGATAGTGCAAGAAAACTTTTTTTATCATTTTTTCAAAAAAAGCAAAGGGGGTAGTCCATGGTTTTTTTTTAGCGCAAAATATTTTTTTGTACTATCTGCAAAAAGCATAATTCAAATTAAAGCCAATACGGTTCTCTATCCAACAAAGTAGAAATCAAGTCGATATCTAGAAAAGTAAGCAAGTTATGAAGAAAATGGTAAGCAGTTCTAATACTGCCTCTTTCCGGCTACTTTTTAGTAGAACTGCTTACCTTTTTGGTCAAAACTTGCTAAGTTTTCAATATATCGACTTGATGTCTTTTGCGTGAAATAGCTAACGGTATTGGCCTTAATGAAAAATTATTTTCTGGTGGATAGTGCAAGAAAAATTTTTTAATCATTTTTTCAAAAAAAGCAAAGTGTTTAGTCCATGGTTTTTTTTTTGCGAAAAATATTTTTTTGTACTATCTGCAAAAAGCATAATTCAAATTAAAGCCAATACGGTTCTCTATCCAACAAAGTAGAAATCAAGTCGATATCTAGAAAAGTAAGCAAGTTATGAAGAAAATGGTAAGCAGTTCTACTACTGCCTCTTTCCGGCTACTTTTTAGTAGAACTGCTTACCTTTTTGGTCATAACTTGCTAAGTTTTCAATATATCGACTTGATTTCTTTTGCGTTGGATAGCCAACGGTATTGGCCTTAATGAAAAATTATTTTCTGGTGGATAGTGCAAGAAAACTTTTTTTATCATTTTTTCAAAAAAAGTAAAGGGGGTAGTCCATGGTTTTTTTTTTAGCGCAAAATATTTTTTTGTACTATCTGCAAAAAGCATAATTCAAATTAAAGCCAATACGGTTCTCTATCCAACAAAGTAGAAATCAAGTCGATATCTAGAAAAGTAAGCAAGTTATGAAGAAAAGGGTAAGCAGTTCTACTACTGCCTCTTTCCGGCTACTTTTTAGTAGAACTGCTTACCTTTTTGGACATAACTTGCTAAGTTTTCAATATATCGACTTGATTTCTTTTGCGTTGGATAGCTAACGGCATTGGCCTTTATTACAAATTATTTTCTGGTGGATAGTGCAAGAAAACTTTTTCTATTATTTTTTAAAAAAAAGCAAAGGTTGTAGTCCATGGTTTTTTTTTTGCGAAAAATATTTTTTTGTACTATCTGCAAAAAGCATAATTCAAATTAAAGCCAATACGGTTCTCTATCCAACAAAGTAGAAATCAAGTCGATATCTAGAAAAGTAAGCAAGTTATGAAGAAAATGGTAAGCAGTTCTACTACTGCCTCTTTCCGGCTACTTTTTAGTAGAACTGCTTACCTTTTTGGTCATAACTTGCTAAGTTTTCAATATATCGACTTGATTTCTTTTGCGTTGGATAGCTAACGGCATTGGCCTTATTGAAAAGTTATCTTCTGGTGGATAGTGCAAGAAAACTTTTTTTATCATTTTTTCAAAAAAAGCAAAGGGGGTAGTCCATGGTTTTTTTTTAGCGAAAAATATTTTTTTGTACTATCTGCAAAAAGCATAATTCAAATTAAAGCCAATACGGTTCTCTATCCAACACAGTAGAAATCAAGTCGATATCTAGAAAAGTAAGCAAGTTATGAAGAAAATGGTAAGCAGTTCTACTACTGCCTCTTTCCGGCTACTTTTTAGTAGAACTGCTTACCTTTTTGGTCATAACTTGCTAAGTTTTCAATATATCGACTTGACTTCTTTTGCGTTGGATAGCTAACGGCATTGTCCTTATTGAAAAATTATTTTCTGGTGGATAGTGCAAGAAAACTTTTTTTATCATTTTTTCAAAAAAAGCAAAGGGGGTAGTCCATGTTTTTTTTTTTGGCGAAAAATATTTTTTTGTACTATCTGCAAAAAGAATAATTCAAATTAAAGCCAATACGGTTCTCTATCCAACAAAGTAGAAATCAAGTCGATATCTAGAAAAGTAAGCAAGTTATGAAGAAAAGGGTAAGCAGTTCTACTACTGCCTCTTTCCGCCTACTTTTTAGTAGAACTGCTTACCTTTTTGGTCATAACTTGCTAAGTTTTCAATATATCGACTTGATTTCTTTTGCGTTGGATAGCTAACGGCATTGGCCTTAATGAAAAATTATTTTCTGGTGGATAGTGCTAGAAAACTTTTTTTATCATTTTTTCAAAAAAAGCAAAGGGGGTAGTCCATGGTTTTTTTTTTTAGCGAAAAATATTTTTTTGTACTATCTGCAAAAAGCATAATTCAAATTAAAGCCAATACGGTTCTCTATCCAACAAAGTAGAAATCAAGTCGATATCTAGAAAAGTAAGCAAGTTATGAAGAAAAGGGTAAGCAGTTCTACTACTGCCTCTTTCCGCCTACTTTTTAGTAGAACTGCTTACCTTTTTGGTCATAACTTGCTAAGTTTTCAATATATCGACTTGACTTCTTTTGCGATGGATAGCTAACGGCATTGGCCTTAATTAGAAATTATTTTCTGGTGGATAGTGCAAGAAAACTTTTTTTATCATTTTTTCAAAAAAAAGCAAAGGGGGTAGTCCATGGTTTTTTTTTAGCGAAAAATATTTTTTTGTACTATCTGCAAAAAGCATAATTCAAATTAAAGCCAATACGGTTCTCTATCCAACACAGTAGAAATCAAGTCGATATCTAGAAAAGTAAGCAAGTTATGAAGAAAAGGGTAAGCAGTTCTACTACTGCCTCTTTCCGCCTACTTTTTAGTAGAACTGCTTACCTTTTTGGTCATAACTTGCTAAGTTTTCAATATATCGACTTGATTTATTTTGAGTTGGATAGATAAAGGCATTGGCATTAATTACAAATTATTTTCTGGTGGATAGTGCAAGAAAACTTTTTTTATCATTTTTTCAAAAAAAGCAAAGGGGGTAGTCCATGGTTTTTTTTTAGCGAAAAATATTTTTTTGTACTATCTGCAAAAAGCATAATTCAAATTAAAGCCAATACGGTTCTCTATCCAACAAAGTAGAAATCAAGTCGATATCTAGAAAAGTAAGCAAGTTATGAAGAAAAGGGTAAGCAGTTCTACTACTGCCTCTTTCCGCCTACTTTTTAGTAGAACTGCTTACCTTTTTGGTCGTAACTTGCTAAGTTTTCAATATATCGACTTGATTTATTTTGAGTTGGATAGATAAAGGCATTGGCATTAATTACAAATTATTTTCTGGTGGATAGTGCAAGAAAACTTTTTTTTATCATTTTTTCAAAAAAAGCAAAGGGGGTAGTCCATGGTTTTTTTTTAGCGAAAAATATTTTTTTGTACTATCTGCAAAAAGCATAATTCAAATTAAAGCCAATACGGTTCTCTATCCAACAAAGTAGAAATCAAGTCGATATCTAGAAAAGTAAGCAAGTTATGAAGAAAAGGGTAAGCAGTTCTACTACTGCCTCTTTCCGCCTACTTTTTAGTAGAACTGCTTACCTTTTTGGTCGTAACTTGCTAAGTTTTCAATATATCGACTTGATTTATTTTGAGTTGGATAGATAAAGGCATTGGCATTAATTACAAATTATTTTCTGGTGGATAGTGCAAGAAAACTTTTTTTATCATTTTTTCAAAAAAAGCAAAGGGGGTAGTCCATGGTTTTTTTTTAGCGAAAAATATTTTTTTGTACTATCTGCAAAAAGCATAATTCAAATTAAAGCCAATACGGTTCTCTATCCAACAAAGTAGAAATCAAGTCGATATCTAGAAAAGTAAGCAAGTTATGAAGAAAAGGGTAAGCAGTTCTACTACTGCCTCTTTCCGCCTACTTTTTAGTAGAACTGCTTACCTTTTTGGTCATAACTTGCTAAGTTTTCAATATATCGACTTGATTTCTTTTGCGTTGGATAGCTAACGGCATTGGCCTTATTGAAAAATTATTTTCTGGTGGATAGTGCAAGAAAACTTTTTTTATCATTTTTTCAAAAAAAGCAAAGGGGGTAGTCCATGGTTTTTTTTTAGCGAAAAATATTTTTTTGTACTATCTGCAAAAAGCATAATTCAAATTAAAGCCAATACGGTTCTCTATCCAACAAAGTAGAAATCAAGTCGATATCTAGAAAAGTAAGCAAGTTATGAAGAAAATGGTAAGCAGTTCCACTACTGCCTCTTTCAGCCTACTTTTTAGTAGAACTGCTTACCTTTTTGGACATAAGTTGCTAAGTTTTCAATATATCGACTTGACTTCTTTTGCGTTGGATAGCTAACGGCATTGGCCTTATTGAAAAATTATTTTCTGGTGGATAGTGCAAGAAAACTTTTTTTATCATTTTTTCAAAAAAAGCAAAGGGGGTAGTCCATGGTTATTTTTTAGCGAAAAATATTTTTTTGTACTATCTGCAAAAAGCATAATTGAAATTAAAGCCAATACGGTCCTCTATCCAACAAAGTAGAAATCAAGTCGATATCTAGAAAAGTAAGCAAGTTATGAAGAAAAGGGTAAGCAGTTCTACTACTGCCTCTTTCCGGCTACTTTTTAGTAGAACTGCTTACCTTTTTGGTCATAACTTGCTAAGTTTTCAATATATCGACTTGATTTCTTTTGCGTTGGATAGCTAACGGCATTGGCCTTAATTAAAAATTATTTTCTGGTGGATAGTGCAAGAAAACTTTTTTTATCATTTTTTCAAAAAAAGCAAAGGGGGTAGTCCATGGTTATTTTTTAGCGAAAAATATTTTTTTGTACTATCTGCAAAAAGCATAATTGAAATTAAAGCCAATACGGTCCTCTATCCAACAAAGTAGAAATCAAGTCGATATCTAGAAAAGTAAGCAAGTTATGAAGAAAAGGGTAAGCAGTTCTACTACTGCCTCTTTCCGGCTACTTTTTAGTAGAACTGCTTACCTTTTTGGTCATAACTTGCTAAGTTTTCAATATATCGACTTGATTTCTTTTGCGTTGGATAGCCAACGGCATTGGCCTTAATGAAAAATTATTTTCTGGTGGATAGTGCAAGAAAACTTTTTTTATCATTTTTTCAAAAAAAGCAAAGGGGGTAGTCCATGGTTTTTTTTTAGCGAAAAATATTTTTTTGTACTATCTGCAAAAAGCATAATTCAAACTAAAGCCAATACGGTTCTCTATCCAACAAAGTAGAAATCAAGTCGATATCTAGAAAAGTAAGCAAGTTATGAAGAAAAGGGTAAGCAGTTCTACTACTGCCTCTTTCCGCCTACTTTTTAGTAGAACTGCTTACCTTTTTGGTCATAACTTGCTAAGTTTTCAATATATCGACTTGATTTCTTTTGCGTTGGATAGCTAACGGCATTGGCCTTAATTAAAAATTATTTTCTGGTGGATTGTGCAAGAAAAATTTTTTTATCTTTTTTCAAAAAAAGCAAAGGGGGTAGTCCATGGTTTTTTTTTAGTGAAAAATATTTTTTTGTACTATCTGCAAAAAGCATAATTCAAATTAAAGCCAATACGGTTCTCTATCCAACAAAGTAGAAATCAAGTCGATATCTAGAAAAGTAAGCAAGTTATGAAGAAAAGGGTAAGCAGTTCTACTACTGCCTCTTTCCGGCTACTTTTTAGTAGAACTGCTTACCTTTTTGGTCATAACTTGCTAAGTTTTCAATATATCGACTTGACTTCTTTTGCGTTGGATAGCTAACGGCATTGGCCTTATTGAAAAATTATTTTCTGGTGGATAGTGCAAGAAAACTTTTTTTATCATTTTTTCAAAAAAAGCAAAGGGGGTAGTCCATGGTTTTTTTTAGCGAAAAATATTTTTTTGTACTATCTGCAAAAAGCATAATTGAAATTAAAGCCAATACGGTCCTCTATCCAACAAAGTAGAAATCAAGTCGATATCTAGAAAAGTAAGCAAGTTATGAAGAAAAGGGTAAGCAGTTCTACTACTGCCTCTTTCCGGCTACTTTTTAGTAGAACTGCTTACCTTTTTGGACATAAGTTGCTAAGTTTTCAATATATCGACTTGACTTCGTTTGCGTTGGATAGCTAACGGCATTGGCCTTAATGAAAAATTATTTTCTGGTGGATAGTGCAAGAAAACTTTTTTTATAATTTTTTCAAAAAAAGCAAAGGGGGTAGTCCATGGTTTTTTTTTGTACTATCTGCAAAAAGCATAATTGAAATTAAAGCCAATACGGTCCTCTATCCAACAAAGTAGAAATCAAGTCGATATCTAGAAAAGTAAGCAAGTTATGAAGAAAAGGGTAAGCAGTTCTACTACTGCCTCTTTCCGGCTACTTTTTAGTAGAACTGCTTACCTTTTTGGACATAACTTGCTAAGTTTTCAATATATAGACTTGACTTCTTTTGCGTTGGATAGCTAACGGCATTGGCCTTATTGAAAAATTATTTTCTGGTGGATAGTGCAAGAAAACTTTTTTTATCATTTTTTCAAAAAAAGCAAAGGGGGTAGTCCATGGTTTTTTTTTTAGCTAAAAATATATTTTTTTGTACTATCTGCAAAAAGCATAATTCAAATTAAAGCCAATACGGTTCTCTATGCAACAAAGTAGAAATCAAGTCGATATCTAGAAAAGTAAGCAAGTTATGAAGAAAAGGGTAAGCAGTTCTACTACTGCCTCTTTCCGGCTACTTTTTAGTAGAACTGCTTACCTTTTTGGACATAACTTGCTAAGTTTTCAATATATCGACATGACTTCTTTTGCGTTGGATAGCTAACGGCATTGGCCTTATTGAAAAATTATTTTCTGGTGGATAGTGCAAGAAAACTTTTTTTATCATTTTTTCAAAAAAAGCAAAGGGGGTAGTCCATGGTTTTTTTTTTAGCGAAAAATATTTTTTTGTACTATCTGCAAAAAGCATAATTCAAATTAAAGCCAATACGGTTCTCTATCCAACAAAGTAGAAATCAAGTCGATATCTAGAAAAGTAAGCAAGTTATGAAGAAAATGGTAAGCAGTTCTACTACTGCCTCTTTCCGGCTACTTTTTAGTAGAACTGCTTACCTTTTTGGTCATAACTTGCTAAGTTTTCAATATATCGACTTGACTTCTTTTGCGTTGGATAGCTAACGGCATTGTCCTTATTGAAAAATTATTTTCTGGTGGATAGTGCAAGAAAACTTTTTTTATCATTTTTTCAAAAAAAGCAAAGGGGGTAGTCCATGTTTTTTTTTTTGGCGAAAAATATTTTTTTGTACTATCTGCAAAAAGAATAATTCAAATTAAAGCCAATACGGTTCTCTATCCAACAAAGTAGAAATCAAGTCGATATCTAGAAAAGTAAGCAAGTTATGAAGAAAAGGGTAAGCAGTTCTACTACTGCCTCTTTCCGCCTACTTTTTAGTAGAACTGCTTACCTTTTTGGTCATAACTTGCTAAGTTTTCAATATATCGACTTGATTTCTTTTGCGTTGGATAGCTAACGGCATTGGCCTTAATGAAAAATTATTTTCTGGTGGATAGTGCTAGAAAACTTTTTTTATCATTTTTTCAAAAAAAGCAAAGGGGGTAGTCCATGGTTTTTTTTTTTAGCGAAAAATAT
This sequence comes from Thelaira solivaga, assembly GCA_947397855.1. Classification (NCBI taxonomy): domain Eukaryota; kingdom Metazoa; phylum Arthropoda; class Insecta; order Diptera; family Tachinidae; genus Thelaira; species Thelaira solivaga. The sequence continues at coordinate 21,207,293 of OX377613.1, forward strand.
TTTTTTGTACTATCTGCAAAAAGCATAATTCAAATTAAAGCCAATACGGTTCTCTATCCAACAAAGTAGAAATCAAGTCGATATCTAGAAAAGTAAGCAAGTTATGAAGAAAAGGGTAAGCAGTTCTACTACTGCCTCTTTCCGCCTACTTTTTAGTAGAACTGCTTACCTTTTTGGTCATAACTTGCTAAGTTTTCAATATATCGACTTGACTTCTTTTGCGATGGATAGCTAACGGCATTGGCCTTAATTAGAAATTATTTTCTGGTGGATAGTGCAAGAAAACTTTTTTTATCATTTTTTCAAAAAAAAGCAAAGGGGGTAGTCCATGGTTTTTTTTTAGCGAAAAATATTTTTTTGTACTATCTGCAAAAAGCATAATTCAAATTAAAGCCAATACGGTTCTCTATCCAACACAGTAGAAATCAAGTCGATATCTAGAAAAGTAAGCAAGTTATGAAGAAAAGGGTAAGCAGTTCTACTACTGCCTCTTTCCGCCTACTTTTTAGTAGAACTGCTTACCTTTTTGGTCATAACTTGCTAAGTTTTCAATATATCGACTTGATTTATTTTGAGTTGGATAGATAAAGGCATTGGCATTAATTACAAATTATTTTCTGGTGGATAGTGCAAGAAAACTTTTTTTATCATTTTTTCAAAAAAAGCAAAGGGGGTAGTCCATGGTTTTTTTTAGCGAAAAATATTTTTTTGTACTATCTGCAAAAAGCATAATTCAAATTAAAGCCAATACGGTTCTCTATCCAACAAAGTAGAAATCAAGTCGATATCTAGAAAAGTAAGCAAGTTATGAAGAAAAGGGTAAGCAGTTCTACTACTGCCTCTTTCCGCCTACTTTTTAGTAGAACTGCTTACCTTTTTGGTCGTAACTTGCTAAGTTTTCAATATATCGACTTGATTTATTTTGAGTTGGATAGATAAAGGCATTGGCATTAATTACAAATTATTTTCTGGTGGATAGTGCAAGAAAACTTTTTTTTATCATTTTTTCAAAAAAAGCAAAGGGGGTAGTCCATGGTTTTTTTTTAGCGAAAAATATTTTTTTGTACTATCTGCAAAAAGCATAATTCAAATTAAAGCCAATACGGTTCTCTATCCAACAAAGTAGAAATCAAGTCGATATCTAGAAAAGTAAGCAAGTTATGAAGAAAAGGGTAAGCAGTTCTACTACTGCCTCTTTCCGCCTACTTTTTAGTAGAACTGCTTACCTTTTTGGTCGTAACTTGCTAAGTTTTCAATATATCGACTTGATTTCTTTTGCGTTGGATAGCTAACGGCATTGGCCTTATTGAAAAATTATTTTCTGGTGGATAGTGCAAGAAAACTTTTTTTATCATTTTTTCAAAAAAAAGCAAAGGGGGTAGTCCATGGTTTTTTTTAGCGAAAAATATTTTTTTGTACTATCTGCAAAAAGCATAATTCAAATTAAAGCCAATACAGTTCTCTATTAAACAAAATAGAAATCAAGTCGATATCTAGAAAAGTAAGCAAGTTATGAAGAAAAGGGTAAGCAGTTCTACTACTGCCTCTCTCCGCCTACTTTTTAGTAGAACTGCTTACCTTTTTGGTCATAACTTGCTAAGTTTTCACTATATCGACTTGATTTATTTTGAGTTGGATAGATAAAGGCATTGGCATTAATTACAAATTATTTTCTGGTGGATAGTGCAAGAAAACTTTTTTTATCATTTTTTCAAAAAAAAGCAAAGGGGGTAGTCCATGGTTTTTTTTTAGCGAAAAATATTTTTTTGTACTATCTGCAAAAAGCATAATTCAAATTAAAGCCAATACGGTTCTCTATCCAACACAGTAGAAATCAAGTCGATATCTAGAAAAGTAAGCAAGTTATGAAGAAAAGGGTAAGCAGTTCTACTACTGCCTCTTTCCGCCTACTTTTTAGTAGAACTGCTTACCTTTTTGGTCGTAACTTGCTAAGTTTTCAATATATCGACTTGATTTCTTTTGCGTTGGATAGCTAACGGCATTGGCCTTATTGAAAAATTATTTTCTGGTGGATAGTGCAAGAAAACTTTTTTTATCATTTTTTCAAAAAAAGCAAAGGGGGTAGTCCATGGTTTTTTTTTAGCGAAAAATATTTTTTTGTACTATCTGCAAAAAGCATAATTCAAATTAAAGCCAATACGGTTCTCTATCCAACAAAGTAGAAATCAAGTCGATATCTAGAAAAGTAAGCAAGTTATGAAGAAAATGGTAAGCAGTTCCACTACTGCCTCTTTCAGCCTACTTTTTAGTAGAACTGCTTACCTTTTTGGACATAAGTTGCTAAGTTTTCAATATATCGACTTGACTTCTTTTGCGTTGGATAGCTAACGGCATTGGCCTTATTGAAAAATTATTTTCTGGTGGATAGTGCAAGAAAACTTTTTTTTATCATTTTTTCAAAAAAAGCAAAGGGGGTAGTCCATGGTTATTTTTTAGCGAAAAATATTTTGTTGTACTATCTGCAAAAAGCATAATTGAAATTAAAGCCAATACGGTCCTCTATCCAACAAAGTAGAAATCAAGTCGATATCTAGAAAAGTAAGCAAGTTATGAAGAAAAGGGTAAGCAGTTCTACTACTGCCTCTTTCCGGCTACTTTTTAGTAGAACTGCTTACCTTTTTGGTCATAACTTGCTAAGTTTTCAATATATCGACTTGATTTCTTTTGCGTTGGATAGCTAACGGCATTGGCCTTAATTAAAAATTATTTTCTGGTGGATAGTGCAAGAAAACTTTTTTTATCATTTTTTCAAAAAAAGCAAAGGGGGTAGTCCATGGTTATTTTTTAGCGAAAAATATTTTTTTGTACTATCTGCAAAAAGCATAATTGAAATTAAAGCCAATACGGTCCTCTATCCAACAAAGTAGAAATCAAGTCGATATCTAGAAAAGTAAGCAAGTTATGAAGAAAAGGGTAAGCAGTTCTACTACTGCCTCTTTCCGGCTACTTTTTAGTAGAACTGCTTACCTTTTTGGTCATAACTTGCTAAGTTTTCAATATATCGACTTGATTTCTTTTGCGTTGGATAGCCAACGGCATTGGCCTTAATGAAAAATTATTTTCTGGTGGATAGTGCAAGAAAACTTTTTTTATCATTTTTTCAAAAAAAGCAAAGGGGGTAGTCCATGGTTTTTTTTTAGCGAAAAATATTTTTTTGTACTATCTGCAAAAAGCATAATTCAAATTAAAGCCAATACGGTTCTCTATCCAACAAAGTAGAAATCAAGTCGATATCTAGAAAAGTAAGCAAGTTATGAAGAAAAGGGTAAGCAGTTCTACTACTGCCTCTTTCCGCCTACTTTTTAGTAGAACTGCTTACCTTTTTGGTCATAACTTGCTAAGTTTTCAATATATCGACTTGATTTCTTTTGCGTTGGATAGCTAACGGCATTGGCCTTAATTAAAAATTATTTTCTGGTGGATTGTGCAAGAAAAATTTTTTTATCTTTTTTCAAAAAAAGCAAAGGGGGTAGTCCATGGTTTTTTTTTAGTGAAAAATATTTTTTTGTACTATCTGCAAAAAGCATAATTCAAATTAAAGCCAATACGGTTCTCTATCCAACAAAGTAGAAATCAAGTCGATATCTAGAAAAGTAAGCAAGTTATGAAGAAAAGGGTAAGCAGTTCTACTACTGCCTCTTTCCGGCTACTTTTTAGTAGAACTGCTTACCTTTTTGGTCATAACTTGCTAAGTTTTCAATATATCGACTTGACTTCTTTTGCGTTGGATAGCTAACGGCATTGGCCTTATTGAAAAATTATTTTCTGGTGGATAGTGCAAGAAAACTTTTTTTATCATTTTTTCAAAAAAAGCAAAGGGGGTAGTCCATGGTTTTTTTTAGCGAAAAATATTTTTTTGTACTATCTGCAAAAAGCATAATTGAAATTAAAGCCAATACGGTCCTCTATCCAACAAAGTAGAAATCAAGTCGATATCTAGAAAAGTAAGCAAGTTATGAAGAAAAGGGTAAGCAGTTCTACTACTGCCTCTTTCCGGCTACTTTTTAGTAGAACTGCTTACCTTTTTGGACATAACTTGCTAAGTTTTCAATATATCGACTTGACTTCGTTTGCGTTGGATAGCTAACGGCATTGGCCTTAATGAAAAATTATTTTCTGGTGGATAGTGCAAGAAAACTTTTTTTATAATTTTTTCAAAAAAAGCAAAGGGGGTAGTCCATGGTTTTTTTTTGTACTATCTGCAAAAAGCATAATTGAAATTAAAGCCAATACGGTCCTCTATCCAACAAAGTAGAAATCAAGTCGATATCTAGAAAAGTAAGCAAGTTATGAAGAAAAGGGTAAGCAGTTCTACTACTGCCTCTTTCCGGCTACTTTTTAGTAGAACTGCTTACCTTTTTGGACATAACTTGCTAAGTTTTCAATATATTGACTTGACTTCTTTTGCGTTGGATAGCTAACGGCATTGGCCTTATTGAAAAATTATTTTCTGGTGGATAGTGCAAGAAAACTTTTTTTATCATTTTTTCAAAAAAAGCAAAGGGGGTAGTCCATGGTTTTTTTTTTAGCTAAAAATATATTTTTTTGTACTATCTGCAAAAAGCATAATTCAAATTAAAGCCAATACGGTTCTCTATGCAACAAAGTAGAAATCAAGTCGATATCTAGAAAAGTAAGCAAGTTATGAAGAAAAGGGTAAGCAGTTCTACTACTGCCTCTTTCCGGCTACTTTTTAGTAGAACTGCTTACCTTTTTGGACATAACTTGCTAAGTTTTCAATATATCGACTTGACTTCTTTTGCGTTGGATAGCTAACGGCATTGGCCTTATTGAAAAATTATTTTCTGGTGGATAGTGCAAGAAAACTTTTTTTATCATTTTTTCAAAAAAAGCAAAGGGGGTAGTCCATGGTTTTTTTTTTAGCGAAAAATATTTTTTTGTACTATCTGCAAAAAGCATAATTCAAATTAAAGCCAATACGGTTCTCTATCCAACAAAGTAGAAATCAAGTCGATATCTAGAAAAGTAAGCAAGTTATGAAGAAAATGGTAAGCAGTTCTACTACTGCCTCTTTCCGGCTACTTTTTAGTAGAACTGCTTACCTTTCTGGTCATAACTTGCTAAGTTTTCAATATATCGACTTGACTTCTTTTGCGTTGGATAGCTAACGGCATTGGCCTTATTGAAAAATTATTTTCTGGTGGATAGTGCAAGAAAACTTTTTTTATCATTTTTTCAAAAAAAGCAAAGGGGGTAGTTCATGGTTTTTTTTTAGCGAAAAATATTTTTTTGTACTATCTGCAAAAAGCATAATTCGAATTAAAGCCAATACGGTTCTCTATCCAACAAAGTAGAAATCAAGTCGATATCTAGAAAAGTAAGCAAGTTATGAAGAAAATGGTAAGCAGTTCTACTACTGCCTCTTTCCGGCTACTTTTTAGTAGAACTGCTTACCTTTTTGGACATAACTTGCTAAGTTTTCAATATATCGACTTGATTTCTTTTGCGTTGGATAGCTAACGGCATTGGCCTTTATTACAAATTATTTTCTGGTGGATAGTGCAAGAAAACTTTTTCTATTATTTTTTAAAAAAAAGCAAAGGGGGTAGTCCATGGTTTTTTTTTTTGCGAAAAATATTTTTTTGTACTATCTGCAAAAAGCATAATTCAAATTAAAGCCAATACGGTTCTCTATCCAACAAAGTAGAAATCAAGTCGATATCTAGAAAAGTAAGCAAGTTATGAAGAAAATGGTAAGCAGTTCTACTACTGCCTCTTTCTGGCTACTTTTTAGTAGAACTGCTTACCTTTTTGGACATAACTTGCTAAGTTTTCAATATATCGACTTGACTTCTTTTGCGTAGGATAGCTAACGGCATTGGCCTTATTGAAAAATTATTTTCTGGTGGATAGTGCAAGAAAACTTTTTTTATCATTTTTTCAAAAAAAGCAAAGGGGGTAGTCCATGGTTTTTTTTTAGCGAAAAATATTTTTTTGTACTATCTGCAAAAAGCATAATTCAAATTAAAGCCAATACGGTTCTCTATCCAACAAAGTAGAAATCAAGTCGATATCTAGAAAAGTAAGCAAGTTATGAAGAAAATGGTAAGCAGTTCTACTACTGCCTCTTTCCGGCTACTTTTTAGTAGAACTGCTTACCTTTTTGGTCATAACTTGCTAAGTTTTCAATATATCGACTTGATGTCTTTTGCGTGAAATAGCTAACGGCATTGGCCTTAATTAAAAATTATTTTCTGGTGGATAGTGCAAGAAAACTTTTTTTATCATTTTTTCAAAAAAAGCAAAGGGGGTAGTCCATGGTTTTTTTTTAGCGAAAAATATTTTTTTGTACTATCTGCAAAAAGCATAATTCAAATTAAAGCCAATATGGTTCTCTATCCAACAAAGTAGAAATCAAGTCGATATCTAGAAAAGTAAGCAAGTTATGATGAAAAGGGTAAGCAGTTCTAATACTGCCTCTTTCCGGCTACTTTTTAGTAGAACTGCTTACCTTTTTGGTCATAACTTGCTAAGTTTTCAATATATCGACTTGATTTCTTTTGCGTTGGATAGCTAACGGCATTGGCCTTATTGAAAAATTATTTTCTGGTGGATAGTGCTAGAAAACTTTTTTTATCATTTTTTCAAAAAAAAGCAAAGGGGGTAGTCCATGGTTTTTTTTTAGCGAAAAATATTTTTTTGTACTATCTGCAAAAAGCATAATTCAAATTAAAGCCAATACGGTTCTCTATCCAACAAAGTAGAAATCAAGTCGATATCTAGAAAAGTAAGCAAGTTATGAAGAAAATGGTAAGCAGTTCTACTACTGCCTCTTTCCGGCTACTTTTTAGTAGAACTGCTTACCTTTTTGGTCATAACTTGCTAAGTTTTCAATATATCGACTTGATTTCTTTTGCGTTGGATAGCCAACGGTATTGGCCTTAATGAAAAATTATTTTCTGGTGGATAGTGCAAGAAAACTTTTTTTATCATTTTTTCAAAAAAAGCAAAGGGGGTAGTCCATGGTTTTTTTTTTAGCGAAAAATATTTTTTTGTACTATCTGCAAAAAGCATAATTCAAATTAAAGCCAATACGGTTCTCTATCCAACAAAGTAGAAATCAAGTCGATATCTAGAAAAGTAAGCAAGTTATGAAGAAAATGGTAAGCAGTTCTACTACTGCCTCTTTCCGGCTACTTTTTAGTAGAACTGCTTACCTTTTTGGACATAACTTGCTAAGTTTTCAATATATCGACTTGACTTCTTTTGCGTTGGATAGCTAACGGCATTGGCCCTATTGAAAAATTATTTTCTGGTGGATAGTGCAAGAAAACTTTTTTTATCATTTTTTCAAAAAAAGCAAAGGGGGTAGTCCATGGTTTTTTTTTTAGCGAAAAATATTTTTTTGTACTATCTGCAAAAAGCATAATTCAAATTAAAGCCAATACGGTTCTCTATCCAACAAAGTAGAAATCAAGTCGATATCTAGAAAAGTAAGCAAGTTATGAAGAAAATGGTAAGCAGTTCTACTACTGCCTCTTTCCGGCTACTTTTTAGTAGAACTGCTTACCTTTTTGGACATAACTTGCTAAGTTTTCAATATATCGACTTGACTTCTTTTGCGTAGGATAGCTAACGGCATTGGCCTTATTGAAAAATTATTTTCTGGTGGATAGTGCAAGAAAACTTTTTTTATCATTTTTTCAAAAAAAGCAAAGGGGGTAGTCCATGGTTTTTTTTTTAGCGCAAAATATTTTTTTGTACTATCTGCAAAAAGCATAATTCAAATTAAAGCCAATACGGTTCTCTATCCAACAAAGTAGAAATCAAGTCGATATCTAGAAAAGTAAGCAAGTTATGAAGAAAAGGGTAAGCAGTTCTACTACTGCCTCTTTCCGCCTACTTTTTAGTAGAACTGCTTACCTTTTTGGTCATAACTTGCTAAGTTTTCAATATATCGACTTGATTTCCTTTGCGTTGGATAGCTAACGGCATTGGCCTTAATTAAAAATTTATTTCTGGTGGATTGTGCAAGAAAAATTTTTTTATCTTTTTTCAAAAAAAGCAAAGGGGGTAGTCCATGGTTTTTTTTTAGCGAAAAATATTTTTTTGTACTATCTGCAAAAAGCATAATTCAAATTAAAGCCAATACGGTTCTCTATCCAACAAAGTAGAAATCAAGTCGATATCTAGAAAAGTAAGCAAGTTATGAAGAAAATGGTAAGCAGTTCTACTACTGCCTCTTTCCGGCTACTTTTTAGTAGAACTGCTTACCTTTTTGGACATAACTTGCTAAGTTTTCAATATATCGACTTGACTTCTTTTGCGTTGGATAGCTAACGGCATTGGCCCTATTGAAAAATTATTTTCTGGTGGATAGTGCAAGAAAACTTTTTTTATCATTTTTTCAAAAAAAGCAAAGGGGGTAGTCCATGGTTTTTTTTTTAGCGCAAAATATTTTTTTGTACTATCTGCAAAAAGCATAATTCAAATTAAAGCCAATACGGTTCTCTATCCAACAAAGTAGAAATCAAGTCGATATCTAGAAAAGTAAGCAAGTTATGAAGAAAAGGGTAAGCAGTTCTACTACTGCCTCTTTCCGCCTACTTTTTAGTAGAACTGCTTACCTTTTTGGTCATAACTTGCTAAGTTTTCAATATATCGACTTGATTTCCTTTGCGTTGGATAGCTAACGGCATTGGCCTTAATTAAAAATTTATTTCTGGTGGATTGTGCAAGAAAAATTTTTTTATCTTTTTTCAAAAAAAGCAAAGGGGGTAGTCCATGGTTTTTTTTTAGCGAAAAATATTTTTTTGTACTATCTGCAAAAAGCATAATTCAAATTAAAGCCAATACGGTTCTCTATCCAACAAAGTAGAAATCAAGTCGATATCTAGAAAAGTAAGCAAGTTATGAAGAAAATGGTAAGCAGTTCTACTACTGCCTCTTTCCGGCTACTTTTTAGTAGAACTGCTTACCTTTTTGGACATAACTTGCTAAGTTTTCAATATATCGACTTGACTTCTTTTGCGTAGGATAGCTAACGGCATTGGCCTTATTGAAAAATTATTTTCTGGTGGATAGTGCAAGAAAACTTTTTTTATCATTTTTTCAAAAAAAGCAAAGGGGGTAGTCCATGGTTTTTTTTTTAGCGCAAAATATTTTTTTGTACTATCTGCAAAAAGCATAATTCAAATTAAAGCCAATACGGTTCTCTATCCAACAAAGTAGAAATCAAGTCGATATCTAGAAAAGTAAGCAAGTTATGAAGAAAATGGTAAGCAGTTCTACTACTGCCTCTTTCCGGCTACTTTTTAGTAGAACTGCTTACCTTTTTGGTCATAACTTGCTAAGTTTTCAATATATCGACTTGATTTCTTTTGCGTTGGATAGCTAACGGCATTGGCCTTTATTACAAATTATTTTCTGGTGGATAGTGCAAGAAAACTTTTTCTATTATTTTTTAAAAAAAAGCAAAGGGGGTAGTCCATGGTTTTTTTTTTGCGAAAAATATTTTTTTGTACTATCTGCAAAAAGCATAATTCAAATTAAAGCCAATACGGTTCTCTATCCAACAAAGTAGAAATCAAGTCGATATCTAGAAAAGTAAGCAAGTTATGAAGAAAATGGTAAGCAGTTCTACTACTGCCTCTTTCCGGCTACTTTTTAGTAGGACTGCTTACCTTTTTGGTCATAACTTGCTAAGTTTTCAATATATCGACTTGATTTCTTTTGCGTTGGATAGCTAACGGCATTGGCCTTATTGAAAAATTATCTTCTGGTGGATAGTGCAAGAAAACTTTTTTTATCATTTTTTCAAAAAAAGCAAAGGGGGTAGTCCATGGTTTTTTTTTAGCGAAAAATATTTTTTTGTACTATCTGCAAAAAGCATAATTCAAATTAAAGCCAATACGGTTCTCTATCCAACAAAGTAGAAATCAAGTCGATATCTAGAAAAGTAAGCAAGTTATGAAGAAAATGGTAAGCAGTTCTACTACTGCCTCTTTCCGGCTACTTTTTAGTAGAACTGCTTACCTTTTTGGACATAACTTGCTAAGTTTTCAATATATCGACTTGACTTCTTTTGCGTTGGATAGCTAACGGCATTGGCCTTATTGAAAAATTATTTTCTGGTGGATAGTGCAAGAAAACTTTTTTTATCATTTTTTCAAAAAAAGCAAAGGGGGTAGTCCATGGTTTTTTTTTAGCGAAAAATATTTTTTTGTACTATCTGCAAAAAGCATAATTCAAATTAAAGCCAATACGGTTCTCTATCCAACAAAGTAGAAATCAAGTCGATATCTAGAAAAGTAAGCAAGTTATGAAGAAAAGGGTAAGCAGTTCTACTACTGCCTCTTTCCGCCTACTTTTTAGTAGAACTGCTTACCTTTTTGGTCATAACTTGCTAAGTTTTCAATATATCGACTTGATTTCTTTTGCGTTGGATAGCTAACGGCATTGGCCTTAATGAAAAATTATTTTCTGGTGGATAGTGCTAGAAAACTTTTTTTATCATTTTTTCAAAAAAAGCAAAGGGGGTAGTCCATGGTTTTTTTTTTAGCGAAAAATATTTTTTTGTACTATCTGCAAAAAGCATAATTCAAATTAAAGCCAATACGGTTCTCTATCCAACAAAGTAGAAATCAAGTCGATATCTAGAAAAGTAAGCAAGTTATGAAGAAAAGGGTAAGCAGTTCTACTACTGCCTCTTTCCGCCTACTTTTTAGTAGAACTGCTTACCTTTTTGGTCATAACTTGCTAAGTTTTCAATATATCGACTTGACTTCTTTTGCGATGGATAGCTAACGGCATTGGCCTTAATTAGAAATTATTTTCTGGTGGATAGTGCAAGAAAACTTTTTTTATCATTTTTTCAAAAAAAAGCAAAGGGGGTAGTCCATGGTTTTTTTTTAGCGAAAAATATTTTTTTGTACTATCTGCAAAAAGCATAATTCAAATTAAAGCCAATACGGTTCTCTATCCAACACAGTAGAAATCAAGTCGATATCTAGAAAAGTAAGCAAGTTATGAAGAAAAGGGTAAGCAGTTCTACTACTGCCTCTTTCCGCCTACTTTTTAGTAGAACTGCTTACCTTTTTGGTCATAACTTGCTAAGTTTTCAATATATCGACTTGATTTATTTTGAGTTGGATAGATAAAGGCATTGGCATTAATTACAAATTATTTTCTGGTGGATAGTGCAAGAAAACTTTTTTTATCATTTTTTCAAAAAAAGCAAAGGGGGTAGTATATGGTTTTTTTTTAGCGAAAAATATTTTTTTGTACTATCTGCAAAAAGCATAATTCAAATTAAAGCCAATACGGTTCTCTATCCAACAAAGTAGAAATCAAGTCGATATCTAGAAAAGTAAGCAAGTTATGAAGAAAAGGGTAAGCAGTTCTACTACTGCCTCTTTCCGCCTACTTTTTAGTAGAACTGCTTACCTTTTTGGTCGTAACTTGCTAAGTTTTCAATATATCGACTTGATTTCTTTTGCGTTGGATAGCTAACGGCATTGGCCTTATTGAAAAATTATTTTCTGGTGGATAGTGCAAGAAAACTTTTTTTATCATTTTTTCAAAAAAAAGCAAAGGGGGTAGTCCATGGTTTTTTTTAGCGAAAAATATTTTTTTGTACTATCTGCAAAAAGCATAATTCAAATTAAAGCCAATACAGTTCTCTATTAAACAAAATAGAAATCAAGTCGATATCTAGAAAAGTAAGCAAGTTATGAAGAAAAGGGTAAGCAGTTCTACTACTGCCTCTCTCCGCCTACTTTTTAGTAGAACTGCTTACCTTTTTGGTCATAACTTGCTAAGTTTTCACTATATCGACTTGATTTATTTTGAGTTGGATAGATAAAGGCATTGGCATTAATTACAAATTATTTTCTGGTGGATAGTGCAAGAAAACTTTTTTTATCATTTTTTCAAAAAAAAGCAAAGGGGGTAGTCCATGGTTTTTTTTTAGCGAAAAATATTTTTTTGTACTATCTGCAAAAAGCATAATTCAAATTAAAGCCAATACGGTTCTCTATCCAACACAGTAGAAATCAAGTCGATATCTAGAAAAGTAAGCAAGTTATGAAGAAAAGGGTAAGCAGTTCTACTACTGCCTCTTTCCGCCTACTTTTTAGTAGAACTGCTTACCTTTTTGGTCGTAACTTGCTAAGTTTTCAATATATCGACTTGATTTCTTTTGCGTTGGAAAGCTAACGGCATTGGGCTTATTGAAAAATTATTTTCTGGTGGATAGTGCAAGAAAACTTTTTTTATCATTTTTTCAAAAAAAAAGCAAAGGGGGTAGTCCATGGTTTTTTTTTAGCGAAAAATATTTTTTTGTACTATCTGCAAAAAGCATAATTCAAATTAAAGCCAATACGGTTCTCTATTAAACAAAATAGAAATCAAGTCGATATCTAGAAAAGTAAGCAAGTTATGAAGAAAAGGGTAAGCAGTTCTACTACTGCCTCTTTCCGCCTACTTTTTAGTATAACTGCTTACCTTTTTGATCATAACTTGCTAAGTTTTCAATATATCGACTTGATTTCTTTTGCGTTGGAAAGCTAACGGCATTGGGCTTATTGAAAAATTATTTTCTGGTGGATAGTGCAAGAAAACTTTTTTTATCATTTTTTCAAAAAAAAAGCAAAGGGGGTAGTCCATGGTTTTTTTTTAGCGAAAAATATTTTTTTGTACTATCTGCAAAAAGCATAATTCAAATTAAAGCCAATACGGTTCTCTATTAAACAAAATAGAAATCAAGTCGATATCTAGAAAAGTAAGCAAGTTATGAAGAAAAGGGTAAGCAGTTCTACTACTGCCTCTCTCCGCCTACTTTTTAGTAGAACTGCTTACCTTTTTGGTCATAACTTGCTAAGTTTTCACTATATCGACTTGATTTATTTTGAGTTGGATAGATAAAGGCATTGGCATTAATTACAAATTATTTTCTGGTGGATAGTGCAAGAAAACTTTTTTTATCATTTTTTCAAAAAAAAGCAAAGGGGGTAGTCCATGGTTTTTTTTTAGCGAAAAATATTTTTTTGTACTATCTGCAAAAAGCATAATTCAAATTAAAGCCAATACGGTTCTCTATCCAACACAGTAGAAATCAAGTCGATATCTAGAAAAGTAAGCAAGTTATGAAGAAAAGGGTAAGCAGTTCTACTACTGCCTCTTTCCGCCTACTTTTTAGTAGAACTGCTTACCTTTTTGGTCGTAACTTGCTAAGTTTTCAATATATCGACTTGATTTCTTTTGCGTTGGAAAGCTAACGGCATTGGGCTTATTGAAAAATTATTTTCTGGTGGATAGTGCAAGAAAACTTTTTTTATCATTTTTTCAAAAAAAAAAGCAAAGGGGGTAGTCCATGGTTTTTTTTTAGCGAAAAATATTTTTTTGTACTATCTGCAAAAAGCATAATTCAAATTAAGGCCAATACGGTTCTCTATTAAACAAAATAGAAATCAACCCGATATCTAGAAAAGTAAGCAAGTTATGAAGAAAAGGGTAAGCAGTTCTACTACTGCCTCTTTCCGCCTACTTTTTAGTAGAACTGCTTACCTTTTTGATCATAACTTGCTAAGTTTTCAATATATCGACTTGATTTCTTTTGCGTTGGAAAGCTAACGGCATTGGGCTTATTGAAAAATTATTTTCTGGTGGATAGTGCAAGAAAACTTTTTTTATCATTTTTTCAAAAAAAAAGCAAAGGGGGTAGTCCATGGTTTTTTTTTAGCGAAAAATATTTTTTTGTACTATCTGCAAAAAGCATAATTCAAATTAAAGCCAATACGGTTCTCTATTAAACAAAATAGAAATCAAGTCGATATCTAGAAAAGTAAGCAAGTTATGAAGAAAAGGGTAAGCAGTTCTACTACTGCCTCTTTCCGCCTACTTTTTAGTATAACTGCTTACCTTTTTGGTCATAACTTGCTAAGTTTTCAATATATCGACTTGATTTCTTTTGCGTTGGATAGCTAACGGCATTGGCCTTAATGAAAAATTATTTTCTGGTGGATAGTGCAAGAAAACTTTTTTTATCATTTTTTCAAAAAAAAGCAAAGGGGGTAGTCCATGGTTTTTTTTTTAGCGAAAAATATTTTTTTGTACTATCTGCAAAAAGCATAATTCAAATTAAAGCCAATACGGTTCTCTATAAAACAAAGTAGAAATCAAGTCGATATCTAGAAAAGTAAGCAAGTTATGAAGAAAATGGTAAGCAGTTCTACTACTGCCTCTTTCCGGCTACTTTTTAGTAGAACTGCTCACCTTTTTGGTCGTAACTTGCTAAGTTTTCAATATATCGACTTGATTTCTTTTGCGTTGGATAGCTAACGGCATTGGCCTTATTGAAAAATTATTTTCTGGTGGATAGTGCAAGAAAACTTTTTTTATCATTTTTTCAAAAAAAGCAAAGGGGGTAGTCCATGGTTTTTTTTTAGCGAAAAATATTTTTTTGTACTATCTGCAAAAAGCATAATTCAAATTAAAGCCAATACGGTTCTCTATAAAACAAAGTAGAAATCAAGTCGATATCTAGAAAAGTAAGCAAGTTATGAAGAAAATGGTAAGCAGTTCTACTACTGCCTCTTTCCGGCTACTTTTTAGTAGAACTGCTCACCTTTTTGGTCGTAACTTGCTAAGTTTTCAATATATCGACTTGACTTCTTTTGCGTTGGATAGCTAACGGCATTGGCCTTATTGAAAAATTATTTTCTGGTGGATAGTGCAAGAAAACTTTTTTTATAATTTTTTCAAAAAAAGCAAAGGGGGTAGTCCATGGTTTTTTTTTAGCGAAAAATTTTTTTTTGTACTATCTGCAAAAAGCATAATTCGACTTAAAGCCAATACGGTTCTCTATCCAACAAAGTAGAAATCAAGTCGATATCTAGAAAAGTAAGCAAGTTATGAAGAAAATGGTAAGCAGTTCTACTACTGCCTCTTTCCGGCTACTTTTTAGTAGAACTGCTTACCTTTTTGATCATAACTTGCTAAGTTTTCAATATATCGACTTGATTTCTTTTGCGTTGGATAGCTAACGGCATTGGCCTTAATGAAAAATTATTTTCTGGTGGATAGTGCAAGAAAACTTTTTTTATCATTTTTTCAAAAAAAGCAAAGGGGATAGTCCATGGTTTTTTTTTAGCGAAAAATATTTTTTTGTACTATCTGCAAAAAGCATAATTCAAATTAAAGCCAATACGGTTCTCTATCCAACAAAGTAGAAATCAAGTCGATATCTAGAAAAGTAAGCAAGTTATGAAGAAAAGGGTAAGCAGTTCTACTACTGCCTCTTTCCGGCTACTTTTTAGTAGAACTGCTTACCTTTTTGGTCATAACTTGCTAAGTTTTCAATATATCGACTTGACTTCTTTTGCGTTGGATAGCTAACGGCATTGGCCTTAATGAAAAATTATTTTCTGGTGGATAGTGCAAGAAAACTTTTTTTATCATTTTTTCAAAAAAAGCAAAGGGGATAGTCCATGGTTTTTTTTTAGCAAAAAATTTTTTTTTGTACTATCTGCAAAAAGCATAATTCAAATTAAAGCCAATACGGTTCTCTATCCAACAAAGTAGAAATCAAGTCGATATCTAGAAAAGTAAGCAAGTTATGAAGAAAATGGTAAGCAGTTCTACTACTGCCTCTTTCCGGCTCCTTTTTAGTAGAACTGCTTACCTTTTTGATCATAACTTGCTAAGTTTTCAATATATCGACTTGATTTCTTTTGCGTTGGATAGCTAACGGCATTGGCCTTAATGAAAAATTATTTTCTGGTGGATAGTGCAAGAAAACTTTTTTTATCATTTTTTCAAAAAAAGCAAAGGGGATAGTCCATGGTTTTTTTTTAGCGAAAAATATTTTTTTGTACTATCTGCAAAAAGCATAATTCAAATTAAAGCCAATACGGTTCTCTATCCAACAAAGTAGAAATCAAGTCGATATCTAGAAAAGTAAGCAAGTTATGAAGAAAAGGGTAAGCAGTTCTACTACTGCCTCTTTCCGGCTACTTTTTAGTAGAACTGCTTACCTTTTTGGTCATAACTTGCTAAGTTTTCAATATATCGACTTGACTTCTTTTGCGTTGGATAGCTAACGGCATTGGCCTTATTGAAAAATTATTTTCTGGTGGATAGTGCAAGAAAACTTTTTTTATCATTTTTTCAAAAAAAGCAAAGGGGGTAGTCCATGGTTTTTTTTTAGCGAAAAATATTTTTTTGTACTATCTGCAAAAAGCATAATTCAAATTAAAGCCAATACGGTTCTCTATTAAACAAAGTAGAAATCAAGTCGATATCTAGAAAAGTAAGCAAGTTATGAAGAAAAGGGTAAGCAGTTCTACTACTGCCTCTTTCCGCCTACTTTTTAGTAGAACTGCTTACCTTTTTGGTCATAACTTGCTAAGTTTTCAATATATCGACTTGACTTCTTTTGCGTTGGATAGCTAACGGCATTGGCCTTATTGAAAAATTATTTTCTGGTGGATAGTGCAAGAAAACTTTTTTTATCATTTTTTCAAAAAAATGCAAAGGGGGTAGTCCATGGTTTTTTTTTAGCGAAAAATATTTTTTTGTACTATCTGCAAAAAGCATAATTCAAATTAAAGCCAATACGGTTCTCTATCCAACAAAGTAGAAATCAAGCCGATATCTAGAAAAGTAAGCAAGTTATGAAGAAAAGGGTAAGCAGTTCTACTACTGCCTCTTTCCGCCTACTTTTTAGTAGAACTGCTTACCTTTTTGGTCATAACTTGCTAAGTTTTCAATATATCGACTTGATTTCTTTTGCGTTGGATAGCTAACGGCATTGGCCTTATTGAAAAATTATTTTCTGGTGGATAGTGCAAGAAAACTTTTTTTATCATTTTTTCAAAAAAAGCAAAGGGGGTAGTCCATGGTTTTTTTTTAGCGAAAAATATTTTTTTGTACTATCTGCAAAAAGCATTATTCAAATTAAAGCCAATACGGTTCTCTATCCAACACAGTAGAAATCAAGTCGATATCTAGAAAAGTAAGCAAGTTATGAAGAAAAGGGTAAGCAGTTCTACTACTGCCTCTTTCCGCCTACTTTTTAGTAGAACTGCTTACCTTTTTGGTCATAACTTGCTAAGTTTTCAATATATCGACTTGATTTATTTTGAGTTGGATAGATAAAGGCATTGGCATTAATTACAAATTATTTTCTGGTGGATAGTGCAAGAAAACTTTTTTTATCATTTTTTCAAAAAAAAGCAAAGGGGGTAGTCCATGGCTTTTTTTAGCGAAAAATATTTTTTTGTACTATCTGCAAAAAGCATAATTCAAATTAAAGCCAATACGGTTCTCTATTAAACAAAATAGAAATCAAGTCGATATCTAGAAAAGTAAGCAAGTTATGAAGAAAAGGGTAAGCAGTTCTACTACTGCCTCTTTCCGCCTACTTTTTAGTAGAACTGCTTACCTTTTTGGTCGTCACTTGCTAAGTTTTCAATATATCGACTTGATTTCTTTTGCGTTGGATAGCTAACGGCATTGGCCTTATTGAAAAATTATTTTCTGGTGGATAGTGCAAGAAAACTTTTTTTTATCATTTTTTCAAAAAAAGCAAAGGGGGTAGTCCATGGTTTTTTTTTAGCGAAAAATTTTTTTTTGTACTATCTGCAAAAAGCATAATTCAAATTAAAGCCAATACGGTTCTCTATCCAACAAAGTAGAAATCAAGCCGATATCTAGAAAAGTAAGCAAGTTATGAAGAAAAGGGTAAGCAGTTCTACTACTGCCTCTTTCCGCCTACTTTTCAGTAGAACTGCTTACCTTTTTGGTCATAACTTGCTAAGTTTTCAATATATCGACTTGATTTCTTTTGCGTTGGATAGCTAACGGCATTGGCCTTAATGAAAAATTATTTTCTGGTGGATAGTGCAAGAAAACTTTTTTTATCATTTTTTCAAAAAAAGCAAAGGGGATAGTCCATGGTTTTTTTTTAGCGAAAAATATTTTTTTGTACTATCTGCAAAAAGCATAATTCAAATTAAAGCCAATACGGTTCTCTATCCAACAAAGTAGAAATCAAGTCGATATCTAGAAAAGTAAGCAAGTTATGAAGAAAATGGTAAGCAGTTCTACTACTGCCTCTTTCCGGCTACTTTTTAGTAGAACTGCTTACCTTTTTGGTCATAACTTGCTAAGTTTTCAATATATCGACTTGATTTCTTTTGCGTTGGATAGCTAACGGCATTGGCCTTATTGAAAAATTATTTTCTGGTGGATAGTGCAAGAAAACTTTTTTTATCATTTTTTCAAAAAAAGCAAAGGGGGTAGTCCATGGTTTTTTTTTAGCGAAAAATATTTTTTTGTACTATCTGCAAAAAGCATAATTCAAATTAAAGCCAATACGGTTCTCTATTAAACAAAGTAGAAATCAAGTCGATATCTAGAAAAGTAAGCAAGTTATGAAGAAAAGGGTAAGCAGTTCTACTACTGCCTCTTTCCGCCTACTTTTTAGTAGAACTGCTTACCTTTTTGGTCATAACTTGCTAAGTTTTCAATATATCGACTTGACTTCTTTTGCGTTGGATAGCTAACGGCATTGGCCTTATTGAAAAATTATTTTCTGGTGGATAGTGCAAGAAAACTTTTTTTATCATTTTTTCAAAAAAAGCAAAGGGGGTAGTCCATGGTTTTTTTTTGGCGAAAAATATTATTTTGTACTATCTGCAAAAAGCATAATTCGAATTAAAGCCAATACGGTTCTCTATCCAACAAAGTAGAAATCAAGCCGATATCTAGAAAAGTAAGCAAGTTATGAAGAAAAGGGTAAGCAGTTCTACTACTGCCTCTTTCCGCCTACTTTTTAGTAGAACTGCTTACCTTTTTGGTCATAACTTGCTAAGTTTTCAATATATCGACTTGACTTCTTTTGCGTTGGATAGCTAACGGCATTGGCCTTATTGAAAAATTATTTTCTGGTGGATAGTGCAAGAAAACTTTTTTTATCATTTTTTCAAAAAAAGCAAAGGGGGTAGTCCATGGTTTTTTTTTGGCGAAAAATATTATTTTGTACTATCTGCAAAAAGCATAATTCGAATTAAAGCCAATACGGTTCTCTATCCAACAAAGTAGAAATCAAGCCGATATCTAGAAAAGTAAGCAAGTTATGAAGAAAAGGGTAAGCAGTTCTACTACTGCCTCTTTCCGCCTACTTTTCAGTAGAACTGCTTACCTTTTTTATCATAACTTGCTAAGTTTTCAATATATCGACTTGATTTCTTTTGCGTTGGATAGCTAACGGCATTGGCCTTAATGAAAAATTATTTTCTGGTGGATAGTGCAAGAAAACTTTTTTTATCATTTTTTCAAAAAAAGCAAAGGGGATAGTCCATGGTTTTTTTTTAGCGAAAAATATTTTTTTGTACTATCTGCAAAAAGCATAATTTAAATTAAAGCCAATACGGTTCTCTATCCAACAAAGTAGAAATCAAGTCGATATCTAGAAAAGTAAGCAAGTTATGAAGAAAAGGGTAAGCAGTTCTACTACTGCCTCTTTCCGCCTACTTTTTAGTAGAACTGCTTACCTTTTTGGTCATAACTTGCTAAGTTTTCAATATATCGACTTGACTTCTTTTGCGTTGGATAGCTAACGGCATTGGCCTTATTGAAAAATTATTTTCTGGTGGATAGTGCAAGAAAACTTTTTTTATCATTTTTTCAAAAAAAGCAAAGGGGGTAGTCCATGGTTTTTTTTTGGCGAAAAATATTATTTTGTACTATCTGCAAAAAGCATAATTCGAATTAAAGCCAATACGGTTCTCTATCCAACAAAGTAGAAATCAAGCCGATATCTAGAAAAGTAAGCAAGTTATGAAGAAAAGGGTAAGCAGTTCTACTACTGCCTCTTTCCGCCTACTTTTCAGTAGAACTGCTTACCTTTTTTATCATAACTTGCTAAGTTTTCAATATATCGACTTGATTTCTTTTGCGTTGGATAGCTAACGGCATTGGCCTTAATGAAAAATTATTTTCTGGTGGATAGTGCAAGAAAACTTTTTTTATCATTTTTTCAAAAAAAGCAAAGGGGATAGTCCATGGTTTTTTTTTAGCGAAAAATATTTTTTTGTACTATCTGCAAAAAGCATAATTTAAATTAAAGCCAATACGGTTCTCTATCCAACAAAGTAGAAATCAAGTCGATATCTAGAAAAGTAAGCAAGTTATGAAGAAAAGGGTAAGCAGTTCTACTACTGCCTCTTTCCGCCTACTTTTCAGTAGAACTGCTTACCTTTTTTATCATAACTTGCTAAGTTTTCAATATATCGACTTGATTTCTTTTGCGTTGGATAGCTAACGGCATTGGCCTTAATTAGAAATTATTTTCTGGTGGATAGTGCAAGAAAACTTTTTTTATCATTTTTTCAAAAAAAAGCAAAGGGGGTAGTCCATGGTTTTTTTTTAGCGAAAAATATTTTTTTGTACTATCTGCAAAAAGCATAATTCAAATTAAAGCCAATACGGTTCTCTATCCAACAAAGTAGAAATCAAGCCGATATCTAGAAAAGTAAGCAAGTTATGAAGAAAAGGGTAAGCAGTTCTACTACTGCCTCTTTCCGCCTACTTTTCAGTAGAACTGCTTACCTTTTTGGTCATAACTTGCTAAGTTTTCAATATATCGACTTGATTTCTTTTGCGTTGGATAGCTAACGGCATTGGCCTTAATGAAAAATTATTTTCTGGTGGATAGTGCAAGAAAACTTTTTTTATCATTTTTTCAAAAAAAGCAAAGGGGATAGTCCATGGTTTTTTTTTAGCGAAAAATATTTTTTTGTACTATCGGCAAAAAGCATAATTCAAATTAAAGCCAATACGGTTCTCTATCCAACAAAGTAGAAATCAAGTCGATATCTAGAAAAGTAAGCAAGTTATGAAGAAAAGGGTAAGCAGTTCTACTACTGCCTCTTTCCGCCTACTTTTTAGTAGAATTGCTTACCTTTTTGGTCATAACTTGCTAAGTTTTTAATATATCGACTTGATTTCTTTTGCGTTGGATAGCTAACGGCATTGGCCTTATTGAAAAATTATTTTCTGGTGGATAGTGCAAGAAAACTTTTTTTATAATTTTTTCAAAAAAAAGCAAAGGGGGTAGTCCATGGTTTTTTTTTAGCGAAAAATATTTTTTTGTACTATCTGCAAAAAGCATAATTCAAATTAAAGCCAATACGGTTCTCTATCCAACAAAGTAGAAATCAAGCCGATATCTAGAAAAGTAAGCAAGTTATGAAGAAAAGGGTAAGCAGTTCTACTACTGCCTCTTTCCGCCTACTTTTCTGTAGAACTGCTTACCTTTTTGGTCATAACTTGCTAAGTTTTCAATATATCGACTTGATTTCTTTTGCGTTGGATAGCTAACGGCATTGGCCTTATTGAAAAATTATTTTCTGGTGGATAGTGCAAGAAAACTTTTTTTATCATTTTTTCAAAAAAAGCAAAGGGGGTAGTCCATGGTTTTTTTTTTAGCGAAAAATTTTTTTTTGTACTATCTGCAAAAAGCATAATTCAAATTAAAGCCAATACGGTTCTCTATCCAACAAAGTAGAAATCAAGTCGATATCTAGAAAAGTAAGCAAGTTATGAAGAAAAGGGTAAGCAGTTCTACTACTGCCTCTTTCCGCCTACTTTTTAGTAGAATTGCTTACCTTTTTGGTCATAACTTGCTAAGTTTTTAATATATCGACTTGATTTCTTTTGCGTTGGATAGCTAACGGCATTGGCCTTATTGAAAAATTATTTTCTGGTGGATAGTGCAAGAAAACTTTTTTTATCATTTTTTCAAAAAAAGCAAAGGGGGTAGTCCATGGTTTTTTTTTTAGCGAAAAATATTTTTTTGTACTATCTGCAAAAAGCATAATTCAAATTAAAGCCAATACGGTTCTCTATCCAACACAGTAGAAATCAAGTCGATATCTAGAAAAGTAAGCAAGTTATGAAGAAAATGGTAAGCAGTTCTAATACTGCCTCTTTCCGGCTACTTTTTAGTAGAACTGCTTACCTTTTTGGTCATAACTTGCTAAGTTTTCAATATATCGACTTGATTTCTTTTGCGTTGGATAGCCAACGGTATTGGCCTTAATGAAAAATTATTTTCTGGTGGATAGTGCAAGAAAACTTTTTTTATCATTTTTTCAAAAAAAGCAAAGGGGGTAGTCCATGGTTTTTTTTTTAGCGAAAAATTTTTTTTTGTACTATCTGCAAAAAGCATAATTCAAATTAAAGCCAATACGGTTCTCTATCCAACAAAGTAGAAATCAAGTCGATATCTAGAAAAGTAAGCAAGTTATGAAGAAAATGGTAAGCAGTTCTACTACTGCCTCTTTCCGCCTACTTTTCAGTAGAACTGCTTACCTTTTTGGTCATAACTTGCTAAGTTTTCAATATATCGACTTGATTTCTTTTGCGGTGGATAGCTAACGGCATTGGCCTTATTGAAAAATTATTTTCTGGTGGATAGTGCAAGAAAACTTTTTTTATCATTTTTTCAAAAAAAGCAAAGGGGGTAGTCCATGGTTTTTTTTTTAGCGAAAAATTTTTTTTTGTACTATCTGCAAAAAGCATAATTCAAATTAAAGCCAATACGGTTCTCTATAAAACAAAGTAGAAATCAAGTCGATATCTAGAAAAGTAAGCAAGTTATGAAGAAAAGGGTAAGCAGTTCTACTACTGCCTCTTTCCGCCTACTTTTTAGTAGAATTGCTTACCTTTTTGGTCATAACTTGCTAAGTTTTCAATATATCGACTTGATTTCTTTTGCGTTGGATAGCCAACGGTATTGGCCTTAATGAAAAATTATTTTCTGGTGGATAGTGCAAGAAAACTTTTTTTATCATTTTTTCAAAAAAAGCAAAGGGGGTAGTCCATGGTTTTTTTTTTAGCGAAAAATTTTTTTTTGTACTATCTGCAAAAAGCATAATTCAAATTAAAGCCAATACGGTTCTCTATAAAACAAAGTAGAAATCAAGTCGATATCTAGAAAAGTAAGCAAGTTATGAAGAAAAGGGTAAGCAGTTCTACTACTGCCTCTTTCCGCCTACTTTTTAGTAGAATTGCTTACCTTTTTGGTCATAACTTGCTAAGTTTTTAATATATCGACTTGATTTCTTTTGCGTTGGATAGCTAACGGTATTGGCCTTAATGAAAAATTATTTTCTGGTGGATAGTGCAAGAAAACTTTTTTTATCATTTTTTCAAAAAAAGCAAAGGGGGTAGTCCATGGTTTTTTTTTTAGCGAAAAATTTTTTTTTGTACTATCTGCAAAAAGCATAATTCGAATTAAAGCCAATACGGTTCTCTATCCAACAAAGTAGAAATCAAGTCGATATCTAGAAAAGTAAGCAAGTTATGAAGAAAAGGGTAAGCAGTTCTACTACTGCCTCTTTCCGCCTACTTTTTAGTAGAATTGCTTACCTTTTTGGTCATAACTTGCTAAGTTTTTAATATATCGACTTGATTTCTTTTGCGTTGGATAGCTAACGGCATTGGCCTTATTGAAAAATTATTTTCTGGTGGATAGTGCAAGAAAACTTTTTTTATCATTTTTTCAAAAAAAGCAAAGGGGGTAGTCCATGGTTTTTTTTTTAGCGAAAAATATTTTTTTGTACTATCTGCAAAAAGCATTATTCAAATTAAAGCCAATACGGTTCTCTATCCAACAAAGTAGAAATCAAGTCGATATCTAGAAAAGTAAGCAAGTTATGAAGAAAATGGTAAGCAGTTCTAATACTGCCTCTTTCCGGCTACTTTTTAGTAGAACTGCTTACCTTTTTGGTCATAACTTGCTAAGTTTTCAATATATCGACTTGATTTCTTTTGCGATGGATAGCTAACGGCATTGGCCTTAATTAGAAATTATTTTCTGGTGGATAGTGCAAGAAAACTTTTTTTATCATTTTTTCAAAAAAAAGCAAAGGGGGTAGTCCATGGTTTTTTTTAGCGAAAAATATTTTTTTGTACTATCTGCAAAAAGCATAATTCAAATTAAAGCCAATACGGTTCTCTATCCAACACAGTAGAAATCAAGTCGATATCTAGAAAAGTAAGCAAGTTATGAAGAAAAGGGTAAGCAGTTCTACTACTGCCTCTTTCCGCCTACTTTTTAGTAGAACTGCTTACCTTTTTGGTCATAACTTGCTAAGTTTTCAATATATCGACTTGATTTCTTTTGCGTTGGATAGCTAACGGCATTGGCCTCAATGAAAAATTATTTCTATTAAACAAAATAGAAATCAAGTCGATATCTAGAAAAGTAAGCAAGTTATGAAGAAAAGGGTAAGCAGTTCTACTACTGCCTCTTTCCGGCTACTTTTTAGTAGAACTGCTTACCTTTTTGGTCATAACTTGCTAAGTTTTCAATATATCGACTTGATTTCTTTTGCGTTGGATAGCTAACGGCATTGGCCTTATTGAAAAATTATTTTCTGGTGGATAGTGCAAGAAAACTTTTTTTATCATTTTTTCAAAAAAAGCAAAGGGGGTAGTCCATGGTTTTTTTTTAGCGAAAAATATTTTTTTGTACTATCTGCAAAAAGCATAATTCAAATTAAAGCCAATACGGTTCTCTATCCAACAAAGTAGAAATCAAGTCGATATCTAGAAAAGTAAGCAAGTTATGAAGAAATGGGTAAGCAGTTCTACTACTGCCTCTTTCCGGCTACTTTTTAGTAGAACTGCTTACCTTTTTGGTCATAACTTGCTAAGTTTTCAATATATCGACTTGATTTCTTTTGCGTTGGATAGCTAACGGCATTGGCCTTATTGAAAAATTATTTTCTGGTGGATAGTGCAAGAAAACTTTTTTTATCATTTTTTCAAAAAAAGCAAAGGGGGTAGTCCATGGTTTTTTTTAGCGAAAAATATTTTTTTGTACTATCTGCAAAAAGCATAATTCAAATTAAAGCCAATACGGTTCTCTATCCAACACAGTAGAAATCAAGTCGATATCTAGAAAAGTAAGCAAGTTATGAAGAAAAGGGTAAGCAGTTCTACTACTGCCTCTTTCCGCCTACTTTTTAGTAGAACTGCTTACCTTTTTGGTCATAACTTGCTAAGTTTTCAATATATCGACTTGATTTCTTTTGCGTTGGATAGCTAACGGCATTGGCCTCAATGAAAAATTATTTCTATTAAACAAAATAGAAATCAAGTCGATATCTAGAAAAGTAAGCAAGTTATGAAGAAAAGGGTAAGCAGTTCTACTACTGCCTCTTTCCGGCTACTTTTTAGTAGAACTGCTTACCTTTTTGGTCATAACTTGCTAAGTTTTCAATATATCGACTTGATTTCTTTTGCGTTGGATAGCTAACGGCATTGGCCTTATTGAAAAATTATTTTCTGGTGGATAGTGCAAGAAAACTTTTTTTATCATTTTTTCAAAAAAAGCAAAGGGGGTAGTCCATGGTTTTTTTTTAGCGAAAAATATTTTTTTGTACTATCTGCAAAAAGCATAATTCAAATTAAAGCCAATACGGTTCTCTATCCAACAAAGTAGAAATCAAGTCGATATCTAGAAAAGTAAGCAAGTTATGAAGAAATGGGTAAGCAGTTCTACTACTGCCTCTTTCCGGCTACTTTTTAGTAGAACTGCTTACCTTTTTGGTCATAACTTGCTAAGTTTTCAATATATCGACTTGATTTCTTTTGCGTTGGATAGCTAACGGCATTGGCCTTATTGAAAAATTATTTTCTGGTGGATAGTGCAAGAAAACTTTTTTTATCATTTTTTCAAAAAAAGCAAAGGGGGTAGTCCATGGTTTTTTTTTTAGCGAAAAATATTTTTTTGTACTATCTGCAAAAAGCATTATTCAAATTAAAGCCAATACGGTTCTCTATCCAACAAAGTAGAAATCAAGTCGATATCTAGAAAAGTAAGCAAGTTATGAAGAAAATGGTAAGCAGTTCTAATACTGCCTCTTTCCGGCTACTTTTTAGTAGAACTGCTTACCTTTTTGGTCATAACTTGCTAAGTTTTCAATATATCGACTTGATTTCTTTTGCGATGGATAGCTAACGGCATTGGCCTTAATTAGAAATTATTTTCTGGTGGATAGTGCAAGAAAACTTTTTTTATCATTTTTTCAAAAAAAAGCAAAGGGGGTAGTCCATGGTTTTTTTTTAGCGAAAAATATTTTTTTGTACTATCTGCAAAAAGCATAATTCAAATTAAAGCCAATACGGTTCTCTATTAAACACAGTAGAAATCAAGTCGATATCTAGAAAAGTAAGCAAGTTATGAAGAAAAGGGTAAGCAGTTCTACTACTGCCTCTTTCCGCCTACTTTTTAGTAGAACTGCTTACCTTTTTGGTCATAACTTGCTAAGTTTTCAATATATCGACTTGATTTCTTTTGCGT
This sequence comes from Thelaira solivaga, assembly GCA_947397855.1. Lineage (NCBI taxonomy): Eukaryota > Metazoa > Arthropoda > Insecta > Diptera > Tachinidae > Thelaira > Thelaira solivaga. The sequence continues at coordinate 21,233,652 of OX377613.1, forward strand.
TGGATAGCTAACGGCATTGGCCTTAATGAAAAATTATTTCTATTAAACAAAATAGAAATCAAGTCGATATCTAGAAAAGTAAGCAAGTTATGAAGAAAAGGGTAAGCAGTTCTACTACTGCCTCTTTCCGCCTACTTTTTAGTAGAACTGCTTACCTTTTTGGTCATAACTTGCTAAGTTTTCAATATATCGACTTGATTTCTTTTGCGTTGGATAGCTAACGGCATTGGCCTTATTGAAAAATTATTTTCTGGTGGATAGTGCAAGAAAACTTTTTTTATCATTTTTTCAAAAAAAGCAAAGGGGGTAGTCCATGGTTTTTTTTTAGCGAAAAATATTTTTTTGTACTATCTGCAAAAAGCATAATTCAAATTAAAGCCAATACGGTTCTCTATTAAACAAAGTAGAAATCAAGTCGATATCTAGAAAAGTAAGCAAGTTATGAAGAAAAGGGTAAGCAGTTCTACTACTGCCTCTTTCCGCCTACTTTTTAGTAGAATTGCTTACCTTTTTGGTCATAACTTGCTAAGTTTTTAATATATCGACTTGATTTCTTTTGCGTTGGATAGCTAACGGCATTGGCCTTATTGAAAAATTATTTTCTGGTGGATAGTGCAAGAAAACTTTTTTTATCATTTTTTCAAAAAAAAGCAAAGGGGGTAGTCCATGGTTTTTTTTTAGCGAAAAATATTTTTTTGTACTATCTGCAAAAAGCATAATTCAAATTAAAGCCAATACGGTTCTCTATCCAACAAAGTAGAAATCAAGCCGATATCTAGAAAAGTAAGCAAGTTATGAAGAAAAGGGTAAGCAGTTCTACTACTGCCTCTTTCCGCCTACTTTTCAGTAGAACTGCTTACCTTTTTGGTCATAACTTGCTAAGTTTTCAATATATCGACTTGATTTATTTTGAGTTGGATAGATAAAGCCATTGGCATTAATTACAAATTATTTTCTGGTGGATAGTGCAAGAAAACTTTTTTTATCATTTTTTCAAAAAAAAGCAAACTGGGTAGTCCATGGTTTTTTTTAGCGAAAAATATTTTTTTGTACTATCTGCAAAAAGCATAATTCAAATTAAAGCCAATACGGTTCTCTATCCAACAAAGTAGAAATCAAGTCGATATCTAGAAAAGTAAGCAAGTTATGAAGAAAAGGGTAAGCAGTTCTACTACTGCCTCTTTCCGGCTACTTTTTAGTAGAACTGCTTACCTTTTTGGTCATAACTTGCTAAGTTTTCAATATATCGACTTGACTTCTTTTGCGTTGGATAGCTAACGGCATTGGCCTTATTGAAAAATTATTTTCTGGTGGATAGTGCAAGAAAACTTTTTTTATCATTTTTTCAAAAAAAAGCAAAGGGGGTAGTCCATGGTTTTTTTTTAGCGAAAAATATTTTTTTGTACTATCTGCAAAAAGCATAATTCAAATTAAAGCCAATACGGTTCTCTATCCAACAAAGTAGAAATCAAGTCGATATCTAGAAAAGTAAGCAAGTTATGAAGAAAATGGTAAGCAGTTCTAATACTGCCTCTTTCCGGCTACTTTTTAGTAGAACTGCTTACCTTTTTGGTCATAACTTGCTAAGTTTTCAATATATCGACTTGATTTCTTTTGCGATGGATAGCTAACGGCATTGGCCTTAATTAGAAATTATTTTCTGGTGGACAGTGCAAGAAAACTTTTTTTATCATTTTTTCAAAAAAAGCAAAGGGGGTAGTCCATGGTTTTTTTTTAGCGAAAAATATTTTTTTGTACTATCTGCAAAAAGCATAATTCAAATTAAAGCCAATACGGTTCTCTATCCAACACAGTAGAAATAAAGTCGATATCTAGAAAAGTAAGCAAGTTATGACGAAAAGGGTAAGCAGTTCTACTACTGCCTCTTTCCGCCTACTTTTTAGTAGAACTGCTTACCTTTTTGGTCATAACTTGCTAAGTTTTCAATATATCGACTTGATTTCTTTTGCGTTGGATAGCTAACGGCATTGGCCTTAATGAAAAATTATTTCTATTAAACAAAATAGAAATCAAGTCGATATCTAGAAAAGTAAGCAAGTTATGAAGAAAAGGGTAAGCAGTTCTACTACTGCCTCTTTCCGCCTACTTTTTAGTAGAACTGCTTACCTTTTTGGTCATAACTTGCTAAGTTTTCAATATATCGACTTGATTTATTTTGAGTTGGATAGATAAAGGCATTGGCATTAATTACAAATTATTTTCTGGTGGATAGTGCAAGAAAACTTTTTTTATCATTTTTTCAAAAAAAGCAAAGGGGGTAGTCCATGGTTTTTTTTTAGCGAAAAATATTTTTTTGTACTATCTGCAAAAAGCATAATTCAAATTAAAGCCAATACGGTTCTCTATCCAACAAAGTAGAAATCAAGTCGATATCTAGAAAAGTAAGCAAGTTATGAAGAAAAGGGTAAGCAGTTCTAATACTGCCTCTTTCCGGCTACTTTTTAGTAGAACTGCTTACCTTTTTGGTCGTAACTTGCTAAGTTTTCAATATATCGACTTGATTTTTTTTTGCGTTGGATAGCTAACGGCATTGGCCTTATTGAAAAATTATTTTCTGGTGGATAGTGCAAGAAAACTTTTTTTATCATTTTTTCAAAAAAAGCAAAGGGGGTAGTCCATGGTTTTTTTTTAGCGAAAAATATTTTTTTGTACTATCTGCAAAAAGCATAATTCAAATTGAAGCCAATACGGTTCTCTATCCAACAAAGTAGAAATCAAGTCGATATCTAGAAAAGTAAGCAAGTTATGAAGAAAATGGTAAGCAGTTCTAATACTGCCTCTTTCCGGCTACTTTTTAGTAGAACTGCTTACCTTTTTGGTCGTAACTTGCTAAGTTTTCACTATATCGACTTGATTTCTTTTGCGTTGGATAGCTAACGGCATTGGCCTTATTGAAAAATTATTTTCTGGTGGATAGTGCAAGAAAACTTTTTTTATCATTTTTTCAAAAAAAGCAAAGGGGGTAGTCCATGGTTTTTTTTTAGCGAAAAATATTTTTTTGTACTATCTGCAAAAAGCATAATTCAAATTAAAGCCAATACGGTTCTCTATCCAACAAAGTAGAAATCAAGTCGATATCTAGAAAAGTAAGCAAGTTATGAAGAAAAGGGTAAGCAGTTCTACTACTGCCTCTTTCCGCCTACTTTTTAGTAGAACTGCTTACCTTTTTGGTCGTAACTTGCTAAGTTTTCAATATATCGACTTGATTTCTTTTGCGTTGGATAGCTAACGGCATTGGCCTTATTGAAAAATTATTTTCTGGTGGATAGTGCAAGAAAACTTTTTTTATCATTTTTTCAAAAAAAAGCAAAGGGGGTAGTCCATGGTTTTTTTTTAGCGAAAAATATTTTTTTGTACTATCTGCAAAAAGCATAATTCAAATTAAAGCCAATACGGTTCTCTATTAAACAAAATACAAATCAAGTCGATATCTAGAAAAGTAAGCAAGTTATGAAGAAAAGGGTAAGCAGTTCTACTACTGCCTCTTTCCGTCTACTTTTTAGTATAACTGCTTACCTTTTTGGTCATAACTTGCTAAGTTTTCAATATATCGACTTGATTTCTTTTGCGTTGGATAGCTAACGGCATTGGCCTTATTGAAAAATTATTTTCTGGTGGATAGTGCAAGAAAACTTTTTTTATCATTTTTTCAAAAAAAAGCAAAGGGGGTAGTCCATGGTTTTTTTTTAGCGAAAAATATTTTTTTGTACTATCTGCAAAAAGCATAATTCAAATTAAAGCCAATACGGTTCTCTATCCAACAAAGTAGAAATCAAGTCGATATCTAGAAAAGTAAGCAAGTTATGAAGAAAATGGTAAGCAGTTCTACTACTGCCTCTTTCCGGCTACTTTTCAGTAGAACTGCTTACCTTTTTGGTCATAACTTGCTAAGTTTTCAATATATCGACTTGATTTCTTTTGCGTTGGATAGCTAACGGCATTGGCCTTAATGAAAAATTATTTTCTGGTGGATAGTGCAAGAAAACTTTTTTTATCATTTTTTAAAAAAAAAGCAAAGGGGGTAGTCCATGGTTTTTTTTTAGCGAAAAATATTTTTTTGTACTATCTGCAAAAAGCATAATTCAAATTAAAGCCAATACGGTTCTCTATCCAACAAAGTAGAAATGAAGTCGATATCTAGAAAAGTAAGCAAGTTATGAAGAAAATGGTAAGCAGTTCTACTACTGCCTCTTTCCGGCTACTTTTTAGTAGAACTGCTTACCTTTTTGGTCATAACTTGCTAAGTTTTCAATATATCGACTTGATTTCTTTTGCGTTGGATAGCTAACGGCATTGGCCTTATTGAAAAATTATTTTCTGGTGGATAGTGCAAGAAAACTTTTTTTATCATTTTTTCAAAAAAAGCAAAGGGGGTAGTCCATGGTTTTTTTTTAGCGAAAAATATTTTTTTGTACTATCTGCAAAAAGCATAATTCAAATTAAAGCCAATACGGTTCTCTATAAAACAAAGTAGAAATCAAGTCGATATCTAGAAAAGTAAGCAAGTTATGAAGAAAATGGTAAGCAGTTCTACTACTGCCTCTTTCCGGCTACTTTTTAGTAGAACTGCTTACCTTTTTGGTCATAACTTGCTAAGTTTTCAATATATCGACTTGATTTCTTTTGCGTTGGATAGCTAACGGCATTGGCCTTAATGAAAAATTATTTTCTGGTGGATAGTGCAAGAAAACTTTTTTTATCATTTTTTCAAAAAAAAGCAAAGGGGGTAGTCCATGGTTTTTTTTTAGCGAAAAATTTTTTTTTGTACTATCTGCAAAAAGCATAATTCAAATTAAAGCCAATACGGTTCTCTATCCAACACAGTAGAAATCAAGTCGATATCTAGAAAAGTAAGCAAGTTATGAAGAAAAGGGTAAGCAGTTCTACTACTGCCTCTTTCCGCCTACTTTTCAGTAGAACTGCTTACCTTTTTGGTCATAACTTGCTAAGTTTTCAATATATCGACTTGATTTCTTTTGCGTTGGATAGCTAACGGCATTGGCCTTAATGAAAAATTATTTTCTGGTGGATAGTGCAAGAAAACTTTTTTTATCATTTTTTCAAAAAAAGCAAAGGGGGTAGTCCATGGTTTTTTTTTTAGCGAAAAATATTTTTTTGTACTATCTGCAAAAAGCATAATTCAAATTAAAGCCAATACGGTTCTCTATTAAACAAAGTAGAAATCAAGTCGATATCTAGAAAAGTAAGCAAGTTATGAATAAAAGGGTAAGCAGTTCTACTACTGCCTCTTTCCGCCTACTTTTTAGTAGAACTGCTTACCTTTTTGGTCATAACTTGCTAAGTTTTCAATATATCGACTTGATTTCTTTTGCGTTGGATAGCTAACGGCATTGGCCTTAATGAAAAATTATTTTCTGGTGGATAGTGCAAGAAAACTTTTTTTATCATTTTTTCAAAAAAAGCAAAGGGGGTAGTCCATGGTTTTTTTTGCCGAAAAATATTTTTTTGTACTATCTGCAAAAAGCATAATTCAAATTAAAGCCAATACGGTTATCTATTAAACAAAGTTGAAATCAAGTCGATATCTAGAAAAGTAAGCAAGTTATGAAGAAAAGGGTAAGCAGTTCTACTACTGCCTCTTTCCGCCTACTTTTTAGTAGAACTGCTTACCTTTTTGGTCATAACTTGCTAAGTTTTCAATATATCGACTTGATTTCTTTTGCGTTGGATAGCTAACGGCATTGGCCTTAATTACAAATTATTTTCTGGTGGATAGTGCAAGAAAACTTTTTTTATCATTTTTTCAAAAAAAAGCAAAGGGGGTAGTCCATGGTTTTTTTTTAGCGAAAAATATTTTTTTGTACTATCTGCAAAAAGCATAATTCAAATTAAAGCCAATACGTTTCTCTATCCAACAAAGTAGAAATCAAGTCGATATCTAGAAAAGTAAGCAAGTTATGAAGAAAATGGTAAGCAGTTCTACTACTGCCTCTTTCCGGCTACTTTTTAGTAGAACTGCTTACCTTTTTGGTCATAACTTGCTAAGTTTTCAATATATCGACTTGATTTCTTTTGCGATGGATAGCTAACGGCATTGGCCTTATTGAAAAATTATTTTCTGGTGGATAGTGCAAGAAAACTTTTTTTATCATTTTTTCAAAAAAAGCAAAGGGGGTAGTCCATGGTTTTTTTTTAGCGAAAAATATTTTTTTGTACTATCTGCAAAAAGCATAATTCAAATTAAAGCCAATACGGTTCTCTATCCAACAAAGTAGAAATCAAGTCGATATCTAGAAAAGTAAGCAAGTTATGAAGAAAATGGTAAGCAGTTCTACTACTGCCTCTTTCCGGCTACTTTTTAGTAGAACTGCTTACCTTTTTGGTCATAACTTGCTAAGTTTTCAATATATCGACTTGATTTCTTTTGCGTTGGATAGCTAACGGCATTGGCCTTATTGAAAAATTATTTTCTGGTGGATAGTGCAAGAAAACTTTTTTTATCATTTTTTCAAAAAAAGCAAAGGGGGTAGTCCATGGTTTTTTTTTAGCGAAAAATATTTTTTTGTACTATCTGCAAAAAGCATAATTCAAATTAAAGCCAATACGGTTCTCTATTAAACAAAGTAGAAATCAAGTCGATATCTAGAAAAGTAAGCAAGTTATGAAGAAAAGGGTAAGCAGTTCTACTACTGCCTCTTTCCGCCTACTTTTTAGTAGAACTGCTTACCTTTTTGGTCATAACTTGCTAAGTTTTCAATATATCGACTTGATTTCTTTTGCGTTGGATAGCTAACGGCATTGGCCTTAATGAAAAATTATTTTCTGGTGGATAGTGCAAGAAAACTTTTTTTATCATTTTTTCAAAAAAAGCAAAGGGGGTAGTCCATGGTTTTTTTTTAGCGAAAAATTTTTTTTTGTACTATCTGCAAAAAGCATAATTCAAATTAAAGCCAATACGGTTCTCTATCCAACAAAGTAGAAATGAAGTCGATATCTAGAAAAGTAAGCAAGTTATGAAGAAAATGGTAAGCAGTTCTACTACTGCCTCTTTCCGCCTACTTTTTAGTAGAACTGCTTACCTTTTTGGTCATAACTTGCTAAGTTTTCAATATATCGACTTGATTTCTTTTGCGTTGGATAGCTAACGGCATTGGCCTTAATGAAAAATTATTTTCTGGTGGATAGTGCAAGAAAACTTTTTTTATCATTTTTTCAAAAAAAGCAGAGGGGATAGTCCATGGTTTTTTTTAGCGAAAAATATTTTTTTGTACTATCTGCAAAAAGCATAATTCAAATTAAAGCCAATACGGTTCTCTATCCAACAAAGTAGAAATCAAGTCGATATCTAGAAAAGTAAGCAAGTTATGAAGAAAATGGTAAGCAGTTCTACTACTGCCTCTTTCCGGCTACTTTTTAGTAGAACTGCTTACCTTTTTGGTCATAACTTGCTAAGTTTTCAATATATCGACTTGATTTCTTTTGCGTTGGATAGCTAACGGCATTGGCCTTATTGAAAAATTTATTTCTGGTGGATAGTGCAAGAAAACTTTTTTTATCATTTTTTCAAAAAAAAGCAAAGGGGGTAGTCCATGGTTTTTTTTTAGCGAAAAATATTTTTTTGTACTATCTGCAAAAAGCATAATTCAAATTAAAGCCAATACGGTTCTCTATCCAACAAAGTAGAAATCAAGTCGATATCTAGAAAAGTAAGCAAGTTATGAAGAAAATGGTAAGCAGTTCTACTACTGCCTCTTTCCGGCTACTTTTTAGTAGAACTGCTTACCTTTTTGGTCATAACTTGCTAAGTTTTCAATATATCGACTTGATTTCTTTTGCGTTGGATAGCTAACGGCATTGGCCTTATTGAAAAATTATTTTCTGGTGGATAGTGCAAGAAAACTTTTTTTATCATTTTTTAAAAAAAAGCAAAGGGGGTAGTCCATGGTTTTTTTTTAGCGAAAAATATTTTTTTGTACTATCTGCAAAAAGCATAATTCAAATTAAAGCCAATACGGTTCTCTATTAAACAAAGTAGAAATCAAGTCGATATCTAGAAAAGTAAGCAAGTTATGAAGAAAAGGGTAAGCAGTTCTACTACTGCCTCTTTCCGCCTACTTTTTAGTAGAACTGCTTACCTTTTTGGTCATAACTTGCTAAGTTTTCAATATATCGACTTGATTTCTTTTGCGTTGGATAGCTAACGGCATTGGCCTTAATGAAAAATTATTTTCTGGTGGATAGTGCAAGAAAACTTTTTTTATCATTTTTTCAAAAAAAGCAAAGGGGGTAGTCCATGGTTTTTTTTTTAGCGAAAAATATTTTTTTGTACTATCTGCAAAAAGCATAATTCAAATTAAAGCCAATACGGTTCTCTATTAAACAAAGTAGAAATCAAGTCGATATCTAGAAAAGTAAGCAAGTTATGAAGAAAAGGGTAAGCAGTTCTACTACTGCCTCTTTCCGCCTACTTTTTAGTAGAACTGCTTACCTTTTTGATCATAACTTGCTAAGTTTTCAATATATCGACTTGATTTCTTTTGCGTTGGATAGCTAACGGCATTGGCCTTAATGAAAAATTATTTTCTGGTGGATAGTGCAAGAAAACTTTTTTTATCATTTTTTCAAAAAAAAGCAAAGGGGGTAGTCCATGGTTTTTTTTTAGCGAAAAATTTTTTTTTGTACTATCTGCAAAAAGCATAATTCAAATTAAAGCCAATACGGTTCTCTATCCAACACAGTAGAAATCAAGTCGATATCTAGAAAAGTAAGCAAGTTATGAAGAAAAGGGTAAGCAGTTCTACTACTGCCTCTTTCCGCCTACTTTTCAGTAGAACTGCTTACCTTTTTGGTCATAACTTGCTAAGTTTTCAATATATCGACTTGATTTCTTTTGCGTTGGATAGCTAACGGCATTGGCCTTAATTACAAATTATTTTCTGGTGGATAGTGCAAGAAAACTTTTTTTATCATTTTTTCAAAAAAAAGCAAAGGGGGTAGTCCATGTTTTTTTTTTAGCTTTGTACTATCTGCAAAAAGCATAATTCAAATTAAAGCCAATACGGTTCTCTATCCAACAAAGTAGAAATCAAGTCGATATCTAGAAAAGTAAGCAAGTTATGAAGAAAATGGTAAGCAGTTCTACTACTGCCTCTTTCCGGCTACTTTTTAGTAGAACTGCTTACCTTTTTGGTCATAACTTGCTAAGTTTTCAATATATCGACTTGATTTCTTTTGCGTTGGATAGCTAACGGCATTGGCCTTATTGAAAAATTATTTTCTGGTGGATAGTGCAAGAAAACTTTTTTTATCATTTTTTCAAAAAAAGCAAAGGGGGTAGTCCATGGTTTTTTTTTAGCGAAAAATATTTTTTTGTACTATCTGCAAAAAGCATAATTCAAATTAAAGCCAATACGGTTCTCTATCCAACAAAGTAGAAATCAAGTCGATATCTAGAAAAGTAAGCAAGTTATGAAGAAAATGGTAAGCAGTTCTACTACTGCCTCTTTCCGGCTACTTTTTAGTAGAACTGCTTACCTTTTTGGTCATAACTTGCTAAGTTTTCAATATATCGACTTGATTTCTTTTGCGTTGGATAGCTAACGGCATTGGCCTTATTGAAAAATTATTTTCTGGTGGATAGTGCAAGAAAACTTTTTTTATCATTTTTTCAAAAAAAGCAAAGGGGGTAGTCCATGGTTTTTTTTTAGCGAAAAATATTTTTTTGTACTATCTGCAAAAAGCATAATTCAAATTAAAGCCAATACGGTTCTCTATTAAACAAAGTAGAAATCAAGTCGATATCTAGAAAAGTAAGCAAGTTATGAAGAAAAGGGTAAGCAGTTCTACTACTGCCTCTTTCCGCCTACTTTTTAGTAGAACTGCTTACCTTTTTGGTCATAACTTGCTAAGTTTTCAATATATCGACTTGATTTCTTTTGCGTTGGATAGCTAACGGCATTGGCCTTAATGAAAAATTATTTTCTGGTGGATAGTGCAAGAAAACTTTTTTTATCATTTTTTCAAAAAAAGCAAAGGGGGTAGTCCATGGTTTTTTTTTAGCGAAAAATTTTTTTTTGTACTATCTGCAAAAAGCATAATTCAAATTAAAGCCAATACGGTTCTCTATCCAACAAAGTAGAAATGAAGTCGATATCTAGAAAAGTAAGCAAGTTATGAAGAAAATGGTAAGCAGTTCTACTACTGCCTCTTTCCGCCTACTTTTTAGTAGAACTGCTTACCTTTTTGGTCATAACTTGCTAAGTTTTCAATATATCGACTTGATTTCTTTTGCGTTGGATAGCTAACGGCATTGGCCTTAATGAAAAATTATTTTCTGGTGGATAGTGCAAGAAAACTTTTTTTATCATTTTTTCAAAAAAAGCAGAGGGGATAGTCCATGGTTTTTTTTAGCGAAAAATATTTTTTTGTACTATCTGCAAAAAGCATAATTCAAATTAAAGCCAATACGGTTCTCTATCCAACAAAGTAGAAATCAAGTCGATATCTAGAAAAGTAAGCAAGTTATGAAGAAAATGGTAAGCAGTTCTACTACTGCCTCTTTCCGGCTACTTTTTAGTAGAACTGCTTACCTTTTTGGTCATAACTTGCTAAGTTTTCAATATATCGACTTGATTTCTTTTGCGTTGGATAGCTAACGGCATTGGCCTTATTGAAAAATTTATTTCTGGTGGATAGTGCAAGAAAACTTTTTTTATCATTTTTTCAAAAAAAAGCAAAGGGGGTAGTCCATGGTTTTTTTTTAGCGAAAAATATTTTTTTGTACTATCTGCAAAAAGCATAATTCAAATTAAAGCCAATACGGTTCTCTATCCAACAAAGTAGAAATCAAGTCGATATCTAGAAAAGTAAGCAAGTTATGAAGAAAATGGTAAGCAGTTCTACTACTGCCTCTTTCCGGCTACTTTTTAGTAGAACTGCTTACCTTTTTGGTCATAACTTGCTAAGTTTTCAATATATCGACTTGATTTCTTTTGCGTTGGATAGCTAACGGCATTAGCCTTAATGAAAAATTATTTTCTGGTGGATAGTGCAAGAAAACTTTTTTTATCATTTTTTAAAAAAAAAGCAAAGGGGGTAGTCCATGGTTTTTTTTTAGCGAAAAATATTTTTTTGTACTATCTGCAAAAAGCATAATTCAAATTAAAGCCAATACGGTTCTCTATTAAACAAAATAGAAATCAAGTCGATATCTAGAAAAGTAAGCAAGTTATGAAGAAAAGGGTAAGCAGTTCTACTACTGCCTCTTTCCGCCTACTTTTTAGTATAACTGCTTACCTTTTTGGTCATAACTTGCTAAGTTTTCAATATATCGACTTGATTTCTTTTGCGTTGGATAGCTAACGGCATTGGCCTTAATGAAAAATTATTTTCTGGTGGATAGTGCAAGAAAACTTTTTTTTATCATTTTTTCAAAAAAAAGCAAAGGGGGTAGTCCATGGTTTTTTTTTAGCGAAAAATATTTTTTTGTACTATCTGCAAAAAGCATAATTCAAATTAAAGCCAATACGGTTCTCTATCCAACAAAGTAGAAATCAAGTCGATATCTAGAAAAGTAAGCAAGTTATGAAGAAAATGGTAAGCAGTTCTACTACTGCCTCTTTCCGGCTACTTTTTAGTAGAACTGCTTACCTTTTTGGTCATAACTTGCTAAGTTTTCAATATATCGACTTGATTTCTTTTGCGTTGGATAGCTAACGGCATTGGCCTTATTGAAAAATTATTTTCTGGTGGATAGTGCAAGAAAACTTTTTTTATCATTTTTTCAAAAAAAGCAAAGGGGGTAGTCCATGGTTTTTTTTTAGCGAAAAATATTTTTTTGTACTATCTGCAAAAAGCATAATTCAAATTAAAGCCAATACGGTTCTCTATAAAACAAAGTAGAAATCAAGTCGATATCTAGAAAAGTAAGCAAGTTATGAAGAAAATGGTAAGCAGTTCTACTACTGCCTCTTTCCGGCTACTTTTTAGTAGAACTGCTTACCTTTTTGGTCATAACTTGCTAAGTTTTCAATATATCGACTTGATTTCTTTTGCGTTGGATAGCTAACGGCATTGGCCTTATTGAAAAATTATTTTCTGGTGGATAGTGCAAGAAAACTTTTTTTATCATTTTTTCAAAAAAAGCAAAGGGGGTAGTCCATGGTTTTTTTTTAGCGAAAAATATTTTTTTGTACTATCTGCAAAAAGCATAATTCAAATTAAAGCCAATACGGTTCTCTATTAAACAAAGTAGAAATCAAGTCGATATCTAGAAAAGTAAGCAAGTTATGAAGAAAAGGGTAAGCAGTTCTACTACTGCCTCTTTCCGCCTACTTTTTAGTAGAACTGCTTACCTTTTTGGTCATAACTTGCTAAGTTTTCAATATATCGACTTGATTTCTTTTGCGTTGGATAGCTAACGGCATTGGCCTTAATGAAAAATTATTTTCTGGTGGATAGTGCAAGAAAACTTTTTTTATCATTTTTTCAAAAAAAAGCAAAGGGGGTAGTCCATGGTTTTTTTTTAGCGAAAAATTTTTTTTTGTACTATCTACAAAAAGCATAATTCAAATTAAAGCCAATACGGTTCTCTATCCAACAAAGTAGAAATCAAGCCGATATCTAGAAAAGTAAGCAAGTTATGAAGAAAAGGGTAAGCAGTTCTACTACTGCCTCTTTCCGCCTACTTTTCAGTAGAACTGCTTACCTTTTTGGTCATAACTTGCTAAGTTTTCAATATATCGACTTGATTTCTTTTGCGTTGGATAGCTAACGGCATTGGCCTTGATGAAAAATTATTTTCTGGTGGATAGTGCAAGAAAACTTTTTTTATCATTTTTTCAAAAAAAGCAAAGGGGGTAGTCCATGGTTTTTTTTTTAGCGAAAAATATTTTTTTGTACTATCTGCAAAAAGCATAATTCAAATTAAAGCCAATACGGTTCTCTATTAAACAAAGTAGAAATCAAGTCGATATCTAGAAAAGTAAGCAAGTTATGAAGAAAAGGGTAAGCAGTTCTACTACTGCCTCTTTCCGCCTACTTTTTAGTAGAACTGCTTACCTTTTTGGTCATAACTTGCTAAGTTTTCAATATATCGACTTGATTTCTTTTGCGTTGGATAGCTAACGGCATTGGCCTTAATGAAAAATTATTTTCTGGTGGATAGTGCAAGAAAACTTTTTTTTATCATTTTTTCAAAAAAAAGCAAAGGGGGTAGTCCATGGTTTTTTTTTAGCGAAAAATATTTTTTTGTACTATCTGCAAAAAGCATAATTCAAATTAAAGCCAATACGGTTCTCTATCCAACAAAGTAGAAATCAAGTCGATATCTAGAAAAGTAAGCAAGTTATGAAGAAAATGGTAAGCAGTTCTACTACTGCCTCTTTCCGGCTACTTTTTAGTAGAACTGCTTACCTTTTTGGTCATAACTTGCTAAGTTTTCAATATATCGACTTGATTTCTTTTGCGTTGGATAGCTAACGGCATTGGCCTTATTGAAAAATTATTTTCTGGTGGATAGTGCAAGAAAACTTTTTTTATCATTTTTTCAAAAAAAGCAAAGGGGGTAGTCCATGGTTTTTTTTTAGCGAAAAATATTTTTTTGTACTATCTGCAAAAAGCATAATTCAAATTAGAGCCAAACGGTTCTCTATAAAACAAAGTAGAAATCAAGTCGATATCTAGAAAAGTAAGCAAGTTATGAAGAAAATGGTAAGCAGTTCTACTACTGCCTCTTTCCGGCTACTTTTTAGTAGAACTGCTTACCTTTTTGGTCATAACTTGCTAAGTTTTCAATATATCGACTTGATTTCTTTTGCGTTGGATAGCTAACGGCATTGGCCTTATTGAAAAATTATTTTCTGGTGGATAGTGCAAGAAAACTTTTTTTATCATTTTTTCAAAAAAAGCAAAGGGGGTAGTCCATGGTTTTTTTTTAGCGAAAAATATTTTTTTGTACTATCTGCAAAAAGCATAATTCAAATTAAAGCCAATACGGTTCTCTATTAAACAAAGTAGAAATCAAGTCGATATCTAGAAAAGTAAGCAAGTTATGAAGAAAAGGGTAAGCAGTTCTACTACTGCCTCTTTCCGCCTACTTTTTAGTAGAACTGCTTACCTTTTTGGTCATAACTTGCTAAGTTTTCAATATATCGACTTGATTTCTTTTGCGTTGGATAGCTAACGGCATTGGCCTTATTGAAAAATTATTTTCTGGTGGATAGTGCAAGAAAACTTTTTTTATCATTTTTTCAAAAAAAGCAAAGGGGGTAGTCCATGGTTTTTTTTTAGCGACAAATATTTTTTTGTACTATCTGCAAAAAGCATAATTCAAATTAAAGCCAATACGGTTCTCTATTAAACAAAGTAGAAATCAAGTCGATATCTAGAAAAGTAAGCAAGTTATGAAGAAAAGGGTAAGCAGTTCTACTACTGCCTCTTTCCGCCTACTTTTTAGTAGAACTGCTTACCTTTTTGGTCATAACTTGCTAAGTTTTCAATATATCGACTTGATTTCTTTTGCGTTGGATAGCTAACGGCATTGGCCTTAATGAAAAATTATTTTCTGGTGGATAGTGCAAGAAAACTTTTTTTTATCATTTTTTCAAAAAAAAGCAAAGGGGGTAGTCCATGGTTTTTTTTTAGCGAAAAATTTTTTTTTGTACTATCTGCAAAAAGCATAATTCAAATTAAAGCCAATACGGTTCTCTATCCAACAAAGTAGAAATCAAGTCGATATCTAGAAAAGTAAGCAAGTTATGAAGAAAAGGGTAAGCAGTTCTACTACTGCCTCTTTCCGCCTACTTTTCAGTAGAACTGCTTACCTTTTTGGTCATAACTTGCTAAGTTTTCAATATATCGACTTGATTTCTTTTGCGTTGGATAGCTAACGGCATTGGCCTTAATGAAAAATTATTTTCTGGTGGATAGTGCAAGAAAACTTTTTTTATCATTTTTTCAAAAAAAGCAAAGGGGGTAGTCCATGGTTTTTTTTTTAGCGAAAAATATTTTTTTGTACTATCTGCAAAAAGCATAATTCAAATTAAAGCCAATACGGTTCTCTATTAAACAAAGTAGAAATCAAGTCGATATCTAGAAAAGTAAGCAAGTTATGAAGAAAAGGGTAAGCAGTTCTACTACTGCCTCTTTCCGCCTACTTTTTAGTAGAACTGCTTACCTTTTTGGTCATAACTTGCTAAGTTTTCAATATATCGACTTGATTTCTTTTGCGTTGGATAGCTAACGGCATTGGCCTTAATGAAAAATTATTTTCTGGTGGATAGTGCAAGAAAACTTTTTTTTATCATTTTTTCAAAAAAAAGCAAAGGGGGTAGTCCATGGTTTTTTTTTAGCGAAAAATATTTTTTTGTACTATCTGCAAAAAGCATAATTCAAATTAAAGCCAATACGGTTCTCTATCCAACAAAGTAGAAATCAAGTCGATATCTAGAAAAGTAAGCAAGTTATGAAGAAAATGGTAAGCAGTTCTACTACTGCCTCTTTCCGGCTACTTTTTAGTAGAACTGCTTACCTTTTTGGTCATAACTTGCTAAGTTTTCAATATATCGACTTGATTTCTTTTGCGTTGGATAGCTAACGGCATTGGCCTTATTGAAAAATTATTTTCTGGTGGATAGTGCAAGAAAACTTTTTTTATCATTTTTTCAAAAAAAGCAAAGGGGGTAGTCCATGGTTTTTTTTTAGCGAAAAATATTTTTTTGTACTATCTGCAAAAAGCATAATTCAAATTAGAGCCAATACGGTTCTCTATAAAACAAAGTAGAAATCAAGTCGATATCTAGAAAAGTAAGCAAGTTATGAAGAAAATGGTAAGCAGTTCTACTACTGCCTCTTTCCGGCTACTTTTTAGTAGAACTGCTTACCTTTTTGGTCATAACTTGGTAAGTTTTCAATATATCGACTTGATTTCTTTTGCGTTGGATAGCTAACGGCATTGGCCTTATTGAAAAATTATTTTCTGGTGGATAGTGCAAGAAAACTTTTTTTATCATTTTTTCAAAAAAAGCAAAGGGGGTAGTCCATGGTTTTTTTTTAGCGAAAAATATTTTTTTGTACTATCTGCAAAAAGCATAATTCAAATTAAAGCCAATACGGTTCTCTATTAAACAAAGTAGAAATCAAGTCGATATCTAGAAAAGTAAGCAAGTTATGAAGAAAAGGGTAAGCAGTTCTACTACTGCCTCTTTCCGCCTACTTTTTAGTAGAACTGCTTACCTTTTTGGTCATAACTTGCTAAGTTTTCAATATATCGACTTGATTTCTTTTGCGTTGGATAGCTAACGGCATTGGCCTTATTGAAAAATTATTTTCTGGTGGATAGTGCAAGAAAACTTTTTTTATCATTTTTTCAAAAAAAGCAAAGGGGGTAGTCCATGGTTTTTTTTTAGCGAAAAATATTTTTTTGTACTATCTGCAAAAAGCATAATTCGAATTAAAGCCAATACGGTTCTCTATTAAACAAAGTAGAAATCAAGTCGATATCTAGAAAAGTAAGCAAGTTATGAAGAAAAGGGTAAGCAGTTCTACTACTGCCTCTTTCCGCCTACTTTTTAGTAGAACTGCTTACCTTTTTGGTCATAACTTGCTAAGTTTTCAATATATCGACTTGATTTCTTTTGCGTTGGATAGCTAACGGCATTGGCCTTAATGAAAAATTATTTTCTGGTGGATAGTGCAAGAAAACTTTTTTTATCATTTTTTCAAAAAAAGCAAAGGGGGTAGTCCATGGTTTTTTTTTTAGCGAAAAATATTTTTTTGTACTATCTGCAAAAAGCATAATTCAAATTAAAGCCAATACGGTTATCTATTAAACAAAGTAGAAATCAAGTCGATATCTAGAAAAGTAAGCAAGTTATGAAGAAAAGGGTAAGCAGTTCTACTACTGCCTCTTTCCGCCTACTTTTTAGTAGAACTGCTTACCTTTTTGGTCATAACTTGCTAAGTTTTCAATATATCGACTTGATTTCTTTTGCGTTGGATAGCTAACGGCATTGGCCTTAATGAAAAATTATTTTCTGGTGGATAGTGCAAGAAAACTTTTTTTATCATTTTTTCAAAAAAAAGCAAAGGGGGTAGTCCATGGTTTTTTTTTAGCGAAAAAATTTTTTTTGTACTATCTGCAAAAAGCATAATTCAAATTAAAGCCAATACGGTTCTCTATCCAACAAAGTAGAAATCAAGCCGATATCTAGAAAAGTAAGCAAGTTATGAAGAAAAGGGTAAGCAGTTCTACTACTGCCTCTTTCCGCCTACTTTTCAGTAGAACTGCTTACCTTTTTGGTCATAACTTGCTAAGTTTTCAATATATCGACTTGATTTCTTTTGCGTTGGATAGCTAACGGCATTGGCCTTAATGAAAAATTATTTTCTGGTGGATAGTGCAAGAAAACTTTTTTTATCATTTTTTCAAAAAAAGCAAAGGGGGTAGTCCATGGTTTTTTTTTTAGCGAAAAATATTTTTTTGTACTATCTGCAAAAAGCATAATTCAAATTAAAGCCAATACGGTTCTCTATTAAACAAAGTAGAAATCAAGTCGATATCTAGAAAAGTAAGCAAGTTATGAAGAAAAGGGTAAGCAGTTCTACTACTGCCTCTTTCCGCCTACTTTTTAGTAGAACTGCTTACCTTTTTGGTCATAACTTGCTAAGTTTTCAATATATCGACTTGATTTCTTTTGCGTTGGATAGCTAACGGCATTGGCCTTATTGAAAAATTATTTTCTGGTGGATAGTGCAAGAAAACTTTTTTTATCATTTTTTCAAAAAAAGCAAAGGGGGTAGTCCATGGTTTTTTTTTAGCGAAAAATATTTTTTTGTACTATCTGCAAAAAGCATAATTCAAATTAAAGCCAATACGGTTCTCTATAAAACAAAGTAGAAATCAAGTCGATATCTAGAAAAGTAAGCAAGTTATGAAGAAAATGGTAAGCAGTTCTACTACTGCCTCTTTCCGGCTACTTTTTAGTAGAACTGCTTACCTTTTTGGTCATAACTTGCTAAGTTTTCAATATATCGACTTGATTTCTTTTGCGTTGGATAGCTAACGGCATTGGCCTTAATGAAAAATTATTTTCTGGTGGATAGTGCAAGAAAACTTTTTTTATCATTTTTTCAAAAAAAGCAAAGGGGATAGTCCATGGTTTTTTTTAGCGAAAAATATTTTTTTGTACTATCTGCAAAAACATAATTCAAATTAAAGCCAATACGGTTCTCTATCCAACAAAGTAGAAATCAAGTCGATATCTAGAAAAGTAAGCAAGTTATGAAGAAAAGGGTAAGCAGTTCTACTACTGCCTCTTTCCGCCTACTTTTCAGTAGAACTGCTTACCTTTTTGGTCATAACTTGCTAAGTTTTCAATATATCGACTTGATTTCTTTTGCGTTGGATAGCTAACGGCATTGGCCTTAATGAAAAATTATTTTCTGGTGGATAGTGCAAGAAAACTTTTTTTATAATTTTTTCAAAAAAAAGCAAAGGGGGTAGTCCATGGTTTTTTTTTTAGCGAAAAATATTTTTTTGTACTATCTGCAAAAAGCATAATTCAAATTAAAGCCAATACGGTTCTCTATTAAACAAAATAGAAATCAAGTCGATATCTAGAAAAGTAAGCAAGTTATGAAGAAAAGGGTAAGCAGTTCTACTACTGCCTCTTTCCGCCTACTTTTTAGTAGAACTGCTTACCTTTTTGGTCATAACTTGCTAAGTTTTCAATATATCGACTTGATTTCTTTTGCGTTGGATAGCTAACGGTATTGGCCTTAATGAAAAATTATTTTCTGGTGGATAGTGCAAGAAAACTTTTTTTATCATTTTTTCAAAAAAAGCAAAGGGGATAGTCCATGGTTTTTTTTAACGAAAAATATTTTTTTGTACTATCTGCAAAAACATAATTCAAATTAAAGCCAATACGGTTCTCTATCCAACAAAGTAGAAATCAAGTCGATATCTAGAAAAGTAAGCAAGTTATGAAGAAAATGGTAAGCAGTTCTACTACTGCCTCTTTCCGGCTACTTTTTAGTAGAACTGCTTACCTTTTTGGTCATAACTTGCTAAGTTTTCAATATATCGACTTGATTTCTTTTGCGTTGGATAGCTAACGGCATTGGCCTTATTGAAAAATTATTTTCTGGTGGATAGTGCAAGAAAACTTTTTTTATCATTTTTTCAAAAAAAGCAAAGGGGGTAGTCCATGGTTTTTTTTTAGCGAAAAATATTATTTTGTACTATCTGCAAAAAGCATAATTCGAATTAAAGCCAATACGGTTCTCTATCCAACAAAGTAGAAATCAAGTCGATATCTAGAAAAGTAAGCAAGTTATGAAGAAAATGGTAAGCAGTTCTACTACTGCCTCTTTCCGCCTACTTTTCAGTAGAACTGCTTACCTTTTTGGTCATAACTTGCTAAGTTTTCAATATATCGACTTGATTTCTTTTGCGTTAAATAGCTAACGGCATTGGCCTTAATGAAAAATTATTTTCTGGTGGATAGTGCAAGAAAACTTTTTTTATCATTTTTTCAAAAAAAGCAAAGGGGGTAGTCCATGGTTTTTTTTTAGCGAAAAATATTTGTTTGTACTATCTGCAAAAAGCATAATTCAAATTAAAGCCAATACGGTTCTCTATCCAACAAAGTAGAAATCAAGTCGATATCTAGAAAAGTAAGCAAGTTATGAAGAAAATGGTAAGCAGTTCTACTACTGCCTCTTTCCGGCTACTTTTTAGTAGAACTGCTTACCTTTTTGGTCATAACTTGCTAAGTTTTCAATATATCGACTTGATTTCTTTTGCGTTGGATAGCCAACGGTATTGGCCTTAATGAAAAATTATTTTCTGGTGGATAGTGCAAGAAAACTTTTTTTATCATTTTTTCAAAAAAAGCAAAGGGGGTAGTCCATGGTTTTTTTTTTAGCGAAAAATTTTTTTTTGTACTATCTGCAAAAAGCATAATTCAAATTAAAGCCAATACGGTTCTCTATCCAACAAAGTAGAAATCAAGTCGATATCTAGAAAAGTAAGCAAGTTATGAAGAAAATGGTAAGCAGTTCTACTACTGCCTCTTTCCGCCTACTTTTCAGTAGAACTGCTTACCTTTTTGGTCATAACTTGCTAAGTTTTCAATATATCGACTTGATTTCTTTTGCGTTGGATAGCTAACGGCATTGGCCTTAATGAAAAATTATTTTCTGGTGGATAGTGCAAGAAAACTTTTTTTATCATTTTTTCAAAAAAAGCAAAGGGGGTAGTCCATGGTTTTTTTTTAGCGAAAAATATTTTTTTGTACTATCTGCAAAAAGCATAATTCAAATTAAAGCCAATACGGTTCTCTATAAAACAAAGTAGAAATCAAGTCGATATCTAGAAAAGTAAGCAAGTTATGAAGAAAATGGTAAGCAGTTCTACTACTGCCTCTTTCCGGCTACTTTTCAGTAGAACTGCTTACCTTTTTGGTCATAACTTGCTAAGTTTTCAATATATCGACTTGATTTCTTTTGCGTTGGATAGCTAACGGCATTGGCCTTAATGAAAAATTATTTTCTGGTGGATAGTGCAAGAAAACTTTTTTTATAATTTTTTCAAAAAAAAGCAAAGGGGGTAGTCCATGGTTTTTTTTTAGCGAAAAATATTTTTTTGTACTATCTGCAAAAAGCATAATTCAAATTAAAGCCAATACGGTTCTCTATTAAACAAAATAGAAATCAAGTCGATATCTAGAAAAGTAAGCAAGTTATGAAGAAAATGGTAAGCAGTTCTACTACTGCCTCTTTCCGGCTACTTTTTAGTAGAACTGCTTACCTTTTTGGTCATAACTTGCTAAGTTTTCAATATATCGACTTGATTTCTTTTGCGTTGGATAGCTAACGGTATTGGCCTTAATGAAAAATTATTTTCTGGTGGATAGTGCAAGAAAACTTTTTTTATCATTTTTTCAAAAAAAGCAAAGGGGATAGTCCATGGTTTTTTTTAACGAAAAATATTTTTTTGTACTATCTGCAAAAACATAATTCAAATTAAAGCCAATACGGTTCTCTATCCAACAAAGTAGAAATCAAGTCGATATCTAGAAAAGTAAGCAAGTTATGAAGAAAATGGTAAGCAGTTCTACTACTGCCTCTTTCCGGCTACTTTTTAGTAGAACTGCTTACCTTTTTGGTCATAACTTGCTAAGTTTTCAATATATCGACTTGATTTCTTTTGCGTTGGAAAGCTAACGGCATTGGCCTTATTGAAAAATTATTTTCTGGTGGATAGTGCAAGAAAACTTTTTTTATCATTTTTTCAAAAAAAGCAAAGGGGGTAGTCCATGGTTTTTTTTTAGCGAAAAATATTATTTTGTACTATCTGCAAAAAGCATAATTCGAATTAAAGCCAATACGGTTCTCTATCCAACAAAGTAGAAATCAAGTCGATATCTAGAAAAGTAAGCAAGTTATGAAGAAAATGGTAAGCAGTTCTACTACTGCCTCTTTCCGCCTACTTTTCAGTAGAACTGCTTACCTTTTTGGTCATAACTTGCTAAGTTTTCAATATATCGACTTGATTTCTTTTGCGTTGGATAGCTAACGGCATTGGCCTTAATGAAAAATTATTTTCTGGTGGATAGTGCAAGAAAACTTTTTTTATCATTTTTTCAAAAAAAGCAAAGGGGGTAGTCCATGGTTTTTTTTTAGCGAAAAATATTTGTTTGTACTATCTGCAAAAAGCATAATTCAAATTAAAGCCAATACGGTTCTCTATCCAACAAAGTAGAAATCAAGTCGATATCTAGAAAAGTAAGCAAGTTATGAAGAAAATGGTAAGCAGTTCTACTACTGCCTCTTTCCGGCTACTTTTTAGTAGAACTGCTTACCTTTTTGGTCATAACTTGCTAAGTTTTCAATATATCGACTTGATTTCTTTTGCGTTGGATAGCCAACGGTATTGGCCTTAATGAAAAATTATTTTCTGGTGGATAGTGCAAGAAAACTTTTTTTATCATTTTTTCAAAAAAAGCAAAGGGGGTAGTCCATGGTTTTTTTTTTAGCGAAAAATTTTTTTTTGTACTATCTGCAAAAAGCATAATTCAAATTAAAGCCAATACGGTTCTCTATCCAACAAAGTAGAAATCAAGTCGATATCTAGAAAAGTAAGCAAGTTATGAAGAAAATGGTAAGCAGTTCTACTACTGCCTCTTTCCGCCTACTTTTCAGTAGAACTGCTTACCTTTTTGGTCATAACTTGCTAAGTTTTCAATATATCGACTTGATTTCTTTTGCGTTGGATAGCTAACGGCATTGGCCTTAATGAAAAATTATTTTCTGGTGGATAGTGCAAGAAAACTTTTTTTATCATTTTTTCAAAAAAAGCAAACGGGGTAGTCCATGGTTTTTTTTTAGCGAAAAATATTTTTTTGTACTATCTGCAAAAAGCATAATTCAAATTAAAGCCAATACGGTTCTCTATAAAACAAAGTAGAAATCAAGTCGATATCTAGAAAAGTAAGCAAGTTATGAAGAAAATGGTAAGCAGTTCTACTACTGCCTCTTTCCGGCTACTTTTCAGTAGAACTGCTTACCTTTTTGGTCATAACTTGCTAAGTTTTCAATATATCGACTTGATTTCTTTTGCGTTGGATAGCTAACGGCATTGGCCTTTATGAAAAATTATTTTCTGGTGGATAGTGCAAGAAAACTTTTTTTATCATTTTTTCAAAAAAAGCAAAGGGGATAGTCCATGGTTTTTTTAGCGAAAAATATTTTTTTGTACTATCTGCAAAAAGCATAATTCAAATTAAAGCCAATACGGTTCTCTATCCAACAAAGTAGAAATCAAGTCGATATCTAGAAAAGTAAGCAAGTTATGAAGAAAATGGTAAGCAGTTCTACTACTGCCTCTTTCCGCCTACTTTTCAGTAGAACTGCTTACCTTTTTGGTCATAACTTGCTAAGTTTTCAATATATCGACTTGATTTCTTTTGCGTTGGATAGCTAACGGCATTGGCCTTAATGAAAAATTATTTTCTTTTGGATAGTGCAAGAAAACTTTTTTTATCATTTTTTCAAAAAAAGCAAAGGGGGTAGTCCATGGTTTTTTTTAGCGAAAAATATTTTTTTGTACTATCTGCAAAAAGCATAATTGAAATTAAAGCCAATACGGTTCTCTATAAAACAAAGTAGAAATCAAGTCGATATCTAGAAAAGTAAGCAAGTTATGAAGAAAATGGTAAGCAGTTCTACTACTGCCTCTTTCCGGCTACTTTTTAGTAGAACTGCTTACCTTTTTGGTCGTAACTTGCTAAGTTTTCAATATATCGACTTGATTTCTTTTGCGTTGGATAGCTAACGGCATTGGCCTTATTGAAAAATTATTTTCTGGTGGATAGTGCAAGAAAACTTTTTTTATCATTTTTTCAAAAAAAGCAAAGGGGGTAGTCCATGGTTTTTTTTTAGCGAAAAATATTTTTTTGTACTATCTGCAAAAAGCATAATTCAAATTAAAGCCAATACGGTTCTCTATAAAACAAAGTAGAAATCAAGTCGATATCTAGAAAAGTAAGCAAGTTATGAAGAAAATGGTAAGCAGTTCTACTACTGCCTCTTTCCGGCTACTTTTTAGTAGAACTGCTTACCTTTTTGGTCATAACTTGCTAAGTTTTCAATATATCGACTTGATTTCTTTTGCGTTGGATAGCTAACGGCATTGGCCTTATTGAAAAATTATTTTCTGGTGGATAGTGCAAGAAAACTTTTTTTATCATTTTTTCAAAAAAAAGCAAAGGGGGTAGTCCATGGTTTTTTTTTAGCGAAAAATATTTTTTTGTACTATCTGCAAAAAGCATAATTCAAATTAAAGCCAATACGGTTCTCTATAAAACAAAGTAGAAATCAAGTCGATATCTAGAAAAGTAAGCAAGTTATGAAGAAAATGGTAAGCAGTTCTACTACTGCCTCTTTCCGGCTACTTTTTAGTAGAACTGCTTACCTTTTTGGTCATAACTTGCTAAGTTTTCAATATATCGACTTGATTTCTTTTGCGTTGGATAGCTAACGGCATTGGCCTTATTGAAAAATTATTTTCTGGTGGATAGTGCAAGAAAACTTTTTTTATCATTTTTTCAAAAAAAAGCAAAGGGGGTAGTCCATGGTTTTTTTTTAGCGAAAAATATTTTTTTGTACTATCTGCAAAAAGCATAATTCAAATTAAAGCCAATACGGTTCTCTATTAAACAAAATAGAAATCAAGTCGATATCTAGAAAAGTAAGCAAGTTATGAAGAAAAGGGTAAGCAGTTCTACTACTGCCTCTTTCCGCCTACTTTTTAGTATAACTGCTTACCTTTTTGGTCATAACTTGCTAAGTTTTCAATATATCGACTTGATTTCTTTTGCGTTGGATAGCTAACGGCATTGGCCTTAATGAAAAATTATTTTCTGGTGGATAGTGCAAGAAAACTTTTTTTATCATTTTTTCAAAAAAAAGCAAAGGGGGTAGTCCATGGTTTTTTTTTAGCGAAAAATATTTTTTTGTACTATCTGCAAAAAGCATAATTCAAATTAAAGCCAATACGGTTCTCTATCCAACAAAGTAGAAATAAAGTCGATATCTAGAAAAGTAAGCAAGTTATGAAGAAAATGGTAAGCAGTTCTACTACTGCCTCTTTCCGGCTACTTTTTAGTAGAACTGCTTACCTTTTTGGTCGTAACTTGCTAAGTTTTCAATATATCGACTTGATTTCTTTTGCGTTGGATAGCTAACGGCATTGGCCTTATTGAAAAATTATTTTCTGGTGGATAGTGCAAGAAAACTTTTTTTATCATTTTTTCAAAAAAAGCAAAGGGGGTAGTCCATGGTTTTTTTTTAGCGAAAAATATTTTTTTGTACTATCTGCAAAAAGCATAATTCAAATTAAAGCCAATACGGTTTTCTATAAAACAAAGTAGAAATCAAGTCGATATCTAGAAAAGTAAGCAAGTTATGAAGAAAATGGTAAGCAGTTCTACTACTGCCTCTTTCCGCCTACTTTTTAGTATAACTGCTTACCTTTTTGGTCATAACTTGCTAAGTTTTCAATATATCGACTTGATTTCTTTTGCGTTGGATAGCTAACGGCATTGGCCTTAATGAAAAATTATTTTCTGGTGGATAGTGCAAGAAAACTTTTTTTATCATTTTTTCAAAAAAAAGCAAAGGGGGTAGTCCATGGTTTTTTTTTAGCGAAAAATATTTTTTTGTACTATCTGCAAAAAGCATAATTCAAATTAAAGCCAATACGGTTCTCTATCCAACAAAGTAGAAATCAAGTCGATATCTAGAAAAGTAAGCAAGTTATGAAGAAAATGGTAAGCAGTTCTACTACTGCCTCTTTCCGGCTACTTTTTAGTAGAACTGCTTACCTTTTTGGTCATAACTTGCTAAGTTTTCAATATATCGACTTGATTTCTTTTGCGTTGGATAGCTAACGGCATTGGCCTTATTGAAAAATTATTTTCTGGTGGATAGTGCAAGAAAACTTTTTTTATCATTTTTTCAAAAAAAGCAAAGGGGGTAGTCCATGGTTTTTTTTAGCGAAAAATATTTTTTTGTACTATCTGCAAAAAGCATAATTCAAATTAAAGCCAATACGGTTCTCTATTAAACAAAGTAGAAATCAAGTCGATATCTAGAAAAGTAAGCAAGTTATGAAGAAAAGGGTAAGCAGTTCTACTACTGCCTCTTTCCGCCTACTTTTTAGTAGAACTGCTTACCTTTTTGGTCATAACTTGCTAAGTTTTCAATATATCGACTTGATTTCTTTTGCGTTGGATAGCTAACGGCATTGGCCTTATTGAAAAATTATTTTCTGGTGGATAGTGCAAGAAAACTTTTTTTATCATTTTTTCAAAAAAAAGCAAAGGGGGTAGTCCATGGTTTTTTTTTAGCGAAAAATATTTTTTTGTACTATCTGCAAAAAGCATAATTCAAATTAAAGCCAATACGGTTCTCTATAAAACAAAGTAGAAATCAAGTCGATATCTAGAAAAGTAAGCAAGTTATGAAGAAAATGGTAAGCAGTTCTACTACTGCCTCTTTCCGGCTACTTTTTAGTAGAACTGCTTACCTTTTTGGTCATAACTTGCTAAGTTTTCAATATATCGACTTGATTTCTTTTGCGTTGGATAGCTAACGGCATTGGCCTTAATGAAAAATTATTTTCTGGTGGATAGTGCAAGAAAACTTTTTTTATCATTTTTTCAAAAAAAGCAAAGGGGGTAGTCCATGGTTTTTTTTTTAGCGAAAAATTTTTTTTTGTACTATCTGCAAAAAGCATAATTCAAATTAAAGCCAATACGGTTCTCTATCCAACAAAGTAGAAATCAAGTCGATATCTAGAAAAGTAAGCAAGTTATGAAGAAAATGGTAAGCAGTTCTACTACTGCCTCTTTCCGCCTACTTTTCAGTAGAACTGCTTACCTTTTTGGTCATAACTTGCTAAGTTTTCAATATATCGACTTGATTTCTTTTGCGTTGGATAGCTAACGGCATTGGCCTTAATGAAAAATTATTTTCTGGTGGATAGTGCAAGAAAACTTTTTTTATCATTTTTTCAAAAAAAGCAAAGGGGGTAGTCCATGGTTTTTTTTTAGCGAAAAATATTTTTTTGTACTATCTGCAAAAAGCATAATTCAAATTAAAGCCAATACGGTTCTCTATAAAACAAAGTAGAAATCAAGTCGATATCTAGAAAAGTAAGCAAGTTATGAAGAAAATGGTAAGCAGTTCTACTACTGCCTCTTTCCGGCTACTTTTCAGTAGAACTGCTTACCTTTTTGGTCATAACTTGCTAAGTTTTCAATATATCGACTTGATTTCTTTTGCGTTGGATAGCTAACGGCATTGGCCTTAATGAAAAATTATTTTCTGGTGGATAGTGCAAGAAAACTTTTTTTATCATTTTTTCAAAAAAAGCAAAGGGGATAAGTCCATGGTTTTTTTAGCGAAAAATATTTTTTTGTACTATCTGCAAAAAGCATAATTCAAATTAAAGCCAATACGGTTCTCTATCCAACAAAGTAGAAATCAAGTCGATATCTAGAAAAGTAAGCAAGTTATGAAGAAAATGGTAAGCAGTTCTACTACTGCCTCTTTCCGCCTACTTTTCAGTAGAACTGCTTACCTTTTTGGTCATAACTTGCTAAGTTTTCAATATATCGACTTGATTTCTTTTGCGTTGGATAGCTAACGGCATTGGCCTTAATGAAAAATTATTTTCTGGTGGATAGTGCAAGAAAACTTTTTTTATCATTTTTTCAAAAAAAGCAAAGGGGGTAGTCCATGGTTTTTTTTAGCGAAAAATATTTTTTTGTACTATCTGCAAAAAGCATAATTGAAATTAAAGCCAATACGGTTCTCTATAAAACAAAGTAGAAATCAAGCCGATATCTAGAAAAGTAAGCAAGTTATGAAGAAAATGGTAAGCAGTTCTACTACTGCCTCTTTCCGCCTACTTTTTAGTAGAACTGCTTACCTTTTTGGTCGTAACTTGCTAAGTTTTCAATATATCGACTTGATTTCTTTTGCGTTGGATAGCTAACGGCATTGGCCTTATTGAAAAATTATTTTCTGGTGGATAGTGCAAGAAAACTTTTTTTATCATTTTTTCAAAAAAAGCAAAGGGGGTAGTCCATGGTTTTTTTTTAGCGAAAAATATTTTTTTGTACTATCTGCAAAAAGCATAATTCAAATTAAAGCCAATACGGTTCTCTATAAAACAAAGTAGAAATCAAGTCGATATCTAGAAAAGTAAGCAAGTTATGAAGAAAATGGTAAGCAGTTCTACTACTGCCTCTTTCCGGCTACTTTTTAGTAGAACTGCTTACCTTTTTGGTCATAACTTGCTAAGTTTTCAATATATCGACTTGATTTCTTTTGCGTTGGATAGCTAACGGCATTGGCCTTATTGAAAAATTATTTTCTGGTGGATAGTGCAAGAAAACTTTTTTTTATCATTTTTTCAAAAAAAAGCAAAGGGGGTAGTCCATGGTTTTTTTTTAGCGAAAAATATTTTTTTGTACTATCTGCAAAAAGCATAATTCAAATTAAAGCCAATACGGTTCTCTATAAAACAAAGTAGAAATCAAGTCGATATCTAGAAAAGTAAGCAAGTTATGAAGAAAATGGTAAGCAGTTCTACTACTGCCTCTTTCCGGCTACTTTTTAGTAGAACTGCTTACCTTTTTGATCATAACTTGCTAAGTTTTCAATATATCGACTTGATTTCTTTTGCGTTGGATAGCTAACGGCATTGGCCTTAATGAAAAATTATTTTCTGGTGGATAGTGCAAGAAAACTTTTTTTATCATTTTTTCAAAAAAAGCAAAGGGGATAGTCCATGGTTTTTTTTTAGCGAAAAATATTTTTTTGTACTATCTGCAAAAAGCATAATTCAAATTAAAGCCAATACGGTTCTCTATCCAACAAAGTAGAAATCAAGTCGATATCTAGAAAAGTGAGCAAGTTATGAAGAAAATGGTAAGCAGTTCTACTACTGCCTCTTTCCGGCTACTTTTTAGTAGACCTGCTTACCTTTTTGGTCATAACTTGCTAAGTTTTCAATATATCGACTTGATTTCTTTTGCGTTGGATAGCTAACGGCATTGGCCTTAATGAAAAATTATTTTCTGGTGGATAGTGCAAGAAAACTTTTTTTATCATTTTTTCAAAAAAAGCAAAGGGGGTAGTCCATGGTTTTTTTTTAGCGAAAAATATTTTTTTGTACTATCTGCAAAAAGCATAATTCAAATTAAAGCCAATACGGTTCTCTATTAAACAAAGTAGAAATCAAGTCGATATCTAGAAAAGTAAGCAAGTTATGAAGAAAATGGTAAGCAGTTCTACTACTGCCTCTTTCCGGCTACTTTTTAGTAGAACTGCTTACCTTTTTGGTCATAACTTGCTAAGTTTTCAATATATCGACTTGATTTCTTTTGCGTTGGATAGCTAACGGCATTGGCCTTAACATGAAATTATTTTCTGGTGGATAGTGCAAGAAAACTTTTTTTTATCATTTTTTCAAAAAAAGCAAAGGGGGTAGTCCATGGTTTTTTTTTAGCGAAAAATATTTTTTTGTACTATCTGCAAAAAGCATAATTCAAATTAAAGCCAATACGGTTCTCTATCCAACACAGTAGAAATCAAGTCGATATCTAGAAAAGTAAGCAAGTTATGAAGAAAAGGGTAAGCAGTTCTACTACTGCCTCTTTCCGGCTACTTTTTAGTAGAACTGCTTACCTTTTTGGTCGTAACTTGCTAAGTTTTCAATATATCGACTTGATTTCTTTTGCGTTGGATAGCTAACGGCATTGGCCTTAATGAAAAATTATTTTCTGGTGGATAGTGCACGAAAACTTTTTTTATCATTTTTTCAAAAAAAGCAAAGGGGGTAGTCCATGGTTTTTTTTTAGCGAAAAATTTTTTTTTGTACTATCTGCAAAAAGCATAATTCAAATTAAAGCCAATACGGTTCTCTATCCAACAAAGTAGAAATCAAGCCGATATCTAGAAAAGTAAGCAAGTTATGAAGAAAAGGGTAAGCAGTTCTACTACTGCCTCTTTCCGGCTACTTTTTAGTAGAACTGCTTACCTTTTTGGTCATAACATGCTAAGTTTTCAATATATCGACTTGACTTCTTTTGCGTTGGATAGCTAACGGCATTGGCCTTATTGAAAAAATATTTTCTGGTGGATAGTGCAAGAAAACTTTTTTTATCATTTTTTCAAAAAAAGCAAAGGGGGTAGTCCATGGTTTTTTTTTAGCGAAAAATATTTTTTTGTACTATCTGCAAAAAGCATAATTCAAATTAAAGCCAATACGGTTCTCTATTAAACAAAGTAGAAATCAAGTCGATATCTAGAAAAGTAAGCAAGTTATGAAGAAAAGGGTAAGCAGTTCTACTACTGCCTCTTTCCGCCTACTTTTTAGTAGAACTGCTTACCTTTTTGGTCATAACTTGCTAAGTTTTCAATATATCGACTTGGTTTCTTTTGCGTTGGATAGCTAACGGCATTGGCCTTAATGAAAAATTATTTTCTGGTGGATAGTGCAAGAAAACTTTTTTTATCATTTTTTCAAAAAAAGCAAAGGGGGTAGTCCATGGTTTTTTTTTAGCGAAAAATATTTTTTTGTACTATCTGCAAAAAGCATAATTCAAATTAAAGCCAATACGGTTCTCTATCCAACAAAGTAGAAATCAAGTCGATATCTAGAAAAGTAAGCAAGTTATGAAGAAAATGGTAAGCAGTTCTACTACTGCCTCTTTCCGGCTACTTTTTAGTAGAACTGCTTACCTTTTTGGTCATAACATGCTAAGTTTTCAATATATCGACTTGACTTCTTTTGCGTTGGATAGCTAACGGCATTGGCCTTATTGAAAAATTATTTTCTGGTGGATAGTGCAAGAAAACTTTTTTTATCATTTTTTCAAAAAAAGCAAAGGGGGTAGTCCATTGTTTTTTTTTAGCGAAAAATATTTTTTTGTACTATCTGCAAAAAGCATAATTCAAATTAAAGCCAATACGGTTCTCTATCCAACAAAGTAGAAATCAAGCCGATATCTAGAAAAGTAAGCAAGTTATGAAGAAAAGGGTAAGCAGTTCTACTACTGCCTCTTTCCGGCTACTTTTTAGTAGAACTGCTTACCTTTTTGGTCATAACATGCTAAGTTTTCAATATATCGACTTGACTTCTTTTGCGTTGGATAGCTAACGGCAGTGGCCTTATTGAAAAATTATTTTCTGGTGGATAGTGCAAGAAAACTTTTTTTATCATTTTTTCAAAAAAAGCAAAGGGGGTAGTCCATGGTTTTTTTTTAGCGAAAAATTTTTTTTTTTACTATCTGCAAAAAGCATAATTCAAATTAAAGCCAATACGGTTCTCTATCCAACAAAGTAGAAATCAAGCCGATATCTAGAAAAGTAAGCAAGTTATGAAGAAAAGGGTAAGCAGTTCTACTACTGCCTCTTTCCGCCTACTTTTCAGTAGAACTGCTTACCTTTTTGGTCATAACTTGCTAAGTTTTCAATATATCGACTTGACTTCTTTTGCGTTGGATAGCTAACGGCATTGGCCTTATTGAAAAATTATTTTCTGGTGGATAGTGCAAGAAAACTTTTTTTATCATTTTTTCAAAAAAAAGCAAAGGGGGTAGTCCATGGTTTTTTTTTAGCGAAAAATATTTTTTTGTACTATCTGCAAAAAGCATAATTCAAATTAAAGCCAATACGGTTCTCTATTAAACAAAGTAGAAATCAAGTCGATATCTAGAAAAGTAAGCAAGTTATGAAGAAAAGGGTAAGCAGTTCTACTACTGCCTCTTTCCGCCTACTTTTTAGTAGAACTGCTTACCTTTTTGGTCATAACTTGCTAAGTTTTCAATATATCGACTTGGTTTCTTTTGCGTTGGATAGCTAACGGCATTGGCCTTAATGAAAAATTATTTTCTGGTGGATAGTGCAAGAAAACTTTTTTTATCATTTTTTCAAAAAAAGCAAAGGGGGTAGTCCATGGTTTTTTTTTAGCGAAAAATATTTTTTTGTACTATCTGCAAAAAGCATAATTCAAATTAAAGCCAATACGGTTCTCTATCCAACAAAGTAGAAATCAAGTCGATATCTAGAAAAGTAAGCAAGTTATGAAGAAAATGGTAAGCAGTTCTACTACTGCCTCTTTCCGGCTACTTTTTAGTAGAACTGCTTACCTTTTTGGACATAACTTGCTAAGTTTTCAATATATCGACTTGACTTCTTTTGCGTTGGATAGCTAACGGCATTGGCCTTATTGAAAAATTATTTTCTGGTGGATAGTGCAAGAAAACTTTTTTTATCATTTTTTCAAAAAAAAGCAAAGGGGGTAGTCCATGGTTTTTTTTTTAGCGAAAAATATTTTTTTGTACTATCTGCAAAAAGCATAATTCAAATTAAAGCCAATACGGTTCTCTATCTAACAAAGTAGAAATCAAGTCGATATCTAGAAAAGTAAGCAAGTTATGAAGAAAAGGGTAAGCAGTTCTACTACTGCCTCTTTCCGGCTACTTTTTAGAAGAATTGCTTACCTTTTTGGTCATAACTTGCTAAGTTTTCAATATATCGACTTGATTTCTTTTGCGTTGGATAGCTAACGGCATTGGCCTTAATGAAAAATTATTTTCTGGTGGATAGTGCAAGAAAACTTTTTTTATCATTTTTTCAAAAAAAGCAAAGGGGGTAGTCCATGGTTTTTTTTTTAGCGAAAAATATTTTTTTGTACTATCTGCAAAAAGCATAATTCAAATTAAAGCCAATACGGTTCTCTATCCAACAAAGTAGAAATCAAGTCGATATCTAGAAAAGTAAGCAAGTTATGAAGAAAATGGTAAGCAGTTCTACTACTGCCTCTTTCCGGCTACTTTTTAGTAGAACTGCTTACCTTTTTGGTCATAACATGCTAAGTTTTCAATATATCGACTTGACTTCTTTTGCGTTGGATAGCTAACGGCATTGGCCTTATTGAAAAATTATTTTCTGGTGGATAGTGCAAGAAAACTTTTTTTTATCATTTTTTCAAAAAAAGCAAAGGGGGTAGTCCATGGTTTTTTTTTTAGCGAAAAATATTTTTTTGTACTATCTGCAAAAAAGCATAATTCAAACTAAAGCCAATACGGTTCTCTATCCAACAAAGTAGAAATCAAGTCGATATCTAGAAAAGTAAGCAAGTTATGAAGAAAATGGTAAGCAGTTCTACTACTGCCTCTTTCCGGCTACTTTTTAGTGGAACTGCTTACCTTTTTGGTCATAACTTGCTAAGTTTTCAATATATCGACTTGATTTCTTTTGCGTTGGATAGCTAACGGCATTGGCCTTAATGAAAAATTATTTTTTGGTGGATAGTGCAAGAAAACTTTTTTTATCATTTTTTCAAAAAAAGCAAAGGGGGTAGTCCATGGTTTCTTTTTAGCGAAAAATATTTTTTTGTACTATCTGCAAAAAGCATAATTCAAATTAAAGCCAATACGGTTCTCTATCTAACAAAGTAGAAATCAAGTCGATATCTAGAAAAGTAAGCAAGTTATGAAGAAAAGGGTAAGCAGTTCTACTACTGCCTCTTTCCGGCTACTTTTTAGAAGAATTGCTTACCTTTTTGGTCATAACTTGCTAAGTTTTCAATATATCGACTTGATTTCTTTTGCGTTGGATAGCTAACGGCATTGGCCTTAATGAAAAATTATTTTCTGGTGGATAGTGCAAGAAAACTTTTTTTATCATTTTTTCAAAAAAAGCAAAGGGGGTAGTCCATGGTTTTTTTTTTAGCGAAAAATATTTTTTTGTACTATCTGCAAAAAGCATAATTCAAATTAAAGCCAATACGGTTCTCTATCCAACAAAGTAGAAATCAAGTCGATATCTAGAAAAGTAAGCAAGTTATGAAGAAAATGGTAAGCAGTTCTACTACTGCCTCTTTCCGGCTACTTTTTAGTAGAACTGCTTACCTTTTTGGTCATAACATGCTAAGTTTTCAATATATCGACTTGACTTCTTTTGCGTTGGATAGCTAACGGCATTGGCCTTATTGAAAAATTATTTTCTGGTGGATAGTGCAAGAAAACTTTTTTTTATCATTTTTTCAAAAAAAGCAAAGGGGGTAGTCCATGGTTTTTTTTTTAGCGAAAAATATTTTTTTGTACTATCTGCAAAAAAGCATAATTCAAACTAAAGCCAATACGGTTCTCTATCCAACAAAGTAGAAATCAAGTCGATATCTAGAAAAGTAAGCAAGTTATGAAGAAAATGGTAAGCAGTTCTACTACTGCCTCTTTCCGGCTACTTTTTAGTGGAACTGCTTACCTTTTTGGTCATAACTTGCTAAGTTTTCAATATATCGACTTGATTTCTTTTGCGTTGGATAGCTAACGGCATTGGCCTTAATGAAAAATTATTTTTTGGTGGATAGTGCAAGAAAACTTTTTTTATCATTTTTTCAAAAAAAGCAAAGGGGGTAGTCCATGGTTTCTTTTTAGCGAAAAATATTTTTTTGTACTATCTGCAAAAAGCATAATTCAAATTAAAGCGAATACGGATCTCTATCCAACAAAGTAGAAATCAAGTCGATATCTAGAAAAGTAAGCAAGTTATGAAGAAAATGGTAAGCAGTTCTACTACTGCCTCTTTCCGGCTACTTTTTAGTAGAACTGCTTACCTTTTTGGTCATAACTTGCTAAGTTTTCAATATATCGACTTGATTTCTTTTGCTTTGGATAGCTAACGGCATTGGCCTTAATGAAAAATTATTTTCTGGTGGATAGTGCAAGAAAACTTTTTTTATCATTTTTTCAAAAAAAGCAAAGGGGGTAGTCCATGGTTTTTTTTTAGCGAAAAATATTTTTTTGTACTATCTGCAAAAAGCATAATTCAAATTAAAGCCAATACGGTTCTCTATTAAACAAAGTAGAAATCAAGTCGATATCTAGAAAAGTAAGCAAGTTATGAAGAAAAGGGTAAGCAGTTCTACTACTGCCTCTTTCCGGCTACTTTTTAGTAGAACTGCTTACCTTTTTGGTCATAACTTGCTAAGTTTTCAATATATCGACTTGATTTCTTTTGCGTTGGATAGCTAACGGCATTGGCCTTAATGAAAAATTATTTCTATTAAACAAAATAGAAATCAAGTCGATATCTAGAAAAGTAAGCAAGTTATGAAGAAAAGGGTAAGCAGTTCTACTACTGCCTCTTTCCGGCTACTTTTTAGTAGAACTGCTTACCTTTTTGGTCATAACTTGCTAAGTTTTCAATATATCGACTTGATTTCTTTTGCGTTGGATAGCTAACGGCATTGGCCTTATTGAAAAATTATTTTCTGGTGGATAGTGGAAGAAAACTTTTTTTATCATTTTTTCAAAAAAAGCAAAGGGGGTAGTCCATGGTTTTTTTTAGCGAAAAATATTTTTTTGTACTATCTGCAAAAAGCATAATTCAAATTAAAGCCAATACGGTTCTCTATCCAACAAAGTAGAAATCAAGTCGATATCTAGAAAAGTAAGCAAGTTATGAAGAAAAGGGTAAGCAGTTCTAATACTGCCTCTTTCCGGCTACTTTTTAGTAGAACTGCTTACCTTTTTGGTCATAACTTGCTAAGTTTTCAATATATCGACTTGGTTTCTTTTGCGTTGGATAGCTAACGGCATTGGCCTTAATGAAAAATTATTTTCTGGTGGATAGTGCAAGAAAACTTTTTTTTATCATTTTTTCAAAAAAAGCAAAGGGGGTAGTCCATGGTTTTTTTTTAGCGAAAAATATTTTTTTGTACTATCTGCAAAAAGCATAATTCAAATTAAAGCCAATACGGTTCTCTATCCAACAAAGTAGAAATCAAGTCGATATCTAGAAAAGTAAGCAAGTTATGAAGAAAAGGGTAAGCAGTTCTAATACTGCCTCTTTCCGCCTACTTTTTAGTAGAACTGCTTACCTTTTTGGTCATAACTTGCTAAGTTTTCAATATATCGATTTGGTTTCTTTTGCGTTGGATAGCTAACGGCATTGGCCTTAATGAAAAATTATTTTCTGGTGGATAGTGCAAGAAAACTTTTTTTATCATTTTTTCAAAAAAAGCAAAGGGGGTAGTCCATGGTTTTTTTTTAGCGAAAAATATTTTTTTGTACTATCTGCAAAAAGCATAATTCAAATTAAAGCCAATACGGTTCTCTATTAAACAAAGTAGAAATCAAGTCGATATCTAGAAAAGTAAGCAAGTTATGAAGAAAAGGGTAAGCAGTTCTACTACTGCCTCTTTCCGGCTACTTTTTAGTAGAACTGCTTACCTTTTTGGTCATAACATGCTAAGTTTTCAATATATCGACTTGACTTCTTTTGCGTTGGATAGCTAACGGCATTGGCCTTATTGAAAAATTATTTTCTGGTGGATAGTGCAAGAAAACTTTTTTTATCATTTTT
This sequence comes from Thelaira solivaga, assembly GCA_947397855.1. Lineage (NCBI taxonomy): Eukaryota > Metazoa > Arthropoda > Insecta > Diptera > Tachinidae > Thelaira > Thelaira solivaga. The sequence continues at coordinate 21,269,586 of OX377613.1, forward strand.
TCAAAAAAAGCAAAGGGGGTAGTCCATGGTTTTTTTTTAGCGAAAAATATTTTTTTGTACTATCTGCAAAAAGCATAATTCAAATTAAAGCCAATACGGTTCTCTATAAAACAAAGTAGAAATCAAGTCGATATCTAGAAAAGTAAGCAAGTTATGAAGAAAATGGTAAGCAGTTCTACTACTGCCTCTTTCCGCCTACTTTTTAGTAGAACTGCTTACCTTTTTGGTCGTAACTTGCTAAGTTTTCAATATATCGACTTGATTTCTTTTGCGTTGGATAGCTAACTGCATTGGCCTTAACATGAAATTATTTTCTGGTGGATAGTGCAAGAAAATTTTTTTAATCATTTTTTCAAAAAAAGCAAAGGGGGTAGTCCATGGTTTTTTTTTTAGCGAAAAATATTTTTTTGTACTATCTGCAAAAAGCATAATTCAAATTAAAGCCAGTACGGTTCTCTATCCACCAAAGTAGAAATTAAGTCGATATCTAGAAAAGTAAGCAAGTTATGAAGAAAAGGGTAAGCAGTTCTAATACTGCCTCTTTCCGGCTACTTTTTAGTAGAACTGCTTACCTTTTTGGTCATAACTTGCTAAGTTTTCAATATATCGACTTGATTTCTTTTGCGTTGGATAGCTAACGGCATTGGCCTTAATGAAAAATTATTTTCTGGTGGATAGTGCAAGAAAACTTTTTTTATCATTTTTTCAAAAAAAGCAAAGGGGGTAGTCCATGGTTTTTTTTTTAGCGAAAAATATTTTTTTGTACTATCTGCAAAAAGCATAATTCAAATTAAAGCCAATACGGTTCTCTATCCAACAAAGTAGAAATCAAGTCGATATCTAGAAAAGTAAGCAAGTTATGAAGAAAATGGTAAGCAGTTCTACTACTGCCTCTTTCCGGCTACTTTTTAGTAGAACTGCTTACCTTTTTGGTCATAACTTGCTAAGTTTTCAATATATCGACTTGATTTCTTTTGCTTTGGATAGCTAACGGCATTGGCCTTAATGAAAAATTATTTTCTGGTGGATAGTGCAAGAAAACTTTTTTTATCATTTTTTCAAAAAAAGCAAAGGGGGTAGTCCATGGTTTTTTTTTAGCGAAAAATATTTTTTTGTACTATCTGCAAAAAGCATAATTCAAATTAAAGCCAATACGGTTCTCTATTAAACAAAGTAGAAATCAAGTCGATATCTAGAAAAGTAAGCAAGTTATGAAGAAAAGGGTAAGCAGTTCTACTACTGCCTCTTTCCGGCTACTTTTTAGTAGAACTGCTTACCTTTTTGGTCATAACTTGCTAAGTTTTCAATATATCGACTTGATTTCTTTTGCGTTGGATAGCTAACGGCATTGGCCTTAATGAAAAATTATTTCTATTAAACAAAATAGAAATCAAGTCGATATCTAGAAAAGTAAGCAAGTTATGAAGAAAAGGGTAAGCAGTTCTACTACTGCCTCTTTCCGGCTACTTTTTAGTAGAACTGCTTACCTTTTTGGTCATAACTTGCTAAGTTTTCAATATATCGACTTGATTTCTTTTGCGTTGGATAGCTAACGGCATTGGCCTTATTGAAAAATTATTTTCTGGTGGATAGTGGAAGAAAACTTTTTTTATCATTTTTTCAAAAAAAGCAAAGGGGGTAGTCCATGGTTTTTTTTAGCGAAAAATATTTTTTTGTACTATCTGCAAAAAGCATAATTAAAATTAAAGCCAATACGGTTCTCTATTTAACAAAGTAGAAATCAAGTCGATATCTAGAAAAGTAAGCAAGTTATGAAGAAAAGGGTAAGCAGTTCTAATACTGCCTCTTTCCGGCTACTTTTTAGTAGAACTGCTTACCTTTTTGGTCATAACTTGCTAAGTTTTCAATATATCGACTTGGTTTCTTTTGCGTTGGATAGCTAACGGCATTGGCCTTAATGAAAAATTATTTTCTGGTGGATAGTGCAAGAAAACTTTTTTTATCATTTTTTCAAAAAAAGCAAAGGGGGTAGTCCATGGTTTTTTTTTAGCGAAAAATATTTTTTTGTACTATCTGCAAAAAGCATAATTCAAATTAAAGCCAATACGGTTCTCTATCCAACAAAGTAGAAATCAAGTCGATATCTAGAAAAGTAAGCAAGTTATGAAGAAAATGGTAAGCAGTTCTAATACTGCCTCTTTCCGCCTACTTTTTAGTAGAACTGCTTACCTTTTTGGTCATAACTTGCTAAGTTTTCAATATATCGACTTGGTTTCTTTTGCGTTGGATAGCTAACGGCATTGGCCTTAATGAAAAATTATTTTCTGGTGGATAGTGCAAGAAAACTTTTTTTATCATTTTTTCAAAAAAAGCAAAGGGGGTAGTCCATGGTTTTTTTTTTAGCGAAAAATATTTTTTTGTACTATCTGCAAAAAGCATAATTCAAATTAAAGCCAATACGGTTCTCTATCCAACAAAGTAGAAATCAAGTCGATATCTAGAAAAGTAAGCAAGTTATGAAGAAAAGGGTAAGCAGTTCTAATACTGCCTCTTTCCGCCTACTTTTTAGTAGAACTGCTTACCTTTTTGGTCATAACATGCTAAGTTTTCAATATATCGACTTGACTTCTTTTGCGTTGGATAGCTAACGGCATTGGCCTTATTGAAAAATTTTTTTCTGGTGGATAGTGCAAGAAAACTTTTTTTATCATTTTTTCAAAAAAAGCAAAGGGGGTAGTCCATGGTTTTTTTTTAGCGAAAAATATTTTTTTGTACTATCTGCAAAAAGCATAATTCAAATTAAAGCCAATACGGTTCTCTATAAAACAAAGTAGAAATCAAGTCGATATCTAGAAAAGTAAGCAAGTTATGAAGAAAATGGTAAGCAGTTCTACTACTGCCTCTTTCCGGCTACTTTTTAGTAGAACTGCTTACCTTTTTGGTCGTAACTTGCTAAGTTTTCAATATATCGACTTGATTTCTTTTGCGTTGGATAGCTAACTGCATTGGCCTTAACATGAAATTATTTTCTGGTGGATAGTGCAAGAAAATTTTTTTAATCATTTTTTCAAAAAAAGCAAAGGGGGTAGTCCATGGTTTTTTTTTTAGCGAAAAATATTTTTTTGTACTATCTGCAAAAAGCATAATTCAAATTAAAGCCAATACGGTTCTCTATCCAACACAGTAGAAATCAAGCCGATATCTAGAAAAGTAAGCAAGTTATGAAGAAAATGGTAAGCAGTTCTACTACTGCCTCTTTCCGGCTACTTTTTAGTAGAACTGCTTACCTTTTTGGACATAACTTGCTAAGTTTTCAATATATCGACTTGACTTCTTTTGCGTTGGATAGCTAACGGCATTGGCCTTATTGAAAAATTATTTTCTGGTGGATAGTGGAAGAAAACTTTTTTTATCATTTTTTCAAAAAAAGCAAAGGGGGTAGTCCATGGTTTTTTTTTTAGCGAAAAATATTTTTTTGTACTATCTGCAAAAAGCATAATTCAAATTAAAGCCAATACGGTTCTCTATCCAACAAAGTAGAAATCAAGTCGATATCTAGAAAAGTAAGCAAGTTATGAAGAAAAGGGTAAGCAGTTCTAATACTGCCTCTTTCCGGCTACTTTTTAGTAGAACTGCTTACCTTTTTGGTCATAACTTGCTAAGTTTTCAATATATCGACTTGATTTCTTTTGCGTTGGATAGCTAACGGCATTGGCCTTAATGAAAAATTATTTCTATTAAACAAAATAGAAATCAAGTCGATATCTAGAAAAGTAAGCAAGTTATGAAGAAAAGGGTAAGCAGTTCTACTACTGCCTCTTTCCGGCTACTTTTTAGTAGAACTGCTTACCTTTTTGGTCATAACTTGCTAAGTTTTCAATATATCGACTTGATTTCTTTTGCGTTGGATAGCTAACGGCATTGGCCTTATTGAAAAATTATTTTCTGGTGGATAGTGGAAGAAAACTTTTTTTATCATTTTTTCAAAAAAAGCAAAGGGGGTAGTCCATGGTTTTTTTTAGCGAAAAATATTTTTTTGTACTATCTGCAAAAAGCATAATTAAAATTAAAGCCAATACGGTTCTCTATTTAACAAAGTAGAAATCAAGTCGATATCTAGAAAAGTAAGCAAGTTATGAAGAAAAGGGTAAGCAGTTCTAATACTGCCTCTTTCCGGCTACTTTTTAGTAGAACTGCTTACCTTTTTGGTCATAACTTGCTAAGTTTTCAATATATCGACTTGGTTTCTTTTGCGTTGGATAGCTAACGGCATTGGCCTTAATGAAAAATTATTTTCTGGTGGATAGTGCAAGAAAACTTTTTTTATCATTTTTTCAAAAAAAGCAAAGGGGGTAGTCCATGGTTTTTTTTTAGCGAAAAATATTTTTTTGTACTATCTGCAAAAAGCATAATTCAAATTAAAGCCAATACGGTTCTCTATCCAACAAAGTAGAAATCAAGTCGATATCTAGAAAAGTAAGCAAGTTATGAAGAAAAGGGTAAGCAGTTCTAATACTGCCTCTTTCCGCCTACTTTTTAGTAGAACTGCTTACCTTTTTGGTCATAACTTGCTAAGTTTTCAATATATCGACTTGGTTTCTTTTGCGTTGGATAGCTAACGGCATTGGCCTTAATGAAAAATTATTTTCTGGTGGATAGTGCAAGAAAACTTTTTTTATCATTTTTTCAAAAAAAGCAAAGGGGGTAGTCCATGGTTTTTTTTTTAGCGAAAAATATTTTTTTGTACTATCTGCAAAAAGCATAATTCAAATTAAAGCCAATACGGTTCTCTATCCAACAAAGTAGAAATCAAGTCGATATCTAGAAAAGTAAGCAAGTTATGAAGAAAAGGGTAAGCAGTTCTAATACTGCCTCTTTCCGCCTACTTTTTAGTAGAACTGCTTACCTTTTTGGTCATAACATGCTAAGTTTTCAATATATCGACTTGACTTCTTTTGCGTTGGATAGCTAACGGCATTGGCCTTATTGAAAAATTTTTTTCTGGTGGATAGTGCAAGAAAACTTTTTTTATCATTTTTTCAAAAAAAGCAAAGGGGGTAGTCCATGGTTTTTTTTTAGCGAAAAATATTTTTTTGTACTATCTGCAAAAAGCATAATTCAAATTAAAGCCAATACGGTTCTCTATAAAACAAAGTAGAAATCAAGTCGATATCTAGAAAAGTAAGCAAGTTATGAAGAAAATGGTAAGCAGTTCTACTACTGCCTCTTTCCGGCTACTTTTTAGTAGAACTGCTTACCTTTTTGGTCGTAACTTGCTAAGTTTTCAATATATCGACTTGATTTCTTTTGCGTTGGATAGCTAACTGCATTGGCCTTAACATGAAATTATTTTCTGGTGGATAGTGCAAGAAAATTTTTTTAATCATTTTTTCAAAAAAAGCAAAGGGGGTAGTCCATGGTTTTTTTTTTAGCGAAAAATATTTTTTTGTACTATCTGCAAAAAGCATAATTCAAATTAAAGCCAATACGGTTCTCTATCCAACACAGTAGAAATCAAGCCGATATCTAGAAAAGTAAGCAAGTTATGAAGAAAATGGTAAGCAGTTCTACTACTGCCTCTTTCCGGCTACTTTTTAGTAGAACTGCTTACCTTTTTGGACATAACTTGCTAAGTTTTCAATATATCGACTTGACTTCTTTTGCGTTGGATAGCTAACGGCATTGGCCTTATTGAAAAATTATTTTCTGGTGGATAGTGGAAGAAAACTTTTTTTATCATTTTTTCAAAAAAAGCAAAGGGGGTAGTCCATGGTTTTTTTTTTAGCGAAAAATATTTTTTTGTACTATCTGCAAAAAGCATAATTCAAATTAAAGCCAATACGGTTCTCTATCCAACAAAGTAGAAATCAAGTCGATATCTAGAAAAGTAAGCAAGTTATGAAGAAAATGGTAAGCAGTTCTACTACTGCCTCTTTCCGGCTACTTTTTAGTAGAACTGCTTACCTTTTTGGTCATAACATGCTAAGTTTTTAATATATCGACTTGACTTCTTTTGCGTTGGATAGCTAACGGCATTGGCCTTATTGAAAAATTATTTTCTGGTGGATAGTGCAAGAAAACTTTTTTTTATCATTTTTTCAAAAAAAGCAAAGGGGGTAGTCCTTTTTTTTTTTTTAGCGAAAAATATTTTTTTGTACTATCTGCAAAAAGCATAATTCAAATTAAAGCCAATACGGTTCTCTATCTAACAAAGTAGAAATCAAGTCGATATCTAGAAAAGTAAGCAAGTTATGAAGAAAAGGGTAAGCAGTTCTAATACTGCCTCTTTCCGGCTACTTTTTAGTAGAACTGCTTACCTTTTTGGTCATAACTTGCTAAGTTTTCAATATATCGACTTGATTTCTTTTGCGTTGTATAGCTAACGGCATTGGCCTTAATGAAAAATTATTTTCTGGTGGATAGTGCAAGAAAACTTTTTTTATCATTTTTTCAAAAAAAGCAAAGGGGGTAGTCAATGGTTTTTTTTTAGCGAAAAATATTTTTTTGTACTATCTGCAAAAAGCATAATTCAAATTAAAGCCAATACGGTTCTCTATCCACCAAAGTAGAAATTAAGTCGATATCTAGAAAAGTAAGCAAGTTATGAAGAAAAGGGTAAGCAGTTCTAATACTGCCTCTTTCCGGCTACTTTTTAGTAGAACTGCTTACCTTTTTGGTCATAACTTGCTAAGTTTTCAATATATCGACTTGATTTCTTTTGCGTTGGATAGCTAACGGCATTGGCCTAAATGAAAAATTATTTTCTGGTGGATAGTGCAAGAAAACTTTTTTTATCATTTTTTCAAAAAAAGCAAAGGGGGTAGTCCATGGTTTTTTTTTAGCGAAAAATATTTTTTTGTACTATCTGCAAAAAGCATAATTTAAATTAAAGCCAATACGGTTCTCTATCCAACAAAGTAGAAATCAAGTCGATATCTAGAAAAGTAAGCAAGTTATGAAGAAAATGGTAAGCAGTTCTACTACTGCCTCTTTCCGGCTACTTTTTAGTAGAACTGCTTACCTTTTTGGTCATAACTTGCTAAGTTTTCAATATATCGACTTGATTTCTTTTGCTTTGGATAGCTAACGGCATTGGCCTTAATGAAAAATTATTTTCTGGTGGATAGTGCAAGAAAACTTTTTTTATCATTTTTTCAAAAAAAGCAAAGGGGGTAGTCCATGGTTTTTTTTTAGCGAAAAATATTTTTTTGTACTATCTGCAAAAAGCATAATTCAAATTAAAGCCAATACGGTTCTCTATTAAACAAAGTAGAAATCAAGTCGATATCTAGAAAAGTAAGCAAGTTATGAAGAAAAGGGTAAGCAGTTCTACTACTGCCTCTTTCCGGCTACTTTTTAGTAGAACTGCTTACCTTTTTGGTCATAACTTGCTAAGTTTTCAATATATCGACTTGATTTCTTTTGCGTTGGATAGCTAACGGCATTGGCCTTAATGAAAAATTATTTCTATTAAACAAAATAGAAATCAAGTCGATATCTAGAAAAGTAAGCAAGTTATGAAGAAAAGGGTAAGCAGTTCTACTACTGCCTCTTTCCGGCTACTTTTTAGTAAAACTGCTTACCTTTTTGGTCATAACTTGCTAAGTTTTCAATATATCGACTTGATTTCTTTTGCGTTGGATAGCTAACGGCATTGGCCTTATTGAAAAATTATTTTCTGGTGGATAGTGGAAGAAAACTTTTTTTATCATTTTTTCAAAAAAAGCAAAGGGGGTAGTCCATGGTTTTTTTTAGCGAAAAATATTTTTTTGTACTATCTGCAAAAAGCATAATTAAAATTAAAGCCAATACGGTTCTCTATACAACAAAGTAGAAATCAAGTCGATATCTAGAAAAGTAAGCAAGTTATGAAGAAAAGGGTAAGCAGTTCTAATACTGCCTCTTTCCGGCTACTTTTTAGTAGAACTGCTTACCTTTTTGGTCATAACTTGCTAAGTTTTCAATATATCGACTTGGTTTCTTTTGCGTTGGATAGCTAACGGCATTGGCCTTAATGAAAAATTATTTTCTGGTGGATAGTGCAAGAAAACTTTTTTTATCATTTTTTCAAAAAAAGCAAAGGGGGTAGTCCATGGTTTTTTTTTAGCGAAAAATATTTTTTTGTACTATCTGCAAAAAGCATAATTCAAATTAAAGCCAATACGGTTCTCTATCCAACAAAGTAGAAATCAAGCCGATATCTAGAAAAGTAAGCAAGTTATGAAGAAAAGGGTAAGCAGTTCTACTACTGCCTCTTTCCGCCTACTTTTTAGTAGAACTGCTTACCTTTTTGGTCATAACTTGCTAAGTTTTCAATATATCGACTTGATTTCTTTTGCATTGGATAGCTAACGGCATTGGCCTTAATGAAAAATTATTTTCTGGTGGATAGTGCAAGAAAACTTTTTTTATCATTTTTTCAAAAAAAGCAAAGGGGGTAGTCCATGGTTTTTTTTTAGCGAAAAATATTTTTTTGTACTATCTGCAAAAAGCATAATTTAAATTAAAGCCAATACGGTTCTCTATCCAACAAAGTAGAAATCAAGTCGATATCTAGAAAAGTAAGCAAGTTATGAAGAAAAGGGTAAGCAGTTCTAATACTGCCTCTTTCCGCCTACTTTTTAGTAGAACTGCTTACCTTTTTGGTCATAACTTGCTAAGTTTTCAATATATCGACTTGGTTTCTTTTGCGTTGGATAGCTAACGGCATTGGCCTTATTGAAAAATTATTTTCTGGTGGATAGTGCAAGAAAACTTTTTTTATCATTTTTTCAAAAAAAGCAAAGGGGGTAGTCCATGGTTTTTTTTCAGCGAAAAATATTTTTTTGTACTATCTGCAAAAAGCATAATTCAAATTAAAGCCAATACGGTTCTCTATCCAACAAAGTAGAAATCAAGTCGATATCTAGAAAAGTAAGCAAGTTATGAAGAAAAGGGTAAGCAGTTCTAATACTGCCTCTTTCCGCCTACTTTTTAGTAGAACTGCTTACCTTTTTGGTCGTAACTTGCTAAGTTTTCAATATATCGACTTGATTTCTTTTGCGTTGGATAGCTAACTGCATTGGCCTTAACATGAAATTATTTTCTGGTGGATAGTGCAAGAAAATTTTTTTAATCATTTTTTCAAAAAAAGCAAAGGGGGTAGTCCATGGTTTTTTTTTTAGCGAAAAATATTTTTTTGTACTATCTGCAAAAAGCATAATTCAAATTAAAGCCAATACGGTTCTCTATCCAACACAGTAGAAATCAAGCCGATATCTAGAAAAGTAAGCAAGTTATGAAGAAAATGGTAAGCAGTTCTACTACTGCCTCTTTCCGGCTACTTTTTAGTAGAACTGCTTACCTTTTTGGACATAACTTGCTAAGTTTTCAATATATCGACTTGACTTCTTTTGCGTTGGATAGCTAACGGCATTGGCCTTATTGAAAAATTATTTTCTGGTGGATAGTGCAAGAAAACTTTTTTATCATTTTTTCAAAAAAAGCAAAGGGGGTAGTCCATGGTTTTTTTTTTAGCGAAAAATATTTTTTTGTACTATCTGCAAAAAGCATAATTCAAATTAAAGCCAATACGGTTCTCTATCCAACAAAGTAGAAATCAAGTCGATATCTAGAAAAGTAAGCAAGTTATGAAGAAAATGGTAAGCAGTTCTACTACTGCCTCTTTCCGGCTACTTTTTAGTAGAACTGCTTACCTTTTTGGTCATAACATGCTAAGTTTTTAATATATCGACTTGACTTCTTTTGCGTTGGATAGCTAACGGCATTGGCCTTATTGAAAAATTATTTTCTGGTGGATAGTGCAAGAAAACTTTTTTTTATCATTTTTTCAAAAAAAGCAAAGGGGGTAGTCCTTTTTTTTTTTTAGCGAAAAATATTTTTTTGTACTATCTGCAAAAAGCATAATTCAAATTAAAGCCAATACGGTTCTCTATCTAACAAAGTAGAAATCAAGTCGATATCTAGAAAAGTAAGCAAGTTATGAAGAAAAGGGTAAGCAGTTCTAATACTGCCTCTTTCCGGCTACTTTTTAGTAGAACTGCTTACCTTTTTGGTCATAACTTGCTAAGTTTTCAATATATCGACTTGATTTCTTTTGCGTTGTATAGCTAACGGCATTGGCCTTAAAGAAAAATTATTTTCTGGTGGATAGTGCAAGAAAACTTTTTTTATCATTTTTTCAAAAAAAGCAAAGGGGGTAGTCAATGGTTTTTTTTTAGCGAAAAATATTTTTTTGTACTATCTGCAAAAAGCATAATTCAAATTAAAGCCAATACGGTTCTCTATCCACCAAAGTAGAAATTAAGTCGATATCTAGAAAAGTAAGCAAGTTATGAAGAAAAGGGTAAGCAGTTCTAATACTGCCTCTTTCCGGCTACTTTTTAGTAGAACTGCTTACCTTTTTGGTCATAACTTGCTAAGTTTTCAATATATCGACTTGATTTCTTTTGCGTTGGATAGCTAACGGCATTGGCCTTAATGAAAAATTATTTTCTGGTGGATAGTGCAAGAAAACTTTTTTTATCATTTTTTCAAAAAAAGCAAAGGGGGTAGTCCATGGTTTTTTTTTAGCGAAAAATATTTTTTTGTACTATCTGCAAAAAGCATAATTCAAATTAAAGCCAATACGGTTCTCTATCCAACAAAGTAGAAATTAAGTCGATATCTAGAAAAGTAAGCAAGTTATGAAGAAAATGGTAAGCAGTTCTACTACTGCCTCTTTCCGGCTACTTTTTAGTAGAACTGCTTACCTTTTTGGTCATAACATGCTAAGTTTTCAATATATCGACTTGACTTCTTTTGCGTTGGATAGCTAACGGCATTGGCCTTATTGAAAAATTATTTTCTGGTGGATAGTGCAAGAAAACTTTTTTTATCATTTTTTCAAAAAAAGCAAAGGGGGTAGTCCATGGTTTTTTTTTAGCGAAAAATATTTTTTTGTACTATCTGCAAAAAGCATAATTCAAATTAAAGCCAATACGGTTCTCTATAAAACAAAGTAGAAATCAAGTCGATATCTAGAAAAGTAAGCAAGTTATGAAGAAAATGGTAAGCAGTTCTACTACTGCCTCTTTCCGGCTACTTTTTAGTAGAACTGCTTACCTTTTTGGTCGTAACTTGCTAAGTTTTCAATATATCGACTTGATTTCTTTTGCGTTGGATAGCTAACTGCATTGGCCTTAACATGAAATTATTTTCTGGTGGATAGTGCAAGAAAACTTTTTTTTATCATTTTTTCAAAAAAAGCAAAGGGGGTAGTCCATGGTTTTTTTTTAGCGAAAAATATTTTTTTGTACTATCTGCAAAAAGCATAATTCGAATTAAAGCCAATACGGTTCTCTATCCAACACAGTAGAAATCAAGTCGATATCTAGAAAAGTAAGCAAGTTATGAAGAAAAGGGTAAGCAGTTCTACTACTGCTTCTTTCCGCCTACTTTTTAGTAGAACTGCTTACCTTTTTGGTCATAACTTGCTAAGTTTTCAATATATCGACTTGATTTCTTTTGCGTTGGATAGCTAACGGCATTGGCCTTAATGAAAAATTATTTTCTGGTGGATAGTGCACGAAAACTTTTTTTATCATTTTTTCAAAAAAAGCAAAGGGGATAGTCCATGGTTTTTTTTTAGCGAAAAATATTTTTTTGTACTATCTGCAAAAAGCATAATTCAAATTAAAGCCAATACGGTTCTCTATCCAACAAAGTAGAAATCAAGTCGATATCTAGAAAAGTAAGCAAGTTATGAAGAAAATGGTAAGCAGTTCTACTACTGCCTCTTTCCGGCTACTTTTTAGTAGAACTGCTTACCTTTTTGGTCATAACTTGCTAAGTTTTCAATATATCGACTTGATTTCTTTTGCGTTGGATAGCTAACGGCATTGGCCTTAATGAAAAATTATTTTCTGGTGGATAGTGCACGAAAACTTTTTTTATCATTTTTTCAAAAAAAGCAAAGGGGATAGTCCATGGTTTTTTTTTAGCGAAAAATATTTTTTTGTACTATCTGCAAAAAGCATAATTCAAATTAAAGCCAATACGGTTCTCTATCCAACAAAGTAGAAATCAAGTCGATATCTAGAAAAGTAAGCAAGTTATGAAGAAAAGGGTAAGCAGTTCTACTACTGCCTCTTTCCGCCTACTTTTTAGTAGAACTGCTTACCTTTTTGGTCATAACTTGCTAAGTTTTCAATATATCGACTTGATTTATTTTGAGTTGGATAGATAAAGGCATTGGCATTAATTACAAATTATTTTCTGGTGGATAGTGGAAGAAAACTTTTTTTATCATTTTTTCAAAAAAAGCAAAGGGGGTAGTCCATGGTTTTTTTTAGCGAAAAATATTTTTTTGTACTATCTGCAAAAAGCATAATTCAAATTAAAGCCAATACGGTTCTCTATCCAACAAAGTAGAAATCAAGCCGATATCTAGAAAAGTAAGCAAGTTATGAAGAAAAGGGTAAGCAGTTCTAATACTGCCTCTTTCCGGCTACTTTTTAGTAGAACTGCTTACCTTTTTGGTCATAACTTGCTAAGTTTTCAATATATCGACTTGGTTTCTTTTGCGTTGGATAGCTAACGGCATTGGCCTTAATGAAAAATTATTTTCTGGTGGATAGTGCAAGAAAACTTTTTTTATCATTTTTTCAAAAAAAGCAAAGGGGGTAGTCCATGGTTTTTTTTTAGCGAAAAATATTTTTTTGTACTATCTGCAAAAAGCATAATTCAAATTAAAGCCAATACGGTTCTCTATCCAACAAAGTAGAAATCAAGCCGATATCTAGAAAAGTAAGCAAGTTATGAAGAAAAGGGTAAGCAGTTCTACTACTGCCTCTTTCCGCCTACTTTTTAGTAGAACTGCTTACCTTTTTGGTCATAACTTGCTAAGTTTTCAATATATCGACTTGATTTATTCTGAGTTGGATAGATAAAGGCATTGGCATTAATTACAAATTATTTTCTGGTGGATAGTGCAAGAAAACTTTTTTTATCATTTTTTCAAAAAAAGCAAAGGGGGTAGTCCATGGTTTTTTTTTAGCGAAAAATATTTTTTTGTACTATCTGCAAAAAGCATAATTCAAATTAAAGCCAATACGGTTCTCTATCCAACAAAGTAGAAATCAAGTCGATATCTAGAAAAGTAAGCAAGTTATGAAGAAAAGGGTAAGCAGTTCTACTACTGCCTCTTTCCGCCTACTTTTTAGTAGAACTGCTTACCTTTTTGGTCATAACTTGCTAAGTTTTCAATATATCGACTTGATTTATTTTGAGTTGGATAGATAAAGGCATTGGCCTTAATGAAAAATTATTTTCTGGTGGATAGTGCAAGAAAACTTTTTTTATCATTTTTTCAAAAAAAGCAAAGGGGGTAGTCCATGGTTTTTTTTTAGCGAAAAATATTTTTTTGTACTATCTGCAAAAAGCATAATTCAAATTAAAGCCAATACGGTTCTCTATCCAACAAAGTAGAAATCAAGTCGATATCTAGAAAAGTAAGCAAGTTATGAAGAAAAGGGTAAGCAGTTCTAATACTGCCTCTTTCCGGCTACTTTTTAGTAGAACTGCTTACCTTTTTGGTCATAACTTGCTAAGTTTTCAATATATCGACTTGATTTCTTTTGCGTTGGATAGCTAACGGCATTGGCCTTATTGAAAAATTATTTTCTGGTGGATAGTGCAAGAAAACTTTTTTTATCATTTTTTCAAAAAAAGCAAAGGGGGTAGTCCATGGTTTTTTTTTAGCGAAAAATATTTTTTTGTACTATCTGCAAAAAGCATAATTCGAATTAAAGCCAATACGGTTCTCTATCCAACACAGTAGAAATCAAGTCGATATCTAGAAAAGTAAGCAAGTTATGAAGAAAATGGTAAGCAGTTCTACTACTGCCTCTTTCCGGCTACTTTTTAGTAGAACTGCTTACCTTTTTGGTCATAACTTGCTAAGTTTTCAATATATCGACTTGATTTCTTTTGCGTTGGATAGCTAACGGCATTGGCCTTAATGAAAAATTATTTTCTGGTGGATAGTGCACGAAAACTTTTTTTATCATTTTTTCAAAAAAAGCAAAGGGGATAGTCCATGGTTTTTTTTTAGCGAAAAATATTTTTTTGTACTATCTGCAAAAAGCATAAGTCAAATTAAAGCCAATACGGTTCTCTATCCAACAAAGTAGAAATCAAGTCGATATCTAGAAAAGTAAGCAAGTTATGAAGAAAAGGGTAAGCAGTTCTAATACTGCCTCTTTCCGCCTACTTTTTAGTAGAACTGCTTACCTTTTTGGTCATAACTTGCTAAGTTTTCAATATATCGACTTGATTTCTTTTGCGTTGGATAGCTAACGGCATTGGCCTTAATGAAAAATTATTTTCTGGTGGATAGTGCACGAAAACTTTTTTTATCATTTTTTCAAAAAAAGCAAAGGGGATAGTCCATGGTTTTTTTTTAGCGAAAAATATTTTTTTGTACTATCTGCAAAAAGCATAATTCAAATTAAAGCCAATACGGTTCTCTATCCAACAAAGTAGAAATCAAGTCGATATCTAGAAAAGTAAGCAAGTTATGAAGAAAAGGGTAAGCAGTTCTACTACTGCCTCTTTCCGCCTACTTTTTAGTAGAACTGCTTACCTTTTTGGTCATAACTTGCTAAGTTTTCAATATATCGACTTGATTTATTTTGAGTTGGATAGATAAAGGCATTGGCATTAATTACAAATTATTTTCTGGTGGATAGTGGAAGAAAACTTTTTTTATCATTTTTTCAAAAAAAGCAAAGGGGGTAGTCCATGGTTTTTTTTAGCGAAAAATATTTTTTTGTACTATCTGCAAAAAGCATAATTCAAATTAAAGCCAATACGGTTCTCTATCCAACAAAGTAGAAATCAAGCCGATATCTAGAAAAGTAAGCAAGTTATGAAGAAAAGGGTAAGCAGTTCTAATACTGCCTCTTTCCGGCTACTTTTTAGTAGAACTGCTTACCTTTTTGGTCATAACTTGCTAAGTTTTCAATATATCGACTTGGTTTCTTTTGCGTTGGATAGCTAACGGCATTGGCCTTAATGAAAAATTATTTTCTGGTGGATAGTGCAAGAAAACTTTTTTTATCATTTTTTCAAAAAAAGCAAAGGGGGTAGTCCATGGTTTTTTTTTAGCGAAAAATATTTTTTTGTACTATCTGCAAAAAGCATAATTCGAATTAAAGCCAATACGGTTCTCTATCCAACACAGTAGAAATCAAGTCGATATCTAGAAAAGTAAGCAAGTTATGAAGAAAATGGTAAGCAGTTCTACTACTGCCTCTTTCCGGCTACTTTTTAGTAGAACTGCTTACCTTTTTGGTCATAACTTGCTAAGTTTTCAATATATCGACTTGATTTATTTTGAGTTGGATAGATAAAGGCATTGGCATTAATTACAATTTATTTTCTGGTGGATAGTGGAAGAAAACTTTTTTTATCATTTTTTCAAAAAAAGCAAAGGGGGTAGTCCATGGTTTTTTTTAGCGAAAAATATTTTTTTGTACTATCTGCAAAAAGCATAATTCAAATTAAAGCCAATACGGTTCTCTATCCAACAAAGTAGAAATCAAGCCGATATCTAGAAAAGTAAGCAAGTTATGAAGAAAAGGGTAAGCAGTTCTAATACTGCCTCTTTCCGGCTACTTTTTAGTAGAACTGCTTACCTTTTTGGTCATAACTTGCTAAGTTTTCAATATATCGACTTGGTTTCTTTTGCGTTGGATAGCTAACGGCATTGGCCTTAATGAAAAATTATTTTCTGGTGGATAGTGCAAGAAAACTTTTTTTATCATTTTTTCAAAAAAAGCAAAGGGGGTAGTCCATGGTTTTTTTTAGCGAAAAATATTTTTTTGTACTATCTGCAAAAAGCATAATTCGAATTAAAGCCAATACGGTTCTCTATCCAACACATTAGAAATCAAGTCGATATCTAGAAAAGTAAGCAAGTTATGAAGAAAAGGGTAAGCAGTTCTACTACTGCCTCTTTCCGGCTACTTTTTAGTAGAACTGCTTACCTTTTTGGTCATAACTTGCTAAGTTTTCAATATATCGACTTGATTTCTTTTGCGTTGGATAGCTAACGGCATTGGCCTTAATGAAAAATTATTTTCTGGTGGATAGTGCACGAAAACTTTTTTTATCATTTTTTCAAAAAAAGCAAAGGGGATAGTCCATGGTTTTTTTTTAGCGAAAAATATTTTTTTGTACTATCTGCAAAAAGCATAAGTCAAATTAAAGCCAATACGGTTCTCTATCCAACAAAGTAGAAATCAAGTCGATATCTAGAAAAGTAAGCAAGTTATGAAGAAAAGGGTAAGCAGTTCTAATACTGCCTCTTTCCGCCTACTTTTTAGTAGAACTGCTTACCTTTTTGGTCATAACTTGCTAAGTTTTCAATATATCGACTTGATTTCTTTTGCGTTGGATAGCTAACGGCATTGGCCTTAATGAAAAATTATTTTCTGGTGGATAGTGCACGAAAACTTTTTTTATCATTTTTTCAAAAAAAGCAAAGGGGATAGTCCATGGTTTTTTTTTAGCGAAAAATATTTTTTTGTACTATCTGCAAAAAGCATAAGTCAAATTAAAGCCAATACGGTTCTCTATCCAACAAAGTAGAAATCAAGTCGATATCTAGAAAAGTAAGCAAGTTATGAAGAAAAGGGTAAGCAGTTCTACTACTGCCTCTTTCCGCCTACTTTTTAGTAGAACTGCTTACCTTTTTGGTCATAACTTGCTAAGTTTTCAATATATCGACTTGATTTATTTTGAGTTGGATAGATAAAGGCATTGGCATTAATTACAAATTATTTTCTGGTGGATAGTGGAAGAAAACTTTTTTTATCATTTTTTCAAAAAAAGCAAAGGGGGTAGTCCATGGTTTTTTTTTAGCGAAAAATATTTTTTTGTACTATCTGCAAAAAGCATAATTCAAATTAAAGCCAATACGGTTCTCTATCCAACAAAGTAGAAATCAAGTCGATATCTAGAAAAGTAAGCAAGTTATGAAGAAAAGGGTAAGCAGTTCTAATACTGCCTCTTTCCGCCTACTTTTTAGTAGAACTGCTTACCTTTTTGGTCATAACTTGCTAAGTTTTCAATATATCGACTTGATTTCTTTTGCGTTGGATAGCTAACGGCATTGCCCTTAACGAAAAATTATTTTCTGGTGGATAGTGCAAGAAAACTTTTTTTATAATTTTTTCAAAAAAAGCAAAGGGGGTAGTCCATGGTTTTTTTTTAGCGAAAAATATTTTTTTGTACTATCTGCAAAAAGCATAATTCAAATTAAAGCCAATACGGTTCTCTATCCAACAAAGTAGAAATCAAGTCGATATCTAGAAAAGTAAGCAAGTTATGAAGAAAAGGGTAAGCAGTTCTACTACTGCCTCTTTCCGCCTACTTTTTAGTAGAACTGCTTACCTTTTTGGTCATAACTTGCTAAGTTTTCAATATATCGACTTGATTTATTTTGAGTTGGATAGATAAAGGCATTGGCATTAATTACAAATTATTTTCTGGTGGATAGTGGAAGAAAACTTTTTTTATCATTTTTTCAAAAAAAGCAAAGGGGGTAGTCCATGGTTTTTTTTAGCGAAAAATATTTTTTTGTACTATCTGCAAAAAGCATAATTCAAATTAAAGCCAATACGGTTCTCTATCCAACAAAGTAGAAATCAAGCCGATATCTAGAAAAGTAAGCAAGTTATGAAGAAAAGGGTAAGCAGTTCTAATACTGCCTCTTTCCGGCTACTTTTTAGTAGAACTGCTTACCTTTTTGGTCATAACTTGCTAAGTTTTCAATATATCGACTTGATTTATTCTGAGTTGGATAGATAAAGGCATTGGCATTAATTACAAATTATTTTCTGGTGGATAGTGCAAGAAAACTTTTTTTATCATTTTTTCAAAAAAAGCAAAGGGGGTAGTCCATGGTTTTTTTTTAGCGAAAAATATTTTTTTGTACTATCTGCAAAAAGCATAATTCAAATTAAAGCCAATACGGTTCTCTATCCAACAAAGTAGAAATCAAGTCGATATCTAGAAAAGTAAGCAAGTTATGAAGAAAAGGGTAAGCAGTTCTACTACTGCCTCTTTCCGCCTACTTTTTAGTAGAACTGCTTACCTTTTTGGTCATAACTTGCTAAGTTTTCAATATATCGACTTGATTTATTTTGAGTTGGATAGATAAAGGCATTGGCCTTAATGAAAAATTATTTTCTGGTGGATAGTGCAAGAAAACTTTTTTTATCATTTTTTCAAAAAAAGCAAAGGGGGTAGTCCATGGTTTTTTTTTAGCGAAAAATATTTTTTTGTACTATCTGCAAAAAGCATAATTCAAATTAAAGCCAATACGGTTCTCTATCCAACAAAGTAGAAATCAAGTCGATATCTAGAAAAGTAAGCAAGTTATGAAGAAAAGGGTAAGCAGTTCTAATACTGCCTCTTTCCGGCTACTTTTTAGTAGAACTGCTTACCTTTTTGGTCATAACTTGCTAAGTTTTCAATATATCGACTTGATTTCTTTTGCGTTGGATAGCTAACGGCATTGGCCTTATTGAAAAATTATTTTCTGGTGGATAGTGCAAGAAAACTTTTTTTATCATTTTTTCAAAAAAAGCAAAGGGGGTAGTCCATGGTTTTTTTTTAGCGAAAAATATTTTTTTGTACTATCTGCAAAAAGCATAATTCGAATTAAAGCCAATACGGTTCTCTATCCAACACAGTAGAAATCAAGTCGATATCTAGAAAAGTAAGCAAGTTATGAAGAAAATGGTAAGCAGTTCTACTACTGCCTCTTTCCGGCTACTTTTTAGTAGAACTGCTTACCTTTTTGGTCATAACTTGCTAAGTTTTCAATATATCGACTTGATTTCTTTTGCGTTGGATAGCTAACGGCATTGGCCTTAATGAAAAATTATTTTCTGGTGGATAGTGCACGAAAACTTTTTTTATCATTTTTTCAAAAAAAGCAAAGGGGATAGTTCATGGTTTTTTTTTAGCGAAAAATATTTTTTTGTACTATCTGCAAAAAGCATAAGTCAAATTAAAGCCAATACGGTTCTCTATCCAACAAAGTAGAAATCAAGTCGATATCTAGAAAAGTAAGCAAGTTATGAAGAAAAGGGTAAGCAGTTCTAATACTGCCTCTTTCCGCCTACTTTTTAGTAGAACTGCTTACCTTTTTGGTCATAACTTGCTAAGTTTTCAATATATCGACTTGATTTCTTTTGCGTTGGATAGCTAACGGCATTGGCCTTAATGAAAAATTATTTTCTGGTGGATAGTGCAAGAAAACTTTTTTTATCATTTTTTCAAAAAAAGCAAAGGGGATAGTCCATGGTTTTTTTTTAGCGAAAAATATTTTTTTGTACTATCTGCAAAAAGCATAATTCAAATTAAAGCCAATACGGTTCTCTATCCAACAAAGTAGAAATCAAGTCGATATCTAGAAAAGTAAGCAAGTTATGAAGAAAAGGGTAAGCAGTTCTACTACTGCCTCTTTCCGGCTACTTTTTAGTAGAACTGCTTACCTTTTTGGTCATAACTTGCTAAGTTTTCAATATATCGACTTGGTTTCTTTTGCGTTGGATAGCTAACGGCATTGGCCTTAATGAAAAATTATTTTCTGGTGGATAGTGCAAGAAAACTTTTTTTATCATTTTTTCAAAAAAAGCAAAGGGGGTAGTCCATGGTTTTTTTTTAGCGAAAAATATTTTTTTGTACTATCTGCAAAAAGCATAATTCAAATTAAAGCCAATACGGTTCTCTATCCAACAAAGTAGAAATCAAGTCGATATCTAGAAAAGTAAGCAAGTTATGAAGAAAAGGGTAAGCAGTTCTAATACTGCCTCTTTCCGCCTACTTTTTAGTAGAACTGCTTACCTTTTTGGTCATAACTTGCTAAGTTTTCAATATATCGACTTGATTTCTTTTGCGTTGGATAGCTAACGGCATTGGCCTTAATGAAAAATTATTTTCTGGTGGATAGTGCAAGAAAACTTTTTTTATCATTTTTTCAAAAAAAGCAAAGGGGGTAGTCCATGGTTTTTTTTTAGCGAAAAATATTTTTTTGTACTATCTGCAAAAAGCATAATTCAAATTAAAGCCAATACGGTTCTCTATCCAACAAAGTAGAAATCAAGCCGATATCTAGAAAAGTAAGCAAGTTATGAAGAAAAGGGTAAGCAGTTCTAATACTGCCTCTTTCCGCCTACTTTTTCGTAGAACTGCTTACCTTTTTGGTCATAACTTGCTAAGTTTTCAATATATCGACTTGATTTCTTTTGCGTTGGATAGCTAACGGCATTGCCCTTAATGAAAAATTATTTTCTGGTGGATAGTGCAAGAAAACTTTTTTTATCATTTTTTCAAAAAAAGCAAAGGGGGTAGTCCATGGTTTTTTTTTAGCGAAAAATATTTTTTTGTACTATCTGCAAAAAGCATAATTCAAATTAAAGCCAATACGGTTCTCTATCCAACAAAGTAGAAATCAAGTCGATATCTAGAAAAGTAAGCAAGTTATGAAGAAAAGGGTAAGCAGTTCTACTACTGCCTCTTTCCGCCTACTTTTTAGTAGAACTGCTTACCTTTTTGGTCATAACTTGCTAAGTTTTCAATATATCGACTTGATTTATTTTGAGTTGGATAGATAAAGGCATTGGCATTAATTACAAATTATTTTCTGGTGGATAGTGGAAGAAAACTTTTTTTATCATTTTTTCAAAAAAAGCAAAGGGGGTAGTCCATGGTTTTTTTTAGCGAAAAATATTTTTTTGTACTATCTGCAAAAAGCATAATTCAAATTAAAGCCAATACGGTTCTCTATCCAACAAAGTAGAAATCAAGCCGATATCTAGAAAAGTAAGCAAGTTATGAAGAAAAGGGTAAGCAGTTCTAATACTGCCTCTTTCCGGCTACTTTTTAGTAGAACTGCTTACCTTTTTGGTCATAACTTGCTAAGTTTTCAATATATCGACTTGGTTTCTTTTGCGTTGGATAGCTAACGGCATTGGCCTTAATGAAAAATTATTTTCTGGTGGATAGTGCAAGAAAACTTTTTTTATCATTTTTTCAAAAAAAGCAAAGGGGGTAGTCCATGGTTTTTTTTTAGCGAAAAATATTTTTTTGTACTATCTGCAAAAAGCATAATTCAAATTAAAGCCAATACGGTTCTCTATCCAACAAAGTAGAAATCAAGCCGATATCTAGAAAAGTAAGCAAGTTATGAAGAAAAGGGTAAGCAGTTCTACTACTGCCTCTTTCCGCCTACTTTTTAGTAGAACTGCTTACCTTTTTGGTCATAACTTGCTAAGTTTTCAATATATCGACTTGATTTATTCTGAGTTGGATAGATAAAGGCATTGGCATTAATTACAAATTATTTTCTGGTGGATAGTGCAAGAAAACTTTTTTTATCATTTTTTCAAAAAAAGCAAAGGGGGTAGTCCATGGTTTTTTTTTTTAGCGAAAAATATTTTTTTGTACTATCTGCAAAAAGCATAATTCAAATTAAAGCCAATACGGTTCTCTATCCAACAAAGTAGAAATCAAGTCGATATCTAGAAAAGTAAGCAAGTTATGAAGAAAAGGGTAAGCAGTTCTACTACTGCCTCTTTCCGCCTACTTTTTAGTAGAACTGCTTACCTTTTTGGTCATAACTTGCTAAGTTTTCAATATATCGACTTGATTTATTTTGAGTTGGATAGATAAAGGCATTGGCCTTAATGAAAAATTATTTTCTGGTGGATAGTGCAAGAAAACTTTTTTTATCATTTTTTCAAAAAAAGCAAAGGGGGTAGTCCATGGTTTTTTTTTAGCGAAAAATATTTTTTTGTACTATCTGCAAAAAGCATAATTCAAATTAAAGCCAA
Organism: Thelaira solivaga; assembly: GCA_947397855.1. NCBI lineage: Eukaryota > Metazoa > Arthropoda > Insecta > Diptera > Tachinidae > Thelaira > Thelaira solivaga. The sequence continues at coordinate 21,291,434 of OX377613.1, forward strand.
TACGGTTCTCTATCCAACAAAGTAGAAATCAAGTCGATATCTAGAAAAGTAAGCAAGTTATGAAGAAAAGGGTAAGCAGTTCTAATACTGCCTCTTTCCGGCTACTTTTTAGTAGAACTGCTTACCTTTTTGGTCATAACTTGCTAAGTTTTCAATATATCGACTTGATTTCTTTTGCGTTGGATAGCTAACGGCATTGGCCTTATTGAAAAATTATTTTCTGGTGGATAGTGCAAGAAAACTTTTTTTATCATTTTTTAAAAAAAAGCAAAGGGGGTAGTCCATGGTTTTTTTTTAGCGAAAAATATTTTTTTGTACTATCTGCAAAAAGCATAATTCGAATTAAAGCCAATACGGTTCTCTATCCAACACAGTAGAAATCAAGTCGATATCTAGAAAAGTAAGCAAGTTATGAAGAAAATGGTAAGCAGTTCTACTACTGCCTCTTTCCGGCTACTTTTTAGTAGAACTGCTTACCTTTTTGGTCATAACTTGCTAAGTTTTCAATATATCGACTTGATTTCTTTTGCGTTGGATAGCTAACGGCATTGGCCTTAATGAAAAATTATTTTCTGGTGGATAGTGCACGAAAACTTTTTTTATCATTTTTTCAAAAAAAGCAAAGGGGATAGTCCATGGTTTTTTTTTAGCGAAAAATATTTTTTTGTACTATCTGCAAAAAGCATAAGTCAAATTAAAGCCAATACGGTTCTCTATCCAACAAAGTAGAAATCAAGTCGATATCTAGAAAAGTAAGCAAGTTATGAAGAAAAGGGTAAGCAGTTCTAATACTGCCTCTTTCCGCCTACTTTTTAGTAGAACTGCTTACCTTTTTGGTCATAACTTGCTAAGTTTTCAATATATCGACTTGATTTCTTTTGCGTTGGATAGCTAACGGCATTGGCCTTAATGAAAAATTATTTTCTGGTGGATAGTGCACGAAAACTTTTTTTATCATTTTTTCAAAAAAAGCAAAGGGGATAGTCCATGGTTTTTTTTTAGCGAAAAATATTTTTTTGTACTATCTGCAAAAAGCATAATTCAAATTAAAGCCAATACGGTTCTCTATCCAACAAAGTAGAAATCAAGTCGATATCTAGAAAAGTAAGCAAGTTATGAAGAAAAGGGTAAGCAGTTCTACTACTGCCTCTTTCCGCCTACTTTTTAGTAGAACTGCTTACCTTTTTGGTCATAACTTGCTAAGTTTTCAATATATCGACTTGATTTATTTTGAGTTGGATAGATAAAGGCATTGGCATTAATTACAAATTATTTTCTGGTGGATAGTGGAAGAAAACTTTTTTTATCATTTTTTCAAAAAAAGCAAAGGGGGTAGTCCATGGTTTTTTTTAGCGAAAAATATTTTTTTGTACTATCTGCAAAAAGCATAATTCAAATTAAAGCCAATACGGTTCTCTATCCAACAAAGTAGAAATCAAGCCGATATCTAGAAAAGTAAGCAAGTTATGAAGAAAAGGGTAAGCAGTTCTAATACTGCCTCTTTCCGGCTACTTTTTAGTAGAACTGCTTACCTTTTTGGTCATAACTTGCTAAGTTTTCAATATATCGACTTGGTTTCTTTTGCGTTGGATAGCTAACGGCATTGGCCTTAATGAAAAATTATTTTCTGGTGGATAGTGCAAGAAAACTTTTTTTATCATTTTTTCAAAAAAAGCAAAGGGGGTAGTCCATGGTTTTTTTTTAGCGAAAAATATTTTTTTGTACTATCTGCAAAAAGCATAATTCAAATTAAAGCCAATACGGTTCTCTATCCAACAAAGTAGAAATCAAGTCGATATCTAGAAAAGTAAGCAAGTTATGAAGAAAAGGGTAAGCAGTTCTAATACTGCCTCTTTCCGCCTACTTTTTAGTAGAACTGCTTACCTTTTTGGTCATAACTTGCTAAGTTTTCAATATATCGACTTGATTTCTTTTGCGTTGGATAGCTAACGGCATTGCCCTTAATGAAAAATTATTTTCTGGTGGATAGTGCAAGAAAACTTTTTTTATCAGTTTTTCAAAAAAAGCAAAGGGGGTAGTCCATGGTTTTTTTTTAGCGAAAAATATTTTTTTGTACTATCTGCAAAAAGCATAATTCAAATTAAAGCCAATACGGTTCTCTATCCAACAAAGTAGAAATCAAGTCGATATCTAGAAAAGTAAGCAAGTTATGAAGAAAAGGGTAAGCAGTTCTACTACTGCCTCTTTCCGCCTACTTTTTAGTAGAACTGCTTACCTTTTTGGTCATAACTTGCTAAGTTTTCAATATATCGACTTGATTTATTTTGAGTTGGATAGATAAAGGCATTGGCATTAATTACAAATTATTTTCTGGTGGATAGTGGAAGAAAACTTTTTTTATCATTTTTTCAAAAAAAGCAAAGGGGGTAGTCCATGGTTTTTTTTAGCGAAAAATATTTTTTTGTACTATCTGCAAAAAGCATAATTCAAATTAAAGCCAATACGGTTCTCTATCCAACAAAGTAGAAATCAAGCCGATATCTAGAAAAGTAAGCAAGTTATGAAGAAAAGGGTAAGCAGTTCTAATACTGCCTCTTTCCGGCTACTTTTTAGTAGAACTGCTTACCTTTTTGGTCATAACTTGCTAAGTTTTCAATATATCGACTTGGTTTCTTTTGCGTTGGATAGCTAACGGCATTGGCCTTAATGAAAAATTATTTTCTGGTGGATAGTGCAAGAAAACTTTTTTTATCATTTTTTCAAAAAAAGCAAAGGGGGTAGTCCATGGTTTTTTTTTAGCGAAAAATATTTTTTTGTACTATCTGCAAAAAGCATAATTCAAATTAAAGCCAATACGGTTCTCTATCCAACAAAGTAGAAATCAAGTCGATATCTAGAAAAGTAAGCAAGTTATGAAGAAAAGGGTAAGCAGTTCTACTACTGCCTCTTTCCGCCTACTTTTTAGTAGAACTGCTTACCTTTTTGGTCATAACTTGCTAAGTTTTCAATATATCGACTTGATTTATTTTGAGTTGGATAGATAAAGGCATTGGCATTAATTACAAATTATTTTCTGGTGGATAGTGGAAGAAAACTTTTTTTATCATTTTTTCAAAAAAAGCAAAGGGGGTAGTCCATGGTTTTTTTTAGCGAAAAATATTTTTTTGTACTATCTGCAAAAAGCATAATTCAAATTAAAGCCAATACGGTTCTCTATCCAACAAAGTAGAAATCAAGCCGATATCTAGAAAAGTAAGCAAGTTATGAAGAAAAGGGTAAGCAGTTCTACTACTGCCTCTTTCCGGCTACTTTTTAGTAGAACTGCTTACCTTTTTGGTCATAACTTGCTAAGTTTTCAATATATCGACTTGATTTCTTTTGCGTTGGATAGCTAACGGCATTGGCCTTAATGAAAAATTATTTTCTGGTGGATAGTGCACGAAAACTTTTTTTATCATTTTTTCAAAAAAAGCAAAGGGGATAGTCCATGGTTTTTTTTTAGCGAAAAATATTTTTTTGTACTATCTGCAAAAAGCATAATTCAAATTAAAGCCAATACGGTTCTCTATCCAACAAAGTAGAAATCAAGTCGATATCTAGAAAAGTAAGCAAGTTATGAAGAAAAGGGTAAGCAGTTCTACTACTGCCTCTTTCCGCCTACTTTTTAGTAGAACTGCTTACCTTTTTGGTCATAACTTGCTAAGTTTTCAATATATCGACTTGATTTATTTTGAGTTGGATAGATAAAGGCATTGGCATTAATTACAAATTATTTTCTGGTGGATAGTGGAAGAAAACTTTTTTCATCATTTTTTCAAAAAAAGCAAAGGGGGTAGTCCATGGTTTTTTTTAGCGAAAAATATTTTTTTGTACTATCTGCAAAAAGCATAATTCAAATTAAAGCCAATACGGTTTTCTATCCAACAAAGTAGAAATCAAGCCGATATCTAGAAAAGTAAGCAAGTTATGAAGAAAAGGGTAAGCAGTTCTAATACTGCCTCTTTCCGGCTACTTTTTAGTAGAACTGCTTACCTTTTTGGTCATAACTTGCTAAGTTTTCAATATATCGACTTGATTTCTTTTGCGTTGGATAGCTAACGGCATTGGCCTTAATGAAAAATTATTTTCTGGTGGATAGTGCAAGAAAACTTTTTTTATCATTTTTTCAAAAAAAGCAAAGGGGATAGTCCATGGTTTTTTTTTAGCGAAAAATATTTTTTTGTAGTATCTGCAAAAAGCATAATTCAAATTAAAGCCAATACGGTTCTCTATCCAACAAAGTAGAAATCAAGTCGATATCTAGAAAAGTAAGCAAGTTATGAAGAAAAGGGTAAGCAGTTCTACTACTGCCTCTTTCCGCCTACTTTTTAGTAGAACTGCTTACCTTTTTGGTCATAACTTGCTAAGTTTTCAATATATCGACTTGATTTCTTTTGCGTTGGATAGCTAACGGCATTGGCCTTAATGAAAAATTATTTTCTGGTGGATAGTGCAAGAAAACTTTTTTTATCATTTTTTCAAAAAAAGCAAAGGGGGTAGTCCATGGTTTTTTTTTAGCGAAAAATATTTTTTTGTACTATCTGCAAAAAGCATAATTCAAATTAAAGCCAATACGGTTCTCTATCCAACAAAGTAGAAATCAAGTCGATATCTAGAAAAGTAAGCAAGTTATGAAGAAAATGGTAAGCAGTTCTACTACTGCCTCTTTCCGGCTACTTTTTAGTAGAACTGCTTATCTTTTTGGTCATAACTTGGTAAGTTTTCAATATATCGACTTGATTTCTTTTGCGTTGGATAGCTAACGGCATTGGCCTTAATGAAAAATTGTTTTCTGGTGGATAGTGCAAGAAAACTTTTTTTATCATTTTTTCAAAAAAAGCAAAGGGGATAGTCCATGGTTTTTTTTTAGCGAAAAATATTTTTTTGTACTATCTGCAAAAAGCATAATTCAAATTAAAGCCAATACGGTTCTCTATCCAACAAAGTAGAAATCAAGTCGATATCTAGAAAAGTAAGCAAGTTATGAAGAAAAGGGTAAGCAGTTCTACTACTGCCTCTTTCCGCCTACTTTTTAGTAGAACTGCTTACCTTTTTGGTCATAACTTGCTAAGTTTTCAATATATCGACTTGATTTCTTTTGCGTTGGATAGCTAACGGCATTGGCCTTAATGAAAAATTATTTTCTGGTGGATAGTGCAAGAAAACTTTTTTTATCATTTTTTCAAAAAAAGCAAAGGGGGTAGTCCATGGTTTTTTTTTAGCGAAAAATATTTTTTTGTACTATCTGCAAAAAGCATAATTCAAATTAAAGCCAATACGGTTCTCTATCCAACAAAGTAGAAATCAAGTCGATATCTAGAAAAGTAAGCAAGTTATGAAGAAAAGGGTAAGCAGTTCTAATACTGCCTCTTTCCGCCTACTTTTTAGTAGAACTGCTTACCTTTTTGGTCATAACTTGCTAAGTTTTCAATATATCGACTTGATTTCTTTTGCGTTGGATAGCTAACGGCATTGGCCTTAATGAAAAATTATTTTCTGGTGGATAGTGGAAGAAAATTTTTTTTATCATTTTTTCAAAAAAAGCAAAGGGGATAGTCCATGGTTTTTTTTTAGCGAAAAATATTTTTTTGTACTATCTGCAAAAAGCATAATTCAAATTAAAGCCAATACGGTTCTCTATTCAACAACGTAGAAATCAAGTCGATATCTAGAAAAGTAAGCAAGTTATGAAGAAAAGGGTAAGCAGTTCTAATACTGCCTCCTTCCGGCTACTTTTTAGTAGAACTGCTTACCTTTTTGGTCATAACTTGCTAAGTTTTCAATATATCGACTTGATTTCTTTTGCGTTGGATAGCTAACGGCATTGGCCTTAATGAAAAATTGTTTTCTGGTGGATAGTGCAAGAAAACTTTTTTTATCATTTTTTCAAAAAAAGCAAAGGGGATAGTCCATGGTTTTTTTTTAGCGAAAAATATTTTTTTGTACTATCTGCAAAAAGCATAATTCAAATTAAAGCCAATACGGTTCTCTATTAAACAAAGTAGAAATCAAGTCGATATCTAGAAAAGTAAGCAAGTTATGAAGAAAAGGGTAAGCAGTTCTAATACTGCCTCCTTCCGGCTACTTTTTAGTAGAACTGCTTACCTTTTTGGTCATAACTTGCTAAGTTTTCAATATATCGACTTGATTTCTTTTGCGTTGGATAGCTAACGGCATTGGCCTTAATGAAAAATTATTTTCTGGTGGATAGTGCAAGAAAACTTTTTTTATCATTTTTTCAAAAAAAGCAAAGGGGGTAGTCCATGGTTTTTTTTTAGCGAAAAATATTTTTTTGTACTATCTGCAAAAAGCATAATTCAAATTAAAGCCAATACGGTTCTCTATCCAACAAAGTAGAAATCAAGTCGATATCTAGAAAAGTAAGCAAGTTATGAAGAAAATGGTAAGCAGTTCTACTACTGCCTCTTTCCGGCTACTTTTTAGTAGAACTGCTTATCTTTTTGGTCATAACTTGGTAAGTTTTCAATATATCGACTTGATTTCTTTTGCGTTGGATAGCTAACGGCATTGGCCTTAATGAAAAATTGTTTTCTGGTGGATAGTGCAAGAAAACTTTTTTTATCATTTTTTCAAAAAAAGCAAAGGGGATAGTCCATGGTTTTTTTTTAGTGAAAAATATTTTTTTGTAATATCTGCAAAAAGCATAATTCAAATTAAAGCCAATACGGTTCTCTATCCAACAAAGTAGAAATCAAGTCGATATCTAGAAAAGTAAGCAAGTTATGAAGAAAATGGTAAGCAGTTCTACTACTGCCTCTTTCCGGCTACTTTTTAGTAGAACTGCTTATCTTTTTGGTCATAACTTGGTAAGTTTTCAATATATCGACTTGATTTCTTTTGCGTTGGATAGCTAACGGCATTGGCCTTAATGAAAAATTGTTTTCTGGTGGATAGTGCAAGAAAACTTTTTTTATCATTTTTTCAAAAAAAGCAAAGGGGATAGTCCATGGTTTTTTTTTAGCGAAAAATATTTTTTTGTACTATCTGCAAAAAGCATAATTCAAATTAAAGCCAATACGGTTCTCTATCCAACAAAGTAGAAATCAAGTCGATATCTAGAAAAGTAAGCAAGTTATGAAGAAAAGGGTAAGCAGTTCTACTACTGCCTCTTTCCGCCTACTTTTTAGTAGAACTGCTTACCTTTTTGGTCATAACTTGCTAAGTTTTCAATATATCGACTTGATTTCTTTTGCGTTGGATAGCTAACGGCATTTGCCTTAAGAAGAAATTATTTTCTGGTGGATAGTGCAAGAAAACTTTTTTTATCATTTTTTCAAAAAAAGCAAAGGGGGTAGTCCATGGTTTTTTTTAACGAAAAATATTTTTTTATACTATCTGCAAAAAGCATAATTCAAATTAAAGCCAATACGGTTCTCTATCCAACAAAGTAGAAATCAAGTCGATATCTAGAAAAGTAAGCAAGTTATGAAGAAAATGGTAAGCAGTTCTAATACTGCCTCTTTCCGGCTACTTTTTAGTAGAACTGCTTACCTTTTTGGTCATAACTTGCTAAGTTTTCAATATATGGACTTGATTTCTTTTGCGTTGGATAGCTAACGGCATTGGCCTTAATCAAAAATTATTTTCTGGTGGATTGTGCAAGAAAAATTTTTTTATCATTTTTTCAAAAAAAGCAAAGGGGGTAGTCCATGGTTTTTTTTTTGCGAAAAATATTTTTTTGTACTATCTGCAAAAAGCATAATTCAAATTAAAGCCAATACGGTTTTCTATACAACAAAGTAGAAATCAAGTCGATATCTAGAAAAGTAAGCAAGTTATGAAGAAAATGGTAAGCAGTTCTACTACTGCCTCTTTCCGGCTACTTTTTAGTAGAACTGCTTACCTTTTTGGTCATAACTTGCTAAGTTTTCAATATATCGACTTGATTTCTTTTGCGTTGGATAGCTAACGGCATTGGCCTTAATGAAAAATTGTTTTCTGGTGGATAGTGCAAGAAAACTTTTTTTATCATTTTTTCAAAAAAAGCAAAGGGGATAGTCCATGGTTTTTTTTTAGCGAAAAATATTTTTTTGTACTATCTGCAAAAAGCATAATTCAAATTAAAGCCAATACGGTTCTCTATCCAACAAAGTAGAAATCAAGTCGATATCTAGAAAAGTAAGCAAGTTATGAAGAAAATGGTAAGCAGTTCTACTACTGCCTCTTTCCGGCTACTTTTTAGTAGAACTGCTTATCTTTTTGGTCATAACTTGGTAAGTTTTCAATATATCGACTTGATTTCTTTTGCGTTGGATAGCTAACGGCATTGGCCTTAATGAAAAATTGTTTTCTGGTGGATAGTGCAAGAAAACTTTTTTTATCATTTTTTCAAAAAAAGCAAAGGGGATAGTCCATGGTTTTTTTTTAGCGAAAAATATTTTTTTGTACTATCTGCAAAAAGCATAATTCAAATTAAAGCCAATACGGTTCTCTATCCAACAAAGTAGAAATCAAGTCGATATCTAGAAAAGTAAGCAAGTTATGAAGAAAATGGTAAGCAGTTCTACTACTGCCTCTTTCCGCCTACTTTTTAGTAGAACTGCCTACCTTTTTGGTCATAACTTGCTAAGTTTTCAATATATCGACTTGATTTATTTTGAGTTGGATAGATAAAGGCATTGGCATTAATTACAAATTATTTTCTGGTGGATAGTGCAAGAAAACTTTTTTTATCATTTTTTCAAAAAAAGCAAAGGGGGTAGTCCATGGTTTTTTTTTTTAGCGAAAAATATTTTTTTGTACTATCTGCAAAAAGCATAATTCAAATTAAAGCCAATACGGTTCTCTATTAAACAAAGTAGAAATCAAGTCGATATCTAGAAAAGTAAGCAAGTTATGAAGAAAAGGGTAAGCAGTTCTACTACTGCCTCTTTCCGCCTACTTTTTAGTAGAACTGCTTACCTTTTTGGTCATAACTTGCTAAGTTTTCAATATATCGACTTGATTTCTTTTGCGTTGGATAGCTAACGGCATTTGCCTTAAGAAGAAATTATTTTCTGGTGGATAGTGCAAGAAAACTTTTTTTATCATTTTTTCAAAAAAAGCAAAGGGGGTAGTCCATGGTTTTTTTTTAGTGAAAAATATTTTTTTGTACTATCTGCAAAAAGCATAATTCAAATTAAAGCCATTACGGTTCTCTATCCAACAAAGTAGAAATCAAGTCGATATCTAGAAAAGTAAGCAAGTTATGATGAAAAAGGTAAGCAGTTCTACTACTGCCTCTTTCCGGCTACTTTTTAGTAGAACTGCTTACCTTTTTGGTCATAACTTGCTAAGTTTTCAATATATCGACTTGATTTCTTTTGCATTGGATAGCTAACGGCATTGGCCTTATTGAAAAATTATTTTCTGGTGGATAGTGCAAAAAAAATTTTTTTTTCATTTTTTCAAAAAAAGCAAAGGGGGTAGTCCATGGTTTTTTTTAACGAAAAATATTTTTTTATACTATCTGCAAAAAGCATAATTCAAATTAAAGCCAATACGGTTCTCTATCCAACAAAGTAGAAATCAAGTCGATATCTAGAAAAGTAAGCAAGTTATGAAGAAAATGGTAAGCAGTTCTAATACTGCCTCTTTCCGGCTACTTTTTAGTAGAACTGCTTACCTTTTTGGTCATAACTTGCTAAGTTTTCAATATATGGACTTGATTTCTTTTGCGTTGGATAGCTAACGGCATTGGCCTTAATCAAAAATTATTTTCTGGTGGATTGTGCAAGAAAAATTTTTTTATCATTTTTTCAAAAAAAGCAAAGGGGGTAGTCCATGGTTTTTTTTTTGCGAAAAATATTTTTTTGTACTATCTGCAAAAAGCATAATTCAAATTAAAGCCAATACGGTTTTCTATACAACAAAGTAGAAATCAAGTCGATATCTAGAAAAGTAAGCAAGTTATGAAGAAAATGGTAAGCAGTTCTACTACTGCCTCTTTCCGGCTACTTTTTAGTAGAACTGCTTACCTTTTTGGTCATAACTTGCTAAGTTTTCAATATATCGACTTGATTTCTTTTGCGTTTGATAGCTAACGGCATTGGCCTTAATGAAAAATTATTTTCTGGTGGATAGTGCAAGAAAACTTTTTTTATCATTTTTTCGAAAAAAGCAAAGGGGGTAGTCCATGGTTTTTTTTTTAGTGAAAAATATTTTTTTGTAATATCTGCAAAAAGCATAATTCAAATTAAAGCCAATACGGTTCTCTATCCAACACAGTAGAAATCAAGTCGATATCTAGAAAAGTAAGCAAGTTATGATGAAAAAGGTAAGCAGTTCTACTACTGCCTCTTTCCGGCTACTTTTTAGTAGAACTGCTTACCTTTTTGGTCATAACTTGCTAAGTTTTCAATATATCGACTTGATTTCTTTTGCGTTGGATAGCTAACGGCATTGGCCTTAATGAAAAATTATTTTCTGGTGGATAGTGCAAGAAAACTTTTTTTATCATTTTTTCAAAAAAAGCAAAGGGGGTAGTCCATGGTTTTTTTTTTAGTGAAAAATATTTTTTTGTACTATCTGCAAAAAGCATAATTCAAATTAAAGCCAATACGGTTCTCTATCCAACACAGTAGAAATCAAGTCGATATCTAGAAAAGTAAGCAAGTTATGATGAAAAAGGTAAGCAGTTCTACTACTGCCTCTTTCCGGCTACTTTTTAGTAGAACTGCTTACCTTTTTGGTCATAACTTGCTAAGTTTTCAATATATCGACTTGATTTCTTTTGCGTTGGATAGCTAACGGCATTGGCCTTAATGAAAAATTATTTTCTGGTGGATAGTGCAAGAAAACTTTTTTTTATCATTTTTTCGAAAAAAGCAAAGGGGGTAGTCCATGGTTTTTTTTTTAGTGAAAAATATTTTTTTGTACTATCTGCAAAAAGCATAATTCAAATTAAAGCCAATACGGTTCTCTATCCAACACAGTAGAAATCAAGTCGATATCTAGAAAAGTAAGCAAGTTATGATGAAAAAGGTAAGCAGTTCTACTACTGCCTCTTTCCGGCTACTTTTTAGTAGAACTGCTTACCTTTTTGGTCATAACTTGCTAAGTTTTCAATATATCGACTTGATTTCTTTTGCGTTGGATAGCTAACGGCATTGGCCTTAATGAAAAATTATTTTCTGGTGGATAGTGCAAGAAAACTTTTTTTATCATTTTTTCAAAAAAAGCAAAGGGGGTAGTCCATGGTTTTTTTTTTAGTGAAAAATATTTTTTTGTACTATCTGCAAAAAGCATAATTCAAATTAAAGCCAATACGGTTCTCTATCCAACACAGTAGAAATCAAGTCGATATCTAGAAAAGTAAGCAAGTTATGATGAAAAAGGTAAGCAGTTCTACTACTGCCTCTTTCCGGCTACTTTTTAGTAGAACTGCTTACCTTTTTGGTCATAACTTGCTAAGTTTTCAATATATCGACTTGATTTCTTTTGCGTTGGATAGCTAACGGCATTGGCCTTAATGAAAAATTATTTTCTGGTGGATAGTGCAAGAAAACTTTTTTTTATCATTTTTTCGAAAAAAGCAAAGGGGGTAGTCCATGGTTTTTTTTTTAGTGAAAAATATTTTTTTGTACTATCTGCAAAAAGCATAATTCAAATTAAAGCCAATACGGTTCTCTATCCAACACAGTAGAAATCAAGTCGATATCTAGAAAAGTAAGCAAGTTATGATGAAAAAGGTAAGCAGTTCTACTACTGCCTCTTTCCGGCTACTTTTTAGTAGAACTGCTTACCTTTTTGGTCATAACTTGCTAAGTTTTCAATATATCGACTTGATTTCTTTTGCGTTGGATAGCTAACGGCATTGGCCTTAATGAAAAATTATTTTCTGGTGGATAGTGCAAGAAAACTTTTTTTATCATTTTTTCAAAAAAAGCAAAGGGGGTAGTCCATGGTTTTTTTTTTAGTGAAAAATATTTTTTTGTACTATCTGCAAAAATCATAATTCAAATTAAAGCCAATACGGTTCTCTATCCAACACAGTAGAAATCAAGCCGATATCTAGAAAAGTAAGCAAGTTATGAAGAAAAGGGTAAGCAGTTCTACTACTGCCTCTTTCCGCCTACTTTTTAGTAGAACATTTTTTCAAAAAAAGCAAAGGAGGTAGTCCATGGTTTTTTTTTTAGCGAAAAATATTTTTTATACTATCTGCAAAAAGCATAATTCAAATTAAAGCCAATACGGTTCTCTATCCAACAAAGTAGAAATCAAGTCGATATCTAGAAAAGTAAGCAAGTTATGATGAAAAAGGTAAGCAGTTCTACTACTGCCTCTTTCCGGCTACTTTTTAGTAGAGCTGGTTACGTTTTTGGTCATAACTTGCTAAGTTTTCAATATATCGACTTGATTTCTTTTGCGTTGGATAGCTAACGGCATTGGCCTTAATGAAAAATTATTTTCTGGTGGATAGTGCAAGAAAACTTTTTTTATCATTTTTTCAAAAAAAGCAAAGGGGGTAGTCCATGGTTTTTTTTTAGTGAAAAATATTTTTTTGTACTATCTGCAAAAAGCATAATTCAAATTAAAGCCAATACGGTTCTCTATCCAACACAGTAGAAATCAAGCCGATATCTAGAAAAGTAAACAAGTTATGAAGAAAAGGGTAAGCAGTTCTACTACTGCCTCTTTCCGCCTACTTTTTAGTAGAACTGCTTACCTTTTTGGTCATAACTTGCTAAGTTTTCAATATATCGACTTGATTTCTTTTGCGTTGGATAGCTAACGGCATTGGCCTTAATGAAAAATTATTTTCTGGTGGATAGTGCAAGAAAACTTTTTTTATCATTTTTTCAAAAAAAGCAAAGGGGGTAGTCCATGGTTTTTTTTAGTGAAAAATATTTTTTTGTACTATCTGCAAAAAGCATAATTCAAATTAAAGCCAATACGGTTCTCTATCCAACACAGTAGAAATCAAGCCGATATCTAGAAAAGTAAACAAGTTATGAAGAAAAGGGTAAGCAGTTCTACTACTGCCTCTTTCCGCCTACTTTTTAGTAGAACTGCTTACCTTTTTGGTCATAACTTGCTAAGTTTTCAATATATCGACTTGATTTCTTTTGCGTTGGATAGCTAACGGCATTGGCCTTAATGAAAAATTATTTTCTGGTGGATAGTGCAAGAAAACTTTTTTTATCATTTTTTCAAAAAAAGCAAAGGGGGTAGTCCATGGCTTTTTTTTTAGCGAAAAATATTTTTTTGTACTATCTGCAAAAAGCATAATTCAAATTAAAGCCAATACGGTTCTCTATCCAACACAGTAGAAATCAAGTCGATATCTAGAAAAGTAAGCAAGTTATGATGAAAAAGGTAAGCAGTTCTACTACTGCCTCTTTCCGGCTACTTTTTAGTAGAGCTGGTTACGTTTTTGGTCATAACTTGCTAAGTTTTCAATATATGGACTTGATTTCTTTTGCATTGGATAGCTAACGGCATTGGCCTTAATGAAAAATTATTTTCTGGTGGATAGTGCAAGAAAACTTTTTTTATCATTTTTTCAAAAAAAGCAAAGGGGGTAGTCCATGGTTTTTTTTTTAGCGAAAAATATTTTTTTGTACTATCTGCAAAAAGCATAATTCAAATTAAAGCCAATACGGTTCTCTATCCAACACAGTAGAAATCAAGTCGATATCTAGAAAAGTAAGCAAGTTATGATGAAAAAGGTAAGCAGTTCTACTACTGCCTCTTTCCGGCTACTTTTTAGTAGAGCTGGTTACGTTTTTGGTCATAACTTGCTAAGTTTTCAATATATCGACTTGATTTCTTTTGCGTTGGATAGCTAACGGCATTGGCCTTAATGAAAAATTATTTTCTGGTGGATAGTGCAAGAAAACTTTTTTTATCATTTTTTCAAAAAAAGCAAAGGGGGTAGTCCATGGTTTTTTTTTTAGCGAAAAATATTTTTTTGTACTATCTGCAAAAAGCATAATTCAAATTAAAGCCAATACGGTTCTCTATCCAACACAGTAGAAATCAAGTCGATATCTAGAAAAGTAAGCAAGTTATGATGAAAAAGGTAAGCAGTTCTACTACTGCCTCTTTCCGGCTACTTTTTAGTAGAGCTGGTTACGTTTTTGGTCATAACTTGCTAAGTTTTCAATATATGGACTTGATTTCTTTTGCATTGGATAGCTAACGGCATTGGCCTTAATGAAAAATTATTTTCTGGTGGATAGTGCAAGAAAACTTTTTTTATCATTTTTTCAAAAAAAGCAAAGGGGGTAGTCCATGGTTTTTTTTTTAGCGAAAAATATTTTTTTGTACTATCTGCAAAAAGCATAATTCAAATTAAAGCCAATACGGTTCTCTATCCAACACAGTAGAAATCAAGTCGATATCTAGAAAAGTAAGCAAGTTATGATGAAAAAGGTAAGCAGTTCTACTACTGCCTCTTTCCGGCTACTTTTTAGTAGAGCTGGTTACGTTTTTGGTCATAACTTGCTAAGTTTTCAATATATCGACTTGATTTCTTTTGCGTTGGATAGCTAACGGCATTGGCCTTAATTAAAAATTATTTTCTGGTGGATAGTGCAAGAAAACTTTTTTTATCATTTTTTCAAAAAAAGCAAAGGGGGTAGTCCATGTTTTTTTTTTGGCGAAAAATATTATTTTGTACTATCTGCAAAAAGCATAATTCGACTTAAAGCCAATACGGTTCTCTATCCAACACAGTAGAAATCAAGTCGATATCTAGAAAAGTAAGCAAGTTATGATGAAAAAGGTAAGCAGTTCTACTACTGCCTCTTTCCGGCTACTTTTTAGTAGAACTGCTTACCTTTTTGGTCATAACTTGCTAAGTTTTCAATATATCGACTTGATTTCTTTTGCGTTGGATAGCTAACGGCATTGGCCTTAATGAAAAATTATTTTCTGGTGGATAGTGCAAGAAAACTTTTTTTATCATTTTTTCAAAAAAAGCAAAGGGGGTAGTCCATGGTTTTTTTTTAGCGAAAAATATTTTTTTGTACTATCTGCAAAAAGCATAATTCAAATTAAAGCCAATACGGTTCTCTATCCAACACAGTAGAAATCAAGTCGATATCTAGAAAAGTAAGCAAGTTATGATGAAAAAGGTAAGCAGTTCTACTACTGCCTCTTTCCGGCTACTTTTTAGTAGAACTGCTTACCTTTTTGGTCATAACTTGCTAAGTTTTCAATATATCGACTTGATTTCTTTTGCGTTGGATAGCTAACGGCATTGGCCTTAATGAAAAATTATTTTCTGGTGGATAGTGCAAGAAAACTTTTTTTATCATTTTTTCAAAAAAAGCAAAGGGGGTAGTCCATGGTTTTTTTTAGTGAAAAATATTTTTTTTGTACTATCTGCAAAAAGCATAATTCAAATTAAAGCCAATACGGTTCTCTATCCAACACAGTAGAAATCAAGTCGATATCTAGAAAAGTAAGCAAGTTATGAAGAAAATGGTAAGCAGTTCTAATACTGCCTCTTTCCGGCTACTTTTTAGTAGAACTGCTTACCTTTTTGGTCATAACTTGCTAAGTTTTCAATATATCGACTTGATGTCTTTTGCGTTGGATAGCTAACGGCATTGGCCTTAATGAAAAATTATTTTCTGGTGGATAGTGCAAGAAAACTTTTTTTATCATTTTTTCAAAAAAAGCAAAGGGGGTAGTCCATGGTTTTTTTTTTAGCGAAAAATATTTTTTTGTACTATCTGCAAAAAGCATAATTCAAATTAAAGCCAATACGGTTCTCTATCCAACAAAGTAGAAATCAAGTCGATATCTAGAAAAGTAAGCAAGTTATGATGAAAAAGGTAAGCAGTTCTACTACCGCCTCTTTCCGCCTACTTTTTAGTAGAACTGCTTACCTTTTTGGTCATAACTTGCTAAGTTTTCAATATATCGACTTGATTTCTTTTGCGTTGGATAGCTAACGGCATTGGCCTTAATGAAAAATTATTTTCTGGTGGATAGTGCAAGAAAACTTTTTTTATCATTTTTTCAAAAAAAGCAAAGGGGGTAGTCCATGGCTTTTTTTTTAGCGAAAAATATTTTTTTGTACTATCTGCAAAAAGCATAATTCAAATTAAAGCCAATACGGTTCTCTATCCAACACAGTAGAAATCAAGTCGATATCTAGAAAAGTAAGCAAGTTATGATGAAAAAGGTAAGCAGTTCTACTACTGCCTCTTTCCGGCTACTTTTTAGTAGAGCTGGTTACGTTTTTGGTCATAACTTGCTAAGTTTTCAATATATCGACTTGATTTCTTTTGCGTTGGATAGCTAACGGCATTGGCCTTAATGAAAAATTATTTTCTGGTGGATAGTGCAAGAAAACTTTTTTTATCATTTTTTCAAAAAAAGCAAAGGGGGTAGTCCATGGTTTTTTTTTTAGCGAAAAATATTTTTTTGTACTATCTGCAAAAAGCATAATTCAAATTAAAGCCAATACGGTTCTCTATCCAACACAGTAGAAATCAAGTCGATATCTAGAAAAGTAAGCAAGTTATGATGAAAAAGGTAAGCAGTTCTACTACTGCCTCTTTCCGGCTACTTTTTAGTAGAGCTGGTTACGTTTTTGGTCATAACTTGCTAAGTTTTCAATATATGGACTTGATTTCTTTTGCATTGGATAGCTAACGGCATTGGCCTTAATGAAAAATTATTTTCTGGTGGATAGTGCAAGAAAACTTTTTTTATCATTTTTTCAAAAAAAGCAAAGGGGGTAGTCCATGGTTTTTTTTTTAGCGAAAAATATTTTTTTGTACTATCTGCAAAAAGCATAATTCAAATTAAAGCCAATACGGTTCTCTATCCAACACAGTAGAAATCAAGTCGATATCTAGAAAAGTAAGCAAGTTATGATGAAAAAGGTAAGCAGTTCTACTACTGCCTCTTTCCGGCTACTTTTTAGTAGAGCTGGTTACGTTTTTGGTCATAACTTGCTAAGTTTTCAATATATCGACTTGATTTCTTTTGCGTTGGATAGCTAACGGCATTGGCCTTAATGAAAAATTATTTTCTGGTGGATAGTGCAAGAAAACTTTTTTTATCATTTTTTCAAAAAAAGCAAAGGGGGTAGTCCATGGTTTTTTTTTTAGCGAAAAATATTTTTTTGTACTATCTGCAAAAAGCATAATTCAAATTAAAGCCAATACGGTTCTCTATCCAACACAGTAGAAATCAAGTCGATATCTAGAAAAGTAAGCAAGTTATGATGAAAAAGGTAAGCAGTTCTACTACTGCCTCTTTCCGGCTACTTTTTAGTAGAGCTGGTTACGTTTTTGGTCATAACTTGCTAAGTTTTCAATATATGGACTTGATTTCTTTTGCATTGGATAGCTAACGGCATTGGCCTTAATGAAAAATTATTTTCTGGTGGATAGTGCAAGAAAACTTTTTTTATCATTTTTTCAAAAAAAGCAAAGGGGGTAGTCCATGGTTTTTTTTTTAGCGAAAAATATTTTTTTGTACTATCTGCAAAAAGCATAATTCAAATTAAAGCCAATACGGTTCTCTATCCAACACAGTAGAAATCAAGTCGATATCTAGAAAAGTAAGCAAGTTATGATGAAAAAGGTAAGCAGTTCTACTACTGCCTCTTTCCGGCTACTTTTTAGTAGAGCTGGTTACGTTTTTGGTCATAACTTGCTAAGTTTTCAATATATCGACTTGATTTCTTTTGCGTTGGATAGCTAACGGCATTGGCCTTAATGAAAAATTATTTTCTGGTGGATAGTGCAAGAAAACTTTTTTTATCATTTTTTCAAAAAAAGCAAAGGGGGTAGTCCATGTTTTTTTTTTGGCGAAAAATATTATTTTGTACTATCTGCAAAAAGCATAATTCGACTTAAAGCCAATACGGTTCTCTATCCAACACAGTAGAAATCAAGTCGATATCTAGAAAAGTAAGCAAGTTATGATGAAAAAGGTAAGCAGTTCTACTACTGCCTCTTTCCGGCTACTTTTTAGTAGAACTGCTTACCTTTTTGGTCATAACTTGCTAAGTTTTCAATATATCGACTTGATTTCTTTTGCGTTGGATAGCTAACGGCATTGGCCTTAATGAAAAATTATTTTCTGGTGGATAGTGCAAGAAAACTTTTTTTATCATTTTTTCAAAAAAAGCAAAGGGGGTAGTCCATGGTTTTTTTTTTAGCGAAAAATATTTTTTTGTACTATCTGCAAAAAGCATAATTCAAATTAAAGCCAATACGGTTCTCTATCCAACACAGTAGAAATCAAGTCGATATCTAGAAAAGTAAGCAAGTTATGATGAAAAAGGTAAGCAGTTCTACTACTGCCTCTTTCCGGCTACTTTTTAGTAGAGCTGGTTACGTTTTTGGTCATAACTTGCTAAGTTTTCAATATATGGACTTGATTTCTTTTGCATTGGATAGCTAACGGCATTGGCCTTAATGAAAAATTATTTTCTGGTGGATAGTGCAAGAAAACTTTTTTTATCATTTTTTCAAAAAAAGCAAAGGGGGTAGTCCATGGTTTTTTTTTTAGCGAAAAATATTTTTTTGTACTATCTGCAAAAAGCATAATTCAAATTAAAGCCAATACGGTTCTCTATCCAACACAGTAGAAATCAAGTCGATATCTAGAAAAGTAAGCAAGTTATGATGAAAAAGGTAAGCAGTTCTACTACTGCCTCTTTCCGGCTACTTTTTAGTAGAGCTGGTTACGTTTTTGGTCATAACTTGCTAAGTTTTCAATATATGGACTTGATTTCTTTTGCATTGGATAGCTAACGGCATTGGCCTTAATGAAAAATTATTTTCTGGTGGATAGTGCAAGAAAACTTTTTTTATCATTTTTTCAAAAAAAGCAAAGGGGGTAGTCCATGGTTTTTTTTTTAGCGAAAAATATTTTTTTGTACTATCTGCAAAAAGCATAATTCAAATTAAAGCCAATACGGTTCTCTATCCAACACAGTAGAAATCAAGTCGATATCTAGAAAAGTAAGCAAGTTATGATGAAAAAGGTAAGCAGTTCTACTACTGCCTCTTTCCGGCTACTTTTTAGTAGAGCTGGTTACGTTTTTGGTCATAACTTGCTAAGTTTTCAATATATCGACTTGATTTCTTTTGCGTTGGATAGCTAACGGCATTGGCCTTAATTAAAAATTATTTTCTGGTGGATAGTGCAAGAAAACTTTTTTTATCATTTTTTCAAAAAAAGCAAAGGGGGTAGTCCATGTTTTTTTTTTGGCGAAAAATATTATTTTGTACTATCTGCAAAAAGCATAATTCGACTTAAAGCCAATACGGTTCTCTATCCAACACAGTAGAAATCAAGTCGATATCTAGAAAAGTAAGCAAGTTATGATGAAAAAGGTAAGCAGTTCTACTACTGCCTCTTTCCGCCTACTTTTTAGTAGAACTGCTTACCTTTTTGGTCATAACTTGCTAAGTTTTCAATATATCGACTTGATTTCTTTTGCGTTGGATAGCTAACGGCATTGGCCTTAATGAAAAATTATTTTCTGGTGGATAGTGCAAGAAAACTTTTTTTATCATTTTTTCAAAAAAAGCAAAGGGGGTAGTCCATGGTTTTTTTTAGTGAAAAATATTTTTTTTGTACTATCTGCAAAAAGCATAATTCAAATTAAAGCCAATACGGTTCTCTATCCAACACAGTAGAAATCAAGTCGATATCTAGAAAAGTAAGCAAGTTATGAAGAAAATGGTAAGCAGTTCTAATACTGCCTCTTTCCGGCTACTTTTTAGTAGAACTGCTTACCTTTTTGGTCATAACTTGCTAAGTTTTCAATATATCGACTTGATGTCTTTTGCGTTGGATAGCTAACGGCATTGGCCTTAATGAAAAATTATTTTCTGGTGGATAGTGCAAGAAAACTTTTTTTAACATTTTTTCAAAAAAAGCAAAGGGGGTAGTCCATGGTTTTTTTTTTTAGTGAAAAATATTTTTTTGTACTATCTGCAAAAAGCATAATTCAAATTAAAGCCAATACGGTTCTCTATCCAACAAAGTAGAAATCAAGTCGATATCTAGAAAAGTAAGCAAGTTATGATGAAAAAGGTAAGCAGTTCTACTACCGCCTCTTTCCGCCTACTTTTTAGTAGAACTGCTTACCTTTTTGGTCATAACTTGCTAAGTTTTCAATATATCGACTTGATTTCTTTTGCGTTGGATAGCTAACGGCATTGGCCTTAATGAAAAATTATTTTCTGGTGGATAGTGCAAGAAAACTTTTTTTATCATTTTTTCAAAAAAAGCAAAGGGGTTAGTCCATGGTTTTTTTTTTGGCGAAAAATATATTTGTCGCACTATCTGCAAAAACAATATTTAAATTAAAGCCAATACGGTTATAAATCCAACGCTATAGAAATCAAGTCGATATCTAGAAAAGTAAGCAAGTTATGACCAAAAAGGCAAGCAGTTCTACTACTGCCTCTTTCCGGCCACTTTTTAGTAGAGCTGGTTACGTTTTTGGTCATAACTTGCTAAGTTTTCAATATTTCGACTTGATTTCTTTTGCGTTTGATAGCTAACCGTATTGGCCTTAGCTAGAAATTTTTTTCTGGAGGATAGTGCAAGAAAACTTTTTTATAATTTTTTTCAAAAAAAGCAAAGGGGGTAGTCCATGGTTTTTTTTTGGCGAAAAATATATTTGTCGCACTATCTGCAAAAACAATATTTAAATTAAGGCCAATACGGTTATAATTCCAACGCTATAGAAATCAAGTCGATATCTAGAAAAGTAAGCAAGTTATGAACAAAAAGGCAAGCAGTTCTACTACTGCCTCTTTCCGGCAACTTTTTAGTAGAGCTGGTTACGTTTTTGGTCATAACTTGCTAAGTTTTCAATATTTCGACTTGATTTCTTTTGCGTTTGATAGCTACCCGTATTGGCCTTAATTAAAAATTTTTTTTTCTGGAGGATAGTGCAAGAAAACTTTTTTATAAGTTTTTCAAAAAAAGCAAAGGGGGTAGTCCATGGTTTTTTTTTGGCGAAAAATATATTTGTCGCACTATCTGCAAAAACAATATTTAAATTAAGGCCAATACGGTTATAATTCCAACGCTATAGAAATCAAGTCGATATCTAGAAAAGTAAGCAAGTTATGACCAAAAAGGCAAGCAGTTCTACTACTGCCTCTTTCCGGCCACTTTTTAGTAGAGCTGGTTACGTTTTTGGTCATAACTTGCTAAGTTTTCAATATTTCGACTTGATTTCTTTTGCTTTTGATAGCTAACCGTATTGGCCTTAGCTAGAAATTTTTTTCTGGAGGATAGTGCAAGAAAACTTTTTTATAATTTTTTCAAAAAAAGCAAAGGGGGTAGCCCATGGTTTTTTTTTGGCGAAAAATATATTTGTCGCACTATCTGCAAAAACAATATTTAAATTAAAGCTAATATGGTTATAAATCCAACGCTATAGAAATCAAGTCGATACCTAGAAAAGTAAGCAAGTTATGATGAAAAAGGTAAGGAGGTCTACTACTGCCTCTTTCCGGCCACTTTTTAGTAGAACTGCTTACCTTTTTGGTCATAACTTGCTAAGTTTTCAATATACCGACTTGATTTCTTTTGCGTTGGATAGCTAACGGCATTGGCCTTAATTACAAATTATTTTGTGGTGGATTGTGCAAGAAAACTTTTTTTATAATTTTTTAAAAAAAAGCAAAGGGGGTAGTATATGGTTTTTTTTTAGTGAAAAATATTTTTTTGTACTATCTGCAAAAAGCATAATTCAAATTAAAGCCAATACGGTTTTCTATCCAACACAGTAGAAATCAAGCCGATATCTAGAAAAGTAAGCAAGTTATGAAGAAAAGGGTAAGCAGTTCTACTACTGCCTCTTTCCGCCTACTTTTTAGTAGAACTGCTTACCTTTTTGGTCATAACTTGCTAAGTTTTCAATATATCGACTTGATTTCTTTTGCGTTGGATAGCTAACGGCATTGGCCTTAATGAAAAATTATTTTCTGGTGGATAGTGCAAGAAAACTTTTTTTTATCATTTTTTCAAAAAAAGCAAAGGGGGTAGTCCATGGTTTTTTTTTGGCGAAAAATATTTTTTTGTACTATCTGCAAAAAGCATAATTCAAATTAAAGCCAATACGGTTCTCTATCCAACACAGTAGAAATCAAGCCGATATCTAGAAAAGTAAGCAAGTTATGAAAAAAATGGTAAGCAGTTCTAATACTGCCTCTTTCCGCCTACTTTTTAGTAGAACTGCTTACCTTTTTGGTCATAACTTGCTAAGTTTTCAATATATCGACTTGATTTCTTTTGCGTTGGATAGCTAACGGCATTGGCCTTAATGAAAAATTATTTTCTGGTGGATAGTGCAAGAAAACTTTTTTTATCATTTTTTCAAAAAAAGCAAAGGCGGTAGTCCATGGTTTTTTTTTAGCAAAAAATATTTTTTTTTACTATCTGCAAAAAGCATAATTCAAATTAAAGCCAATACGGTTCTCTATCCAACACAGTAGAAATCAAGCCGATATCTAGAAAAGTAAACAAGTTATGAAGAAAAGGGTAAGCAGTTCTACTACTGCCTCTTTCCGCCTACTTTTTAGTAGAACTGCTTACCTTTTTGGTCATAACTTGCTAAGTTTTCAATATATCGACTTGATGTCTTTTGCGTTGGATAGCTAACGGCATTGGCCTTAATGAAAAATTATTTTCTGGTGGATAGTGCAAGAAAACTTTTTTTTATCATTTTTTCAAAACAAGCAAAGGGGGTAGTCCATGGTTTTTTTTTTAGCGAAAAATATTTTTTTGTACTATCTGCAAAAAGCATAATTCAAATTAAAGCCAATACGGTTCTCTATCCAACACAGTAGAAATCAAGCCGATATCTAGAAAAGTAAACAAGTTATGAAGAAAAGGGTAAGCAGTTCTACTACTGGCTCTTTCCGCCTACTTTTTAGTAGAACTGCTTACCTTTTTGGTCATAACTTGCTAAGTTTTCAATATATCGACTTGATTTCTTTTGCGTTGGATAGCTAACGGCATTGGCCTTATTGAAAAATTGTTTTCTGGTGGATAGTGCAAGAAAACTTTTTTTTATCATTTTTTCAAAAAAAGCAAAGGGGGTAGTCCATGGTTTTTTTTTTAGCGAAAAATATTTTTTTGTACTATCTGCAAAAACCATAATTCAAATTAAAGCCAATACGGTTCTCTATCCAACACAATAGAAATCAAGTCGATATCTAGAAAAGTAAGCAAGTTATGATGAAAAAGGTAAGCAGTTCTACTACTGCCTCTTTCCGGCTACTTTTTAGTAGAACTGCTTACCTTTTTGGTCATAACTTGCTAAGTTTTCAATATATCGACTTGATTTCTTTTGCGTTGGATAGCTAACGGCATTGGCCTTAATGAAAAATTATTTTCTGGTGGATAGTGCAAGAAAATTTTTTTTTCATTTTTTCAAAAAAAAGCAAAGGGGGTAGTCCATGGTTTTTTTTTTAGTGAAAAATATTTTTTTGTACTATCTGCAAAAATCATTATTTAAATTAAAGCCAATACGGTTCTCTATCCAACACAGTAGAAATCAAGTCGATATCTAGAAAAGTAAGCAAGTTATGATGAAAAAGGTAAGCAGTTCTACTACTGCCTCTTTCCGGCTACTTTTTAGTAGAACTGCTTACCTTTTTGGTCATAACTTGCTAAGTTTTCAATATATCGACTTGATTTCTTTTGCGTTGGATAGCTAACGGCATTGGCCTTAATGAAAAATTATTTTCTGGTGTATAGTGCAAGAAAACTTTTTTTATCATTTTTTCAAAAAAAGCAAAGGGGGTAGTCCATGGTTTTTTTTTAGTGAAAAATATTTTTTTGTACTATCTGCAAAAAGCATAATTCAAATTAAAGCCAATACGGTTCTCTATCCAACAAAGTAGAAATCAAGTCGATATCTAGAAAAGTAAGCAAGTTATGAAAAAAATGGTAAGCAGTTCTAATACTGCCTCTTTCCGGCTACTTTTTAGTAGAACTGCTTACCTTTTTGGTCATAACTTGCTAAGTTTTCAATATATCGACTTGATTTCTTTTGCGTTGGATAGCCAACGGCATTGGCCTTAATGAAAAATTATTTTCTGGTGGATAGTGTAAGAAAACTTTTTTTTATCATTTTTTCAAAAAAAGCAAAGGGGGTAGTCCATGGTTTTTTTTTTAGTGAAAAATATTTTTTTGTACTATCTGCAAAAAGCATAATTCGAATTAAAGCCAATACGGTTCTCTATTCAACACAGTAGAAATCAAGTCGATACCTAGAAAAGTAAGCAAGTTATGATGAAAAAGGTAAGCAGTTCTACTACTGCCTCTTTCCCGGTACTTTTTAGTAGAACTGCTTACCTTTTTGGTCATAACTTGCTAAGTTTTCAATATATCGACTTGATTTCTTTTGCGTTGGATAGCTAACGGCATTGGCCTTAATTACAAATTATTTTGTGGTGATTGTGCAAGAAAACTCTTTTTTATCATTTTTTAAAAAAAAGCAAAGGGGGTAGTCCATGGTTTTTTTTTGGCGAAAAATATTTTTTTGTACTATCTGCAAAAAGCATAATTCGAATTAAAGCCAATACGGTTTTCTATCCAACGCAGTAGAAATCAAGTCGATACCTAGAAAAGTAAGCAAGTTATGATGAAAAAGGTAAGCAGTTCTACTACTGCCTCTTTCCGGCTACTTTTTAGTAGAACTGCTTACCTTTTCGGTCATAACTTGCTAAGTTTTCAATATACCGACTTGATTTCTTTTGCGTTGGATAGCTAACGGCATTGGCCTTAATTACAAATTATTTTGTGGTGGATTGTGCAAGAAAACTTTTTTTTATCATTTTTTCAAAAAAAGCAAAGGGGGTAGTCCATGGTTTTTTTTTGTTGGCGAAAAATATTTTTTTGTACCATCTGCAAAAAGCATAATTCGAATTAAAGCCAATACGGTTCTCTATTCAACACAGTAGAAATGAAGTCGATATCTAGAAAAGTAAGTAAGTTATGATGAAAAAGGTAAGCAGTTCTACTACTGCCTCTTTCCGGCTACTTTTTAGTAGAACTGCTTACCTTTTTGGTCATAACTTGCTAAGTTTTCAATATATCGACTTGATTTCTTTTGCGTTGAATAGCTAACGGCATTGGCCTTAATGAAAAATTATTTTCTGGTGGATAGTGCAAGAAAATTTTTTTTTCATTTTTTCAAAAAAAAGCAAAGGGGGTAGTCCATGGTTTTTTTTTTAGTGAAAAATATTTTTTTGTACTATCTGCAAAAATCATTATTTAAATTAAAGCCAATACGGTTCTCTATCCAACACAGTAGAAATCAAGTCGATATCTAGAAAAGTAAGCAAGTTATGATGAAAAAGGTAAGCAGTTCTACTACTGTCTCTTTCCGGCTACTTTTTAGTAGAACTGCTTACCTTTTTGGTCATAACTTGCTAAGTTTTCAATATATCGACTTGATTTCTTTTGCGTTGGATAGCTAACGGCATTGGCCTTAATGAAAAATTATTTTCTGGTGTATAGTGCAAGAAAACTTTTTTTATCATTTTTTCAAAAAAAGCAAAGGGGGTAGTCCATGGTTTTTTTTTTAGTGAAAAATATTTTTTTGTTCTATCTGCAAAAAGCATAACTCGAATTAAAGCCAATACGGTTCTCTATCCAACGCAGTAGAAATCAAGTCGATATCTAGAAAAGTAAGCAAGTTATGATGAAAAAGGTAAGCAGTTCTATTACTGCCTCTTTCCCGGTACTTTTTAGTAGAACTGCTTACCTTTTTGGTCATAACTTGCTAAGTTTTCAATATATCGACTTTATTTCTTTTGCGTTGGATAACTAACGGCATTGGCCTTAATTACAAATTATTTTCTGGTGGATAGTGCAAGAACACTTTTTTTATCATTCCTTCAAAAAAAGCAAAGAGCGTAGTCCATGGTTTTTTTTTTGGCGAAAAATATTTTTTTGTACTATCTGCAAAAAGCATAATTCGAATTAAAGCCAATACGGTTCTCTATTCAACACAGTAGAAATCAAGTCGATACCTAGAAAAGTAAGCAAGTTATGATGAAAAAGGTAAGCAGTTCTACTACTGCTTCTTTCCGGCTACTTTTTAGTAGAACTGCTTACTTTTTTGGTCATAACTTGCTAAGTTTTCAATATATCGACTTGATTTCTTTTGCGTTGGATAGCTAACAGCATTTGCCTTAATTACAAATTATTTTCTGGTGGATAGTGCAAGAAAACTTTTTTTATCATTTTTTCAAAAAAAGCAAAGGGGGTAGTCCATGGTTTTTTTTTGGCGAAAAATATTTTTTTGTACTATCTGCAAAAAGCATAATTTGAATTAAAGCCAATACGGTTCTCTATTCAACACAGTAGAAATCAAGTCGATACCTAGAAAAGTAAGCAAGTTATGATGAAAAAGGTAAGCAGTTCTAGTACTGCCTCTTTCCCGGTACTTTTTAGTAAAACTGCTTACTTTTTTGGTCATAACTTGCTAAGTTTTCAATATATCGACTTGATTTCTTTTGCGTTGGATAGCTAACAGCATTGGCCTTAATTGCAAATTATTTTTTGGTGGATAGTGCAAGAAAACTTTTTTTATCATTCCTTCAAAAAAAGCAAAGAGGGTAGTCCATGGTTTTTTTTTGGCGAAAAATATTTTTTTGTACTATCTGCAAAAAGCATAATTCGAATTAAAGCCAATACGGTTCTCTATTCAACACAGTAGAAATCAAGTCGATACCTAGAAAAGTAAGCAAGTTATGATAAAAAAGGTAAGCAGTTCTACTACTGCCTCTTTCCGGCTACTTTTTAGTAGAACTGCTTACCTTTTTGGTCATAACTTGCTAAGTTTTCAATATATCGACTTGATTTCTTTTGCGTTGGATATCTAACGGCATTGGCCTTAATTACAAATTATTTTCTGGTGGATAGTGCAAGAAAACTTTTTTTATCATTTTTTCATGGTTTTTTTTTGGCGAAAAATATTTTTTTGTACTATCTGCAAAAAGCATAATTCGAATTAAAGCCAATACGATTCTCTATTCAACACAGTAGAAATCAAGTCGATATCTAGAAAAGTAAGCAAGTTATGAAGAAAAGGGTAAGCAGTTCTAATACTGCCTCTTTCC
This sequence comes from Thelaira solivaga, assembly GCA_947397855.1. Taxonomy (NCBI): domain Eukaryota; kingdom Metazoa; phylum Arthropoda; class Insecta; order Diptera; family Tachinidae; genus Thelaira; species Thelaira solivaga. The sequence continues at coordinate 21,318,514 of OX377613.1, forward strand.
GCCTACTTTTTAGTAGAACTGCTTACTTTTTTGGTCATAACTTGCTAAGGTTTCAATATATCGACTTGATTTCTTTTGCTTTGGATAACTAACGGCATTGGCCTTAATTACAAACTATTTTCTGGTGGATAGTGCAAGAAAACTTTTTTTATCATTTTTTCAAAAAAAGCAAAGGGGGTAGTCCATGGTTTTTTTTTGGCGAAAAATATTTTTTTGTACTATCTGCAAAAAGCATAATTCGAATTAAAGCCAATACGGTTCTCTATCCAACACAGTAGAAATGAAGTCGATACCTAGAAAAGTAAGCAAGTTATGATGAAAAAGGTAAGCAGTTCTACTACTGCCTCTTTCCCGGTACTTTTTAGTAGAACTGCTTACCTTTTTGGTCATAACTTGCTAAGTTTTCAATATATCGACTTGATTTCTTTTGCGTTGGAAAGCTAACGGCATTGGCCTTAATTACAAATTATTTTCTGGTGGATAGTGCAAGATAACTTTTTTTATCATTTTTTCAAAAAAAGCAAAGGGGGTAGTCCATTTTTTTTTTTTTTTTGGCGAAAAATATTTTTTTGTTCTATCTGCAAAAAGCATAATTCGAATTAAAGCCAATACGGTTCTCTATTAAACAAAGTAGAAATCAAGTCGATATCTAGAAAAGTAAGCAAGTTATGAAGAAAAGGGTAAGCAGTTCTACTACTGCCTCTTTCCGCCTACTTTTTAGTAGAACTGCTTACCTTTTTGGTCATAACTTGCTAAGTTTTCAATATATCGACTTGATTTCTTTTGCGTTGGATAGGTAACGGCATTGGCCTTTATTACAAATTATTTTCTGGTGGATAGTGCAAGAAAACTTTTTCTATTATTTTTTAAAAAAAAGCAAAGAGGGTAGTCCATGGTTTTTTTTTGGCGAAAAATATTTTTTTGTACTATCTGCAAAAAGCATAATTCGAATTAAAGCCAATACGGTTCTCTATTCAACACAGTAGAAATCAAGTCGATACCTAGAAAAGTAAGCAAGTTATGATGAAAAAGGTAAGCAGTTCTACTACTGCCTCTTTCCCGGTACTTTTTAGTAGAACTGCTTACCTTTTTGGTCATAACTTGCTAAGTTTTCAATATATCGACTTGATTTCTTTTGCGTTGGATAGCTAACGGCATTGGCCTTAATTACAAATTATTTTGTGGTGATTGTGCAAGAAAACTCTTTTTTATCATTTTTTAAAAAAAAGCAAAGGGGGTAGTCCATGGTTTTTTTTTGGCGAAAAATATTTTTTTGTTCTATCTGCAAAAAGCATAACTCGAATTAAAGCCAATACGGTTCTCTATCCAACACAGTAGAAATCAAGTAGATAGCTAGAAAAGTAAGCAAGTTATGATGAAAAAGGTAAGCAGTTCTACTACTGCCTCTTTCCGGCTACTTTTTAGTAGGACTGCTTACCTTTTTGGTCATAACTTGCTAAGTTTTCAATATACCGACTTGATTTCTTTTGCGTTTGATAGCTAACGGCATTGGCCTTAATTACAAATTATTTTCTGGTGGATAGTGCAAGAAAACTTTTTTTATCATTTTTTCAAAAAAAGCAAAGGCGGTAGTCCATGGTTTTTTTTTAGCAAAAAATATTTTTTTTTACTATCTGCAAAAAGCATAATTCAAATTAAAGCCAATACGGTTCTCTATCCAACACAGTAGAAATCAAGCCGATATCTAGAAAAGTAAACAAGTTATGAAGAAAAGGGTAAGCAGTTCTACTACTGCCTCTTTCCGCCTACTTTTTAGTAGAACTGCTTACCTTTTTGGTCATAACTTGCTAAGTTTTCAATATATCGACTTGATGTCTTTTGCGTTGGATAGCTAACGGCATTGGCCTTAATGAAAAATTATTTTCTGGTGGATAGTGCAAGAAAACTTTTTTTTATCATTTTTTCAAAACAAGCAAAGGGGGTAGTCCATGGTTTTTTTTTTAGCGAAAAATATTTTTTTGTACTATCTGCAAAAAGCATAATTCAAATTAAAGCCAATACGGTTCTCTATCCAACACAGTAGAAATCAAGCCGATATCTAGAAAAGTAAACAAGTTATGAAGAAAAGGGTAAGCAGTTCTACTACTGGCTCTTTCCGCCTACTTTTTAGTAGAACTGCTTACCTTTTTGGTCATAACTTGCTAAGTTTTCAATATATCGACTTGATTTCTTTTGCGTTGGATAGCTAACGGCATTGGCCTTATTGAAAAATTGTTTTCTGGTGGATAGTGCAAGAAAACTTTTTTTTATCATTTTTTCAAAAAAAGCAAAGGGGGTAGTCCATGGTTTTTTTTTTAGCGAAAAATATTTTTTTGTACTATCTGCAAAAACCATAATTCAAATTAAAGCCAATACGGTTCTCTATCCAACACAATAGAAATCAAGTCGATATCTAGAAAAGTAAGCAAGTTATGATGAAAAAGGTAAGCAGTTCTACTACTGCCTCTTTCCGGCTACTTTTTAGTAGAACTGCTTACCTTTTTGGTCATAACTTGCTAAGTTTTCAATATATCGACTTGATTTCTTTTGCGTTGGATAGCTAACGGCATTGGCCTTAATGAAAAATTATTTTCTGGTGGATAGTGCAAGAAAATTTTTTTTTCATTTTTTCAAAAAAAGCAAAGGGGGTAGTCCATGGTTTTTTTTTTAGTGAAAAATATTTTTTTGTACTATCTGCAAAAAGCATAATTCAAATTAAAGCCAATACGGTTCTCTATCCAACACAGTAGAAATCAAGTCGATATCTAGAAAAGTAAGCAAGTTATGATGAAAAAGGTAAGCAGTTCTACTACTGCCTCTTTCCGGCTACTTTTTAGTAGAACTGCTTACCTTTTTGGTCATAACTTGCTAAGTTTTCAATATATCGACTTGATTTCTTTTGCGTTGGATAGCTAACGGCATTGGCCTTAATGAAAAATTATTTTCTGGTGTATAGTGCAAGAAAACTTTTTTTATCATTTTTTCAAAAAAAGCAAAGGGGGTAGTCCATGGTTTTTTTTTTAGTGAAAAATATTTTTTTGTACTATCTGCAAAAAGCATAATTCAAATTAAAGCCAATACGGTTCTCTATCCAACAAAGTAGAAATCAAGTCGATATCTAGAAAAGTAAGCAAGTTATGAAAAAAATGGTAAGCAGTTCTAATACTGCCTCTTTCCGGCTACTTTTTAGTAGAACTGCTTACCTTTTTGGTCATAACTTGCTAAGTTTTCAATATATCGACTTGATTTCTTTTGCGTTGGATAGCCAACGGCATTGGCCTTAATGAAAAATTATTTTCTGGTGGATAGTGTAAGAAAACTTTTTTTTATCATTTTTTCAAAAAAAGCAAAGGGGGTAGTCCATGGTTTTTTTTTTTTTTTGGCCAAAAATATTTTTTTGTACTATCTGCAAAAAGCATAATTCGAATTAAAGCCAATACGGTTTTCTATCCAACGCAGTAGAAATCAAGTCGATACCTAGAAAAGTAAGCAAGTTATGATGAAAAAGGTAAGCAGTTCTACTACTGCCTCTTTCCGGCTACTTTTTAGTAGAACTGCTTACGTTTTCGGTCATAACTTGCTAAGTTTTCAATATACCGACTTGATTTCTTTTGCGTTGGATAGCTAACGGCATTGGCCTTAATTACAAATTATTTTGTGGTGGATTGTGCAAGAAAACTTTTTTTTATCATTTTTTCAAAAAAAGCAAAGGGGGTAGTCCATGGTTTTTTTTTGTTGGCGAAAAATATTTTTTTGTACCATCTGCAAAAAGCATAATTCGAATTAAAGCCAATACGGTTCTCTATTCAACACAGTAGAAATGAAGTCGATATCTAGAAAAGTAAGTAAGTTATGATGAAAAAGGTAAGGAGGTCTACTACTGCCTCTTTCCGGCTACTTTTTAGTAGAACTGCTTACCTTTTTGGTCATAACTTGCTAAGTTTTCAATATATCGACTTGATTTCTTTTGCGTTGGATAGCTAACGGCAATGGCCTTAATAAGAAATTATTTTCTGGTGGATAGTGCAAGAATACTTTTTTTATCATTTTTTCAAAAAAAGCAAAGGGGGTAGTCCATGGTTTTTTTTTTTTTTTTTTGGCGAAAAATATTTTTTTGTTCTATCTGCAAAAAGCATAACTCGAATTAAAGCCAATACGGTTCTCTATCCAACGCAGTAGAAATCAAGTCGATATCTAGAAAAGTAAGCAAGTTATGATGAAAAAGGTAAGCAGTTCTATTACTGCCTCTTTCCCGGTACTTTTTAGTAGAACTGCTTACCTTTTTGGTCATAACTTGCTAAGTTTTCAATATATCGACTTTATTTCTTTTGCGTTGGATAACTAACGGCATTGGCCTTAATTACAAATTATTTTCTGGTGGATAGTGCAAGAAAACTTTTTTTATCATTCCTTCAAAAAAAGCAAAGAGCGTAGTCCATGGTTTTTTTTTGGCGAAAAATATTTTTTTGTACTATCTGCAAAAAGCATAATTCGAATTAAAGCCAATACGGTTCTCTATTCAACACAGTAGAAATCAAGTCGATACCTAGAAAAGTAAGCAAGTTATGATGAAAAAGGTAAGCAGTTCTACTACTGCTTCTTTCCGGCTACTTTTTAGTAGAACTGCTTACTTTTTTGGTCATAACTTGCTAAGTTTTCAATATATCGACTTGATTTCTTTTGCGTTGGATAGCTAACAGCATTGGCCTTAATTACAAATTATTTTCTGGTGGATAGTGCAAGAAAACTTTTTTTATCATATTTTCAAAAAAAGCAAAGGGGGTAGTCCATGGTTTTTTTTTGGCGAAAAATATTTTTTTGTACTATCTGCAAAAAGCATAATTTGAATTAAAGCCAATACGGTTCTCTATTCAACACAGTAGAAATCAAGTCGATACCTAGAAAAGTAAGCAAGTTATGATGAAAAAGGTAAGCAGTTCTAGTACTGCCTCTTTCCCGGTACTTTTTAGTAAAACTGCTTACTTTTTTGGTCATAACTTGCTAAGTTTTCAATATATCGACTTGATTTCTTTTGCGTTGGATAGCTAGCAGCATTGGCCTTAATTGCAAATTATTTTTTGGTGGATAGTGCAAGAAAACTTTTTTTATCATTCCTTCAAAAAAAGCAAAGAGGGTAGTCCATGGTTTTTTTTTGGCGAAAAATATTTTTTTGTACTATCTGCAAAAAGCATAATTCGAATTAAAGCCAATACGGTTCTCTATTCAACACAGTAGAAATCAAGTCGATACCTAGAAAAGTAAGCAAGTTATGATAAAAAAGGTAAGCAGTTCTACTACTGCCTCTTTCCGGCTACTTTTTAGTAGAACTGCTTACCTTTTTGGTCATAACTTGCTAAGTTTTCAATATATCGACTTGATTTCTTTTGCGTTGGATATCTAACGGCATTGGCCTTAATTACAAATTATTTTCTGGTGGATAGTGCAAGAAAACTTTTTTTATCATTTTTTCATGGTTTTTTTTTGGCGAAAAATATTTTTTTGTACTATCTGCAAAAAGCATAATTCGAATTAAAGCCAATACGATTCTCTATTCAACACAGTAGAAATCAAGTCGATATCTAGAAAAGTAAGCAAGTTATGAAGAAAAGGGTAAGCAGTTCTAATACTGCCTCTTTCCGCCTACTTTTTAGTAGAACTGCTTACTTTTTTGGTCATAACTTGCTAAGGTTTCAATATATCGACTTGATTTCTTTTGCTTTGGATAACTAACGGCATTGGCCTTAATTACAAACTATTTTCTGGTGGATAGTGCAAGAAAACTTTTTTTATCATTTTTTCAAAAAAAGCAAAGGGGGTAGTCCATGGTTTTTTTTTGGCGAAAAATATTTTTTTGTACTATCTGCAAAAAGCATAATTCGAATTAAAGCCAATACGGTTCTCTATCCAACACAGTAGAAATGAAGTCGATACCTAGAAAAGTAAGCAAGTTATGATGAAAAAGGTAAGCAGTTCTACTACTGCCTCTTTCCCGGTACTTTTTAGTAGAACTGCTTACCTTTTTGGTCATAACTTGCTAAGTTTTCAATATATCGACTTGATTTCTTTTGCGTTGGAAAGCTAACGGCATTGGCCTTAATTACAAATTATTTTCTGGTGGATAGTGCAAGATAACTTTTTTTATCATTTTTTCAAAAAAAGCAAAGGGGGTAGTCCATTTTTTTTTTTTTTTTGGCGAAAAATATTTTTTTGTTCTATCTGCAAAAAGCATAATTCGAATTAAAGCCAATACGGTTCTCTATTAAACAAAGTAGAAATCAAGTCGATATCTAGAAAAGTAAGCAAGTTATGAAGAAAAGGGTAAGCAGTTCTACTACTGCCTCTTTCCGCCTACTTTTTAGTAGAACTGCTTACCTTTTTGGTCATAACTTGCTAAGTTTTCAATATATCGACTTGATTTCTTTTGCGTTGGATAGCTAACGGCATTGGCCTTAATTACAAATTATTTTGTGGTGATTGTGCACGAAAACTTCTTTTTATCATTTTTTCAAAAAAAGCAAAGGGGGTAGTCCATGGTTTTTTTTTGGCGAAAAATATTTTTTTGTTCTATCTGCAAAAAGCATAATTCGAATTAAAGCCAATACGGTTCTCTATTAAACAAAGTAGAAATCAAGTCGATATCTAGAAAAGTAAGCAAGTTATGAAGAAAAGGGTAAGCAGTTCTACTACTGCCTCTTTCCGCCTACTTTTTAGTAGAACTGCTTACCTTTTTGGTCATAACTTGCTAAGTTTTCAATATATCGACTTGATTTCTTTTGCGTTGGATAGGTAACGGCATTGGCCTTTATTACAAATTATTTTCTGGTGGATAGTGCAAGAAAACTTTTTCTATTATTTTTTAAAAAAAAGCAAAGAGGGTAGTCCATGGTTTTTTTTTGGCGAAAAATATTTTTTTGTACTATCTGCAAAAAGCATAATTCGAATTAAAGCCAATACGGTTCTCTATTCAACACAGTAGAAATCAAGTCGATACCTAGAAAAGTAAGCAAGTTATGATGAAAAAGGTAAGCAGTTCTACTACTGCCTCTTTCCCGGTACTTTTTAGTAGAACTGCTTACCTTTTTGGTCATAACTTGCTAAGTTTTCAATATACCGACTTGATTTCTTTTGCGTTGGATAGCTAACGGCATTGGCCTTAATTACAAATTATTTTCTGGTGGATAGTGCAAGACAATTTTTTTTATCATTTTTTCAAAAAAAGCAAAGGGGGTAGTCCATGGTTTTTTTTTTGGCGAAAAATATTTTTTTGTACTATCTGCAAAAAGCATAATTCGAATTAAAGCCAATACGGTTCTCTATCCAACGCAGTAGAAATCAAGTCGATACCTAGAAAAGTAAGCAAGTTATGATGAAAATGGTAAGCAGTTCTACTACTGCCTCTTTCCCGGTACTTTTTAGTAGAACTGCTTACTTTTTTGGTCATAACTTGCTAAGGTTTCAATATATCGACTTTATTTCTTTTGCGTTGGATAGCTAACGGCATTGGCCTTAATTACAAATTATTTTGTGGTGATTGTGCACGAAAACTTCTTTTTATAATTTTTTCAAAAAAAGCAAAGGGGGTAGTCCATTTTTTTTTTTTTTTTTTTTGGCGAAAAATATTTTTTTGTGCTATCTGCAAAAAGCATAACTCGAATTAAAGCCAATACGGTTCTCTATCCAACACAGTAGAAATTAAGTCGATATCTAGAAAAGTAAGCAAGTTATGATGAAAAAGGTAAGCAGTTCTACTACTGCCTCTTTCCGCCTACTTTTTAGTAAAACTGCTTACCTTTTTGGTCATAACTTGCTAAGTTTTCAATATATCGACTTGATTTCTTTTGCGTTGGATAGCTAACGGCATTGGCCTTAATGAAAAATTATTTTCTGGTGGATAGTGCAAGAAAACTTTTTTTTATCATTTTTTCAAAAAAAGCAAAGGGGGTAGTCCATGGTTTTTTTTTGGCCAAAAATATTTTTTTGTACTATCTGCAAAAAGCATAATTCGAATTAAAGCCAATACGGTTCTCTATTCAACACAGTAGAAATCAAGTCGATACCTAGAAAAGTAAGCAAGTTATGATGAAAAAGGTAAGCAGTTCTACTACTGCCTCTTTCCCGGTACTTTTTAGTAGAACTGCTTACCTTTTTGGTCATAACTTGCTAAGTTTTCAATATATCGACTTGATTTCTTTTGCGTTGGATAGCTAACGGCTTTATCCTTAATTACAAATTATTTTCTTTTGGATAGTGCAAGACAACTTTTTTTATCATTTTTTAAAAAAAAGCAAAGGGGGTTCCATGGTTTTTTTTTGGCGAAAAATATTTTTTTGTACTATCTGCAAAAAGCATAATTCGAATTAAAGCCAATACGGTTCTCTATTCAACACAGTAGAAATCAAGTCGATACTTAGAAAAGTAAGCAAGTTATGATGAAAAAGGTAAGCAGTTCTACTACTGCCTCTTTCCCGGTACTTTTTAGTAGAACTGCTTACCTTTTTGGTCATAACTTGCTAAGTTTTCAATATACCGACTTGATTTCTTTTGCGTTGGATAGCTAACGGCATTGGCCTTAATTACAAATTATTTTGTGGTGATTGTGCAAGAATACTTTTTTTTATCATTTTTTCAAAAAAAGCAAAGGGGGTAGTCCATTTTTTTTTTTTTTTTTGGCGAAAAATATTTTTTTGTTCTATCTGCAAAAAGCATAACTCGAATTAAAGCCAATACGGTTCTCTATCCAACACAGTAGAAATCAAGTAGATACCTAGAAAAGTAAGCAAGTTATGATGAAAAAGGTAAGCAGTTCTACTACTGCCTCTTTCCGGCTACTTTTTAGTAGAACTGCTTACCTTTTTGGTCATAACTTGCTAAGTTTTCAATATACCGACTTGATTTCTTTTGCGTTGGATAGCTAACGGCATTGGCCTTAATTAGAAATTATTTTCTGGTGGATAGTGCAAGACAACTTTTTTTATCATTTTTTAAAAAAAAGCAAAGGGGGTAGTCCATGGTTTTTTTTTTGGCGAAAAATATTTTTTTTTACTATCTGCAAAAAGCATAATTCGAATTAAAGCCAATACGGTTCTCTATTCAACACAGTAGAAATCAAGTCGATACCTAGAAAAGTAAGCAAGTTATGATGAAAAAGGTAAGCAGTTCTACTTCTGCCTCTTTCCCGGTACTTTTTAGTAGAACTGCTTACCTTTTTGGTCATAACTTGCTAAGTTTTCAATATATCGACTTGATTTCTTTTGCGTTGGATAGCTAACGGCATTGGCCTTAATTACAAATTATTTTGTGGTGATTGTGCAAGAAAACTTTTTTTTATCATTTTTTCAAAAAAAGCAAAGGGGGTAGTCCATTTTTTTTTTTTTTTTGGCGAAAAATATTTTTTTGTTCTATCTGCAAAAAGCATAACTCGAATTAAAGCCAATACGGTTCTCTATCCAACACAGTAGAAATCAAGTCGATATCTAGAAAAGTAAGAAAGTTATGATGAAAAAGGTAAGCAGTTCTACTACTGCCTCTTTCCCGGTACTTTTTAGTAGAACTGCTTACCTTTTTGGTCATAACTTGCTAAGTTTTCAATATATCGACTTGATTTCTTTTGCGTTGGATAGCTAACGGCATTGGCCTTTATTACAAATTATTTTCTGGTGGATAGTGCAAAAAAACTTTTTCTATTATTTTTTAAAAAAAAGCAAAGGGGGTAGTCCATGGTTTTTTTTTGGCGAAAAATATTTTTTTGTACTATCTGCAAAAAGCATAATTCGAATTAAAGCCAATACGGTTCTCTATTCAACACAGTAGAAATCAAGTCGATACCTAGAAAAGTAAGCAAGTTATGATGAAAAAGGTAAGCAGTTCTACTACTGCCTCTTTCCCGGTACTTTTTAGTAGAACTGCTTACCTTTTTGGTCATAACTTGCTAAGTTTTCAATATATCGACTTGATTTCTTTTGCGTTGGATAGCTAACGGCATTTGCCTTAATTAGAAATTATTTTCTGGTGGATAGTGCAAGACAACTTTTTTTATCATTTTTTCAAAAAAAGCAAAGGGGGTAGTCCATGGTTTTTTTTTGGCGAAAAATATTTTTTTGTACTATCTGCAAAAAGCATAATTCGAATTAAAGCCAATACGGTTTTCTATCCAACGCAGTAGAAATCAAGTCGATACCTAGAAAAGTAAGCAAGTTATGATGAAAAAGGTAAGCAGTTCTACTACTGCCTCTTTCCGGCTACTTTTTAGTAGAACTGCTTACCTTTTTGGTCATAACTTGCTAAGTTTTCAATATATCGACTTGATTTCTTTTGCGTTGGATAGCTAACGGCATTTGCCTTAATTAGAAATTATTTTCTGGTGGATAGTGCAAGACAACTTTTTTTATCATTTTTTCAAAAAAAGCAAAGGGGGTAGTCCATGGTTTTTTTTTGGCGAAAAATATTTTTTTGTACTATCTGCAAAAAGCATAATTCGAATTAAAGCCAATACGGTTTTCTATCCAACGCAGTAGAAATCAAGTCGATACCTAGAAAAGTAAGCAAGTTATGATGAAAAAGGTAAGCAGTTCCACTACTGCCTCTTTCCGGCTACTTTTTAGTAGAACTGCTTACCTTTTTGGTCATAACTTGCTAAGTTTTCAATATATCGACTTGATTTCTTTTGCGTTGGATAGCTAACGGCATTTGCCTTAATTAGAAATTATTTTCTGGTGGATAGTGCAAGACAACTTTTTTTATCATTTTTTCAAAAAAAGCAAAGGGGGTAGTCCATGGTTTTTTTTGGCGAAAAATATTTTTTTGTACTATCTGCAAAAAGCATAATTCGAATTAAAGCCAATACGGTTCTCTATTCAACACAGTAGAAATCAAGTCGATACCTAGAAAAGTAAGCAAGTTATGATGAAAAAGGTAAGCAGTTCTACTACTGCCTCTTTCCCGGTACTTTTTAGTAGAACTGCTTACCTTTTTGGTCATAACTTGCTAAGTTTTCAATATATCGACTTGATTTCTTTTGCGTTGGATAGCTAACGGCATTGGCCTTAATTACAAATTATTTTGTGGTGATTGTGCAAGAAAACTTTTTTTTATCATTTTTTCAAAAAAAGCAAAGGGGGTAGTCCATTTTTTTTTTTTTTTTGGCGAAAAATATTTTTTTGTTCTATCTGCAAAAAGCATAACTCGAATTAAAGCCAATACGGTTCTCTATCCAACACAGTAGAAATCAAGTCGATATCTAGAAAAGTAAGAAAGTTATGATGAAAAAGGTAAGCAGTTCTACTACTGCCTCTTTCCCGGTACTTTTTAGTAGAACTGCTTACCTTTTTGGTCATAACTTGCTAAGTTTTCAATATATCGACTTGATTTCTTTTGCGTTGGATAGCTAACGGCATTGGCCTTTATTACAAATTATTTTCTGGTGGATAGTGCAAAAAAACTTTTTCTATTATTTTTTAAAAAAAAGCAAAGGGGGTAGTCCATGGTTTTTTTTTGGCGAAAAATATTTTTTTGTACTATCTGCAAAAAGCATAATTCGAATTAAAGCCAATACGGTTCTCTATTCAACACAGTAGAAATCAAGTCGATACCTAGAAAAGTAAGCAAGTTATGATGAAAAAGGTAAGCAGTTCTACTACTGCCTCTTTCCCGGTACTTTTTAGTAGAACTGCTTACCTTTTTGGTCATAACTTGCTAAGTTTTCAATATATCGACTTGATTTCTTTTGCGTTGGATAGCTAACGGCATTTGCCTTAATTAGAAATTATTTTCTGGTGGATAGTGCAAGACAACTTTTTTTATCATTTTTTCAAAAAAAGCAAAGGGGGTAGTCCATGGTTTTTTTTTGGCGAAAAATATTTTTTTGTACTATCTGCAAAAAGCATAATTCGAATTAAAGGCAATACGGTTTTCTATCCAACGCAGTAGAAATCAAGTCGATACCTAGAAAAGTAAGCAAGTTATGATGAAAAAGGTAAGCAGTTCCACTACTGCCTCTTTCTGGCTACTTTTTAGTAGAACTGCTTACCTTTTTGGTCATAACTTGCTAAGTTTTCAATATATCGACTTGATTTCTTTTGCGTTGGATAGCTAACGGCATTTGCCTTAATTAGAAATTATTTTCTGGTGGATAGTGCAAGACAACTTTTTTTATCATTTTTTCAAAAAAAGCAAAGGGGGTAGTCCATGGTTTTTTTTTGGCGAAAAATATTTTTTTGTACTATCTGCAAAAAGCATAATTCGAATTAAAGCCAATACGGTTCTCTATTCAACACAGTAGAAATCAAGTCGATACCTAGAAAAGTAAGCAAGTTATGATGAAAAAGGTAAGCAGTTCTACTACTGCCTCTTTCCGGCTATTTTTTAGTAGAACTGCTTACTTTTTTGGTCATAACTTGCTAAGTTTTCAATATATCGACTTGATTTCTTTTGCGTTGGATAGCTAACAGCATTGGCCTTAATTACAAATTATTTTTTGGTGGATAGTGCAAGAAAACTTTTTTTATCACTCCTTCAAAAAAAGCAAAGAGGGTAGTCCATGGTTTTTTTTTGGCGAAAAATATTTTTTTGTACTATCTGCAAAAAGCATAATTCGAATTAAAGCCAATACGGTTTTCTATCCAACGCAGTAGAAATCAAGTCGATACCTAGAAAAGTAAGCAAGTTATAATGAAAAAGGCAAGCAGTTCTACTACTGCCTCTTTCCGGCTACTTTTTAGTAGAACTGCTTACCTTTTTGGTCATAACTTGCTAAGTTTTCAATATATCGACCTGATTTCTTTTGCGTTGGATAGCTAACGGCATTGGCCTTAATTACAAATTATTTTCTGGTGGATAGTGCAAGAAAACTTTTTTTATAATTTTTTCAAAAAAAGCAAAGGGGGTAGTCCATGGTTTTTTTTTGGCGAAAAATATTTTTTTGTACTATCTGCAAAAAGCATAATTCGAATTAAAGCCAATACGGTTCTCTATTCAACACAGTAGAAATCAATATTCATACTTCATTGCGAACGGACGTGTTTTGGTTTTGCTCTCTGTATAAAGTTAATAAAATCGAGTTAAATAACGCTAAAAAAAAAAAAAAAAAAAAAAAAAAAATTATATACTAATAAAATAAAAACAAAAAGTGTGAAATGGAATCAACACAAAATATTTCTCTATTATGCAATCAATGTTCTATAGCTTTATCTCCCAATTATGTGAGATGTCACAATTGCAATAACAATTATCATTTTAATCCCTGCTGCACTCTCTCTGAAATAACATATAACAGTATGAAAGGAGATCGAAAAAGCAATTGGAAGTGTCATATATGCAAACCACGAAATAAATCATCAAACAATAATGCATATGAAGTTGTTTGTCATGACGACACCCAACAACAAAAACGACCTAGGGAGAATGAAGAAGTTTTCTCTTTAAATGACATTCGTCATAATACACAATCCATCACAAAAACTGAGGTCAACGAACTAAAAACCGATATTAGCGAAGTAAAAAATGATGTAAAAGAGCTTAAAGAAAAGGTAGACCAATTAACATGTAATATCGCACAATCCGATACCTCTTTTAAAGAAGAGATTAAATCAGCTTTATCGAAAATAACAACAACTCTCTCTGATCTTTTTACTCAAATAAATGAGATAAGAGCAGAGAATAAACAAAACAAAGAAGAAATTAAAATGTTTGACACTAAACTAAATCAAATGCAGCAACAATTAAATATCAAAAAAATAGAAATAAAAAATGTAAATAATGAAGAAATGCATGCTAATGATGTTGTGAAAAAGATAGCTTCAGCCATAAATGTCCAAATAAATGACTTTGATATAAGTGATGCATATAGATTAAAAAATATTAAGGATAAAATGATTGTTGAATTCACAACTTACACAAAAAAAAGAGAATTTATGAAAAACATTAAACGGCACAGAGTCGAAGCAAATATAATAAATACTAATAACATCAACAACAAATTTATTTATATAAATGATTGCTTAACAGCTCATAATAGGAAGTTACTGTGGATGGCCAAAACAAAAGCTAAGGAAACAAGCTGGCAGTACGTGTGGGTACGAAATGGTTCCATTTTTGCAAGAAAGACAGATAATGCACGTGCAATCTTAATAAGAAACACAGCTGATATTGAAAATATTGCCTAAAATGTAACCTAGTTCCTCTAATAAATAACAAAAAACAAAAAACTCTTCAAAATATTAATAAACTATATACAAAAATATACATAAATGAACTTCATACAGGATAAGATAATTAATGTAAACAAAATAGATAATAAATTTCTAAGTTATCCCTTTACAATACTACATATGAATATACGCTCATTACGCAAAAACTTTAATACCTTTCTTGTCACTATACAAAACATTATAAACAAAATTAATATCATGGTCCTAGTCGAAACGAATATAAACGATAATGAGATAGATTTTTACAAAATTAATGGTTTTAATTCTCTTTTTATAAATAGAAAAGGTAATGGTGGTGGCATTGCTCTATACATTAAAGAGAACTTACCATTTACAAACAATAATTCGCCCGCTAGCTCTTTTGAATTAATTCAAATTGAAATTGAAATAAACAACAAACCCTTTTCTCTACTCTGTATCTATCGTCCACCTTCAACAAATGTAAATCTCTTCATAAATGAGTTGGATGAAATAATAAGCAAAATAAAATATAAACAAAACACTGTAATAATTGGTGACATAAATATTGATACACTAAAGAACAACTTCACAACAAAAAAATATATGGATATGATGATGTCAAATGGCTTAGAGAGTGTTATAAATGATAGCACACGCGAAGATGTACATGCAGACACACATACGTGTATCGATCATTGTTTTGTAAAGTACAACAAAAATAAATATACAGGTTACGCAGCAATAATAACAACAGCAATAAGTGATCACTACAGTATTTTTTGTTGTATAGATATGGAAATCGAATATAAAAATAAAGAACAACAGAGATCGCCAACCGTTTCACAAAACAACCAGAGAGTCCCAACGGATGATTATATCGATAATGAAATAGTTGATAGGTTAGTGAGAGAAACAGAATGGAATATCAACGAGGCACATAACATACATGAAATATATAACATTTTTAATAGAAAATTCTATGATATATATGACAAATCTACGCGAGTTAAAAAACTGAAAAAATCAAGACTAGACAATCCGTGGATAAATAATGAGCTAATAAATGAATGTATAAAACGGGATAAACTTTATAGAAAATGGTTAAAGAACAAAAATAATAACAGATATGAAAAAGAATATAAAATGTTTCGTAATATGCTAAACAAAAAAATTATCTATACAAAAAATAATTATTATAAAAAGAAATTTATTGAAAATAGAAATAATATGAGAAAAACATGGCAATTGATAAATGAAATAAATGGCAAAAAAATTAGTAACTTAGATGAAATCATAATAAAGAATTTTAAAAATAAGAATTTGTTAGATATTTTAAATGACTTTTCTATTAATTTGAAAGAAAATGTTAGAAAACTATTACATACATGTAATAAAACAATATTAAATAATACAAAAATAAATCTAATGAACTCATTGTTTATGGAATATACAAATGAATTAGAAATTTATAACATTATAAAAACCTTGAATATAAAAAAAAGTGCAGGAATAGATGGCATAAGACCAAGGGATATTAAAATCAATGCAATCACTTTAACTCCAACTATAACCAGAATTGTAAATGAAATTCTTAAAAATGGTGAAATTCCTGAGCAGTTTAAAACTTCGATTGTGCGTCCCATATACAAATCTGGAGTAAAAAATGACTGCAATAATTACAGACCTATAGCAATATTGTCAGTGATTGAAAAAATTATGGAAGAAATAGTGGTCAGAAGATTGAATGATTTTATAGTTAAATTCAAAATAATAAACAAAAACCAATATGGATTTCAAAAAAGTAAAAGCATTAACAAACTTTTGGGAAATTTCGCAAATTATGTGAACTCTTGCCTTACAGAAAACCTTCAGTGTTTAGCACTCTTCATAGATTTTAGTAAAGCTTTTGACACCTTATCACACGCAAAGCTATTAGAAACTTTAGAACGAATCGGTGTGCGAGGAAATTGCCTGAAATTATTCAAAAGCTATCTACAAAACAGAAATTTCAAAGTCAAAATAAATAAGGAATTGAGTGGCAAAGTGGAAGTGACAAGTGGCGTTCCTCAGGGTTCGAAATTAGGACCAATTCTATATCTATTATATGCAAATGATCTGCTAGATAATCTAAAAAATAGTGAAACGTTCGCATATGCAGACGATACAGCCATTGTAGTAAGCAATAAAAACATCATAGAAGCAACAAAAGTAATGCAGCAGGAACTGAACGTGGCTACCAAATGGTGTCATGATAATGGATTAATAATTAACGCAACTAAAACAAAAATAATGCACATAAAATCAAGACACCATAGATATATATCCATAAATTTAAAATTCCATCATACTGAATGTATTCATAACGAAACTGAGGAAATTATTGACAATTGCAACACAGCCATAGAGCTAGTGAGCACGTATAAATATCTTGGCGTATACATAGATCACAATTTTACTTGGCGACATCACATAGAAAATCTGCAATCCAAACTCCGAAAAGCAGCAATAATGATGTATCAATTAAGTAATTCTGCTAATTACAGTGTCTTAAGACAGGCATATTTCTCACTTTGTGAGGCATATTTAAGGCATGGAGTGGCCGCTTGGGGAAGCTCCTCTTTCTGTATCATCCTTCAAAACACGCAAAATCGAATTTTAAAAATACTATGGAAAGCACTACATAAAGATTCTGATAACGGCAACTACTTGTACAACTATATAAATGCATCAATAGCCAACAACAATAACCGAAACGACCCCAACAATAACAATAACAACAACATTCAAATAAGAAGACACAAATCAACAACATTCAGCACACATATAACACAACGAATGGGAATATTGAACATAGAAAGTATATATAAACTAACATTAATAAACAATTTTCAATATGATACCAGGTTTTTGGTGCAAATACGTCATACATATAACACTAGACTTCGGACAGATGGACGCTATGAAACGGGAAAGTTCAAAAATAATTATGGGAAAGCTAGATTAGAAGTAGTATTGCCGAAAATTATGAACAAATTACCAGGGATTATATTACGAATCACCAATAAATACAGAAGAAACAAAGAATTGAAAAATTACTATTTGAGTTCGCAATGTAATCAATAAAATTATGTCAGTTGGAATAATGTTAAAACGTATAATCAATGTATCTTTATAATATTTATTACATAACCTGCAGATAAGCAATAGCTTCGCGGGGTTTAAGATAAATAAGTATGGAAGATCGAATGAATGTATGTTAAATAATAATAAATAAATACTTTGCTTTACAAAAAAAATAAACAAATAAAGAAATAAAAAACTTTAAGAAATTTTAATAAAACATTTAAAACTCAATTTAAAAAAAAAAAAAAAAAAAAAAAAAATTCTTTTGCGTTGGATAGCTAACGGCATTGGCCTTAATTACAAATTATTTTCTGGTGGATAGTGCAAGAAAACTTTTTTTATCATTTTTTCAAAAAAAGCAAAGGGGGTAGTCCATGGTTTTTTTTTTGGCGAAAAATATTTTTTTGTACTATCTGCAAAAAGCATAATTCGAATTAAAGCCAATACGGTTCTCTATTCAACACAGTAGAAATCAAGTCGATACCTAGAAAAGTAAGCAAGTTATGATGAAAAAGGTAAGCAGTTCTACTACTGCCTCTTTCCGCCTACTTTTTAGTAGAACTGCTTACTTTTTTGGTCATAACTTGCTAAGGTTTCAATATATCGACTTGATTTCTTTTGTGTTGGATAGCTAACGGCATTGGCCTTAATTACAAATTATTTTCTGGTGGATAGTGCAAGAAAACTTTTTTTATTATTTTTTCAAAAAAAGCAAAGGGGGTAGTCCATGGTTTTTTTTTGGCGAAAAATATTTTTTTGTACTATCTGCAAAAAGCATAATTCGAAATAAAGCCAATACGGTTCTCTATCCAACACAATAGAAATGAAGTCGATACCTAGAAAAGTAACCAAGTTATGATGAAAAAGGTAAGCAGTTCTACTACTGCCTCTTTCCGGCTACTTTTTAGTAGAACTGCTTACCTTTTTGGTCATAACTGGCTAAGTTTTCAATATATCGACTTGATTTCTTTTGCGTTGGATAGCTAACGGCATTTGCCTTAATTAGAAATTATTTTCTGGTGGATAGTGCAAGAAAACTTTTTTTATCATTTTTTCAAAAAAAGCAAAGGGGGTAGTCCATGGTTTTTTTTTGGCGAAAAATATTTTTTTGTACTATCTGCAAAAAGCATAATTCGAATTAAAGCCAATACGGTTCTCTATTCAACACAGTAGAAATCAAGTCGATACCTAGAAAAGTAAGCAAGTTATGATGAAAAAGGTAAGCAGTTCTACTACTGCCTCTTTCCGGCTACTTTTTAGTAGAACTGCTTACTTTTTTGGTCATAACTTGCTAAGTTTTCAATATATCGACTTGATTTCTTTTGCGTTGGATAGCTAACAGCATTGGCCTTAATTACAAATTATTTTTTGGTGGATAGTGCAAGAAAACTTTTTTTATCACTCCTTCAAAAAAAGCAAAGAGGGTAGTCCATGGTTTTTTTTTGGCGAAAAATATTTTTTTGTACTATCTGCAAAAAGCATAATTCGAATTAAAGCCAATACGGTTTTCTATCCAACGCAGTAGAAATCAAGTCGATACCTAGAAAAGTAAGCAAGTTATAATGAAAAAGGCAAGCAGTTCTACTACTGCCTCTTTCCGACTACTTTTTAGTAGAACTGCTTACTTTTTTGGTCATAACTTGCTAAGTTTTCAATATATCGACTTGATTTCTTTTGCGTTGGATAGCTAACAGCATTGGCCTTAATTACAAATTATTTTTTGGTGGATAGTGCAAGAAAACTTTTTTTATCACTCCTTCAAAAAAAGCAAAGAGGGTAGTCCATGGTTTTTTTTTGGCGAAAAATATTTTTTTGTACTATCTGCAAAAAGCATAATTCGAATTAAAGCCAATACGGTTTTCTATCCAACGCAGTAGAAATCAAGTCGATACCTAGAAAAGTAAGCAAGTTATAATGAAAAAGGCAAGCAGTTCTATTACTGCCTCTTTCCGGCTACTTTTTAGTAGAACTGCTTACCTTTTTGGTCATAACTTGCTAAGTTTTCAATATATCGACTTGATTTCTTTTGCGTTGGATAGCTAACGGCATTTGCCTTAATTAGAAATTATTTTCTGGTGGATAGTGCAAGACAACTTTTTTTATCATTTTTTCAAAAAAAGCAAAGGGGGTAGTCCATGGTTTTTTTTTGGCGAAAAATATTTTTTTGTACTATCTGCAAAAAGCATAATTCGAAATAAAGCCAATACGGTTCTCTATCCAACACAATAGAAATGAAGTCGATACCTAGAAAAGTAACCAAGTTATGATGAAAAAGGTAAGCAGTTCTACTACTGCCTCTTTCCGGCTACTTTTTAGTAGAACTGCTTACCTTTTTGGTCATAACTTGCTAAGTTTTCAATATATCAACTTGATTTCTTTTGCGTTGGATAGCTAACGGCATTTGCCTTAATTAGAAATTATTTTCTGGTGGATAGTGCAAGACAACTTTTTTTATCATTTTTTCAAAAAAAGCAAAGGGGGTAGTCCATGGTTTTTTTTTGCCGAAAAATATTTTTTTGTACTATCTGCAAAAAGCATAATTCGAATTAAAGCCAATACGGTTTTCTATCCAACGCAGTAGAAATCAAGTCGATACCTAGAAAAGTAAGCAAGTTATAATGAAAAAGGCAAGCAGTTCTACTACTGCCTCTTTCCGGCTACTTTTTAGTAGAACTGCTTACCTTTTTGGTCATAACTTGCTAAGTTTTCAATATATCGACTTGATTTCTTTTGCGTTGGATAGCTAACGGCATTTGCCTTAATTACGAATTATTTTGTGGTGGATAGTGCAAGAAAACTTTTTTTATCATTTTTTCAAAAAAAGCAAAGGGGGTAGTCCATGGTTTTTTTTTGGCGAAAAATATTTTTTTGTACTATCTGCAAAAAGCATAATTCGAATTAAAGCCAATACGGTTCTCTATTCAACACAGTAGAAATCAAGTCGATACCTAGAAAAGTAAGCAAGTTATGATGAAAAAGGTAAGCAGTTCTACTACTGCCTCTTTCCCGGTACTTTTTAGTAGAACTGCTTACTTTTTTGGTCATAACTTGCTAAGTTTTCAATATATCGACTTGATTTCTTTTGCGTTGGATAGCTAACGGCATTTGCCTTAATTACGAATTATTTTGTGGTGGATAGTGCAAGAAAACTTTTTTTATCATTTTTTCAAAAAAAGCAAAGGGGGTAGTCCATGGTTTTTTTTTGGCGAAAAATATTTTTTTGTACTATCTGCAAAAAGCATAATTCGAATTAAAGCCAATACGGTTTTCTATCCAACGCAGTAGAAATCAAGTCGATACCTAGAAAAGTAAGCAAGTTATAATGAAAAAGGCAAGCAGTTCTACTACTGCCTCTTTCCGGCTACTTTTTAGTAGAACTGCTTACCTTTTTGGTCATAACTTGCTAAGTTTTCAATATATCGACTTGATTTCTTTTGCGTTGGATAGCTAACGGCATTGGCCTTAATTACAAATTATTTTCTGGTGGATAGTGCAAGAAAACTTTTTTTATCATTTTTTCAAAAAAAGCAAAGGGGGTAGTCCATGGTTTTTTTTTGGCGAAAAATATTTTTTTGTACTATCTGCAAAAAGCATAATTCGAATTAAAGCCAATACGGTTCTCTATTCAACACAGTAGAAATCAAGTCGATACCTAGAAAAGTAAGCAAGTTATGATGAAAAAGGTAAGCAGTTCTACTACTGCCTCTTTCCCGGTACTTTTTAGTAGAACTGCTTACCTTTTTGGTCATAACTTGCTAAGTTTTCAATATATCGACTTGATTTCTTTTGCGTTGGATAGCTAACGGCATTGGCCTTAATTACAAATTATTTTCTGGTGGATAGTGCAAGAAAACTTTTTTTATCATTTTTTCAAAAAAAGCAAAGGGGGTAGTCCATGGTTTTTTTTTGGCGAAAAATATTTTTTTGTACTATCTGCAAAAAGCATAATTCGAATTAAAGCCAATACGGTTCTCTATTCAACACAGTAGAAATCAAGTCGATACCTAGAAAAGTAAGCAAGTTATGATGAAAAAGGTAAGCAGTTCTACTACTGCCTCTTTCCCGGTACTTTTTAGTAGAACTGCTTACTTTTTTGGTCATAACTTGCTAAGTTTTCAATATATCGACTTGATTTCTTTTGCGTTGGATAGCTAACGGCATTGGCCTTAATTACAAATTATTTTCTGGTGGATAGTGCAAGAAAACTTTTTTTATCATTTTTTCAAAAAAAGCAAAGGGGGTAGTCCATGGTTTTTTTTTGGCGAAAAATATTTTTTTGTACTATCTGCAAAAAGCATAATTCGAAATAAAGCCAATACGGTTCTCTATCCAACACAATAGAAATGAAGTCGATACCTAGAAAAGTAACCAAGTTATGATGAAAAAGGTAAGCAGTTCTACTACTGCCTCTTTCCGGCTACTTTTTAGTAGAACTGCTTACCTTTTTGGTCATAACTTGCTAAGTTTTCAATATATCGACTTGATTTCTTTTGCGTTGGATAGCTAACGGCATTTGCCTTAATTAGAAATTATTTTCTGGTGGATAGTGCAAGACAACTTTTTTTTATAATTTTTTCAAAAAAAGCAAAGGGAGTAGTCCATGGTTTTTTTTTGGCGAAAAATATTTTTTTGTACTATCTGCAAAAAGCATAATTCGAATTAAAGCCAATACGGTTTTCTATCCAACGCAGTAGAAATCAAGTCGATACCTAGAAAAGTAAGCAAGTTATGATGAAAAAGGTAAGCAGTTCTACTACTGCCTCTTTGCGGCTACTTTTTAGTAGAACTGCTTACCTTTTTGGTCATAACTTGCTAAGTTTTCAATATATCGACTTGATTTCTTTTGCGTTGGATAGCTAACGGCATTTGCCTTAATTACGAATTATTTTGTGGTGGATTGTGCAAGAAAACTTTTTTTATCATTTTTTCAAAAAAAGCAAAGGGGGTAGTCCATGGTTTTTTTTTGGCCAAAAATATTTTTTTGTACTATCTGCAAAAAGCATAATTCGAATTAAAGCCAATACGGTTCTCTATCCAACACAGTAGAAATGAAGTCTATATCTAGAAAAGTAAGCAAGTTATGATGAAAAAGGTAAGCAGTTCTACTACTGCCTCTTTCCCGGTACTTTTTAGTAGAACTGCTTACTTTTTGGTCATAACTTGCTAAGGTTTCAATATATCGACTTGATTTCTTTTGCGTTGGATAGCTAACGGCATTTGCCTTAATTAGAAAGTATTTTCTGGTGGATATTGCAAGACAACTTTTTTTATCATTTTTTCAAAATAAGCAAAGGGGGTAGTCCATGGTTTTTTTTTTTGGCGAAAAATATTTTTTTGTACTATCTGCAAAAAGCATAATTCGAATTAAAGCCAATACGGTTCTCTATTCAACACAGTAGAAATCAAGTCGATACCTAGAAAAGTAAGCAAGTTATGATGAAAAAGGTAAGCAGTTCTACTACTGCCTCTTTCCGGCTACTTTTTAGTAGAACTGCTTACCTTTTTGGTCATAACTTGCTAAGTTTTCAATATATCGACTTGATTTCTTTTGCGTTGGATAGCTAACGGCATTTGCCTTAATTAGAAAGTATTTTCTGGTGGATAGTGCAAGACAACTTTTTTTATCATTTTTTCAAAAAAAGCAAAGGGGGTAGTCCATGGTTTTTTTTTTGGCGAAAAATATTTTTTTGTACTATCTGCAAAAAGTATAATTCGAATTAAAGCCAATACGGTTCTCTATTCAACACAGTAGAAATCAAGTCGATACCTAGAAAAGTAAGCAAGTTATGATGAAAAAGGTAAGCAGTTCTACTACTGCCTCTTTCCGGCTACTTTTTAGTAGAACTGCTTACCTTTTTGGTCATAACTTGCTAAGTTTTCAATATATCGACTTGATTTCTTTTGCGTTGGATAGCTAACGGCATTGGCCTTAATTACAAGTTATTTTCTGGTGGATAGTGCAAGAAAACTTTTTTTTATCATTTTTTCCAAAAAAAAACAAAAGGGGTAGTCCATGTTTTTTTTTTGACGAAAAATATTTTTTTGTACTATCTGCAAAAAGCATAATTCGAATTAAAGCCAATACGGTTCTCTATTCAACACAGTAGAAATCAAGTCGATACCTAGAAAAGTAAGCAAGTTATGATGAAAAAGGTAAGCAGTTCTACTACTGCCTCTTTCCGGCTACTTTTTAGTAGAACCGCTTACCTTTTTGGTCATAACTTGCTAAGTTTTCAATATATCGACTTGATTTCTCTTGCGTTGGATAGCTAACGGCATTTGCCTTAATTAGAAATTATTTTCTGGTGGATAGTGCAAGACAACTTTTTTTATCATTTTTTCAAAAAAAGCAAAGGGGGTAGTCCATGGTTTTTTTTTGCCGAAAAATATTTTTTTGTACTATCTGCAAAAAGCATAATTCGAATTAAAGCCAATACGGTTTTCTATCCAACGCAGTAGAAATCAAGTCGATACCTAGAAAAGTAAGCAAGTTATAATGAAAAAGGCAAGCAGTTCTACTACTGCCTCTTTCCGGCTACTTTTTAGTAGAACTGCTTACCTTTTTGGTCATAACTTGCTAAGTTTTCAATATATCGACTTGATTTCTTTTGCGTTGGATAGCTAACGGCATTGGCCTTAATTACAAATTATTTTCTGGTGGATAGTGCAAGAAAACTTTTTTTATCATTTTTTCAAAAAAAGCAAAGGGGGTAGTCCATGTTTTTTTTTTGACGAAAAATATTTTTTTGTACTATCTGCAAAAAGCATAATTCGAATTAAAGCCAATACGGTTCTCTATTCAACACAGTAGAAATCAAGTCGATACCTAGAAAAGTAAGCAAGTTATGATGAAAAAGGTAAGCAGTTCTACTACTGCCTCTTTCCGGCTACTTTTTAGTAGAACTGCTTACCTTTTTGGTCATAACTTGCTAAGTTTTCAATATATCGACTTGATTTCTTTTGCGTTGGATAGCTAACGGCATTTGCCTTAATTAGAAAGTATTTTCTGGTGGATATTGCAAGACAACTTTTTTTATCATTTTTTCAAAATAAGCAAAGGGGGTAGTCCATGGTTTTTTTTTTTGGCGAAAAATATTTTTTTGTACTATCTGCAAAAAGCATAATTCGAAATAAAGCCAATACGGTTCTCTATTCAACACAGTAGAAATCAAGTCGATACCTAGAAAAGTAACCAAGTTATGATGAAAAAGGTAAGCAGTTCTACTACTGCCTCTTTCCGGCTACTTTTTAGTAGAACTGCTTACCTTTTTGGTCATAACTTGCTAAGTTTTCAATATATCGACTTGATTTCTTTTGCGTTGGATAGCTAACGGCATTTGCCTTAATTAGAAAGTATTTTCTGGTGGATAGTGCAAGACAACTTTTTTTATCATTTTTTCAAAAAAAGCAAAGGGGGTAGTCCATGGTTTTTTTTTTGGCGAAAAATATTTTTTTGTACTATCTGCAAAAAGTATAATTCGAATTAAAGCCAATACGGTTCTCTATTCAACACAGTAGAAATCAAGTCGATACCTAGAAAAGTAAGCAAGTTATGATGAAAAAGGTAAGCAGTTCTACTACTGCCTCTTTCCGGCTACTTTTTAGTAGAACTGCTTACCTTTTTGGTCATAACTTGCTAAGTTTTCAATATATCGACTTGATTTCTTTTGCGTTGGATAGCTAACGGCATTGGCCTTAATTACAAGTTATTTTCTGGTGGATAGTGCAAGAAAACTTTTTTTTATCATTTTTTCCAAAAAAAAACAAAAGGGGTAGTCCATGTTTTTTTTTTGACGAAAAATATTTTTTTGTACTATCTGCAAAAAGCATAATTCGAATTAAAGCCAATACGGTTCTCTATTCAACACAGTAGAAATCAAGTCGATACCTAGAAAAGTAAGCAAGTTATGATGAAAAAGGTAAGCAGTTCTACTACTGCCTCTTTCCGGCTACTTTTTAGTAGAACCGCTTACCTTTTTGGTCATAACTTGCTAAGTTTTCAATATATCGACTTGATTTCTCTTGCGTTGGATAGCTAACGGCATTTGCCTTAATTAGAAAGTATTTTCTGGTGGATATTGCAAGACAACTTTTTTTATCATTTTTTCAAAAAAAGCAAAGGGGGTAGTCCATGGTTTTTTTTTGCCGAAAAATATTTTTTTGTACTATCTGCAAAAAGCATAATTCGAATTAAAGCCAATACGGGTCTCTATCCAACACAGTAGAAATCAAGTCGATACCTAGAAAAGTAAGCAAGTTATAATGAAAAAGGCAAGCAGTTCTACTACTGCCTCTTTCCGGCTACTTTTTAGTAGAACTGCTTACCTTTTTGGTCATAACTTGCTAAGTTTTCAATATATCGACTTGATTTCTTTTGCGTTGGATAGCTAACGGCATTGGCCTTAATTACAAATTATTTTCTGGTGGATAGTGCAAGAAAACTTTTTTTATCATTTTTTCAAAAAAAGCAAAGGGGGTAGTCCATGTTTTTTTTTTGACGAAAAATATTTTTTTGTACTATCTGCAAAAAGCATAATTCGAATTAAAGCCAATACGGTTCTCTATTCAACACAGTAGAAATCAAGTCGATACCTAGAAAAGTAAGCAAGTTATGATGAAAAAGGTAAGCAGTTCTACTACTGCCTCTTTCCCGGTACTTTTTAGTAGAACTGCTTACTTTTTTGGTCATAACTTGCTAAGGTTTCAATATATCGACTTGATTTCTTTTGCGTTGGATAGCTAACGGCATTGGCCTTAATTACAAATTATTTTCTGGTGGATAGTGCAAGAAAACTTTTTTTATCATTTTTTCAAAAAAAGCAAAGGGGGTAGTCCATGGTTTTTTTTTTGGCGAAAAATATTTTTTTGTACTATCTGCAAAAAGCATAATTCGAAATAAAGCCAATACGGTTCTCTATCCAACACAATAGAAATGAAGTCGATACCTAGAAAAGTAACCAAGTTATGATGAAAAAGGTAAGCAGTTCTACTACTGCCTCTTTCCGGCTACTTTTTAGTAGAACTGCTTACCTTTTTGGTCATAACTTGCTAAGTTTTCAATATATCGACTTGATTTCTTTTGCGTTGGATAGCTAACGGCATTTGCCTTAATTAGAAATTATTTTCTGGTGGATAGTGCAAGACAACTTTTTTTATCATTTTTTCAAAAAAAGCAAAGGGAGTAGTCCATGGTTTTTTTTTGGCGAAAAATATTTTTTTGTACTATCTGCAAAAAGCATAATTCGAATTAAAGCCAATACGGTTTTCTATCCAACGCAGTAGAAATCAAGTCGATACCTAGAAAAGTAAGCAAGTTATGATGAAAAAGGTAAGCAGTTCTACTACTGCCTCTTTGCGGCTACTTTTTAGTAGAACTGCTTACCTTTTTGGTCACAACTTGCTAAGTTTTCAATATATCGACTTGATTTCTTTTGCGTTGGATAGCTAACGGCATTTGCCTTAATTACGAATTATTTTGTGGTGGATTGTGCAAGAAAACTTTTTTTATCATTTTTTCAAAAAAAGCAAAGGGGGTAGTCCATGGTTTTTTTTTTGGCGAAAAATATTTTTTTGTACTATCTGCAGAAAGCATAATTCGAATTAAAGCCAATACGGTTCTCTATTCAACACAGTAGAAATCAAGTCGATACCTAGAAAAGTAAGCAAGTTATGATGAAAAAGGGAAGCAGTTCTACTACTGCCTCTTTCCGGCTACTTTTTAGTAGAACTGCTTACCTTTTTGGTCATAACTTGCTAAGTTTTCAATATATCGACTTGATTTTTTTGCGTTGGATAGCTAACGGCATTGGCCTTAATTACAAATTATTTTCTGGTGGATAGTGCAAGAAAACTTTTTTTATCATTTTTTCAAAATAAGCAAAGGGGGTAGTCCATGGTTTTTTTTTTGGCGAAAAATATTTTTTTGTACTATCTGCAAAAAGCATAATTCGAATTAAAGCCAATACGGTTCTCTATCCAACACAGTAGAAATGAAGTCGATACCTAGAAAAGTAAGCAAGTTATGATGAAAAAGGTAAGCAGTTCTACTACTGCCTCTTTCCGGCTACTTTTTAGTAGAACTGCTTACCTTTTTGGTCATAACTTGCTAAGTTTTCAATATATCGACTTGATTTTTTTGCGTTGGATAGCTAACGGCATTGGCCTTAATTACAAATTATTTTCTGGTGGATAGTGCAAGAAAACTTTTTTTATCATTTTTTCAAAAAAAGCAAAGGGGGTAGTCCATGGTTTTTTTTTGGCCAAAAATATTTTTTTGTACTATCTGCAAAAAGCATAATTCGAATTAAAGCCAATACGGTTCTCTATCCAACACAGTAGAAATGAAGTCTATATCTAGAAAAGTAAGCAAGTTATGATGAAAAAGGTAAGCAGTTCTACTACTGCCTCTTTCCCGGTACTTTTTAGTAGAACTGCTTACTTTTTTGGTCATAACTTGCTAAGGTTTCAATATATCGACTTGATTTCTTTTGCGTTGGATAGCTAACGGCATTTGCCTTAATTAGAAAGTATTTTCTGGTGGATATTGCAAGACAACTTTTTTTATCATTTTTTCAAAATAAGCAAAGGGGGTAGTCCATGGTTTTTTTTTTTGGCGAAAAATATTTTTTTGTACTATCTGCAAAAAGCATAATTCGAATTAAAGCCAATACGGTTCTCTATTCAACACAGTAGAAATCAAGTCGATACCTAGAAAAGTAAGCAAGTTATGATGAAAAAGGTAAGCAGTTCTACTACTGCCTCTTTCCGGCTACTTTTTAGTAGAACTGCTTACCTTTTTGGTCATAACTTGCTAAGTTTTCAATATATCGACTTGATTTCTTTTGCGTTGGATAGCTAACGGCATTTGCCTTAATTAGAAAGTATTTTCTGGTGGATAGTGCAAGACAACTTTTTTTATCATTTTTTCAAAAAAAGCAAAGGGGGTAGTCCATGGTTTTTTTTTTGGCGAAAAATATTTTTTTGTACTATCTGCAAAAAGTATAATTCGAATTAAAGCCAATACGGTTCTCTATTCAACACAGTAGAAATCAAGTCGATACCTAGAAAAGTAAGCAAGTTATGATGAAAAAGGTAAGCAGTTCTACTACTGCCTCTTTCCGGCTACTTTTTAGTAGAACTGCTTACCTTTTTGGTCATAACTTGCTAAGTTTTCAATATATCGACTTGATTTCTTTTGCGTTGGATAGCTAACGGCATTGGCCTTAATTACAAGTTATTTTCTGGTGGATAGTGCAAGAAAACTTTTTTTTATCATTTTTTCCAAAAAAAAACAAAAGGGGTAGTCCATGTTTTTTTTTTGACGAAAAATATTTTTTTGTACTATCTGCCAAAAGCATAATTCGAATTAAAGCCAATACGGTTCTCTATTCAACACAGTAGAAATCAAGTCGATACCTAGAAAAGTAAGCAAGTTATGATGAAAAAGGTAAGCAGTTCTACTACTGCCTCTTTCCGGCTACTTTTTAGTAGAACCGCTTACCTTTTTGGTCATAACTTGCTAAGTTTTCAATATATCGACTTGATTTCTCTTGCGTTGGATAGCTAACGGCATTTGCCTTAATTAGAAATTATTTTCTGGTGGATAGTGCAAGACAACTTTTTTTATCATTTTTTCAAAAAAAGCAAAGGGGGTAGTCCATGGTTTTTTTTTGCCGAAAAATATTTTTTTGTACTATCTGCAAAAAGCATAATTCGAATTAAAGCCAATACGGTTTTCTATCCAACGCAGTAGAAATCAAGTCGATACCTAGAAAAGTAAGCAAGTTATAATGAAAAAGGCAAGCAGTTCTACTACTGCCTCTTTCCGGCTACTTTTTAGTAGAACTGCTTACCTTTTTGGTCATAACTTGCTAAGTTTTCAATATATCGACTTGATTTCTTTTGCGTTGGATAGCTAACGGCATTGGCCTTAATTACAAATTATTTTCTGGTGGATAGTGCAAGAAAACTTTTTTTATCATTTTTTCAAAAAAAGCAAAGGGGGTAGTCCATGTTTTTTTTTTGACGAAAAATATTTTTTTGTACTATCTGCAAAAAGCATAATTCGAATTAAAGCCAATACGGTTCTCTATTCAACACAGTAGAAATCAAGTCGATACCTAGAAAAGTAAGCAAGTTATGATGAAAAAGGTAAGCAGTTCTACTACTGCCTCTTTCCGGCTACTTTTTAGTAGAACTGCTTACCTTTTTGGTCATAACTTGCTAAGTTTTCAATATATCGACTTGATTTCTTTTGCGTTGGATAGCTAACGGCATTTGCCTTAATTAGAAAGTATTTTCTGGTGGATATTGCAAGACAACTTTTTTTATCATTTTTTCAAAATAAGCAAAGGGGGTAGTCCATGGTTTTTTTTTTTGGCGAAAAATATTTTTTTGTACTATCTGCAAAAAGCATAATTCGAAATAAAGCCAATACGGTTCTCTATTCAACACAGTAGAAATCAAGTCGATACCTAGAAAAGTAACCAAGTTATGATGAAAAAGGTAAGCAGTTCTACTACTGCCTCTTTCCGGCTACTTTTTAGTAGAACTGCTTACCTTTTTGGTCATAACTTGCTAAGTTTTCAATATATCGACTTGATTTCTTTTGCGTTGGATAGCTAACGGCATTTGCCTTAATTAGAAAGTATTTTCTGGTGGATAGTGCAAGACAACTTTTTTTATCATTTTTTCAAAAAAAGCAAAGGGGGTAGTCCATGGTTTTTTTTTTGGCGAAAAATATTTTTTTGTACTATCTGCAAAAAGTATAATTCGAATTAAAGCCAATACGGTTCTCTATTCAACACAGTAGAAATCAAGTCGATACCTAGAAAAGTAAGCAAGTTATGATGAAAAAGGTAAGCAGTTCTACTACTGCCTCTTTCCGGCTACTTTTTAGTAGAACTGCTTACCTTTTTGGTCATAACTTGCTAAGTTTTCAATATATCGACTTGATTTCTTTTGCGTTGGATAGCTAACGGCATTGGCCTTAATTACAAGTTATTTTCTGGTGGATAGTGCAAGAAAACTTTTTTTTATCATTTTTTCCAAAAAAAAACAAAAGGGGTAGTCCATGTTTTTTTTTTGACGAAAAATATTTTTTTGTACTATCTGCAAAAAGCATAATTCGAATTAAAGCCAATACGGTTCTCTATTCAACACAGTAGAAATCAAGTCGATACCTAGAAAAGTAAGCAAGTTATGATGAAAAAGGTAAGCAGTTCTACTACTGCCTCTTTCCCGGTACTTTTTAGTAGAACTGCTTACTTTTTTGGTCATAACTTGCTAAGGTTTCAATATATCGACTTGATTTCTTTTGCGTTGGATAGCTAACGGCATTGGCCTTAATTACAAATTATTTTCTGGTGGATAGTGCAAGAAAACTTTTTTTATCATTTTTTCAAAAAAAGCAAAGGGGGTAGTCCATGGTTTTTTTTTTGGCGAAAAATATTTTTTTGTACTATCTGCAAAAAGCATAATTCGAAATAAAGCCAATACGGTTCTCTATCCAACACAATAGAAATGAAGTCGATACCTAGAAAAGTAACCAAGTTATGATGAAAAAGGTAAGCAGTTCTACTACTGCCTCTTTCCGGCTACTTTTTAGTAGAACTGCTTACCTTTTTGGTCATAACTTGCTAAGTTTTCAATATATCGACTTGATTTCTTTTGCGTTGGATAGCTAACGGCATTTGCCTTAATTAGAAATTATTTTCTGGTGGATAGTGCAAGACAACTTTTTTTATCATTTTTTCAAAAAAAGCAAAGGGAGTAGTCCATGGTTTTTTTTTGGCGAAAAATATTTTTTTGTACTATCTGCAAAAAGCATAATTCGAATTAAAGCCAATACGGTTTTCTATCCAACGCAGTAGAAATCAAGTCGATACCTAGAAAAGTAAGCAAGTTATGATGAAAAAGGTAAGCAGTTCTACTACTGCCTCTTTGCGGCTACTTTTTAGTAGCACTGCTTACCTTTTTGGTCATAACTTGCTAAGTTTTCAATATATCGACTTGATTTCTTTTGCGTTGGATAGCTAACGGCATTTGCCTTAATTACGAATTATTTTGTGGTGGATTGTGCAAGAAAACTTTTTTTATCATTTTTTCAAAAAAAGCAAAGGGGGTAGTCCATGGTTTTTTTTTTGGCGAAAAATATTTTTTTGTACTATCTGCAGAAAGCATAATTCGAATTAAAGCCAATACGGTTCTCTATTCAACACAGTAGAAATCAAGTCGATACCTAGAAAAGTAAGCAAGTTATGATGAAAAAGGGAAGCAGTTCTACTACTGCCTCTTTCCGGCTACTTTTTAGTAGAACTGCTTACCTTTTTGGTCATAACTTGCTAAGTTTTCAATATATCGACTTGATTTTTTTGCGTTGGATAGCTAACGGCATTGGCCTTAATTACAAATTATTTTCTGGTGGATAGTGCAAGAAAACTTTTTTTATCATTTTTTCAAAATAAGCAAAGGGGGTAGTCCATGGTTTTTTTTTTGGCGAAAAATATTTTTTTGTACTATCTGCAAAAAGCATAATTCGAATTAAAGCCAATACGGTTCTCTATCCAACACAGTAGAAATGAAGTCGATACCTAGAAAAGTAAGCAAGTTATGATGAAAAAGGTAAGCAGTTCTACTACTGCCTCTTTCCGGCTACTTTTTAGTAGAACTGCTTACCTTTTTGGTCATAACTTGCTAAGTTTTCAATATATCGACTTGATTTTTTTGCGTTGGATAGCTAACGGCATTGGCCTTAATTACAAATTATTTTCTGGTGGATAGTGCAAGAAAACTTTTTTTATCATTTTTTCAAAAAAAGCAAAGGGGGTAGTCCATGGTTTTTTTTTTGGCGAAAAATATTTTTTTGTACTATCTGCAAAAAGCATAATTCGAATTAAAGCCAATACGGTTCTCTATCCAACACAGTAGAAATGAAGTCGATACCTAGAAAAGTAAGCAAGTTATGATGAAAAAGGTAAGCAGTTCTACTACTGCCTCTTTCCGGCTACTTTTTAGTAGAACTGCTTACCTTTTTGGTCATAACTTGCTAAGTTTTCAATATATCGACTTGATTTCTTTTGCGTTGGATAGCTAACGGCATTTGCCTTAATTACGAATTATTTTGTGGTGGATTGTGCAAGAAAACTTTTTTTATCATTTTTTCAAAAAAAGCAAAGGGGGTAGTCCATGGTTTTTTTTTGGCGAAAAATATTTTTTTGTACTATCTGCAAAAAGCATAATTTGAATTAAAGCCAATACGGTTCTCTATTCAACACAGTAGAAATCAAGTCGATACCTAGAAAAGTAAGCAAGTTATGATGAAAAAGGTAAGCAGTTCTACTACTGCCTCTTTCCGGCTACTTTTTAGTAGAACTGCTTACCTTTTTGGTCATAACTTGCTAAGTTTTCAATATATCGACTTGATTTTTTTGCGTTGGATAGCTAACGGCATTGGCCTTAATTACAAATTATTTTCTGGTGGATAGTGCAAGAAAACTTTTTTTATCATTTTTTCAAAATAAGCAAAGGGGGTAGTCCATGGTTTTTTTTTTTGGCGAAAAATATTTTTTTGTACTATCTGCAAAAAGCATAATTCGAATTAAAGCCAATACGGTTCTCTATCCAACACAGTAGAAATGAAGTCGATACCTAGAAAAGTAAGCAAGTTATGATGAAAAAGGTAAGCAGTTCTACTACTGCCTCTTTCCGGCTACTTTTTAGTAGAACTGCTTACCTTTTTGGTCATAACTTGCTAAGTTTTCAATATATCGACTTGATTTCTTTTGCGTTGGATAGCTAACGGCATTGGCCTTAATTACAAATTATTTTCTGGTGGATAGTGCAAGAAAACTTTTTTTATCATTTTTTCAAAAAAAGCAAAGGGGGTAGTCCATGGTTTTTTTTTGGCGAAAAATATTTTTTTGTACTATCTGCAAAAAGCATAATTCGAATTAAAGCCAATACGGTTCTCTATTCAACACAGTAGAAATCAAGTCGATACCTAGAAAAGTAAGCAAGTTATGATGAAAAAGGTAAGCAGTTCTACTACTGCCTCTTTCCGGCTACTTTTTAGTAGCACTGCTTACTTTTTTGGTCATAACTTGCTAAGTTTTCAATATATCGACTTGATTTCTTTTGCGTTGGATAGCTAACAGCATTGGCCTTAATTACAAATTATTTTCTGGTGGATAGTGCAAGAAAACTTTTTTTATCATTCCTTCAAAAAAAGCAAAGAGGGTAGTCCATGGTTTTTTTTTTGGCGAAAAATATTTTTTTGTACTATCTGCAAAAAGCATAATTCGAATTAAAGCCAATACGGTTCTCTATTCAACACAGTAGAAATCAAGTCGATACCTAGAAAAGTAAGCAAGTTATGATGAAAAAGGTAAGCAGTTCTACTACTGCCTCTTTACCGGTACTTTTTAGTAGAACTGCTTACTTTTTTGGTCATAACTTGCTAAGTTTTCAATATATCGACTTGATTTCTTTTGCGTTATATAGGTAACGGCATTGGCCTTAATTACAAGTTATTTTCTGGTGGATAGTGCAAGAAAACTTTTTTTTATCATTTTTTCCAAAAAAAAACAAAAGGGGTAGTCCATGGTTTTTTTTTGGCGAAAAATATTTTTTTGTACTATCTGCAAAAAGCATAATTCGAATTAAAGCCAATACGGTTCTCTATTCAACACAGTAGAAATCAAGTCGATACCTAGAAAAGTAAGCAAGTTATGATGAAAAAGGTAAGCAGTTCTACTACTGCCTCTTTCCGGCTACTTTTTAGTAGAACCGCTTATCTTTTTGGTCATAACTTGCTAAGTTTTCAATATATCGACTTGATTTCTTTTGCGTTGGATAGCTAACGGCATTGGCCTTAATTACAAATTATTTTCTGGTGGATAGTGCAAGAAAACTTTTTTTATCATTTTTTAAAAAAAAGCAAAGGGGGTAGTCCATGGTTTTTTTTTGGCGAAAAATATTTTTTTGTACTATCTGCAAAAAGCATAATTCGAATTAAAGCCAATACGGTTTTCTATCCAACGCAGTAGAAATCAAGTAGATACCTAGAAAAGTAAGCAAGTTATGATGAAAAAAGTAAGCAGTTCTACTACTGCCTCTTTCCGGCTACTTTTTAGTAGAACCGCTTACCTTTTTGGTCATAACTTGCTAAGTTTTCAATATATCGACTTGATTTCTTTTGCGTTGGATAGCTAACGGCATTTGCCTTAAGTAGAAATTATTTTCTGGTGGATAGTGCAAGAAAACTTTTTTTATCATTTTTTCAAAAAAAGCAAAGGGGGTAGTCCATGGTTTTTTTTTGGAGAAAAATATTTTTTTGTACTATCTGCAAAAAGCATAATTCGAATTAAAGCCAATACGGTTCTCTATTCAACACAGTAGAAATCAAGTCGATACCTAGAAAAGTAAGCAAGTTATGATGAAAAAGGTAAGCAGTTCTACTACTGCCTCTTTCCGGCTACTTTTTAGTAGAACCGCTTACCTATTTGGTCATAACTTGCTAAGTTTCAAATATATCGACTTGATTTCTTTTGCGTTGGATAGCTAACGGCATTTGCCTTAATTAGAAATTATTTTCTGGTGGATAGTGCAAGAAAACTTTTTTTATCATTTTTTCAAAAAAAGCAAAGGGGGTAGTCCATGGTTTTTTTTTGGCCAAAAATATTTTTTTGTACTATCTGCAAAAAGCATAATTCGAATTAAAGCCAATACGGTTTTCTATCCAACGCAGTAGAAATCAAGTCGATACCTAGAAAAGTAA
This sequence comes from Thelaira solivaga, assembly GCA_947397855.1. Classification (NCBI taxonomy): domain Eukaryota; kingdom Metazoa; phylum Arthropoda; class Insecta; order Diptera; family Tachinidae; genus Thelaira; species Thelaira solivaga. The sequence goes on from OX377613.1 coordinate 21,353,578, forward strand.
GCAAGTTATGATGAAAAAGGTAAGCAGTTCTACTACTGCCTCTTTCCGGCTACTTTTTAGTAGAATCGCTTACCTTTTTGGTCATAACTTGCTAAGTTTTCAATATATCGACTTGATTTCTTTTGCGTTGGATAGCTAACGACATTGGCCTTAATTATGAATTATTTTCTGGTGGATAGTGGAAGAAAACTTTTTTTATCATTCCTTCAAAAAAAGCAAAGAGGGTAGTCCATGGTTTTTTTTTGGCGAAAAATATTTTTTTGTACTATCTGCAAAAAGCATATTTCGAATTAAAGCCAATACGGTTTTCTATCCAACGCAGTAGAAATCAAGTCGATACCTAGAAAAGTAAACAAGTTATGATGAAAATGGTAAGCAGTTCTACTACTGCCTCTTTCCGGCTACTTTTTAGTAGAACTGCTTACCTTTTTGGTCATAACTTGCTAAGTTTTCAATATATCGACTTGATTTCTTTTGCGTTGGATAGCTAACGGCATTGGCCTTAATTACAAATTATTTTCTGGTGGATAGTGCAAGAAAACTTTTTTTATCATTTTTTCAAAAAAAGCAAAGGGGGTAGGTAGTCCATGGTTTTTTTTTGGCGAAAAATATTTTTTTGTACTATCTGCAAAAAGCATAATTCGAATTAAAGCCAATACGGTTCTCTATCCAACACAGTAGAAATCAAGTCGATATCTAAAAAAGTAAGCAAGTTATGATGAAAAAGGTAAACAGTTCTACTACTGCCTCTTTCCGGCTACTTTTTAGTAGAACTGCTTACCTTTTTGGTCATAACTTGCTAAGTTTTCAATATATCGACTTGAATTCTTTTGCGTTGGATAGCTAACAGCATTGGCCTTAATTACAAATTATTTTCTGGTGGATAGAGCAAGAAAACTTTTTTTATCATTCCTTCAAAAAAAGCAAAGAGGGTAGTCCATGGTTTTTTTTTTGGCCAAAAATATTTTTTTGTACTATCTGCAAAAAGCATAATTCGAATTAAAGCCAATACGGTTTTCTATCCAACGCAGTAGAAATCAAGTCGATACCTAGAAAAGTAAGCAAGTTATGATGAAAAAGGTAAGCAGTTCTACTACTGCCTCTTTCCGGCTACTTTTTAGTAGAACTGCTTACCTTTTTGGTCATAACTTGCTAAGTTTTCAATATATCGACTTGAATTCTTTTGCGTTGGATAGCTAACAGCATTGGCCTTAATTACAAATTATTTTCTGGTGGATAGAGCAAGAAAACTTTTTTTATCATTCCTTCAAAAAAAGCAAAGAGGGTAGTCCATGGTTTTTTTTTGGCCAAAAATATTTTTTTGTACTATCCGCAAAAAGCATAATTCGAATTAAAGCCAATACGGTTTTCTATCCCACACAGTAGAAATCAAGTCGATACCTAGAAAAGTAAGCAAGTTATGATGAAAAAGGTAAGCAGTTCTACTACTGCCTCTTTCCGGCTACTTTTTAGTAGAACTGGTTACCTTTTTGGTCATTACTTGCTAATTTTTCTGTATATCAACTTGATTTCTTTTGCGTTGGATAGCTAGACGTATATACTTTAATTATCGATTTTTGTCTTGTGGATAGTCCAAGAAAACTTTTTTATCAACGCAAAAGAAATCAGGTCGATATATTGAAAACTTAGCAAGTTATAACCAAGAAGGCAACCAGTTCTTCCAAAAAAAGCAGTAATAGAATTGGTTACCTTTTTTTCACAACTTGCTTAGTTTTTGAGATATCGGTAACTTTCTTAGTTTTTTACTGATTTAATTTGATGTGGACTTCAGTAATTTTTATTAAAGAAATAAAATTCAGTTACTGAAAAAACCAATTGAACCACAGGCACATGCTGCTAATGCTAATGAGTAAAACGACTTGTGAAAAATTTAAATAAAAAGAAAAAGTAAAGAGTGATTTTTTTGCTATTATCTTTTTGGCAACACTAGTTTTGACAGCTCACGCACGTTTTGTATCTTGTGTCACTGTCAAACATCTTCAGTTTGGTCTATAATTTAATCATGAATCGTCTTACAAACGAACAACGCTTGCAAATTATTGAATTTTATTACCAAAATGCGTGCTCTGTTAAGAAAGTTCATCGCGCGCTTCTTCCATTTTATGGTCAGTTTAATCGACCTACTGAGGCTTCTATTCGGGCTATTGTAACAAAATTTCGCACCAAATTTACATTGTTGGACATTAAACCACCAACACGCTTACGTAGAGTGCGAACTGAAGAAAATATCGCAGCCGTATCAGCCAGTGTTGGTGATGACTGTGAATTATCGATTCGGCGCCGTTCGCAGCAATTGGGCCTCTGTTACTCCACTACGTGGAAAATTTTGCGGAAGGATTGGGTGCAAGAATTGAAGCCAAACGACCTACCACAACGCCAAATTTTTGGTGAATGGGCTCTTGAAAAGTTAGATGAAGATCCACTTTTTTATCGAAGAATTGTGTTCAGCGACGAGGCTCATTTCTGGTTGAATGGATACGTGAACAAGCAAAACTGCCGTATTTGGAGTGAAGAGCAGCCAGAAGCATTGCAAGAGCTACCAATGCATCCACAAAAAACAACCGTTTGGTGCGGATTATGGGCTGGCGGCATCATTGGGCCGTATTTCTTCAAAGATGATGCGAATCACAACGTTACTGTGAATGGTGAGCGCTACCGTGCGATGATAACAAACTTTTTTTTGCCCAAAATGGAAGAGCTTGACTTGCATGACATGTGGTTTCAACAAGACGGTGCCACATGCCACACAGCACGCGAAACAATGGACCAATTGAGAGGCGAGTTCGGTGAACAGTTTATTTCACGCTTGGGACCAGTCAATTGGCCGCCCAGATCGTGCGATTTAACGCCTCTAGACTATTTTTTGTGGGGCTATGTTAAGGCTAATGTCTATAGGGACAAGCCCGCTTCGATTGACGCACTGGAAGCCAACATTGCCAACATTATTCGTGAGATACCGGCCGAAATGTTGGAAAGAGTATGCCAAAATTGGACTAAGCGGATGGACCATTTGAGGCGCAGCCGCGGCCAACATTTGCATGAAATAATCTTCAAACATTAAATTATATCGACCCAACTATCGATCCAAATAAATATTTCATGCATTTTTCTGAATTTTATGTGTTTTTTTTTTAAATTTCCGATAGTTCTTATAAAATCACCTTTTATAATAGTATCATGTTGAGACGCCAGCTGAATCCTGCATGATTGAAGCTTGTTCTATCAAAAACTAAGAGATCAAAAGCGGAAACAAATTTTGTTGGTTCAATCTACCACACTTCTTAATATCAAAAAATGAAAATAATTTTTGACAGGAGGAGCCTCAAAATTAATAACAAAATATATGGGCTTTTTGTAATGTGAATGGTTGTCTGAAGTATCCTATTTAGGAATGTAGCCCCATATTTTAGTGTAAATAGCAAATCCTTTAGCGATGTTTCTGTTAACGTTCAATTTTTAATATTGAAATATGAGCGCTACACGAAGTATGACTGTATAGTTACTCAAACTAAAAAAGATATTAAAAAGTAAAACAAAACAAAACATGTGCGACCAATAGTGCCATGAAGGAAATTAATTTGCAATAATTCAATAAAAAAATTGTTAAAAGCGTTCAAGACTTTTTATGATGAAAACTGGAAATAAAACAAAATTCAGTAATAAATCGATCAAGTTGCAAGAAAAGTATAAAAAAACACAAATTTAAAACAAAAAACAAATTTTTTAAATAATCGTTTATAATTCAAGTATCAAATGGAAATAAATATGGTTTGCAAAGAGCTTCAAGACAAACTATCCACATTTACTTACATGTTTGCTATCTGTCCAACAATTTAAATGGTATTCTTTGAGTAAGTGTATTTTATTACGAAATTACATTTGAAACTAATAACAATAATCAAATAATCAACAAATCGAAAACAATCATAGAAGTCCATTTATCACAGCGTACTTAGGTATAGAGTCAATTGTAATGGACAGGCAAATAAAGATTCAACTCATCGATAAATCTATCCTTAGAATACAATCTTTAAGGAAATCTGTTGAAAATCAACTAACTAAATAAATGTACACACAAATAAATACATACATTGGTAGGAGAGAAGCGAATTAAAAAAAAAATCAATAACAAAAATAAGACTCAAGCTCAAAAATATTTAAAAAAAACTCTAAAACAAATAAACAGGCATTTACTAGAAGCAAGTAAGTTTTACATAAATAACTTAATAAAAGAATTGATGTTCAGAAAAAATAAATAAAAACAATTTGAATTTGCTGGTTTCCAAAAGCCTAGATGGATTTATTTTATTAGTCGTTTCATATGCCATTTATCCATCCAACAAAGCTTGTGCACGAAAATATTAGAGAGGAAATTTGTAGTAGCTATTTTATCCTTTTGCAAATTCATATTCCGTGACACCTCAAAATAAATATGCTTTTTTATTGCCTTAAATGTACGGTTATATTCTTATGCTGGGAGTGTCCTGGAAAACGCAACGATTTCAAAGCGCGCAAAATGTATGATTAACGAATTTTAAATTCAAATTTGCACTAGAGACTTTCAGAAGCACTTTTTGTTATAAAATACTTATTACATGTGTTAGTAGTGATGTGTGTATTTTCAAAATATTTTTTAAAACTGAAAAAATTAATAAATGACCTAAAGCTGATTTAAATTTTGCTAAAAGGTTTAACCATATTTACTATTATAGCAAGCTACTTCTTCAAATTCAGGTTGGCTAGGGATTTTTAAAAATTCTCTAATGCTTTGTCATATAGGTATTCAATTACTTCAGAGTAAGAACGAAGCCATATAGGAGTGAAATGGTAAACTATCTGACTAAAAAGGGTGCCTAGTAAGCAATAACTGCCTTCGTGCCTTACTACGCAGACAGGAAAACCGAGATCTGCAGAGTCAATGCTCCCGAATGTATATAAGTAAAGGTTATTCTGAGTAGCAATGAACTGCTAGCTGATTATTGAAGACTCAAATACTTTATTTATGTTCATAAGCTGAGAAAAAATATCATTTATTAATATTGAATTTATTGTTAATGAAACCTTTAGTTCTGCTGATTTCTTACTTGTGATGAATTCTGCGATGCAGGCAAAATTTTTTTTAAAAACTTCTGTTCTTACTCTACAGCAAATGTGGAAGCAATTGTGTCAACAGAAATCATTTTGGCACTGAAGGCCATGGGACTTATGTAATATATTTATGCGCATATACACACACACGCTAAGTGCACATATATATTACATTCACACAGTCTCTGAAGTTGTTATATAGACTTAATTATAAACTTCACTGTAAATAAGAAGGGTATATATGCACGCAAAGAAAAAAATGGTTGAATATGGTCCGCAAAAATATTATTGTTAATTTGTAACATCTAAGCATTCTTATGATCACGATAAACATGTTTCTGGTTATTATCAAAAATACTATGCTTACCGTCCTAAATTTGGCTGAATTTATCATTTCATTTTGATAAAATTTTAACGGAAACAAATATGTTTATAGTAAACATAACAATGGGAAAATATGGTTGAAGGTAAATTGTTTTCTATATACAAAGTAAGTATTAAACAAGCTCAACTCAGTTTCGTGGCTGAAGTGGTTGAGTGCCGAGTTAAAACTTATTGACTAACTATTCTAAAGTTCAAATCCTGGTAGAGTCAAATAAAATTGAATAAATATAAATTAAAAGAAACGGAAAAAAATCAATAGAATAAAAAAAATTTATATAAAAAATTTATGTATGTAAAAAATAAAAAAATTTAAAAAACTAAAATTTTTTTTAATCCTGAACGGGTTTGAACAGCAAGATTTGTAATTGAGAAGTATTTTTGATATGTTTGATTTAAATATGTATGTATGTGGTTAAATGCAATCATAAATCTAACCATACAATGTTTACTCCAGAATATGGTTGCCTGAACCATATGTTTTCTTTGCGTGTGTATAAGTTTCTGATTCCGTTTTTAATTTCCAGGCCTTACATGTGCCACCTTACAACATACATAAATTTTTTATCCTTATAAATAGCGGAGACCTTATAGCGATGTCCGTCTGTCTGTTTGTCTGTCTGCTTGTTTTTTTGTCTGTCCGTGTAGTCGTTAAATCAAGTTGTTGAAATCTGTAGGCAAATTACTGAAAATTTTAGCATACCAATCTGTCAGTTGTTGTTATTTTCAGACTTGCTATTGAAATTTAGCCCGATAGGTCAACAACTGGCTAAGCTATGAGTCAAAAACCGCGACTTCTTTTATTTTTGACCATTGGTTTGGGTGGGTTTTTTGCGTATTTTGTCTAAAATAAAAAACAGATAAGAATGTGTATGCAAAAAATTAAAACAATAGATCTACAAATGGCTGAGAAAAATCAAAAACCTTTGTGTCGAAAAATCACTCTGTTGAACCACTGTGTTATTATTCATAAGAAATGGTATTTACGTATGTGTAAATATAGCAAATCAGTAATTATGTGAGTTATAAAGTAAAATGTGTAGTGTTTACATCTGTATTAGTGTTCTAGAATTAGCTAGAATAAGTTTGTCACATCTGGACGGCTCTAGACTCTAGTGAAAAAGTATATAAGGCAATTTTGAGATTTCCAGACAAGTTCGATTGTAGTTGAGACATTAAACTGTAAACAACGTGTCATAAACAATAAAGTGTAGTTGTGACCATTATAAATAAAGTGTGTTTCTCCAAGAACTAATTGTGTTTTAATTTTACTATACGCACCTTAACGAAATAAACGTTTTTATGTTAAGGTAAAAAGGTAACAATATGTACAAAGGAAATTTTGTTTTCCATTAATTTTGCTTTTTTTTATGGAACCGTATTTTTTAAACGGCTTGGGTGTATAATTTTTGATTTTTTCATTAATTTAAAATTAAATATTTATTTCAGCATTATGTTTGCTTAAAAATGTATTTCAATTTATTTTAAATTCTTTAAATTTAATTTTTTATATTTATTATAAAACAGATATCATTAATTTTAATTTCTTTACCTTAATTATTTATTTTAGGGTTAAAAACAATATTTCAATCAATATTTACAATTTACTTCAAACATTTTTTTTATTATTTTTTTGATAAATATTTGAGCAGAATGTACAAAATTATTATAAAAAATATGAATATTTGTCTACTGCAGTGAGTTTAATTGTGAGTTATAATCTGCAACTTACTTCATGGGAATAGTTACATGACTAGTTTAGCCGGGACAATAGATAACACTGGTCCAATATTGCAACTAGTGGTAGAATAAATCTGTTTAGATTATCTTAATATTGAGTAACAAAATATGTAAAACGTCACAATGTTAAAATAACTAGTCTATATATTATTTATGAAAAATATCAATAAAAAAAATCGGTCCTTATGCCTTAAGAAATACTATTTTCCCTAGAGTACCACTAGAATTAAAATCAGAAGCGGGAACTAGTTAGGTGTTCACTTTTGTTTAAATAAATCTGCTTTCAAGTTACAAATTTTCTAATATTCATTAAGAGTTCAAAGACTTCTTTTGGAGATTTATCCGCCATGTCAGACGGTTGTAGCTAGTGATGTCTTAAGTAATGAAAACGGGGTCAAATTAGACCATTACAGTTTCACAGTATATGTTCTGTTATCTCATCGTCTTCGTTACATAATTTGCAGAGATTTCGACTCATCCTATACCAAGTCATGAATAAAATGACAATACGAACTCTTCACCGAGTCAGGCCCAGTAAGAGATTTGTTTCCTTCCGACTATTTTCGCTATAGTGATATATTTTGTTTCCAATCAATTTCTCCAGCCACTCAAGAGTATAATTAAAAAACTTATAACAACAATTTTTAATGATGAATTTACTTCAAGACAACATCATCCGTAGAAGAATTTTTAAAAATACTGTTTCTTCCAACTTGCTTAAAAAACGCATTTTAATTATTTTCGTTAAAATTATTTCGTTTACATGCTCTGCTATTTAACAACTCGTAAGCTAAAGTCAAGTCTTTCACTAAATTTTAATGAAAAAAAAGTATTCTCTTCTACTCGTTCATTTTTACAACTGTTTCTGCTGAGATTGCCATGAAAAGAAAGTAAAATAAACAAAATTTAAAAGCTTGAAGGGAGTTAAGGCATTTTATATTTGGCTGTATTTGTGCACACACATTAAGTTATAATTTGTGCTGAAAACTATAAATTAAAATCTCAGTTTAATTTTTAAATTATGTAGTTGTCAACACCAGCATGACAAGTGATTTGAAATTGCCATCTATTTGATAAGACACGATACGCTCATGTTTTATATGCATTAAAGCGTTAATGCTCACTTTTAATTAAATAATTGATAACCTTCACACACACCTACTTATAAAAGGTGATTTTATAAGAACTATCGGAAATTTAAAAAAAAAAACACATAAAATTCAGAAAAATGCATGAAATATTTATTTGGATCGATAGTTGGGTCGATATAATTTAATGTTTGAAGATTATTTCATGCAAATGTTGGCCGCGGCTGCGCCTCAAATGGTCCATCCGCTTAGTCCAATTTTGGCATACTCTTTCCAACATTTCGGCCGGTATCTCACGAATAATGTTGGCAATGTTGGCTTCCAGTGCGTCAATCGAAGCGGGCTTGTCCCTATAGACATTAGCCTTAACATAGCCCCACAAAAAATAGTCTAGAGGCGTTAAATCGCACGATCTGGGCGGCCAATTGACTGGTCCCAAGCGTGAAATAAACTGTTCACCGAACTCGCCTCTCAATTGGTTCATTGTTTCGCGTGCTGTGTGGCATGTGGCACCGTCTTGTTGAAACCACATGTCATGCAAGTCAAGTTCTTCCATTTTGGGCAAAAACAAGTTTGTTATCATCGCACGGTAGCGCTCACCATTCACAGTAACGTTGTGATTCGCATCATCTTTGAAGAAATACGGCCCAATGATGCCGCCAGCCCATAATCCGCACCAAACGGTTGTTTTTTGTGGATGCATTGGTAGCTCTTGCAATGCTTCTGGCTGCTCTTCACTCCAAATACGGCAGTTTTGCTTGTTCACGTATCCATTCAACCAGAAATGAGCCTCGTCGCTGAACACAATTCTTCGATAAAAAAGTGGATCTTCATCTAACTTTTCAAGAGCCCATTCACCAAAAATTTGGCGTTGTGGTAGGTCGTTTGGCTTCAATTCTTGCACCAGTTGTATCTTATAAGGCTTCACACCCAAATCCTTCCGCAAAATTTTCCACGTAGTGGAGTAACAGAGGCCCAATTGCTGCGAACGGCGCCGAATCGATAATTCACGGTCATCACCAACACTGGCCGATACGGCTGCGATATTTTCTTCAGTTCGCACTCTACGTAAGCGTGTTGGTGGTTTAATGTCCAACAATGTAAATTTGGTGCGAAATTTTGTTACAATAGCCCGAATAGAAGCCTCAGTAGGTCGATTAAACTGACCATAAAATGGAAGAAGCGCGCGATGAACTTTCTTAACAGAGCACGCATTTTGGTAATAAAATTCAATAATTTGCAAGCGTTGTTCGTTTGTAAGACGATTCATGATTAAATTATAGACCAAACTGAAGATGTTTGACAGTGACACAAGATACAAAACGTGCGTGAGCTGTCAAAACTAGTGTTGCCAAAAAGATAATAGCAAAAAAATCACTCTTTATAAGAATACAGGTTTTTTTTATTTTTTTCTTTTGAGTAACATAAACACATCGAGTATATTTGCTGAAATTTTTTATCAAAAGGACATTGTTGTTTGCAGTAAAAAAATTGTTCACACGCTAGTTTTTATTTATAAAAGTATAAAAATTGTTTATGTTCTTTTTTAAAAAATTATAAACGAACAACAATAAATACATTGAACTAACTTCAATTCAATTGTAAAATGAAAGCAGATACAAGATACAAGTTGTGGGCACTTACAGTTTCTCCAATCACCACAGTCAATCATATTCACACTTGTTGGCTTTCATTTTATTTACAAATTTTACATTGTGTAAATACAAATATGAAAAGTTAATAAGAAAAAAAAATAAAGAAATTGATAGCATATGAATCCATTCGTAGTTTGTAATATTATAATAACCCTGCTATTTACAAAAAGAAGAAAAAAAACTATTAATTATGCACTTGTAGATAGTAACACATGCTGCTGTTTAGGACTGCCTGATCGAAGCAAAGATAAATGGACAGACTAAATGAATAGAAAGACTAACTCTTATAGAATAGATTCATAGAACGTTTTTGTTTTGTGTATGTCATATAATTTTATGTCATGTTTTACCTTAAATTTTGTTGATACACATATCTAGGCGCAAATTCAAAGAGGATGAAACAGCGATCTTTTTCGATTATCAGATAGTTTTTCTTCTAAAAACTTTCTAATAAGAAACCCGCCTAACGTATCGCAGTCTAAATAAAAAAGACACTTTTCTAAGAAATTGTAACTCTCGATTGTTTGTTGTAAATCAATTCACAGTGACAAGCGTCTGTCTACGAGAAAATAGTCACTCTGTTGACAGAAAAAATTAAGAACCAATTAAATATTTTAATTATAAAAAACATGTCTTATTAATTAAATATTTAATTGGCGCATTAAAAGAAGAAACCTTGTAACATTTATTTTTCTAATTGAACAAAAAATAACTATTCAAGTCATTAAAACTAAAAATTCTAAACAAAATGTTGAGATGCATGGTCACCTCATTTGATTAAATATTTATAAAAAAAAAATAATTTTCCCTAAAATATTTGGATAAATAAGTCGATGTATACTTTTTTAGTTTTGCTTTCCCCATAGAAATCTCGAATTTTTATAAATCAAAGAGCAGCTGTAATCATTCTTAAAATTTTATGTTTTCACTTTTAAAGTCTTTCTAGATTAGATGAATTCCATAGCATAATATTAATTTCTGAATAGCTTAGTACTACAAAATTTCCCAATGTAAATTTAGTACAATTACGCAGTTTATTTAGTTGATTCGAATTTAGTTTCGTTTTGCATCGAAATAAATGTATGACGTTTCCAAGTTTGCAAGACTTTCTGTGAACAGATATTTGACCTCCGATTATGATGCTATTTCTTGTTTAAAGTTGAAGACGAAATATATTTTTTTTTTCAAAGTAATAAGGGTTATAATTGATTGTGGAAGAGGATACCAAAAAAAAGTACACGTTTTGAAAGTTTATATTTGGCTCTATGTCAATTTGGCTTAAGCTTTCCCCAATTTTGTGTAATAGTTTTAATTGTGAATCTGGTATCGATACGAATTCTCCATTTTAGGTACGTAAAATGTTCAGTTAAAACACTACGAGGAATACTTTTTTTGTATTTTAACACTGTATCCAAATCTTTCCTTTAATTCTGAAAACCAATTTTTAAGAAACGTTTTTTTTTTAAACGAATTCATATTTTTTAACGTTCTCTAAGTCGAATTCATATAATGTATTTTGTTTCAAAACTGAATAAACAAACAAGTCCAACCTGAGAATAACAATTAGCAATTGAAATGTGAATAGTTTTTTTTTTGTTTTATTAATTTCATTAATATTAGTTTAGGGGATGGCCCCTACTAATGCAATGCATTGTGATGGAACTAGAAAAATAGGTTGTGGGAAGGAGGATAGAGGGAGTAGTGTCTATGAACATTCGATTTGAATTTTCCCAAATTGTAGGATTCAGGAAAGACGTCAGCAGGAAGTTGATTTCACATACGAACTATACAGCTAAAAAAAGAACTCTGTATGTAGTGCGTGGTGCGATCCACAGGCCAATCGACCACAAAGGGATGTACTCTTGTTGAAAAACGAGTGGCTCGTGTGAATGAGCGGGATTCGGGAACAATATCCCTAATTTCATTAGAATACATTCCGTTATAGTAGCGATAGAAAAAGTGAAACACAACCCACATTACGACGGTGTTACAGTGAGTCAATAGAGCTGGTTATCCTACTGTCATCGATAACCACTTTCGCCCTCTCCTGTATGCGGTCGGATATGGTGGTGTAAATATGGACGAGGTCAGATGGGGTGAAGTATCTCTTGCACCTCTTTAGGAAGCACAGGCACTTGGATGCTTCTTTAGCGATCTGAAAAATGTGATCAGTCCAACGGACATCACACTGGATTCTCATGCCAAGAACATCAATAGCTTCTGATTCCTCAATACCTACACCACCCATGAATGCAGAGTTTAACACATTTAAGTTAAAAACCACTAAAATTTCTTGAAGTTTTCACTGCAAGCAAATATGAAGAAGATTAGTTTGTTGAATAAAATCAAGTCTGAGAAAAAATTTTAAATTCTGAATAGCAAATAATGTCTGCTAAATTTATAACACAAGAACTTGACTTTAACATTTCAATAAAAACTCGAACTTAACTGTGTATGATACAGGACACTAAAAAGCACTTATTTAGGATATAAAAATTTGTAATTTTTTAAAAGATTTGACTTACAGCCAAATATCAGTATACATTAAAATGCTTTACAATTAATCAGTTTGTTTAGTTTTTATTTTGTTTGTGACATTTTCTGAGCCTTATGTGTTATTTTAATTTTAATTGTGCTTGACTATTTTATACGAGTATATCCCCAATCAACACTTTTTTATTGCGAGTACTTTTTCTTTTCCCAAGTAATTGCACGCAAAAAATTACAATTTACGTTTTTAATATTTTTTTACACAAGTTTTGCAGAGATTGAATTAGTGACTGAGTGGTATGTGATAGATTTTGGTGGGTGTAATTTTTTCCCACGCTTTATCTACCTCGTGTTGGCTTGAGCTCACATTACACAATATTATTTCTTTTCTTTAATTTTTTTAAAGAGGAATATTTATGTTTGGATTTCTTTTTGAAAGCGTTTTTTGCTTAGTAATAGCAAGTAATTTCATACTTGATATACTTGTGTTCTTTTTCTCATGAGCCTCTTGCTATCAGTCTAGTGGGTGCTTTTGTGCGTTTCCAATTGCACGAAAAAGTTTTCGAGTATGTGCAGAAATCTGAAACAACTAAACACCTGAGCAAATATAAATTGTATCTACTTGGGAAACATACAAGCTACGCTCACAAACACACACACACTCGTTTACTTTGCACATTAACTCTGTTGAAAGAAGAGATTGTTTTATTATTTGTGTTGCTGTTGGGTCTACCAAAAAAATAAAAAATTAAATGAAAAATAATATTTTTAAGCAATAATTCTTAAGTATATTTGTTTCATAAAACGTGTGAAAATTTTTATCATTTCGTTCCTTTTCCAATATCAAGTATGAGAATTGTAAATAAATAAATTGTCATAATTTAAAAACGTTGGCTAATTCAGTGGACTTAAAAATCGTGTATTGATATTTTTAAACATAATTTGTATGCCATTCACCACAGGTGAAAGCAATATGAATGAGGATGAGTGTTAATAAATGTAAGTCTTCTCTTTATAAAGGGTGTTTTTAACTCTTTAATTCTAATGTACGTAAAATTTACTTTAAGTTTTTTTTTTTTAATTGTGACTACACACAAAAAAAAAAGCAAAAACAAAATATTCTTAAGCACTAAATTAAAATTTAAATTAGAAAATAACGTTAGTAGTCCAGGGCTAAGTCCGATTAAAGTAATAAAAGAAATAACTGTTAAACGAAGTGTCATAGTTGGCTCTCTTTAATTAGTATAATCTGACAAATCATCATGAGTGAATTAACGCTTGAATAATGTTCCCAAATTATTTAGATTTACCTTGAAAATTTGTTATCAATTCGTGCAGCTTCGATGGCTTTATGATTTTAATGGTGCCCCATGTCTATCTGAGCAAGCGATTAATAAAATTCTAAATAGATTTCATACCAAATAAAATTTATTTTCTGTTGGCTTGTTCGCTATACAAATTGTTGTTTTAAAATGGATTCATTTGAAATTTGTTACATATAGTCTCTATACGCCAAGAAAAGTCGTCATGGACTTTTACGAACATTTTTCAGCGATTTTCACTCGCCACTATTAAAAAAAGACTTGTGCCCGTACTTAAATTAAGCCTGAAAATATTTTTTGAAATATTATATTTAATCTTATGGTTGGCGCTTCTGATAAAATACTAACGAAAACATGATGTACTTTATAGAGTAGTGAATGGCTATTTATAGTTTTCTGGGTTTTTTAACAATTAAAATTCTATTTGTAAATGGATTTGTTTAAAAATTGATACATACGCTTTCTAAGGATACCGACTTACGTAATAAAGGACCGGGCCAGGCGAGACTAAGAAAACACATATATAAAAGAGTAACCCAAACGCATAGCACTTATGTTTTGAAAATTCGGATATTAAGTGGTAAAAAATGGTAAAATTGCACTTCTTATAAGCTGATAAAGCGAAAACTATATTTAGTAAATATTATACTAAATAAATTAAAGGATGGGTTTAATACTAAACAAAAATCAATTTAAAAAAAATTTTTCCATGACTGAAACATTACTCAAAGCCTAGAACAGGGAATGTATAATCAAATAATCTTGAACGAATTAAGAAATCGGAAAAGAGAAATATTTTTTTTTAAAGTTATTTGCATTGCTTTTTTTTAATTCTTGAATTAAAAAACCTGTATTTATTTTAAATCTATATATTTCTAACTACAAAGTTAATCATCAATGTTTTTATTATTATTTAATATTTTGTTAGTGCCAGGCTTTCTATTTTGATTGCAAACGAAAGTGAAAGCTAACCAGTTAGTTACTGGTTTTTGACTGAAAAAACGAATGACTATCTTTTGATTTAAATCATCTCAATACTACAGACTATGAGTTAAGTAATGATAGTAACATTGGCTAATATATTGATTATAATTCATAAATTTTGGGTTAAATAAAAGAATGCTAATCACTTATACTCTATTTGAGTTTCCCAGCACTGGGGAATCCACATTAAGCAAAGCAGAAGATGTTTCCAAATTAGCTTTATAATTCAAAAAAAAAAAATAATGTAAAATCAGAGAAGAATGTTTAATGTTTCTCATTAAAATGATAATAACAAATCTTTTCCTAGAATTCTTTAAAGTTTCAACTTTGAAGAATAACCATAAAAATATCTTAGCAGAATATAGAATCTTGACTACGAGAATCTTAATTTCACAGTTCTGTAATTTTTTTTTTTTTTTTTTGTAACACAGCTTCTGCTTGGTAAACTACAAGCAATTAAACAATTTACTTTAAACGTTTGCTCAATGTAATAAATCATAACATCCATGCAAATAAAACAAAAACAAAAAAGAAGAATTATATTGATTATATGTAAAATCAGCTTCTTTTTTATATAAAATATCCAGCACTTTTATATTATATATTTAACTTGACTTTGGCAAGCATATGACGAGCATGAAGCACTGAATGAGCAACCAGCAGGAATGAACAGAACAAAACAGAACAGTCATGGATTGTAAGAAAAAAAGAAACATGCTGTACTTGTTTTATTATTGTCAGAATGAGAGCTTTTAAACAGACAATTGTATCCTGCAGGGCGAAAACTCCTACTGAAACTAAAATTCAATATCATATTTAAGTCTAGCAAATACTTCATTCAATATTAAACATTTTTTTTTTCTGTTTTCCCACTTAGTTTGTTATAGACAATTTACGAGTACAAATACGCGGGCGTTAAAGTTAAATATTGCAAAGATGCAAAAGATGGAACAGCCAGCACCCAACAAGAATTCTTTTGGCTATTCAATGACTGTAATAATAATGATGAGGTTTTACTTAGAATGATAATTTTATTTTGTTGTGGGTAACTTTCAATTTGTAATATTTTATTTATTAGCAATCAAGATAAGGTGACCGCTTCAGTTTTTTCTTTTGAACCAAAAACAATAAATAAATAAAGGGCTGTAACTAAAGCCTAATTGTAAGTAATTACAATTGCATCAGGATTTTTAGTATTTTTCTTTAAAATGGAGGACAAAAATTAAATTGGACGATTCTAAAGCCTGCATCAAATAAGTATTTGCCTTAAATTTAAATTTAATTTCGTTGTCATGTCATTGAATGATTAAGAAATTCAACTAAAATATA
Source organism: Thelaira solivaga (assembly GCA_947397855.1). Classification (NCBI taxonomy): domain Eukaryota; kingdom Metazoa; phylum Arthropoda; class Insecta; order Diptera; family Tachinidae; genus Thelaira; species Thelaira solivaga. The sequence goes on from OX377613.1 coordinate 21,369,676, forward strand.
TTTCATTAAAAAAAACACGTATTTGCAGAGAGAGTTGTAATTTTTTATTAGATTGTAAAGAACATATGTTCCGATCAAGCATGGAATAACATACACGCGACGGCAATTCGTTCAATGGATAATGAAGCAAAATGGGGTCAATGACAATTTTAAGAAAAAAACTGATGCAGCGAACTTCCGTTTATATGGTTTATAAAAAATTGGGGCTTAGAAAGTCTTCATGCAATTGATAAGAAACAAATACACCCGAAACGAGCAACTGTCTGGTGCAGATTTTGGTCAGGCCTTACTTTTTTGAACGGCATTAGTTACAGGCACATCATAGTGGCGTTATTGTGACTGAACGATACATGGTGTCAGAAAGACTTCGTCATCTGCAGTAAATTAAAAAGTGCACTCTTGTATAAGATTTTTTGCACTATGAAAAAAAAATTAACCCTAGAAAACTATACTTATTTTAGTGGCATAGACGTTATATTTACTTTGTCAAGTCGACTATGGTGTTAAATGTAATTGTTTGTTCCATAAAATAAAACGAATGAAGCATGAAATGGCTTCTCGAGCACACATCAATAGAGACAGCGATTAATCTGCTCTAAAGCAGGTTGTTTTTTAAGTCATAATTTCAAGTCGTTTTAAGTTGAATAATTTTGTATGAGCAATTCAAGAGAGATCTCACTTAGACACCTTCTTGCGATTTATTCGTCATTTTTGAAGGAGATAAAACAAAAAAAGTTACAGCTATTAAAAGTATACCGTTACAGCACGTCATGATACAGCACACGCAAAAAAAATAATATAATTGAGGCAACCATATTCTAGTGGAAACACAATATGGTAAGATTTATGATTGAATCTAACCATATATATTTTTAAATCAAACAAATTAAAAACACTTTTACTTATTTCTTTTTTAATTTTTTTATTGTTTTTTTTTTATTTTTTTAAATACATAAATTTTTTATATAATATTTTTAAAAAATTTTGAATAAAAATTTAAGAAAAAAATTTTAATATAAATTTTTGCTATAAATAAAATTTTTCTTTTCTATTAATTTATATTTATTTATTACATAATACAGAGGGTTTAAATTTATTTTTTTAATTACGTCAAACGTATTGGTAGAGTCAACTCTACCAATATTCAAACTTTGGAATATAGTTAAGAAGCATTAACTCGTCACTCAACCACTTCAGCCACAAAGCTCAGTTGAGTTTGAATGATTATGTTTTTGTTTAATACTCACTTTGTATATAGAAAACAATTTGTCTTCAACCATATTTTCCCATTATTTATGGTTTCGGTTAAAATTTTATAAAAATAATATGATAATGATATGGTTGATCTATGACGGTAAACATTGTAAGCCTCAAAGTAACTAGAAACATGTTTATTGTGATCATATTAATGCTTAGATGCTTCAAGTTATTAATAATATTTTTGTGAAGAACAAACTATGTTTGCTGTAACCATATTCAACCATATTTGTTCTTTGCATGCATGTATGTAATACCTCTAGGAGTAATTAGGCGTATATGTTTTGAGGAGCTTGTAGAAGTTTATGTATAGACATTTTATAAGTTTTTTACTATATTAAAAACTCAACTTCTTTTAGCCAGGTGTATTGAAGAAAATAAATTTAGTTCTTTCTTTGTTTTACCAGAAATACAAAGAATTTCGAATTGAGTGTAAAAATTTCTCATTTATAACTCCTTTGCTATAGAAGTTTCTTATTGCTGCCGTTTATAAAATTGTCAGTTTTAAATTAAGTTCAATTTTTGAAAAATTAAGAAAAAATATTAAAATTTCTCTTGTGTTCAGAATGAAATAACTAAATATATCTAATGCCCAGGTTTGTCGAACATAATTTTTTTTATAAATCTTTATTGCTCTAACTCAGAGAACTTTGAAAAAGACACAGTCAAGGAGCGTGATGTCAGACTAACGACATACATTGTATCTGATAGCATAATACCTAACAATATCCAAGCACTCCTTCAAACCAGTCTTAGTAATTTAAATTTAATTTGGCATTTAAAAAGATTATGATATTAAGAATATAATGAATATCACAGAAGCTGTTGAAACATTACGAAAAAATCAATAATTAGCACATAAAAAATTTAAATTGCTGAACCGCACTATGAGTCCTATGAATAAACAATGAGCTCCTCTTTTGGCCAAACAGTAAATCCTCCTGTTAAGACATCTGAACAATTTAGATGATATATTGTCCATAACAATAGCTCAGGTAGACTTAAGACCAACAGTTCGTCTCAAGCAATCCCTAATGTAATTGATGTATTACTTTTTTATCATTGCAACACATGAATTCTAAGCCAGCTGAACCTGGTGAAATTTAAGAAAAGGATATTCAATAGGCTGAGTCAAAAAAAAAAAGCCAGATACTGCATTTATTATCTTAATAAATAGAGAAAAATATAAAAGAATTCCGTTAAAAAAAACTTTTTGTGCAGAGCACAGCCCTAGTCAAACAGATTGTGAAAAATGGCTAATTAAACTCAATAAGCCACAACTTAAATCAATGTTGTAATAATTAATATTAATTTAAAATTAAAAAAAATTTTTAAATATAATTTAAATAACTTTTACTTGTATACCCACTCGGGTGGGTATTGGTAAGCAATGAAATATGTATATTCGAAAAAAAAAAAAAAAAAAAATTATTTAGAAAAAAAAATTATTAACATATATTGGCATAAATGTCAATAATTTGTTGAAAGAGTTAAAATATCGCTTAAATTGCGATCATAAAAAAAATTGAATAAAACTGAAGTGGTCAAATGAATGGGTATTGGTAAGGCCAAGGCTAAGCCTGTAAATATGTGCACAATAAGATTTTTTTTTTGGAGCATTGGAAATTACTGGAAATAATTTATTGTCATTATTTAACCATTTCTTTTGACTATTATTTGCTAACGACTTCGAAAACTTTAACTAATAGTCATGGAAAGCAAGTGAAGAGCATATTGTTAACTTTATTAGCCATACCATTTTCTGATTATCTATTTCATTCCCTCTCTCCGTCTTTTTCCGTCACTTTCAATATAATTCTTTAATAGTTTTAATTTCTTTGATTCAGTATAAAGAAACCCCTGCCTCCAAGCTTTTGTTTTAAGTGTGACTTGGTTACCTTTAAACTAACAAAAATGTCTGACAATTTCATTCAAAAGAAAAAAGTCTCATTTTTAATCATTATGTAAAAATAAATGTTAAACAAGTGATAGTGGTGCATGAAGGTGGTAGCGGTGTGGTGGCAAAACAGCAGCACCAGCAACAACAACAGCTGTAGTCATAGTATTGGGAGTACTAAGTTATATGGTGGACAAAAAATAATAATATGAAGAGCAAAAAATAAGTAGGAGACTACCACGTGTTTTTTTTTTTTTTTTTTGCCACATTTTGCGTGTGTGGAGATGGCGGTAAGTGTACTCATACATGGTTTGTATGAGTGTGTTTACATGCGAAAAAAACAAACCATATAAAATGTTGTAATGTTGCTGCTCATAAATCATGATACAAATATGCTGAAGTATAATAACAACAACAACAACAACAAAATAACTACTCTCAATACTTCAGCTTTAATCTTTACAACAAATGTACTCACAATCTTATTTATACAGTCAGTTAAACGAAGACACTTTATTAAATCTGGTCGCGGTCGGTGCTGCAGCACCAGGAATGAGTTGGACGCTTAAATGATTACATACATGCATATTTACTGGACAAACATCTACTACCATACTGCCTACAAAAAGAAATCCAGCAAGATACAAGCAAGAGGAGGAGAGTAAAAACCAAAAAAGACAAGAAGTAGTGCATGGATGGAGTTGTTATAGAGTGGGGGTTTGAAATAATATCTTGTTAATTTTTTGACATTTTTTCTTATGTTATTTATCATCTAAATTCAAAAAACAAAACAAAAAAAAAGAGATACAAACAGAAATAAAATGACAAAAATAAGAAATATGTTTTACTTTTCTTTAGATTTTATTTTTCATTTCCTTTTGTCTTTTAATAGTTTATTTTATTTATTTATTTATTTTTTTTTTTTGAACACACAAATAATTTATAGTGCAACCGGCAAGCAACATGTTTGCACGAAATATGCATAAATATAAAATACATTCTTTGATTTTTCGCTTAGAAATCTATGAATGAATAACTACGTTCATATCAGAAAAAAATAAATACAGACTCTCACACACACGCGTATTTGATTTATAGCAATAAATAGAAAAACGAGTATGTGTATTTGTATGTAGTATAAAGAAACATATTTTTAACAAAATCTATTTGCTTTCCTCTTTCTAAGAAACACCCGATATAAGTGGCACTCTTGAGTTGCAATTTTGCCTCCGTTTTGTAGAAGATGTGACAATTATTATGTGGGTGTTTAAATGGTGAACTAAACCATATTATCGCACAATCTGAAAATTTATTGAACTCCACCTAAGTTTAAGAATTTATTTATTTATTTATATATGTATTTTTAAGTATGAGTATAATATTTTTTGTACTTCATCTTTTGTTGGTTTGTGTTTTATAATATTCCTTTGTTTTCGGTTTTTGCCCACAAGGAAAAAGTATTATTTTTTCGTTTGTTTATCCATAATATTGTGCAAAATAGACTCACGCATTTCTTTAACTCTTACGATATTATAACATCCTTTGTTTGTTTTTAGTCCATTTAAGGTAAATGCCAATACATTCGACTATTCTTCTGCTTATTCCTTTCTTTCCTACCTGCTTACATTATATGCATGTATTATGTGCCACATTTATATGAAATTATACAGTAGAAATGTTATGAAGTCATACAATAAAAAACAAGATACAGCCTAGTTTCTTATAGCGCAATTGATTTGTCTCGGCTTCTATGGAAACCGAGCTATGAAAAATTTTGAATTAATTCAAAACGGCATATGCGTTCTCTGGAAGTTAATTTTTGAGAAATATATAAACAAGGCAACAAGGGTTCTTTGCAAACCGCATTATAAGAAACTGTTATATGGTAACAGATCAGAGGCCAAATCACCGCATTCGAAATCGAATACTTTGTTATCGAAATGTTGTTAACGTGGATCACGGCACTCGTTATCGTAACGTATTTACTCGAAGTTTCACTTGATTGCTAATGTACTATCGAAAACAAATAAATTCTATCATTTTGCAGCGAAACAAAACAAAATAAAAAGAAAAAAGAAAGAAGTAATAAAAAAATTTAAGTATTTTCCTGATATTTTCGAAAAATTTTTGCAAAATATATAATTTTAATTGTTTTTTAGGGAAAGTGAAGATCAAAAAAAAAGATTGCCCAGGAACTAGTGGAAAAAAATTAAGTAATAGAAAAAACGCTTCCACAATACATATATAAATAAAGTAAATGGAAAACAAAAAGAATTATTATTTTATTATTTTGGAACACAATTTATTTTGTATTTACTTTAATTAAAGTTTTGTAAATATTTTTAACAATTTTACAGCTTTTCACCAGTTTATTTATTTTTTGTTTTCTTTTTTTGTTGTTTTTCTTATTGTCATATGCTTACAGCAATGTAAAAAGTAGTAGTAGGTAATATAATTTACGATCGAATACCGTGATCCAAAAAATTTTAGCTATCGAAATATTTTTCTATACGAACGTGCACTCGATATCGAATGCGATGATTTAGCCCCAGGAATAAATAAATTCTAAATAAATCAGATCTATACTTCAAACTATGAAATTTTTACAACTAAGATGCTTAAGCGAATGCTTTGACTTAAATTTTAATGATTTTTTGTATAATAACAATCTCAATTCAGTTGAACCTCAGCAACAACATTTTTGAGGCTGATTATGAGAAATGTGATTTTATATCGTGAGAAAAATGTTCTAAAGCAATACCATCTACGCATCATTGTACTTAGTTGCTACTATTGCTTATATTTATATAGATAGAAAAGCATCTAATATGAAATTATTTTACTCACTTTTGTGCCCTTGCTTGTCACTTTTATCTTTCTACTTACAAAGCATAATGTTCTCTATTTCTACAATTGTAGCAATTTTTGTCATTGCCATATCCTTTCTTGCTCTTATTGCGGTCATTCTGAAAGCCTTTTCCATTCTTATGCTCTGTTCTGTTAAATTTAGAATTTGTTTTGATAGCATTCAAAACACTGTTGTTATTATTGACACATATTTCTGGTTGCCGTACACTTTCTTCAATAAGCTTCACTTTTAGAAATGATAAATCAGTTAAAATATCTCTAGATTCCATTGCAACAACAAACCTTTCATAGCACTTTGGCAAACTCGATAACAGCATTCATTAATTTATGCACTTATATTAACATTATGCATTGACATACGAGGTATGATCAAAAAATAACCGTTATTTTCAATTTTTTCAAAAATATTTATTTATTCATCAATAACTATCTTGTCCCCTTCAAAGTATTACCCCTCAGATATAATACACTTATGTCAGCATTTCTTCCAACGTTTTTTTCCAATCCTCGAAACACTTCTGAAACGCGCTTTTTGGTATCGCCAACACCTCCTGTTTCGATTTTTCTTTTATCTCCTCAATCGTAGCAAAACGCTTTCCTTTCATCTGTGTCTTCAGTTTTGGGAACAAGAAAAAGTCTCAGGGAGCCAAATCTGGTGAATACTGTGGCTGAGGCATGATTATGGTGTTGTTTTTGGCTAATAAATTACGAACAAGCGACGATTTTTTTGGTCTAAATTAAGCAATTTTGGAACAATCTACGCTGCCGCACGTTTCATGCCTAAAACATCCGTAAAAATTGCTTCACATTAGCCGAACGATATGTCAACGTCATCAGCAACCTCTCTAATAGTGATTCGACGATTATCTAAAATCATTTTCTTCACTGCTTCAATGTTTTCATCGGTTGTTGAAGTGCTCGGGCGACCAGGACGAGCATCGTCATTGACATCTTCTCGGCCTTCCTTAAACCGTTTATAACACAATTGAACTTGTGTTCTGCTCATAGTAGACTCGCCAAACGACACAGTCAACATTTCAAATGTCCTTGCACATTTAATTTCATTTTTTACGCAAAACTTAATACAGTTTCTTTGATCCATTTTTTGAAAATCTAAGAGCACACCAAAACACGACTAAACTTTTTATCTGTCAAAAACAAACTGCCAATCCAAAAAAGCTGATATTGTCAACATAAATAACAGACATATGTACCAACATAAAAGAAGAAAAAAAATGCGAAAATCGAACATATCATACCTCGTATATAGCAGCTTCCTAATAACATTTTTCTGCCAGTTCCATTTGGGTGATAGATTTCACGGAGTTTTCACCAAGCTTCTAATGCTGACACATAGCTTTTGACTTGATTCAGCTGGCTAGATTTTATAAACAATAGTTTTGATGCTAATGCATCTAAAACGATGGAGATGATGAATCCGCTATAATTACCTCACGGACGCAAACAATACTCCAAAGTTCACTATGGACTAACACACTGTTCATTTGAATGCTCCATGCAGATTGAAAAATAGACTCCCTCTTCATTTTCCCAAAAACAAATTTATTTCTTTTCTTTAATTTATGCAACACACGCCTTTATGTAAACTAATTACTCCAATTCAAATTTTATGTGGACCTGGCCTCATATCCTTGGTTCCTTTACTCTACATAAGAATATATTTATTGTTCACAGATTGAAAGTTTTAAACAGACTAAAGGTAAAAATAAATAATTTATTCTAATTATGAAAAAGAAAATCAAAGTCAACTCTGTTAATATAAAAATGTAATATAAAATAGTAATTAAAATTCAAACAAGTAGTACTATTGAATGTGTTGCCATTTGACAGCGTTATTATCTGACAATAGCACAATAAAGTTCCGATATAAATCCCAAAAATAAATCCTTTGGGCTTCTTTATATGAAAAGTCCGGGAACATGATATTTCATCCCAAACAAAATTGAAAACAGTATTAAATCAATGCCTAGTCATCTAGAATCAGTTCTGGCTAACAATGGATATCATACAAAATATTAAAATTAAATTTTTTTCTTACATCAATCAAACAGTAAATAAAAATTTAAAAAGAGAAATTCCTTAGTGACGTTACGCAGTTGATAAAGAAAAAGCCAAAAAAAATTTTTTTTTAAATTTAAGCAAAATATTTCCTTGAATAACTATTTGACCGCATAATATAAAGACGTTACACTGCGCAATTTAAGAAGTGATGGGGGCTTTTACACTGTAATACATATGTTCAGATTCTCAAGGGATTTGTCCGTCGCTTTTGTTTTCTTTTTCATATTAAAAAAATTACAGCCCTGATGCAATGAAAAGTATAAACTTTTAGAAAGTGTTTTTAAAATAATGAAAGCCGTACGACTGCTAAGCTTATATTCGTATTTTCTGATTCATTGTTTTCACACTACACTGAGAAAACAACTTCGGCTGTAATAACTAAATTTGTTTCCAATCAAAAATTCAGCTGTGACAATTTAATTTTTTATTTGAGACAATAGAAAATCAATCTTACAGTTCAAAATTTTTTAAGGAGAACTAAATTTTGGTCTATATTATGGAACTTTGGCTACCACAACTAAAAAAATTGATTAGCACATTTGAATTCTGACCAACGTAGTTATTTTCTATGTGTATAATAATTTTGCATTTAATTTTATTGTTTGACAAGTTCATTTATTCAGTATTACAGTGTGAAACCCCCATTAAGTAATATTCTACGCTAAAGATTCACCATAATGGGCTACAATCGCAACACAACATTTTAAGGATGAGTTTCTTATTTTTTAATTTTTATGTTTCCAATAAAGCACTAAAAAGATGGAAAACAACCACTAACTCGAACACTGTCCTTGAGGAAAATTTTAAAATGCACTAATTCGGCACTGAAAACTTTGAGTTTACAAAGCAGATTACTAATAAATCCATTTCTTTTTTCAATAATTTACAATAAATACAACATAAATTATAATTTTATATTTGAATACCATTTTTTTTTTATTTGCCGTACGATGATGAAAGCTTCTCTCATACTCCTCTGATTTAAAAATGTTTATTGTAAGTTATCGACTTGACGCTTATGATAAAGCTCCTTATAATTTCTCGTATTTAGTGCTGGACCACCTCATTCATACTCAATTTGAGAATTTTCTTTTCTACACAGTTTTACATCTCCGGTATAGATGCGTTAACTTTTTGCTACTAAGTCGTTTATAACAGAAAAAAGCTTGTACCAATAAGAATTTTAATTGAAAAATCATGAGACTTTTGAGTAATTCAATTAAATAAAATCACTTTTATCATTTTTAGTTTAGTTGTAAAATTATTAAAAGAATATTTAATTGATTCAATTAAAAATTAAAATATTTATTTATTACATAAATTTTTTACTGTGATTGCAGCAACATTAACTTCAATTTCAATGCCAAACTGGGTCTAAAGTTTTTTATCTTTGTAAAATTTTTCGATTTCATTCATCTTACGATTATTTCAACGTCCTTTGTTCTTTGAAAATTTGTTTTACTTCAAACTTGTCTCACTGTAGCTAAATAAAAAGTTTCTAGTTAATACTCACAGCAACTTTAGTCTTTTATTCGGAAAATTTAAGGTGTCTTTAAGCCATTGGCAAATTGTAAATGTCAAAAAAAAAATTTAATAAATAAAAAAAATAATAAAACGAAAATGTTGGAAGTTTTCAAAGTGTCTTAGGAAGTGCATATTTACAAATTGTTATTGTCCATTTTAGAATTTTAGTTGCCAACACCGCACACATATTCACACAATTATAGGGACTCATACGCTATTGTTGCACATAAAAGGCAAGAAAGTAAATAAAAAAAAGTTTACAAGAAACGCTCATCTTTTTTGTTCTTTTTCTTTAAGGAAACTCATACAAAGTTGTATATTTTGATAATTTGAATTTAAATTTAATCGTAGTTAAAGTGTTACAGATGACGTTATCATTTGCACTAAACGAATAAACGAGGCATTGATTAAAAGATCAAAAGTTTGCTTTCATTGCGGTCTTTGCTAGCCCGCGTTAATTACAGTAGACTTGTTGTATTTCTTAAGGGGAATTTAAATTTTAGTTGTATAGTCCTGGACGTCTCAGAATATTAAAAACAAATAAAAAAGTGAGGAAAATTATTATAAAAAAATCATCATACAAATATTTCGTTACTGAGAAACTTGATGTCTGAAGTGATATTTTCAAATGTTTTGGGCTTAAGACGCCTGTGAAAAAAAATGTCCATGTTGAATTGAAATAGCGAAATATTTGTCGCCAAATTTTTAAAGCATCTCAAAAGCTACAAAATATTTTAAGCACTGCAAGAGCAAGATTTTTAAAATTAAAATTAAAAATGAATCATCATTAAAAACTAGTCGCTGAACAAAAAAGCTAGTACAATTGAGCAAGACGGTTTTATAAAGAAGCAAATCCTAGCATTTTTAAAGCCGGCTGAAAGAAAACCACTATAAAATTGTAATGAGTTGGTCCACCAATAAGGAATGGAATTTCTAAAAAAAAAGTAATTTTGAATAACTTTTTTATAAGAAAATGATGATATAATGATACTCTTCATGAATTATCCAACAAATTAAAAATTTTTGCACAATTCCTCAAAACTTTCCTTTGTAGCTTAACATTTTTTTGGTACTATTCACCATAAGCACTTTTACTCTTTCACATAAAAATTATGTTTTCAATAATATTACTATTTTGTTAAGCTTGAGATCGTATTTTTAAAAAATTTATTTTTATATCGATATTTCGCTCCAATTTGTGTAGCTTCTTCTAGATATAATTATAAATTAATCAAATTATTAAAAATACATATTTCAAAACTTTTCTAGATAAAACTAAATTAGGGTGTGTAATAATAAGGTTATATGAAACTAAATTTTATATATAAAATTTGAAAAATATTTAAAATTATGTGTTTATATACATAAAATAAAATATGTTTTCTTTAAAAATTTAATACGAAATTAGACAACTGTCACAAAATACATATTGAAAGTGCATATAGAAGACACTTAGTTCTTTTAATACAACTCTTTTGACCATTTTAGCTTCCAGACGATAGTATTGACGTTATCATATGAGCGTATCAATAAAGTCAACATAAAGTCACCTGCGACTTTCATTATTGACGGTGATTATCTAATTAAATATTTGAATTAAAAAGATTGTCTTACTAATTACATAAAATTTTTAATTCGGAAATTTAACATGTCCTATAACATGTTTTTTTAAGTTTTTTTTTTTAGCAAAATTAGAATTAATATTCTTAATAAAATATTAATCTTTATTTGTGCTTAATTCCAGAAATTGTGTTGGTTTTTAAATTTATTTTTTTACTCATGATATTTAAAAACCAACACAATTTCTGGAATTAAGCACAAATAAAGATTAATATTTTGTTAAACTTTTAAATTCTAAATAGAAATTATTACATAAGATTCTTAATGTAATAAAGAATTAAGAAAATTTGAAATTTTAAGCTGTAGCTTTTTAACTTTTTTCTAGCTTATTTTTTTTCGGCGTCATTTAGCCTTTTCTAACTTTTTTTTAAGGATATATAGCTGTTCACAGCCTCAGCCAACTGAACAGTACTGGACTATTGTCAAAGAAAAATTAAAGAAAAGTGGTACTGTTGCTAGTAACGGCAAAACTGTGCAGCACAGGTAAATTAGAATGTTGTGCAGAAATTAATGGGATTCATTAAGGCAAAAACGCGAAAATTCATAAGAGGACATTATATCTAATTCTTTTTTATATTTTCTAAAAAAGGCAATAAATAACTACAATATTTATGCATAATGGTTTTTAATAGCTTTTTCTTTTAAGTATGTTTATAATTAATTTCTTATGCGGCTCCATTTTATGTGAATCGTTTTAAATTTTTTTCCATTGTTCTTTTTTACCCACTGGGTCTTTTCTTTATATTGTTGATGCCATTTTTACACATTTCGTATTGCAGAATTTTAAAGCAGCAATAACATAATATTTAATGATTTGAAACATTTCACCTCGCGACATATTCTTGTCAGCTTATAAGTTATTGATTTGGCCTTTATATCCTTCTTACAATAGTTTTTCTATTAGAGGTATTGAGGTAAAAAATCGGTCAAAGTATAGCAAGTAAGTATAAATACAACTAATAATTTAATATTTTCAAGAAGTTTTTTAAAAATAAATTTATAAAATTTTCTTAAAAAATTATGTTTTTTTGAATAAACTATAGAACTGGCTAAAAATTGATAATAACATAATTTAAAACCAATTTTATTCCGGATTTTTATTTTTATTTATAAGATTAATCAGATAGCTGAGCTGATATATCTTGAAAACTACACGCAAGATTAAAAAACTAAAATTAGCCATGAAACCTTAAGAATCTCTAAAAAAAAAACTCATTTTGTAGAATACAAAAAATTAATATTTGCACTGAACGATTCGTATACAGATTGATTCAGATAAACACCTAAACAATATGGTAATTTCTTTAAATGATATTAAATTTTAATTAGTTTATACTTTTTTTTCAGAATATTTGCTGATGTAAAGACCAACTAAACCAAGGCATAGTCATTTAGTATGCCTTGAACTAAACTGTATTATAAACTTTTTTGTTGATAGTTCTCTAACTGTAACATTATTTCAAATAAAATTTCTTGAACAAATGACATTCTCAATAAGTTTGTAATATGTGTCGCCTTGCATGCCATCTAAGGCCAAAAAATATAATTTTTTTCTTAACGCAAGTGTATACCAAAGGCGCCACGTTTATTACCAAAAAAGGTGTACAAAACTTAAATACCGACATCATGTTTCATTAATATTAATCAGCAACAACAACAATAACAGCAAGCATGCACAGGAAAATTATGAACATCATTCAAAGGCAAACAGACATAGATGACATGTCCAATGATACACATACGCCAGACAAACAGTTATTACAATGAATATTTAATAAAAGCCAATTGAGAGGAAGAGGTTTTGTGCTATTCATGAAATGGTTTTAACTTAAATCCAATAATAAATCCATTATTGCTCATTGATGATACGTAGTTATTGGACACCAAAAGTTTAAAGAAGATGCAAGCAAAGAAAAGAAACAAGAAAGCTGATTATAAAATCTGTGTCAATAGTTAGAAAAAAGAAAATAGATAAACAATAAAACTCAGCGACAGCAACGCAGCACCGCATGCATGATAAAAACATAAGAAAGAGCACAACCTTATAAAACAACAAAATAATATTTACTAGATTGATGAACGTAAGCACATACGCGTCTGGCGTGCTTTGAAGATTATTCGAATGTTTCAACGGCGACTTGACTTTATGGTTTGTTAACTGACTGCTTGTAACGAAACGAAACGAAACATATGTTAAGACCACTGTTGACATTAACTTTTACAAGTGTGTGATAAGAATATTTAATTGTAGTTCCTAACAGCACCACCATCAACTAATAAGTCACAACATAAGCAACAAGCATCAGTTTGTTGCAGATACACCCAATTACATGCAGCATTCATATGCTTCACCTAAGGCAATAACAGCAACTATAACATGCTCATGTATTGATGATGATTTCATATCAAAATATAGACAAGTAACATGAAATCGAAGTGCATGAATACGCCAAATTAAATGTTCAATGCCAGCGCTTAGCTTAACAAATGTTCCAGCTTCACCTTGAATATGGTTTAATGTTATTTCAGAAAAGGAGGCTTTTATGCTATTTATTAAAAGGCTTGAACTAATAAAGCCTGACACGGAACATCCTTACCTTAGAGTTTATGAATGAATGCAGTACAATCCTTTGAAAGAAAATTTTATATATAGGGTCCGCCCAATAACTTTTTTTTTGAAAATGCTATAAAAAATAACTACTGACTATTTTCTATAATTTCTTTTTTTATTTGAAAGTACAATCCTTCCGGTTAATAATGGAAAATAATTTCATTCAAATGGCTGCCTCGGCTGGCCATGCAGTAGCCTACACGATCGGTCCAATTTTTAAGCACATTATCGATTGTGTGCAGCTGTATTTCACCAATGGCTTCACGAATATTGTCCTTTAAAGCGTCAATTGTCTCTGGCTTGTCGGCGTAATACTTATCTTTGACGGCACCCCACAAATAATAGTCCAACGGTGTCAAATCGCAGCTCCGAGGTTTCCAAACGACATCAGCTTTGCGGCTGATAATCAAATAACTGATATAACAATTTTTAGAATCTTTGAAATCTGCGATGTAATTAGAAATTCTACAGTAAATTTCTCAAACACTATTAACCTAAATCTTTTAAAATTATTAGATTTTTTTACTAGTTTAACTAGAAACTCTCATTATTTGATAGCAAATTAAAAATTAAGTTTAATCACATCGCATGGCGTATTTGTATTATAATTTTGTTTTGCTGCAAGACGAAAAAAGTATTTCTTTTTAAATTAATTCAATTAAAATATTGCGTACGCTGTGCTTTTCTTTTTGCAAACGCTGCATATTCCAAAAACGAAATCTGTTATTTATTTATTGGTAATTTGTCATTGTAGTTTCTTTTTTTTATTGTGCATTAGTGTTTTGGTTTTTTTTTTGTTGCAATTTTTATAAGAAGAATCCTGAACAAACAACCACAATTGGATATTACGTCCTCTCTCTTTTGTATGCTCTGATGTTTTGATCATTTGATCATTGGCTTATTGGTTGGTTTGTGCCATAAAACCAAACACCTGTAATTCCATTAGCTTTATATAAAAAAAATATACTTTCTAATGCGTTTTATTAATTCGTTATGTGTTTTCTATTGTTTACACATAAAACAAATACAGAAATAATAATGACTGAGTTTAAATTTTAGTGAGTGCATCATCATAATGATGATCATCTGTAACATGATTGTCGGCAAAAGAACGTACATTGTATGTTGCTGGTGCATGGGGCATGGTGTGATTGATTAATTGTTTTATTAAGATTCCAAACAGTTATTTGAATTAGTCAACAAATGTCTCATTTTTGAAATATAAATTGGTTTTGGTGATTGTTAAATGTTAGTCTGTCTCTTTTATCTCTCTTATTTTCTGTTTTGTGTGACATGTTATACATAATTTATATGCAGGAAATTGTTTATTTTTATATGTCAGTTCCTATTTCATTACAAAACTAAATGCAGCCAATGACAGCGGAATCATGTAGAATAATAAAGATTTCTTTTAATCAATTTGAGAAAATTGTTAATCAATTTATATTCAAAATAAAATTTATTTTATATAATTAAAAAAAAAAAACATTAAGCTACATAATTTGCTTAATTAAATTTGAAAAAATTGCTATTGTTGGCTATAATATCCCCTTCTTGTTTAATAATTTTTTTTTATTTTTCTAGCAATTTTCAATTAATTTGAAAAAAATTTAATAATAATTAAAACCAACCAAAAGTAAAAATTTTAAAATTTGCAATTAAATAAATTCAAAAGTGGATAAAACTTTATTTACAAGGTCTTAGTCGAGGCATATTCATTTGCAAATTAACTGCCAGAATACAAAAACAACTTATTTTACATTTTGGTAAACATTAGTCTTGACGGTTCATATTTGACAGTCGTGAAGTAGACACGTGGCAAATTTATTATGGAAAAGTATTCAAAAAAAAACCAACGTGTTTTTTAATCTTTGAAACATTTTACTAAAATCAGTCATCGATTACTGTGACGATGAGAAAGTTACATGATATTTTTGGGAGAAGCAACGTGCCAAAAAAACGCACTATTTATCGTGTAGTGGACTTGCATTTGTTTCCATATAACATTCAGTTGACACAAGAACTTCTTCCACAAGACCATTTACGACGCCAACAAATAAAGTAGTATACCTTCCCGGCGGACACCCTGTACATGAATTATGTGCCTGTAGTAGTGAAAAGAAAAATTAACACCAAATCACTTGGGAAAAATATTAAAATAATAATTTAAAAAACATATTTACATATGCTTTAAGCAAAATTACATTCTGTTCAAAGTACTTTGGACTATAATTAATTTAATTATAATTTTAATAATACTTTCTTTCGGTGGATTAATTTATTTACAACTTTCAGCTTAGAATTAATCAGCCAACAATGGCATACGCTTAATTAAACTTTTGTTTGTAGTTATACTATTAAATTGCTTGAAATTAATTAAGTTAAAATTAATCTAAACCTTCTTATAATTAAAATTAAAATTACACTAAAATTAACCCAAGCCTTAACTTATAACTAAACCTAATTGTGAATAAATTTATAAATAAATCGATGTGTCTGTGAAGTGTAAGCGCCATACAAATACATGGTTGAAACTATTTATGTATTTACTAGCTGATCCGACAAACGTTTTCTTGCCTTCAAATTTTATTTATATTGGAAGAAATTTAAAAGAGAAGAAAAATTTAAGTTGAGTTATGCCAAACATATAAAAAAATAAAATTTGACAAATCGATCTAGAAGTTCTCCGATTAGAGAAAACTTTAAAAAGTGGGCGTGGTAATCGGCGATTAATTTCCATAAAAATTTAAGCTGGGTTTCGATGAAAATATAAATTTTTTTACAATCGATTTTCTTACTCTAAAAAATCGTACTAAAGGACAGTGCAAGACCGGGTAAAAACAGGTAGTAGAGAAATAAGTTAGATACCAATTGCAACGCCACCTGCCGGGCCGATTTGTGACGCTAAAACCTTCCAAGGCGTAACCCGAAAGCATACACAGAAATTCAATTAAATCAAACACACGTACAGTCGTTTTTTATATATTAAGATGTTCTTGTCAAAATAACTAAGCCCAACTCGTAAGTACCCTTTACCCTTATTGTAATCGCCAAAGAAACTAACTCTTTTGTTTCTTTTTCTCTTCCCCAAAAAAAAGGAAAAAGAATAGGAAACTACTTTCGTTACTCACTTTAGGTACGAGGGCGGATCAATAAGTCCATGACTTTTCGAACTTCATTTGTAGTTATATGAAATGCAACAGTGTTCCCATCAAGTACGACCTGTTAATAGACTACTGTCAAATTTTGAGCAAGTGTCGTCATTTACTTTGCGTTTAACAGCTGTTCAAAACTTACAACCTCGTGTATTTTTCTAAAAATGGAAAAAAGTGAATTTCGAGTGCTCATTAAACATCAATCAAACCAAGCAAAAGCTCGGTAAATACTATAAGGACTCTGCACCATCGATTTCAATGGTAAAAATGACTTTCGTTGTGGTCGCACAAGTACAAAAGACGCTGAACGTTCTGGACGGCCAATTGAGGTCAGTACACCCGAAAATGTCGAAAATGGTGTTGGCCGATCGAAGAGTAAAAGTGCGTGAAATTGTTGATGCCATAGGCATTTCATATGGAAGTGTGGCTTCGATTTTAAATGATCAGCTGGGCTTAAGAAAGTTGTCTGCAAAATGGGTGCCGTATTTGCGCTCAATTTACCATAAACGTAAACGTGAACTCTATGAATTGGGCTACGAATTCTCCGGTTTTATTCAGCCCCTAGTGACTACTTCCTATTTCCGAACCTAAAGAAATGGAAAGAGATTTAGCTCCAACGATGAAATTATTGACCAAATAAATGCCTATTTTAAGGACCTCGAAAAATCCTATTTTTTGGAAGGGATACAAAAACTGGAGAAACGTTGGACTAAGTTTATTGAGTTAAAACGAGACTATTGTTGAAAAATAAATTTTGCAAAAAAAACTGTATTTCATTCAAAAAGCCACGGAGTTTGATCCACCCTCGTATTTTATTTAATTTTTTGTATTTTATAAGAATAAAATACAAATTCTAGTAAGCAAATTTCTATACATGTAAGGCGATTCTTTAATTACATACATTCATGTGCTTATTTAACTGTATACCTGGGTAGAGGGTATTTTACGCTTCTTCACAAACTTATTTATCTTATTTTCTAACCACAGTGTATGAGTGCCTTCAAAACAAACATATTTTATATTTTGTATGCACATTCTTATCTCAATGCTTTACTTTATATATAATTTTTAAGCTTATTTAAGACAAATTTATCAGTCCCTTTAGTCAACCAATTAATGAATATTCCAGTACAAAAATAAATGATTCATATCAAATATTTCTTTATTTTCTTTCTTTGAAGAAAAGCCTCTTCCATAATTCCAAACTTATCTCACACCCAAGAGACAAAATAACAAAACAACAAAACATTTATACATATCTTGTGATGTACTTGTGCAAGGTATTCCATTCTTCATTCGTAGGGATATGGATGGACATTCATTTGAACATGCACATGCACACTATTAATGCGAGTGTGATTGTAATAAACATATTTGTACGAAATTCGATTTAAACTAAATCAAAAGGCAACAACTTGAATGTTTATATATTTATTTATGTTCAACCAAAATACTGGCAAGAGATTATACGAGGAGGTGTTGTAATAATTTAATAAAAACAAAAAAAAAATATACATTAAACATTTCAAAAAATTTAATTTTTTTTTGTATATTTTTGTGATAATAAGTTGTATTTTATAGATTTCTGTACATATCTATATTCTTCCATACAATTCTATATGAAATATGAAATATGAAATATTTTTATTTAATTTTTGGAAATTGATATTATTTTTGGAAATGCAGATAAATTAGTATTAACCTCAGATACTGGTTGGGCGGAGAAATCGCTCTAGAATGCTGCGTATTGTTAATGTTAAGTATTTAACTCACATACAACTAGAAATTGTATACGAGAATTTATTTACCTTGATCAACATTTCACAATTAATGGTAATACTCGTGATATGAAATTAATGAAATGCGTCAGTGGCAGTACTGAGGAAAGTTGATATCCCATATCACTTTACGCGACAACCTTACATCTGGTAGACCAAAAAAAAAAGGTGCAGTTTTCATTTGAAATTGCTTGAGTGTATTTACTTGCATCATTAAAGCTTCTAATGAAATTTTTGTTGTACTCCTCGCATGCGGACATTTTAAGAAACTAAAGGAACAATTTAAAACATTCCAACCACAAACACTAAGTCAGTCAAAAAGTCACATTTAACTTTATGTGTCACAAGCACAAATACAACAACAACAAACAAACAAATAAACTGAAAACAAAAAAGACCTGTTAAAAAGTCCTAGTTAAGGTTACAACATAAATAAACTTGCATGTGTGTATGTAACACTCACACACATTCATTTGTTTGCAGCAGAAAGTCAAAAGGAAGGTCGTTGTTATGTTAAGTCGTTTTTTTTTTTTCATTTTTCGTATATTTTGAGTGCAATTATAAAAACCGCCGACAAATGCCGATAAAACTAAGATGACAAACCAACAAAAATATATTTAAAAAAAAAAAAATAACAGCAGCCTTTAAAACACTAAGAGATGCAATGACAAAAATTGCAGAAATGATGCGAGGGAACGTGCGCCCGCTGCCGTTTTATGTATGCCGCCTTCTTATACATACATTCTCTATAACAAAAATGAAGTATAATAAAACAGGGGAAAAAGTCAACAAATGAAATAAAATGATTTCAAAAGACCGACGAACTGCAGCAACTACACTTCGATTAGAGTACAAACCAACAACAACAATAAGAAAAACTATTTGAAGTAACAATAAAAAAATATATAAACAGGAGCATTAAAATACAACAACATCAAATAAACACTAAATTCATGCAATTATATAAAATTGGTTAAGGGAAATAGCAACTGCTTAAACTAAGAACAAGAGAAGTTTTTTATGTTTGTAACTATTTTTTGTGCAAAAGCTAACTAAGTTAAGAAAAATTAGAAACCTGATTAAAAACTTGTTTTCCGAATGTATGTATTTTCTTAATCTGAATTACAGTTAACTGCTCTGACATGAGATATATCATCACCTAAATTGAAGGATGTTGTTCTTGCAAAAGTAAGACATGACTGTTTTAGGGCCGAAAGGGGCATGCGGAAATATACTTTTTCTCAGACAGCCAAGCAACTCTAAAGTTTTTCTTTTCGATCAAAATTGATTTAGGATTTCTACAAACTTTTCAATGTTTTATTAGAGATGAAGTGGCTGACTATCCTTTTAAACAAGGCGCAGGTACCCCTTTATTAGGTCCAGAGCGTTTGAACAACAACTTCAGTCGTGCCTTACTATGCAATGAAAAGAAACTAAATCTACTGAAGAGCCGAATTGGACATAACATTAACCACGAACGTATTAAGGCAGAGGTTTTTTTGAACCCCAGCAGTAATGATATCAAGCTGCACATTGAGATTTTGACAGGCTATTGCAGACTTAGCCACCAGAAGAGTAAAGTGGGTGTAGTACAAAACGACTCCTATCTTTTCTATCAAGAAGGTCGAAAAACACGTTGTGCGACAGCCCAACGACAGCAAGAAGTATTTAGAATGAGGGTTTTTAAGATATTCAAATTATATTTTTGAGCGGATTTTTCTGAGATGCAATACATATACATTTTTTAGTTTAAGGATTCTAATTCGTAATATACCGGGTAAGACATCTGGTAATTTTTTTTTTGTTGAATTTGCATAAATTTTAAATAAACAAAAAACTTTTTCACAACATCAATACATTAAACTACTTCAGTATTCAGCTGAAAGTAGAATGCTATTCGTATGAGTGCATGTTTTTTTTTTTTTGGCAGCATTTAATGCCGAAATTATAATACATTTTAACAAAGCTTGATGTTGCTTTGACTATCTGACTAGCTGACGATGATGCTGACGACGACAATGATGAAAACATTATAAATTAAAATAAAAAAGTAAGGAACCACGCCACGCCATAGATGCAACCAATAGTTTGTTAAAGTAGAAATAAAAGTATTAAAAACATTTCATCTTTGGCAATAGTTTTTTAAACCAATTCAAGTGCGCGCTTTTTCAAGTTCAACTTAAAATCAACAAAATAAACATACCCGTACAATGAGCTGTTTTATATTTGTTGCAAATGTATGTAAGTATGCTTAGAATGGTGTAATTTGGTATACGAAAACATGTTGTCTAGCGAATGACTGGATGTCTTGGTTGAATGGCTGGCTATAAAGTCCAAAACAATTTCTGAGACGCCGCCACAAAACTACTGTCACTTTGATTCTATTGATGCTTACAAGACTATCACCAACTATACTTTACCTACAGATGATGATGCTCATGTTGCTGATGATGTTGCTGGTTAAAATTCACAAAATAAAATGTTGACAATGTTTTGACAACTGAAAATCTATTCCAGGCGGTCGGGTTAGTTGGGCTGTTTCGGCTAGTCTCCAGCGGTAGCAGATGAAACACAAAATCGTAAATGTTTAATTTAAAACAAAAAACAACAACAACAAAATAGTTGGTGGTGACAGTGTCAATAATGTTGAAGTCATTTAAAATTAACAATAAAAGAAAGAATGACATATTATTGTCAAATCATTAGATGCAAAAGTAGTCATGATTAACGTGATGATTGTTGCCCACGATAAAAATACGTCAAATTGTAATGTAATGACATTAAAGGATATTTGGTTTATTGCAGAACAAAAAAGATTATTAAATAAGAAATATGAATTGCAGTGAAACAAAAAGAAAGGGCCATTATTTTCCTGAATTAAATTTGTAAGTAAGAATAAAAAAACTGCTGTTGATTCAAAATAAAGACAAAAATCTATGAATAATTCTACCACATGCATATTGATCTACAATGGGTACTGGGTATATAAATTAAAGGGAAGGGTTAATAAAAATTATATATATTTACAATAGCAAACTAGTTTTCAACTATTTTTCTTGGTATACTAAAGAACACAGGAAAAATTTACGAACTAATTAAAAATTTTAATTAAACATAATGAATTTCTTAGGCAATCAAATCAATGATACTCATCTCACATGTGTCTGTATTTGAAAGTAATCACAAAGACAAAAAATAAACCGTTTTGAAGTCGTGTATCACATTACCATCGCTGACAATAACATGTGTTGTATTAGTATTAAAGTGAACGAACACAAATATGTCCGCACGATATTATATTACGATCAATAATCATGTAATAAATACAATTGAAGGTCAAATACCGAGAAATTGATTCATAGAAACGTCACAAATTTAACACAGATAAAATTACAATTATACATTCCCCCAAGTATGTATTATCCCACAAGAATCAAAAATTTGTTAAAAGCCAAAACTAAGTGATCTTATGTTGTAAATTTCTTAATTAACAACTACAATTTTACTCTGAGTGAAAGTAAAATCTAATACAGTAGATAGCTGAAAACTCAATGATAGTCCTCGAACTAAAATATCAACAACAATTACAAATAAAATAAAAGCTTACTTTCAGAAGTTGCTCAGTGTTACAAAACCTTTTTTTTTAAATTCGATTGGGAGATGGCAGAAAGAAAATTAAATTTTTAGTGTTTTAATTTTATTCTGTGTAACTGCTAGTGTCTGCTAAAGTGTTCGATGTGGGTGCTAGAAATTTAATAATTTTCAGAAAATTTATTGTCATTTACTAATTAGTTTTGTCTGTTACGAGTATATATGAAAACATCGGTGCTCTATGCCTGCAAAAGTTTAAAATAAAATAAAAGTTTTTGGCCTTAAAATAAAAATAAAAAACTTTCGTTTGCGTTAATATTTTGAATATACACGCATTTTTAAGAGATTTATTTTCAAATCATTTTAATAATAAAATGATCATTCACCAAAAAATAAAAACGGAAAAGAATAAAAACCAGCACACATTTGGCAACAAAAATTTGCATGCTTTCAAATTTAAGTACTAAAATTTATTCTTGGTTAAAAAACACAGCATGATGTCAAATCATTTTGTTGCAAAGAACAGTAACAACCACAACTTTATCTCTTTTAACAAGTTCTGTTAACTAAAAGAAAAGAAAGACTGCCTGCATTTGAGTATAAAAAGTCAGAAACAATTGATGCCAGCAAAAACAATTCGTAGACATGTTGGTTGAACAAATCACAAAAGAACACAAATTACATACGAGTACATGACTACGGATCATCATCATAATGATGATGTAGAATGCAAGATTTTGTAAAACAGAAGATGATCATAATGATAATACTACGACGGCTTACATATTTTTTTTTTAATTTTTAAAAAGAAAAGATAATGGTACTCCAACATATGACTATTTTGTGCTCTTTTCTTTTCTTTTCTGCATTTTTTTTTTTTGTTCCTTAAACTTGAGTAATGTTCATTGCAAAACATTTAAATAATTTTTTTTATTTTTATCATAATTTTACAGCCTTTGCTGTAGTGTGATTTGTTTAATGGCAAACTGCTTAGATCGATTAGGTGATTTAACAAGCATTTAACCTTTTGAACTTCAACTTGTGATTTAAGCAAAAATGGATTTTTGTTGTTAGAAAGAGATAGTTTCTAGTGTTAAGTGAATGGAAGTGTGTGTACTATTGAATGATAAATAATCCAAAGAATTACAGTGGGCAGAAGTGTTTCATTAAAGAGTGTGAAATTAAAAAGTAGGTATTTGTAAAGTTCTTGTAAACATAAAGTATTTTTTTTTTATTAAATATTCACACTGTCTTACACCACAATGATATAAGGGTTCTAATACCAATTCTGTTTTGTAGGAGTCCATAACAATATTTGGCAGAGAGCTGCAAAAATAAAGTTCCATATTAGTCTTGCTGTTATGCGAGACGGACTAATAATTTTAGTTCTTTTTTGTAAAATATTTATGATGTTATTGTGTAAAACAGAACTCATCAGAAAATTGAAAACTTAAAATAATTTTTACCCGACTCATTACTATTTTTGTGTACAACCAGTTGCGATATGTCAAATAGAAATAAATATTTTCTAATGCTGAAAAGAAAGTTAAATTCGGCAGTGCAGAATCTTCAGCATAGGATTAAAATTCTCATATTTTTAAGTTCTCATATTCTTGTTAGGAAAAATAAAAAAAAAAGAAATGGCAAATATTAACTAACATGCACTGATAAAATTTTTAAAAAATTACTTATTTGTCAACCAATGACAAAGTTTTATTGATTACTATTGACCCGGCAAACGTTGTCTTGCCTTAAAATTTTTATATATTCGATCTTCTTGCACTAAAAACCGTGCGAGACCGGGTAAAAACAGGTAGTAGGCAAATAAGCCAGATACCGACTATAGCGCTACCTGCCGGGCGGATTTGTGACGTTAAACCTTCCAAGATTATATATATATAAATATAAACCTTCCTCTTGAATCACTCTATCTTTTAAAAAAACTGCATCAAAATCCGTTTTGTAGTTTTAAAGATCTAAGCATACATACAGACAGACGCGGGAAGCGACTTTGCTTTATACTATCTAGTGATAGTGATGCATTAAACACATTCGAGACAGCAGGATACCGACCACTCTATTACAAGTAGCCAGCTACTTAATTATTATAGAAGCGGCAACAGCAGTTGTTTAGGAAAGTAAATACATAGCTGTTGGTTATAGAAAGACATATTTCAGTGGTGCCACGTTAAATTTTTTAATATGTGTAAAAATAAAATTATTTATTCTAGCTCACAAAAAAACATAAACACACATTCATTTGTGTATATAGATATATTTACTTATAATATATAAGAATGTAAAAGCAATTCGATTCATTTCTCTACCACCTTTTGATTGTCAAATAAAATGAAATATTTTCAAACGTTGATTTTTTATTATACTGGCAGCACCGAAAAAAATAGAAATTAGCCTAAGTTGGCGACAGCTACAACAATGGCTGTGTAGCCATGTAGCCGTGCTGTCTTGAAAATAATTATTTCAATATAAGCGCATGTATTCTATTTTTGACAGGTTGTAGTCGGTAGCCTGCTGTCTCGAATGTGTTTACTGCATTAATCTTATAAAATATTTTATTATTTCAATAAAATATTTATTCATTTAATGAAATATTTGATTGAATCCATGAAATGTGGAAAAATATTTTGTTAATCTTGAAACGAATAATATTTTTCATTTAAAAAAAAAAACTAAAATTAACGACATTCACAAAATAAATCGGTTCTGGCATATTTATTTGCAAAAACGATAAAGTACTTCTACTAATATGTCTAACGAATAGAAGACAATTCTTAAATATTAAAAAACTAATATCTATATTCACTAAGAATGCAAAATAAATTGAATTTAATTTGAAATTTGTGTAAATATTTTTGAAGTCAAAAATAATGCCAAAATAAATATTTAATTTCAGATAAAAAATTTCAAATAAACAACAGCAATTGCTTGCTGACAAATGTGTGTGCTTGTTTTATTCATTAAAAACCTGCAGAAACAGTAGCATAAACAGAAATTAATAAAAATGTTAAATTTCGATTGAATTTTTGCTTTTTTTCAGTTTTTGTTCACCCATAACGACTGTAATTTCTGATAAAACCCTATACCACGTTTTTCTTTCCGTTTTATATTTTCGATAAAAAAAAAATCGCAAAAACCCACTAAAAAGCTGGTAGTTATTTTTTTTCGGCCACATTTGAGCATAAAAAGTCAATTCCAATAACAGCTTAAAGACAACAATAATTGAAAGATTGATTTGAAATTATAATTTTATCAGCGGATATTTCCCATCAAATGAAGTATATTCTTATATTGTAGATAAAATAAATAGCGGAGACTGCAAAGCAATGTCGGTGTGTCTGTTTTTTATTGTAGTTGTTGAAATAAACTTTTTGATATCAATAGATAACATAGAGAAAATATTAGCTTACCAATTTGTAATTGTTGCTGTCTTTTGAAATTCAGCCCGATCGGTCTATATATGCCGGAATTATCTGTGAACCTACAACCTATATATTTTGACCATTTTTTCCATATTTTTTCTGAAATGAACAAACCAAAACAAAATAACATTTGTAGGATAAATTGAATTTAACTGTTAGATTGATTTGAATTTTTAGTTTCACGAAAATCGCCAAATTAATTTAATTAACAATCGTAAACTCAAGCTAGTAAAAAGATACTTAAAAAAGAAAACGTTGATTTTCTTTCTCGATTTTGCTTCAATGAGTATAAAAACGATTTTACTTACTTTTCTTAAAATTGAAATTGTGCTTACTTGAAATTAAAAATATAAACTCAACTATTAGAAATAAAAATATGAAGCATTTTACTGAAATTTAAATTTTAAGTTGTGCTTAATTAAAACTAAAATTGTAAATTTAAACATTAATACCTTTTAAACTCTTGAAATAAAAAAAACATAAAATTAAATTAAATATAAACGCCCTTATCCAAAAAAAATTAACGCAGACTTTAAAGTCAATGCTATCGAAATGTTTCATATAATTTTTTCATCAATTTTGCTTTAAAGTCTACGTCAACTTTTTTTTTGGGTAAGAGCAAAATTGTGTATTTGAAAACTAAATAAAAAGTGAAAAATCTATGGAACAAAATTAAATTAAAATTCTACTCAACCTCATCTTTATGAAAAGGAAAACTTAAATTAAGATTGGAATCCTAAGAAGCCAGTTTTATTCAGTTGTAAATAAAATTAAGCGTCCATCCATTTTGTGCATGTACTTTATTCGTAATCGTATATAAACATAAATACGTATTTAACTCAAAAACGAAATCTCACTTTTTTACAATTTACTAAAGTTATTAAGTTACCCATAGTGCACAACAGTTAAATTATGTTAGTTTCAAAAACAAGACACTCAAATACAATTCATTGTGCAGTGATTGTTTTGTTTTCCATTCAACACACAGATGGATCAAATGTAGCAGCACGTGTTGGTTAGTTTTGTTGTTGATTTGTGGAAAAAATTTTCAGTTGTAACTATTTACTACGCATTGCATTTGATAACTTTCCAAACTAAAAAGAGTGTATACTTCAGACATGCCACATTGACAACTTTGCTAGCAATTCTTTATTAACAACTAACTTTATAATAATGATAAGTTGGCTAATAATTCACCAGAAATTGAAATATGTTTTTAAAATGAAATAAAATAAATTAAAAAAAAAATAGTCATCGATTGCCGTTTTAGTTTAGATCATAAATTACTCATGTTTTCAAGATTTTTTTTTCTTCTTTCACTGCCTGGCTGCAGCTTCCTCTCTGATTTACTCTAATATTTTTTGTTTTGTTTATCGCATTTCATCATGAGCAATAGATCATATTTGTGGTTGGAGTGGCACAACCAAATTTGTTAAAACAATAAGTACTCGTCTCTTAAATACTTATTAATGCTATTTTTGTTATTGTTTGTATGACTATATCACATTACAGTTGTTAAATGTGTTTTTTTATATTTACTTTATAAAATTGTTATTGTTTATAGCTTTTTCTACTGATTGTATTTTGTTTTGTTTTTCTCCTATTTATTTCCCTTAGCGATTTTGCATGTAGATCGCGTAGCTAATTAAACGATTATTTACCATTTCTAGATTTGTTTTATCTAACCAGCCGTTTGTTTGTTCGTTCATTCTATTTTATAGAGAAGAGCACAAAACTAAAAAAAAAGAGATTCATGTTTTTGTTTGTTTGTTTCATCTGCTTGGAGTTGGAGTTTAAAGTTTTGTTAACAATGTCAGTTTTATATTCCCCATGGCCTATACCAAAACTGGTGCTGCTGCCTGTAATGATCTCTTTTTGTTGTTTATTGTTAAATGAGTTTTTGTGGTCTTTGGTCTTAATACTGGCTATTGCCCATAATGTTATTACAAATTTCAGTCAGTTACGTGTCTTAATGTTACTACAGAGAAATTAAGTTAAATTAATAAAAATGTGTTTTAAATCTTTAAAATTTTTTTTTTTTACATCTTAATAGAGAAAGATGGATGCATTACAAACTAATTGCTAATACGCAGGCTTCATTTTTAATACCTGCAGGCTGCAACTCAATGTTGGAAGGATAATTATTTTATAGAGAGTACCCTTAATATAGATTTTATATAAAACTGCAAATTGATTGAATGTCTTCTTAAATTGGTTGTATTAATCAGTCTTTTGTAACATTTTTAAAAATACGTGGTTAGATTTAATTTAGCTTATGGTTTCATATCAGTTTATAGAAAATTCTAAATAAGTTTGGTCTTTGGCTTTTTGTAACGGTGCTTGCCTGGAAGCAATTATATTAGGAATACGATAGAGAATCATTTACAATAGCGCATTTATAATGTATGATTTTTGTACGCGATGAGCCACCTAGAAGCAATCGCTTTAGCTGCCAAAAATATTTATTTTATACATTCTATGATGCATTAAATTGATGTTCTTTAAAAAAAAATACAGGAAACTACTTCTTTTTTTTTTAATTCTCAGCACTTACTTTGATCGAAGCAGGCCGTCTCTGCAGTTAAGAAGCATTAACTCGTCCTTCAATTACTTCAGCAACAAAGTTCTGTTAAATATAAAGGATTGAGTTTTTGTTTTAATAAGCAAATACGTGTGTAAAATATACAGTCAGTGTCTGTACAAATGTTTTTTTTAACTTTAGCTTATTTTAGTACTTCTTGGAATTAATAAATTTCTATTTGAAACTGGTTTGTTCTTGAGATAGAATTTTTTACATCTAAAAACTATCGTCGTTTTATGTCTTATTTACTTAAAGATGCTCGCGTTTATTATAAAGAAAGCATTTGAAAAAGTTTTTCCAAAACTATGACTTTTTTAATGCTTCTACGAAAGCACAAAACTCAACAAAATTCTATTTGTAGCTTGTACGCTTTTGCATTAAAAAATGTTTAAAATCTTTGCAATTACTTCAAAATAAATGTTTTTTTTTTTTGCTGGTCAGTGGGACTTAAAACTACTTTCAGCAGGCTTTAAATTTTTTTACTTGGTTTTAGCTGGTCGGCTGGTGATGTTCTTAAAATACTTACCCTAGCCCACAATATTACAAAATTTAGCAGGAATTTGCTTTTAAGGGGAACCAATGACTGCAAAGTTGACCACCAATTAAATTTTTTTTCTTTTTTTTATGTTTTTTTTTTTCAAACGGCACTAACTTTTCGCCTTGAACACTAAAACATAATAGGAGTTCTATTTTAGGTTAATTTTATAATTATTGCGGAAGGAAATAGAAAGACAAGAAAAGAAATTCTATTTAAAAAAAATAAAAAATTTATAAATGAAGGTCAGTCATTGGAACGTTACTTACCAAAACTCTGGGTATCTTCCGCAGAGTAGTTTGTCCTCATCAAAAACAATGTGTCCAATATTTATAAAAATTTAACAAGAAACACTACAGCGTCATATAGATATTTTGTCAGTAAACTGAGTTGTAATGTTGCAAAAGTCAACATCACAATCTGAGCAATAAATCTCAGCTAATTGAATAGCAGCGAAGAACCTTTTTGAAGAATCAGTACCACAACACAATTTAATAATTAAATGATAGCTTCAGGTGGTCAGATCAAAGTTTTCAGTTCAGTTATTCTCAAACAATAGCAAAACTCTCGCAAGTAATTTTGGATAAAGTAAAATTCCCGATTTGTAATTTTTAGTAGAATTTATAATTTCCTTTTGAATAGCCGGTATGTTGAGATGCTTATGGATATTTTTTCTGATATGCCATGGAGCACCTGTTATTATTCTTAATAGCTTTGATTGTTTCCTTTGTAACTCTTTAATATTAGATGGTGAGACTGTGCCCTAAAGCTGCACACCGTGTAGCTAAATAGGTTTTAGGACTTTAAGGTTTAAATCTAGCAGTGGATTCGATTCAATGAGCCAGCTGACAACAGCTGTATTATCAGCAAAGGTAGATGTGTATATCAATTGACTAGGTTTCATATCAGCTGTATACGTAAATATCGTAAGTGATTCTCTATTGTTGTATGCCTTATAAAGTTGCTTACTGGGTAAATCCAAAATTTTTTTAATTACTTCAGATTTTTTTCATTGCAGTAACAATAAATTAATCTAAATAATTAATTTCTTATGAAGGCTGTTGTTCTTATTAAATAATTTTGTTTAGTTTTTAATCAATATTAATTGACTATCAAAGTTAATATACATTTTGCACTAAATACAATACAACAAATTCAAATTAGTAACAACAAATGTAATTGCTATTAACTTAAGTGCCCAGATAGTTGCAAGCATATTAAATAAACTCTAAATGACCACATACGTTTAGGTAAATGTAACATTTAATTTCAGCCAGTGTTGTGACAATGGTCTTGATTTATTTAACAACTTAATGATGCAACCAACGAAACAATTGACCAACCCAGAAATCAATGCCGTATACACATGGTTACATGGATGACACAAAAAATAAACATAAAATGAGTTTCCAAGAAGAAGGTGGCATTATAATGACTGTCAATTGGGGAAAAGTCTACGATGATGACGATGATGATAATGGTGAAATTCATGATGATATTGAATTGGATGGAGTGTAATGAATATAATGAAGCATAACCAAAAACGACAAACATGCATGTACTCGTATGTAAGTACAGGAAGAATGCAAAGATGTCAATAATGCATTGTGACACCACTTCATCAAGTGAATGTTAACTATAAATTACGCATAACCAACCACTTCAACCACTAGGAAACAACAAGGATCATGGATGGATGGATGGATAGTACTCGTATGTACAGCAAATAACCTCACAAAAGTAATGTGGTTTCGTGTCGTCACTCTCTATGGTTGTATACTCGTTTGTAACTTGCAGTGTTTCTGCATATAATGAGGAGTTTTTGAGAAATTTGTTAAAGCTTACGACACCAAACCAAGCAAACAGATGATCCAAAAACAAAAACGAAAACGACAAAAACATCAACCAACAATGACATGCAAACGACAAAAATAAACAGAAAAACGAACGAACGAACGAACTGTAACAACAACAGTGATGTCAAAATGAATACAAAAACAATGTGATGTGAAGAAGATTAAAAAGTGACATTGAAAAGATGGGTATTACAAATAATGATGATGACAATGATGATGCACTTGGGGAGTAGACACGTTCATCTGTATCACCATATAGTGGCATGAATTCCAGATCAATATTGTGTGTATTTAAACATTAAAAAGGAAAGCAATCACCAGTATGTATTTCTCTATAATAATGATGATCATGATGATGACAAACATCATTATTATCTTCTCTATATGCATTAACATTACATTTCCATCACTGATGGTGACAATGATGTCGTTAAATGCTACTTTAAGTGTTAAAACCATTCACTTATAACCGCACCTTCTTTTTTTTTCTTAACATATTCATGTTGCATTTACACATTGAAATGCTTCAGAATGCTACATGGGGCAATAGACGGAACTCAAATGAAAAGAATTGTAGGAAAATTTTTTCATAAATTCAATGAAAAGATTTGCTTAAAATAAATTCGTTGATTCAATGAAACATTTTACAAATTATGTGAATTAATCAAAAAATATTTGAAATCTATTAACAAAATTATTTCATTAAATTAATGAATATTTCATGGTATGAACCCGCAGTTGTAAATTTACCATAGCGTTACCTTATAAGGTGATATCAATAAATCATGTGTGTGTTTCAATATATTTTCCTTATTTATCACAGTTTGTGGACATTTTGTTTGCTCTGTATATTTATGAAATGTAATTTTTGACAAAAGCTTGCTTGTTGATTCAATCTTGTATAATTAGTTATGCTCAAGGTATTTTTAGAGCAGACGGAAAAAATTAAACAAAATGCAAACGTGTACATTTTGCTGTTCTGTTCAAGAAAAAGAATTTTTTAAAGCTCATTTGCCTCGTTTGCTTGCATCGTCGTGAGTACCGTTTGTTTGTTGCAAACCATTCAAGTTATTGAACTGTTTTTTACAATAATCAATGATAGTGAGAACTTTGCTGATTTCTTAATTTTTTTCCCAATAAAATTCTAAGAAAATAACTGTTGTTGCTTTTTTTATTTCCTAGTAAATTTTAATTTAAAATAAAAAAAAAAAGGAAAATTAACAAGAGTGAAATTAATTATAATTTGATTCAAGTTAAGTTTTATGCGTACAGCTTATGTTAGTCCACAAAATATAATAAATTAAAGCAACTGTAGCTCACCTTTGGAGTCTATATCCATTAGAAGCTGCATATACGCACTATTCGTTTTTGCTATTACTGCAATATCTAATGAGGCAAAATTACCTCAGCTAATGGACACCATGATTTTCGCACCTCTTTTGTTAAATTTCTCTTAACTGGAGATGTCGATGATGATGCTAACCCACCCAAACAATACATAATGTGAAACATATATTCCAAGTCGTATTTATTTATAACGAATGAGTAAGTAAATCTGTGTGTGTGTATGCACTAGATGCGATACTGCATGCGCCAAACATGGTAAAATATATTTGTGCTATGAACGCACAAATTGAGCGCACATGTTTGTAGCACTCATTGCACACGATAAGACACAGACACACACACACAACAGCAGCCATAGAACCTACCTCCTTACATTTTCTATTATTGTGCTTGCTAGCTGGCATGCACTTAAGTTAACTTGATATTGCCAAAATAAAACTTTACTAACTAACTTCTTACCACTAGACACTAGCAGCCGGATTATCAGCAACAGCAGGCAAGCATATGCAACGCAAAATTCAGCATTAAACCAATGCGAGTGAGACTTTCAAGATTTAATTTTTTCTCTATATAAAGTGTTACTGCTTCAACCTTTAACCCCACATTTAATTTACGACATTGTGGTTGCAGATCTTAATTAGACGGTAGATAAAGTTAAGAGCGTTTGCTAAAATTTTTTTTTTATTTCAACCAAAGAAAAACTGTAGCTGGCTGGTACATTGGAAAATATATTTTATTGTTTTTTATTTATTTTTTTTTATAAAGTTCTTTAAAAAAAAAAGTAAAACAAAAACAAAATGCAACAATCAAATCTCTATGCTGTCATTTTCAAGTTGTTTTATTATATTTTTATTTTAGCTGCAGGTTTTTTCTGTTTATTGTCTTGCCAATATTTTCTTTTAAAGAGAGAAAAGATTTCCTGGCACTTGATGTGGCGTATTAATGCTGCTGCTAGTGAAACTTCTTTATTTGTTGCTTTTAGAAATGTTTAAGTATTAAGGCGTTGTAGGCGCGTAGAAACATGCCAATTATGCTGGCTGTTTGGCCGCAACATCAGCTGGCAGGAGGCGCAAACACCAACCAGCCAGCCATCCAGCCACCTCATCAACGTTTTTATTGTATCAGAAGCTAAGAGAGGTGGTACTTTTGAGGCGTTGGTGACTGTGGTAATTTTTGTAGTTTAATGTGTTGCGTATAAAATAAAAATCAACTTACTTTAGTTAGAAATACATACTACATGCAACATTTGCAAGCAAATAAGTTTCAATGTAGTATTTCTTTTATATTGTTTGTTATTTTTTCATTATCATTATTTGACTTGTTGTTCATCTTGTTGTTCTTTTTTTAATACATTTTTTCTTCATCGGCTGTTACTGCATTCATTCAACTCGGTATAAATTCTCACTTTAGATAAGGATCATGATATAGTGGCGTTGAGTTGTGGTGCTCAGTTAAATGTTAACTGATTCTTTTGTTGCTTGGCTTGGAAAGTTGGTTGTTTGGTTTATTATTTGTCTGTGCCTGATTTGAATGATGTGTGTTCAAAAAGTCTTGTTAATAAGAGCCTTGATGATGTTGATTTTGTTCTTTATTTTTTTCATTTTTATTTATAGCAGAATTTATGATTTTTGTTAGCATCTGCTTTCTTTACAAGTGTAAATGAAGGTGGCTGTTTAAAAAATATAATCCGTTTTAGAGAAAATATTTACCTAATGTTGAATTAGTACTTTTATAGGATCACAGAAGAGATTTTCATAAAACAAGCAGTATTTCTGTGCTCAAATGCATTTTTAGTTAAAAATTTTTGTTATTCATATTAGGATGTGAGCCGAACCTACGTAAATTACAAAAAAGGATGCAAGAACCAATAAATATTTAAAATTAATGTAAGCATTTATGCATCAAATATTTTAATATTTTTTTTTTTCTTAATAAGAAAATTTATATTTATATTAATTGTTTTAATTTAAACAAGTTAAATTAGGCTGTGCGGAGCCAAGCCAAGTGTTCATATTTTTGACTTTAAACATTTGTTTTAAATATCAAAAAAATTATATAATTGGAACGGCTTCTTTATTAAGCTTGGGGTCCTGTTATAAAAATGTAGCGAAATATCGATATAAAAATAAAATTTTGTAATGCGACCTCGAGCTTAACTAGCCTTCCCGTCCCAATAAAAAATGGTCAAATAATCTCACAAATAAAACATTATAAAAATTAAAAAATGGAATGATAAATATTGACAAAAAATTTATTTGAATACTTATTTTTCATTAACCCTAAATAAATAATTAATTTCAGTTCATCCTTTCCTGAATCTCATTTTTAGAAGCAGTAAAAGATTTTTTTTCTTAACAAGAAAATTTAAACCAATTAATCATTTTAATTTAAAAAATTGTGATACTGATGAAATATTCACTTGACTTAATACGATAATATTTTAACTAACCTAAGGAAATAGTTATATTGATTAATGTTTTAATTGATTCAATAAAAATATTTCTTTGACAAAAAAAATATTTTTTTAAATAAAAAGGTTTCGAGTACTGATTGAGTTAGAGAAAACCAAAACAAGAAAGCTATGTATCGGTGTTTTGAAAGTTAAGTCATATTTCCCTCTTTTCATTCCCTTCACTATAAGTAAAAAGGGTATGACAGTGGATGCTTTAGGTGAGCATCTGTGGTTAAGCCACGGGTGTAAAGGGCACAGGTAACCAATTATGTGTGCAAAAACTATATTACACAACTCCTTTGTTGAGGGAGTAGAACTGTGCCGCAAAACGACTTTCTCTTGCTATGGAAGAGCACATCGTGGCAACATGACACTCTGCAACAATTGAATATGTCGCTCACTTCCCGCTTATCTATAGGTAGCAACGACAGCCACCACGTATACCCCCGAAGGGGATCTCGTCAATAACAAACAACGAACTAGGGATGTTGTCTCCAGAACATCATCCATTAAAAACCGTAGGGTTGGAATGAAGTTGGGTCCACAGACTCCGAGCACTCAGTGTTCAATCGTACTAGTGTAGAAACTCACTGGTCCGAAGGGTATCTTTCTATCAGATTCAAACCCGTAGCAGCTCAGCTTTTATTCCCGGTATAGTGATACCATCAAGTTTTGATATTTTACCAAAAAGACACAACGGAGGGAGGGAGAGTAGGAACTGTATATAAAATTTGTGATAACTTTTGTTATATTCCTGATCCTTATAAATAGCTGAGTCCATTTAGCGATGTCTGCGTGTCTGTTCATCCGCCTGTACAGTTGTTCAAATTAATTTTCTGAAGGCCCTAGACAACGTACAGAAAAGTTTGACATATCAACCTATCGTTTCCCTACCTTGGTGTGTCTTCTCGGTGAACTATCCCACCTTGATGTATCACTATCCAGGGTAAATAGGTGATCCAGCACCTGCAACTGCCATGGGTTTGAATCTAGCAGAAGGAAACCTTCGGGTTCACCTGAAGGATACCTTCGGGGTCCGACCAGCGACTCTCAACACTGGTACCACGGGTACCAGTCGGTAGCCCCACAGAGGAAGTACATTTCGAACGCTGAATGCTGGAGTCTGTGGACCGAACTTCGTTCCAACCCCACGGGGTTTAATGGATGATGTTCTGGGGACAACACCGTAGATTCGTTGTTCGGTCTGTGCACACCCAAATCCTCGGACGGCGGAATGTGTGACCGGTTATTGGTGAGGTTCACTTCGGGGGTTCACATGGTGGCTGTAGTTGAGACCAAAAAGTACATTCTGGCAGGGTGTCATGTTCTCCGATGTGCTGTTTCATTGAAACAGAAAGTTATAGACACGGGTTTTGGATCGGCCCAACTCTCTTAACAAGGGAGGTGTGTGTGACATAGCCTTAGCACACATAATTTGCTACCTGTGTCCTTTATTAGTCACAGGGGCTATAGTGGTAGGCATGAATACCACTCGTGGTTTGACCACGGTGAGACAAGGCTCTAGCGGCAGGTGCTCACCTAAATCATCCAGACTCATACCAACCTATCATGTTTTTATTGAAACTAAGCTATCTGAGCTATGAGTCAAAAACAGCGGCTACCTCTACTTTTTGACCATTGTTCTGGTTGGATTTTTTACGCATTTACCGACAAAAACGTGTCACGCAGTTTAGTTAGAAATAAAAGCCATAATATCTTTAACCCAATGAGAGCAATCCTTTGACAAATTGTCGAGAAAAATCAAAAATACAACTGAAACTTTGTTGGAAAGTCAGTCACAAAGTGCATGTTCCCGATTTTCGTCATCATTTATAAAAAATTTATTGTGTACTCGTATGTACAAACTTCATATATTAAATAGTTTGCCTTTCCGCAAAAATTTTGTCTAGAACAAAAAAAATTCCTAACTGTGACTATCCTTATTACTTTAAGTTAACCAAAAAAAAAAGTCTACTCACTTTAAAACTATCTTAAGATTAAATTGTTGTTACAACATAACAACAACGCCAAGTTAAGATACTTCTTTATCTACTTTTACCTTTAAACTAATTAGAAGATGGCTCAATTAAGCTAACAAGATGTTTGTTGTACTCGTAAGTCGTTGCACTGCATTAGAGTAACTTGCAGAGTAAGTACACTACGTATTTACGTAAGTAAGAGAATACACAACTAAATTGTTTAGGAATAGTATCTGGCTGTGTAATAAAATCAACTTAAATTTATGTGGCATGATTGTTTTACCACCATTCTACTCGTATTTTGTTTATAAATAAACTTAAGGCCAAATTTAACTCTTACAATGTTTTGTTGAATTTTTTTCCTTTTATTTGTTGGTTGTACTTGATTTTAGTTTAGTTGCTTAAAGTGTTTATGTGAACTTTTGTTAAAGTTAAAGTGCTAAATTCAATGTAATGATTTTAGTTAGTGTTAGTAGCAGCAGCAAAACTCATTGCATACAGTTGCTGGTATTCTTTATGTTACAAGTTTGACGTTGAAAGTTCTTATGGATTCAAACAATTTTAAAGATTTGAAATATAAGTCGGCTAAGGTAAATCTCTTAATTTATAAAAGTATTTATAGAAAAAGAAGGCTAATATATCTTAAGCTTAAGATTGGTTTTGAAATTGATACTTCGCTTCAACTTTGCGTAGCTTCTACATGACATGTACAAGTAATTTTTTTTATATATAAAAGGATCTTTCAAGGCATCTTAATTTTTGTCAAGGAGTGCTTGAGGCAAGAGATAAATGATACGAATGTATTCTTTATGTAGCACAATCAAAAGGCGCTAGTAGGCTTCGCTTATTTCAACTAAGATCAGCAACGACTTTGTATTGCGTACTCTGGCAGTTAAGCCATGCTGACGATGAGCGGCCAGATCGCTTCTACAAAATATCACTGCGGGCTATGTTCTATATAAAACTAAATTGGCATCAAATCACAGTTCGCAAAACAGCGGAAACGCTGGCTGAACTCAGATAGGCAAAATGTTCTTATCACTCTATCGGGGAACACATTTCAGTAGGTATTAGCACTCAATAAGAATGACCTCAGACTTTTAACGGAACCGTGATCTTAGATATCATCAATGCAAAAGACAAGATAGAAGAGCTGCCAGCATAGGTTCTATATATATACTTTCCCAGAAATATACATAAGTGAGACAATTGTGAACAAAAGATAGATAATAATAATTTCTTATTATAAAAGACTTATTGCACAAATTTTTTTATAAAAGCCAGCTTAATAACTTAAAAATTTCTTTTTTTACCCAAATTTATTTGTACTGCAATCATGAAAAAAAATAATTTAACATAAAATCTTTTATAAGAAAATAACTAACTGACACAGCATTATGTAGGGTGTTCAAATACACTTAAAATTTACATTAAAGCTAGTTGAAGGGCGCATCACTTCTAAATTCTAACAATTTTGTAGTTATAATCCAAAGGACACGTTGATCAGACTAGCCCTAAAAAATATTTTCTTTATTTTTAAGCTAAAAAAAATATTGTTTCAATTAAAATTTTGAATCGTTTCAGAGTGTTAAAAAATATTTACTCCTTAATTAGTTGTTAGTAATAAAAAAAAATATTAAAAAAAAAATTACAAACAAGAAATTAGCAAAGAGTTGTTTGTGTTTAGAACGACTTTTCCATATCTGACCTTTTTTCTAAAAATTACATTAAATTATTCAGCAGTAGGCTCTTTCTCAATTATTCATTTATTTATTCTATAAAGCTTTTAATTTAGTCTATAAACATGAACATATATGCATAAATAGCTTTCTAACAAACAGACCTTTTAAACAATTTTGCATAAAAACTCTTGCCTTCAGCTATTTATAAACACAGGTTTTCCTTTTTAAAATAGAATTTGTACAAATTATATATAGCTCATTTACTTCAAGAGTGTCATAACAAATTAGTTTTTAAATTATTAAGTAAAAATATAAAACAAATATTTGAAATCCTTTTCTTTACAAAACAAAATATATAAATTTTTTTTTAATTAGAGTTTTAACAAATTTAAAACTTTAAATGAATTATATTTTTTTTTAATTACGACACTATTCTAGTAAATGAGCGATATGTACTCACTTGCATGTACATTTTTGACGACAGTTTTTCTTTTAATTATTATTTCTTTTTATACAATTTTCGTATCTTGCATAATGCATTTTGTTTATCGCATGCGGTGGCGGAAATGTTGTTGAAATGTATATTTCCTTTGAAAGATTTGTTGTGTTGTTTATTATTTTTATGCATAGAATGTCAAAGGTACATTTACGCATTTATTTACATATGTTCATATACCCTGCAGGCAAGTCAGTTAAATTTAAACACACTTTATGCTAAACTTCTATCAATTAAGGTACTGAATCACTGTCCTACTTAGTCGTACGATCTGTCTAAAAACCCATGTGTGCTAAAAAGTATGATAGTGCGTATTGAACAAGCAGACTTTTTGACAGGTCTCTCCGATTTGTTAATGTTATGAAAATTTTCATAAAATAAATTTTCTATGTTCAAGTTGCATTTTGTATGTTTTATTTATACAAACTTTTAGGTTATTTTTCATTGTACATATTTATAAAAAAAATATTTTGCGGCAAAGAAGAAAATGAATACTTTTAAAAGTATTAAGGTGAGTAAACATATGTTTTTGCATCTTTTTTTGCATAATAGTGTGGCATAAAGTTCGCCATTTTAAAGCGATTTCTTTAAGTAGGACAGAATTCTGTCACACATTATTTTGACATAATCGTACGATCGTGTAGGATAGTGAATCAGTACCTTTAGTAATGGTTAACTTACTTTTTAGCTTTACGATATCTGAAACAGTAAAAGCTATCAAATTTTGAGTGACTTCAACTAACCTCAAGTTGACTACTTAATAGTTAATTACAAAAAATGGAATTAAATAACAGAAATGCAGAATAAAATTGAAATAAATGGAGTCGCAAGATTTATGATTGGACATTGCAGAGTACTGAAACACTTAAAAAATATTTTAGTTAATTATGTAGTAACTATCAACAATCGTCTGACAAAGCGCACAAGTAACCCAAGGAAATCTTTAAATTCCGATAGATTTACAAAAAGGTTATTTATGCTAATGAGTAGTGTACTAGCCTGTCAATCTAATAATTTAATTCCTGCTCAGACCCTGGGTATATTCTGCAGATAATTCAAAAAGCTTCT
Organism: Thelaira solivaga; assembly: GCA_947397855.1. NCBI lineage: Eukaryota > Metazoa > Arthropoda > Insecta > Diptera > Tachinidae > Thelaira > Thelaira solivaga. Next base: position 21,409,495 of record OX377613.1, read on the forward strand.
CAAATTTGTGTTGTTAAAAAAAAGACATTCAATTACGACTTTTTTCATATGAATGTTTTAGTAAATTGAACGATTCAGACACTAGTTTTTTAAATTATTGATTTCTTCGTTCACTGACTGTTCACTGTTGCCTGACTGTTGCATTTGGTGGCACTAATAATCATTTTCTTACTCTAAAGCTCGTTTCGGTCTGTTCAATATTTTACTGTTTAACATTAAGGCATCCAAAATTGTATTTAAAATAGCTGGAGTGTAGCAAAAATATGTTATAGATTTAAGCATAGATTACCAAACTAATAAAATTAATCGCTAAATTTAATTCGCTTGGTTTGAGTCACTGATCATCTGCAGTTACAGATCATTTTATAGGTAGTACTGTGTATAATAAATGTTATGAACGAAATGAACTAAGTTCATTTAAATGAATTGAAATCTCTGAACACTTCAGCGAAATGAACGAAAAGACCTACGACTCACATGCTTATATATTATATTAGTAAGGCAAATGAGCATCTAAGGCATTTCAGATCCCTCGACTAATCCAACATTAGGGAAAGATTTTAGAGTCTTCAGTATCTCTCACAACCAAATTTTGGTTTGGCTGTTATATCACGTAACAGGAAGCCACTAGTCCCTATTGATAAACCCGAGGTTATTGTTGAAATTTATGGACTTGTCCACCTCATACAATAAATTGTTTTTTATCAGAGCAATCTGACTGGCATTCAGTTCCTCTTCACGATACTTGAAATGAGTGATACCGACCTTGCATGCAGTTAATATGTCCATGTGTGTACTTCTAATCATGCCATGTCCATTGTCCGATAACTACGTAGGTTTAAAGGTTATTTTTTCTTTAGCCTCTGCCATTTTTCTCGATTTTTAATTTGGTTTTATTTTGAAATATTTTTTTTTTTGCTGATAGTGCCGGTTAAAGCCAAGACGTTTATTTATATAACACAAAAGTCGATATCTTAAAAACTAAGCAAGTTATGAACAAAAACGTAACCAGTTCTACCAAAAGTGGCCGGAAAGAGCTGTAATAGAACTGGTTAACTTTTTGGTCATAACGGTCCAAAAGGAAAGCATGTTTAAAACGACCTTATTTTCTTTATTTTTTTCATAAAAATCATAACTGTTATTTTGAATTTAATGCGATAGTTTTTTTTTAACATTTTTGTGAGTGATTTAGCTTTTTCTAAGCAAATTTAACTGCTGGCAACGCTGGAATCAACACCCAACCAATCTTTTTTTGTGTGTAAGCAATTTTTGTTTGACTTATTTAAATTTCTCAGAACATTAAAGATTCCATATATTATTTTTTAAATTCGAAAAGCTATCAAGCCCGTAATTATATTATTTAGCGAATATAATTTAAATAACTTATGCAAATTTAAAGGCAAAACCACTTTTTTTTATTTTTTGATATTTAAGAAAACATCCTTTAAAATTGCCACCAGCATTCTATGAAATTTTATAAGAGTTTAACAAGCTGAAGCGAATATAAATTAAAGAACAACATTCTTGTTTTCTTTATGTTTAATAATCTAAATCCGAAAATTGTGTGGGCGTATTTAAAGCAAAACAAGAAAAAATATTTTTTAAGAACCGCTTAGACGTATAAAAAGGAGAAAAAACACGTAAAAAAATAATATATGGGTAGAAAAGATCATCTTGAAAATTTATTAGGGCCATAGCTATTTTTCACATACACTTTAAGCTAAATAAGAATGATTTTCTTATTTTAGAAATTACAGATTTTAAATAGAAAAACTCACAGATTTTAGTTGAATAAAGGATTTACCTTCTGTACTATAGTGTCACTAAAATGCAGCACCTTATTGTTGGTTAACTTATTTTCAGAAACAATAGCTGAGACTGTTTGCCCTTTGGCTGTTGTCTGACAACATTTCAGAGTTTTCGTCATCTACTAATTTTAAAATTCATTTGAACATAAATGAATTCTTAACTTTAGTTCATGGTACAGAAATTTTTAATATTTTTTTAAAGCTTTAATTACAAATTCTTCACAAAATTTGATTTTTAATTGAAGTCTTTAATAAAAATTAATTGAACTTAACTATTAAATCACTACATAGTAAAGGGTGTTTTTTATAGACATATAGAACTTTAAGTTTGCATTACTGTTCAAGATGGCGACCGATTTATCAGCTGTCAAGTGATTTATTCTCAGTTTGGTTTGGCAATTCATCATGAATAGACTCACGCCTGAATAACGCTTGCAAATAGTGCAATTTTATTTCGAAAATAAATGCCGTTGTTCCCGATTTTCAAAAGCGAATTTTGTTTAGCGATGAAGCGTACTTCTGGTTGAATGGCTACGTCAACAAACAAAACTGCCGCATTTGGAGTGAAACGAATCCTCAAGTGTATGTCGAAACACCGTTACATCCAGAAAAACTGACTGTTTGGTGCGCTTTAGGGGCTGGTGGAATCATTGGTCCGTACTTCTTCAAAAACGATGATGGCCAGAACGTTACAGTCAATGGTGATCGGTATAGAGCCATGATTACTAACTTTTTCATTCCTGAATTGAACAACCATGATGTCCAGGAGCTGTGGTTCCAACAAGACGACGCAACATGTCACACAGCTCGTGCCACAATCGTTTGGTGACCGCCTAATTTCACGTTTTGGATCTGTGAGTTGGCCTGCAAGATCTTGTGATTTAACACCGCTAGACTACTTTCTGTGGGACTATGTAAAGTCATTGGTCTATGCGGATAAGCCATTAATGTTGGAAGACAACATTCGCCGTGTTGTTGCCGATATACGGCCACAAATGTTGGAAGGAGTCATCGAAAATTAGACGCCCAGATTGGACTGCATCCGAGCCAGCCGTGGCGGTGATATGCCAGAAATCATATTTAAAATGTAATGCCACAAGATTATCTTTTGGGTAAATAAAATTCATGTCAATCTAATAATCCATCGTTGTTTTATTGCAATTTAAAGTTCTATACGTCTATAAAAAACACCCTTTATAAAACAAAGTCGCTTTCTCTGTTCCTATATCCCTATGTATATTTAAATCTTTAAAACTACTCAACGGATTTTGATGCGGTTTTTTTTAATAGATAGAGTGAAGGTTTAACGTTTAGTTTATGGTTTAACGTGATGAGTTCGCCCGACAGGTAGCACTATAGTCGGTATCTGGCTTATGATTTTACCCGGTCTCGCACGGTTCTTTACTCTATGAGTACGATTTCTTAGTGTAAGAAGATCGAATATACAAAAATATTAAGGCAAGACAACGTTTGCCGGGTCAACTAGTAAAAAATAAAATTGATTTCTTTTTTCTTTTGCAAAAATTTTCAAAATAAAATATCGTCATCTAATATTTGATTTCAATTAAGATAAATTTTTATAAAAAGACCAATTGCATGCAGACCTCCTCTTACCACATGCAACTGGAAGTTCGAAAACTTCAAAGATATTCTCTTCTAAGTAAATTTTTGACACTTGCGCACAGTAAAATATTTAATACATGAAGAAGCTGTATTGCCGAGTATGTGTTTGAAATGAATTTATTAGTCATTGGTAAAATAAAAGTTTTGTTTTTAAATGATATTGAGAGCATTTAAAAAGTAAATAAAAAGAAATGACACACCTGTTATATACATCAACATATCTAAAAAAAATTTTAAGCATCAATTTCATATTTTTGACTCAAAAAATATTAACAAGCAAAAGCTTTAGTTCAATTTGGCAACACTCCTTTCATATATTTTTATTTTCTACAACCAATGGCTAAGCCACTTTTTGACGATACTTTAATAAGGAACGACTATTTTTTCAGCATTTTCGTAGTTAATATTTGTACTCTTGCAGGCTTTTACTTGCAGAATTTCAATAACAACTTGAGGACTTTCTTTTCCAAAATTTTCTCTACTTTGAATAGATGTTTTAAAAAGTAATTTTCAATAGTTTGAAATGTACAAAGTGAATGGTAACTTTTAACAGCAGTGGTATATTCACATATTAAATTATATTATTTAAATAAGTTTAATAATTAAAATGCTTATTTCTGTTTTATTTACTTGTTCTCGTTGCTTATAATTATAAGAAGAGCAGAAATAGCAATGTGCGGCAGCGCAAATATTTAATGTAAATTAATTCCGTATATTTAAGCTTTTGCTTTAATAATGGGTTTATTTGTTCAATTCCATCTTTGATCAAATGCCTAGTGTAGCCATAGCGCATGATTGTTAAAGTTAACTTGAATAAATAAACGAAATTCTGTTGCTCAAATGTACTGAGACGACTGCAGTAATAACAATTTAGAAATCATACCAAAAGGTTACTTTCAACACAATTTTATTCATTCAGGATTTTATGTTTTTGTAATTGGTCGTGTTTTATTAGTGTCCCCACTGCTTGACAGTTAACTTTGTTGCAAAGCTTACAAAGAAAAAAAAAAATACAGTTACACTTTAAACATTCAATGATTATTGTTAAATATATTTTTTTGCGCATTTCATAGCAATTGGGAGAACGTGCGGTGATTTTATTTTGGTTTACTTCTTTCTGTCTGTATTTTTGTGTTGACAATAGAAATATTTCGAAAAAATGTAATAAAATTCTATACAGTTAATCTATGATTATAGGCATAATGTAGGCCTTAAAAAAATATTGTGCATTTTATGAGTCAGAAAAGGAAAAACGTGGCACTTGCTGTTAAATATTTTAAATAAACTGCTTTTTAATAGGATCCCCATGTTTTCAGAAATAAAGCAAATTAAAAAAAATTCTCTAAAATGTTCACAGAGAAAAATTTTCTACACAATTTCACAATTTACTGAAAAATATTCATATTGCTTGAATTAAATTTTTAATCAATATGATAATTTTTTTTTTTTTATTTAAAAAATATTAGTATTGATGAAACTTTTTAATTAAATCAGTTGAAAATATTAAATTGCTTCAAAATTGTTTTTTTTTTTTTTGGGGTAGAATAACTTGTAATGAGTGGTAATAGTAGGGGTGTAACGTAACGTTACAAACTTAAAGTTAAATCAACAGACCAACCCGAAATATGTAGTGCACACCTTGTATGATACCAGCGTATCATTTATAATTCTCATTAAGTATAAAGTAAAGAATATAAATATAAAGCATCAAGTTTGATAGCAAGTCTATGAGCAGAGTTTTTGTTTCCACACGAACTTTGCTCCGGTAGAGGTTATCATCGTAGTTATTTATATTATTTTATACTGTAGTTAGTTAGTCGAGGCCAAAGCATTTAACTCGACGGAGTATTTTACTCGTATTATTTGATATTATTTAAATTAGCGTTCGGCGACTGAAGCATTTACCCCATTCGGATCTAATTGTTTAACTTTATTTTTAAGAAATTTAGTTAGCTAGTCGAGGCTGAAGCATATAACTCGAAGGAGTCTTTTATTCGTATAAAAGAGCCGACGAAGTACTACACGACTGTGGTGGCGTGAATACAAAGGAAGCAGACCTTTGTTGACCCTGGACAGACTGAGCGTACCTCAGCTGGAAAATAAACTGCGTTACAGGGGTATTCAGGACGTGCAGTTTGCATTTTGCAAAAATATGCTGAGCATATTGAACTGAGTTCCCTTTTTTATTTACACTTTATCTATTGTGATTTTTGGTTTATTTATAATAATACTAGCAGTTTTTTTAGCTGGTCTCGCCCGGTCCTTTACTCTATGAGTGGGATTTCTTAAAGGTTTTGAATTTGTAAAAATTAACAATTTTAATTTATTTATTGCAAAGTGAACAAGCCCGACATAAAAGTACATTTCGACCTTTCTTTTCGTACAGCGCTTATATTTCAAAATATATTTCGCGTACGATTTTTAGAATTTACAATTTTATTTATTTTAGAGCCTTCCGATGCTTGGAGTGGAAATTGGCAGTCTCAAAGTTGTTAAATGTTCTTTTCGGAGATTATCCTTCTTCTTTAGTAATTGTCATATTAAATGCAAGACGTACTGGGAATTGCAGTATTTTAAAATCAAAAGGCATATTAATTGAATTCAAGATTATTTTTGATAAAAAACCATTTACCACTGCTTCTGTTGTAATCAGTACGATTGCTATTAACCAACAGTCTTGCATTGTTGCAATATTTCTTAGAACTACAACTCGCGTGTCAAAATTTTAAAGCTAACTTATGCGAAGGTGTTCTGGGTAGATTTAAAAATTCTATGACATAAACAACAGATTAATCTGGATCCATGACATCTTTAAAATATATATTTTATAAAAAAAATAGCCGTAAAGACCTTCAAGTTTGGAGAGTAACTGCACCAAATTTCAAAATAATCCACTGGTAAATTAAATTTTGATTGCTATAAAAATAATTACAATTATTTGAAAATAGTATTTTTATTATTTAAAAAAAAATTTCAATTATTTTTTTAAAAAATATGAATAAATGTATGCGTTTTAAGTACAGAAGTAGATGGGAACTTTCTTGAAATATAGAGTATGTAAATATTAGCTTTCAAAATAATTCTTTGGAAAATATAGTTTTAATTACTAAAAAATATAATTTCAAATAGTTTGTCAAAAGTAGGCGTAAAAGTTTGCATGATCAGTCCGAGCATCTTTCTTTGAAGTATAGAGTGTGTGCGTATGTACAAAATTTCAGAAAAATCCATTAGAAAACAAACAGAAAATTAATTTTATTTATATAAATGGTCGAATATAAACAGCGATGTTTGCTTTAGGTGTTTTTAGTGCAAATGAAGGAAAGTTCAAAGGTGTACATTTAGTTGTTGTATTGACTAAGCCAAAGCATTTTTTCACTCATTTGTATTGTTTACACTACATGAGCACATTAGTATTAATGAAGTCTTATTTGTATTGCAGCGATTTTATATTGAAGGCTTAGTAGTAGCGTTGCCAAGACCTAGAAAAAAAATAAATTGAAAAAGGTTAAATCACGCCGAAAAAATATGCTAGGAAAATGTTAAAAAGCTACAGCTTACAATTAAAAACTTTTTTAATTCTTTATTTATTACATTAAGAATCTTAATTATAATTTTTATAAAAAAATACAAAAAAAAAAGAAAAACATGAAATATCAAATATTAAGAAAATAAAGGCGTTTTCCACACGCCTTTAAATACTTATAAGCGAATTCAATTATTTTTCAACTTCAATGTTAAAAAATAATATTTAAAATTTACTTTTTGATTTTTAATGCGATTTCTATTGTGATATTTCTCTTGCTTTATCGTATTCAAAAGCGAGCAACCTCAGTATTACGGTAGTACTAGATAACTTATTCCTAAATGGAACAATTAATTAATCAATTAGAAATAAAGTGCATTTTTATTTTACAAGTTAGAAGCCAAATACTTTTCTTGGCCCTCGTTCGACCAATTTATCAATTTACATATCAAAGTTTTATCGAAAATATTATTTTAGCTAATTTTATTTCAGTCTCAGATTGTTTATGTATGATTTATTTTTTTTTCCAAAAAAGTCTATTTAAGGCTTTTTTGAAAAACAAAAAAGGCTAGAAAAAATGCTAAAGCCTAAATCATAAATTTTGAGAAAAAAAAGCTAAATCTAGCCTTAAAAAGGCTAAAATGGCAACGCTGCTTAGTAGTTTAGTGAAAAGCCCTATTTGGAAATTTTATAATTCAAATTTTTAGAAAATTATTTGTGTTCGTTGCTGTCGCTAACTGAGGAAAACAAAGAAAGTTGATTGTTCTGTTGCTTTTAATTTCATTAAAATTAGTTTTAAATGGTTTGGCATTTTGCAAAGTAACTTAGAGTTTGTGCATCTCAGTGTTATATGATTTTATTTTATTCTAAATGCTATTGACGTGTGCCGCACATACCACACGTACATACGAGTACATACTGCTGCTCCATAATAAATGCTGACAAGTGTTTTCTATAGCTTTTTTTTTTTACTGTATTATTGCTTTGTTCACTAATATTTCTGCTGGTGTTTCTGTTTATTTATTTTTTGTTGCAATTGTAAAAAAATAAGCAAACAAGTGCGTAATATTGCGTGTTTTGTAAATTTGTTACTGTTCTTTTAGTGTTTTTATTTTTTATTTTCACTGTCTATTGCACAGTAAATAGAAAAAGTTTGAAAAAAAAAGAAATAATGACATTTTAGTTTGATTTGTAGTTGTGTAGTTGGCTTTTAAAACTATGCGCATATGTTAGCATTCATTTAATACTCATTCTAATACATAAAGGCTTAAACACTACAAACACCAACAAATATATGCCATTTTATATGTGCTGCAGCAAAATATTATTGAAGTTTCTGACCCAATTGCCCATTGTTTTTACTACATTGTGTTTGCAACATCAGACTGTTTTGTATCGTGCAACAATATTGTTGTTATAAAAACAGAATGCCTTTGGCACCCTTATTTTATTTAAAAGACAGTTTTCTAAAGTATGAATTCATTGCAAAAGCAGACAGCATGAAAGTTAATTTCTAAATTACGAAAATGAATTATATTGCAAATCGGCATGCAGGAAATGCTAATATAATTTTCTTATTTAGTATTATTTTCATTTTGCTAGATGTGTAAAATTATTTTATTACTTGTAAGAAATTTGTAAATCAATCTTATATAAAATATGGTTGAGGTAAACATAATATGGTTAGATTTATGATTGCATCTAACCATATATATTTTTAAACCAAACATATTAAAATTACTTCTCAATTAAAGATGTCACGGTCTGGGTTTAAAAACATTTTTTTTTTAATTTTATATATAATTTTTATAATAATATTTTTTTTTTTACATACATACATTTTTTATATAATTTTTTTTACATAAATTGTTTGTATAAAAAAAATTTTTTTATTCAATTGACTTTTTCGTTTTTATTAATTTATATTTATTTAGGACATTATGTACCGGGATTGAATTTTTTTTTTAAATTTTATTTAACTCTACCAGGATTCGAACTTGAGCATATCCATTTAAGAAGCATAAGCTTAAAACTCAAGCATTTCAGCCATAAAGCTCAGTTGAGCTTAAAATATTAAGTTTTTGCTTTATAGTCACTTTATTTATATGGTTGAGGAAGAGATAAAATGGAAAACAACTTACTTTCCACCATATTTTTCTCATTATTATGCTTATGATAATCTGAACATGTTTACTTTAAACATATTTATGGTTTCAGGTAAAATTTTATGAAAAATAATATGATAACTTCAACCATAATTATGTTTAAAGTATTTTTGAAAATAACTAGAAACATGTTTATCGTAGAATTGATAATTTGCCTCTGATTAAAAAAAGTTTTTTGAAACACGCCATCCTACACGATTGAATATTCTTATCATAGAAACTATAATATTATCTTAATTTTTCTTTTCTATTGGAGCGCAAATGGTCTTGTCACCCAGCGCTTTTTATATATATTATATTATAAATTTATTTGTAATATACACTTTTATAAATAAATAAATAAATAAAATTTCAGACGAAAGGATCCATATAAATATGCTTATTGTACTGAATAAATAACTCATGAGAATATCATGGGTAAAAGAATAAATTTTAAAACCAACACAATTTTCTGGAATTAAGCACAAATAGAGATTAATATTTTGTTAAACTTTTAAATTCCAAATAGAAATTATTACATAAATAAATAAAAGTTTATCGTGATCATAATAATGCTTAGATTCTTCAAATTATTAATATTTTTGTGGAGAACAAACTATGTTTGCGGTGACCATATTCTACCATATTTTTTTTTTGCGTTGGGTAATTAAAAAAAATATAAATCAACTTTGTAAGTTTTTTTTTTTTAAATTATAGTACTTAAAAAAACATTTATGCTCTTTTCTAAAAAAAATTAAATTAATTTTTTTTAAAAATTATATGAAAAATTTCATTAACGTTGACATTAAAGTCTACGTTAATTCTTCAGGATAAGGGGGTTACTATTTTAGATTTATTTTTTTTGCAAAGCTGTCTTTTTATTTATGTTAATGTTTGTTGTGGGTTATTAAAGCACAGCAGCCTTAAAACTATATTCTAGAATAATCCTACTCTTACCACTAAGCTCGTAAGTGTTGTGGTTTAATTTTAGCTAAGTTAGCTCGCTCATTATAAGTCTTATTACTTTAAGACTTCAGAGAGTTTATATAAATCATTATCCAATTCTACACATGTGATAATGGAGTCTATAATTTCTTTTAAGCAGTTCAGTAAAGTTATTTGTGCTGAGGTTAAAAATTACGCCTTAATTTATTCTGAAAATTTACTAAATAAATTTCATAAAGAAAATTACTACTTTGAATCTCTTGCTATTGTCAGGATATTTTAGATTTCAGCACGCATTTCATTTTCACTAGATATTTAATTTGTTCTTGTTGTTTTTGCAAAAACAACAGTGACTACTACTCTCATTCTACCGATACAAATTATAGCTATTGATGTTTTTCGTTTTCTTTTAATTTTGTTTCATCCACTTTTTATAGAAAATTTATAAGTCGTTTTGCTATTGGAGAAAAAACGGCAACTTTTACCGGAAGCCTTTCCAACAAAATGCAAATGTTCTGTCATGAGTGTTTGCAAAACTGTCATTTCTATGTTAATTTCTTACAAAAAAAAAAAAGAAAACATAAGTGCATAGGCAGTTGCAGTTTCATTTTACTACCTCTAATAATAATAATAGAGAGATAAATGTAGAGGGAGAGAGAGTACATGATGTGTGTAATGAATTTCTTTTAATTTTTCTACGCATTGCCTTGCAGTTGCTTTGGGGTATTGGTCATGGATATGTGGAGAGTGTGTGTGTGTTCTGTTTGCAGTATTGCATTTTTTTTGGAGTCACATATTTAAAACTATCAGGTATTTGTACTTCAAGTCGTTATTGTTCATTGTTTTGTTGTCACGATGTTTATTTTTTTATTGTTGTTTTAGTTTTAATAGCAAATATTATCATATTGACCTCCCGCATAGCAATAACACGCAATACACATACATTATCGTATATTTTGCTTCTTTAAACAGCGTTGAGCCACCACAAGCCTTGTTTTTTTTTTTTTTTTTGTTTCGATACAATTTATATTCAAATAAAAATTTAAGAAAGGTGAAGTGGGTGCTTTTAGTTAAAACGTTCTTAAATATGTGAATAATTTAAAACTGTTTTAATGCAAATTATTTGTATATATATTTATTTCTTTTTTCATTAAGAATGTATAATAAGTTTTTATTTTAAATTATGTATAAAAATTTTAAAACGTATTTACCGATTTCAAATAAAACATTTTGTTTTTTCTTTTTTTTTTTTTTTTTGTATTTTATAAAATTATTGCAATAAACAAATTTAAGCTTTAGCACATTATTGCTTGTTATTAAAATGTATGCTGTAGCTGTTCAACGCACATGAAGGAATGAATAATAAGTATGTGTTAATCGTAGATTAAGTTTCGAAAGCACTGAAAAGTTTTGCCTAGAGTGGCTCTATTTCATCTGCTGACCTTAAAAAAACATTGATATTATTAATCTCCATGAAATACGTACTTTTATGCCATCAATTGCTCATTTGAAAAAAAAACTTGAATGCCTTGCACAGTTAATAGTTTACAAATTTAAATAAATTTTTTTTGTTGTATTGAGCAAAATGTGAAAGAAAGGATACCTTACGTTTATCACAATTAGTAATGACAGGCACTTGCCTAGAAGGGAAAAAATAAAATTATTAAATTTTTATTTTTAAATTAGAAGGCATTTCACGTGATGCGGACAGCGAAAATAAATGAATTCGTAGAATTTTTCTTTTATTCGGGTTAATTATACCTCTAGCTTATAAATATGGAAGCAAATACGTAATATTTTTTTATGATTTTATGAATTTTTTTGAAGTACATTTTCTTATAGGAAAAATATTAAATAAAAACATCATTCTCCTTTCTTTTCGCTTTTTAATTAAAAATAAAAAAATTTTAACTCCTCAAGCGGCAGAAAAAATTTCAAATGAGTTTTTTAAAAACTACGTGCACATTTAAACAAAAAATTTTTTATTGCAAAAAATAGGTCAGAGTATAATTTAAAAAACTAGAAGTTCCATAGTGGAAGATAGGTAAGTTAAGCTCCATTCATATCGCACTGAGTGTACATACTACATACTAGCTTATGGCAGCTGCTAAGCCTTATATGGAGTTAAGAGACTACTGTAGTAACCTGTATCATTTTGTGTTTATCGTGTTCAAGCTCCAACAAAAATTTTTATTAGTCATAATAATTTGAATGACCATACATTTGAACACAAATATTAGTAGTAAAAAGTAAAAAAGTTATGGGACAATGATAGCCCTGTATATTAAATATAAGCAAATGAAATTCATACTTATTCGAAAAAGATAGAGACGCACGTGCTTATTTTCTAATAGTTAACAATATTTTAAAGCTCCGTATGGTGATCGATGTTTTAATCCATTTAGTTTTAAAAATCATGGAAAGATTAAAGCTTTAAGAAAAATTTTTACATTTCTGCAAAAGTGTATATGTCAAGCAAATGCTTATGGTCTTCAACTTGCAGAAAACGAATTTTAAATGAACGCCTCCAGTAGATGATGGAAATATTGTGCAATGTAGTCAGTCATAAAATGAACCTTCACAGAACACCCTAGACGTTGACACAAAATGGCACAAATCATTACACTAGTCTCCTAACTTCATATATGGCTTAACAGCTGCTTTAAACTAATTTGGAACCTCACACTCAGTGCTTCATGCTTGTACATCTTCCTAACTAGTAACTATCCCGCTATAAAACTTTTAGTATACTTAAAATATACTTTGACATATTTTTTTTGAATAAAAACAAATTTTTTTTAAACTGACGAAATTTTTTAAAAAACTTTCAGTTTTGAAGTTAAACTTTTTTTAATTTTTTAAAATGTATTTTTTATCAAAAAGAGGAAACAAGAGTGGTATTTAAAAATTTTTTTTTTCTTATTAGAAAATCTAATCCAAAAATCGGAATTTCAATTAGCATCATTCTTAAAGCTCCATAGCTTGCAAAATAAACATCATAAAAAATATTACAGGTTTGTTTTCATGCCGACTATAGCTACAGGGTGGGCCAAAAGAACCAAGGGGTGTAAAAGTTTAATAACTTTTTTGTTTATTATTTTTTCTTTCAGATTATATAGACAACACTTGGAGAATTTATAATGGAGAGGTTCACAACTGAACAGAGAACCAGAACAATAGAATTTTATTATTTAAACCAGAGATCAATTATTTTAACGCAAAGAGCATATCGTCGACATTTTAACGTCAGAATTTCGCCCTCTAAAGCGATGATTCGTTGCTTAGTTAATCGTCATCACCAACATGGCAGCGTAAGAGATTTGCCTCGAACCGGTAGACCACGTTTAAGTCGCACTGCGGAAAATATTGAACGAGTACAGCAACGTGTTAACGAAGCACCAGAAACATCTGGCAGAAGGCGTTCTGCTCAGCTAGAAATGTCGTACGTCACTACGGCGCATTTTAAAAAAAAGATTTACAGTTATACCCATATAAGGTGCAATTGGTCCAAGAATTAAAACCCACAGATCATCGGCAACGTCTAAATTTTGCAGTTAAATTTCAAGAGTTGGCCAGAAATGAAATTAACTTTATTGAAAATTTGATTATGAGTGATGAAGCTCATTTTCATTTGAATGGCTTTGTTAACAAGCAGAACTGTAGGTTCTGGGGTTCTCAAAATCCAAGAGCCATTCATCAACGCCAATTGCACCCCATCAGGTGTACAGTATGGTGTGGGATCACATCTGAAAATGTCATTGGGTCCTACTTCTTCGAGAATGAAGATGGAAGTGCTGTAACCGTAAATGGAGAGCGGTATCGTTTTGTGATAGAAAATTTTTTACTTCCTACTCTTGAAAACAGACCTGGTATGTGGTTTCAGCAGGACGGAGCCACTGCCCATACTGCCCGAGACACAATGGCACTTTTAAGTCAAATTTTTGGAGAGCGAATAATTTCTCGAAATTCGGAAATTATTTAGCCAGCGCGATCGCCAGATTTGACAGCACCCGACTATTTTCTTTGGGGTTTTTTGAAGGAGCGAGTGTATATGAACAAGCCAGAGACAATCCTTGAACTCAAGGCAAACATTGTTGCAGAAATTCGAACGCTACAGCCACAAGTTTTGAAAGATGTTATGGAAAATGCTCTAAAAAGAGCCCATCAGTGCGAAGCTGAAAACGGTGGTCATTGAAGAGACATCATTTTTCATACTTAGTGTAAAAAAATTTCCATTTTGTATATTATATAATCTGAAAGAAAAAATAAAAAAAAGTTAATAAACAAAAAAGTTATTAAACTTTTACACCCCTTGGTTTCTTTTGGCCCACCCTGTATAATTAACCCAAATAAAAAAAATAGACTTTTTTTTGCTGTCCGTTTCACAGAAAAAAATTTAATACAAATTAATATTTAATGTATTGGTTAGTTTTATTTAACCTTTTTCTTATAAATAATATGACTATTTTATTAAGCTTGAGGTTTTATATTTAAAAAATAAAGTATATAAAAATAAATTTTTTTAAAAATAAGACCTCAAGCTTAATAAAATAGTTATATTATTAAATATTTAAGTTAAAAATTTTGTATATCAGTTTTGTATTGATTTTTGCAATTTATTGATTTTTAAGATATTGATTAAATACATATTTTATTGCTTCAATTAAAAACGTAAGCAAAATGACAATTGCTTTTAATCAAAATATCAAGGTGGTGCATAATTTTCTTATGTGTAAAGCTTTAGTAAGAGAAATTCATTTTGAGCTTCCGTTTGTGATTTTTTTTTTTGGTGCGATTAAAAACACAAGTTTTATAGGAAATTTTTTTAAACTGCAAAATTCGCGCTTGTATAGAAAGAATAGTCTCAAAAAAAGAGTCAGCGTTTATTATGAAGAAATTATGAAAGAGAAAAAGCGTGAAACAAAACAATATAAGAGTCCAAATCATGGTTTGTCGAAATATATAACTTAAAAGAAAATTATTTAAACAAAAATAGTTTTCTCCAAATTAAAATTAAACTAATTTATTTGTAAAATTGTTTATTTTTAGTTTTTTGAAGTCTAAGCTCGGAAAAAAATTATATTTGCTTCATCTTGTATGGCTTCTCTAGGATCATATTATAAATACAAATAAAATAAAACTTTTATTTTTTAAATGCTGAAGAAAGAAAGAATTGGCATACAGGCATGTTCTGAAATCACGGTGATCTTAAACCACGAACGATTTTTTTGATTTTTTAATGTACTGGAAATCACGAGATTTTAGCTTTTGAGTAGTGATTTTTACTGTTCTCAACCACGAGCTTTAAGCTCTTTTGTTTTGTTTACAATAAAAAAAGAAGAACAAGAACTAAAAATCACGAAAAATATAAACAAAAGAAAAAAATTCTCCACCAAAATAAAGCTTACTTTTAAATTAATAAATTTACGATTTCATTGTGAAAAATAATTAATTTTTTGACAAAAACTAAAAAAAAAGACAATTCAATTTAAGTGTATTTAATCATTTGGTTAAGTAATTCAAAGCAAAATGCTTTAAATGCTGCAAGTGATTTGATATCGTAAGGCAGCTTACTGACCGGTTTTAAATCACGAGATGTTAAATGATTTCGTACGCAGAACAGCTTTTTCGTGATTTAAAATCATTTTGAGAGAAAGTGATTTTCAGAACATGGCTGATAAAAATAAATAAAGAAACCACGATATATATACTCTATCATGCGCTTATTTATTTCACTCTTGCAGTACACATATCTTTGCAGAATCTTAGAAATTAGATGACTGAAACAACAAAAAACAAATATATAAATCGAATTCAGCAGTTTTTCTTTAATTGCCAGAACAATATTTCAATAAAACTGTTTTCAATCGCGAAAACACATAAATTTATATAGAAAATTATTTATTTTCGAAATTATATGCATGACAATTTATTTTAAAGACCTCTTTTCTTTTAAAACCAAATAAACGTTTTATAAAATTAAAATAAATCATTTTTCAATTATAATTTTTATGGGCAACGCACACAGCAAAATGGGAACTAATTGAAGGTACCACATGTAAGTTAAGTTGCCATATAAATTATAAAATTTAGTGCAATGCACCAACAGATTAACAATCAGAAGCCATTATCAATGAAATTGCTTGAATAATAAACCATAATTTTTGCGATAAACCCAATTTGGACAAGCCAACAAAAAATGTATACAAAAATCCAAGAAAAAAAATCTTTGAAATTAAAACTCCCCAAAAATATAAAAAAAAACAAAAGATTTAAGACACATGCAGCATATTCACGTACTTGAAGATGAAATAAAAAAAAAACAGCCGGAAGAGGAGGTGGAAGCAACTCATATTTTTTGTTTTTGTTTCAAGTCTACCAGCCAAAAAAAAAATTATTATAATAAAAGTGCAGTTTTACAAAGAAAAACACAAAATAAGAAAAAACATCTCCCGCACACAATAAAACTAAAGCAACAACAAAAAGGAAATTGCAAGGTTGATTTAAAAAAATAAATAAATTGCAAGCAAAAGGATTTTCAAGAAATGATTCAGTGTTTGTAGTAATTTAAAACTGGCTCTTATTATGTTTCTACATACACACTCGTATGTACTACATACAAATGAAACGAAAAAGACGACAATAAAATATTCAAGTATTCATACAACCACTAACGCAAAAAAGTGGGAGGATGCAGTGAACATTCTTTTTTGTTTTTCTTTTTTTTTTAGTTTTTTAGTTGTTACTTTAAATTTGTTGCTTTCCTTTGTGGTACTCGTCGTATATAGAACTTGTATATTATTGCTGGTGTTTTATAAAAATATTTTTTTTCTTTATTTTTTTTTTATCGTAGTTATTTTATGTGGCAGACTTGTTTGGCCATAGGGCAGTTTTAAGAATGAAATCAAGAAGACAGTAGAATTAGTCGGCAGCTTCAACATCAGCAGCAAATCAAGTTAAAAATCATTTTTGCCTTAAGGGGCGAATAATAAAACAGCACATATACATACATACATACATATACATAAATATGTATGTACAAATAATTTATTTTTTTATTCTTCTAGAAGTGATTATGTACAGTATTCACTAATGCATATTGAGATAGAGAACAAAAAGATATTTGTAAAAAAACGAATTAGGAAAAATATATTTCACTCAAAAAACAACTTTAACGATGGAAGCCGTCCAATAGTGAAAATCGGGTATCGTAATTGGGAGTGCTTTTTGAATTTTGATAAGCCATATGATTCTGATAAGAATCATACAGAGTTTAGAAAATACTTTTCTTTTCTAATTAGCAGTGCTATTTCGTACAGGATAATAAATGACACAAGAAACTAAAGAATGAAAATATAAAAAAAAATTTTAATAGTATTTTTGATTTCTCGACGAAACATATTTATTCTCATTGGTTTTTAATAATCTAATATCAATTTTTTTATTTCTAAATTACACTGCACAAAAATAAAAATAGCAAAGATTCTGACCGCACATGGATCGGCATTTTAAAAGTTTCCGTCTGGCCGTATGTCAAAGTTTATTTTCAATTTTTTCCCTTTTTTTCAAAATTTTCATTAAGCATTGTAGATATTTTAAGTAAACGAAATGCTCAGCGAGTTTATATAAAACAGTACGAGGAATATTTTTGTGAAAAACTTTAACACCTAGACTTTGACTTATATTTACAGCTGAAGAAAGACTAGTACTTTAAAGAGTTAGAGCATTGAAATGTTCTACAAAAATATTTCTCATGAAATTCTACCATCAGCCTATCAATGTTGAAGACTTAACTTTAATGCCAGAATTTTTAATTTTTTTTGTCAGTGTTTTTTTTTTAAATTAAATCTTTGCTGTTAGAAATTTGCATTAAGTATTTGAATCTTAACTTAATTAAAAAAATAAAAATAAAGTAGCTGTAATTCAACATAACTGCTCATAAAATGATAGCTTCAGGCTTTCAGTTCTCTTGAGACGTGTATGGTCCTCAAGCAATAGCAAAATCTCTCGCAAGCTAAACTCTCAACTTGTAATTATAAGTAATATTTACAATTTCCTCTTGAATAACTGGTATAGAGAGATCTTTGTGGATACTTTTATTTCTGATGAACCATGCAGCACCTGCTATTTCCTTTTAATTTTTCAATATTAAATAATGAAACTATTTATACCATATATATTAACTGAGTGATTTTTGCTGCGATGTGATGAGTTCGACGATCGAGATGTATTCAAAGGTACGAGTATTTCAAGTGGTTCTGCTCAGGTATTCTCACTCCAATAATGGTAATGAAAAAACAGTTATCTATTCGCAAAGTAAAAGTAGTCTGAATGCACTCCGAGGCAATGACTTTTACCTTTCATTCAAATAGCCAATTCTATAATTGTTCAATATGACATAGAAATTGCAACTATTGGACTATTATGAACGCTGAAAATAGCTGTATCATCAGAAAAGGCAGATGTGTGTGTCTTTTGACTAGTTGGCATTTCAGTTGTATACAATGAGCTTTACTCCTTGTGGCACGGCGGCGTGTGTAGGTTTGGTAGAAGAGATGACAGTTTTCGATTTTATATGGAAAAATTTATTTGTTACTTGTATATCACTTTTTAAAAATTTATTTACGTTCACAAGTACAGCATTTGATAGTAATCGAAACTTTAATACAATTTCAATAGAAATTTCGATCGATATCGAATACCGTAATTTGGCTCCTGGTTTTAATTGAAAATAATTTTTTCTAAACTATTTGCTGTTCTTATACCAACAGCCATTCACTGTAGTCGCATATTTAATTTAAGTGCACTAATATTAAATATGAGCAAAAAAATATCAAGAAAAATTCTTCAATGAATTTTTAATGTTAAACAAAAAAAAAATAAATAAATAAAAAAAATGCGTAAATAACACATGAAGAAACCAACAGTTTGTTCACATTACTCCTTCATATTTAACCCTTAAGAAACCGAAATAAAAAAAAGCAAAATAGTTCTAAACAAAACATTTAAAAATTTTTTGGTGTTACTGTTTATTTCAACACATTTTACGTTAAAGCAACTTAAAAGAAGGAAACAACAAAACTCTGTAAACAGTTTTCCTGATTTTTATAAATTCTTTATCTGTTTAAGTATCAAAACCACTTGCCACGTTGTATATTCTGCCAATTGTTTCAGCAGCACATTTAAAGGTTAATCAATTTTCATTGAATATTCTCTGTTACAAAGGAATCCTTTTAAAACTTTAATACTCATCATACACATTTAGAATACGCCAATAGAGTAAGTTTTTTTTGTGTTTTTCTTATATGTATGATTTTTGATTTTGTTTTCATTTTTAAACTTAAACAGCTTCTGCAGATACAGCAGCTAATTGCATTTTTACTTAGGCTAAAAAGTCTGCCTTTCAAGACAGTTTCTTAGATGTTTACAAAAATCCATTTCATAGCTGGCCAGCCAAACACAATATCTAAATATGAATGCATACACACACATCAACACATACACGCACACACACATAAAAGCACAGCAACCAAGAGTAGTGCCAACCAGTCAACATAAACGTACAACCAAGCTGGCTGGCTAACTCGCCTTTAGGCTTTAAAACGCACGGATGGTAGTCAATTCAACCAAAGGACTTCCTTGGCAAGCGCTGAAGATACGTTGCTATAGATTTTACGATAATAGCTCTCGCCATACGTAATAATCAGTTTGAAACGCATTTAATAAAAAGAAGAAATTCGGAAAAAAACAAAATCAGAGAAAAAGACAACAAAAATAAAAAACATATGCACCCCTACATTTAATGCATTTTTTTACACGCTTTCATGATACTCATACTACAAACAAAAGTTCGTTTGTATAAGTTTTGCAAAACTATTTTGTCTTTTTTCCTACAAAAAAATAAAAATATATTTAATATTTCATTTCCGTTGGTTCCAGTAACTACGAATTGAATCAATTCAAGAATGTGATGGCAGCAGTTATGGGCCCCGGTGAAATTGGCAACTTCAATGAGAGTTTTCAAGACAAAAAAAGGAGGAAATCGTAGAACTCTTATTTGCCTCTGCTCTACTTTAAAGGATCAAACTGAACTCTACTTTAACAAGCGCTTCATGTATCGTTAGTAGTATAGTTGACATAGTAAAGTTGATACAGTAGTTCTTTCTCTAATTCTTTTCTCTCTTTGACTCCTTTCTATCCCTATCATTAGTTTCTTTATTCTTTTTTTTATATTTATACAGTGGCTCCAAGTGATCACTTTCCATTTTCTTCTTTTGGCAAACTATTCAATTTAACCTAAACTAATATTCACAAAAGCTTTAAAAAAATTACAAAAGAAAAGCTTACAAGTAGCTTCTAAATAAGGAGCTTTTTAAGCTGAAACTAATATATTTTTTTGGGTAACAAAACAGTATTTGCTTCAAAAACCTACTCTTCAAAAGTTAAATTGGCAGTGCATTCACACTTTGATTATTCAGCAAAAAGGAATGAAATATATTAAAAATTGTTAAAGCAATTAAAAATAAACTGATAACAAACAAAAAAATTTTATACTTTAAAAATATTTAAGAAACATTTTTTCCCACTGCTGAAAGATTTTGCTTTCCTTAAGGCTCTTAAGATCACAACATGAAATTTGAAAGTAAAAATTAAATAAAATATTTTCTGCTTTTATTTTTCTTTTCTCTACGTAGCCTCTCAGAAATTGGTAAAAACCAAAAAAAAGATGCTACAAATTGCTCATTTTAAACAAATGCTTCCCTAATGCCAAATATCTTTCAAATAATTAATTTTCTACAACAATGAGCAACTGCTGCTATTAAAATGAGACAACAACTACTGCTGATTTTACATAAGTACCAATTATCTGCTGACTTGAACAATTTTTCTGAGTGTAGTTAAACATCATGTAACAATTTGTCAAAATAATGTTTTTAAGAAGTTAGCAAGCGGTCAAAACCAAAAAAAAAATATTAAAAAAAGCAAGCAAGCCTGTAAGTATGTGTATACGACTATTATTATTACAACTACTACGACTACTTTGTTGTTAACATTTTAAAATAAAAAAGAGGAAAAATATTAAGCAAAATAAATAAGTAAGACTCCTTTAAAAATTGTCGCTGCACTGAACAACAACATGTTACAGACGACTTGTGTTAAATGTCACCAAAACATATTTGCTTAACAAGAAATAAAAAATTTAAATACAAAATAAATAAACCAAACAACCGAACTGTGCAGACTTCAGCTACAAAAATCTAGGCAAAACAACTTAACTTTTGTACTAAAACCAACAAACCAGTCGGTGTGGTGTGCTGGTATAAAATTGCGTTGGTGGTGGTCGTCTCATATATCGCGTTTTTTCTTTACTTTAAAAATCCTTGAGACTTCTTGTATTTAAAAAAAAAAAATTGCTTGCTGCCTTACTTTTAGGCTGTTTTTGTATCATATTTATTGCTTTTTTTGTAAATTTAATTTTTTTTTTCTTATATTTTTATTGTAATCGATAAAGTGAAATTAACTTTAAGCATAAAAATGCCAAATAATATTCGACACATGTTATGTAAAACTCAACCACATTCAGCGTACTCGTATTATAGATCAAATAAATAAAAGGAAAATGAAAAATAAAAAAATACTAAAATGTTCTGGTTAACTCTGATGTTGGCTTGACGTGCAACATGATTTTGTAGGCGCTCAACATGATCACCAATTTTTTTTTTTCCCTCTGTTGTCTTATCATTTTCAACTGCATTAAGCAACATTAAAGCTTGTGGGAGTCTTCAAAACTTTCAGTATCACATAAAACAAAAATATATTTTAGTGAATCCAAATGTACTTGAGAAAATTATTGTTAATCGTGTAAATGAAAAGAGCTCTGGTCAGTTGCTAAACAAGAGTAGAAAGAGTATTCTTGTGGATTTGTTTAAGGATTAACTAATCGCGTAGACAGACGACGGCTTTAATTTCCATTAACAGTCTTAACTTTCACGTGTTGTCATATCATTTGACTATTAAATATTTCTTTAGTTGATATACACGTCAGATAAACCAACAAGCAATAATATTCATACTTGAACTTTTGCCTTCATCAGCATTTAGAATATTTCAGCATCACTTGTTCAATTTGAAACAGTTTTCAGTAACTGCAGCAAAAACATAAATGAACAAAAATGTAACCACATTACATTTACATTACGCAGAGAAACGTGTTCATCTTTTACATTTAATTTAACAAATGTATAACTCAAGAATATCTTTGTAAGCGAAGGCTAAAAGAAACATAGCCATGTCATTTAGTAAATAAATTTTATTGTGTTGCCCCGTTATTGGGTGGGTTTTATTTTTAATAAAATTAAATTCAAATTAAAAACAAAATAGACTAACTAACCGATTTTAAAAATAAACTAAATAAGAAAAGTCATTATTTTTTCAATATATAAAATTTTGTGGGCTTAATTGATCTTTGCTTTCGAGAGTTAGTTCACTAGACACTTAGCTAGAGTAACCGATTGCTAGTCATGTCTACACATTCAATAGGCCTGCCCTTCAGTGCAACATCAAATACATTATAGAAAGCAGACTTCATATAAAAAGCATTTATTGGTAAGTAAATATATAATATTTTAAGTAAAACTATTTTTGCACCTTAACAATGTGTTATAATTGCAGTTGATTATAAATTTTTTTTTAAATACAGAAATTCCAATAGGGACAACTATAAAACTAGCTGCCATACATTTGACTGGTTTTTAGTATACTTTGGCCATGCAAAAACTTAGACCAGAACAACTTTTACAAATTTATTTTCACAATATGCAC
The DNA here is from genome assembly GCA_947397855.1 of Thelaira solivaga. NCBI lineage: Eukaryota > Metazoa > Arthropoda > Insecta > Diptera > Tachinidae > Thelaira > Thelaira solivaga. The sequence continues at coordinate 21,432,360 of OX377613.1, forward strand.
TCTGTTTGCCACTTTTATAGAGCACTTTGGCCAGTATACAAAGAGGCTTCATTCTGACTTAACGGGTATGTAAACAAGAAGAATTTTTGCTTTTAAAAAGAGCGCTATTTTCAAGAAAGTCTACATTACATTCCGAAGAAATCACAGTCATTGACATATCAATATTACCGTGAATGGCAGAGTTTTTATTTCAAAAATCATCGGAAATCATTTGGAGGATAAAATTGTTCCAACAATATGCCATATGCTTAACATATCACAAGAAAATGATCTGTGCATTGTTCAGCTAGCTCGTTTATGTTGTAGCGTAATTTGTTTACCAACTTCAAGCACTATTTTTGTAACGTGGCTACGCAGTTAATATTAAAATATAATTTAGGATACGGTAACCTTAAGAAAAACGAACAATTAATAACTGGCTGTGATTCGTATAAGCTTAGAACACGCTGTGAGTAAATTTTTGTTTCATTATCATAAAAACCCATAATGTGATTTGATACTTTTAAACTAGTCATTTAGAAGCCAAAATTGCTCCAAAAATTGATCAGAAAGGATGGCTGAGTCCATATATTATTTTTTTTAAATGAAATGCCATGAAATTTGTGAGCTAAGAATGACCAACTTTTGGTCATTCTTTTAAATTTGGTTTATTTATAAGGGCACACTAAACAGACTACATCAGTAATACAAATATAATATTAATTAGAAACTATTTGTGATATAATAATTTTTGATAAAATTTAAATAAGAAAAATGAATTAATAGGGAAGCAGCAGTCTGCTAAAGAGTATGAGATTTTTATTTTAATGTAAAGTATATTCACAAGCTTCTGTTTGTAAATAAAAATAAAACTTTTTAGAAAAATGTTTCATCAGTTAATACTGTAAAAATCATTAAAGAGATGTTATGCCTTAATTGAGCATTCCCCACAAAGCAAGTAAGTTTCCTAAGCATTTTTTTTACACACACTCGCACTTGTTTTCCAGTCTTCCACAAACATTTAAGTACCAGAGAGTTGTATAAACAAACAGTAGAAGAAAAGGAGTAAAAAAATAGAAATAATAAAATGAAATTGTGCAATTAATAAACTGATAAAACAAAATTCTTTGCACAAATACGGTTTATTGTCAAAGTGATAATTTAACATGAATCTTAGCAACTGTTTACTGTCAAACAATGCCAAACTTAAAGCTCAACAACATGTCAGTTGAAAGCACAAAGAGTAAATTATTAACGTCAATTTATTGCAAATAAAAACACACAGCAACATCAGCAGCAGCGGCAAAAAAACTACTCTACGACACAAGACATGTCTGTGTTGATAAATAAGGCTTCAATGAACAAAAATAAATACAGTAAAATATAAAAATACAACTAAAATCAAAACAAATAGATATTTTACAGAAAAACTAAAAAAACAAAACGCAACAAATTACATATTTCGCAATAACGCATTAATATACCTCAAAAGAATTAACACTAAATATTAACAAATTTGGTATGGGATGAAAATCAAAAGTGGCAATAAAATGAAGAAACAATTGCTTAATTAATACTCAATTGTAGAGATTAATAAAAAAAACAAACGAACCGGAAAAAAGTAACATTCAAACAACAATGCAACCACAAAAGAAACAGAGAAAAACTGTATTAATAAAAACAGCGCTCTTTTTAATTAACAGGTGCATATTAGACCAAATAAAGAAAGTTGGTTTACAAGAGGAGTGTTTTATGTTTTGCCTGAACAAAAGCAAAAGCAACACAACAAAAACAGAAACATACTCTCAGCATTTTTTACTGACACATTTTGTTATAAAGCACGTGCGCACCAGTAATAGATATGAAAAGTCACAACTTAAAAATAAAGCTTTAATTTCATCATGCACTACAATTTTTCTACAAGTAAAAAGCGTTAGCTTTTGCGGGCACCTGTATGCTAAAGCATACAGAATGAATATCATTAATGTTACATTAGAATGTTGCAAAAAATCGCACTGTGTCGCCAATAATTATGCAAAATAGTTTACAAAATCTACCAGAAACAAAAAAAAAATTATTCACACATGCAGCTATAGAAGTCAAATTGTTTGGCTTTATGTTCTTTTCATATGTTAACAAACTTTCAAATTAAAATTTGCCAGAATCACTGAAAGTAACAAACAAAAAAATGCATTACGTATTACCTCAATAAGCAAAAAAAAAACATAGTAAACAGATGCAGTTTCTGTATAAAGATTTTTACTTGGCCAAGAGATGTTACACTTCAAAAAAATGTTTTAGTGTTTTTATACAAATTAAATAAACAAGTAAAGTTCGGCTGTGCTGAGTCTTATATATTTGTTACTGTACACATTCTTCTTAATTTGCTGTTTTTATGAAAAAGACTTAAAATTTTTAATACTTTTCGTATAAAATTTATAGACGAGTTGATCGCTTGTGTTATGAACACAGCAGAAAAATATTTAATTCTTAATCCTACACACACTTTCGTCGTCGCATCAACGAATATAGTTTTCTTTTTTTGAAAATGTTTTTTTTTTCACTTAGTAGTTTAGAGTAAATACGCAACAAAAAAAACAAAGCAAAAATAAAGAAAATCTAAAACTTCCTTCTGATTTTTTTGCACTGTCATCTATACATATAAAGAGTGATTTTTTTGCTATTATCTTTTTGGCAACACTAGTTTTGACAGCTCACGCACGTTTTGTATCTTGTGTCACTGTCAAACATCTTCAGTTTGGTCTATAATTTAATCATGAATCGTCTTACAAACGAACAACGCTTGCAAATTATTGAATTTTATTACCAAAATGCGTGCTCTATTAAGAAAGTTCATCGCGCGCTTCTTCCATTTTATGGTCAGTTTAATCGACCTACTGAGGCTTCTATTCGGGCTATTGTAACAAAATTTCGCACCAAATTTACATTGTTGGACATTAAACCACCAACACGCTTACGTAGAGTGCGAACTGAAGAAAATATCGCAGCCGTATCGGCCAGTGTTGGTGATGACCGTGAATTATCGATTCGGCGCCGTTCGCAGCAATTGGGCCTCTGTTACTCCACTACGTGGAAAATTTTGCGGAAGGATTTGGGTGTGAAGCCTTATAAGATACAACTGGTGCAAGAATTGAAGCCAAACGACCTACCACAACGCCAAATTTTTGGTGAATGGGCTCTTGAAAAGTTAGATGAAGATCCACTTTTTTATCGAAGAATTGTGTTCAGCGACGAGGCTCATTTCTGGTTGAATGGATACGTGAACAAGCAAAACTGCCGTATTTGGAGTGAAAAGCAGCCAGAAGCATTGCAAGAGCTACCAATGCATCCACAAAAAACAACCGTTTGCTGCGGATTATGGGTTGGCGGCATCATTGGACCGTATTTCTTCAAAGATGATGCGAATCACAACGTTACTGTGAATGGTGAGCGCTACCATGCGATGATAACAAACTTTTTTTTGCCCAAAATGGAAGAGCTTGACTTGCATGACATGTGGTTTCAACAAGACGGTGCCACATGCCACACAGCACGCGAAACAATGGACCAATTGAGAGGCGAGTTCGGTGAACAGTTTATTTCACGCTTGGGACCAGTCAATTGGCCGCCCAGATCGTGCGATTTAACGCCTCTAGACTATTTTTTGTGGGGCTATGTTAAGGCTAATGTCTATAGGGACAAGCCCGCTTCGATTGACGCACTGGAAGCCAACATTGCCAACATTATTCGTGAGATACCGGCCGAAATGTTGGAAAGAGTATGCCAAAATTGGACTAAACGGATGAACCATTTGAGGCGCAGCCGCGGCCAACATTTGCATGAAATAATCTTCAAACATTAAATTATATCGACCCAACTATCGATCCAAATAAATATTTCATGCATTTTTCTGAATTTTATGTGTTTTTTTTTTTTTAATTTCCGATAGTTCTTATAAAATCACCTTTTATTTAAAAGAGTAACGTTACTGACTGACGCAAAAGAGCCATTGTTTGGTTAGCTGTGTGGCAAATGGTACCGTCCTGTTGAAACCATATATTATCCACATCCATATCTTCCAATTCGGGCCATAAAAAGTTCGTTATCATCTCACGATAGTGAACACCATTCACAGTAACTGCGTGACCGGCCTCATTTTGGAAAAAATAAGGCCCGATGATGTCGCCAGTCCATAAAACGCACCAAACAGTCACTGTTTGTGGGTGCATTGGTTTTTCAACAATCACTTTTGGATTATCATTCGCCAAATGTGGCAATTCTGCTTATTGATGAATCCACTGAGGTGAAAATGTGCCTTATTACTGAAGAAGAAAAAGTTAAGAAGTGCACGATATGCATTTTGATTTGAAAGCCCATTTTCATAATAAGCCTGAATAACTTTAACGTGTTGCTCTATTAAGTATCTTTCCATGGTTCAAATTGAGTTACTTTGAAATTGAAAAATGTCAAATTAAATGCAGAAAAAAACTTGACGTTTAGGTGTGGTTCACATTCAACATCGGCCCTTACAATTTAACCACCCTTTATAAACAACTGTGGTACTAACTAATTTATATTTCAATTAGTTAAGCTCGTTATAAAAGTACACAGCATTTTTTATCTCGAAACTAAAATTTAGCGACACCTTTTTTGTACTTGTTTTCACAGTTGCACAAAATCTTTTTACACTTGTTAGGGCTTTCACTTTGTATTTTTACAGCGTTGTAGAAAATAGCACTTTAATGAATTTTATTTAATAGTTTTAAAATTTTACACTGGAACGTGAATTCTGCATATATTTTTCTTTTAAAATAACATCATATAAAATTTTTCTTATAAATCTGGTAAAACGCTTGGGCATTTTGGCATTTTTTATCTGCTCATACTGTTTAATTTTGTTGAAGAATGCCGAACACGGCCTAAGGACTTCTTTGCTTGAATTTCTGTTTCAATTGATCTTGTTTTATTTATATTTTATTTGGTATAAAGCCTTAAGAGTATTTAAAAATTTTTATTTCGCTCTATTTTTCAACGGCACTCATTCCATTTTATAATACACACTGCAGGGGTCACAAAGAGCTTATCCGGGTAATGGATTATTTTGTTAACAAGCTATTTTAATTGACCTTCATTTTCCCTAAATTTCTTTTAAGAAAAACTATGGTAAAAAATATCCCCCGACTAAAAACCAACATTTAAAAAGAAAGTTATGCCCAAATTTTGTGAAAAATTATTGAAATTTTGATATCACAATAAGGAAAAAGATGCTCTAAAGAACCAAAATTTTTTTAAATAACAAGGTTTTGACTACTGATTTTGGTAGATGAGATCTAAAACAGTAAACATCTGTTTTACGTTTGGCAATATATCAAATTTGGTTTTGAATTTTAGAAACTTTTATTGTGAAGACCCTTATAAATCTTTTATTTTAGATAAATGAAACAGTCTATTTTTGTTTGACATTTTAATCCTCTAAGCCATTATTGGAACTTTTCTTATTTATGTTGTAGAATTAAAGGATTTAAGAGTAAAATTTTACTATACGTTCCTAATGTATCTTTAAGGCCAGTAATAAGTCAAACTTAAAATGTATTTAAGAAGTGAAGTAAAATTCTGGATTTGTTTTATTTTTTTAGCATACATTTTGCTAAATGTTGGGCATCAATTTTTATATTGAAAAAACTTTTGAAATTAATTAATAAATTTATTTACGCCTGAAAGTGTAAGAATAAAATTTCTTTAAGTGTATTTGCAAACATGCGCAGCCCGATAATGTCAACAAGACAATAGCAACAACAACAGGAGCATAACATACTAAAAACATACACACAATAACCCGACAGAGAGTCAAACATACAGATGGACAGCACTGCAAAAAAAGTTTCTATTCATACAAACACACTCGTGTATGTTTATATAGCAAATATAAGATGCAACGTGTGTGGTCTCATTACTTATCGCCTGGGAATAGAAAGACTTTAAGCCGCTCAAAAATAAAGACTTTGAACAGCAAGCAACACCAACTACAACAACAACAATAAAAATTTAAAGGAAAAAGCAAAACTTGTGTTTTAGTTGTTACAAAACTTACTTTTATATGCAAGTACGTGAATGTATGTGTTTACTAAACCCATCAGCTAGTTACTGCGTGTATGTGTCCACCATTTGGTATTAGTTAAGTCACTGTCTTAAGGGAGTGCAGAAACCATGAGTTTAGTCTATGCAGTCTTACAAAAACCCATAGAAAGGAAAGTTATAGTAGATTTTTTAATACAAAAATTACGAATATCAGAATACCAGTGGGAGCTGCATTCTTTCTTTTCTCTTGTCTTCCTTTAGCAACCAACAAAAGCCACCTTACGATTGCGTATGTATCGTATCTATTTTACTGTCCTTCTCAAAATATGTCAGCTATCTAAGCCTGTTGTCATTATAATACCACTACGAGTATATTCGTAAGGTTGGTTGCTGATTTTTTATAAATTTTTCTTTTTCCTGAAGTGTTGTCTGCTGTTGTGTTAACAGCATTGTAACCATAAATCGTGTGAAATATCACATTTCGCTCATAGATCTCTCGCTAGCTTTTTCATTCCTTTTTTTATTTAATTTTTTGCAAGTTTTTGCACCTCACTTCTCTTTACGCACATACAACAACATATTAATTCAGCATTCAACACCAAGCTTACGTTAAATAGATGTTCACTAAATGCATTAAGTTACTCAGTGTGCATTTGTTTTCTTATTTTCTACTATTTTTAATACACGTACGTGCAACAGTTGTGTCCTAAAATTTATAACTTTGCTCTATTATGCGTTTGTGTGTTGTCAACATTAAGCTGCTTCTGCTGGCTGCTTTTTGTGTTAAAATTTTTTTTTCTTTTTTTTTCATATGAATGACGACAAGAAGTAGTTTCAAAGCTCATGTTATAGCTTAGGCTATTTGAATATAACTGACAAGTGATGTCTGCCGGGATCGGTTCTGGAAATTTTATTTACATACATTCGCTTATGTATACGCTTACGTGTACTTGTACGGGAGTATACTCGTACATATGCACGCTTGTCCGTGCTTGTCATTGATAGCATTACAAACAAGTTGACAACAAGTGTTGAAATGTCATTACACTTGTAGTCGTGCTGTTGTGCACTCTTACTTAACTTTAGTTCTGCAGAAATAGTTTAATTCGATAATATAAATTCGAATCAATTTTTAAAAAGTAAAATATTTTTATAGATTTGTGCCATCCAACCCACAAAGTTAAGATAACAAAATGCAATTAGTAAAGTTCATACAGACTTACGCTTGAATAAAGAAAAGGCTCATTAATAAAAATCATTTACAATTTTAATCAGAACACAGAAAAAAAAGAAAAACTAATTATCCGGAATTAAATTTTAAATTAAATTAATAAAATTTGAAATTCTTGACTGAATTAAAAATTTTTTCAATAGGTTCGTTCGAGAACCCAATAACTAGTAATAAATTTTATTAAACTTAATCAAATCGCGTTCGGTTACACAAATTTTAGTAAATTACAGCACAGCTTGAGAGAGTAAAATGACAGTTCGATGCCTAAATATTTGCTCATTTGTTAGTTAAATTTAGTAAGATAATAAAAATTCTTAAAAAATAAATAAAAACTGAGACGAAAATGAACTTATATACCCCTTACTGTAATTATATTTTTAATTTTGCACATTCTGCTTAAATATTTAACAAAAAAATAAAATAAAATGAACAAAAAATATTATTAATGAAATGGCAAATATTGATTAAAATAATTTTTTGTTAAGCCGAAAATAAATATTTTACATAAAAAAAATGTGTTGTGTGATAATTATTTTTAAAAACAATAAAATCTACCCAATTTTCAAATAAAAAATTATATGAAAGAAATCCAATAAGAATACAATATACAATTTATTTAATTTAAAATGTTTTTTAAAACTTCTTTTACCAAACATATTTAATTATATATTTAACAATTTCAATAAGATTTCTGTATTCGTATTTATATAAAAATCTAGTGCCATCACTGGCACTTGATATGTCCCTTCACTAAGTTTGTTTAAAACCGACTGCCAGATTTTGAGCTTGTGTGCACAAATATTACGCACATTTACAGCTTAAAAAAATTATTGAAAATCTAAAATTTCGTTGATATTTTTGATTTTTCTCGACCAATTGGGGATAGTTTATTTCGACAGTCATGTAAGATAAAACTATGTACCACGTAATTTTCCCGTTTTGTAAAATGATATTAAATAAAGGTAGTTGCACTTCAGAGCTCATAGCCACTTATGAACCGCTTTGGCTGAATTTTAATAAGAAACTGAAGACAGGAACTTCCAACAAATTGACATACTAAATTTTTCTGTATGCCTTCTAGGAACTTTAGAAAGTTAATTTCAACATTCACACGGACAGATAGACGGACGCAATTTATAAGGATCCAGGCCTACGAGTATACACATGTGGAATTTCGAACACACTTTACAGTAACTAGAAATGAATACCTAAACTTATCTAAAAGATTTCTTTTAAGCAAATATTTTAAATAATCTTCAATCTGACAACCGACTTCCTCAAGGTTTACATATTCTTGTGTTTTTTTTTTTTTATTTATTTATTTTCGAATGTTGAGAACTCAAAAAGCTATTTATTTCTATCAGTTGCTAACTTTTAGTACTAAATTTTCCGTTCGGGTATTTTTTTGTATAAAAGCTTTCTTGAAAGAAGATTTATAAAAATTTACTCAGTTACTAAACTTTACTGCGCTAAGCAAGGCGCACATTTTCAACAAGAAAAGGTTTGCAAAAATAAAATAAAAATGATTTCTGAATATTTTTAGTCACTGCACTGATGATGTTTAGTAAAAAAAAACTGTAAAACAAACATTTTTGAGTGAAAATTTTTATTTAATAAAAAGTTTAATAACTCACAAAATTTTTAACGGACTTAGAAAAACGGTTTTGTTTTATTCATTAATAAAAATATTTTGAAAATTAATTCAGAAATTGTACGGTTTTTTATAATAAAATACTGTGTAAAAATGGCTCCAGAATTGAAAAAATTACAAAAAAAAATTTTTTAAAAATGTGTTTGGTTGAGAAATACGTACAGATTTCTCAAGTGTACTTAAATGATATAGATATACCATTCAAACGCTCCTAGTATTTTCTTTCTAAGTCCGCTGAGAAATTGAAAATCAGTTCATATTCAACTAAGTTACCGGTTTTTTATCCAGATTTTTGTTGTGCTCGACAACTTCAATCAGAAAAATAATATCACTTCTCAAGTATTTGCACTTCATTCTTTTTTATTGCACTGTGTTATTATAAATGAAATTATGTAATAATTTCTATTTGGAATTTAAAAGTTTAGCAAATTATTAATCTTTATTAATTTCTGGAATTAAGCACAAATAAAGATAAATATTTTGATAAATAAAATTATTTCAAAATTTAATCTTTCTTTCTTCTTAATTCTAAATTATGTTGGTATGCAAAATGCATTATTTTCCATGATATTCTCAAGAAAAATTTCAAAAAATTGTTTACTTAGTACAATAAGTACTAAGAAAGAAAGCATATCTATACAGCTGTTTCATCAGACGCTACTCTGAATCTTCACTAGTATAAAATTATTTCTTTAATTAAATGAAAATTTCATGAAACATATCGTTATTTTAAAAATAATGATTTTTTCACTGGATTAAAGAAAAATTTTATGTTATTTTATTAGCTTTAGAACTTTTAAAAATTCATAATGATTTAGAATTTTTTCCATTCAACTCGAACAAAAATCTACGCAAATAGGACTTTATTGCTTAAAATTTTAAACTATTTTATTTAAAACAAAATGTGTTTTATTTATTAAAATATTGCAAATCATAAGCTCTTTTTTTATTTTCTGTCAACTTTTCAAAATTCACAACATTTTTACTTGAAACCAAAACAAAAGAGAAGAAAACCAAAAATGGTTTGTGTCTCTAGTCTTTTGTTTTATTCAACCTCACCACCACTTACTACACAGTTTACGACCACTTCAATTGGTTTCTTATTTGATAATTTCATTCCAATAGTTAATCACCATATCCAATACAAATAGTAATTTGATGTCATTTCTGGACATTCTCAACAGAAACCAATTGACATTTCAATGCGTTAACAACAAAATAAATGGAAATTTCAAAAGAAAAACAAAAATTGTTTTTTCATTTTATATTTAAAAAAAAAATACATACAAAATGGAAATACAACATACTCGTGCAATAAAGACAAGCAAGACAACATGTCCAATCAGATGTACATAACACTACAATTTCTCTTTTACACCAGCCATCATGACTGACCATGGATGGCTATGGCTGCTACTACATAGTTGGTTTGGCTTTTGCCTGGCTTAAATAAAAATATAAACATAAAATACTCAAAATGTCTTTAGGAAGACAACACATTTTAAACAATTGATAGACATTTGAATAGTGTTAGAAGCACGTGCTGCTCCTCCAATCAGGTGAAAAATAACCAACAAAACCAGAAGCAACACAAATAACTTAAGTGTTCGTATGCAAATTAAAAGATTTGTTACAAATTTATTATAGTGTTTTTCTGGCAAAGAAAAACAAAATAAAATTCTCTTCCATTATAAATAAGACATGGAAAATTACAAGACAATTACGCATGTCCAGATCATTATACTTAAGTTTACTTTAAAAGATTTTTTCAAATTATATTTGTACATAATTTATGTTTAAGGTTAGAAAATGTTAAAATAGAAATAGATGTGCTGGAAAAATTATTTTAAATACTCAATTTCAAAAGACCTCCATCATTGTTTGCTAAAGTAGTGAGTGCCTTTAATGTACAAAGAAAACTTCCTTGGTAACAATAATTCAGAAATTCTAAGAAAATGTGCAAAATTCCTCAACTGCGCATCTTTAAATTTATTTATTTTTTTGTTTTGTTCACAACAATTTGTGCTTTGAGCAGCTGTGCCATCACATTTATTTTACACTTAAAAACGTAAATGATAGAAGCCAGAAAAGCTACTCTGATAAGTTGTTAAGAAGAAATAAATATAAAACACAATTGTAGTCATATTTAGTTATCTGCCTGTATGTGTTACTTCTTTTATATTATATTTAGTCATTTTAGCAAAGAATTTCAAATTTAAGTTTATGAAAAGAAAACTATGATAGGAGTCCAGATATATTGTGTGTGTATGAATGTGTTTTGCTATTTAATAGGTGGTGGGGTTTTATGATCTTCTTCACTATTTTCTTTTTTTAATTCTGTAGTCATTATGTGTGTGTCAGCAAACGCACCCTCTTTAAACTTTAATTTAATTTTGAATTATTGTCTAGAAATTGCGCATTTTCTTAAGTGTTTGTTGAACAATAAAGAAAAAGGGCTGCCATACCTTGTCCATGTACTCGTATATTTTTGGGGTGGCATTTCCTTTTTATTAGAAACGCCTGCTCTAACTGCGCATTTAGGTTATGGGACGGAAAACTGGTTTTGAACATGATGATCTAGAATTAAAATTTTATATTGAAATATTTCATTCTGTAAACATGAACTGGTTTTTATTTCAGCAAAATTTATTTCAAATGTGTAAAATTTCATTATTAAGACTGAATAAATTTTTTAGAATTAATTAAATAAATTTTCTACATATCCAAATTTAAATATATTTTTTTGCTTTCATATAAATGAAGAGACAAAACTGTCAGGCGCAGCGACCTGACGGTCGTTATTTAAAATGACAAAATGCCGCTTTGAACACTTTAAAAAGTCTAGTCTCTTTTCTCTTTTGGAGATATTTACTACACGCTCTCCAGAAGTGTTCCAGAAATTTTCGAAAATGGCGGCAAAAAAAATATTTTTTAAATAAACAAACAAGAAGTTTTCAGAGAAATATCTTAATATTTTTTATTATGATAGAAGGACAATTATGTATGAAACAAAATATCGGCCATTTTCGTAAAAGCTTCAACAATCTTAACCCACTGCTCAATTGTGCACCTCTCCATGGTTGCATTTGTCAAACACTGAAACAAGGAAATGCCAAGTTGGGCAAAACTCTTGACGTTAAGGTGTGACTCACAATTAATATCGTGCATTATGGTTAAACCATATTTATTTACCCATAAATTATTTCAAATAGTAGGAAGTGAAAAATTCAGCAATCGTAATTGCGGACATTTCTTAATACAGTGTTCTTGTTAGAACGATTGATTTTATTTCTAATATACGTGAATTTAAGAATAAATTATAAAACTAGTAAGTATTAAAGGTTTTCCGTGTTTTTCTAAATTAAAAATAAAAAATTTGTTAACTTAAAAAAAATATTTACTTTTTATGACTTTTTCTTCAATAACTCCAAAAAATATAAGAAAAACTAAATAAAATCGATATAATTTAAAATTAAAAAAAAAAAATGCATAAGAAAATCGGACACGTAGTTTCAGATGTGTGAAGCAACCCAGTAGGAACTAGGCTGCGATTATAGCCCATGATGATAATTTTATTTTATTTTATTTATTTGAATAATAAGTCTACATTAAATTACAGACTATATATGAATGATTTAAAATTACAAAAATTATAAAAATTTTTCAAAAACAATTAGCGATTTAAAAATAAAATTATATTTCGTTTAATAGTTTCCAAACTTAAAGACAAATCAATAAATTGATAAAAGGTATTAAAGCTGGCACAGATTCTTCTCAAAGGATCAGCATTGGCATAGTTGGTACGAAAAGTAATGATGATGTAATTCATACATGGAGCCGTTTGCATGATATTGACATTAAAATTTAGTTGCAAATCGAAATTTTATAATTAGAAATCCAGCTTTCTCGAACTCAATGTTACATATTGTCAGACACAGGAAAACTTTTAATGAAAGTCCCAAAGTTTCTTTATTGGAAAAAATTTTTAGTAATTAAAATTTTATTTTTAAAGTTGTTAATTTCAAAATAAAGTTTTTTCAAGCTCGAGGTCAAATTTATGTTTAAAATATTATTTTTAAAACTAAACAATTTTATCACAATTGAAATTTTCTTTTGGCACAAGCTCGAATCTCTTGAACATATTTGTTTTCTCAAGCTTATCCATGTTAAAATAAAATTTTTTCTAAATATGATTTGTCATAGAAATTCAAAAATAATTGTTTTCAATACACAAACAAAAACCTAAATAATTATTTATGTAATATAACAATTCCTTTAATTGACGCGTTTAATTGTTTGAAATTTTTTGAGTGAAATCTTTGTAGGATTAAAAAACATCTTTCAAAAATATTTGTTTTATATCAAGGATGTGAGACTGCACTCTATGATTTCATGCAACAATAAATCGATTGTCATCCAGATCAATGCCGTTCAGTTGAGGCTACAAGAACTCCGTTATCATGTTCCTGTACTGAATTCCGTTCACAGTCACCGCAATTCCGGTTTCATATTCATAAAAGTAAGGTCTGACCAAAATCTGTACCAAACAAATGCTCGTTGTGTGTTGTTTTGTTTCTTATGAATTGCATGAAGACTTTCTAATCCCAAATTCGACAATTTTTTGTATTCACGTAGACATTCACATGAAAATTCTATCCATTGGAGAAGATGTTCTTATAACAAAAATCCATCAACTTCACTTTGCTCCATCACTATTATCATGCGTTTTTCTCTTATAAAGCGCTCCATTTTAATAATCGGAATAAGCATAAGTGCTACCATTTGCACAAAAAAATGGCATTAAGTTTAATACGCGCATTCTTACTGGAACACCCTTTTATAAGCCAAATACTATTTAGAATAAATTAACGTTAATTTTTTTTTTTTTTTTTTTTTTTTTTTGGGAACTAGTGCCATTTGCACTTTTCCGCAACCACATTTGTATTTGTTTAAGTTACAATTTGCAAATTTTAAATTTGTAAATGTGAGCAGTCTACAGTGACTATTTCAAATTTATTCATTAAGAATTTATCAAAACAGCCAGCCGTTCTTGAAAAATATTTTTTTATATCTCCAGAGTCATGGCACAAAATTTGGCAGGGATCAGTTTTTTTTTTTATTGAAAGGAGAAGAAAAAATGAGACAACAGCTGACAAGAAACAAGCTGTAGAATATTTTCTTGATTTAAGAATAAATCTAAACACACACTGCAAAAACATTAACACACGCTTACTCAACATAATGCAGCATTAACATTTTGAAATGAATGAAAGATACAAAATCTTTAAACAAATAAGATTTTATTAATTTTATTTTATTTCTTTTTTGTTTTTCTTTTATTTTTCCTTCCTGATTTAGTTCAGGTGATCGATGGTTCGTTTGCGTTGGCAATTTGGTAGAGGGGATAGAAAAGAAAACTGATTGACAATAGATTGTGATGCTGCCGCTTATTATTGGGGGTGGTTTCTTGTCATCATTGTATAGAATGTTATAGCTCGTGCCTTAATGCTAAAATATGTATTGGCAGTTGGAAAAAGAATGAGATCATTAAAATTTTTTTTAAGGGAAACCTACAATCAAACAGCCACCTGTTCCTAAAGTCATCACGTTTAAGCATGCAACATCGTTGTAAAAAAAACAATGTTTTAAAAGAGCGATGTATTCATGAAAAACATCGTTATTAGAAACAATACATTGAAGATTTTCCAATTATCATTCAATGATTAAATATTAAATAAGAAGCATTTTAACAAACAAATTCATCATATTTAAAATGAAATACAAGACTTATTCATCAAAATTTAATTTACTTCAATTAGTATCTAATAATTTTGATATAATTAAGGAAAAGAAGTTGTGAAAATCTAGTACCCAGAAGTCTATCTCTGTCCTGAGTAATGGTTGCTCCCGCATCCGAAACCAAACTTTTGTTTGGACAGACGTGTTGACGATAGCTTGTGTAATAGAGATTTTATATTCTGCCAAGTCTCAATTGTGTCCTTTTTTACTGTAGTAACAGGAGATGACAAGTACATCTGTACTTCCATTCCATTAATAGTGTCTGTAACAGCTTTCGATTATTTATTTTTCATATTTTCTGTGTCAACTGCACATACTTAATAAGTAGATAGTTTTTTGTTTTTTGGCAACGAAACTTTTGAAATGCATGAACTTAAATTTGGGGTTAATATCAACAGATTAAAAGAATTGCCGAATGTTTTACTTTTTAATTGCGTAACCATTTAATTTTGAGGTTTCGCATTTTTTACCCATTAGGTCAGCTAAGAAAACAGACCAAGGAGAGTTTTTATATTAAAAAAAAAAAAAACAATTATAAATAAGCTTATTATTATTATTACCTGCAACTTCAATAGTGAAAGAGTGATTATCGTAAAGTAAACACAAGAAAGTTTTAATTTTAATTTAATTTAGTAAGAAGAGCAATGAAACTATATAAACGTGAGTTTTAAGTCAGCTGAGCACAAGCAGATTAAGTGTCGATGTCGATGTTTCTTAGTTTAAATGCCGATGTATCACCTAACAAAACATGGATTTTAACATCGATGTTTATAAAAGATCAGTCAACGTTTTTTTTTTAAAAATTGATTTATCGTTTGTAAAGGAACAACAACTTCAGAATAAGCCTGGAGAAGCGTACTAATTGCCAAAATTAGATGGATGCTATCTTTATGTAATTGAAAATTATGCAGTTAAGCTGACTTTTTATATAACGCAATTTTAAAATCAATTTAGTGTAATTAGCTCCATATGTAAATTCTTAGCTGCAATTGTAGATAAAATTTAAAGTCGTCAAGAACCCCAAAATTAGAACTATTTAAAACAGAGATTTTAAATTACAGTGTCTGATAGTGTTTGAGATTCATCTATACCTATACTCGTATACTCGTACACATTCAGGAGTATAGAGGCATTTATAATTGTCTTTATTAACCGATCTTAAAAATGGGACTACCAGCTTAGCAACGGGCATTGCATTAACTTATTGGGGCTTTCGTCTGTTATAGGCAGGATGCGCTAGGAATGGTTGCGGTTGCAATTCTAGAGGCTATATCGTCAGTACCTATCATTATGCCATTAAAACTTCTTGTTATTGTTATCGTCAGTAACCATAGAAGCACCATGATCTGTAAGATCTCGTGTAATTGTTGTAGGATTAATTTTAGCTAGATCTTTTAGGGCTAATATTCTACTCATAGGAGATCTTTCCAGTTCTGAGCTAAAGCCTTCTTGACAGAAACGATATGAATTATTATATAATAACTAAATTTACAGTGTCCTGTCAATAGCTCAACGTAGAGTTTGATGTCATTTCGGCTAATAGGTTTGAGATATGAGCCTACTTGAGATCTCTTGTCGTAGTAAGACATGAATGTAGTTAATTTTAGATAGATGATGGGCCACTCTTTGACAAAACATCGAGAACTCTATAAGTATAAATAATAAGTCACTTATTTATTCAGAGCTAGTGTATATAGCGGTAGCAGGAGGGGCCTTTCTGTAGCACATTTTTATTAAACGTGGACCTGCGAGTCTAAATTTGAAATTGTCTTTCCCATTGCCAGCACTACATGTAAGTGTCATGATTATCTGACAAAATGTCGTTTTTCAATTATAAGCGACGTTCTCATTTATTTTACAATTTCAGTTTCAAACAAATCCCAAAAAAAAAAAAAAAAACAGAAAAACTCAAAACAACAAACAATAAACTCCTTTACGTTCTGCAAAAAAATAATCAACAAATGCTTGACTGAATGAATGTTGCTACAGAAGCAAAGTGCATTCATTATTGAGTTCCGGCTGTTAATATGTCTTCTTTGTTGGGATAAAAAAATGTGTTTAAAAAAAAACAAAGGCTCATCATAAGGTCTCTCTATCACGAGTTATTACTCGTGTTATTGAAGAATAAAATTTTTGGCGCAAAATTTTTTTCTTCTTAAGATTTTAACAATTTTAATACTTTTACAAATTGTTGTGGGTGTTTGCTTAATTTTGTTTTTTCTCTCTCTGTCTCTCTGTCATGCAATTGCAAATTAAAGGCATGTACTCGTTCCTATACAAGTTAAGAGTATCTGATTACTTATCCTCTTTTTTTTTAATTTTTTATTATTGAATTGTGTTAACAAGCACGTGATTTTGTCACTGGAATTTATGATTTTGTGTCTGTTGTCATTTAATATCTTGAGTAAATTTTAAATGAATAAAGTTAAGCTTGTGCTTTGTTTAATAAACAAATTCGTACATCCGTTACGGAAGTTTTTGTTAAAGGGTTTCTTTGAACATTTTTTATCAAGCGTAGGCAGTTTTTTCTGCAATTACGTTTTGCTTCATTGTTGCATAATTACTTACTTACACTGTATAATAAATAGCAAATTATTATGATTATTATGTAATTCGAGCCTATTTGCTACATATTATTTTGTTGCAAGTTTATTACGAATTTCTTTTTTACTTTTAATTTTTTATTTTATGGCAGTGAAAAAAGAAAATTAACAAAATATAATTATTTGCTTTATTAAACATATCATGTGTCAACGCAGCTACAAGTTTGTTTTCATTATAATATCCTGGCAAAATGAAAAAAAAACAAAAATAAATGAACTAGAATCTTAAAAGAATAAAGTGAGTCCCAGCGGAAAATAATAAAAAAATTAGACAAAAAAGTTAATAATTCGTAAATCGATATTGTTGAATTTTAAGAACACTAAGCTTTTGTCTACACTTTGTGAAATAATTATTCCAAAAGTACATATTCAGGAGTTGTGAAAAATATACAAAATGTGCTATATACCGATAACAAAAGATCTCAGGTGGATTAGTTTTTCTAATAAATACAAATAAAAAATAATCTGTAAAACGAGTAATACACGTCTAGTTGCTTAGGATTAAAATGAGCTAGTAGGGTTCTATTAGAAGTGGGTCTATTGCAACTGCTTAAATACTTCGAGACGAATAAATTACCAGTCTCAAAAGCGCAACTACTAGTGTTAGCGCTAAACGAATGAAAGTTGGTACATTTTTATTTCATTATTTATATATAATTTTATATTTTTAAATATTTTTTGTTAATTTTTTATTTAATATTGTTTTTAAAAGACATATTTCCTGAAAATGCTACACAAAGATGTAGCGAAATAATAAAAAAGATTTTAAGCTCAAATAAATTTTAGAAAAAATAAAAATAAGAAGATCGAATAATTAAGATATTATTTTTTGTTAATTTTTTTTAATTTCAATTAATGAAAACTTATTAACTTTCTTCTTACATGCTTAATGATATTATTTGCCAGATAAGTTCTTTTTGGACACAACACGTATATATTTTTAATTAATCATATGAATTGTTCTTTGATCCAGCATTTCCCGTGGGGTATGTACAAAAAAATTTTATTCAGTTCCCTCTTTTATTATTTGCCTTTTTGCCATAAGCATAAATTGAGCCTCAGAAACGATTTGTAAAATTTTTAATTTAAAAAAAATTTGTTGGTTTTCGTAAGAGTTTTCTTGAAATAGAATTCAGTTTATTGAATTTTATATCAAATAATAAAGAGTGATTTTTTTGCTATTATCTTTTTGGCAACACTAGTTTTGACAGCTCACGCACGTTTTGTATCTTGTGTCACTGTCAAACATCTTCAGTTTGGTCTATAATTTAATCATGAATCGTCTTACAAACGAACAACGCTTGCAAATTATTGAATTTTATTACCAAAATGCGTGCTCTGTTAAGAAAGTTCATCGCGCGCTTCTTCCATTTTATGGTCAGTTTAATCGACCTACTGAGGCTTCTATTCGGGCTATTGTAACAAAATTTCGCACCAAATTTACATTGTTGGACATTAAACCACCAACACGCTTACGTAGAGTGCGAACTGAAGAAAATATCGCAGCCGTATCGGCCAGTGTTGGTGATGACCGTGAATTATCGATTCGGCGCCGTTCGCAGCAATTGGGCCTCTGTTACTCCACTACGTGGAAAATTTTGCGGAAGGATTTGGGTGTGAAGCCTTATAAGATACAACTGGTGCAAGAATTGAAGCCAAACGACCTACCACAACGCCAAATTTTTGGTGAATGGGCTCTTGAAAAGTTAGATGAAGATCCACTTTTTTATCGAAGAATTGTGTTCAGCGACGAGGCTCATTTCTGGTTGAATGGATACGTGAACAAGCAAAACTGCCGTATTTGGAGTGAAGAGCAGCCAGAAGCATTGCAAGAGCTACCACAAAAAACAACCGTTTGGTGCGGATTATGGGCTGGCGGCATCATTGGGCCGTATTTCTTCAAAGATGATGCGAATCACAACGTTACTGTGAATGGTGAGCGCTACCGTGCGATGATAACAAACTTTTTTTTGCCCAAAATGGAAGAGCTTGACTTGCATGACATGTGGTTTCAACAAGACGGTGCCACATGCCACACAGCACGCGAAACAATGGACCAATTGAGAGGCGAGTTCGGTGAACAGTTTATTTCACGCTTGGGACCAGTCAATTGGCCGCCCAGATCGTGCGATTTAACGCCTCTAGACTATTTTTTGTGGGGCTATGTTAAGGCTAATGTCTATAGGGACAAGCCCGCTTCGATTGACGCACTGGAAGCCAACATTGCCAACATTATTCGTGAGATACCGGCAGAAATGTTGGAAAGAGTATGCCAAAATTGGACTAAGCGGATGGACCATTTGAGGCGCAGCCGCGGCCAACATTTGCATGAAATAATCTTCAAACATTAAATTATATCGACCCAACTATCGATCCAAATAAATATTTCATGCATTTTTCTGAATTTTATGTGTTTTTTTTTTTTTTTTTAATTTCCGATAGTTCTTATAAAATCATCTTTTAGTTTAAGTAATTATAACATGCCGCTAATCACGTCTCTGAAAATTTAAGAAATCAAATCGGTAAACAGAACCCATCTAATCTTGTAGTTGGTTTTACAAATATTAAGCTGCCCATACACGATAGCCGCATATACTCATAATCAAGTGTTCATGCGAGTGGTGTGATGCGATTGTACGCTTTGCTGTAGTGATATCAAGCAAACTGTGATATTACCAGCTTTATGGTGGGATACTTCGTATTAAAATTATTTATTTATTAAAACTCAATTTGACTTTTTCAAAATGAAATGAATATTATACCAATTTGATGGCATGTTATGTGGTTCGAGACTTTAGCTCAATCTCTTGATTGCACGTGTATGCTGCTGTCGTGTATGGGTTATGATACTTAGCCTTGCAAATTTCATCCAACATAGCATATCAACTACATAAAGGCCTTTTACAATAAAGGGTTAATTCTGCTATTGTAAGAGTCTAGCATGTAATTGCATATTTTATGTTTCATAATTTTTTTTTGTATCACTCAACCATATGTCTGTTTTTTATAATAATACTTCCACGCAAAGCTGTAGTTATGTCATTAAAATTAAATATTTTCGTTTAGATCAATGATGATTTCCCTAACAGTTTTATCATTTGTTTATTTTTTTGTTTCTGTTATTTATATATTTTTTTTTTATTACACATACGAGTATAATTGTTTTGGCGAAGAAAGCCCTATCATTAAATATTTTTGCTGTTATAGACAATACAAAAATAACATTAAGAAAATGTAAGAATTTTGTGTTTTGGTTGTGAGTAATTCCAATGAAGGTAACAGAGATGGTTGGTGAAAATTAAGCGCTTAACGTGTGTGTCCTTGGTTTATGTGCCAAACTTGCTACAGATGTGTAAATTCTTCTTGCACTCGCAAATTAGTTGATAGTTTACTAATTTATTTACCGAAGGGGAATAGTGGGTTCGCTTCTTTTTTATACAACGCGTTATTGACAACGTAGCGTTGCAGAATTGACAACGAATGACATCAAATAGACATCTTACTGGAGTCGCAATGACACCATTATGTCAAAATGATGCCCTGATAATATTCGGTTGCTGAAATAACAACCTGTGCTGTCAATTTATCAACGTTTCTTAATAAGTTGGCAATATGACAACATGCTGTCAATTCGACAACGTTCGGCAACCTGTGTTGTCAAAAAAGTAAAATGGTAACTTTTTTCTGAGTTGACAAACAACCGTTGTTGTTTTATACATGCTTGTTAAAAAATTGAAAATACTCGTTCCCAATCAAAAAGACAATGGGATGTTGTCAAAATGACCTTAAACGTTGTTGATATTATAACGCAATGTTTAGCACTGTGGTTTATTTAAACTAGATTATATAAGAAGATATAGATCATAAAGAGTTATACAAGAGATGTTCTGTTTTTAATTTTAATGCATTAATAAAAAAAAACTTTATAGCAGGCGACATGTTGTGTACAATAACAAAAGCAAAAAGTCTCTAAATTATTATTTGCTCTCTTAACAGCTTATCTCTGCACTTTACTGTCGTTTGTCATAACAAATACAAAGATAATTTGGTATTTTTGTTTACAATAATTTTCCACAGTATGCTGATCATAAATATCAAAAACTGAATATAGTTCGTTTGACAATTAACCCTTTCGCAAAGTCCAATATACTTAAAAAACATTGTACTCGTATATACTGATGATCTGTTTAGAAAAATTGCGCTGCATTTTAGAATTTAATGAAGAAACCATTGCTACTCAAGCAGCAAAATTTTAATTTTTACACTTCAACTTAAAAACAAAAATATCCCCTTTTAAATAGTTAAGAAAGTACCAGAGCTACTCATCACATAAAAATAATTTTTTTTGTTTTGTATTGCGTCGGGGGTATTTTAAAAGTCTCCTGATTTTTTTGTTTTTTAATTTTTATTTTGCAGTGATAAATGTTTCCTACGCATTGCAATAACAGAATTATGCCAGAAGACATTTTCCGATTTTAATATGAGGTTTTTGTTGGCACAAACTAAAAAAAAAATATTAAAAATGATTCCTGTACACAGTTTAAGAGTTTTCTTACTTTTCTCTTCTTTATTTAGCAACAAATGCAAATTTAATTGCTCAACATTTAGACACCAAATACAACAGTGCGCGAGTATGTTGAAAGAAGATTATAAACGTTGTTGGCTCAGAACCGCACATATACATAGAAATACAATATATCAACAGCTTAAAATTATGATGCTACTTCTGCAACATTAAGAAGTTTAGTTGTTGCTCTTGCTGGCTGTTGATGATAATGGGGGACGCAAGATAATAAATGCTTTTGATTCCTTAAAGTAACAGAAATTGAAAAAAAGGCAAAAAAGCGGCACGCAATTTAAGTGGGCGTGCCCGGGGGCATATGTGTCTATAGTTATAATATAAAACTAAAGACTTAAACATTCATAAATTCAATAGCACACGCATGGCTTAAATAAAACACCACAAATAACTTTTGTTTTTTTTTTCTCAAATCATATTCAAACAATTTTAGATTCTCAAAAGATTTGTTTGCAAAAAAAAGCAAAAACATTTGAATATTTAAATTTTGAAATGATATTTTTGGTTTATACGATACGTTTTTTTCTTCAAAACATTTTTTATATAAATTTTACTTTCCCATTAAGAAACGTTTAAAACTGTAAATTTCTTTTGCAACTGCTACCGGGCTTCATAAAATTTATTTGTATCATTTTAACTGTTTCTTATTTTTTTGTTTAACTTTTCAAAAGCAAATAACGGAGCACTTTTTTCTCTTGAAAATATACAAATGCGTGTCTTAAATTGAATATGATTTAAAATTGTGCAATGATATCCATCTTATTTACATTAAAAAAATTAGTTTAATACAGTTATGGTGAAAAATATACTTTACGGAATGTGGATTAAAAGTTACACAAAGTTCATGGTTCGTTGTTTACTTTTTATAAACAAGATTAAATTAAAAATCAAATTTTTTTACGATTAACTCGCAAAGTAGTTGCCACTTATGTTCATACAAAAGAAATAGGTGTCCCCGTAGCTTAGTGGGTAAAACACTAACATGCCAATCTCAGGGTCGCAGGTTCGATCCCTGCCTAGACCTTGGGTGTTTTCTACAGACAAACCAAGAAGCTTCGCGGATTTGTGTTGTTAAAAAAAAAAAAAAAAAAAAAAAAAAAAAAAAAAAAAAAAAAAAAAAAAAAAAAAAAAACATTGTATTGCCGTTGATAATATTCCATATTTACAACATTTTATTTACAGACTGTTGCCCCATTGAAATTCATTCGTCTTTTGAAGACACTACTGATTACTAGAACTATAAGGGATGGCATTCAATTGTACTTTTAACGTTAGTCGGCGCAAGGTAAAAAAGCATTGCAAAATTTATGTCTAATTTATGTATTTCATATATCTTTTTCCAGATGTCGTTTTATTTATGTGAGCTGTAGCAGCCTAAGGCGTTGCAATGACCCACAAAGCTATTTCCTGGAGAATGTGGCTGTTTTTTCGGCAGCCACGCAACTGGGACATCTTTTCGGCCCATATCTCCAATAAAACACGCTCACCGCTTTGCTCCCATTTACTAGCATTTATTCTAATTACTAAATATAAAAATATATAATAAAATTAATCTAAACACTGTATTTAAAAATGTACGTTGTGTGAACGGCAGGATTCGTATTCGTACTTCAGAGAGCGAAATACGTACTTCACATCGTCGTCTGAACATGGTATAAGATTAAGAGTTTGTGGGGCAAATAATTCATTTTTAGTTATAACTCAAAGCTAAAATTAAAAACTATCGAATAATTCAAGATTTGAACAAAAGTTTGTTATCAGGCTTACAAAACCCCTTCACTTTAACTACTGTTAACTGGTTGGTTTCTAGATAGATCTTTAAAAGGCCGCACATGCCGTTAATTTACATTTTTGCTCTTTTGCAAGAATAATATTTATTTGTTTTTTGTTTTTTACAAAACACTTTAACAAATAGAGAGATTTGGCACGACAAATGAATAAATTGATATTTTATCAAAACGACCCAAGCTTTGTTATGAAACATTATCAGCTGTTGTTTAACATTTCAGTTATATAAAGTAGGTACGAGCATAATAATAAATAAAATTCACCCTCACATTAAGTTACAATTGCATAAATTCAAACCTAATTGTAATAGCAACAAAAACAGTAAAAAAAGAAAGAAATCAAACAGTAACAAAAATCTTGATTTGTTTTACTAGCAGCTGCTGGCAAATATTTGTCATACAGCCATAAGCACAATCAATAACAGAAGAACGTAAGTATGTAACTGTGTCAGTATTGATGTATTACTGACTATGTTACAGTTGCAACGTTGTCAAAGAAAAACCCTCGTATTTTCTGGGTCTTTTAAGAAAAAATATTAAAGACCTTTAAAATTAAACTGCAGGATGTCACAAGGATACTTGCTTGTGTGGTGTAGAAATACGAAAAGGAACTAAAATAAATTTTAATTGCAGGCTTAGTTTTGTTGCTGTAAATAACAAAACAAATTATAACATGTAAAAGATTATTCAGGTAACTGCTGTTGTAGTAGATGCACGTACAAAGCTGCATGTTTTGTAATGAAAACATTTAGTTTTGTGTAAAACAGTCATAATATTGCGGTTTCTTTAAAAACATTTTTTTTCTTTTACTTTGATCACCATGCGTGAGTGTCAAAAGCATAACAATTGCTATAAAACAAGAGTGCGAGAGTTGGTTTGCTGCCGCAACATATTGTATACTGTTGGCACAATATGCTCAGAATGTGGCATAATTAGACTTTAATTGTTGTGGATTTAAAGCAATTAAAAACATAATTTCACAGTTCTTCTCTTTTTTTAGATCCTGCTTCATCCATAAAAGAACAAGTGCATGACGATAACCCGCAAGTTAGTCGCGGGAATAGCATTTTTGGTAGAAAAAATTTTAAGTAGGAAAAACATAATTGGCTTCATTGTTCATCAATGAACAATAATAACAAACATTTCTAAATTTTCTTAGAAATTGATTTAATTAAATTTTCGGTCTCAAATTTTTTGCTTTCAAATTTTATTTTTTTTTTTAGCAATCCACCTTAGTAAATATTTCGAATAAACTCAAAATGAAATTAGTTTTGCAACCAGACTTTATTTAATTTCTAAAATATATTTTAAGCTCCATTTTTTAAGTTTGCTGCCCAATAATCTTATCAGCAATTCTATGAAAATAATTTAAAATTATGTTGAATACTTGGAAGTATAAAGTAACAGGTAAAAAGCCCAAATTAGTTTCCGGTTTGCTGTTTAAATTACTTTTGTTAACTACTTACTGAGTGGTGCAGAAAGTCTCGTGTAGAGTATAAGATTTTTAAGCACTATTTGCTTTTTTTTTGTGATTTAAGATTTATTTTTACAAAAAATTAAAAAAATCTGTAACAAAATATAACAAAATGTACGCCACTAGGTCTTAGATGGTACCGCTAAAATGCAAACCAATTTAAAAAATAATTAATGGATTTTGTTTATAACATATGTTGATTACCACCAGCGTTTCTAAGAGCTAGAAAATAAATAAGTGAGATTGGCTAGAAAAAGCTAAAGCTCAAAGCAAATCATAAATAGAAATCGCAAAAAAAGTTAGAAAAAATTAAAAAAAATTATAAATTAAAATTCAAAATTTTCTTAATTTTTTGTTGCAAAAATAATTACACAGATTCTTATAAAAAAACATAAAATAACAAAAACTAAAAATAAAATAAACTCATCATCATTTACCTAATTTTTTTAAGAGAAGCTAAAGCACAGCAAAAAAAACTTAGGTACTTTGATTCCAATTACATTTTTTGGCTTTATCGTAATAAAAATCACTAAACCACAGAATTATTCCCTGTTACCAGAAAACTTAATACTAAATTTATCAAATCCATGAACGTCTGGTTTTTTTATTTACACAGAATTATTTAGGACTTGATTTTGGTTGAAAGAAAATTTTTTAATGATAGTTTTCTGCAGCAATATTAAGCCATTTCGAATAATTTTGACTCAAAGAAATGAAGTATCATACATGCTGCAAATAAAGCATTTATTTTATAACGAGCAAAAGAATAATTTTTTTTTCATTCCTGAATAGCGTTGCCATTTTATTTTTTTTTTTACTGGCAGCTAAGAATTTTTCTTACGGAATGGTCTTGTGAGTGGTCTGAAGAAAATTCAACAAAGTTAAATGTAAAAAGTATAAAGGGAAAGCATATTCTGGTATGCAGTGTGTATATTTAAGGTTTTTGTTTTATTTATACACGCAAAAAATGATTAGTAAAGCTATTAAATTATATAAAGCGACTACGGATCAGAGGTATGGGTCAGCGGTAATTTTAATAAGATGGTGTCTATATCTTACTAAAATTAACGTTAACAAATTTTTTTTAAAGTGACTTAGATCACTTTAAAATATAACAGTTTTAGGTTAGGTTAAAAGCAGAAACTGGGCTCACTTGGGTCCTCTGATATGGTCTCTTTGTGATACCTGTATAGAAGAAAATGAAGAGGAGGAAAGATAGTAATAGAAGAACGAAAGGAAATGAAAGGAGATAGAGAAGAGAAGACAGTTAGAGAAAGAAAATGAGTCTGTTACCCAAACCAACCGCTGCTTCGAACGAAGCCATATAGCACGTTGACCTTTACATCCGACAGCTTTAATACTACA
Source organism: Thelaira solivaga (assembly GCA_947397855.1). Lineage (NCBI taxonomy): Eukaryota > Metazoa > Arthropoda > Insecta > Diptera > Tachinidae > Thelaira > Thelaira solivaga. The sequence goes on from OX377613.1 coordinate 21,458,906, forward strand.
TTTTGTTTATTTAATCCTTTTTTAAAGTTAAAAGTCTTTTAATTAAAAATAAATTAATTTTTATTTTTCGAAATAATTTTCTTCAGGAATGAAATGGAAAAAATTTTTTCTAAATATTTCAAAAGAAATATATAGGACTCTCAGACTACAGCGCCACCTGCTAAGCCAATTTTTGAATCTAAACTATTCAAGGTGCCACCCAAACGCATAAGAAAATTAATTTAAAATGGAATGTTTGAAATATTTTGAAACTATACATCAGCAATAATTACAACTATTTAATGGACTTAATTAAAAGTCTCATAGTTCTATTGAAACATTAATATTTTAGGTATAAATTCAGTAAATTGAAATTTAGATTTCTTCAGTATTACAATTTTCTTAATTAAAACATTCTGACTGGTGTTTTTAGTGCTTAATTTTTTGTGTTCTAAAGAAAAAGAAATGGTTAAAACTAAAGCGCCTTTTGTTTTAAATATTGAAAAATAAATTATCTTTTAAAAATTCCATTAAAGCTGTGAATTTAACCTCAATCAAATCATACAATAAGCAAAGCTCAACCTGGCGTCTCCTTTAAAATTTAAATACTTTTTGTTTTGTTATTCAATCATCACAATTTTTTTTTTCAGTTTTTGTGTTTATTTTGGTCGGTCATTATCGTGTGTATAAGCTTTCCAATAAATGCTTCCCTCTCTAATCTTTAAAATACAACAGACACAGACACAGTCACGCATCGAATAAACAGTTTTAAACCAATTTGTTGTTTTCATCAGCTATGCTGAAAAAAGAAAAAAAAATATCTGCTATTGATTTGCTAAGTAATTCGATGTATGCTTGCTTTTTTGTAGTGTTCCTAGTGTTTTTTTCGATTGTAAAAGAAAGAGATTAGCTGTTTATTATACGATTATTGGCCATAATATATTTTATTTACGATCACTGTAACTAATTTGAATTTTTCTCTTTTTTTTTCATTTGTTTTCTGTTTAAAGAATTTTGTCTAACGAGTAAACTGAACGGTTTAGTCTTTCGTTCCCACACTTTTACTCTAAAACAAAAAACTTGTACGTGATAGACACACTTACGACTATAAAAAGGGGAGAATGTATTTAAATTCATTTCATTTCATTTTTGTTTTCTTTTCTTAAGCTTTTTTATCTTAGCAGGTGAATTGACTATATGTAGTTTGTTTACTAAAAAAGAAAAAATCTTTTATAAATCAGTTAAATCGTAGATAAAAAAATCAAAATATACAATAAGAAAAGCAAGCACTACTTGCAGTGATGCTGTTAGTCTCTAGTGATGAAGATGTAATGTGTCTGCTAGTATTGCTTGTCCGTCTCTAAGTTTATTTTTTCATTCATTAAAATTTCTTCTCAAAATTAAATCACTTTTGTTATGTTTGCCTGTGACTTAAGTTAAAAAATTTTTTTTTAAGTTTCAGACCCAAACAAAGGTTTTTTTTTCTTTATAACACAGGCCTACAAAATAAATTTTTTTTTGTAGTGCTTTATATTACTTTTTTAATCCTATGTGTAAATAGCTCTCAAGATATACCATTATATAGAAAATCGAATAGGTTACCTCGTATAATTTTCAATAACTCAAGAACTAGCTCTCTGATTAATCTTACAAAACACGTAAAGATCCCTAATAAAATAACCTTTGAATTATATTTTATCTAATTTTAACAAAGCTTTCTCAAGAAAAAATATTTCTCGATAGTAGAATACTAGAAATCAGTTTTAGTTTTGGTAGTACCAAAACCATTGTCGACCTATTTTTTGTTTGTTATATTTCACTGTGAAATATTTTTAAAGTCATTACGTGCAAACCCTATATTGAGTTTTGATGGATTTTATGCCCCCATGAACATTTGGGGTTAAAACTTCATTTTACCGAAAAAAAATTTTTTTTAAACCAATTTTTCTGTCTTCGCCACTATTTTATTTAAAGACTAGGTGAGAGAACGAAATTGTAGAATAAATTGTAACGTAACTAATCAATCGAACTAATTTTTTAAGAAAAAAAAAACAATTGTAAACACAGACACAACTTCGGTTGTGATAAACAAATTTGTTTCCAATCAAAAATGTTGGTGTGCTAATCAAATTTTTAGTTGTGGTAACTAGAATTCGATAGTGCAGTCCAAAATTTAGTTCTCTCAAAAATATTTCAAGCTGTATGACCGATTTTCTATTGTCGCGATTAAAAAATTCGATAGTCACAACTGAATTTTTTATTGGCAACATATTTAGTTCTCACAAATGAAGCTGTTTTTTCAGTGTAATTATAACTTTAAATTTTGAACTCAATCAAATCTCTATTTCAAATTTAAATTAATTAAATAAAATTTTAAATTACAAAAAAATATTAATTTATAATTATATCCTGAAGAAGCTACAAAAATTGGAGCGAAATATCGATATAAAAATAAATTTTTGAAAAATAAGACCTCAAGCTTAACAAAATAGCCATTTTAATTAAAAAGAAAAAGGTCAAATAAAACTTACTAATAAATTTTAAATTACACAAACAATAAAATAAAAATTAATAAAAAAAAACAAATTTCTGTCTAGGCTCAAAACGGAGTCTTGCGACTCTAATTGAGGACCGTTTAAGCCGCTACATAAACTAAATTCAGCTCCAGTGGCCCAAAAAAGCTAAAATATGTGAAAAGCTTATTTTTTTCTTTGTTTCTTCATATTTTGCAGTTGTGTGGTTTTTTTTAATTTTTAACTTTATTTACTTCAGCAAAATAAATAGAAAAAAATAAAATTTTTCGATATTTTAAAATTTTTATACTTTTTTTTGTATTATAGTTTATAGCTGCATGTTCTTCGTAAAAAATATAGTTTTAGCCAAAATGTTAATAACAAAATAAAATGTGAACTACAGCTAAACTAGCAAGACCAAAATAAGGTTTCTTACTTTCTTTAAGCAATTTAATAAATTCGAAAGGAAAAGGAGTTTGCTTTTAATGTGTGTTGCATAGTGTAGTTTTCCTTGTTGTTTTTTTATATAATTAGATTACAATGTCGTTGAATATTTTAAATAAATCATCAGAGACAAATTAAAAGCTCTGCTTATCTGTATTCAATTTAAATTTTTTTTTCAAATAGATTATAAGTTAAGCCTATCAGATTCATTGATCTTAATAATTTTTATGGCTAAACATTTTATTGCAGGTTTTCTTTTTTTTAAGATCTTGAAGATAAAATGCGATTGTGTTAGATGCTACTCAATGTGATGAAAAGCTTTTTATGGAAAAAATTTACATATCAAAAATTAATTAATTTTATTTGTGTTACATTTTACAAAATTTGGTCCCTAATTATGCAGTTGTGTGGGAAATAAAAAAAAATATTTACATTCAACTTTTCTTATGATGACTTAAAGCGACTTGAAATTTTAATTGATTAACATTCTCGTAATCTTTAGAGAAATAGTAAATTCAGGTGTGACTGATATAAAAAATAACAGTTTCAGCATTTCATTCTAGTTGCCATTTTTTTTTTTTGTGATTTTCAAAATATTAATTTTTCTTCACTCATTGTTAAATATTCTCTTCAGTCAGAAACTGACATTTAGTGAAATCGCACGGAAACCTTGGCTTGCTTAACATTTTGAAACAACATCAAATCGTTGTTTAATAATGTAATAGAAACCTCAAAGGAAAATAAATAGGCTCAATTATTACTTAAATACTCGCGTATTTCTGAAGGCAAAACAGAAAGCCTTGGAAAATATATGAATTTTTAGAGAAGGAAATAATGCAGTTACATTTAATAACAGCATTTGGATTCATTGTCTCTTAATGTTTCGAAGTTGTATTCAGTTATTATCGGTAACGTTAGTGCTTTGTTTTTTATGTTGTTCGACAAGCGAAATGCAAACATTCAAAAACACAAACATGTAAAAAGGCATTAAATGAGTAAACTACGGGTGGTTTTTTGTTGAGTGTTTTAATTAAGGCATATGCACGCTAATGCCTGTGCTTGAATTTAGCTGTTTTTATTTAATCAAATTTTTAATTTTTGTTTTTAGATTGATTATACATAAAAATTTTTAATCATGCACCAGCAACTATAAATGTGATTTTTGCAGTGGGAAAACAACCAAAAAGTTTTTATTTAATTTATCTTAAAAATGAATTCACTTTTATTACATCGAATATGTAAACGAATCAAAAGAATGATGGTTCACACCTAATAATACAATCGATTTACGAAACGATGACAAATATCGCAGAAGCGAAATTTTGTTTGTTAAATGTTCTAATCGTATCGCACTACATTTGATTTTTTTGCACTGCAACTTAACGGCCAATAAGCTAGACAATAATACAATCAACTTTACACTCGCTTTAGTGTGATCGACTACGTTACTGAGTTGAAAGGAAGTCTTAATCTGTTGACTGATATACCCGTAATCTAGTGACCTACAATTACAGCTACAAATCTAAAAATATGATTTATATATCTCTTTAGCAAAATTATCACACCATTTTAAATTAAATCGACCCCGTCGTCTGGCGTTGCAAGATAATATTCAAACACACCACTCTTGATTAAACTAAGCAGCACAACTCTTCCTTTTATTCTTTGTACATAATTTTATTAATGCTTTTTAGCTTTTATTATAACAAAAAGTTTTTAATTAACGACATTTTATCTCACCCAAAAATTGTTTCATTTCAAATTACAAATCAAATCAATCAATATCACAAGTTCCAAATATAATAAATTACTTAAAAGCATTTAATTTGTCTAATGCAATTTAAAGTTTTTTATTATAATTGCCAAATGGCTGCAAACGTGTTTAATTCATTCATTAATTTTTAATATCTCAAACAAACCAAAAAAAAAAAAGACACAAAACAAGGCACGCAATTCTAAAAAGAGAAACCATTTTTTTCTTTAAGTTTAGTTCAGTTCAAATCTTAATTAAAATCTTCGTCAGAAAACATTATAAAAACTATTTTTCAACACATGAATGAATGAATTTGTAAAATTTAATTAAACCCCATTAAGATCAGCGTGTGTGGTGTTTTTGTTAAAACAGACACAATTTTTTTTTTCATTCATTTTAACACGCATAAGAAAAAGTGGTAACCAAGTAAGTTTTTGTTTTGTATTCCTGTAAATTGTTATTTAAATGCCATTTAGTTGTTCACTTCCGTTGAAGGTGCTGTATAGGAAAAGAAACATTTAAATAAACGAACAAATACTATAGCGAATAGTTAAACAAAAAATAACAACAACTCATAACAAACACTTTTAAATCATAACTGATTTCCTAAGATTTTCAAATTAATTACTGGTTTAGTAAGTTTTACAGTTTTATTACACACCACTCACAGATAAGAATTCTTAAGTGAATGACTTAACCATGGCGTTACAGAGATTAACTAACGAATGAATCAACAAAGCGGATGTAAACATTTTGTAAACTTTTATTTGACATGGCTGCTAATAAAAAAGAAAATTTCTCACGTTAATTGAAATCATGATCTATTTTTTTCTTTTAATAATGAAATTGTAAAATTATAACACTATCATTGTGATACGTTGGATAATTTTTTTTAAGCTAAAGCAGAAAAACACATTTGGTTCTACGAAACTAAAGACTTAAGAAACATACCTTTTTAGTTCTTCACTACGACGAGTAGGATTGTGACGTTAATCATGTAAATACAACCTACTTCTAACGAAAGTTTTAGTAAATGAAATAATGCGAACACACATTTTTTTGATATATTTACATATCAATTTCAGATGTTACAATTAAACAAAAATTTAAAATTTTTCCTTTAAAATAAGTCACGCATATAAAGAATACATTTAAGTAATTTTTAAAATGTTTGTGCACAACCTGTAATATTTTTTTATAAAAAATTTTATTAAATTAATTATTTTTAACAAATTAAGAAAATGTTCAAATAAATTTTACAAATTCTTTTTGCGTAACTATATTTTCTAGTTGTATTAATAACGTAAACAAAACAAAAAAAAATTTTTTTTACATCAACTCTATTACGTTGAAATGCAGTTAATGCAAAATGGTGCCAAATTAATCAGCGTTTTATAAAAACAAGTGTATCCCCAGCCCTGTTGAAGATGATCGTGATATGAGATGTAACATTAGTTTTTGTGAAAAGTGTCTACAACCATCATTTTGAAATGCTAACACATTATAATACATTGTATGTATAGCTAAAATATAACCCAATTAACCGTCATGTACAATTACAAAAAAAAAATACACATTATATTTATGCATTTGGACAAATTATATTGAACTGGCATAAAAATTTTTTTTAAACTTTAATATCGATATCTGGATAAGTACCCATGGCAATATTTTATTTATTTATTAATTCTCTTAAATTATAAGGTAAGAAAAAAATGGGGGAAGCAATGACATCCTAGCTAAAAGGGTTTTAAAAATATTCTTAAGGTTAAGATCTCAAAAAATTGTTTTTATTTAAATTTTCCAATATTTCGACTTTATTTTGAAAGTCTTTTTCAGGGAAATTAATTTTTATAAAAAATTATAAATATATTATAAATTTCCCTGAAGACGACTTTCAAAAGAAAGTCGAAATATTCGAAAACTTAAATAAAAACAATTTTTTGAGATTTTAAGCTTGATTAATATTAAATAATAATAAATTAATAAGATCGAATAATTTATTAAAATTATTAATATCCTTAAGGTTTAAATTTAGTTAAAGAATATAACAATGCAATCAATGTAATATTTACAAAAAAATTTTAAATATAAAATATCTTTATATATTAATTTTGCTAAAGATAATAACAGTAAGATATAGTATTTATAAATGTGTGTTAAATTTCCTTATATAAATTTGATTGTTTGAGGAATGTCGAGAATAATGTAATATTTTTCATTGAGGGATAGAATAAAAGTGCTACCCATGGCAATAATTTCTAAAGGTTGTACCAAAAAGAGTGCAAAAAATTGATTACTGATGGCAGGTAGCGCCATTTGGCTGGAACCACATGTCGTCCATGCCGTTCAGTAGAGCTGTCAAGAACTCCGTCAAATGGAAATGCGCTTTATCGGATAAAATGTTTTTTTTTTTTTTTCAAAAAACTAGTATTGACTTTACTTTGCTCCAACACAATTATAACGCGTTGTTGCACTTACTTTTATGATCGGAATAACCATATATGGCCTATACCAAATTTCAGAGTTACCGCTTGTGCACAAAAAATGGCAAAATTTAAAAAATGCACTCTTACTGAGACACCCATTACATCCCAATAAGACCAACTAATTAAAAAAAAAATGTTTTATAACACAGGCCTACAAAGTGAAGTTATTTTGCGGTGCAAAGATTCTTGGTCAAAGTTCCAATTACTTTTTCATCCTTGTAGTTCTCGAAAAACGGAGAGCTTACACCATATAATTTACTATAACTCAAAAACTGGCTCTCTAATTAAATTTATAAAAACTCATAAGTATCGGAAACAAAATAACTTTTAGTTTTATTATTATTAATTTTTTACCAGTCTTTTAAAAGATTTTCAATAAATTTTATCAAGAAAATTTCATTTCAATAAAATCAAAAAAAAAAATGTTGTAAAAAAAAATAAGTTATAATTCAGTAAAATCCATTCATAAGTTCTGAGTTTATATACAATTTAGTGGTAGCGTATAAGACCTTAAGCCATACAATTTTCTTAGCTACTGTTTTTTGTCATTTTAAAATATAAAAATTATTTTATAAGGGAGGGTCTCATTTTCTATAAAACGGTATATCTCGAAAACTCTGCTTAGGATTAAAAAGAAGGTTTATAGTTTGAATCAGAGTATCGAGAACACTAGGAATTATTTTAGCTTAAACGGCACCAAAATCATTGAAGGGCTGTGTAATAGATGGTATACAGAAGAGAATTTCCTTCATTGACAAAGACGTGTAAATTAAAAAATTTTTATTTTATAATTTTTAAAAAGGGAAAATATAATGCTGGAATGCATGTTAAAACAGATTTGCGATATATTTCAGCTAACTTTGACTAGAACTTTTTAAAATTTACTTTTTTGTTGGGAATTTTTTTGCTAATCTTGGTTAAAAGAAACGTTTCGATTGGAATTTTAGCTGGAATTTCATTTTGAAATTGCAAATTAATTTGCAAAAGTTTAAGAAAATTAAAAAAAAAATTAATAAATATTTGTTTTTTAAAAAGATTTGTTTTTTAAGAATAAAAATATTTTTTTTTATATTAAAATCAATTTTGGGCGTAGTCGAACATCGAGGTCAAAGCAAAAGATTGAAGTAAATACATCGATGCCATAGGCCTAGTGACTGACTATCTTTCTTTCGTTCATGTTTTCTCTTGTCATAAATTAACTTCGGACATTCCAAAATATTTTAAATTATTTTAAAAATGAAATTATGCCTTAAAATGTGATTGATATTGGTTCATCACAAACTTTCTTCTATACTTTCTATTCGGCTATTTTTGTTTGTTTCTCATTTTGATTCATTTTTTTGTTTACAAAATTTTGCTCATGTCAAGTGATTTTTTATGCAAATGTCATGTTGAAGATTTGAATTAAATAATTTTTTTATTTGGTTAAGCTACACATAATCTTGTGCAAACATGATTATAAATGAACAGCTTTATAAATATTAGCGCTTTTTATTAGCACAGATATTTAAAATAAAATTGGTTTTCAAAATGTATATGCAAAAATAAAATATGTATTTAAATTGAATAAATTAACTGTCAATCATTAATAAAATTATAATTTATTTATCTATTTAAGTTTTAGTTTTTTTTTTTTTTTTTGTTTAAAAATATTTTTTTATTGAAAATATCCATATGAATAAATTAAACTGATTTACTTTATAAACTGTTTTCTATTGAACTGAATGCCGACAATAAATGAAAAATTATACAAAAAAAATTGTTAAGGTGTCATAATATAACAAGTGATTGATTGGAATAGGTGTAGTAGAGTAACACATTTTATGACAAAATACATTTAATTAAAGAATTTAAAACCTTGAACAAAATTGCTCTTAAGTCGCAGAAGGTTGTAGCTGCCTAGTGTCTATCAAAAGTTTTATTTGAGAAAAGACTGTCATTGATATCTCTCGGAGGTATACCAAACAAAATTTGTTTATTGTCAGCATGATCCTTTTGACTAGCCCGCTTAGCTGGTTTTATACTGTTTTACTATCACTTCTCATTTAATCTTTAACGAGACTTAAAATTAGAGCCATTTTTAAATAAATTAAACTTTAACCATGAAGCTGATACAAAAATACCTTAACATTTGAAAAAAATTTAGGCTTTAGAGACCATATGGTATAAAATCTACTCGCCAGTTCGACAAAAAACTTTCTGATCATGACGATTATGTCTACGAAACTCATATCAAGAGATGACTGATTTGCAAAGTTAATCCAGATATTATGGTAGTGCTTTTCAAGCATAAAGAAAATTTTCCAGGGTGTACTGATTGTCAAAAATTTATTGAATTATGACATTTCGTTTGATATGTAAACATTTCGTAAATTTAATCAGGCCTAAAGAAACCCGACTTCTTATTTTTGCAATTCCTTATTGTTTTAATTGGCGTCTGAGTAAGATTGCACTTCTTGAATTTAGCGTATTTCTTATTGTGTAAGTGGTAGCTCTGAAACTTGTCAGCTGTCACATATGTTTATTCCGATTATTAAAAATCTGTCGCATTAAGAGAGAACAACGCGTTTTAATAGTGATGATGGATCAAAGTGAAGTCAATGACAATTTTTGTAATAAGGGTGTCTTCTCCAACGAACCGCGATTCCATCACAAAGTTGATATATATGATTTTCAGGAAATCCTCATGCCATTTATGAGCAATAAATTCCTTACTTTTTTGAAGATGAGGGCGAAATTGCGATGAACGTGGACAGCATTAGTTACAGGAACATGATAACATAGTTCTTGTGGCCTCAACTGAATTGCATTTATGTGCATGAGATAATTGCAGCTTGTAATGAAAGAGTGCACTTTTACTGGGACATATTCCATAACCCAAAACTTTTATTCTAAATAGCTAATTTTTACCATTTTAAATGACGAAGTTTAGATTAAGTTATAGAAGTTATAGCAGAAGGGTAAACATTAAAAAACAGAAACGAGTACACAAAAAAGAAAAAGAAGAATCCATCTGACCTAAACCAATTGTTGTTTCTTATGAACCTAGATAACAGAAAGCACTGGCAGGTAACGATGTCGCTAGTGGAGCTTATGCTGATGAACCAGTGCTAAGAAAGTGTTTCACGATCTAATTATTATCCTCATCTTACAAATTTTACTGCAGTCATTAAATGACAAACCTATCCTTTTTGCATTGTTGCAAGATCTAAAATGTTCCTTTATTTTTTAATTGAGCTCAGTTTTATGCTATTTCACGCACCCGTTCAGTCTAACGAAATGACAAAATTTAACAAACAGTAAAATTTCATTAGAAAATTTATGAAATTTTCAAAAATCTTAAATTTTTTCATGAAAACTATTTTAATTTCTGTTGTCTGTCAAAAAAATATCTCCTTCTATCAAATAGATAACCGAACACTATTTTAACTTCTTAATATATGAACTAAAAGTTTTAAATTTTCTAGCTCTCAGACAAATAGTTTTAAATTCAACAGACCCAACAGACTGAAAAAATATTAAAAATTAATAATATCGTCTACCTTTTCAGTGGTGTGTGTGTAGAACACCCTGATGGCCAAATTTCTCATTGTTGAATATCTTTTTGCTTAAAAAACGCAGATGTACCGTTGCGCAGCTTTTTGATGTGCCAACAAAACAAATTCTTTTACTGCGAAAAGAATCACGCTGGTTTCAGGGACTGAAGAAAAAAATCTTCCCACGGTCTGTGTTCGAGTAACAAATTTTTTAAACGCATACGGAAATTCATTTAAATTGTACTTTTAAGGTACAAACAAAAGACATACATCACCCTCTTCCAACGCATATAAATACATAAAAACCACCTCTTTGAGAATGAGTAAGTCTGTTAGCAACCCCCTAACTTTTGGCGGGAAATTAAAGGGAAGTTGGATAAGACGACGTGACAGAGCAAAAATGTATTTAATGCGAAGAAGATTTTCTTCAATATAAGCAAAGGATCGTCTGCATAAGGAGCGTAAAATCAATGTGTGCGCATGTATGTGAGCAAAACAAAAGATTTCTACTTTTTGATTTGCCATTTTAAAAGGGTGGTAAATATACTCATACACTCACTGGCTTTCATTTGGGTTGTAAACATTCATTATATCACCAAAATACATAATCTTAAAGGTAACAAAATAAATGGTAGAGTGGTGGGTTCGCCTCACGCATCCCTCTTCCCAAGTGCATCAAAATACAACATAAACAAAAAGCCCGTAAGCAATCCAATACAAAGAAATAAAATTATTTAACTGCAGTTACGTGAAATTTTCTTCAGTCAAACAATACTTTGATTTCTTTTGTTTAAAAGTAAACGAATGCACTTCCAAGGATTTAGTGTTGCTCCTTAACGTTAGTTGTTGTTCATACAACAATGATGGGGTGGTGGTAAAAAAAATACTTAAGCTCGTTTCTATTATTTTGCGCCTGCGCATTATTTTTACTTTTCTACGCATTTCAGAAAAGGAATTAAAATTTTGTTTGTTCTTTGTATTGTACACCCTAAACTAAGGATTTTTTTTATAGGGTAGTATATTTTTGTAGTTTCATGTTGATTTCTATTTTTAAGAAAAATACAAAAAAAAATATACAAAAAAATTTAATTTAAATTAAGTCAATTGTCAAAATTGATTAATCATGAACATTAGAAATATTTGGATGGGGTTTATGTTGCGTCTTAAAAAATTTTAGTTTGTACAGTACATGCTAAATACTGTGACAAAAAAAAGTGGTAAAAAACATTCCCTTTAGCAAAAAGACAATAGCAACTACTTGGATTTATTGTGGTTCTTTCCTATTGGTTGTTCTAAAAGTTCCAAAGCAAAATATTAGACGTGTATTTAACAGTTCTATGAAGTGAGTTTTACTTTCAGCTCTGCTTATTTAAATTTATTAATGCCTGATAACCAAAAACCCAGTTTGTCTAACAGTTAGATTTAATATGAATTTTTAACATATCTATGACTTTAGATAGTGTGTTAACAACCACAATGAAGTATTATTTAATTGTGAATAAAATCAAAAGTTTTGCATCGATTTCAACAAAGCACGGCTTTTTTTAACTTACGAGCCGGTTTTTAAATCTCTTTATTTTATATAATTTTTTTTAAGTAAAATTTTTTGTCACAATTTCTAAGATATCAAATAATTATCTACAATGACATTACGCTTAAAAAATTACATAAAAACACAAAACAGGAATAAATGAAAACCAAAATTTCGGTTGTATTTTTAATATTTTATAGTCATCTGTTGACCAATTGCTCTGATTTTTTGTACAGACATTATGGCTGTTATTTCATATAAAACTGAGTATTAGGTTATTTTTTCCGTTTTGTAGCTTAGACAAATTACACAAAAAACGCTCCAAAAATGGTTAAATAATACAGGTAGTTGCACTTCAGCGCGCATAGCTCAATAATTTATGAACCAATTACGTTGAATTTCAAAAAGTTACTGACAACAGAAATTTCAAAGAAATTGATGTGCCAATTTTTTCTGTATATCTTCTAGGTACTTCAGAAAGTTGATTTCAACATACACATGGACAGACGGACATCGCTTATTCGACTCCGCTATTTATAAAGATCTAAAATATATATGGATGGTGTAGAAATTACACACGCAATGATAAACTTATACTTATATATCATTTTCACTGTATGTGTAGAATATAAAAAGTATGTAATTGTATGTGTTTATCTGAATTAAAAGTTTTGAATAATCTTAACCGAACTGTTAGAAGTTGATCGGGTGACGAGTACTTAATGCATTTTTAAGAAGTAAAGCTTCTGCTGGGTAGTTTGCTAGGTTGGCGATTTCTGACTAAGCTCCGAATTGAGTATCTTTTTTTAACTAACGACTGTGGTATAGCCAATTTCATTGTCATTGCATCAGCCACAGTCAGTACTTAGCTAAAGATCGTGGATTGAAATAAACAAAAATTTAAATGCCAAATAAGATTTATTTGTGTCATAACTTTAAAATAATAACTTCTTAAGTAAACCAAATAAGGATATATCACTAATTTACTTTAATAATTCAAGAAACATAACTTTAAAGCACACGCGAAGAAAAAAGATGGTTGAATATGGTCACCGAAACCATAGATTGTTCTTCACAAAAATATTATTATTAATTTGAAGCATCTAAGCATTATTATGATCACGATAAACATATTTCTAGTTATTTTTAACAATATTATGTTTAGTGTCGTAAGTCAACCATATAATTATCATATTATGTTTAATAAAATTTTACTTGAAACCAAAAATATGTTCATAGCAAACATAATAATGATAAAAATATGGTTGAATGTAAATTGTTTTCAATTTTGTCTCTTCTGCAACCATATAAATAAAGTGAGTATAAAACAAAAACTTAATCGTTCAAGCTCAACTGAGTTTTGTGGCTGAAGTGGTTGAGTGGCGAGTTAATGCTTCTTAACTAAGTGTTAATAAGTTCGAGCCCTGGTAGAGTCAACTAAAATTTAAGAAAATAAATTTAAATAAATAAATACAAATTAATAGAAAAGAAATATCAATGGAATAAAAAAAATTTTTTATACAAAAAATGTATATTAACATTTTTTAAATTCATATAAAAAAAAATATTTTTTTTAAATATTTATATAAAATATGTATGTATTAAAAAAATAAAAAAAAATTAAAAGAAAAATTTAGTGCTGACCGGGGGTTGAACTGCAACATCTGCAGTTGAAAAGTATTTTCAATATCTGTGATTTAAAAATACAATCATAAATCTAACCATTCTATGTTTCCACCAGAATATGGTTGCCTCAACCATATTTTTTCTTTGCGTCCAGAGTAATTTAAAGTTTGAAACTTTCTGCCAGCCCTACGAAAAATGTAAAGTATTTTATTCTTCATATGTTTGTGATATTTTTACAGAATTTAAAGGAAGATTACTAAATATTTACTTAAAATTTTTTTTTTTTTTTTGATTTACGACTCTATTGGAAAATAGCACTGAATTCAAGGCTTCCTTTTTTTATGTATGTTACTTTTGCTTTCTTTGCAACACAATCTCTAGACAATAATTAAAATAAGGCATAAGGTGTGCCCATGCTATGCAAAAAAAAAAATTATTAAATTTATTGGCTTTAATGGAAATCTTTTACTAAATACGGTTAAGAGTCGAAATTTTACCGGTAAAAATAGCACTATATATGTTAAAATATTTTAAACTAGACAAAATTCCAAATTTTCCATACAAAAATTTTTTATTTATGCCAATAAATTGTCGCATGACCTTCGATGGCTATAACAGTAGCGTAGAGTTTGGGCTTGGTGTTAGTGAAGGCAATTTTGTCTCAGTTTAAAAAATCCCTTTAAAATTACTACGATCCATATCATATCTACATATATCACACTAATACCCAAAAGAAAACGCTTTTTTCTCATCAAAGAAAATTTTATGAAATTTTTCATAAAATTAAACCTGTCAGAAAGTCTGTTTTTATTCTCTACCCTACCATTTCAACTTTCGGCAGTTCAAACGACTAAATAGGATAATGAATCATGGTCTTAAGTGAATAAAAATATTTAAATTTACGCGTTGTTTCTTTACAACTACTGCTAGTACTTTAAGTTAGAACGGCACTTTGATTCTACCCTCGTATTTTATTAATTTTTTACATTGATCAAGTTTTAAGCATTCATATACAATCTTATGCTATTTCAGAAAAATTAAATTGACAAAAATGTGTAGGATTTAAAGAATTTGTCTACCAAATATCGGTCAGTATTTTTATTGTAAATTGCTGCACATACGCAAGTATGTGAACTCAATTTTTAATAAGTTTATGAATATTGAAATGAAAAAAGTGTCAAAGTCGACATTTCGCAAGATTTTAATTTATTTGTCGGTATGTATGTACACATGTGCAAATAATTTAATTTCGTTTTTATAAAACAACAAAATAAATACTTATACTCGTACATGCAACAAAATGTAAGCACAAAATAAATTTTTATTACATGAAAAGTAAACACACAACATACGAAAACCATAAAAAATATTTCAAGGAAAAGCAAAACCAGCTTATTATAAAACAATACAGGTACAAAGAAAAAAAGTATTAGTTTTTTTAAAAGACCACAAGAAAAAAGAAACGGTACAAAGGTGGACAATATAAATTAATAAATAAATTCAACTAAAACATGAGTATACTCATATGAAGCAACACATGCCTTCAAATAATAAAACAAACAGAAACAACAAGTGTGGTCATAGCCAACAGTTGGTTGTTGGTGTTGCATATAACAGTCGATTTCGGTTTTAGAGAAGTTGTAATTTGGTTAACACCTCCTACACTTGCTTAAGCGCAAATAATTCTCGCACACAACGACGACCAATTGAGTATAATTACAATAAGTTATTGTTGTTATTTTCTTTAATAAAAATTTTAAAAGAAACAACAACAACAATAATAATTAGTTAGAGTACAACTACAACTGCAAAACATACATACATACCAACTTACATTGTGCGCATAAATATCAGTTAAAATAGATCAAAACAAGATGCCTACACACCATTTTTGTTTTACTCTGTATTTTAGAGTTTAAATTTTTTATTAAATAAATGAAAAAAAAGCAACAATTTCATTGCTTTTCTGGTTGTTTTTCATTATGTCCCGATAAGTGTGTGTGTGTGGTGCTGTGCTTTAGATACAAAAACAAATTTGTACGAATCGCGTATTCGCGTTTTAAATACCACCACAACTACAAACAGTACAACAACAACATTTATTTTATACCCTGCCCACAATTTACACAAGCAAACACATACATAAACTAAAAGCAAAATAAGCACTCTCACATAGTCCACACTCACGCGAATTTCTTTGCTTGTGAATATCCCCAACCCAACTATAATTGTCAGTGCTTCTCTATTAATGTTTGGTTGTACGTTGGGTACGAAAAAGAGCGGAGGCGCTTTTAAAAGTTTATACAATTGTTTGGGGTGCCCAACCATAATATGTAAGTTGTTGTTGTAATTTTTTTGCTGCTTAGTTTTTGTAAATGCATATGAATTTTGTTATTGTTAACATTCCGATACACCAACCACATGTAACAAAGCAGCTCACTCTTCTAAACCTATATATTACACGCGCTCTCTCTTTCACTCTTTTCTTGTCTCTTACAATATTGCCTCGTCTCTTGTAAAAATCATCCAGCAATTTATTTTTTATTCTAAAAAAATTCAAGTTCACTGAGTTAAAGGTGTTGAGGAATTTTGTTTTTTTTCTTGTAAACTCTAAACAACACTAGTTGCTTATAGCAAGAGAATATTCTGAAAAGAGAACGTATGGAAACTAGAGAGAAATAAATGTAATGAGCGCAAGAGAGTAAATCATTCTAATGTGGATAATTTATCTAAGATTTCGGATAAAACTTTTAATAAACAATAAAATTTTTGGTGCATAGATTTCTTTTCACTTCTTAGGAATTTGGTTTAGCGAATGGCTTTCAACAAAACCTTGCATTTAACGGAATAATTTGTTCTGTGTTTCTCTCATTATTTATTTCAGAATTAAGTGTAAGAAATATAGGTATTTTTTATTTCAAAATATCATAGGTAGGTACTACAATATTAGACTAGGGCCTATGATATACCAATTTAGGAACAAAATTTTCTAATAATATTTTCAATGATAGAAAACCTGTACCTACAGCAATAACATGGGATTTTCTATCTCAATATTATTACTTTTAATTTGACAATACATCGTTTAGCAATATGAGTTTTACGCAAGATAGCTAATAATTCATTATTTCATTAGACTTATGACAACGTTTTGTTGATTCAATGAAATATATAAATAAATGAATAAATATTTCATTGAATGGTTTTCATTGGACCAATGAAAAAAATTTCTCCGGTGTACGAAATTTTGTTTTAATTGTTTTCCCTAAAGAAAACAGAATTTTATAGTTGAGAATGTTGCATGATTTTTCAACTAAAGAGTTTTTTTTTTTTAATTTAGTTGATTGATATACGACAATTCACATTAAGAATCGTTAAGTGCTGGAATGAAGCCTCTTAAAAAACCGATTTTTTTATATAATTATAAACAGTCTCTTTAACCAAGAAAAAAATCGCTGAAGCAAAGTTTTTTTGGATATTATGACCATGTCATTGAATTCTGCTCTGCTTACTGGACATTATAGTCTCGATGCACAGAAAAAATTATGAGCAAAATTTTTGTTTAAACTTATGTTTTATTCTGTTATATTTTTTGTTCAAGTTTATAATGGTTATTGTTTAATAGTTTGCTTCTGTCATGTTCACTGTGAAAATAATTTTTTTAATACGCAAATTATTAATTGCGTTAAAATTTAGTTTCAGTTAATTTGATTTCAGTTATAAAAATTAAATATTTTCATGAATTTTGTAATTTAATCTGATTTTTAAATTTTCTGTACAGGTATCACATGAATATAATTAATAATTTGCCAAATGTTTGCTGCTGTCTCTGTTAAAAGGGTTTTACATTGCAATACTTAGTTAAACGACTTGCCAAAAATTTAAATCAAATGAAAAATTATAATAATATGAAAACAATACTTCAAAACTTCCGGATAGAATTTTGTAAACGATAATACTTTTCAATGTATTAGGGTAGCATTTTTGCATACAAAGGAATAACAAAAAACAACTGACCAAATGTGTCAAAATCGTAACGATTGTATTATTTTTCGACAGCCGTATCATTTTGCTCTTTCAAAATCCAATGAAAATCTTAGCTCTCTTATTAAGTATAGTATAATACCCGCACTTTAAATTTCGGAATGACTTCTATACACTAACCCTGCAATATTAAGACACAAAAGGAGTTAAATAAATAACTGACCCACATCGACTAAATAAAATGAAACTCATAACCATTACGAAGTTCATAAAAAAGATCGAACTTTTATTTCCCTATTATGATTAACAACTCCCAACTCTCAGCACAAATAATTTTTTGGTACGAATTCAACACAACAAAAAAATTAATTTAGTTGAGACTAAGACTTATTTAGACCTTGATTGAGACTTTGTACTGCCAATTTTTCAAACACTACCCAAATTTTATAAAAGTTGTGAAATACAATAGGGGCATTAGTATTTTTGTAGGAAATAATTTTGAAATTCCGATTAAATTTATTCAGTCATAAATAAATAAATGCTTTCCTATAATATATTGGCCAAAGTTTTTTAATAATTCCTTTAAAATGATATTCACAGAGATAACTTTTAAGGCAATTGAGTGAGATACTTGCAAGAGTGATAGATACATGATTTTATGTTAGATAATGTAATTTGTCCGCTGTTTGAAGAAAAATATATAATAAATTTTTGTACTGTTAAGTTTCTATTATTAATTTTGCCTATATCATTATTGGGTACATGAATGTCAGTTAAAAACCTTTTTTTATATGCAGGGAATGAATCAATAATAGCTTTAAAGGTGTTAAAAACTGAGTTTTTTTTTTTTTTTTTTTTTTTTGGTTAGGCAATTTTATAGTTTCTTATTAAAAAATGTAACTCATACTCTTATATACAGTGAATTCTTACATACCAATAACGATCACCTATGTCTATATCTTTGAAAGTACATTGGTGAATTTTTAATATTGCCTTGAGTGCCTATCCTTCTTAAACAAACACATTTTAGACTTTTATGCGGGTTACCATCAAAAGAGATTCTACTTTATTTTCAATTAAGTTTATAATACAAATTACAAAGTTGTAGCGTTAAAGAAAATTTATTTTACCTTGCAAAATGCAGAACTTAACTTTTTTAATTAAGAAAGCTATTAACTAGCTGAAACAATTTTACTTACGGAAACCTAAAGTAGACAAGTACCTATATTTTAGATTAAGACGCTACGATCAGTTGTGACCGGTACATTTTTTAATCATAACAATAGAAAATCGATTTTAGAGCTCGAAATGTTTTAAAGAGAAATAAATTTGTATTGTATTTTCGAATTCTGGTTGCTGAAGTTGTTTCCTGTGTCCATAAAAGAGGTATCTTGGAATAGGTATTAGTCGTTATAAATTTGAATGTTGTCCACAAGCATGAAAATGTAAATAAAACACCCATTATTATTCCCAAATTACTTCCCACCTTCTTTTATCTGCCACAAAATATACTTTGACAAAATTGCAATTACAACTTGGACTACAATTATTTTTTGTTTTGTAGATTTTAGCATTTTATTTGAATTTTTGAATAAATTTATTGATTGTTTACTTTTTATTTCCATACAAACAAACATACTCATGAGCAGCTGCTAATTATCATAACAAGTTCACCACCATCAATGCATTGACAAAAAGGTGGACACTTTTGCTTTGCGCAAAGCAATAGCAAAACAAAAATTTATAAAAAAAAAAATTAACATTGAAATTCACTTCATTTCATTTGAATTTGAACATAAAAAACTAATTAAAACAGCCCTTGTAATCTATAAACTAAATCATTAAGGCAAAAAATAAAACACATACCAGCTACAACAATAAACCATTATAAGCAGCAACAACGTAAAAAAGTAGGAGGCGCCTACAGTGTACAACAAGATGATATAAGAAGCAGCAACCACAACAACAACAACAAAAAGATAAGGATGGAAAAAAAAAAATATTATTCAACAAAACACTGTGATCTCATTGGCATAAAATCATTCGTAGCGTGCAATTAGAAGCGAAAAAAACCCACGCAGCAGAAATAAAAAAAAAAACTAAAAATTTTATGGGTTTTATATGGAGAACAACAACAACAAAGCATCAACTGTATGTATTTTATCTTTTTTCTTTTTTGTTTTCTCCAATATGTTTTGGTGTTAAAGATAACACACACTCGTACAGATATACATAGATAAAATTAAGAGATACATTTTTAGTGTGTCGGTTGTGATGTTGGTGTTACGGTTGTCATAAACTGAGCCAAGCCAAATGAATACAATGAAATAAAAGAAAAAATTTACATAACAAAACGAAAAAAAGTGGAATAACTAAATGAAAAAGATGCATAAGATGCAAAACAATTGGTAGCAAACAAAAAGAACAACAAATTGTGTATGAAAGTTATAACGCACGTGGTTGCAATCAACCGTGAAATCACACACATCTGAACACATGAACATAAATGTTGTTATTGCAAATTATCCACACTTTTATCTGAGTAAATTTAAAGAGAACTGAGAGGAACACAGACTTAGAAAGAGAGTTTAAGGAGAAAATTGGATTTGGTACTTTACTCACATGATGATTAAAAGTATAAAGTAATTTATTTAAAGGAATAAATAGTATAGGAATGCGATTAATAAAATCTGATTTCTAAACCATTTTTATAAAATTACCTTAATAAGCACTTATGAAATAAAAATGTTTTTATGTACTAGAAAATGTTTATCTATTGCTGCTGTTTGAAAAAAAGCTGTTGCTAAAGCAAATGCGATTTCAACAAATATTTTACCACTAGGCATACAGCTTTGAGGTTAGAATTAAAAAAAAAAAACTCAGGGGCCAAATCATCACATTCGATATCGAGCAACTCGTATAGGAATTTAAACATTTTTTCATACCAAAATGATAGCTTTCATTCGATATCGAATGAGGTGATTTGGGCCCAGATTTTAACTGAACGATTCTGAGAAGAAAAAGATATTTTTGTTTTCAGACATGAAATCAAGAGTTATTTTTTAATTATTACTTAATGAAATTTGATCACCAATTCTGATGTGCTAAAATATATGGGGACATAATGTAAAATACTAAAACTTTGTGCAATAAAATGCAGATTGAAAATGAAGTTTATCATCTCTATGTTCAATGGTTTTCTGTGAAAAACGTTCATCGCCTGTTATAAAAATTTTATTATTTTATTTTGTTAGATTCTCTATATATTTGTTGGTGAACTGCATATATTTATACTTAACGCTTTTTAATTCAGTGTAGTATTTATTATCAATAATATGTTTTAAATTCACGGTGATTTCAAGCCACGAACGGTTTGAAAATCACGTAAATGATTTTTTTTTGTGTTCTGAAAATCAATAGATTTTTAACATTTAGTAGTGCTTTTTACTGTTCGCAATCACGAGGGTTTTTCAAAAACTAATAAAAAAAAATTCAAATTAAGTGCATTTAATCATTTTGTTAACGAATTTAAAGCAAAATGTTTAAAATGGTTCAATTTAACTTAATATCGTAAAGCAGTTAGCTGGCTGGTTTTAAATTACGAGATTTCAAATGATGTTGATTGCAGAACGTGATTAGAAATCGTTTTATGAAAAAGTGATTTTCAGAACATGCCTGATTTCCATACAATTTCATTTTCTTAAAGGTACATAATATTTTTTTTATTAAATTTCTGACACTGGTATAGTAAAGCCATCATGAGTAATGCATATAATTATCAAGATTAATAGAAAGCAATTTACTTCTATGTTTACAATATTCAGCTGTCTAGATACAAGTCACATCTGGACCAAGAATAGTAGAATATATTTTTTCTCTCAATTTAAATGCACTGACGGATCTAAGATGATCTGCGGTGTGGGCTCTTTAGTGTACTGCAGTGAATTTGATAAGAGACTCTCATTTCGACTTCTGGATAGATCATCAAGAAAGCATGTGAGTCTCTGTATAACAGGATAATCAGGGGAGCTATATGGCTTCGAGATATAGATTTCTCGGTACACATCTGATGGGCGAACTACCCGAGATATTGAGAGTAAGGTTAGTGGACCTTCTCAGATATCTAAATGTCACGGGATGGATCTAGGTCATTTTACGGCTATATAGTCACCGAGCTTAAATTGCATAGAAATATTTTAATATTGATTTTCTTTGCTGATGTTTATTTAAAAACCGGTTGATTTTTGGCTAAGTTAACCTTAATGTGGTGTTTCTATAACAAAAGCGATTATTTTAACGGAAAGCACTAAATTTTCTAAGCAGGTCGGTTTTATTAGAGGTAATTATAATGCATATTGGATTTGTAGACACCAATTTGCTGAGGTCGGTGTCGAATTGAGGTAGATGGAGTTTGAGCGACATCATCACGTACAGCTGCGACATTTTTGGTCGATCGACCTGGTCGAAGGCGCGTTGTTGTCTTTACATCACTAACAGACCCAGCTTCGGCAAATTTATCCATTAATCTCTTTACAGTTGACTCTTTTGGAGCATTATTGTAACCCCAAGTTGATCGCAATTTTGCGAACTGTAGCCGCAAAACTTTCACCATTTTGGTAAAACAATTTCACAATGAGAATGCGTTGTTCATTCGTGTGGCGCTCCATTTTTACTAACCTCGTACCTTCTACTAGCAAACAATAACAATTTTTCAAATGTCAAACAATGACACTTCGAATGGCGCCAAATTTAAATCTTGCGTTCTTGTTGGGACACCCTTTATATTCATCAATTTTAGTTTTAAGGATTTTAGCTTGAGGCTTAATAGAAAAACAAGCAAAATTACTATTTAAGGATTAGAGTGGCTTTAGTAGGTGCCTTCTTTGGTCTAGCTTAAGAGTTTACGTGGTGAAGGAAAACATATAGTTCATATCACAAGCAAAATGTTTATTATAAAAGTTGATGTCTTGTCATTATGACGGGAAAAGTTGTCACTCTTCCAATACTTTAACGTAGTGAACTTTTTACTTTGGTATAAAAACTTTTGTCAGTTATTTTTAAATGATTTTTATAATTTATTTTATTATTTATGTTTAAATAAATTTTTTTTTAATAATGGTAATAAAAAAGTAGATTTGAGATGAAACTGCATCATTACGACTTTCAATTATGATTTTGATATAAAAAATTTGCGAAAAAAAAGGAGTTGAAAGTAGTTTATTGCCGATTATTGTAATACTTTTGTCTAGATTTCTCGAAATCCGAAGCAGGAGCTAAAAAATACTCTTTTTTTGCCAGGCAGTTTGCCAAACTACGTTCTAAGAAGTCAAACACGTTTGCCTGCCCATATAAATAGAAGTAGTGGTAGTGATTGGTAACTTCTTGATTACAAAAAAATTTATTGGTTAAACTAATGAGAATACCGATTTCATAAAGGTTTATCTTTCATCAAATAGGTGAAACCATGTTACCTACAGCTGACCAATCAACATAACTTTGTGTTAATTATATTTTGGAGATCACACATGTTGTTTTTTTATACCTACATATTGATGTTTGTTATGGAAAATACTAAGTTCTTAAAAACATTTTTAATATTTGGGTTTTTGCTATTTAGATAAAAATTAAACAAATAAGTACCCAATTTAAGCCTTTGCAAAAAGTACCACAATTTTACTGTGTGCATTTTAAGAGAAGAGAGAGAGAGAAAAAGAAACTTAAGCGTATATAAAAACTTAAAAAAGAGAATTATTAAAGAGAGTCATGTGAAATGGAATTTTTTTATTTTTGCTTTTTGTTTTCTTTGTTTTTGTTGGTTGTGTGCCAGTGTTTTTTTTAGTGTTGGAGCGAGTTTCTTGGTATTGGTGTTATATGGTGGGCTTATTCTATTTAGAAAATTTGCTGATACCATTAGTATCTGTTGAAGCAGTATCGGTTCAACATTGGAACCGTACGCGTCTGTGTGTTGTAAAATAAATGATTTCTAAGTTAACAAAATATTCTTTCATTTGGCTGTTGTAAAATCGTTATAAATTAATAAATAAACAAAATAATTTTCTCTTTAAATAAATAATAGCTTGGCTTTAAAAAAACTTAGTTTTAGAATGGCAATAAGAAAAAAAGAGTTGAAGCAATAATAAAGTAAACATACATGTATACATAGCTACATACAAATAAAGGTATTCAAAAACATATGATCTTGATGAAGCTACAAACAAGCGACGCAACTTATTGTCTGTGCTAGTAGGTATATGCCGCAAACGTGATCAGCAGCAGCAACAGCAGCCGCTGCTTGAGCCAACTGCATTTGTTACACACATTTGTTATGTACTTGCCACCAAACGCACACATATTATGCTGCTTCTAGTAGTAGTACGTGGTAATCAACTCTGAGCGGTAGTGAGTCGAGTGTTTAGGAAAAATCTGTTAAACATTTTTTTTGTGATTTTACTTATTTTTATTTGTTATTCTTTTTTTGATTCCAATTCATTTTGTCCGAAATTGAAAAACAACGCAACACCATACTTGCCACACTAACAACACAAACAAACAAACAAACATCATCATCACCATCAACCACTACCAACCAACAAACACACACGTTTCAAAAAGTTGTTGTGTGTTTTTGTTTGTTGTCATTGTTGTTGTTATTGTACTACTGTGTGAGGAAAAATCACAATTTGTGTAACGTTATTTGTTGATTGCACGTTGACGGGTAATGTGCGTGCAACGCGTTTCACTCAAATAGAAAGAACATTTCGTACAACAAAAATAATAACAAGAAATAATTCCATCATTTTTCTTTAAAATTCAAATTAAATCGATTACGATAAAAAATTTTTGTTATGAAAACTTAAAAGAGAAATACAAATTAAAAGTGGATTTTAGTAAAAGAAAATTAATTGTTTGTAATAAAATGAATGGTTCCTTCCTGTAAATGATTAAAATTAAATATGCTTAAATTAAAAATAAATAAAAATTAAAAAATTAAAGTTAAGCGCCACTTAAATCTTGCCAATTTAATAAAAAAAAAGTTAAATTTTGAAAATAAATAAAATATGTGCCGCAAAACAAAAAGTGTCTTAAAGCCTTAATCATATTTTTTGTCAAATAAAAATTATTAAATAAATAAAATTACTACCAAAATAATAATTAAATAACAATTTTAAAACTTTTTACGCTTTACAAAAATTATTAATTAAATAAAGTAAATTACATACACCATAAATGCTTGCCAATCAATCTTTTTTATATTTTTAAATATAAAATGAAAAATTTGCACAAAATTATAATAAAGCAAAAAGAAAACAAAATGTGTAATTAAGAAAAACCAGTGTGATATTTTTAACTAAATAAAAAAAAAATAATAAACGAAACTTGAAGAAAAAACAGTTTAACAAAAAGTAAATAAAAAAAATTGTAGTTATAACATTTAGGCTTTTGGATTAAAATATTAATATAAACACAACAAACACAGCATCTTTAATAAAAAATAAATCTCATTTTAAAAGGTAAGTAAACTGAAACTGTGTTTAGCCGTCGCAAAGCTACTTGATTCAAGTCCAGCTTAAGTGTTGTATCTTCACTGGTTCAAAATTTATTTGTTTAAAATGATTGAATTTGAGTTGCTTTGAAGAAACTTCTATTTATTTTAAATTAATGGCCAGTTATACATTATGATTAAAAAGTTATTATTAAAATGGCTATTTTATTAAAAACAAAAAGGTTAAACAAATAAAAAAAGTTTTTACATTTTTATGTAATAAAACTACAAAATAAAAGTTTCTTAGGGAGTAATAAAGGGAATACTGTTTACCCAAATTAGTAGAGTCTGGTCAAAAGTGAAACCTATGAAGTGCTTAGAAATTGTATTAAAATTAAAAAAAAAATCCTTAAAAACTTAATAAAAAACTAACACGCTTAGCTGAAATGCAAACACAATTTTTGAAATGTTTTTCCACAAAAAAAAAAAAAAAAATAAATTTTAAATCATTATTAAAAAAAAAAAAAAACAGAATAAAGTCTGAAATCAATCACTTTAATTTAAGAAAGATCTTGTCAGTTATATGTCAGTATTAAAATTTTAATTAAGTTCCTTAGAATAAACACACACAGTCATAAATATTATGAAAAATATAATGACATAATAAAACATAAACTATTTTTCCCTATGGGCAATTATTACTCTATAATTATTTTTGTAATCTTTCATATTATTGAGATCAGTGATATATATAATGTGAAAACTTCTATTTATTATTCTCCTTTAAATATTCACGTTATCCTTTAAATTTTTAATACTAATAACATGTAGTATCCCAGTTTTTGTCAAAACAGGTCTAGACTGGAGGGTTAATTTATAACCAATAATAAGGAAATAATTATAAAAAAAAAAATATTGCAAATATTTTAATTTAAAAAAAATTACGATATTGATATAATATTTCATTGATCTACTTAAAAAAACTACTTAAATAAATGTTCGTATTTAAATAGAAAAACCAAAAAAATAGAGCTACCTAGGAAGGGGGATACTGACCTCGGAAGATCTAGGTAAAATAAATAACAACAATTGAAAGATTCTTGAGGAGTCCAGTATTGTTTTAGTTGGGGACTCTGCAGTACAAAAGATGTTACAGGTGGCGGTGATATACAGCAGTTAATAATAATAAATAAAATAAATCAAATTATTTAATTAAAAAACTAATAGACAATGCTATTCTTTGTCTTATTTCCATAACTCTCGCATTGAGGAATTTTTCACAAGAAACAATAAAAAAAACGATGAGAATTCAACATAAGTGTTGATGTAATTTTTCTTTGTGAGAACCTACTGTCTTTTTTATTTATTTTGATGTAATTTATTGGACAGTACAAGTATTTCTATAATAACTTTTTGAAAAAACTGTTCATTAGAACTCTAAAAAAATCGCCACATTTGGAAATGAGGGAAGAGAGAAAAACTAATGAAAATTACTAAATTTAAATCGTTTAAATTAATAAGTCAAAAAAAGTAGGCTATTATTAAGATCTGACTTTTTTCATAAGAATTATATGAATTTTTAGTGTGACTATGATTATGGCCCAATACATTTAAATGACTTTCTGTAACTTAATATTACAATTTTATATTTATTATTTTTAATATAATAATTTTTAAATTTATAAATGTGATTTTTCAATATTTTTATTCACATTTTGAACTAACAAAATTTCCTGCAAAAATTTCATATTGAAATCATTCATTTTATATAAATTCCTCTTTTTGTTCACTCTTTCTATTGTATTTCCCATTTTAATCATGCCAAAAATTCCAATAAGAAGTAACAGATACAACTACAGAGTAATTTTTACTCACAAATCGAGAAACGGTGGAATTTGTTGTTTCACATTTTTCGATGCATATTGTTAGAAAAACTAGGAGCGGAATTTCAATTAAATTTGCTTTTTATCAAATTAAAGTTTCCATGGAAAGCACTCAATTTGCTAGTAAAATTTTAGTTATCATATAAACTGAAAATATAATTTCTACGGGATTTGAAATTAATGTTTTATAAGATAACGAACGCACTTTCTAGTTCAATAATATATAACAAAAATAGTTTTTTGAGCAGGTGCTTTGTCTGGAAAAATAAAAATAAGCAACAGAAGACATTCGTCCCTGTTCTATATTCTATAAAAAAAATTGAAAATAAAGCACATTCTGAAATTTTCACTTCCGAATCAAACAGCACTCAATAATAAAATGTTCAAAGAAAATATTTACTTTAATATGATCAGAAAATTTTAATTTTGTTAATTAAGTTTAAGCTATCATACAATTTTACAAAAATCAGTAATTAATTCATTACTGAGTAATTGGTTAATGTTAAATTTTGAAAAAAACAATTTTAAAAGAAAAATAATAATTAGACCCAGAATTTGTGCTCAAAACTACAAGACATTTTTTATTAAACCAAAAAAAAAATCAATTTATTTTTATTTTTATATTTGGCAGCTAATGTTTAATATAACAGCCCTGTTCCACAGTTTAATTTCCACCGTAAGTGGTTTCGTTTTAAAGAAAACGAAAGATTTTTTCAGAATAAAACCGAATTGTATGGTTTTTAATAATTTCGGTTTTACAGTTATAGCTAAATTGTCACAAAAATTTTTTTTAATTGTCACAAATTTTCTTGCCCCTACAAAATTTTGAGAACATACCGAAATAACTCAACGGCAGCACCAAACGGTTGAGAAATCCAATTTTTACGTCGCGTTTTATAGTGAGGTTGGCTGCAAAACAATCGTTTTTTTTTGTTTTTGTTTTGTTATTGTTGACCAGTAATGACCTTTTAGCTATTTTTTTGAATCTACATTTTTGAACTCTATTTTTGTTTGCCTTTAGTAGGTTTTACTAAAATACTTCTGTACAGAATACGCACCTCCAGGGCGTTTAACAAACTACAAAACGCTACGCTTGCTGCTCCAATTTAATTTGGCATGTTAGAGAAAAACTTGAAACTATTTTACATCGAAAAAATATATCGTTTCACTCATGTATTAAATAAATATGCGCGACTACAGATATATTGAAAGTGAGAGCAACATTGTAGGCATCTGATATTTATTGTAAGCAAACTTACTATTTCAGTAATGCCACTTTAAAATATTTCACTTTAAGAAACATACAATTTCTTATTCAGAAGATCGGGAATGTACAAACAAAGTAATTCATTTATTTAAAAAATATTATTAATGTATTTAAAATATTTTAATTGTTTTATGTATTTCACCTTTCATATTATTTCACTGGCAGCACTAAATAGAAATTAGCTTAACTTGGCTACAATGGCAACGGTAGTCGTGTAGCCATGTACATGTACAGTAGTATTTTGACAGAGCCGATGAGCATAGCTGTCAGTCAGTGCTGGTTAATAATTTAGTCTTAAAATTAAATTGGGTTAGACTAAATAAATAAATAATTTTGACAGTTTGTAGCCTATAGCTGGCGCTGTTCTACGTGTTTAATGCTAAAAAAATAAAAAAGGAATTTGTTCATGATTTAAAAATTAAGAAATTCATTTGGAATTGCAATTATGAAATTAAAGCCGATGAATTATGAAATTAAAAATTAAAATTTTTCATTTCATAATTTTCAATAAGTAAATTTTTTTTCTTACGTGAAGTAAATATTTATTTTGTTACTCTTTTTGCATTTATTTTTTACAAAAAACTGTTTTTTAGTTTTTAAAATACAATATTAAATAACATTAACCCATACATGAGCAGGAAAATTTATGCAATTTCAGATTCAGATTAAAAAATTTTTTTTTAATTTATTTTGTTTGGCAATTTATTGGTGGAGTTAAAAAAATTCAAATTTTCATTTTATAAAAAAAAAAAAAATTTAATTCCGCATTTTTTTTAATTCGTTCGGAATGCAGAACAGGCATTTCATATGTTACAAAACAAATATTCCGATGAGGCTTATTGTTTGTCAATGTGTATTAAAGGGTTAAAATTAACATAAATGCACAATTTACTAAATTAAAGCTTTGATTACCGATGAAAAGTATAAAACCGTAATGACGGTAACAGAAGTTGAATTAAAATAAAAACCAAAGCTAAAGCTCTAATTACCATAAGCGCCAATAAACTAAACGGAATTTTATTGTTATTAAAAAAACGTCCCCGTTCTGTTTTTTTTTATTCCGTAAACTGTTTTACACCAAAAATAAGCTTGAAATGAAAAAAAAAATATTTAGAAATGAACAGATTAGGGTGATAAATTGAATTTATACTTCCACATAAAATATTAAAGTTTGTAACACAGTGATCAACCGAAGGAGGAATGTGTTGATCTCGTTATACAAGCGGTCGAACCTACAAATTAATCGCTTGCATTTGAGTAAATCGAGAAAAGTATTCAATTACACTTAAATCAACTTCAGTGTCTCCATTTGGAACACCCCAAATTAAGGTCTGAATAAAGAGAAAAAGAATAAACTTTAATAACATATCGAATGGGTATTTTATCTAATTTATCGAAATTTTTGCAAATTTACTAATATCTTTTTCAATGTCATAGAAGACATATTTTGAAGAAAATAATTTTTTCTATACAAATTTAACTAAGAAAAAATACAATTTTAGTCTTTTGTTTAAAATACTTTTTGAATATATCAGATTGAACACTTTTTTAAAGTTTGATTAAGAAAGCTTATGCGCAACAGAAGCGGTTCTTTGTCATTTTCATCAAATTTTTAAGTAAAAAATGGCAATTGACAATGGTAATTTCAAACAAAATTTAAAAATTTTTAAGCAGTTTCGGCTCTTTGGTTTTTTCCTGGAGAGCTTTCTTATAGATTTTGGACTAAAAAAGAATACAAAATTAAATCTAATGATACTTTAAAAATTATTTTTTTCGACTCAAGAGTCGAACAACATGATTACTCATACAAATGGTATGAATTTCATGATGATGATACTTGGCCTTTGAGCCTTAATATTACATTCATTGAATTATATTAATGAATAAATAAAATATATAATTTTTTGTTGTACCCAATAAAATTTGTCGTTTTTGCTCTTGCAAATACAAAGAACTGACATTCGAAAGCTGTAAAATTAACGAGAGAAACTTCAACAGTTAATTATCGCTATCTTAAGTTATCATCCCAAATTTCGAGAGCATCTATTTAATCGACAATGAATGCGATAATCAATAAAATAAATTTTTTTTAACAATTTTACTCGATTACGAGTGTGATAACTCGATATCAGTTTTTTAGGATCTTATGTAATTGTAAAAGAGGCACTTAATTAATAATAAAATTGATTAAATAAACACATTTTCAAAATAAAATCTTCTCTGCACAGAATAGAAAAAAGCACTTGTAGTCTTGTGACACATTTTAAATTTAATCAATGAAAGGTGGGGCTGATATCGTAGAAGCTCTACGACTTAAAATATTATCGTAGACTTTAAAGAACACATTAGAGAAATTTTTCATAAAATTTTTACAAAAAATTTAATTCAGTCAACTTCAGATTTTAATTGGATTAGATGTTTATTTAGGAGACTCACAGAGAAGTTATAAAGTCATAAGTTTTAAAAAATAATATGAAAAAATATGAATGCTGTGAGCAACCTCTCAAAACTTAGTGTCCTATTTCAAATTTGCGTCAGGTGGTAAATAATAAACAATTATTAATATTTGTGAATTCAAAATAAAAATAATTGCAAGTTTGGACGTTATAATGGCTGATTCAAATATAGTAAATATGAAAAAATGGCATCTGTTTAAATTTAAGTGAAATTTATTGTAGGTAACGAAAGAGCGAGTAAGTAGACACTAATGAAACGTTTTTAATAAATATTGCTAGTTTGCTCACTAATCGTTGAAGCATCCATTTTGAGGTCTCAAAACCTCATAAATGGCAGCAGGACGTGTTAAAAAAATTTGATAAAAAACTCCAACAGTGATTTCCCTCCTGCTACCAGAGTGTATAGTAAATTGCGTAAAATAAAATGACTTTAAAACTTTATGACTTAAAGCACACCACTGTGAATCCCCTAATTGTTGTACAAATTATGGAACAAACTTAGTTAGTATTAAAAAGTTTAAACTAAAAATAAGTTGAACTATGAATTTTAATCTATAAAATTTTATAAAAATAAAAAAATTTCAACTGCTAAACATTTTTTTAAAACGATTTCAGATCACTTGCATAACAATGTATTGCAGAACAGGTCGTACGTCTAGCCAGCTAAGAAATTGTTATGGAAAAGAACGGGTATACACTTTCTGACATATAATGAAAAGCGTTAAATTTAATGAAATATGTTTTGGGAAATTGACAAATATAAATAACAGAAGCTGCTTTCCCTATTTTTACTTTGGGTGTCAGCGAGTACCCAAACTAACAAAAAAACTGTTTCCGTACGTAAAAAAAGTTTGGTTAATTGAGTGAGAATTTGAGAGAGTAATATTTTTCTTCTTTTTAACCAAAAAAGGCCGCACTTTTTCTTCAGCTATTGCAACAAGTAAACAACCAAATTATACAAAAATATTAATAAATAAAAACATTGGCCCATAATCATAGTCAGAAAAAAAGTATACTTTAAGAGTACTTAAGTATAATACATACTTAAGGCTACTATAGACAAGTTAAAATGTATTTTTAGCGAAAAAGTCGATTTCAAATTTAAAATATACTGAAGTTGTTTTTAAATAATTTAGAAACAGAAAATCAAACAAACAAAACAAAAAAAATTTTCTGTCATAAATAAAATAAAATTAGGTAAAAATTCAAAATAAATTAAAAAAAATTTTTTTTTATAAGCAAATTAAAATAATGTTTGCATTGAAATTCTCGAGGACTTAAATCATAAAAAATTTAAAATATACAAATAACGATTTTTAAAAATATTTAATTTACTTTTCAGTTTTATATTTTGCTGCATATTGTATCCAAATGTTGGTTGAAATATTGGTGATACCCTGTTAAAGTTGATTCAACTTAAAACCTACTTTTATTTTGTCTATAGTACTAAAATTTTTAGCAACAGCTTTTAATTTTTAGGTTGTTTTTAAAAAGAACCGACTTTATTGTTTGACTATGATTATGAGCAATTATTATTAAAAAATATTTGAAAATGTAAGTAAATGGCAAAATTTTTATTAAAAAAAATAATATTAATTTTGTTGCCGTCTTTTATGCTGTCTTGTATTAAAATATCAAAACACTTTGACGTTATCTTTTGGGCTAAAAATTTGGTTTTTGGTGTTCCCCTACTTTTTACTTTGTAATTGAGAGTTAGTTTTCTTTACTGCCATTTGCCCGAACTTTAAACATAAAGTACGGAATCGGCACTAATAAATTCAACATTTAAGAAAAATTTCATTTTAGAGTATTTATAGTATCACAGGACAACTGATTTTCTTAGAGATTCCTAAATGTTAAATATCAAAACCATTTCAATTCTTACTCAGTTCAGTGCGCAAATATCCCTTACAAAATGTCTTAGGTTTCAATATAAAACTAAACTTGTGTAATGTATTTTTTCTTCCTTATTTCCTGTGAGATGATATACGTCTGCGCTTCAGTAAGTGAGTTTATGTTTTTATTTTAAATTTATTTATAGTCAATTTTGACAATAAATTTTCTCTAGCGAAGTTTGCTAATAGAGCAAGCAAATTAGATTACTCAAGAAAAAGACCTTTTCTACGTCCCATTTAATTCTTAGCTTTTACTTTAATTAATACTCCTAAGACGAAATATGGCATTAAAATTGTTCAATTAGAGAAACAAATTCCCTTCTTGTGAAATATCGACGCCACAAATATCGATCACTGATCAAAATTAATTTATTTCAATTTACACACTTAAATACCCTTAAATGAAAATCTGCTTTAATATTAAAAAAAAAGCAGACAACACTACAAAACACTGTTACCTAATAAATTTGAAAAGAACGAAACTAAAAAAATATCAATACAAACAAATAATACACAAAAAGAAACATAAAAAAGTTCAAATAACAACGATACCCTTTCAATTCATTTGCATATTGTATTCAATTTTACTGGCATCAGCAAATGTCTTCTTATGTGTATGTGTGTGTGTGTGCGTGTGTGTTAAAGAGCAGAAATGTTAACTCCTACAACAGTAGCTGTAGAAGCAACACACCACTCAGAACAAGAAAAAAGAAATACAAAAATACTTATGAATGTTTACATTAAGTCTCCAAAATGCGTTTATCAATAAACACTGACACTGAGCAATACAAATGCAATAAAATCTTATTTACTTATACGAGTACTAACTAAATACGAATACACTCAAACCTCGGGTGCCTAGTTTTAAATTAATCGTAACTTCTCTTAAATATCTGTTTGCTGATATCTAATTTTTTTTAAAAATCCTTTAGAGCCTTTAGGTTCTTTTAAATCTCAGGCTTAAATTATTTATATGAAAGTGAAGTTGCTGAAATTAATTTCTAAACTATCTTATTCGCATTTTCTAGCTATCGACGATATATATTTAATTGCTTCAAGATCGGTTTAGGTGGTCATAACGAAATCTTGGGATTTTCATTGATGGCCATCAGCCGCCACTCGAACGAACCCACCAACCGTCTTTCTCTGTTCAGTAAGCCCCATTTTCTCGACAAGAAACACAAATAGTTTAGAACAAAGCACTTCAAAGGGTTTCCACTGAGCCGTTTATGTTTTTGTACTTAAATATTCTAGACTGTTTTGACTTTTACTTCCCGGTAAAGTACAAGTTAATATACTTGTTTATGATAATATAAAATATTTTTGTTCAAACCGGGACTTAAAGGGTTGTTCTTGCCACATGGTAACTTTAACAATTAGTGGCTTGTAATAACGATCCTAACAAGATTTTTGGTTTTCTATATTACCAAATTTTTATATTCATAACTGAACTTTTGATTGCTAACTAATACCTTTGTCGCAGCTAAATTAATTTATCTACTCATTAGAGCGGGAGAAATTAACATAATAAATATTCGTATTGAAATAGAATAGAAATATTATTAAAATAATTATTATATGAGGAATTTCGGTTATAACAACTAAAACATT
This sequence comes from Thelaira solivaga, assembly GCA_947397855.1. Classification (NCBI taxonomy): domain Eukaryota; kingdom Metazoa; phylum Arthropoda; class Insecta; order Diptera; family Tachinidae; genus Thelaira; species Thelaira solivaga. Next base: position 21,493,356 of record OX377613.1, read on the forward strand.
TGATTATTAAAACTACAATTGTTAGTGCTTGCAAATTCTTATAGCGGAAGTTGTTTTCTCTTTATATGTTTAATCAAGCCTATCAATCTTTTGTAGACATAAATATGGTTTTTGTTTTTTAATAATTTTACCGAAAAAAAGAATGTTTCAAAATACAAACATATTTTCTTGGCTTGTTTTATAACAGCTTTTCTGACAACAGTTAACTGTAGTCAGTTTATGCAGTAATGCAGCCGTTAAACAAGACTCATATTTGAACAGAGGGCTCGTGCAAATAATATAGAAAACCCAACCTTTTTGTTGGTTGGCTAAATATTCATTATGACTGACTTGTAGGCAAAAGTGTTTGTTGTTGGTTGGTGATTGAGTAGAACAATGTCTGGACAATGATCAATTGTATGCACATTTTTTTCCCTCCATTTCGCTGATATACGATTTTAAGGCGTCGGTGATCGTATTTATATTTACATTATTTGTGTTTTTAAATATAAGCTTTTTTATATATTTTTTGTTTCAATCTACTTCATACATATTCGAACTGATTGTCAAGTTTGACGTCAATCACCGCTGTGACACCGACACAATAATCACAATAACAGCAACAACAGTGACAACAATAATAATAATAATTTCTCGTTGAAAAAAATCAAAAATTTCTTTTTTATGAGACAGTATTCTTTAATAATGACGCACAATATGTATGGATTTTATTTAACACAAGTAATTTAATGAAAGAACAAATTTGTCTGTATGTATGTGCGTGTATTATTTAAAAAGAAAAAAGAAAAACTTGCGGGTAGTATATTATTTATCAATTAATAATATTTATGAAACAAATCGAGAATGCAAAATTTAAAGAAAAAAAAAAAACTCTGTTTGTTTTGGCGGCCATTAAATAAAAATTAAATAAAAAATACTGTTGGGGTTGTGATTTAGAAATGATCATTTGTATGCTTTGAAGTGGAAATCTCTTCATAATTAACTAATAAAAGTTTTCTCTTGTTACTTATTTCTTATTAAAGACAGTCGTATTAAAATATTTTATTGGTTTTCCATTAATATATAAAATATTGACGAAGAGTACTAGGCCATTGTTACAGTATCTTTTTAAAAGCGATATGAAATCCATAAGCTTTTAGAACAAAAGTTAATTCTGTGACTGTACCTTTTTTAAATAAGAATCGGAGAATTTTTGGTTTTGTAGATTAAGTTTTTCGCTTTAAGGATTAAGGATCAGAGAAAAAAATTATGTTATTGAATAAGATTTTAGTTATAGCAATTAAATATTTATAAAAATTTATTATTAATTTGTAATAAGTTTCATAAAATTGTATGGAAAATTTCGTTTAAACCAAATTTGATTTAATTTTTTTAAGAATGTGACAGATTTAAATATTAAGTAATCATTATTAATCTTTCTAATGAAATCTATACATATAAAAGAGCAGCAAAAATTACTAAAGTACCAGAATTGAAGTTCGGTGTGTTGTTTCCTCTCACAATGTGTAGGAATTTTTGAAAATTCGATTATTAAGGGGGTAAAAAAATAAAAAAACAGTTAAAATCGGACTTCTTATATCACCGGAACTAATACAGATAGAAAGAAAATTAAAACTACAAAATATTCTGCTTAAAAAAAAAGCAGATGGATACTTTTGGCTATTTGTGGTAGAAAAAGGGTAAAACACTAATGTTGGTATGGGATTTTCACCCCATTCATTTTTTTAAATAACTAGAATATTAAATTGGCTCTGTAGTTATTGAATTTGAATTCTGATTTTTTTACCTTTTAATCTAGAAATAAATAAATAAATATTTTTAAATTGTATTCTTTTCTTTTTAAAAAAAAATTTCAATATATATATTTGCATTTTCTTATATTCGAAGGTTAACATTTTAGCCCTTTTTTATACTTTTCCTGTCCAAGTCCAATTAAGTAATTCACTTGATTTTACCATAGATTTGTAACAGCTAATAAAATCAGTTAAAAAAATTATTATCAAAGGAGACAAAAAGTACGAAAAGGGAGTAGTAATACTTTTATATTTATTTCTAAGCCTAGACATGTGGAATCCAATTGTTCTGAAAGAAATAAGAAATCGTAAAAGGTACCTTTCATAACATAAACATATTACACTAGGCTCAAGATGAAAAATCATTAAGTAGAAAAATGGTACCTTTTACTCATTTTAATGGTACTTTTTAATTTTTTAATATTAACGAACATAACTGGGCTAAAACGCTCCTGATAAAAATAAAATATCTTTAAGAAAACAAAAAAGTACTTTTTATTGATTTGAATGGTAGCTATACCTATTAAACCGAGCTCAAACATTTTTGAGTAGAGGAGAAAAATCAAGAAAAGGACATCAAACAACGACATAAGGAATTATAAAAGAGACAATATGGTACTCCGCTGACGAAGTAACTAGTTAAATGCTACTGTTAAATAAATGTAGTGTTACTAGTTTTCGTTTATAGCCATCTATCTGATGAATAGCCCAGAAATTATCATCGATAAAATATCAAATACAAATAAATTGTCCGTCAAATATATAATATAATCAGCAAATAAGCATATAAACTATAGCATACATTTCAGGTTTTGTATACGTATAAATGTGTTGCATACTTTTAGGCATATTTTGTTTAAAATTTTAATATTTTGAATTTGATAAAAAATATTTTTATATACATTTTTTGCACGAATTAAATTAAATTTAATAAACGTAGATTAAGAGCACAATTTATTGTTTTAGAATTAAAAATGTATAGAGCTGTTCCTTAAAGTATATTAAAGTTTGTAATTTTTATAAACTTCACGTCAATATTTAATGTCACATTTATTAAAAAAATTACTTAGCACATTTTCTTTTAGAAAATAAATTTACATGCTCTTCAATTGCAGCCAACGAGCAAAAAATAAAATTTATTAATGGGACGGTATTCCAAAAATGCAATACAAGACCTTTTAGTTATTAAAAAGGCACACGCATTTAAGGTCTCTCAATCTTGGTTACTTGTGACAATTATTTTTTATTCGAATGACTAAAAAAACAAATTAAATTCGGCTGTGCCGAATCTTGTATACCTTTAATTTTTATTCTTAATTTTGTATATTCTTCTCAAGTATTTAAAAAAAGAGAAGAGAAAAATAAATTTAGAATATATAGTTTTCAATATTAAAATCATGGTGTAAGAAAACCAGATGACACTGAGACGCCAGCTGAATCCTGCACGACTGAAGCTCGTTCTGTCAAAAAGTAAGAGATATCAATGTGTTAAAGAGAGATCAAAAGCGGAAACAAATTTTTTGTTTAACTCTAGCACACTTCTTAATATCAACCACCGGAAATAATTTTTGGCAAGAGGAGCCTCAAAAGCAATAACAAAATATATGGGCTTTTTTGTATTTTTGAAGTTACCTAGTTTTATTGTACCATGATTAAAATATTATTTGGGGAGTTCGTTTATTCAGTTCAATGCTTACTAATTTTTCTGTCTGAACACTTGAAACTTTTTGGAACTATTGACAAATAATTTTCATTTAGCCGAATGCTTTTAAAATATACAGGTTCTTATGTTTGCTAAGAAATGTTGGGAGTAATCTACTGAAGATTCAGAGTAGCGTCTGATAAAATGGTCCATACGGATATGCTATCCCCTTCGCTACTTATTGTACTCAATAAATAACTCATGAGGAAAACAATAAATTTAAAATAACCCAACACACGTCTGGAATTAAGCGAAAATAAAAATTAATATTTTATTAAAAAAATTAATAAAAAAGATTTTTAATGAAATGGCAAATATTGATTAAAATAATTTTTATTTATCGCATATTTTTTTTTGTTAATTTTAAAATAAATAATAGATAAAGAAATTTAAATTACTTAAATCTAAGAAAAATGTCAGGTGAGTACCTGAATAAATAAATATAAAAACAAAAAATTTATAAATATAAAAACATAAAAAATAAAAAAAATTTAATTTAATTTTAAATGCTTGCAAACATTTTTTAACCTAACATCCAGAATAATTTCAAATAAAACGCACCAAATTAATAAAAACTCTTGTTTGATATCGAAAGCAAAGATTTCTGCTCAAGTTTTTTTTTTTAATTTATTTAAAACTTTTCCTCAAATTGTTCTTGTTTAAACTAAAGTCACGTTCTTTTTGAGAACAAAAAAGAAGAAAAATTTTGCAATACAGCTATGCCTACAAACGTTTCAAAGACATAAATGTATTTTCTTTTAAAACAATTAATACACCTAAATTCGGTGGAGAAAGTTAAATTGTAAGATTATGTAGTAAAATTAGTTTTTATTTGTTTTCACTTCACCAGTAACAGTACGTGCTAATATTTCAATTTGTGTATTAACAATTTAATTTCTTTTTTTTTAGAAAATATTTACATGATTATTTTAATGTAAATTTCTTTTCATTAAATGTTCATGAGAACAGAATAACAAAAAATTCTTAAAAAAGTTGTTTGTTTTTTTTTTTGCTTTTTAATTGATACTTGAAAGTAGAAAATGGCACAGAGGGACAAGAATTTTTGAAAAATAAATTGATTTAATATAATTTTTCGTGTTTTTTGTGTATGAAAATAAAGAAATTTCAGTAAATTATCAAGTTTTCAAATACATACGTGAGATAATTGGTTGCCGCCTAACCGGTATGCACAAATTTTCCATTAACGGACAAAATCATTTCCATGGCCAGTGTCAGGATACAAGCAATTTCATTGTTAACATGGCATGTTTGTAAATTTACTCACCATAAAACAATAGCAAATACTTTTGTTTTATTTGTTTTCTCTACTGAAAACATAATTAAATGAAACAATTTGAAATAGTACTGCTCCTTTAAAATATTTTATAATTATCAAATTGAGAAATGCAGAAGAAAGAACATCTTGGAAATCTATTCAAACATTGTGCTGTTAGTAATTAAACCATTTATAAAAATGTAAATGTTTTAAATTTTACCATCTTGTGTAAATATTGCTTTTGCTCTCTAGCAATCTGATCAATAATATTAAAAAACTTTTCTTTTTTTTAATACTTTATAAATAATAAGTGCTCTTCTAGAGTTACTACGCACATTAGCATTCTAGAAATTAATTAAAATTCCATTTGAGAAAAAAGTTGGTCATTTTTGTCAACAAATTACAATTAAATACAAATAATACCATTTAAATACAAATCGACAACGTACGAGTAAAAATGCAATTTCGCACCATTTGGTCATAAAACTTAGTTTTTTTTCTGACGTACACTTTTTTCAACCACTTCTCTCCTTTTGATAAGCTTTTGTTTTTGTAGTTTTATTTTCTTGTGCAAACACCCTTTAATTGAAAAGCACAGTAACATGGGTTTTATAAGTCAGAGATGAAAACATTGAGTTTTTTATTATGAATACAAAAATGTAAGCAAAAAAAAAAAATAAATGCAAATAAAAGTTAGCTTGGTTCTAAGCTACTGAATAAAGTCCATTTTAACAAAGGACATTTTAATATATAAGATAGTTTGTTAATCTTAAGAAATTTAATTAAGTCAATTAAACATTTAATCATTGCTAAAGATTAATAATTATTGTTTCCTTTTTTTGTTTATAAGGGATAAACTCCAAAACTACGGAACCGATTATAAAATATATTTTTCCTTTTGTGAGAAAAAAATATTTTTTTTATAAATTGTGTTGTTCACACTTCCTTTATTAACCGACTTTCAAAAAGTATTTATTGTTGGAGAAATTAGATCCTTCAAATAAAAGAAATTACTAAAGATATTTTTGTTCTCTATGGGCTCCAATAAAATAAAATTGGTGCATGAGAACACCTGCATAATTTTGCTGTAGCACAGTGGCTTCAATTAAATAATTTAATTGATTCATTTTACAATTGCTTTATGGCGCTGTGTTGCATATCTAAAACATACCCTACAATAAATGTAAAAATTTAGCAAATGCTTTTATTTCGATTTTGCTCGTATTCTAACAAGTCAGCAGCTGATTAGTTTGCTAAATGACAATGTTTGCTTATTTAACTCATTCAATCGGTACTGGCCGACTTAGAGGGATAAAAAGATGACATGTAAATTTCCTCAGAAAAATGTGGAGTTCGTTTATGCTGCAATAAGCAAAAAAATTGTTCTAAAAGTTTTCATATGCTAATATGAATTCAGCTAAAATTAGTTGAAGTTGTTGATGAGATGTCGTACTTCTGCAAACACATAGTTTTTTGTTAAAAAATAAACTTAATTAAAAAAAAAATTAATTAATTTTTTTATTTAATACTGGACAAATTGCCACCTAATAACAGTAAAACTAATAAAATTAGAGCTCTTGCACCGTAAAGGGTAAAATTATTTATTTGATTTCATCAATATTAAACTTTTTTTTTTTGTTTATTGGTGCGTAATTTGGATGCTGATTACGTTTTTTTACTACCCAAAAAAACAATCTTGTTTTTTTTTAACAACATAACACAACACAAATCCGCAAAAACTTTTTGGCTTGTCTGCTGAAAACACACAGGAATCGACGATTTTAGCAAATCTATTGTATTCTGTGGGGCAATATGTTTCAATTTAATTCAGTTTTAAAGTTTTCATTGTGGAGGGACTTTTTGCGTATGCTCTTCTTATAACCAACTAAAATACATACAAATAATTAAGACATAAAAGGATGATAGTTTTTAATTATTAACGAAAATTGTTAAATCTAAAAGATCCTATCACAAGAACCAACCACACGCAAAGAAAAAAGATGGTTGAATATGGTCACCGCAAACATAGTGTGTTCTTCACAAAAATATTATTATTAATTTGAAGCATCTAAGCATTATTCTGATCACGAAAAACATGTTTCTAGTTATTTTTAACCATATTATGCTTAGTGTCTTAAGTCAACCATACAATTATCATATTATGTTTAATTAAATTTTACTTGAAACCATAAATATGTTTATAGCAAACATAATAATCATAAAAATATGGTTGAATGTAAATTGCTTTCTATTTTGTCTCTTCGGCAAGCATTGAGTATAAAACAAAAACTTAATCGTTCAAACTCAACTGAGCTTTGTGGCTGAAGTGGTTGAGTGGCGAGTTAATGCTTCTTAACTAAGTGTTCACAAGTTCGAGCCCTGGTAGAGTCAACTAAAATTTAAAAAAATAAATTAAAACTTGCTGTATTATGTAATAAATAAATACAAAATAATAGAAAAGAAATATCAATTGAATAAAAAATACATTATTTATACAAAAAATTAAAATTAAAAGTTTTTAAGTTCATACTAAAATTATTTTTAAAAAATGTTTATATAAAATATGTATGTATTAAAAAAAATAAAAAAAATTTCTTGGCCTGACCGGGGGTTGAAGCGCAAAATCTGCAGTTGAAAGCTGTTTTTAATATCTTTGATTTAAAAATATATATGATTAGATGTAATCATAAATCTAACCATATTATGTTTCCACCAGAATATGGTTGCCTCAACCATATTTTTTCTTTGCGTGCAGTTTAATTTAAAATGTATTGCTTCCGAGAAGCACTAATATAAGAAAACTCTTAAAATACATATTAGAGCATTGCGCAAGCGTACACTTTACTACAAATATGTGTTATATTTAATAATAAAAAGTGTTTGTAAGCACTTTACAGTATTCACACATATTGCAAATGTTTATTATTTACGGGGGTCTTACACTGTAGTGCTAAGTAAAACGAGTTGTGAAAATAGACAATAAAAAAGTACGATAGTGTGAAACCAATATGTCAAATAATTTGAATAAAAATTTGACAGTCGACAATTCTCATAATTTTTAGAAAATTCTTTAAATTTATTGAAAAACTTCATATTTGTATTACAGTGTAAAGCCCCCAATAGTTAAGTAAAAGTATAAAACTAGAACTCAATCATTCATTCTGAACAGAGCTTTGTGTTTGAAGTGCTTCCTTATTTAGAATGTTAAATAGTTTTTTTTTTAATTTTTTTTCCAATACAGCATCAATTTAATGTACGAGTATAAAGAGTGTATACAATAAGCATTATTTTGGCATCTAAAGCTATTGCTAGGTGGCTTATACGAGAAAAAACATAATGCATAATGAACATGTTGTTTTAAAAGATTCTCTATCTTTGTATCCTTTATTTTATTATAATTATTATGAAATATTATTGCATCGCCAGCTGTAATATCTCATCTGCCATCCAATTCTTAACTAAAGTAATCCAAGACTCCTTAGCTTATTCTGTATAAGTCCGGTTTCTTAATAGTGTTTACATTTACATTGTAAAAAAATCCGTAAACTTCCATCTCTGATGCACTAATTCAAACCATTAAACTACCATTTACGTAAAATAATATTCTGTTGTTTACAGTAGAAGAAAATAAAAAAAATCATATTTAACTCTGATTTAAACAAGAAGATTGATTACTTCAAAGCGAACTTAAGACAGATATAAAAAGAGAGCTAGTGAGAGAGAGAAAGAGCGCACCACTTTATACAAACAGGGCTAAAATGTGCTAGAAGTCAAAATGTTTAAAACAGGGTATTGAGACAAATTTGTAGCAGACTTTTGCTTAACCAAACATAGTGTAAAAACTGGTTCTCCCCTAGGAACAAGCAAACAAGAGCGACATAAAGATGTTCGTTCTGTCACCTAGACAAACTAGACTGTGGTGAGACCGACCTACTGGCAATACAACTGAATGAATGTCTGTTGTACAAATGCAAGTGCAGCAGCATCTTTGGATATTGAAGATGCTTGTTGGTTGTTTGATTCTTGGGATGGAAGGTTGCATATAATGTAATCTTTGCCAATAAATACATAACACAAGTGTAAAGCAAGTGCAACCAATTAAATTGTATGTCATTCATTAGTAATTTATAACCATAAGTAAAGCAAAACCAGAAACAGCAATAATAATAATAACAACACTAAGCATGAGATTATATTACTTAAATCATCAGCAAACAACTTTTTTAGGTAGGCTGGCAATAATAATATCTGTTTAATGTAAAAAAAAGAGTAGAGCAGTGAAAAGAGAGAGAGAGAGAGTGCTGTCTGTCAACTCTTACATTTTAATATCAGTTTGATAATAAGAAAACGTTTATTGTCTTTCCTTTTAATTAAACAAAAGTGTGCTGAATTTGATTTATCATCATTTGTCATAAATTGCTTTATAAAAAATATAAAAAGTAAACACATAAAATACATATTCGTAACACCTAGTACAGACGAATGTAAGTTGTCTGGGTTTTCTTTTCACACTCTTTCTTTTTCTTTTTCAAATTCACTATTAATTTATAGATTTTCGTTAAATAAATAAATGTAAAAAAAATTAAAATAAATGGCTCATAAATCTTTATTTATTTATTTATTTACTAAAAATATCGTTTTATTTTGTAGTTTTTGATTTTCCTCGCTAGTATGTTTTATAATTTTTAAAAATATGAACTAAACAAAATTATTTTTAAAATATTAAGATTGATTTTGGAGATAAAATTGTATTTACGCACATAAAAAATTTACTACGTAAGACAAACACAAACTTTTTTATTTTTGTTTGTTATTTTTTTTAGTTTTTGTTCATGTTTGCCTTATAAGGTAGGAAAACTATTGGTTAATGCCTTTTTACAGACAACCAAGCAACCAAACAGCCTTTAGTTTTAAAATCAGTCAAACATTTAGCTAACCGGGCTTAAAACCTAATAAATAAATATGTACTGGTGTGTATTCAGTTGTTGTAGGCCTTTAAAACGTACACACACACATACACACATAATTGTATCTTAAAACAAAAATAATTTTTAGAGAGCGAAACGAAATCTGTCAGTCAATAAACATCATTTTGCTTAGTTTTTACTAAATATTTTCATGTCCACCCCAATGCCAGTGCAAAAATAACAATGCTAAATTGCAATTGAAATTGAAATAGTTTTACAAATCAGCTAAATGATTTATTTATATTTGTTTAGAGGTTTTGGAATAAGTAATTTCATACATCATAAAAAAAAACTGCTAAAGTTCGCTTACGCTAAAGAAACACCTGGGGAAGAAGTTTTGAGCTGATTCTATAACCCAAGCAATTACATAAAAATTTTAAAAATTTCTTAAACACTTGTGTAACAGAAAGACCACATAATCCCCCAATAAATGTAATATAACTTTTTTGTAACAATTTAATTTTTTAATACCTTTGAAATTTTAAAACCGACTATTATTTTCTTCAATAATTATCACTTATTGCAACATAATTTGGTAGCACAAAAATGGATTGGAATTTTCCAGAAAGAAAAATAGTTTTAATTTTTCTGTTATAAAAAATAAATAATAACCATGGAAGTTACTGGAGGTCACTAAACTGACACATAAGTAAATTTGCAATGTCAAACACAATTACAGTCGAATTATATATTAAGATTAGGGTACATTTCTCTATATTAACAAATATAATTGATTGCCCCCACTAATTTGGTATTATGTAAGAACGTTTTCCATCAGTATTGCCTTGTGCTGATAATGATTTTGTCATCGATGATTTTGGTAACGAGTTGAACGTTTTGTTTTATTATATTATTTGATTCATAGTGTTAAGGAATACCAAATTGTAATATATAGAATTGATGTCGACTACACAGAAAAAATTATAAGAAAAAATTTTCCCAAAAAACTTTGGTTCAAGTTTGTTTTATTTTATTATTTTGTTGTTCAAGTCTATCATAGTTTTTGTTTGACATTTTGCTTCTGTTCATGTTCGCTGTGAAAATATTTTTCTTTTTTGTATTACGCAAATATTAATTCTGTGTTTAATGTTACGAATTCTGTGATAGGCCCTATTTCAGTTAAAAAATTTATGAATTTCATAATTGTATTTTTCTGTGTACGATAAAAAGTAATGCTGCTGCAAAATTAATGACAATGCTACCAGCAGCAAATTTAATAAGTCTGATTTATAAATTTAAATCAAATTTATTTTATGAAATTATAAAAAAATACAACATATATATTTCCGAAAAGAAATTAGGTAATGAGAACTTTCAAAAATATTTATCTTGAAACTTTTTTTTCTTTGAGAAACCATTTGCAATGAAACACCAAAATTTTTTAATCTACTCAAATCATGTTTTAAAATAAAAAAAGAAAAAAATTACACTAGTCATTTGCAAAGTACATGTTTCAACTCATTCAGGTTAGTTTTGTTTTGTGCAGGTGTAGCTGCAGACAAAAAAACGGCTTTTCATTTTCAATTTAGTTTAAGTTTTTTTTTTTGCATCAAACTTGCAACAAAGAATTACATCTTACAAACATCGATATTCTTGAGATTTGTGTGTATAATCTGTAATTTTGTATTTTTATTTTTGCTTTAAAGTTTTTGGTCATCTATATTTTTGTTGTGTGTCTGCTGTAAGTGACGAAGGCGCGTTAAACATTTAGCACATGTGTGCAGTATAATGGCAGCAAGAACCATACTCGTGATCCCAGCTTTACAAAAAAATACACCGACTATATAAAAAGCCAAAAAATGATCTTGAAAGAGATATTTGTAAGGATGACTTTAATTTTATTTTTGTTCTCGTGCACTTTTAAAACCAGAAAAGTGGCGGTCGTTTGGTCGGTGGTTATGCTAAGATGTCAAAGTCAGTCTTATACAAAGAAAATTGTAATACTCGTGTGTACAAACAAAATAGTGTTCAGTTGTTTGCATTCTTTTTTTTTGTCTTAAGACAAACACATTTAACATAAAGTTGGTGTTGTCATCATCATCAGTTGAAGCAACAATATTATATACTCGCATTATGCTAGATGTTGTCGACAAAGGTGAAACCTTGTAGAAACTTGGGGAGAACAAGTGCAAGTTTTCCATTTTTTTAAATATTTTTTTTATTTCTAACACTTCAAATAAAAGTAAAAATCGTGTCTTTTTATCTGTTTACTCTATTTGGGTTTGATTTTATTAAAAATTGGAAAGAAATAAAATTAAAAACATTTTAGAAAAGTGACTTTCTATGTCAGCAACGTGATTATAAAGGTTATTTTTCCAAAGCGGATGAAACTATAAATCTTAAAAAATAAGCAAAATTTAAATTTTAATAAAAAATTTTTTTTTTAATTGAGAGAGACAATGATTTAGGGAATGAGGCCTGTTCCGACCTCATTCCTGACATATAATTTTTTAAGATTTAGAATAAATACCAATTCTAGTAACAGAATACGAGTCGACAACACTAGAGCATCTTTCACACTTAAGATTACCGCGTTTACATTCCCCTCAATACCCACATAAAAGATTAAAGTTTTATTTACTTCAACGACTACTACACACTATCCTCGTCGTTCGTTTTGACTTGTTGTGGTTATTGTATCATTTAAAGAGTATTTGTTTTGAAACCTATCCACAGTTCAACCAGTGTCAATCTATTCAAGATAATGATAAACATCAAAAACTCGATAGCAGTATGATATTTTGTTTACCATTCAACTCTTTCGTAAGTTCCATTCGGCTTAAAAACCACCCTTTATTTAACTAAACTTTTTTTATTTTATTTAAAAAATAAATTAATTTGTAAAATGGCTTACATTTTTCATTTGTAGTCCATTTTTGATCTAGATCAAATTGCTTATAAAATATTTCGCTAAATGTTGTTAATTAAAGGGGTGTGATCACAGCAAATCAACCAAAAAATCTTAAACAAATCTTGAAAAAATCATAAAAATTTTTTTTTGTTTTTAATTTTTTTCTTTTTGTAATTGTTGCTTTTGTCTTAATGTCAGTTGGTCGATTTAAAAATCAATTAACACTTTTTTGTGGCAGACAAAGAGAAAAAATAAAAAAACAAAAACAAATATATAATAATGATTGTAATCATTATCAACTGTCAACTAATTATCTGTACCGAAATCATGAAGTGTTATTTCTTTGAAATTGATTTAAATTCAATTAAATTTGTTATGGAAAAACGAGATAAAAATGTGACTCAAATAAGCTGTATAAAATCGAACAGTTTATTTGATTTTAATAAAGAAAAAACAATTAATTACTAGAGAGTGTATAATTAAAAGTCGTATTCAACGATTTAACATTTAGATGTTAAATTTAAAGCAAGACTAACAATGGGCAGACAGCAGTACCAGATTTTAGTGAAACCCAAATTAACGCATAACTTGATGTAAATATTTACATGCGTTTCTTTAACATGTGCGTTATTGAACGCAATACATATTTAATTTGAACCTATTTTATTTGATTTTACTGCACAACACATTTTAAAGGTCGCGGTGCGATTCATAAAATATATGAAATGAATATAGTTAATTAGAAAAATTTAAGAATTTCATTTTTATATGGTTTGAAAACCCTTTCCTTAAAATTAAATATAAGAATATTTTCATTGAGATAATGAAATCATTTCAGTCATATGTTGAAAATAATTCATTTATCAATGAAACAATTTTAATGAAATCCTCTTTTCAAACAATCCTTAAAAGCAGAATACATTCAAATTACCCACTCGCAATACCCTCTAAAATATTTGGAAACTTACATTTTATATGCCAATTGTATATGTGATTGCTTTTTATTTATTTATTTATTTAATTATTAGTATGAATATTTTCCTTACAGACATTTGTAATATAAAGTTATTTAAAACTTAAATTAATATGAAATAAAAGTATAAAGAATATAACAAAAAGTAAAGGGTGTTTTTTATAGACGTATAGAACTTTAAATTGCAATAAAACAACGATGGATTATTCGATTGACATGAATTTTATTTATCCGAAAGATAATATTGTGGCATTACATTTTAAATATGATTTCTGGCAAATGACCGCCACGGCTGGCTCGGATGTAGTCCAATCTGGACGTCCACTTTTCGATGACTTTTTCCAACATTTGTGGCCGTATATCGGCAATAACACGGCGAATGTTGTCTTCCAAATGATCAAGCGTTTGTGGCTTATCCGCATAGACCAATGACTTTACATAGCCCCACAGAAAGTAGTCTAGCGGTGTTAAATCACAAGATCCAATTCACAGGTCCAAAACGTGAAACTAGGCGGTCACCAAACTTGTCTTTCAATAAATCGATTGTGGCACGAGCTGTGTGACATGTTGCGCCGTCTTATTGGAACCACAGCTCCTGGACATCATGGTTGTTCAATTCAGGAATGAAAAAGTTAGTAATCATGGCTCTATACCGATCACCATTGACTGTAACGTTCTGGCCATCATCGTTTTTGAAGAAGTACGGACCAATGATTCCACCAGCCCATAAAGCGCACCAAACAGTCAGTTTTTCTGGATGTAACGGTGTTTCGACATACACTTGAGGATTAGCTTCACTCCAAATGCGGCAGTTTTGTTTGTTGACGTAGCCATTCAACCAGAAGTGCGCTTCATCGCTAAATGTAGTAGTGCGCGATACGTACTCCGCACAGAATCATTATTTTCAAAATAAAATTATACTATTTGCAAGCGTTGTTCAGGCGTGAGTCTATTCATGAAGAATTGCCAAACCAAACTGAGAATAAATCACTTGACAGCTGCTAAATCGGTCGTCATCTTGAACAGTAATGCCAACTTAAAGTTCTATACGTCTATAAAAAACACCCTTTATAAGGAAACTAAGGTTGATAGCAATACATATTACAGATATATTATGAATTTAGAAAATTATTTATTATTTTTTTTATAATATGAATCTATGCAGTTGGTTAAATGTGTTGCACATGCTTCTGAGCGGATCGGCATTGGCAAAATTAGCTCTACAAAACGAAACCGTTTTCGACTTAACGACATTTGAGTAAATTTGCAAAGCGAAAGATTAAGCAAAATGCAAAAGCGTATATCTTTTGTTGTTGTGTTGAGCAAACCGAAGCATTTTTGTACTCATTTGCATCGTTTGCACTATTTCTCGTGAGTACACCTATTGTATTTAGTTACAAATGAAATAGTTAATATTTTCCGTTGCAATACAAGTGGTAAGCTATCAAGTAAATTCATGTTTACTTTCTATTTGCTTTTTATTACTGACTTTAAGCACATAATCAAGACTTTGTTTGAAAGTTCTTAATTAATAATTCTGCAAATAACATTACAAATGCATTTTATAGCGAGATAAATTGTTAAATAGAAGTCATCTATTTCCAATAACAAGCTGCTGTGCAATTATGCAATTTATTAGAAATAATTTTAATTTGTATTATTTTCTTTTATAACTGGGGTATCTGATTGATCTCGTTGACTTTAAGAACTTTTATAGAAAAAATTAAAATAATGAAAGCAATTTCATTTAGATTATTGCAGGCAATTCATCTACGGTAATTATGCCTGATAAAATTTGCTTACTTAACCATTATTTTTTATCAGGACGAGCTAGTAGTTGAGTACTTAAATAAAATCTCAAAATAAACAAAAAAAAAAAAAAAAATTCATAGAATTCTACACATTCATAAGCACATAGAAAACTAGGAGACCTGATAAAAACAATAAATACTTAGTGTTTCCTATTTGTTAGACATCTATATAAAGAAATAATATACCAGACCCGCCCATTCTTACACATACTTTTCAACGACTTTCACTGAAAAGATGTGTGTCGGTACTTAATTTTGCCTAAAATTATGCTTTTTATCAATTTAGTGGGTGTCTCTGTTAGTAATGCTAGCAAAGGCTTGCGCCATTTTATAAAATAGTGGACATATTTATTTATATAAGTTTCTTTTAACGACTTAATTTCTATTTGTAAACGAGACCCTGTAAAATATGTAACTACGAATAAAATAAAGATTTTGTATCAGCTATCCTACACATACATATAGTTAAGTATTTTACTGTGAAGTTGCTTGATATTAGGTTAAGTGAATAATATTATTTTTTTTTAACATTCATAATAAATATAAAAAAACCACTGTACAGGTGGTCAGTTAGATGAGGATTAAAAACCTGTACACTTGTACCGGTAAATACTTACTGATTAAACATCAAAGTAGGGAAGAGCTCCCATAATGACGGAGCCTATGACATAAAGATATTTTGAAAAATTAAAAAGACCGAATTAATCGTGCGCACATATTTTTGTTACATAAGTTAAAAAACTAAACATTTCTTACTTAAACCACTTTATTACCAGCAAACCAAACTATTTTGCCTAAATCAAATGTAAATCACATAAAACTAGCAAATTAAGAGTTTTTCTCGTTCTTTTGCACCAATACATTAATAACATTATGATTGCAAATAATTGAAAAATTGTCAGAGAAAGAAAACTTAAGCAATTTTTTTTCAATTGAATTCATTGATTCAATTAAATATTTCAAAAATAATATACAATACTTATAATGAATATTTTTAATGTATTTATGAAATTATTTCATTAAATTAATTAAATATTTCATTAATTTCATAAATTGGGGGGATACATGAACAAAATCCTCTCAAAACGGTTAAGAACTTTGAAAAAGTTTATTAAAACTCAAATGAATTTTTTTTTCTTTTTTTTAAGAATTTTGTTTAATAAAACTATTTTGTAGAGATTTTGTGCATGCGATTTCCGTTCCTGTAAATCATAATATTTACAATCTGTTGCTACTGCTGAATTTGGCCACAAGTTGCAAACGTACATTTGGAGCGTCATGCCATCATGTTTTTTTTTTGTTTTAGTAAACAACTTACAACAACTAGTATCATAATGCGAATGAATACTTGTCAGGCCGTATGAAAAATTATACAACACAAACAATTCATATAAATTATTAAGTCTACCAGCCGTTTTTGTAAACATATAAATTTATTTATTAGAAAATATATATACGAATTCGTATATAATGCCTACAAACACACACATGGATAAAGTTTTTTCATTTAACTAAAGAAGCGTTAAATTTAACAGTTTTTAACAACTTCATATTCGTATTTATAAATTGTTATAAAAAATTTTACTTATTTGATGAAAAGTGAATAACAAAAAAGTGAATTCATTTAATGAACCCAAACATTTCATTTTGTAAAAAATAAATAAAAATAGGAATATATGTATATATATGCCCTTGCAAATAAATATTTATGTACTTGTGAGTGTTGTTAAAAATATGTCTATAAGTATCCAGTAATGTTAGAGTGTAATTTTTTAAATTGATGTGAAAGGGAAAATTTATATTTTTTTAAATTGCATTTGCCAACTGCTTCCTTAGCTTCGGTACCGCCAACCAAATTGGGAAAGTAAACAAAATGCAGTTTTAACGATTTAAACTATATTCTCAAAAAATAAAAAAGTTGATTTAAGATTTCATTTAATTAAGGTTTTCATTGGAAATTTGTTAAAACACATTTTGAGTTATTAAGATTCCCAAGGAATTTTTTCCTAAAGAAAGTTTGGCAAAAAATACAATAAATTAGAAAATTTTCTATGACAAAAAAGGAAGAAATATTATTATACTAACATAAAATCTAGTACTAATAAACCGATTAAAAAAATTCAACAATAAATAGCTACATTATCGACGAGTAACATATTCAATGTAAAGTAATACCACGTCTACTTTTCAATTTTAATTTAACCATTAAAATTTTATTTTCAAACGTATTTTTCTATAATTTTTTATACTTTCTTTTTATTTTAGTTTACTCTTATTGGAAAGACTGGGAAAAACAAGGTAAACTTTTGTCTTTGGATTTCCTTTGAAATTTCCTTTTAAATGGCATTGAAATATTTATCGAAAACAAATGCCACAATTTCCCTACTGATAATTACTTTCGAAGTTTGAAATAATTTTTTTTTAATTTTCAGTTTTATTATAGATTTTTTATAGGTTTTTAAAAAATTATAAATGTCTAGGAAAAACTATTTATTACACTTCTTTTAAATCTTATCATCGAAAGCTTTTTTTATTATTTTATTTCATTTGTACTTAAATTAATTGAAAGTTATAAATAATTTTAATAAAACAGGCGCTTATTTTTTTTTAAATAAATATTAATCAATTGAAAATATTATCTTAAAAAATTAAAATAACTGCTTTAAACCAAATTTATCAAATGCCACCTACTAAACTTTTTTTTTGCACGGCAAAACCACCTCGTAGTTCTGTTAAAAAAAAAACATTTCTTTTAGTTAAAAAAAATCAGTCATTTTTGAGATAAAATTATCAAGTCGTATGTGACTTATATGCGGTATAAGTGATACCACATTATACCTTCAGCAAAAGCGATTTGAAGGCATGGTCTTCTCAAGTGATAATATTTTTACACTAGAGCACATCTTAGGAAAATGCATAGAAGATGTTAAAAAAATAAAAAGTAGTTTACACTTACAACATTTAACATCTGCCCGCAACTAAACTGTCGAAAAATAAAAGAAAAGAAGACGCATAATTTTTGAAAACAAAAAAATATATGAAAGTGAATTTAGAAAAATCATTCTTTATTGGACTAAATGTTGCCTTGCAAAATCAAGCCCATTTGGCATGAAAATTTGAATTTTTATTTTTTTAATATGTGTACAAGTACATACATTATGAATGTATGTGTACATAAATTTTACATTATCAGTGATGCCAATCCAATCGAAAATCTTGTCATTTTTCTAGTGATGGTACGAAAATTTTTGAAAGATTATGAGTAAAACAAAATGAAATAAAAACATCTTGTAAGACTAATACCGTACACGGTAAGTTTAGTTGGGCAATTCTTTCTCAATTCTCTTTAAAATTGTCGTTTTATCCACACACAAATTTTTTGTTTCGGCAATTTTAGCATTCTTATGCGGTCATTCATTCAGGCTACAAGCTACCTGTCTTCTTTTTTTACAACTGTATAAAAGATACGAAGAGAGAACTAAAGGGAATTGCCGAGTACGTTTAAACCCCTTCCACTCTTCTCTCCTTTCTCTCGTACAAAATCAAGAATTGCTCAACTAAAATTGCTGTGTGTGGTTGACTTTCTTCTACATGTATTTTATATGTCTTTTCAGCGAATAGATGGTATAAGCTAAATGTGCTCTAGTGTAAAAAATTATAAAATAGTTTAATAAATAAAATTTTTCTTGTGGGATCTTATTAAGTCA
This sequence comes from Thelaira solivaga, assembly GCA_947397855.1. Lineage (NCBI taxonomy): Eukaryota > Metazoa > Arthropoda > Insecta > Diptera > Tachinidae > Thelaira > Thelaira solivaga. The sequence continues at coordinate 21,512,436 of OX377613.1, forward strand.
CAAGTCTATGCAACTTCTGCATTTGTTAAGCCAAACATAACCGATTTCATTGATGAACCTTGGGCTGCAAAAATTTTGTTAAACTAGAAAATTATACGTGCCATCTCAAGAAGCCGCTTTGAACAGTTGAACGATTTTATGTCCTTTACCTAATGGCTTCCATTAGCCTTAAAAAGGAATACATACAAAGGTATTATTTAGTTTTAAAAATAAGAAGCGTTTAATGAAAGACGCCGTATAATATTTTGAGTTCTATTATAACGAAAATGATGACCTTAAATAGCTTTGGAGAACAATTAGCCAATTTTATTATTTATCATTGTTTAAAATACACAAGGAATCGGAGAAAACCTGTCTCTTGGGAATTCAACTACATTGATCGCGAGCTGGGCTTGGGAAAGTTTTAAAGAAATGGTGATTCAGTGACTGTAGCAACCTGCTAAGTATGTTAGTACTGCTCAACATTTTTGTTTTATTTAAAATGAACCTTCAATAATTTCATATAATCTAAGCTATAAACAACTATAAAATTGCTTGTGGATTCAATAAATTTTTCTTATAATTATTGCCCTAATATTGTGACGTAAATACAAAAAAAAAATATTTAAATGTAAAAAAATCCACTGATACCAGTAATCAAAAGAAGAAAAAAAAATATTTTTAAAAAACACTTCTAAGGGGTCTAACAAGTTTAATCTAAATAGCGCAATCAAAATAAGTATAAAAAATTTCTTGATATTGTGTTTTAATTAAATATAATCAGTTGTTGCGGCGGGTGGTCAATTATATGCAAAATATTTTTTTGGTTTGTTTTTTTTTTTTTTTAACAGATAATAAATACAACAAAAATACTTGTACTTAAGAAATAATCAAGTTTAACAGTCAAAATGTTTTCTTTTTAAAACGTATGAGAAATGACGTTAATGAAATTTTACACTTTAAAAACAAATTAAAAGAATGTGCTGTTTCTGTAAATCGTAAACATATAATTTGTATGGAAAGCATTTAATTTTTCAAACATAATTTTTAAGCTTTTTAGATCTGGCAGTGCAGATAAAACTTTTCCTTATTCTTCAGCAGTGAAGTAAAAGAATTAAATGCGATTAAAAAAAATAAATAGAATATAAACATTTTTATGAATTAAAAAAATTGTGGTTATTTTCCCTCTTCGATTCCATTACTTAGTTCATCTTAAATATAAATTATAAACAAAATTGCATTTAACTAAAACATTTTAAAATATTCTTATCAATTTCGTAACTGTGAAATAGCTCTTAGAAACTTGACACCCGCTCAACATTGTCTTTCATTACAAAATTAAACGTCCGCACAATTAACTTGAAAAACATTGATAACAAAAAAAAAATTGTAAATGATTTGAAACACTCAAGTGTTTGTAAGACTCTTAATTGCACTAAACAGTTGTGGTCTGATTAAACAAGTTTTATTGGTTGTGTTCTTATATTTTCTAGTGATAACGTAAGGGAAGCAAATGCATGCATTCATGGAAACATAATATGTCTGTGAGATATGAAATTAAAAATAAAATAAATTATAAAATAAAAAGTATGCAAACACTATCCTGAACCTCAGCAAAAACTACCTTAAAACCTACATTAAACTGCTAATAGAATATTTTAGACGCAGTTGAATTTAAAAAATTTGTTAAAGAATTATTTGTGTGGTCTTTCACAATCTATGTGCTTACACAGAAGAATGAGCTTAACAGACAGTGTGTAACTCGTGCCATTGCGATTGCTAGATTCGTGTACAGTTTGTGATTATTTTACTAGATCTCTATCTGCAGATCTCTATGCTCCATAGATTGAATAGGCCTTCCCATAAATAGAAGACAACAGTAGGCAACTCACGTGGTTCCTTGGTATTATTATTGTATGATCTATAACACTGTACTAATATAATAAAAAATCGCTTAAGTGGACTTCAATAAAAATAGATTTTCTGTCACAATTATATTCCGCATATTCCTCAATTAACGAGCTGAAATAAAAACAACACTGCTTGCTAGTATCGAAATAATTTTTTAAAATAACTTTTAGGACTTTTAAAATTGTAGTGCTTGTTAATAACATAATAAAAGATAAGCGGTTTGAACTTATTGACACAGAAATAATAATCATAAATTTGTTTATCTGAAGTGATTTTGTATGAAAATCTTAGATAAAAAACAAATTCTATAATTTTCAATTTTCGCTCGTTAAACTAATTAAATATTTAATTGATTCATTTAAAATGTTGATCAATATAAGAATTTTTATAAGTAAAATGTTAAATTTGGGTCGTATTTTCTGTATGAGCATACTTTTACAATACTGAAGACCAAATTATGAATTTGAATGCTTCACCGATATCGCCACATATCGTTGATTTCATCGCTATAGCGATACTTGTAATTAGTAGTTGGATTCAGTAACTTTTTTCGATGCCAAAATTCGTTAATTGTTTTACCTCAACTCGTGACAAATTTGAAGACAAAATACAGTTTAAGTTGAAGCTAAGAACACATAAATAATTATCGCAAATACCGATTTTAATCGTACCTAAGATTTTATTCATAATTTTACTGAATAACGAATTCGATAATATATCGGTATACCTGTTTTTACTACGAGATTCATCGTAATAAAAGTTACGGATTCGCACTACAAGCATTTTGACTGTAAAGAATGAATTTATTTTTATAAAAAAATTTTAAATGCATTCTGTTTCAATTTGTTTTGGGATTTCAAAAAGTGTGAATATGGAGATAATATTGAAAGTTTTATGAATTGGTGGCTTTTAATACCGCTTTTGTCCAATAATATTTTTAAATTATTTAAAATAATAATGTAATCTGCTTTTTATAATCTAAACATTTATTTTTTCCCAATGTTTCTTTTTTAATAAATAGAATATAATTTGTTTTTCTTTTTTTATATTTTTAAGTAGCAAATAAATTAAGATCTGTTCGTTTTAAAGATAAATTTGTTCGATTACAAGACAATTTTTTTAATGATTTTATTGACATCTCTTCGACATCTCTTTGATATTTTAATTTCAATAACCAAATACATGTTTGCTTGTATTCGTTTATGATGTTTTATTTTTTATTTTTGTAATTAATTATATATTTCTGTTATACTGGGCTCTCGTTTTATTTATTTTAAAATAAATTGAACAGATATTTTTGTGGTAGAAGAGAATAGTAGAGCTGAATTTGTGTTTGAATATTTTTTAAGCTTCTTTTCTTTTCTTAGTTTTTAATTAAATACAAACTTTCAAACGGTATTTTTCTTTTATGTAAATTAGAAATTTGCTTAGGTCTTTGGCATTTTTGGTTCGTAAAACAAAAATAATACCTTTTAGCTGAAAGACTTGAATTAAAGTGAATTGAATATCGTTTGGAGTTTTTAGATTTTTGAAAATATTTTTTTTTGTCAGCCCGACTAAATAATATTCAGCTACTTTTTAAAAGTTTATTTAAATATCAAATTTATCTTAAGCTCATTAATGAAAAATATTATAAAAATTTTTAAGTAAAAACAAGCAAGTTTTTAAGTAAAAACAAGCAAAAGAAATATTCAGTGTTTGACGGAAATGGACAGTAAAAAAAATAAAAATATATAACAAGACATTGAACTTCTCAATCACTTGTAACTTTCTGAACTGAAAGAATTTTAAATAAATTTTTTACATTTTCCATTGCGATAACCAGACTTCCCTGAGTTTATCTATGCTCTTTTTATTTTTATTTATTAAAAATCTCAAAAATCCTTTCAATTTAAACACCAAAATCAAATTAGATCCACTGTATGTCCAATAATATAAATTTTAAAGTATAGTCTTGTCTCTTTTAACGCAGTGTTTTTATAAAAAGAATCACATATAACGCGGGGTGAAAAATGCGACAATCTCTTCTATTACGCGTCTCGGTTCTCGCTGTACAGTTACTCTAAGAAATCGTTTGATTAAATTTTCATTTACAAAAATCATTTTTTTGTAGATTAATAATATAAAAAGTATGAGATATATTTTTTGTGGTAATAAAAAACAAAAGCATTTTTCAATACACTATAGTTTTTAAGGCTTTTTATCTATAAACTGTGTAATTTTAGCGTAACTAAAGAATTTTGCTTTTTAAATTTCTATTCACTATTTGATTGACCTAGGAAAAAAAATTAATTTTAATATTTTGTTAACCAGAATTTATTCTAGACGTCTAGGTATTGATTCCACTAAATTGGATTTATTTAATTGATTTCTCTGTATGCCTTTGGGTTATGACTTGGAACGTTTAGCCTGACGCTACAGTCGGTATCTGGCTTATTTATCTACTACCTGTCTTTACCGGGTCTTGCACGGTCCTTTAGTCTATGAGTACGATTTCTTATAGTAAGAAGATCGAAAATACAAAACTTTTAAATCAAGATAGCGTTTGCTGGGTCAGCTAGTTTAAAATAAAAATTTTATTTGACTGGCTCACAAATCGATATCATAAAACTGTTTATTAGGTGTACAACTTTGCTTCCGCCGTTTTTTTTTTTTTTTTCGAAATTCGAGGCTTTATTGTAATAAACGGGTTATACAATTATTATTCAAAGTATTGTCCAACGCTGGCCACTACGAACCAGTCCTGCATTGAAAAAACTGGTCACCTTTTGAAGTGATCCACCAATCGATCCAATTTTTTACTTCTTCATAAAACCGGAAGTGCTGGTAAGCCAGGCCGTGTGTCATTGATCGTAACAAGTGATAGTCGGAAAAAAACGACGGAAGCAAAGTTGTACACCTAATAATACAATATAAGAGCTTTACATTTTATAAATATGTGATATTAAATTTTCTTTGACACAAAAACCACTCTCATTATCTTCTATAATTTTTAAAAAATTTACTAAACAAATTTGTATAACTTCTGTTACTTAAAACTTTTTGCCAGTATAAAATTTCAATTAATTTAATTTTTGGCAGTTGATGAAAAAAAAATAAGGAAAGCCTAAGCTTCAATCAATATATACAAATAAAATTTTCGCATTCTTTCAGTAAATACAGTTCTTCGTATTATTGAATAGAAAAAATTTTTTTTGTATAATAAATTTAAAAATTTGCTTTTCGTAATACTGTGCAAGCACTCCTGTGAGTCTCCCACTCTGTAAGTTTAAATTAGCAATTTGCAAATAAACAATAAAATAGTTCAGCCTGATTTTTTTAAATTTCTGTACTTTTGTTAGTGACAAATATATTTCATCTTAAAATTTTCTTCTCAAATTGTTTTTTTATGATGTTTTGAAATCAATTTCCCTAAATATAAACGCTGACCCATTTTGAAACCTTATCTGTTAATAATTTCCAGGTCAGAATTCGTTGTTTGCTTATTTCACGCCTTGAGCTTTTTGCTAAACGTAAAATAATTAATTTTCAATTTAATTATCCAGTAATTTGTGGTAATAAATGCTTCAGTTAGAAGTTCAACCATAAATATTGTGTTTCTTTTTCTTAATGTGCACTTGCTTTTTAGTTGTTAATGAAATTTCTCTTAACGTTCTTAGTTTCAAAGGGCCATTGTTTAATTTAACAATAGTTGATGCTGGCAAAAGAAAATTAAAATTAGCCTTAGATGGACCTCTAAAGAAAATATGCTTTTGAATGTTTGGCTTGAAAGAAAGTAATGAAGATCATAATGATGATTTGTAGTTTTTTGTTAGTTGTTTGTTTTGAATACTTAAATATTTATTTAGACTTGGATTTATAAACAAACAAGAATGAAAAAAAAAAATAAAAATGAGTGAATATGATTGTCAATAAACTTTAAGAGTTGCATTTGTATATGTTAACAGAATTAAATAATGGAAAACACTTTAAAAAATATTTTCTTAAATCTGTCATAGTTATGAAATTCCAATGCCGCCTGATTACGAGTGTCATTCTCGCAGATGAATTCACTGTTAGAAATATATTTCATACAAAATTACTTTCTATAATTCAACATTTAAATACATTCTGTACTTCTACCTAGATTTATTTATTGCTGATAGCACCCTTGGGCTAAGAATCGTAACAAAGCTGCAGCAAATTTGCAACCTTACGACACCACAAGTATCATTTCTAGCAAGTACTACACGAAAAGCCTCTTTGCTTACAAATCTGCAAAACAGGTTTAAATCAGAGTTCTCACAGCAACGATACGAAACGTTTGGATTCGTTTCGTTTTGCGGTTTTTCAGAATAAAAAAACAGATACAAGTACTGTAAACATATACTCTGATTTATTTTGTATTTGTATTTTTACCATTCGCCTAAGAGTAGGCAGCCAAAATATAAATGCCAAAATATAAATGACAAAACAATTTAAATTCAATAGTGCCGAAGCACTCATACATACATATGCATAAGCACGATTGCCTGTTTCTTGTGTGAGCACATAATAGTGGGCACATGTTTATCATTTTCAAAATAATTATGCAGTAAATTATTCTTTGCACAAGGCATTGTAGTATGCTCCTGCTAGTAAACAAACAACGAATGATTTTTTCATTCAAAAAATACGTTTCGGCTTTTGTTTTGTACACAAATGCACGATATACGCCAATATACATAACAAGAAGAAGACTGTACCCAAAGCCCACCGTTTTATTTGTGACTTTTTTGTGTAAATCTTTTTGTATTTTGTTTTATACAAAACAATTAAAACATTTTGAAAGGTTTGCGACTTTCGAACTCTGTTTTAAGTATATACGCGCAATGTAAAACATTTACTTACACTGTCTCGGGCAGCTCGAATTTTATTGCTGAAATCTCTCAAAATTCTTCTGGTTATCTTTTTTGAAAATTCTGCTTAAAAAAATTAATTTTGATGAAATTTTTTCTTTAAAAACTTTTTGATTGTGTGAAAATTAATATTTCATTTAATTAATGAAATATTTCATTTGTGTGATTGCCTGAAAAATAATGTATATTTTATTATATTAATTTTAAAATACTGACGATATACATGTGTTGTCTCCGTGTAGTAGTAGCTCAATTTAATGATGACAAACCTGTCACTATATGACAAATTAGTCATTTTATTGTTGGTAATTTTCCTTTTTTATCTCTCTGATTCTTGAGTGTCACATTATTAGTGAGACAATTGTACTTCTGAATACTTTTGGATATTAAAGTTAAGATATATATCATAGCATTGATGTAACGTGACATCAGTGTAGTGCTAATTATTAAATTTTATTGAAAAAAATATTCTTATGATAAACTAAATCTGAAATTTTTAGCAGCCTCTAGACTTACAGTAAAAACTTTAATTTTAATAAAAACCCATTGCAGTCATGTCTACTCTCTGTAATAAAATCAAAATTTATTTGATTGTTGACATACAAAATAATTTACACAAAATATTATTAAAGCTGTAAGTGCTTATATGCTTTAGTAGTCTAATTTAAACAAAAATGTTAAAAAAATCAGCTTTTATGAAAGAAAATTAAAAAAAAAATTAGCTCATAAAGTTAAAAATTTATGGAACGTCTTCCTTCAAAATAAAACTGCTCGAAATAGTAAATAAAGCCTGTTGAATGTTAAATGTTTAATTTTTTTTTTGTTTGTTTTTATTTTAGACCCTGTTGACAGTTTTATACATCTTTATGTTCAATGAAAATAAAATTGTACAATAAAAAGAAAAGGAGAAGCGAAAGGCAAAAAATGTCCAAAACTAAACTCTAAATGACAGTCATCCTTATTTTATTTTCTTCTTCCTTCCTCTTTTTTTTTGAGTATGAACACTTACGTTGTGGCCTGTTTTTTTATTTTCATTGAATTTTTTCTTTCTTCTTGTTTGCTTTTGTTGCCCTGGTTGTCATTCCATTTAAGCTGCTGATTGCCACTGCGGCTTATATCTAAAGAAGTTTTGATGGCTTTTTTATTGTTGTTGTTGTTGGTCATTTTGTGTCTTTGGCAGAACATTTCGAAAGGAATTCTTAAGGTCAATTTTGTTGTTACAATAAACGCCTTCGCTTTATGGTCACATTAACATGCATGTGTGTTTAAGCAAAGTAAGATGGAAAATCTTTATCTGCCTTATACTTGAGATTTTATTATTCATTCAAAAGCCGTTTCGTTGTGGACTGCTTACTTAAGTGAATACAGTTTTAATAAATTTAAAAATAAATTTCCCACAATTTTTGCTTTAATATAAATAAAATGAAATTAGTTTAAAAATTTTTTAATTTTTGGTTTTTGAAAGGTATCAAAGCCTATTTTACAATATCCTACATAATTGTAAAATTCATTAAAAAATAATAATTTTAAATTTCTGTCCTATCTGAAGGACCACAAAAATAGATTCCGAAATATATGTTTATCAAATGCAAAAAATACACAAATTGCAATTGTAGTCATATAAAAGACTAGTTAAAATACCCAAAGTCTGCCATTTTTGCAATAATTAATATAACGACTGGTATTTAAAGAGATATACAGTAGACTTGAAGCTCATATTGTGAAAATTTTTAATGAAATTTAAAAAAAAAATTCTTTTTTAAATATTTACTACCTATTCTGAATACTTTTTTTTAATAATGTTATCGAACAGACAAATGGTTTTTGTTTATTACAGATAGACTTTAAACAAAAGTGTTCAGTAAGCAAAATTCAAGTTTGTTTCACACTTAAGTTTTAATGTGAGCTATGAACGTGTCGTTGTTGTATAGGCCTCTTTTGTTTTGATTTTTTGTATATAGTATTCATAGTAGTGGGTGCCACAAAACAAATAAAATATTATTTATCGTGTTGGGAAGTGGTAATAATGGAAAAAAGTTAAAGGTTATTTTATAGTTCACTCTAACTAAAGTTAACTTACATAAGTTGTAATAAAGGCCATTACTGTAAGACCTTTTTCAGGTAATAAAATCAAGTTTTGTGTCAACTATAACTCTGTGCGAATTAATCTTTAAGCTAATTATAATTGTGTTTTGTTGACTTATTTCTGGCTTTAAAGTTAAATTTTCAGAAACTTAAAGTAGAATTTCACGACATATATTTCTATAAAAGATTTTAACGCTATAATTGAATGATTAATAGATTTTTTATAAAAAAAAGTCTCATTACTTGAACAGTTACAGGGCCAAAATATTCCACTAAAAGGTTACCTACGCCGATATATAGTTCAAAATTAAAAAATTTTACTACAATCACTGACCCCAACCTTGTTATTTTTTGATGTTGCACACTGTTAGTTTAAAGTTATATATTTTTTTAAAAATCGATTTTAAATTCATGAAATTCTTATTAACAAAAGTCAGCTCTTAATAAAATCCTACTTTTTTGTGGCTATGATTATGGCCCAATATTTCTTGAAAATATTTAAAACTATTTGTTGCCGATATAGTGACTACGATTTTTTGATTAATTCCACTGGTCAAGACTGAAAACTTTTCCATAATATTTGTATTCGTTTTCGATTAATTAAAGTGTGCTGGTTACAAAAATGACACTCTTTTCTCTCTAGCTACTCAGTTAAGGTGACGGTGCATATTTTGTCACTTTAAAGTTTTACAAATTTTATTTAATAATAAATTTATAAAATGTTTCCACAGTAAAGACGTTGTTCAAATAATCCAAAAAATTTTTGTGGCGAATATACTTTGAAAAATATCATGAATCAATCACCGACTTCTTAAAATGTACATACTTTAGGGAAATATTTGCTATCTACAAAAGAATGAACAAATGAAAAGAGATCTGCTCTAAAATTTAGAACACTTATTATTTTGCGGGAGGCATGTAATCATCAAGATAATTTTGATTTTTCTATGGTGAACATTACAGGCATAAACTCTGCAATCCGCGATTAGTGGTCATATCGGACATCGTCTTCTACTCACAGGCCTGTTACACTCTCTGATCAGGTACTAGCACTAGTACCACCCACAGCGTCAACTTGTTTTGAGCCTGACAATACGACTTATTTTAGAGAAAAAAAATTTTATATAAGCGATTTTGTTAAGGAGGTCTCCTGCACCTTGACCTTCAATATTAGTGGAGCACTCTAAATTCTTTTCCGAAAAAAATTCTGTTATAAATCGTTTTTTTTTTTTTTTTTTTTTTTTTTTTTTGTGAAGACGAGATGGCAAAATTTTGGAATATTTTTCTGAAAGATTAAAATTTCTTAAAAGTCATTTAACCTACTTCAATTACATTCGTGTAGAAATATTTTTAAACTGGTTTATCAAAGTTTTCTTTGTTCAAATAACCAACAAACAAACTTTTGCTAGAGACATTTTTAAAAGTGTGTAAGATTAAATAAATAATTTTAAAATAAACATTTTAATAAGTTTCTTTCAAATTTTAAAAGGGATTACAAATTTCTAAACTAGCAATTGTTAATAAAAATGGTTTTAATTTTTTCCAAGTTAACGTTATTTTTGTTGCTGTTGTTGTTGAATAATTTTTTTATATACTGAAATCGTGTTCGTGAACCCTGAAACACCTGTCAAACCGGAGACAACAAAAAAACAAATTCAAGATATAAAACAACAACAACAACCACTGAATCATTAAGTATTATCATTATAATAATCATCATCATCATTATCATCGTCATCATCAACAACAACTCTACATGAAAAGAACAAACAGACATACTGAGCGACAAACAGAAAAACACATAATCAAAATTTAAGCAAATCCAAAGAAATGAAAAGCGGCAGCATCTTTATAAAAACCGCCGACGCCGCCAACATATTGTATGCAGACGAATTGTTTTTTTTTTATTTTTTTTTTATTTTTTTTTTTTTGATTTGGTTTAAAGCCAAGCACCGAAATGTATATTACGAACGTCAAAGGTAAAATACTTTTGAATAAAATCTCACAATCAATACAAACAGGCATGCAAGCTAAAGAAAAAGAGGGTTAAAACAGACTATAATGCGATACTGCTGGAGATGATAATGATGATGTAGTTGTTGTTGTTTTGCTTTGTTCCTTGACCACTTAAACGTCACAAAGTGAATGACACAAAGTACAATCGAGGAGCGATAACAAACAACAAAAACAATAAACCGAACCAAAATCAAAATCTAATGGAAAACACGCACACGTTCATAAAAAAAATTGTCAAAGTCATGTTTACTGAAAAAAAAGAATAAGTGCGGGAAAGATTTAAAAAAAGAAGCTGCAGCCAACTTGCCCGTTTTGTACAGCAATAAAATTAAAACCTCAATTTTACAATCAAATCATAAAAAAAATATCAAAGCAAGTGTATCTTCCAAATAAAATTTGTTTTTAGGAAAACTGAAATGTTACAGTCCGAGAATGTTTTCTCGGGGAAAACTTTGCATTTTTTTAAAAATACTTCCACAAATCAGAAAATTATTTGCGTAAAAAATTAAAACAAAAATATTTTCAACATAAAGAAGTAAAAAAAAAACTCCCGAATAAGTTTCATTCATTACGGGGCTGTAAGAAGAAGTGCTTTAAATATATTTCCAGCAATTTACTTCCTTGTGTCCAAGTAAAATGAAATTTACTACTAAATATCAGAGTATTTTCTAGAGCATTTGCATGCACTTCAAGGTTGGTTATAAAATTTCGCATATGCCTAGTTCAGTCTGTCAGTATTTATCAGTAAAATTATCATGAATAGATTGACGCTTAAACAAGGGCTACCAAATTATTCAGATATATTTTGAAAAGCAGTCATCAATTGAATAAATTAAATATTTCTTCAATATGACAATATTTTTAGTTAAAATTATTTTTTAATTGGCCGAACCAAATTGTGTAAGTGTACTTGAAGGGATTTGATTTTTTTATTCCCTTAGCTCCAGATTTAAAGTTTTAGGTTTCAAAATTGGTTTCTAGCACAAAACTTCATACATTCATAGAACCAGAATCCTACATTAGTGAAAAACCTAGCTCCTGAATTACAATTCTCAAGGTGTGGTAATCGCTTACTGGACTCACACAAGTTAAACGCTTTATAGCATCGCGGAGTATATCCCAGAAGGTGCTGTCAGTTAATAAGAGTCACCTCAGACTCATAACGCGATGGCTTACTAGGCATTGCAGTCTTATATAAATACAAGCAGTGTTAAATAGAAATATTAGGATCAGCCAATGCAGGTATTAAGCTTTACATTACGAAACCTCAGAGCATGTGACTATCCGGAATTAGTTTCTTGTCGGGCAAAACTTTTCTGATAGACTCTTTTTGAACAAAATAACCGGCTTCATTTGAGACCTAGATTGGCTGTACAAAAGATTCTTTAAGTCACGGTAATAAAAATAAGAAATGTGCAACAAAAGCTTACAATTAAAAGTTAGTGGGGATTTTCAGCCAATAAGCAATCAACGCGCTTTATTTCAATTGATTGCAGTTTCATTTGTATTCATTTTGCTACTTACATTCAGAAAACAAATCAATTCCCGAAGCTAATTTTGTAAGAGTTAAACATTTAGTTGTTATGAGAAACTTGTTCTAAATTATGACGATAAAAAGTAGGCAAACATCTGTTTAAGAGAATTGAATTTTTAACTTTATCTTCAAGTTTTGGCCCTTCAATTGAAATTATTTGCTCTGGGTATTTATTTTTTTCAACTTTATTAGGCACAAATTTTCTATCTTTAGTGAACTATCAACTGTAATTTTCACTAATAATAAATTATTAATCAGCTAAATTATTACTGAGTTCCAAATTTTAAGTGAATAAATCCTTGCTACAAAAATACAGTGTTTTTCATTTGCATTTACCAGTATTCCTCTTTTTTTTAATTTGCTATTGAGTTTTTAAAATAAATTTTTTTTTTTAATTTTTTGTTGAAATAAAACTTTTTTAAACCTTAAGATAAGTTTGTTGTTGTTTCCTTTTTTTATTTAATTCAGTAGTGTTGTTAAAATTATCGAGGTAATTAAAACCAATTTCATTTTAGTAGGTCTCCACATTTGAACACGCAGATTTTAAAACACGTCAAGGTTTTTTTCTTTGTGTAACAATTTTTCAACTTTTTACTTTTTTTATTTTAAATAATTGAATATGATTATTAATAATTTATTGCAGTTTGTAATGCAAATAATAATAATAGCGAACAATTATTTAATATTATTTTTTCTTTTAAAATTTTACAAACGTTTTCCTAATTTATTTTCTACTTTTTTCTCATTTTAGGTAAGATTTCTCCATAGTAAAACCACAAGCAAAAATTTTCTATAAACAGGTAAATAAATGCGGGTGATTTTAGCTCTGCCTTTTTTAATTTTTTTTTTATTTTTTTGCTATTAAACCATCAGCGTTATAATCATCACCACACCATCATCCTGTTATTAACTTGCAACAATCTCTTTATTTGCACTGGAAGAAATAAACAAACAGACAAACATTTATTTACGTACAAACTCGTACACACAGGAAAACCACAAATGTCTTATAGAGTTTCCTTTTAAAAAAAGTTTTATTGATGTTGTTGTTGTTATTGCAAGAGGCACATGTTAAACGTCATTTAAATAGAAAATTATTTTGCAATGCGAAACTTTGCAGTATTAGCAACAGAATCATAGAAAAAAACTAAGTTTTTCTATTTAGCATAAGAAAACTTTGTTTATAAGCAACGTGCCAACTTAGCAAGCAACCAAGCAAAAATTAAAAAAAAACAAAACCAGAAAAAAGAGTTATAAATAAATTAATTCTAAATGCAGAGAAATCAGAAATCATAAAGTAGCAATTTTTGGAATTTAGTCAAAACACTAAAAAGCTATAGCAAACCTTCAATATTAAAGGTTTGTGCCTCACTATTATTGCCTTGCCTTGTGCTCTCAGGGGAACTTGACAGATACATGCGAAAATTTTTTTCTATAAACATTCAAGCAACAAAAATAGACTTCAGAGGCACTACGTGTTTGGATCAGTGAATCCCTGTCTAATGCAATGTTTTTGAAATATGTAATAATTTCTATTTGGAATTTAAAAGTTTAACAAAATATTAATCTTTATTTGAGTAAAAGAATAAATTTTAAAACCAACACAATTTCTGGAATTAGGCACAAATAAAGATTAATATTTTGTTTTTGAATTATTTTTGAAAAAAGAAACGTTGATAAATTTTTTCTTAAAAATGTCCGTATACGACTGAAGTGTTAACGAAATTTTGTTTCATAAATCCATTAAAATAATTTCAGAAAATTGTTTTATTGACTCCCTAAAATGCTTCACAAACTATATAAATGAAATTACTTAATCGATTTAATGAATATCTCATTGGACGAGTATTTCATTTTTAGTACTTTTTCTTCTTTTTCTTTTCAAAGGTTTTTTGCTATTTTTAATCCCTTCTCTGTACCTCTTTCTAAACTCTTTATTTTGTAAGCCAAATCACTGTAATCAATAGCCATATTATCAAGTAAAGAATTAAATGAAATTATTTCATTATTTTAATGAATTTTTCTTATAATTCATGAAATGCTTGCTTTAAAAAATTCTCAAATTTATTATGTCATAACATGAATAAAATTTATTCAGTGAATGGAAAAAAGTCATATATCTCATGAAATACCTCTCATATATTTTAAGAAAGTTTTTATTGTGATAACTTCTTAAAATTTGTCTCATTCATCCAACGTAAATAATTTTGTCTTCAATTTAATAAAAAAAAAAAATTTTTTTATTGAATTCAGATGAAAGAAGATTATAAATTTTCCTTAATATCTATGGAAAATTAAATAAATTTCTTAATTTAAAACTAAAACAATGTAAGTCAATCAGCACTCATTGGCCAAACTAAAGATTCACAGTTATCAGAATCGGACGTTATTCAACATGGAAAATTAAGAACAATTTTTTTGCCACTGTGATGCAATTGTACGACTTTAATGTTTTAATCAGAGTAGACATTTTTCATTACAGGAATAATATTTTCAATCGATATAAATAAAATTCATTTTTTATTTTTTTTTTCGCTACACAATTTTTTTAAACGGATTTTTCTAAAAATAAGGAGAGTCGACATATCTTTGGGACCGGCAATGCTCATTTTTTAAGCCCACTTCTGAATGAATGATTTTCACTTGCCACTGACCGTACTTATGCCTTGAAATATTTTATTTACCACTTTGGTTGGCACCTCTGCTAATAACGTTAGCAAAAATATGAGCCATTTTATAAAATAGTAAATGGCTGCATTTATTTGGATGGATTTTTTAACAATTAAAATTTAATTTATAAACGGATTTCTCTAAAAGTTGGTACATAAACTCTCTAAGGATACCGACTCACGTAATAAAGACCGGCCAGAAATATGTGGTAAATTAATAAGACGCCTGTTTAAAGTAAATTTTTTTTTTTAATATTCAAGTTAGTATGAAAGCTTTCCTTTTATAAGACCACCTTTTTCATTCACATTTAAGCACATTATTCGGCACATTTATTTGGGAATGCATTATTTGACATTCTGTATTTTTCTTCTTTAAAAGCCAACCTGTATTCATAGAGCAAAAAAACAAACTGCAATGCGTGTCAGACCTCTTAACAAGTGTAAGGAATGAATGTAAGAAAGAATAAAAACTTTATATTATTTTTTCTTCTTTTACTGCTTGTTGTTGCAACAGAAAAACTTTTTTTCTACATTACACACACTCACACACACGAGTATTAAAGGAGCAAAAAGTTTTTATACCTATAAACGTGTAAAGCAAAATTGTATGTAGTTTTCATGCCATTAAACACGATTTAAATACACATTCTCACATATAAAGAGCACAACGGTGCCACACTACGCCACCAACGCCAAGCCAACCAAGCAACCAACCATCTCTGATACTCCAGCAATAATAATAATAATAACAACTTTTGCCACATTTAAAGAACAACTTGCAATAAGAAGAAATTTTATACTAACATTGGCATGTTGTTAACTAAAATAAATAAAAAAATTAAGAAAAAAATAATATTTGTTTAAGAGAGTGGGTGCGTGTCTTTGCTGATTTTGTTGTCGTTGTTGTTGTACTTGTATTTTAAGTGATTTATTTCAGCTAAAAGTTATACCTTTTCTTAACCCCAAATCATCAACACAAGGGTGAGTTATAAAAGTAAGAAAGTTTTGTTTTTTAAAACGGATATTATACGATTCATTGGCGGTTTAAAAGAAAGTAAACTAAAAGAAATAAAAAATTATAAAAATAAAAATTTACAGAGTCAAGTATATTAAATCCGACTCTAATACACATTCGTTCAGTTGCAGAAAAAAAAGTGTGGCAGGAAGTGCGGTAACACAATATGCTAATTTTTTCAACTGCATTGTGAGGGTGCTGTTTTGTTTTTATACTTTTTTTTTTGTTATTTTCGCTATAGCCCTATTGCTGATACTGTTGCTCGTTCGTTAAAGGGTCAATTTTATTATGACCAACTAAAAGGATGTGGTTTGGTTATTATTGTTAGCAAGTACGTACTTTTGAGAGTTGTGCGTGTTGTTTCTTTTACTTTTTTCTTCTTTGTATTTTTATTGCAGGTCTTTTAGTTTAAGGTTATTAGCTAACAATTTTTGTATGTTAATAGCATGATACGATATTTTATAACTTTATTGTGACACGTTTAAAGCGAAAGAAAATTTTAGCGAAATATACTTAATAAACAAAATTTATGCTTTAAAGGAAGTATTAACAATATTAATAGTTAAATTTTTAAACAAATAAGGAAACAAAGTGTCAACAAACGTAAATAATGCGTTCGTTAAAATATTAAATCTTTTAACGCACCCAACTAAATTAAAATTAACTATAAACATTTAAAACTAAACAATAAATGAAATAAATTAATTTCAATTTTAAAGAAAACTACTTGAAAATTCTTTTAAAGAAGTCCTATCAAGCGGTAGATTATAAGTTTTAAAGAAATAAAGCCCAACAGAGTCTTGCGACTCTAATTGAGGGCCATTAGTCCGCCACTTAAACCTTAAAGAAGTAAGGCCCTTCTGATGCAATTTTCAATTATAATAAATTATTTAGCTTGATGCCATAAAATTTTATTAGAAATTTTGAAATATTTGAAATAATTTTTTTTTTTGAATTAGAGCAAAAAAACTATTTTTCTTTTAGTTTTAACGTTTCTAAATGCGGCTCTAAGATTTTTTTTAATTATTTTACTTTGCTTCTTTTTTCTCTCTACAAATATGGTACACAGCCACAATCTATCTTCACATGCTACTGAACTGCCCATGCCAACGCTTGTGCCCACTTTTTAACAAATAAATTTAAATTAATTTTTAAATTAAAACAATTTTCCAGCAGATTTTTGTACATACCGCAATGCCTTTTAATTAGTTTTTCTAAGCGCCCACTAAATAAAAAAAAATTTTTTTTAACACAAAATATTTTCCCAGAACTTAGAGTCGTCAACAATATATAGTCTCTTTAAAGTTTCCGACACTATTAATTTTTTTATACTTCTATCAAAAAAGGTATATTTAATGCCAGAAAGGTGGACTAAATTTACATTGACAGCAGCCCACAAAACTTTTCAAAGTTGGGTTTTATGAGTGGATTGGGGGTCTAAAACAAAACACGCTAAGTAAGTCAAGTACTTAACCTAGAACATCTATACACTCTACAGCAGTTATTAAAAAGTTAATACGAAAAGTGATATTTTATGAGGCGCAACCATACAGATTCCTGAGTTTTCCCTGTACCAGTAAAACTTAAGTGAGGTGAACTTAATGAAGGAAAGCAAAAGGCTGAAAGTAACGCTGCACTACTTCTACTTTAATTAATTTATTCCATCAAATGCCTTTGGCTTTATTTGATTCATTTGATTACTGAGAATGTTTTTATTTTTATTTCTTGTCGTATATTTCATACCGCGTTATATAGAATTTGTTTTATAAAAACAACGCGTTGTAGGAGACTTGACTGTATATCTTTTATATTATAGACAATTGTTATTAAATTTAGTTTCCGAAGTGCAAAAAAAATATCAGTAAATAGTTTTAATAAATTTTTTTGTTCGTCTAATTTAAAAATTTCAGATTCGTGTAAAAGTAATCTTTATGTTTTTTATTTTTTTTTTTTTAATATAAAACAAATTATCATAAGGTTTGAAACATTGTATAAATTTTTAATTAATTAGTTGTATATTGCAATTATTCTCTCAAATTAACACCTAATTTTCCAAGTGCAAAGAAAAAAAGCAAACAAAATATTTAGAAAGCTACAAACTAGCCAGTGTTTAATATTCTACGCCACACGTAACCACTAAATAACTCCTCTCCAAGCTATGGAAATGCTACATCAAGCACAAAAAATTGCAATATTAAATAACGATAAGAATCTATTAAAAATTCATATAAAATAAATAAATAAAAAAAAAAAACCAACAACTATACAATATAAGCAGCAATTGGGTTGATGGCTGGAAATTTTAAAGGTACCTTATTGAAACGTTAACCAAGAAGTTAACCAAGATTGCAAGAAAGTGCAGAATGAATAGGTTAGGCAACATTATTTGCAAAATAATAAAAGAACTTTGATGGCAAGTCATTCCTACGAAGATTTAAGATGCAGTTGCATTAGCTGGCAATAATGTGAAGAAAATTTAAAAGGCGTTACTTTAAAACCACCCACTAATGGTTTTTTAGATATGACAAAGCAGATTTTTATTGTTTTTTTCTTTCTATTTGTTTTCAAACAAATATTTAAAAATCTGTTTAATTAGCCTTAGCATGAGTTGGCTAAAATAGCCAGAATACACTTGTTGCTGGTTTTCAAAAAAAAAAAAAAATAAATAAACACAAAATGTAATTATGCTTCATCAAACAGCCAGCCAGTCCGTCAGTCATGGAATTAGCTACTCAGCAATTGATGTGTTTAAACATAAAACAAGCTTCTATTTTTCTTCTTTTTATTTTGCTTTGATTCAAAAAAAATCTGGCTAATCATGGACGAATACCCATGTATGCATTCCAGTAGCCTTTTGTGAAGCAGCTTCTTTTACCTTCAGTATTATTACCACCTTCTTCCGTTGACTTTTGCTGCTGTAAATTTTGTTTTTGTTTTACTGCATAAATAATTATTATTAATTTAGCCTGTTGCATTATAAGTATAAAATGAATCTCACATCAAATGGTATGCAGGTGCAAAATAACATTAAGACAGCAGCAATCAAACAATTTCTTCATATGCCCCTCATAACAAAACATCAACATAACAACTGCCAAGATGTGGCAAATTTTACGATTATTTTATTCTTTTTTTTTCTTTCTTGTTTTTGGTTTGTTTTTGTTTTTCAAGTTAAATAAAGTAAAATATGCAAAAGTTTTATCAAGAATTTACGGGACTTCAGTCAAGTTGGTCCAGAAAATAAGCAGCATAAAATAAACATAAACCTTTTCTCTCTCTCTCTCTCTCTCTTACATTTTTACAATCTGTGGCATTTAATGCTAATAAACGAAAGACTTGGGCAACAAACTAGTTCTTTAAAACCCAAACAAAAAATTTTAATTTTTTTTTGGAATGTAAACCCTCAACATTTTAAACCATAAAAAGGATTTTCTTTAAAAAAAGAATAAAATTTCATTCATTATTTTTTACAAAAGATTAAAGTAGAATGCATCAAAAAAAAGAGAAAAAAAAAAATAAATAAACAGAAATATTTAATTATATTGCAGTTGAGCGCAAACAGTTTTTTCTTGTTATTAATATTCCTAGCTTCCGTTGCTTACACATTTACGAGCAAAATAAATTATTATAATCATTAATTGTTCGGGTTTCTCTGACATCTAAGCCACATGGGTTAAATGTTAAGAGTAAACAAGATTTTAACATTATAAAATCAGTAGTAGCAAAAGAAAGAGTCTGTTTTAAGCTCATATACTTTTTTTCTACTTTATAAGTCGCAGTAAAATATTATGAATATGGTAACAATGCAATTAAAAATTATATAAATGAACTAATTTCCACATGCAGTATTAAGATAATGATTTCAGAAAACTTACTAACAACTTTAACAGCAACTGTTCTCGCCAGCTCGGATGTTAGTCTTTTTCTAAACTCAAAAGTATTAAAAAACTCGCCATATGGATATCATAGTAATATGTGAAATTTAGAAACTACTAAAAAAGTTATGTTGCCTAAATCAAAAGCAATGATTTCATTTTGTTAAATGTAATGAAGAGCCTGTTCAGCCAAATATTTACAAATAAAAGCTTCTTCTATATTAATTGTATTGAAAATAAATCATATTTTCTTAAATTGTTTTTGTTTTCAATACCAAAGAAGCTTTAGTTTTCATTTAGCTGAACAAGCAATAAATGGAAATAAATTATTTTATAATTAATACAAACTATTTCATTAATTGAAATAATGAAATATTTTCATTAGTTTTAATTGAATTTTAATGAATTAATCAGTAGATTTATGAAAAAAATCACTTTTTATATATTTTATGAAAGTACTAGATGTTTTTGTTCGATCTCGCCCGATCGGTATTCTTGTAGTATATAGGGAGTATGTTTTAATTCTTAAAGAAATCCGTTTAAAAATGGAATTTTAATAATAAAAACCTTTATCCAAGAAAAGGCATCCGGTGACTACTTTTAAGTGACTCATGCCTTTGCTAATATTATTAGCAGTGGCGCCTTTCAAAATGGTAAACAAAATATTTCAAAGCATAATTTCAGGCTTAAATTAAACAGTATAAGGTGACCTTCTTTGGAGTACAAAATTTTAGAAAAACTCATTAGAAAACAAAGATTTGTATAGCGGACAAACAAACAGAAAATTAGTTTTATTTGTATGAATTAATTAAAATAGTTTTTCTTGATTTTTTTCACAAGTCTAAATAAACCTATCAAAGCTTGAAAAATAAAGAATTTTTTTTCATTAAATTAATGAAAAATAAAAGCAGAGTTTAAGATTTGTACATTTTAGATTTTAAATGTGTTTTTTAAGAATTCTTTAAAAAATCTTTTTTTTTTTTTTTTAATTTTTATAAAAAAATTTTTTTATTTTTACAAAACTTTGTGAATATATCCGAAAATGCAGGACTAGTAAAAATTTTATGAGATTGTAATTAAAGATTATTTCATTCCTGTTCTTTTCGTCTTCTTGTAAATTTAATCAGAGATGTAGTTCTCGAGTTATTGCAAATTATATAGCATAACCTTTTCTTTTTTTTATACAATGGTAAATTTCGAGGACTACACCTAGCATTACTGAAATATGTTTTATAATTGATAATGAAACCTTAGATATTACAAAAAAAATTCCATTCCATCAGTGCTGCCATCAAATTATGTACCATAATTTTTTTTTTTAAATAATTTAATTTTTTTAAATCAAAAACAGAGCAGTAATAATGTGCTGAAACTTTCACTATCAAATAAAATATTAAGATTAGCAATACAGAGCAGAGACGGATAAATAAAACGATAATAATTACAGCTGCTCCTTGGTATGCTAGAAGTTCAATCATAAAAAAAATGTAAAGCTCAATGTACTTAATGCTGAAAATGCAACCGTATATTTTGGCTCGAAACAATTTAGGAGAAAGTTCTTATATTCGACAAGAGAGCTGAATATTTACATTCGTGAAAGCTAAAAAATTTTATTTATCATTGGCTGGGCTAAATTAAGATTATTTAATTTAGGATTTGAGTAGATAACTACACAAGATCAAAGGAAAGTTGTTTTAAAGTAGTTGGGTATGGTGGCTTTCTATCAATCTGCTAGTAGTTAGTTTTTTGTGGACTTCGCAGATTTGTGTGGTTTAAAACACCACATTCGTTTTTTAATAGATTCTCGTTTGCTACATATTTCCTTAATAACGTAACTGAAACCATCTATAGGCCAAATGATCTAAAGGTCGAAAAAATCCAAAATTTCTTATTAAAACTTCCTTTTAGTCCTTCGCCATATAGTTCAGTCTGCTCAGTCCTATTCAAATAAAAAATTTTAAGCATTTTGCTTTGTGAGTTTAGAATAAAACAGCCCATATTTTGTTATAATAGAGTCACAGCTTCAAATTTTATTCGCAGTTAAGTGATGCTATTTTATTTCGACTTAACGCATTATGTATGAACAAACCTACTATTTAATCTATTTTGAAAAGTGCCTATTTCGTTAACAAATTGTTTTCTATATTGAAAAGACATGTTACTTTATATACTCGTAGATCACTACCCGGACATATTCATGTATAAGGTAACAGAAATCCTAAGGCTGGATATTTTTTCATTTTTGTTTGTTTTGGAAACTATTAAATTTTATTTCTTTTTGTTTTTCTTTTTCTTTGCGTTCACTCTCTTTTACTACTCCAGGCAAGTAATTCTGATATCTAAAATTACATTCTTGTCGTTACCTAATGCCTGAATAAGTTTTGAAAACTAAGTTAGTGTGAATTATTAATTATGTTATTAATTGTTTGTATTTCTTAGACACCATTTACACAGGGAAAGTTTACTTTGCAAAGTCTTGAGTTTATAGGAGATAGGGGTGAAGAGAACGGGAGGCAGTACAGACTTTCTTGTACTCGCAAATTCGTTTTGTTCTTTGTTCGTAGTTTATATAACTGAAGTTAGCTGCAACTTTTTATTTGAAAACAAAACAAAATTTGAGAAACAAAACTTTCCCTGTATAAACACCAAAGAAAGTTTAAAAGAGAATTCAACAAAATTTGTCAAAGTAAATTTTCCCTGTGTAAATGGTGTCTTACTGTTGCAAAATTCAGAAATATTATAGTTATGTAGTGAACTAGTCAAAAAATAATTTTTAAATATTCTAAAATTATTGAAATTATAGAATATTAAAACAAAAGTTAAAAAAATATTATTCGTTCAGTAGTAGCAGCCAATGCAGAAACAAAGTTTATTCTCTACTACTCGTATTGAAACCAATATACAGCGCTTAGCTTTAGGGTATTTAATTATAATACAATAATTAAACAATGTAGAAACAAAAACCGATTGAAAAAATTATTAAACTAACAAGTTTCTAATTAGTTTTCAGATGGAGAATAAAATTCATTAAAATAAAACTGAAATTAATATTAAAATTTAATGAAAGCGGTATTTTAAATGCAAGTGGAATCTAAAATTCTGTTGTTAATGACTATCAATAGCAACACAAATGAAATATTTCTTTTTTTTTCATTAATTAAATTATTTTGTTATTTTAAAAATCTTGTTATTATTTAATTTCATAGAAATATGATTAATTAAAATTTTGTTTAACAAATATTGTTTGTTTCTAAATTATTTTTTTTTATTGTTGTTATTTTGAAAGTTGTTCTTAAAATTTATTTTGCAAGTGGTCACTGGCTACGTATTCGTGTTTTTATAAGTTTTGTTTTGTTGTTATTTAATCATTTAAATGTACGTTAGTTTTAAATTTAAATTCCATTCACAACCACAAAAACGCACCATTAGATAAATAAATAAGTATGTGGTCTATATAAAGAAGAAATATTAGATATTTAAAAAATATTTATAAACATATTTACTAGCATTCAAACAAACATATTTGCCAACATTCTACTAAATTTTTTGCTCTGTACGTTTTATTCTAAACCGCAATACATGCAGTGGAATTTCGTTATAACGACCTCTGTGAAAAGAAAAGATTTTGTTTTGTTTTAAATGAATTTTGTTTTTCTTTAAAGACGAACTTAGCCTCATCTCCAAAAGACAAATAAAATTAACGTAGACTATAAAGGAAACATTAGCGAAATTTATCCTAAACTTTACTTTAATTTATAGTAACTAAAAGAATTTAAGAACCGATAAACATATATATTTCTATAAGCAGCTATGTATGAGTATGAGTTTATATAATTTTTTTCTTATTAATTGTTGAAAATTAATTATTAATGGGTGCGTTCATAAGATTAACTATTGTGCAACTGTTGAGTGTTGGTCTTTTTTTCATAATTTTAGTTAAAAAATTGATTTAGTTGATTTAAATTATTTTATTATTATTTCAAGTATCAGCTGTTTATTTAGTAGCAGTCTCATCAAACCGTTTCTAAGACGTAACTTTTGCGCTTACGTCTTATGAACGCACCCAATCTGTCACATATAACCTTTCATATGATTTGTATGGTTTTTTTTTATGTGAAGTTTTTTTTCTATATTTTTTCATTAAAATATTTCCTACCAATTTATAAAAATTTTCTTTAAGCGTTGACAATTGTCATTATAAATTTGCATTAAATTAGCATTAATCTTTGTAGTGTTTCATATGAAATAATTGTTGAGAAATTTATACAAAAAAAAAAAAAAAAAAAAAAAAAAACAAAATATAATACCAAAAATAGTAATAGCACGATGTGTCAACTTGAGGCAATTGTTAATTTTTCAAAATACATTTAAACACCTTGTTAACATTTAATGAAAATAATTAATAGACAGGAGGAATTAATACATACACACTCACACGCAGACATAGACAGTATAACAAGTACAAAATAAATGAACGGTAATGATTAGCCAGCTAGTAAATTACACTAGGCTGCATGAAATAACTGAACACATCACTTAAATATAAAATTCCAAATTGTTGAACTTAACTTCAAATTTTTAAGTAAGTATTGTTGCCAGGTTAGCCTTTTGTGGCTAGATTTTTTTTAAAATACAATATACTTGCAGTATTTATTACTTGAATTAATTTTATGTAAAACAAGTCATGTTAAACTTTAACAATCACCCTTATTCCATTTGGTGTCATCGACACAAAATGACATCAATTTTTATCGTTTCTAGTAAGTCTGAATTAAAATTCTCAATATTGATGACTGTTGACACTTATTTGGTATTATTTAATGACGTTTTTCATTAAATAAACTTTAAAACAATTTTTTTTTATTAAAAATTTTAAACAAACTATGACAAACTGGTAGAAAATACCAAATTATAAGCGAATTGATGTCGACGACGACTAAAATTGATGTTGCTTTAAAATTGATGACGATATTGCCGACACCAAATGGAATAAGGGTGAATATTTTCCAAAGAGTATTGGTTATGCTTATTTCGACACATATTGGTGCAATGCGACCGTAGCTTAAGTTGGTTATTCGGTCGGTAAAATATTTTATTTCTTAGTACATCATACGGTAGCTTTATTTTGCAAGACATATTTTTGGAAATAGCTTAATAATAATGCTTTAGGAAATTACCATTTGAAAATCCCTCGCGACGGAATTTTGTTTGAAAAACTTCCGTACAATTTGTTTATATTTGTATTAATTATACTTCTAGTAGATACATATGATATTCATGGGTCTTTAAAAATTATGCTAATTGAAATTAAAATTTTTTTGAAGAAGATTTTCTAATAGGAAAAAAATATTTAAAAAATTTCATAATTGGCAATTTACACAGATTTTTCTTTCTCTTTTTGATAAAAAAAAATTAATTTTGAAAAATAAAAAAAATTGTAACTTCAAAACCGGAAGCAAAATTTTCAAATAGGTTTTTCAAAAACTTCGACCATTTTGAAAATTTTTATTATACCAAAAAATAGATCAAAGAATATTTTAAATGTACTAGAAGATTCATAGTGAGATAGTTAATAGTTCGTCTGGGGTATTCTGTGAAGATCTGAATTGAATTTTAGAAATTAAGTTTCTAGCATCAGTCTCACAATTGGGATAATAAATATCACTTTGGCAATATTAACCAATCGTGAAACAAATCTGTTTGGGTTAATGTCAAATCAAGTCACAAAATATGTAGAAAGTAAAACGTGACAATGGCAAACCTTACCCCTCCCCCTTTAGGATACACATAAATAAGAATAAAAAAAACATGTGTTTTGTTGAAAACTTTATCCCGTCTCACTGACTTTAAATATTGTGCTAAAGCAAAAGTGGCATTTTAATTAAAAATAAATTTCGATAGATTTTGTTGCAGACTAGTGTTATTTAACATACATAATGTGTCATAAGCAATAAAACAGTTTAAAGCCATTCCAAGCCATTTAATAATTTAAAATTAATAATAAATGTTTAAGTAATTAATCCATAAAAACCATTTTATTTTATACATAATTTCAACCTTGGGTAGTTAAAAAGCCAGATTTATTTTTGTATTTAATTTGCATTCGCATATAAGACTAATGTGCAAAGGCAGTTACAATTTAATTTTAAAAATAATTGTTTAAACGAAAAAAGTTAACTCAAAGTTACTCAAACTATAAATACGAGTGTGATTTTATTTATAATTTTAATTTAATTAAAAATTATTCATCAAACGTTTGTCTATGTTTCTTGGTTTTGATTCGTCCTTAACTATTTTAGTATGAAAAATAATTTAAATCCACAAAATATGTAAAAAAAAAACTAAGACTGTTTTCTATTTCCTATAGTTGGAGGAGTCATGAAACGAAATCTGTAATATTAAAATGTCTAAGAACGTCTCACAACCTAGTCCAACTATCTCCAACATTTCTCGCAGCAAGAAAATCTGAAGGAGGAGATTAAAAAAAACTGTCTCCTCCATCAATAAAATTTTTCATTTATTTAATAAAATGTTTCACAAATTGTATGAATTATAAAATGTTTTCATTGTATTAAATTTTATAAACTGTAATTGGTGAGTTAATGAAATATTTTATCAGTCTAATGAAAGTTATCATTTGCGAAAAAGTTATGAATTTTAAATTGTATTAATGACAAAATTAAAACGATATATAAAAATGCCTCACAATGGCTGCAATATCTATTGAAGTGTAATCTTAATCTTGCAGCATGAGTACCGATCATCCCATAATTAATTATTACAGATACAAGCTTAGAAATTTCCTGCTTAGCAACTCAATGGCCCTAGCAAAATCCTATCCTAGATCTGCTCCTGCAACAGCTAGGCGACAGGAGACTGTCCATTTAATCTTCCTGTTCATGAAAAGCATGCGTTTGTCAATGTTTGCGGAAATATTTGATATTAAAATGGTAAATTGAACTGAATTTTTATCGAAAAAGATTTTATTTTATCTGTCAATCTGTTGGTTGGCGTCTGGATGAAAACAATATAGAATTGAAACCCCCTTGAAGTGTCATTATCCTTAATATTTTATTAGTATATTTTTTCTTTATTTTTTTATTATTGTGTTTGTTATTTTTTAATTTTCAACAACACCTTCATATTTGAAAATTTGTTATGCATGCATGTCTATAAAAATGTTTACACAGTCTCTTGACTATTGACTTCATTGATTTTTTTATGTTTCCCAAAAGGTCTTTGTAGTTTTTGGCCTTTGAATGTTCAGAAAACATTCCTTGTGCACATTGCACTCAACTCTTCTGTATGTTGCATCTAGGGTATTTTCAATTTATTATTTTACACATACACAGAATTACACAAACACGTACACAGGCATATGCTTATGCACTTGTACTTTTTTTTATAATTTTTTTTGTTTTCATTTTTGTCTTATGATTTTGTTGCAGGTTTTCTGCTTTGTTGAGATTTCTTTTTATGTGTCATGCTACACAAAATCGATTTGTTATGTTTTTAATTGTGAAGAACAAAAATGTTAGTGTTTAGTTTTTAGATTTAGAAGAGATTCTACATTAAGTAGCTTTAGATGGGTAAAAGTTTTTTTTTAGTTAGTCCCAGTTTATGGTTAAAAAAATCGTTGGTGGCTTAAAAGTTTAAAGGGATTTTAACAGTTGTGTATGTGTGTGTGTGTGTGTGTGTGAAATATATGCAAGCAGTTAAAATTTGAGCTGCCGCAAATCACTTATAATTTCGTTATGGTGTTTGGTCAAGTGTTAATTTGCTGGAACTTTTTAAAATCCATAATAAAATTTCAAATACTTTTGTTTAGGTAAAACCTTTAAAAAGTTCGAGCATAAATATTTGTAAAATAAGTTTAAGTTTAAGTTTTTCTTTGTTTTAGTTTACTGGTTGATTTTTTTTCTTTTAATTACACTGTACAACACAAAAACAAAAACAAAGTTCTGGTAAAAGGGGATAAACAAAATGCATCGGCGTTTTGAAAGCTTACATCTGCAACTATCTCGAAATAGGGCTTACAGTTTTAACCTTTTTCCAAATTTTGATTGTTAATCGGCATAGGTAACTACTAAAGGGCTGCACAAGCATACTTAAAAGCTACACATCACTACAAACATGGGCTTGTAGCCATTTCAAGTATTTTGGGTTCAAGCAAACTTATGTGGAAAGTTTTAACCCTCTAACTCTTCAATTAGTGTGACTTTTTTGACACCTAATTTAAAAAAGATAAAAAAGACCAATAAGTTGAAGAGTTAAAATGTTCCAAAAAAATATTCCTCGTAAAATTCTATTTCGTGTCCCTAAACAAATCAATATTGAAATTTGAAACTGATGTCACAAATAAGTCAAGACTTAAAATGCATTTAAAAAGCAAACAAATTACAAGACACAAAACTGCAATGTGTGAAGTATTGCTGTGTCAGTTTTAAGTAAATACTAATCAACTCTTGAATAAAAAAGTTCGATTTTGTTGTACAGTGTTATTAATACAAATCTTAAAAACAAAGGAAAACATATTATTTTATTAAATTTTTTAAAAATTGTAAAACAATTTGTTAATACTTAATAGTTTAAAAGCCCCTCAAACCTTAAACGAAAACTCATTAATCATTTAAGCTTAAAAATCTTTAATTTAACAGAATAAAGAAAAAGTGTTTTTTGTATTAGAAATGACCTTTTATTTTCTTACTTTTAAACTTAATTTTAGCTTAACCTTAAACCATAGAAAACTTATTTCATTTTATTAATTTTTTTGGTTTTATTGCTGTTGCTTACCTACATGAAAACAAAGTCAGCCGCCTTTAGCTTAAACTGTTTGGACAGTTTGTTTCTAAAAAAAAATAACGCCCTCTAAATTATCCACAAAAAATAAATTAAACTAATTTTTTTTTAATTTTGAAAAGAAACAAAAAATAGTTCATGAGTGTTTTTGGGGGGTGTTTACGAATATTTTTGAAATCTGCTTTGTACTTAAAATTTTCTTCATTAGAGGTTTCTATACAGTGAGTTGGCTGGCTGGCTTATCTATGTTTTGTTTCTAATAAGTAGCTTGTTGTTTAAGTGTAAAACATTTCAAGTTATTTTATAAGTATTTGTGTTTTTGTAATCAACATTTAATATTAACGCTAACACTTAATCGATCAATGTCTGAGAAAAAAATTGTTTTCTTTAATTTAAAACTAAATAAAAGAAGAAATAAGTGTGTTTAAGCTAATGTCTTGAGGGAGTTTTATTTTCATGATTAAAACAAGTTTTGGAATTCCGTTTTATAGTCAAATTGTCTGTCATTAAAATGTGGCTACAAAAAAAAACTACAAAATTTTTGTAAACAAAACAAATTTTTTTATTCATAAAGCTTTTAGTATAGGCTTACTAAATTTTATCATCAATTTATTATTAATGTTATTTTGAAATAAAATTTAAACAATTACGTGCTTTTTAGTGTTTTTATATCAAGAAACAGAGGCGTATTCCAGCTTAGATTTTAAGACAAAAAAATTTTTTTTTTAGTTTTTATGGGTTTGTTGGTTATAAGTCTTTTAAGAGCAAACAGCTTTATGCATTTCGAAAAAAAATTATTTCCCTACCCTTTAAAGCCGCGCCTGGCTAAAACTTAATATGTAAATTTGATGGGCATTAGGATATATTTAATTCTGTTAAAAAAAAAAACATTTAAATCTGTAATGTGCTTTTAAAACACTTCAGCTTCACCCTGGTAACATCTAACATTAAGCATATACCTTACCAAGTCACTGAATTTAGAATAAAATTTTCTTTTTTGAGGTTGTACATTGAAAAAAATATGTGCGCCATAAAAAAATTACGCTGAAAAAATTTTAATTGATTCAATTTAATTTTTAATTGAACCAATTAAATATTTATTCAATATGACAATTTTTTAACTGCCTAAAAAATTTATTTATAATTTTCATAAAAATATTTCATATACCTAAAATGAACTATTCGTATAGGTAACTAAGCTATAGGAAGTGAAATTTGTAAAAAGCGGGCTACTTTCAAGAACAACTTTACATAAGGCCAGCTGTAAACTTTCAGTGCAGGTACACGTGTACGTTATTTCGAAAAGAAATTCGATTTTGTCGTAAGAGGAAAGGAATAAAATGGAAAACTTTGAAGTAATTTTTGTCCACAATTGGTCTGTTTCAAAACAAATTTATGCAAGGTAGCGGTATTAGCAATTCACTCATCACTATCAAAACAAGGATGTTCAGGCACTTAAAATCGTAAAATATGTGAATAAAACATGCACTAAAAATCACAAAATATGCAAAAAAAAAATATGTATTCAAAATTTATTTATTCAACTATTTATTAATTCGTAAATCCGTAAATACATTCCATTTAGTTCTAAAAAGTAGCAGTACACAAATTTCGGTTGTGAGAACTAAATTTGTTACCAATCAAAAATTCAGTTATGACTGTCGAATTTTTTAATCGTGACAATAGAAAATTGGTGCAACCCCTCAAAATATTTTTAAGAAAACAACATTTTGGACTGTAGTATCGAATTTTGGTTGCTACAACTAAAACAATCTGATATCACAACTGAATTGTTAATTGAAAACAAAATTTTTTTTCAAGTTATCAAATGTAAAACTCATTCACTTTGGTCTTAAAACTGTTTTCAATATTCTTATAACTAGTTGTGGTGGAAGGTTCCAGTCAGGATATTTTGTTTTAAATAGTAAAATACGCAAAGATGACTTTAAAAATATTTTTTTACCACATGATATCAATGAATATTTTGTATCAAATTAATTTCTTATTTAATGACATGAGCTAAGCATATGCCATGTAGCATTTTTGGCTAAAATACCAGACGTAATGATTTATGGCGCTACAACAGGCAATTATTTAGAGCAAAAATTTTTTTTTTTTAA
The DNA here is from genome assembly GCA_947397855.1 of Thelaira solivaga. Classification (NCBI taxonomy): domain Eukaryota; kingdom Metazoa; phylum Arthropoda; class Insecta; order Diptera; family Tachinidae; genus Thelaira; species Thelaira solivaga. The sequence continues at coordinate 21,543,316 of OX377613.1, forward strand.
ATTTTCTCCTAGAAGCGAAATTGAATCATTTTGCAAACAATATTTGACTGCAAAATACAACTATGAAACTTAGAAACAAGGCGAATTTATTATAAGGTGCACTAAAATGTTGTTAATTTTGCTTCTTGAAAATGTTAATGTAAGCAGATTTTCCCATACTCTTTTGACTGTTGGATATATTCAGGGCTTAAAAAAATAACCCACTGACTATACCTTATAATGAATTCTCCTTAAACAGAGAGATATTTCTAAACAAAAAATTAAGAAAGAGAAAAGTTTTTTAATAAATATTACGAAATATGACAAAAATGTATGCAAAAACATGCATTTAAGGCAAAAACATGCACCAACAAATTGGTGACATTTTACTGGAAATATTGTGATTCACACAAATATTAACTTTAGGTGGGTCTCAGAGTAAACACAATAAACATACATTTGACTGAAGTCCCTTGCCCAGATCATTATCTAACAAATTTGGCAAAATTTTTAAAACCAATTTTATTTTTATTTTTTATTTTTGTGGTGTCTGCAATTTGTGAATTTTTATTTATTGGTGCAAGAGTACTGATTTTAATTCATTATATCAATTGAAATAAATTTTGACAATTTGGAATATAACAGCTGTTGAGTGAATTCCCTAATGCAGCCACTTTGTTTACATTCAGCCTGGTCTGTTTAATATGGTAATTTTGTTGTTTTTCTAAAAAAAAATTATATTTTCATTAGTGAAACCTCTTTCGATTAAAATTGAATTTCCTCACATGTCTGATAAAATCATACGATTTAAGTAGATTTTCGTATTTCTTAAAAAAAAAAAAATTTATTTGAAACATTTTAAGTTTTAATTTGAAAGCTTAAAATTAATGTCAAACGTTTAAGTCGTGTATAATAGTAAATTAATAGTTTAAAAACCATAAAAAAGCATTAATTATTTACAAGAAAATATCTTGTTTTTATATCTTTTAAATTTAAATTGCTAATTTCAATATGAATTTGAATTAAATTTTTTTTGCTGAAATATTTTATGCAAAACATATTTTTTTCTAGTCTATTTCTAATAACAAATGGTAATTTCAATATGAAAAAAAAAAAATTAACTATTTGGTCAACAACATCAACAACAATAATATTGAAATATTTTTACGGTTGAATGTTAGTTAGTGTGTGAATGGGAATATGAATTGGTGTGGGCGTTAAATACCACAAACTGAGATAATTATATGAAATGCAGTTTATTTGAAAAAGACCACAATCTATATAAAATAAAATACTCAAATTACAATAAATAGAATACTAACAACATAATATTACAACAACAAAAAAAGCTAATGTGAAATGAAAACAAGCTGATAAATATTAAATCTTATGGAAATCGTGAAACCCATATTAAATTTTAACAAGCCGAGATAATACATACAATAAAATGAAATAAAAATAATAAAATTAAGTAGATCGTTGAACATTTAAAATGCTAATATGCAAACATTTGTTTAAAATCATACGAGGATAGTGTGAAATAATTTAATGAGGAAATAAAAATTTACAAAAAATCTTTAACAAAAATCTTTAAGCTTTGTCAAGAATGCTGATGAAGCATAGGATACATAAGAAAACTTTAAGCTGATAAATGCAGCATTTATTAGATTAGATTAGACAAGGTTGGACAGGAAAGGAAAAAAATAGAAAGGGCTTCATATGACATGGTTATAATTTAAAAAAGAAAAAAAAACTAGAAGATAGGGAAAGCAATACCGATAGAAAGATGTCAAAGAGTAGAAAAAGAAGTTCATTAGGACTTCAGCTAATTGCTAATATTTATGAAGCCACACCAAACGTACTGACATCTAAAAAAAATACCTGGGAAGTGATATTATTTTTCTGTTAGGTGCTGTTGAGTGCAACAAAAATCTGTTTTTGAAATTTGCCAAAACCTCCAAAATCTTGAAAATCAACAAATAAAAATCCATTTTGTTAAATGCTGTTTAATTCGAACTAGTGATAGATTTCAAATAAAAATAGAAAAGTTGCTTACAGCAGATCATTTTTAAATTCTTAGGGCTATTAATATTAACAAGTAAGCTATTACTAACAGCAGAATGTTATGGAACAGATAAATATTTTTTCGTTATTACAAGTAGACTTTACTGAAAAGTATGTGATAAGATAACAGCAGCATTGTATTGCCTTTAATTTTTAACATGAACTTTAACAGCCATAGATATCTTAGTTTTTTTTTATTATTAAACAAAAATAAAACAATACACAATAAAATAAAATATATTCAGGGAATTCATACAGTAATCATAAAGTCATAATTTTTCAAAATACACCACCAAAAAATATCACTGCTGTGAGCGACCCCTCAAATTTTAGTCTATTGAGTACTTATGACGAAATATGAAACACACTAGAAAAAGTCTTATTATTTTAGGACTTTTATGATTTGAATAACAAAAGAAAATTATATTAAATAATCATTGCTGTTCTGCATTCCGAATCTGAATTATTTTGCTGTTTTGTATTCCACTTTTGATTTTTTTTTCGTTTTATTTCATCTAAAAAAATTTTGATAGAATTTAATTTATTGTTTTAGTATTTTTCAAAACGTTGAAAAGTAAATTAGAAAATATGAGAAATTGGAACTGCTAATTTCCGAATATTTTCATTACGAATATTTTCTTAATTCCACTTGTTTTGATTTCACACGGAACAAAGAACAGCGACGAATATGACTTTAAGTCTTTATAACTGATACAAAAGTACTGTGAATGCCTTAACTGAAATAAAATTTTAAAACTGTTAAAGTTTTTAATTATTAAAAAAAAACTTGTCACTATCTATTTAAAGCAATGAAATGAAGTCGATATTCGCAACAATGGTACCACATTGCCTTTATTGGAAAGTTGTAATAAATGGTCACTTTATTGTTAATTATAACTAAAGTTAAAATACTTATTAGCAATTGATATGTAATAATAACCTTTAAAATAATTCTATTACTTTAAGTTAAGAGAGTTTATTTTCCATTAAAAAAAATTAATATTGGCATTTAAAACGCTTTTTTTTTAGCAATAGCATCACCGATTAAACCTTTCATTATTATTCACAACTACTACCTCCTTATTTTCATTATCCTTTTGAGTGGTTTTCTTTGTTCTTCACCACAGTTCATCACAGCAGAAACAGTTAATCTAATGGAAATGCGAAATGTTCTTTTCCCGGTATCACCATGTTGACTAGTTCATAATAACAAGGAAGTAAAATTTATTAGAAAGTAATCTTCAAATAATTTGTTAAGTTCTTTTAATTGTTCTCTCTAAAAATAAAAATATTCGCCCTTATTCAATTTGGTGTCATCGACACAAAACGACATAAATTTTTATCGTTTCTGGTAAGTCTGAATTAAAATTCTCAATATTGATAAATAGTGATGACTGTTGACACTTATCTGGTATTATTTAATGACGTTTGCTATCAATATTTCTGTGTGTTTTTTCATTAAATAAACTTCAAAAACATTTTTTTTATTAAAAATTTAAAAAAAATTTTGACAGCTGTTAGGAAATACCAAATTATAAGTGAATTGATGTCTACGACAACAAAAACTGATGTTGCTTTAAAATTGATGACGATGTTGCCGACACCAAATGGAATAAGGGTGATTATGATTGGGCTTATTTTTTAAATAAAATTTAAAATAAATAAATAAAAAAATAAATTAATAAAAAGGGCCTTAATTTTTATTAATTTCTATGTTAAAAAAATTTGAAAGTAATAAACGAATATATCTTAAGAAGTAAATACTTTCAATATTTAACTGTTTTAATTGAAACTAGTTATGCAGGGCTTACACTATGCAAGAAATGGGTTTGTGTAGGCGATGAAGTTTTTGCTATAGCAGCTCCTTTTTTATTTTTTTGGGTTTATAAGAAAAAAACTATAACTATTTTTATTTCTTTTGAACATCCCTCGTAATAAAATCATTAGACGTGAGTTAATATTAAAGTAAATGCAGACATTTCTACAGCAAAACTGATAAGATTTTTTTTAACTAAATACTTTACACGAGTGTATTTTTCTTTTTTAATTTTTTAAATAAACAACAATAGTGGGTGCCTTACGCAATTGATAATCATATTGTCATGGGTTAAATGTTATCAATTTTTTTAAACAGAAAAACTAAATTAATGAATAAAGCTAATAAATGCGTTATTTCATTTACTATTTCTTAAAACAATTACTATTTAACTTTTAAAAATAAGAAAAATAAGCAATTTTTTTCTTTCTTTTTTTTCAAATAAATTAAAAAAATTTTTTTTTCATTCAAAAATTTTTCCATATTGTCTAACCGCGTTATACTGGTTTGTTTTTATATAGTAAAAGAAAAAAAAAAAAAAAACAAAAGTAAAATAAATAAAATTTATTTATTTTTATGCTTAGGAAACTTTTCGATAAACTGCATAAAGGTCTTTTGGGTTGTATTTTCAATATTTCATACACCACAAAATACGCTCGGTTCGCTCAAGTGTTGTCGGTATAGAATACTCTAAGCAACAGTACTCGTAACAATAAAAGACAAAGGAAAAAAAAGCTAACTTGCGGTCTTGGTGGTTTGAAAGCTGGTGGAAAAATATTTGGTTTTAAAGCACACATGTGCAAATATTTTTAAAGGTCGTTTAGTTTGTTATTAGCCAAGCCAATGCCTGTGTCTGTGTCTGTCTTAACTGCCTAAACGTCTATTCTATCTGTTTACCACGTCCATTCAGTCTGTCCCATACAGTCTGTCCTGATTGTCATGTTGGCTAGAATTTATTAGAATAAATAACAATTGTTTTGTTGGATTTAGGCTTGTTGGGAACCAAGCAAAAATATATTAAATTTAAGTTTTCAAACACCCGCTATACCGAGACTTTTTCTTGATTTTGTTTTGTTTTTGAATTTTTTTTTAAATTAAATTACGAAAAAAAATCTAGATAAATTCTTTTAAACAAACGGCCTTTGAAGGTTAATTTATCAGCTTTTATTTGTTTTTTTTTTCTAATTTAATATATGTGGCCAATTAAAGTTTATTTCTAGCAAGATAAATGTTGCAAATAAACATATTTTGCAAAATAAAACTTAATGCGATTGGAAAACAACATATAGACAGTGACTTTAACAAAACAGTTAAAAAAGAACCCAAAATTCTTAGTAGAGTATGCACTCGCCTTATTAATAATTACTAGAATTACTGTTTGCAACTGAAGCAAATTTATGCTTTCTATCTTATCTTAGAGAAGGCAACACTACTAAGCATGTGATTCTAAGAGTTTAAGTGTTTTGAAATGATTATGGATGCTTAACTTGGAGAAACGAGCCGTATTGGCCCAGGACCGACAATTCTGCTATACTGATGAAAATATGTATGATGTGATGCCCATTGAAGCACATTTTCAACAAACCTATTAATTTTTCTCATTCTTCTCATACGCATTTTGTTTTTAATTTTTTCATGTTATTTATAAATATGGGGAATTTTTTTCTCAAAAATAAAATTTTTCATTGGAAAAAACTCTCTAAAAAAAATCACAATTAGACTAATGATTTCTTTTTAAAATAATTTTTCCAAAGCAGTCGAGATAGCAATTATGAAAAAAAAAACGAATTTCAGTTTTTAATTCAAATTATAAAAAATCTTAATTTTTCTAGCGCTGTTTTTTTAATCATAAAAATATTTTGTTAATAAATATGAAAAATTAATGAAAAAAAAATCTAATGAAAACATTAATCAGTCAGTTAATTTGCATGTGTTCAAAAGTTATTTCTCTCCTTTAAAAATCGAATATATAAACATATGGAATCCAATACCATGATTTTTTTTCACAAGGAAAAAGATTGTCATTAAAAAAAATAATTAAAAATTTTTAACACATTTTAATTAATTTTAATTGCGGATTTTAGTTTAAAAAAATTTAAACAAGAAAATAAAAACTAACAAAGTAGACATTGAACTAAATAAACAAAAATTTTCCCAACCATCATGTTTAGAAATGATCAAAAATTCTATTTACAAATGAATGACCTTTGGGTGTAATCCATTCATGATTCTGAGTAGAGTCTGAGCTTTATGAATATGCTTTCACTCTTAGTCCTTCTTGTATTAAGTAAACAGTTTTTAAAATTTTCTATGAGAATATCATGGGAAACTAACATAAATTGGCATTAAGCACAAATAAAGATTACATTTTTTTAAAGTTTATGATTCCAAATAATTGAAATAAAAAATTAAATAAGTAGAAAAAATATGCAAAAAGCAGCTTCAAGGAGATAAGAAGTCATCGGCCTTATGTAGCATGACTCAAGGTTTTTTTATCTAGGATCTAGCTATAAAACTAGCAGATTGACAAGTTAGTAGTCTACCCACCAATGTAAAGAGGCACCCAGTTTTTTGATTTATTAGCCTCAATAGCTAGCTACTTTAATTTGTTTTTGTTTTTTATTTTGCTTTAAATTGTTAAAATTCAATGTAATTCAACAAATTTGGGAATTCATGTTATAAACAATTTTTTTCTTTTTTCTGAACTTTATTTGTTTTAATTTCCAAGAAATTAATTATTATTTTAGCTGTGCTCTCAATACGAACATGTAACAATTACTGAACGAGGGTGGACATGTGAAATTACTACTCTTTTATATTTAAAATATTTTCAGACTAGTTTTTACCAACTTTTTTTTCTTAATGCATTACATTCCATTTTTGTTATTTTTTCTCCTTTTTTTGTTATGTTTTTTTGAATGCAAGAAATCCATGCAACAATTGTTGTTACTGTTTTAGTTGGCGTGGTTTTATTTTTCAATAGGAAATTGCTTAGCTTTGCAATTAGTTTGATGTTCTTGGTGTTGTGTGTTGTGCTAGTCAGGCAGGCTTTTAAATATAATGTTCGTTATAACCACAAAACTATAATATTACCTATTATTACCATAAAGAATGGTCAAGCTACGCCACAAATAAAGTACTATTATAAATAAGGCTGTTTAGTTGTTGGCTTCTTTTTCCAGTTATTTGCAATTCTGCTGCTTTTTTTTTTTTTTTTTTTTTTTTGTTTTTTTGTTTTAGCAGACCCACTACCACCAACGCCATGTGCTGCTGCATAACATTTTTTGTATGGCATATCAAACAAGAGTACACTATTTCCGAAGGAGATGATTTCATAAGAAAAGCAACAGTTAATTAAATTTATGTAAATACGTTAATTATTATATCAAAAATAAATATAATTTTATTGTACTGAATAAACAACTCATGGGAATATCATGAGGAAAGCAATAATTTTAAAATAACCCAACACAACTCTGGAATTAAGCACAAATAAAGATGAATAGTTTTTTAAGCTCTAGAATTCCAAATAAAATTATTGCATTTAAAAAATATTTAACTTGGCAGCTCTCATAAATGCTTATTCCCCTTATTAAAAATACATCGCTTTACTGAAGAAAAAATCATCTTTTCCGATGAAGCGCATTACCATCTCAATGGATTTTTTAATAGACAAAATTGTTGATTTCAGAGCTCAGAAAATTCTCATACAATCCTTGAGCAACAAACGCACAGAATAAGAATTTTCTGGTATGCATTTATTTACTTTTTTGAAAATGTGAACGACATTTGTTAAACGAGTTATCGTGACCTCAACTGAACGCCATGGAAAAAGTGCTCTTTTACTAAGACACCCTTTACAAATGCGGAAAAGCAAGATATAATAAAGAAGATTTCCTTTAATCATCCTGAAATTTTAGCCCAAATTTTAAGCCAAAACTCTTTTATAATTTTTTTTTAGCTTAAAATTATAAAAAAAAAAATTTATGAAAAAAATATATTCACTTGGAAACGGTGTTTTAGGTGGGCTTATGATGATTCAGTGTGAGTTAGTTACTTTTTTTATTTTTATATTAAATAGATGGATAGATGCCATGGCTTAAATGGCATTTTGTAAACAAGAATTAGCAGCGCGTGCTAAATGCAACAAAAAAAAATTAACTAAAAATTAAATTATAAATTTTTTCGTTTATGTTGTTGTTGTTGTTTAGCTCTTTTCATTTTATATTTAATAAACTTAAAGAGAATTTGAAGGGGAGGAGTAGTGTTTTACACATTTTATTGTTTGCTAAGTAGCTGGATTGCATTTTTTATTGTCTCTTCAGAAGAAGAACACATATTTGCGTTATAAAAAAAGAAAAGAAATATAAAACAAAATTAAATAAAAAAGATAACATAATAATGGCATGTGCGCAAGCGTGCTTACGTTTTCAATCTTTTTTTTTTTTTTTTGTATTAACAGCCACTCAATCACTAAGACTCACACATTCTTGCATGTGTACATGACTTGGCTTCAAACTTAGGCCATAAATCTAATACTTATTTGCCACAAAAATAACATTAAAATGGTAGCAATGTTACATTGTAAAGCACACTTGGAAAAAAAATACTAAAGCACAAATTCAATCCCCCTGTTCTTAACAAACAGAAAAAAATTATTAAGAAAAGGAAAACAAAATGAAAAATTCAATGTTATATTAAAGCCAAGTTAACTTAAAACTATAGCTACGGTACATGTAATTACAATCATTATATGGTCTGTCGCGTTTGTTGTTGTTTTTGTTGTTGTTCTTGTCGTTATTTTAGAAACAATAACAAGAGCAGCAGTTTTATTGCAATCAGTAGCAACCAAAGTGCACTTTAGAGTTTTGCTTTTAAATACAATTTTCATATAAATAAATGAAAAAATATTATACTTTCAACACTTTTTGTTTTCAATTTAATTTGACTTTAAAATTGTTATACAAACACATACACACAAATATATCATGGCTTCATTTTATGGCACATGAAATTTAATTCAATTAAATTCATAAAAAAATTATATAATAACTTCATATATAAATTTATATAATTTTTCTTTTTAATCAATTAAGAAAAAAACGGCCTACAAAGTTGCTTCAAAATTAATTCAGCATATTATGTAAGCAACGTACAAAGAGTATAGTCGTTAACTAGCTGTGTTTTACCCGGTCTGGCCTGGTCCTCCACTCTTTGAGTGGGATATTTTAGAAGTATAGAATTTGTAAAAGTTAACAATTTAAATAAAGTAGACATGCCTGACATATAAGTGCTTGGCACCCTTTCTTTAAGTGTAGAGCCTGTATTTCAAAATAATCCGTTCGAAAATTGGATTTTAATTACTAAAAAAAATAATTTTAATTACATGAATGGTTTCTTGAATTATAGGGACCGTATGTACTTAATTTAAAAAAAATCCGTTGAGAAATATTATTTGAGTCATTAAAAAAATGATTTTGTTAAAAAAGTAAGCGTAAAAATGGGCATGGTTAGTTCGAAGTTACATAACGTGTGTTTTGGTTAAAAAAACAAAAGTGGGCGTGGCTGCTCCAAAACTATATGTCGATCTACCTTGGAGTACAAAGATTTTAACTATGGTACAAAATTTCAGAAAAATCCATTGGAAAACAATTATTAATTTTATTTATGTACATTTATTAATAAGTACTAATAAAGGGTGTTTTTTACAGACGTATAGAACTTTAAATTGCAATAAAACAACGATAGATTATTCGATTGACATGAATTTTATTTACCCGAAAGATAATCTTGTGGCATTACATTTTAAATATGATTTCTGGCATATGACTGCCACGGCTGGCTCGGATGTAGTCCAATCTGGACGTCCACTTTTCGATGACTTTTTCCAACATTTGTGGCCGTATATCGGCAATAACACGGCGAATGTTGTCTTCCAAATGGTCAAGCATTTGTGGCTTATCCGCATAGACCAATGACTTTACATAGCCCCACAGAAAGTAGTCTAGCGGTGTTAAATTACAAGATCTTGGAGGCCAATTTACAGGTCCAAAACGTGAAATTAGGCGGTCACCAAACGTGTCTTTCAATAAATCGATTGTGGCACGAGCTGTGTGACATGTTGCGCCGTCTTGTTGGAACCACAGCTCCTGGACATCATGGTTGTTCAATTCAGGAATGAAAAAGTTAGTAATCATGGCTCTATACCGATCACCATTGACTGTAACGTTCTGTCCATCATCGTTTTTGAAGAAGTACGGACCAATGATTCTACCAGCCCATAAAGCGCACCAAACAGTCAGTTTTTCTGGATGTAACGGTGTTTCGACATACACTTGAGGATTAGCTTCACTCCAAATGCGGCAGTTTTGTTTGTTGACGTAGCCATTCAACCAGAAGTGCGCTTCACCGCTAAACAAAATTCGGTTATGAAAATCGGGAACAACGGCAATCTCGTTTTATGCCCATTTACAAGCGTTGTTCAGGCGTGAGTCTACTCATGATGAATTGCGAAGCCAAACTGAGAATAAATCAATTGACAGCTGTTAAATCGGTCGTCATCTTGAACAGTAATGCCAACTTAAAGTTCTATACAAGTTCTTTACATGTGAAAAAGGCACAAGTAAAAGGCACTTTTTGATTGATAATGATGCACACTATCTTTCACATGAAAATTAATAAAAAACATTCTTAAACTAAATTCTAAACTGCAAAAATCCTAGCAAATGTTGTGTAATCTTTCATATTAGATAGTTTTGGTTTTCTCTGCAAAATTTTTTATATGTAACTTATAGCTTATATGAATTTATGCGATACGCATTACAAGTCTGTCAATGTGTTTTTAAAAAAGCGAATGTATAGGTTTTTATGTCTACCTTTGACTTTATAAGCTTAAAATAGTGAACCGAACTTAAGCATGGCTTCCTGGAATTTACAAAAGTGATATGTAATTATCACTCCTCAGTCCTGAGACTCTTCTAAAAAAAAAAAAAACCAATTTCTTATTTTCCGTACTCACAAAAATTTAATTTAGTCATATTTTTCACTTTCGCTCTGGTGGACTACAGAACAGAATTGGCAAATGCTGCCGGCTGGATGCTAGAAATACTTCAAATACAACTAATTAATTTAATTAATATGTTAATTTTATACCGCTCAACTAATAATTTAATCAAATAACAGTTTGAAAATTTTTTAAATAAAAATTAAATTTATTTAGTGAGGAACCTTTTCTGTGCAATTACACAATATCCAGGAAAATTTTACTCATCACACTTGGCAAGCCGATAGGGAGTAGTTATGCAATATATTTTTAAATTACTTTTATAATTTCAGCATTCAAAACAAAAATTTTCTTTTTTTAAAAATTTTAAATAAAAAAAATTATCATATTCAGTGCTTTTCTGTATTCCAAGTGGAATTAAAGTTTTTATTAAATGCATTTTATTATTCCTTTCTTTAAGTCACCTCCTTTTTCTCAGCCAAAGTAAATCAAAAAATAATTTAAAAAAATGCGCAAATAAAGCACAGAGTGGTAATGAAGTTTCTTTTAATAAATTTTTAATTGTATCAATTAAATTCTTAAGCAGCATGAAAATATTTTGACATAAATAAATTTTGTTATGGTTTTCAGTGTGTAGGTGGTCAAATGAATTAAAAACACTTTTAAATAATAATTAACCTTTATTAAAAACAATACTAAATAACAATAAAATAAAATATATTCATCGCGTATATGCACTGCGTGTTGATTAGTTAAACTTGTAATGCAGGTATAATAATATATAAAATGGTGGGTTACATACATAGTTAGAATATTTAGTACAAAAAGGGGCTTATTATTCAGGGTTCCCATCATCCTTCCTTCTTTTAAAATAGAAATAACAATCTGGAACTCAACCAGGAGGTCGTTTTCTAATTAGATCTTCTAAACTCATCTGGCTGAACTAATGATGTTGCTGTATCACTAGTCTTTGAATCTTTATTAGCATTAGGAATTAGATTCTCTGATATAGGTGAATTATAAAATTTTTCAGGATTTGAAAGTGATTCATTCAAAATTAAAAAATTGAAATTAACTTTTTTCAGTGTAAATAAGCTAAATATTGCGTATTTTAAAAATTAAAATTTTTTCTTAGAAATAAAATTTTTTTGATTTCAAACGCAGCGTCAGAAAATATATAAGAGAAATTTTTCTTTCAAATGCTATAAAAATTGGTGAACAAACTAAATTTTCTAAGCATTTAATTCATATTAATAAATATTAGCAAAATAGAGTTTTATGCTCCTCCTTTAATAACACTTTTTTCCAAACGAAATTTTTACGTAAATCCTTTTCTGGAAATTACAATGTTATGCCTATTTAAGTGGGAACTTTTCCTTTTAATTTTATTTCAATTTAATTCCCTCATTTGCAAGGTTCTGTTTTTAATTCCCTTGTGTAAATTTCCTAAATGAGGGTGTTTATTGTTGTTTTACGAGTAGTTTCGGTCATTTTGTGGTTTGGTTTTTTGTGTTTCCTTTTTTTTTTTTTATAAAAATTTCCTGTTTTTATGGTTGACTAACATTTTATTGTTAATGATTTCTTTTTGTTGCATTTTCTGTACTTTCAACAGAGAAAACCGTGGGAGCGTAATCAATATTAAACAACAATATCAAAAATAAAATTTCAAAGAATGTAGCATTTTTTCCCTTTAGCTTTTTGATTCACTGGATTTTCTGGTTCTTTTGTGGTTGGCAGTATGTGGCTTGATTGTTGAATCTTTATCCTCAAAACTAAAGGTGACACTTGTTGTTTTATGGTTTTAAAAAAGGTTCTGACATATTTTAGCATATTTTTAAACTTAACGCCCGCATATTAAGATTTTTGTTTTATGCTGCTGCTGCTGCTCAGGCCTGTATAAATTTTCAGCCTCTAAAGTAACGACAAAAAATTCAACAAGCAACAAAAATCACCTGTGTCCTATAAATTTTACAATATGCAAAAATATTGTGGCCGTATTTTTCTTAACGGACCAATACACACCAACACACACGCGCGCAAATGTGCTTTTGGTGTGTTTAAAGTGTTTTCTTCTCTTTGGACCAATGATGGATCACCGTAGATAAGCAGATTCATTTTCTTTTTCTTTTGTTTGGGTTTTCTTTATTATTATTTTTTATATTTTACTAATATTATTATTATTGTGTGTTTCTCTGCAAACATACATACTTGACTTGTCTTGGTTGGGATGTGCGTGCACATAATCGCATCAAGTCAAATGTTTGTTATTTGTTGTTCTTTTTTTTTTTTTTTTTTTTTTTTTTTTTTGTGTGCGTTGTTTGTCGTTTTGGTTGTGGCAACTTAAGTATGACACTCTGCTACATGGACTTTTTTCCATTTGTTTAGTTGTTTTGTTCTTAGTTTTCTTTTCTTTTTGTGGGTTACATGAATCCAACTGTCATGGCATCAAAAGGCTTAAAGCGCATGTCATCAGGCATAAAAAAGTACAAAAATAATAATAATAACAACAACAGCAATAGCTTTCAAGTATATCCACCAACTAACCAATGCCATACCACACCATGTGACCACAACAACTATAGGAAAAAGCAACAAGTTGTTAAAGAAAAAAGAAATAACAGAAACTTTATATGTAAATAGTCCGTACGTAAGTGTTGGTATGAGTGTGACTACATTAAAATGTAAGTAAGCATGTGTTTGTCATTAAAATATGTCTGTGCAAAACAGGGTTTAAAGTAGTTGACTTTAAAGACATTTTTAGTGTTGCAGTTCCTAAATGAAAAGGCATTTTAGAAATGTTTAATTTTTTTTTTTGGTAAAATTATCATACACTGTGTTAGATTTGCTTGCTAAAACAATAAAGTAAACATTTTTTGATGATAAAAAATAAGCGCCTGTTAAAGTAACGTAAGTTAGTTTAGACTGCTATTGCAATCTAATAGTCCATCAGAGGCGAAATTCAAGCGCTTTACGCTAATTGGATGGATATGTAGAAAAAAATGATTTCTAAATACCGACAAAAAATAAAACATTAAGAGCATCCTTAAGCCGAAATTTATGATATAAAAAATTCATCTGGCTAGTGCCTTAGCTTGGCAAACCATACATGACTTTTAGAAGGCATCTTATTCTTTTCCTCCTCTTTACAATTCCTGAAAGTAATAATTACTGTACCAGTACGGTACGGTAACCCACTAAATCACCAATCTCTAAGAGATTCCCATAAGAGAGTCCTTAATATAGTAAATACATGATGGTCTGTAGTTCCTGTTGTGTTCTTCTTTTTCCATCTTACCTTACAAATATTTTCTAAATTAAAAAAAAATAATTATTTTAGATTTTTTTTTTTCAAAAAGAAGAAAAAAAAGCTTGGGTTTATCGGTTTTTTATTTGCAAAATCATTTAATTAATTTAAGTGTCTGTGTGGTCTTTTATTTTCTTTGTACATATTTAAGCCATGCGTTTGGTTTTCGTTGCATTACAAACAGCCAAGAGAGCTCATCAACACAGAAAAAAAAGAAGCATTTTGTAGACTCAACATGACGTATGTCATTTTAACACACATGCAACTTTTACATTAAAGGTGACGCATTAAACGATTTCTAAATGTTGTTCTTATAAAGTTGAAAAGTGAATTTAAATTTAATTATCATTATGATAATAATAGCCAATAATAGAGTGAAGATTTTCTCTACAAACTTAATTTTATAAAGCTGACTTTTAAATTTCACTTTATTTATTCGAGTTCAACATTTTGTTTGAATGAATAAATAAATGAATGAATTAGGAACGTGTTATTACAACATAAGCTGTAAGTTGCTTTTTATATAAACAAAATGAAAGCAAAAAAAAAAAACAAACTTAAAAATACTTTGTTTTAAATAAATCTTAAAGAAAAAAATATCATGAATCAACATTTTTTACTTAACGATCATTAAAAAATCACATTATGAATGAATTTAAAGTTTAAAAAAAAAAAATAACAAATTACAGCAAAGCGACAGCAAAAAAACTAACCTTCCAAAAACAAAAACTTTATTTGCAAAGAAATAAAAAATGTCAAACTTTGCTTTATTATTAAAAAAAAAAAAGATTAACAAAAGTAATGTTCGCTTTTTTACAATTATTAACATTAAAAAATATAAAAAAAACCCAGCTACAGCAGGTTTTAGTTTATGTGTGTTTTCTCAACATGCAAATAAAAATTATAAAAACTGAATTAAAAAAAAAAAACTTTAAATGACATTATAAAGTAATAGACAATATTAAACGAAAAAAAGTTTTATATTTTTACGAGCTCTGAAATGAGCTTAATTTTGAAAAGTTAAATTCACAGTGAGTTAACGTCTCACTATAGCACTTATTCTTGTAAGCGTCAGACATTTTTATTTTCAACAATTTTTCATGGAACTGACGAAATTCGGCATATTGTGGTGTCAAATCAGATATATTTTTAAGCTTAAAAATAGTATGATGATTTTCACTGTAATCTTATTTTTAAGCATAAAATAGTCTTACAACTTTTATTTATCTTTTCTTAAAAATTTTATATACCAGTTACCCATATAAACCTATTAGATCGACTGTGTTCTTTTATCATGTCTACTTGTAGATCATGTTTTCCCTACATTCAGATCATAAGCAAGAAAATTATTTAATCAGTAACAGAGTGTCCTAACAAGTCTCCTGCCTGCAGAAGTTGACACTATCATTATTTTTCATTCCAAGAAAACGATTTGTAAGGCAGAAATGCCTTGCTAGAAGATAATCTATATTTATTTGATTTTGAGCACATGCTGGAAATTTGAAATGGAAATGGCTTAACAATAAACACTAAGGTAACGATAATGACAAATCTGAAAGCTGCTAAGCTTTTCAACACATTCAGTGCCAAAAACCTTCCCAGGAAAACAAGCGTGTTTAAAAAAAAATACATTTCAAACATATATCACTTTATAAAAGCACAAAAAATCATTCTAGACCCATGAGTGCTTTTGCGAAAATGTTCAGTAAAGGATTCTTTATTTAAAATCACAACAAATTTTACTCAGTTTCGTACATAAAAGAATGACAATTACTGTCGTACGAAAACATAGGACGTGGCACTCAATATGTTAAGGCCAGGAATTCTACAACACATTTCAAGATTCACATAAGTCTCTGAAAAGAAGCAAGACAAATTAACTACAAATCCAAATAAGTATCTGCTGAGGTTGAACCCAAACCCTTGTTGCATATAGTGAAGTTAAAAACTAGTAAAATGGCAAGAGCTTTTCTACAGGGTACTGTGATCTAAAGGAAATCAAATTTAAATTTTATTGAGCTGGTTAACGATGCAGCAAATAGGGAGCGGAATCAATAAAACAAAAAATTAAGTCAAAAATCTTACTGACATGACAGTCGTATATAGCCCTTTCCGTCCCAAAGAATTTCAAAGTTGTATTAAATATTTTGTTTTAAAATAACGTAAAAATATATATTTTATGTCTATACAAATCTCATGTCTTAAAAATAGGACATACACATATGTGTGTCTTGGGATTTCACTTGGACAAAATATAAACATATAAAAAGTAGACATTTATACATAAATTTCTCTCCTCAAAATATATAAAGTTTACCTACACGTTTGTGTAGCCGGGGACGGAAAGTGATAACACATCTATTTTATTCAAATTAATCTATTCTAATTTAATCAGCACTTCTGCAATTGACCTTTCCTGCATTCTTTGTCAGATCATTATAAATATTTTTCTGATTTTGTTTGTGGAAATCATTAAATTCAATTTCATGCTATCTTTCAATCTTTAGCTAAAAAAAAACACACACTTAAATTAAAATTCTCAAATTTCAATTTAAAGCAATTTTATTTTTCTCCCAAATCAAACTCAATTTCGGTTATGACAAAAGTGGCAATCTGTCTAAAACATTCAGCATTTTCAATGGCATTAAAACAACACAAACAAGCAAACGTACGACAAACGAAAAATCATTTAATAATAAAATTCTACTTTAAAATTCACCTGTATAGAAAAACAAACAAATCAAAAAAAAATCTCAATGTCTACTGGCTACAAAATGACAAATACTTGTAGCTTTAGTAAAAAAAACAAATAACATAAATGCAATTCCTTTGTGGCCTAAAATAGAAGGTCGTTGCTGTTTGCCATTTTTAGATAAAAACGTTAAAAAGTTATAAAAAAATCTAAAAAAAAAAAAAAAACAATCAAAACAAAACTCCTGCGCCTCCCATGCAATCAAAAGTCTATGTGTGCTGCTTTTCGTCTACAATGTTCAATATCAAACAAAAGATTTAAGCTACAAACTTGAGATCATCAAATTCATACACACACACATACACTTGTGCAAATTTTATGTACGCACTTTTGAGTGGTGACAAAAACATACTAAAATATTTTAGTTAATACTAGACGAAATTATCGGGCTTTAACTAGACGCAGTCTTTCGGGTTCTTATTGCATTTAAATGCACACAGGAGTATAAACCAAAGACGTTAAAATATATGTTTGAAAATTGATGCTGGAAAAATTTCAAATATTCTTTTACGTCTCCATAATTTGAAAGTTTCTTTTAGTTTCATAAAAATATTTTTGGGCTTTTATTGGGACTTACAGGTAGTAAATTCAATAAAATTTCAGCTGAGAGGCAGGTGCAAGCAGCACATAGAAAAAATAGAATTCTGCTATCTGTTTCCTCTGTAATAAAAAACAAAAAACAAATGACTACAGTCGCATCATTATTTCTTGAATAAAAAAAGGATTATTTCGGAATAATTAAAAAATTATTGCACAAATTTCAGAAAAGTTGCATAGAAAACTTTTACAACAAATTTTTGGATCATCAAAAATATTTTTTTTCAAGTTTATTTACTGCTTTGAAAAAAAAAAATATTTTTGTAAATTAAAGACTTATTGAACTCGTTTTTTATGAGAATTTTTCAAGGAATCTCAGCAACTAAATTAAAATTTAATAAACTTTTACCAGGCAAATTTATTTTTGTGTAACAAAACAAATTAAGCATGCAGAGCCATTTTTGCCACTTTCAGTTTATATGAAGTTTTGGAGGCACTTGCTTTGCAAAATATGAGAGATTTGATGCGCCTATCAATTTTCTTATATATAAGTAGCCTACAATTTTGAAAAAAATTCTTTATTTTCATGTACCAACAAATATTTATTTAAGGAAATACCCTTTGTTGATTTAATTAACTGGAAAAAACGAAATCAATATCTAAAATAAGCTTTTTTTTATAAAAAAATATTTAAAATTAAGTAAAAGTAATCATATCCTGGCGCTGTACTTCTATATGCTTAAAATTTTTACGAATTTTGTAGGAAGCAGTTTTTTTCGATCCAATTTTTTACAGAAAACTTTGCAAAAAAGTTATAAACTTTCTTAACTTAATTTTTCTTCAATGAAGTTTCACTAAATCCTTGATTTGTTTTAATTTGTGAATTTAAAAAAAATGTTATTTAAGCTTCATAGTTTTAATGAAATATTCACAATTATTTCTTTTGGAGTCGGCTACGTCGTCGTCATCCACTTTAAAGCAACATTACTTTTTAACATTGTCGCCTTAAGGGCCTTATTTTCCTCTTACCTTAAAATTTATAGTTATAATTTAAGATAATTAATAAAAAAAACATCGTCAATGAATTCAATTATAATTTGGTATTCTTTATGACATTTTAAATATAATTTGAAGTCATATATTTAATTTAATTGTGTCAAGAAAATTTTTGAAATATGTATTTTTAATAATTTGACAAATTTTTAAATATATCCTTAAGAAGCTACACAAGTTGGAGCGAAATAATGATATAAAAAAAAAAAAAATTCTAAATAAAGACCTCAAGCTTAATAAAATAGCCATTTTAGTATCTAATATCAGTTTGTTTTAAATTTTAAAATTTTTTTTATTAATTTTATAAAAAAACAAAACACAATATTGCCGGTTTTACATAACACCAAATTAGTGTCGGTAGTCAGCAATGTTTTTCATTTGAGAACTGTAAAGCCAACCTACCAGAAATATTAAAAATTAATGTCGTTTTGTGTCGATGACACCAACAGAAATACAGACAATTATTCATTAATATGGGTTTCAATATCGTCAGCTATTTAATTACAAATGGAAAGTGCTTTATGCCATGAATAAACTGAATGATAAAAATAATAGGAGAGAGAAAAAAACATGGGTAAATATACGAGTAGCTGAGTAGCAATCGAGAAGCAAAATTTAAAAAATAAAAATATATTAAGAATAATGGAATTGATGGTTTTAAGATTCTTAAATAATAATAATAGTATTTGATAAACTGTAACAAATAAGAAATAGAATTTCTAGTTTCTTTCAGTTTCAAGTAAAATAATATTTTAAAGTAAACCCGGCTACGGCCACGGTACTCGTAGATCTAAAATCAATTGATTGTTTTTGTATATAGAATTGAATATTATTATTAAAGTAAAAAGTTTGTTTTATATAAGTTCTGTGTGCTTAAGAGTATATGTTGAAATTTGAATAATGTTTTTTTTTTTTTAAATGTATTAGACCCTATTATGAGTGTCGTTGTCGTGACGAAAACAGTGCCTGTCGTTATGCTAGTCGAATTTACGACATATAACCGGCATTCCCACATTTTACTGTTTTTGTCCCTACAATGAAATTCATAAATACTACTACGAGAACGAAACTTGTAATAAAATTGAGTGCAAGCGAATTCATACAAAGTGTTATCAAACAAGCTAAACAAAGTCTTATATACCCTTCATTGTTATAGCCCAATATTTATATCTTCACTTTTGCACATTCTGCTAAAATAAAAAAATACTAATAAAAAAAAGCGCAAATGGTCTTGTCACCCAAGTCATTGGCCTTTTATTTAAATTATAAATTTTTTCGTAATACATATTTTTTTAAATAAATAAATAAAAAAGATATTGATTAAAATAATTCTCTTTGAATATCTAAAATAAATAATTAATTTAAATTAAAGAAATTCAAATTAAGGCGGTTCACAATAAAATACGTTCCGTATTTTTGTCACGTATAAAAACCATGTGTGGGGGGTTTTTTTTTTTTTGTTTGATTTGTCAAAGTTTTTTATATTTATGTGGTCGGTTTCCATAAACCAGAGATATCTTTTTTCATAAATGACAAATATTTGAAACACAAAGACGCTTGATAATTCCGTTTTATATAAATTCGCCTTTCAAAGACTACAACTGGAACAATTGCTTTTCATACAGCTATTTTGAGTTTTGCCTTATCGTTTCAGAGCTAAAAAATTAATAAGAACAATCTTGGATGGAGAATTCATTTCAAAATGTTTGTAATGGTTATTTGAATTCATCAAAAGTACGATTAAAAACTTTAAAATTCAACAAATACTTGAAAAGTTTATTGAAATTAAGTAAATTTTTGTGAGCAGGTTTGCTTTATTTTAAATCTCTAGCAGATTGTGGAAGTTTTCGATATATCTCAAAAAAACAAAAAAGGTTTACTACTAAAGATAAAGCTAAGCTTGGGGATTTCTTCTAAACACTTCGAAAAACCTAGTTCCCAATTTGGTAACACTGACAAAGTGGGGGATAAAAATGTTATAAAAGCAGTTGCTAAGTAACTCCTGCAGGCCGCCCAAAGAAGAGAAATTAAGCAAGTTAAAGTGAATTTAATAAAGTCAAGCTAAAATATTCGTTTTCGATTTAATAAATTTTTTACCTAACAGAACAACTGTAGGGTATTTTCTTCAGCAATATTTTATATGCATGTAAACTCTAAAGCATTCAAACATATTTATAGCAAAACGCATTGACTTGACTTGGTAAGACAAGCATGTATGATCGATCTTGACGTTTGTTGTTTTTGTATATAGTTTTTTTATTTAGTATTTCATTTGGTATTGTTTGCTTATACACTTGGCTTAAATCAGACAGACTCACGCACAGACAGACCCGCGTCCAATCCGACACATAGACAGAGTGAGAGCTGTAAATGTTTTAGCATCATTTATATCGTTTTATATTTCTTGTTTATGCGTACACAAGTAGATGTGTATGTGTATGTTTTTAACGTACAAATTAAAAATGCGTTATGCGTTTTAAGTAGATTCTAAAGGTGAAGGTGTAAGTAAACAGCTTTTTTTTTAATGCTTGCTGCCTCTGTTGCAAGCTGCAATCTATCCTCTACATTTATGGTTAAGAAATACAGTTTACTTTTTTTGCAAAACGATTTTGTGGCCAATAACACAAAAGGTTGTTTGGTGATGATAATTGTGTTGTGTTGTATTGCGTTGCGTTATGCAGCAGCAACAGCAGCAGTAGCGGCAACAGCCAAGCCAAGCTGTTTACACTTTTCAGATAAAATATCATTATAATTTGTAAAATTTTTATTAAATTTTAATGTTCTTGCCATTTTTATTAACGCGTGCATGTGCATTCTTACCGTTTTTTCTGTACGCCTTTAATTATTTAATGTAAAAAAAAAGCAAACGCACACACTTAAAGATAAGAATCTTTCTTTTTCTATGCAGTTTTTGGGCTGTGCTTGTAAAATATTTTCATATTTGGTTATATGAAACAATTTCTTAAACAATTTGTTGCTAATCAAAAAAAAAAATATGAATTTCACGTAAAAAAGAGAGAAAGAGAGAGAAAGAGAGAGAGAGAGAGAGAGAGAAACAGGGAGAGATACAGATTGAAAAATCAGTCAATAAGTAGGCTTGTTATAAGCCTGACCATATTTCTTTGCAATTTTGCCGTTTGATGTTTGTAATGACAATTCATGATTTATGAAGCGTTTATAGGGCTCTATATATGGCCGGACAAAGTGATGGTTGCTGTGGAGTATTCTTATTAGGGTATATAACTGAAAATTGCAATAAATGACAACAACGACAGCAAAATGAATTTAAAACAAAAATACAAAACTGAAATAAAATGCCACAAAAAAACTTTAAAACAGCATCGAATATTTTCAGTTCAGTATGAGTATTTATTAAGGAAAGAAATTGTTGAAATAGTTGAAAATTAAAATTCATGTAAAAGCAGCAAATATGACAAAAATGTCTTATAGAAATTCTTATCGTTAAACTAAAACTCGTATTTGGGGCTTTGGAAGCTATTTCTTTTTTTTTTTTTTTTTTTTTTGCGATTGTTCATCAGACATTTTTGTGTTTGTGCTTTAATGTTTGACATTTAAAAAAGTTATGTTAATAAGGTCAAATAAGGAAAGCTATTTAGTAAGTGCCAAAAATGCTTTTTAAGCTACTTAATGTTAATAATATAATAAATTAAATGTTAAAATTTTTTATAAATAAAAACTTATTTCGCTGCTCATCAGACTTTAAAAGGTGATATATATGAAATTTGTTTAAATTATTTATTTAAATATTCCTTTGATGACTTGATTTTCTCACAAAAGATTATCTGGGTGGTGATTAATAATTACGGCTCAGTATAATTAAGTTTTTCAGCGAGTTATGCATGAAGTTCTCTAGATTCTAAACCAAATCACACTCCTTAATGGACACTGCTACAAATAAGAAACTGTTATAACTGAGAAATATAAAAACTTTTTTAAGTATCTCTGACCAGTACTTTTTATAAAGTTAAACCTGGCATTGAATGCACGTTTCTAGCGCTAGTGAGAATGAATTACAATTACGAATGCGAAATCAATTATTAATCATGTCATAGCGAAACCGCTTTTCAACAGGTCCAGTATAAAAGATTTTATTTTAATTAACTAATTAATTAGAACAACTGCTATTGATGGGTTATCTCAACTACACGAATACAAGTTTTTTTTAAATTTTATTATTTCATCAATTAATTACAAAATAATTTTATTTTCGTCTCAAGGCCTTCGAGGCTTTAAAGAGTCTAAACTTTACATTTTATATCATTAATAAAAAACAAAAACAATCTACATTATATATATTTATGTATGTACATTTATAAAGATTTCAGAATTAATAAAAGTGTTTCTACATGCTGTATCAATTAATCTTTAATATGGGTTTTAAAAACAGAAATCAATTCAATATTGCGCAAAATTTGATGGCAGTCTGTTATATTCTCGTGGATCAGCGTATGCTATTCCCTGCTTTATCAATTCTAAAATTAGAATGAGGAGGGCGAAGAAGTCACCTGGTCACTGCGGCCTTTTGTGTTATCAATTCTAAAGGGCATCTGACTTAAATTCGAACTTGCCTGGTTACTCGCTCTGTAATATTTATTTGCAGTCCATGATGTGAATTCCCTCTTATTATTTAAAAAATATAAATTTTTAATCAGAAATAACACAAATAGGTTGTAATATTAAAATCACAACTAAAGTAGAGTTGAGATGTGATCCACAATAGCGGCGTAATTATCATAGTTAACATTTGTACTGGTCTGGTCTGGATAGATTGATCACAAGCTCGTACTTAAACATGCACTTTAAATGAAAGACTAAATTTATTAAACACTAGTTGAAATCCATTCAAAAGTAGAGTTTTACCATCTTATACAAAAAATTAACGTAGACTTTAATGTCAACGTTAAAGAAATTTTTCATATAATTTTTAAAAAAATGTTACGTTAATTTTTTTTTTTGGATAAGAGCAATAATCATTAAAACACTCATTAAATTGTTGTAAAAAAAGAGGTATCAAAATGAGTGTGACTAGCCCAGAAGTATATGGCAGAGTAATCCATAGAAAGATCAATACTTTATCGTTGAGAAGTAGGCAAAAACTTGCCCAGGACATTATGTTATAGTACTAGCTGATAATTTATGAAAAAAAAGTTAAATCAGTTTAGTAATTTTAAAGTTTATTAAAAAAAATTCGTTTTAATAATATTAGTGCAGATCAGTGTTAGAATACAAACGAAACTTTTCGAAACTCTTCGTACAAAAGCAAAAATCTATTTCTTTGAGTGATTGAATTAGTTTTTTATGCATATGTAAATCGTAAAATATGGTCACGCTGGTAGTGGTATTTATAATAGGTGTCTCAGAGCACTTTTTAAATTTAGTGTAATTTTTTTTTGTGCAAGTTACAACTCTATAGTTTGCCAGCTGTCACATGTGCTTATTCCTAAATGAAGTCAAACGAATTTCCCTCTGAATGGCCCAGTAATAACAGTCATGGATCTGGACAACAGCACCATGTATTACCACACGATGGCTTGACAGCCTTCAATCACAAATGCAAAATTACATTTTGCACCATCCACTCGCCAAGACAACGTAGTGACTTACATCTAGTCTGCGATTTAGATATCTGAGAATTTTCTCTAAAACATTAGCCCCCCGTTATGTCAGGTAATCTGTTCATAAAATATGTACCGAGACTGGTGTCTCAAAGCTAGAAGAGCCGGCAATCCGTAATAACTAATTATTTTATTAAATTAATGAAGTTTTAATGACAACATGCTTAAATTTTAACTTACTGCTGCTTTTTATTATTAATTGTTTTTAAAACTTTTTTTTGTTATTTCTATTTATTTAATTTTTATTAAAACAAAAAAGAAATTAAATAAAGCTTTCGTATTAAAACTAAAATTTTTTATTTATAATTTATCTTTTCTTTTTCCTCCTTTTATATTCTCTTATTTATTTATTGTAATCAATTTATTATTAATTTTCAAAGAAAGCAGGTGAAATTTTTGTTATGCCTTAATAAAATATAATTTAAACTTGTAAAAAAAAAGAGGAGAAGAACAACTTTTCATTTTAATGTGTACGTGGCATTAAACAAATGTGCAGCCCTTTTTATTCAGTGGGGCGTCTGTCTGTATGTTTCTCTTAAATTCAAAATGCAATTTAGATTAAATGATTTAGATAATTTTTTTTTGGTTGCCAAAATAAAAACAAAAACCCAGAAAATAATATTTTTTTTTTTAAAAAAATTTTGAAAATACAGAAAGTGCAACAAGATTCTTTCATTGCTGATAAGAAATTTAAAAGCTAAAAGGAATTTCAATAAACTTGTTTCATATAGCCAAAGAAAATAAATTTGTAATTTACAAAAAAAAAAATTAAATTAAAAGAAATTTAATTTTTGTTTTAGTTTTTTTTTTTGAAAGTCGGTGGCGGCGTTGGCGGCCACTGGTTGGCGATGAGCATGTTGATGATTGTAATCTTGATATAAATGTTATTTTTTTCTGTCTTTCTTCTTCTTTTTTTTTCAGAAAATGAATAAAAATCCCTTGAATAGTCGGGCCAATTTTTGTTTATTCAAATCATGGTGTAGGTGCATCAGCAAATGATTTTCTTTAAATCAAAAAAATAAATTGCTTTTTTGTTTTTTTTGCAAATTCATGCCAAAATGATTTTTGTTGCGTTTCGTTTTCTTCTTCTTAATATTGTAAAATGATGGTAATCTTTTGCAGTTTCATGTAAGATTTTGTAATTTATTTTTGAACGTTTAAGAGACAGCTGTTAGTGGCTGTTGTTGCGTTGTGGTTTTCATGAACTAAATTTACATAAAAATTCTTTAATAGCAAAAAGGAAAAATTGTAAAATTTTAATTTATTTCTGCTTTTGCTTTAATAATTTCAAATAATTTTTTTTTATGCACTAGGCGTACTCGTTGTTGCTGTAGTTGGTGCTACATTTGTATTTCTGTTGTTATTACAAATAGTGTCAATGTTGCAACAATTATTTTGTGGTTGAATTTTTTATCATTTATAATTTTTTTTTTCAAGTAAGAATAAAGTTGAAAGACACGCATTTGATTTTTTCTTTTCTTAGAAAATATACAAACAAGAGATATAAAAATTTTCCCACAAAATTTTTATTGCCAAAATATCAGTTTTTTTATTTATTTAATTTAATTTTTATTTTATTTTTGTTACTTTTAGAAGGGTCTATAAAGGATGTGGTTGATTAACCGCAAACGCCTTTACTGTATTAAATGTGCTGTAAGAGGAAAAGAATTGAAAGACGATTATGTAAACATGAATGTTTTTATATTAGAATTTTTTTTTAAATATTTTGTAAGACTTGTAAGGGAAAAATGTGGGTGAACTATGATAGTTATTAAAGGCATAAATACCAGGCTCAGCTTTCTCATGCAAGAAGTATCTCAACTCTAAAACAGGAAATGCTGGCAATGGAAGAGAGAAAAAGAAATTGAGATCTACTCTAGGTGTTATTTAACCTGTCTATGATAGATGCAAAGAAATTATTAAAATAATTTAACAAAATGAGAATCCAGCTTAAGTTTTTGAAGAGGAATACTTAAAAAAAATTTGAATAATTATATATCTTCTGTTCGCTTGTCTGCTACGTCCACTTTTTCGACAAACAACGAAAATTAAACTTTTAATGATAAAAATTCTCTTTTGCAACCGATTTCTCTATACGTAAAGAAAAAGTATGGTCACCGCAATTATAGTTTGTTGTCTGAAAAAATTTTAAAGTTGATTTGAATCATCTGCATATTATTATAATAACGATAAATATGTTTATAATTATTTTAAACATTATTGTGTTTACCGTCATAGACATCGTTGAATTGATCAATAAATATATTTATAATAAACAAGTTATGATTACCATAAATACAAAATCCTTCTTATTACAAAAAATGTACGTAGACTTTAAAGTAAAATTAATGTAAAATTTCGATAACGTTTCGTCAATTTTACTTTAAATTTAAAAATTCTTTAAATCAGCTTGAAGGCAAATTTATAAAAAAAATTGTTTGAAAATTTATTTCTTTTTCTAAACCAGTTTTAGCCATAAAATATTTTCATGTTTATTAAATTGCGCTCTGCAATATATAAAATAAAAATTTATTAATTACAGTATTTCTTTCAACAAAAGTATTTTCAGAAAAAAATAATTTTTATCTTCTTACAAAAACATTTAAGGCGTGTGTTAATAAATTTAACAGAAAATGTTTAATTAAATTTTTCTGTTTTTTTTTTTGCTGCCTTAATAATAATTAAAAAAATTAAAAAAGAAGTTATTTCCTTGAACAGTGATATCTTTAGTTATCAAGAAGGTGCTAAAATGTCTGTGGAGCATGTGCTGCACAAATACCTGATTATTTAAACAAACACGAGCTTATGAAACGGGTTGCAAAGTAGCATTATTTTTAGCAGCTTCATTTATAATAGATATTGCTGGCCGTTCTTAACTATTTTAAAAATTGTTCGTTTTGTTTTGGTGATTACAAAAGTTTTAATTTAACACTTAACAAAAGAGAGTCTAAAGTTTATTTTAAAAATTTAGAAGAAGGTGTCAAGTCTTTTTGTTTTCTTATTATTATTTTGTTTAATGTTCAAACAAAAATGTGGGTGTGCTGAGCAAATATTTATGAAACAAAACAAAACAAAACAAAATTTATTCAAAAACATACAGTTTTAAGAAAAGAAGAAGAAGAAAAGCATATTTGAAATATTTCATTTAATTTTAAACCCTTGATTTCTTATTTTATTGACTAACTTAACGTACGTATATAAAGTTACTCAATCATACATTTCTTAAATTAAACAACAAATTTTTCGTTTAAAACAGCAATTTGTCGAAATTTTAAAAGCACAATATTTATTAACACCTTAAAAGGCTTAAATTCAAAAAGAAAAAATCTATAAAAATTATTTTTTTATGATATTCACTAATTAAACATTGATTAAGTTTTTAATAGAATTTTTTTTTATTTATTTTTTTAAACAACACAAATCCGCGAAGCTTCTTGGCTTATCCACAGAAAACACCCAAGGTCTAGGCAGGGATCAAACCTGCGATAGGTTAGTACGCTACCTACTAGTCTACGGGGACATTTTTCGTTGTAACCACACCCAACTGAACAGCGGCCAACTACAAAATTTTTATTCGTCAATTCCAACGAAAAAAAATTAACAATAACGTAAAATTGCGGCCTACTATATACAAAATGCATAGAAACCACTTACACTAGCGATTAAAAAATTATTTTTATCTTCTAAAATTGATTTTTTTAGCATCAATAATTTTTTTTTAATTTTAACTCTTGGATTATCATATTGTTCTGACTAGACCAAAACTGTCTAGTAATTTTAAATGAAATTTTTTTTTTATTTATTTTGCTTTCTTATTGCATATTGAAATGAAATTAATTATTTAGTTTAGTCTTAACACCAAAATTTGTATTCAAAGAAAATTTTTTTAATCAATATTTTGTCATTTATTTAAAAATCTTTTTTTTTATATTGTTAAATATTTAAGAAAATTTAGAATATAAATATTTATCTACTACATGAAGGCCATAGCTGACATTCGTTGTGTATCAGGTTGAATTTTTTTAACACGTTGACCGCCGGTGGTATGCATTTAAATTTTATTAAAGTGCCGTGAGTACCGCCGCTGATGCACAGATACTTCTGAATCCAATTCAATATATTTTTGTAAAAATATTCTTGTTCGAATACATGTAGATTGAAGGAAGCTTTACAATTCCCATATACCTGATTATACTATTTGTGGGCCGCGTATACCACCAGCCGTCACACATTTAACGGTACGAACAAAGATTTTCATAAATTAATTTTTACCAAAAAAAAAAAAAAAAATTTTAACTTACAGCTGTTATTGTAAATTGGCACTTTACAAATAAATATATTTTTATTTTATATGACGGCACTCAATGTGTTAAGTATTTACATACACACATTAGAAAACAGTTGAAACAAGAAATGGTGATATGACATTTACGAACAATAAGTCAGCAGATAGTGTAGCGCCATTTTAAATAGACATAAGTGACAAATTTTCTTTCGCTTTCGAAAAGAGTCTGGTTATTAATCCACCTGGTTATTTAAAAAAATTTAAAATTTAATAGTTTTTTAAATAAATCAATATGTTAAATTAAATCAATTATATATTTAATAAATATGACGATTTTTTAATAGAACTAAATAAATATTTAATTAATTTAATTTAACAATTTAAAGATTTTTAACGTATTTTTACGTTTGAGAGCAAACGTAAAAATGGAAATTGTATTTAATTGTTATTTTTTTTTTTTTTTTTTTATTATATAAGAATATCATGGAGAGAAAAATAAATAAAAAAAGCCCAACATAATTGAAATAATCACCAACAAAGGGTATTATAGTTTCGACTTTATTGCCCCTTATATTAATTCTTTCTCAAATTAATATTTTGTCAAAATTTTGAATTCCAAAAAAAATTATTTCTTTTTAAATAAAGCTGCAACTTTTTTAAATTTTGCTTAAACTTATTTTGAATTGTTTTCCTTGCCAAATTTAATTTAAAAAAATATGTAGCAAAAGCTATAAGACAAATTTTATCATCAAATTATTGTTAATTTTTGAACAAAAAACACCTGTTGCAATTTAACTTCACTTAGCGCATACAGTTTGCTTAACTGTGAAACATTATCAGCTTAATAATATTTAGCATTAATTTTCAGTTTTGTTTTTTTCAAGGGTTCCATGTAAATATCAACATTTCAGTCAGAAAGTTGTAATACTACTGGACTCTGCCTGCATTATTAAATTTTTTTTTTCATTTTGCATTTTGCAAGAACAAAATCTAACTTAAAGTAATAACAATAACTTAAAACTAATCGAGTAACTTTGAAAGCCTTTGTAAAAGTGAAACATAAATGTACTCATTTTGTTTTTTTGTTTTTGTTTTGCTGCTGTTGCTTGTGTTGGAGTAAAAAACCTTAATTTATAAGAAAGACAAAAAGAAGAAACTGCAGGCAGCCGCTTTGCGTACCAGCTTTAGCGCCTGCGCTTGTGTTAATAAGTTAAAGTTTTAAATTCAAGATCCTGTTTATAGTTATTTAATTTTCCATTTTTCTTTCAACTTTATTTCAATTTTGTAGTTGGCGTTGCTGCAATTTAAAACTTAGTAAGAACATGCTAATCTTTTTATAGTTGTTTAGCACAACATCATCAGTAGCTGATGTAGCATACAAGTCAACACTCTAGGCAAGCATCCGCAACAACCACTTTTTCTTCTCTTCTATTATTGTTATGCATTTTTTTTTCGTATTTTTTTATTTTGTTGATTTTAATTTAAAATATTGTAGTATTGTTAATAATTACGGCTTCAAAAGGTAAATATACTACTGGAAATAGCAGCAACAAAATTATATGTAGATCTATAAAAATTGGTAAAAGCAAGTTAACGTAAACGGATGCTCTTGTTGTCTTGCCAAGTCTGGCCTCCCTGCCCAATATTATTAAAATTATAACAGCCGCAACAGCTACAGCTACAGCTACAGCAGCAGCAGCAGATGACGACAGGATCATTTTCTTCTTTTGTAAAATGTGGTGGAGGTTTTTTTTCTTCTTTCATTTCGTTCAGTTATGCTGTTGTAAGTGTGTTGGTTTACTTGGTATATTCTGAGCTAAATTGTCGGTGATCACGCGATGCTTGGTCAACAATTGCTACTGTATTCAAAAGAAGAAACAAAAATTGCAGTTGTTCTTGCCATAGTTTATAAAATATAAATGCATACACATTTATATATTGCAATTGCCTGTTGCCGCTTTAATTCTATTCCTTTTTTTTTTAAAGAAAATTATTTGCAAACGGACGGAAGTTTTGAAAATGTATACTAAAATATAAGACAACACTGTTATTGTTGCTACACAAGCAGGAAAAAAAATACTGATCGTTACCACCTCTGCCACCAACCAACTTATTCATTCATGTATTCGGTTGTTAAAGCAACCTGATGTTGCCTATTTTGGCTTGACCAACATACAATGCAATTTTGTTTTGTTTATTTTCATTTGTCAGTGTGTGCATGTGATCAGTTTTCAGTTTTCAGTGTCTAAAAGGTGTACAATTGAAAAAATAATTACATTTGACTAAGAAATGATTATGGCCACAAATTGCAAGGAAGACAGAAGTAAAAAACAAAACAACAGCAACAACAACAATAGCAATAGCAGCAACAGCATTAAAAAAATAAATATAAATGTGTTACATGATTATAGTAAACACAAAAACAAGTGCAGTTTTATGGATATGCCAGGCAACAACACTTACGACTGTTTTTTTTTTCATATTTTACTTTTAATTTTATTTTTTAATATTAATGTTGTTAAAATTAAAAGGAAGTGATATAAAAATTTTATATCATTTCAGAGGAACTTAAATATTTTTGATCATCAATAAAGTCTCTGACGATCACACATAAGATTCAGTGGCGCTAAACTCAGTTTAAATTCAATCTAATTCTAGGTTATAGTATAAATTAAATTCCCAGACAAATTATTTAATTTAAAAAGTTCATATCTAGTTATAGGAAAGTTTAATTAAAAAGGAAGAAGAAAATACAGAATTAACACAGATAAAAGTTTTAAAACTATTTGGCAACTGGTACCGGAATATACTAATTTTAGCATTCTGATAGCATAGGTTATTAACTACTTCAATAGCATATTCTGCTCATATGCTTTTTGGCCCAAGAAACAATGAAAGCAGAGAAGAAAATTAAACAAAACAAAGTTAACAACACATAAATAATTATTGCAAATACCGATTTCTATCGTACCGAATATTTCTTTCGGAAAATTACTGAATATCGAATTCGATAAAATAACGTTATACTAGTTTTTTCGATACGAATGTTCGTAATAAAAGTTACTGAATCGAACTACTGATTTTTGTAAGTTTTATTTTAAATTCATTTTAAATAAATACAATTCACAATTTGTTATAACAAGGCGACAAAAGTTACAGTAAATAAAGAAATCATTGATAAAAGCACAAAGCCACTTAAATGCATGTACTCATACCCATAATTAAAGTTAAAAAAATTGCTGATAAAAAGTTAATATTAAAATACAATTTAATTTATAACATCCAAGTCGAAACTATTGTGCTGGTTTTATAACGCAAGTGATCAACTCGTCTAAAAAATTTTTATGAAAAATACTCGCTTGTGTTATAAAAACAGAACATAAATTACGAGCCAAAAAAAAAAATTTAAATCTTTCTTATGAAATTCAATCAACCAAGCAGCCTCATTTTAAATTACATATGGCAATACATTGTTCAAATTAATACAATCCAACTTTTATATGGGGGTCGCATAGGTTACATGTTAATTAAAGGTAATTTCGTATAGTAATTTTCAATTGCAATTGTTTTACTAAATGGAAAACTTTGAATGTGTGTTGAGTTAAAAAAAATGCCATAAATCGAACAACAAAAATTTATAATGACAGGCGCCAAAAGCTTTAACCATAATTAAATAGGGGAACCCCCTTTCCTTCTTCCATTAGATTTATAGCAATAAATATTGGCAAATAAAACAGATTATACAAATTAATTACGCAGACATGGAAAATTTTAAATATTGAAACTACTTTTTTGAAAGTGGAATAAAAACCAAATCTTTTTCGCTACTTTTATCGAATACGAGTACAAGTCAGTATAAAACTTTTTTAACTTTCCAACTAATATTTCTTTTTTAACAGCTTAATTTTATTATTTGGTTTAATTCGTTCGATAATTCTTTGCTGAAAGTCAAATCAAGTATAATAACTTATTATAGATCCAGTTTTGTGAATAATTTTTGGGTCTTGACTACGCATTAAAATTCTATTATGATTGTAATTGATGACCGTTAGGTCGCCACATAAAAACCAACGTAAACCAATCCTTAAACAGATATTTAGTGTTGCCTTATTACTAGTTTAAAGTTAAATATTTAACATTGCTGTGTTTAGTCATGTAATTAAATGGGAAATATATTTTAAAACACTGTAGGATTCTTTTTCAAATAGCAGTCTAAAAACTTGTACCAATTGGAGAGTTAGAAGCTAAGAAGGTTTCACAAAAATATTTCTTTTTGTTTCTTACACAAGTTTACTAAAAAAAATTTTATGTACGAAAAGTGGAAGATTCGCTGAAATTGCAAAACCCGTTTTGTTATGAAGGCCGACGTAAATCTTCAAACCGTCAATACACATGTATTATTTCTTGGTTCCTTCTGCAATCACAATTGTTTCTTAAAACCAGAAGAAATACAAAGTACAAACAGGCTTTTTTGAATTTTTGAAAAAAAAAAATATTTTATTTTATTAAAAAAATATTTTTTTAAAAAGTTTTCTTTTTCTACTTTCATACGAAAATTAATAAAACCTATTTTACAGTTTGAAAACGTTCAAATGAACGTTTTTAAATCTTCCTATAGTTGGGCGACAAGTGGGGAAGATCTTAATTATAATTGGCTCGCGTGTATGGAGCAATTATGGGGAAAAAAAGAGGAGAGAAAGAAACAATAAAATTAGTTTCTTTTAGAAATTATAGTAAGTTTGGGGGTACTTACGAGTTTGAGTTTACTTATTATTAGGCTAAGTTAGTGTACTGTATATTGGGTACTTTTCATAGAATAGATTTATTTTTAGATTTTAGAAACTATTTCAGAATTCATTAATTTAGAGCTTAGGTTTAATTTTGGAGTAAATTTAAATTTCAGCAATGCAAAGAGTAAATTAATTAGAAGGCCGTTGTTGGCTGTTTAAAGGTAGATTAAGAATTGTGTTAAAAGGTTTTTATGAGAAGTTGAGAACTACTTTTATTTATCATAGTTTAATTTCATTTTATGTCACTCTCAGCTTTTCATATTGTAACACTACATACATATCTACATGTAGCTTATATTATTTTTAATTGCATAGTTGTAAATAAATTAATTCATCAAAAGGAAAAAGTAACAAAATATAATAAATTAAGAATAAAAGATAAAAAATAAAATTAGGAAATCGATTTTTAATTATTCTTGGAATCCTAGTTATTGAAAAAAAAAATATATTAATTCACCGAATTCCAAATTGCGAAATTTTGTATTAACTTGTTTATACGAAATATTGATATGGCTTAATATAGACCTCAGTAATTTTGAGAAACAAATAAATAAAATTCAATTAAACCACAGACACATATTGCTAAGTAATCTGGAAATGAAAATTAATGTTATTAGGCGAATTGAGAACAGTGAACGATAGTCCGAAGTGTCTTAGTTAGGAACATAACTCTATATTTCAATACAAATAGCACCTTTGAGAGCTAAGCGGGGTATGCCTGTACTGAGTTTTCCATCTTTGTTATTGAATAAAGCCTTTAATTAAACAAAGAAAATACGTGTTGCTTTAAAACTTTATTTGTGCAAGGAAAGTACGTATATTAGTAGAGTATTCGTAATAACTCAATATTTTTGTTTATGATTTAACACTGACAAATCTCAATGCTATTTTGTAAAAATAAATAATTAAATTAACAACAAAAAGTGGTACAATACCCTGCGGTTGTTTTAGTGTTAAGTTTTTACTCACAATTATGCAAACTCTTTTATTGTAGCTTAACAAGAAAAAAAAAAGAAACAAAAACAACAGAAAATATAACAATAAAGTAAAAAAAAGAAGAAAACTAAACGTTGATTGGTTGTTAATTTTTCTCCGCTTTTTAATGATGAATTACAGAAAATAAACAAAGTGTGGGAGGGATTTTCTAGCTGAGTTCACTTTTAAAATGAGCGGCATCACTCACTCTGGACTTGCATTTTATTTTTATTTTTCATGTTATAAATGAAAAAATTTTTTAATAAATAAATAAATAATTTTTTAAATGTTTTGATATGTGCTTGAATGCCAGGCTACTTCAGCTTAAAGAGTTCGAAAGAATATGACTCAATGAGTGACTGACTGGTTGTCATAAGTAACACTTGAGCGATTTTATGTCATGTTTATTATCAACGCCACCATCACAAGGCATTAAACCATTTAATATTTTTTTTATTATTTTGCTTATTATTTAATAGAATTTATTTAACTTGTTGGTGGTTTTTAGTTTTGTGTTATTTTGTCTGCGAATAATGTAATAATAAAGTTCTGTTTTTTATAATTAAAGATAAAAACTAAGTGATAACAAATTGTTGTTAACAACCATAAAATTATGGCAAATTGTAAACAAAAGTTTAGAAACCACACAATTAGACATACACAAAGTTACTAAAAACAAAATAGGGTCAGTCAGATTTCTGTATGCTTCGTTTAACTTAATTTACGTGTTGAATTTTTTATTATTTAAGAATCACTTGTCACTTTAAATGGAAATGCCTTTTTAAAACTCAAATTACCTGGAAGTCTTAGAAGGGAATTGACTTGAATTTATTATGATGGGCAGTATGTACCATCATTTATTTCATCTTTAATCGTACATGATGCTCACAAAACACAATTTGTTTAATTTTATTATTGATTTTTATTGCACGCACGACTGAACGCCCACACACGCACATGCCTCTAATTTTATCAAAAGTTGAAGCGTTTAAAAGAGGTACCAATTATCGCCGCTACTAAAAATAATTTCGTATGTTTGTTTAGAATCAAAACATTAGGCTAATGAAGTGTTAAACTCTTTTTCAAATACAAACTTGTAAGTTTTATTCACGAATAAAATTGAAAATGAAGGTAAGTATAACAAAATGATAGAGTAAAAAATATTTTAATTCATCAACTCTCGATAATTTGATTTTCAGTCAGAAGAGCAGAAGAAAAATTCAAAAAGTCAATATTTGGTTTTAATGAAAATTTATTGATGTTATAGCGCATGGCATGTTAAATAAGCCGTACGATTTGAAAATTTGAATTTGTTTCAGAAATACCACTCCATATTCGTATTATCACTTCAAATTATTTAGTTTAGTAAAGCCAAACTTCTAATTATAAAACGCCGGCAATCAAAATTTAATTAAAATAATTTGAAATTGCCGAGGGATCAAATCACATTTTTATTGTTCAATTTATTTCATGTTTTTCAAAGGGCTTAAAAAACAATTCAATACAGCGAGAAATTCAAATTAACGAGTTGCAAATTATCAATAGTTGACTGTACTTCTTTTTATTTATTTTTATGGAACATACGAGTATCTTAAATCGGACTTATCTTAAGACCAGTGACTAAAGAACTTTGTTCACTGAGGTGTGGTGATTGCAACTATAATTTATTTTCCATACAAAATAGTAGTTTTAATAATTAGGTTATGTTATTGATTTCGTATGGAACGGATAATATTCATCGAGATGCTATGGAATCATCTTATTATTTTAAATTGTATCGTGTTATTGTAAATGAATTGTGTTACTGTGTCAGCTTTTGCTAATAAGAAAATATTTTTTTTTAACATACAAAATTTTATTTTAGATAAATAAAATCTAAACAGTTTCTAAAAATAAAACAAATTTTAATAGTTTTGCATAATTTTGTATCTTTGCGTTTGCAATTCAGAAAATATTTACGCCTAAGAAAAATATTCATAATGCCGAATCAATGATATGTCAATGCTGCTATGATAGAGTTGGTACAAAATTAATTATAAAATATGGCAAATTGTGAATGATTGCAAATTTTTC
The DNA here is from genome assembly GCA_947397855.1 of Thelaira solivaga. Classification (NCBI taxonomy): domain Eukaryota; kingdom Metazoa; phylum Arthropoda; class Insecta; order Diptera; family Tachinidae; genus Thelaira; species Thelaira solivaga. The sequence goes on from OX377613.1 coordinate 21,579,583, forward strand.
TTCGTCAAAAAAATTGTACTTTCCAATTGCCGAAGCGGGTGAATAGACACATTAATTTTAGTCGATTTGCTAACACCCAAAGAAAAAATATGGTTGAGATAATCATATTCTGGTGGACACATAGAATGGTTAGATTTATGATTGCATTTTTAAATTACAGATATTAAAAATACTTTTTAACTGCAGATGTTGCGGTTCAACTCCCGGTCAGGACTAAATTGTTTTTTTAATTTTTTTATTATTTTTTTTTTAATACATACATATTTTATAGAAATATTTTTAAAAAAATGAATTTAAAAAAATTTTAATTTTAATTTTTTGTATAAAAAAATTTTTTTATTCCATTGATTTTTCTTTTCTATTAATTTTTATTTATTTATTACCTAATACAGCGGATTTGAATTTATTTTTTAAATTTTATTTGATTCGAACTTGTGAAGACTTACTTAAGAAGCACTAACTCGCCATTCAACCACTTCAGCCACAAATCTCAGTTGAGTTTGAACGATTAAGTTTTTGTTTTATACTCACTTTATTTATATGGTTGCAGAAGAGACAAAATAGAAAACAATTTACATTCAACCATATTTTTATCATTATTATATTTGCTATGAACATATTTTTGGTTTCAAGTAAAATTTTATTAAACATAATATGATAATTATATGGTTGATTTACGACACTAAACATAATATGGTTAAAAATAACTAGAAATATGTTTATCGTGATCATAATAATGCTTAGATGCTTCAAATTAATAATAATATTTTTGTGAAGAACAATGGTTGCGGTGACCATATTCAATCATCTTTTTGTTTTGCGTGAACATGTTAAAAAACAGGATATACTGAACATTGATAGAAATTTTTAATTTAAAACAGAATTTTCTGATATACGATACATATGACATCGATATTCCAAGGAAGCTGTTCACCCCCAATTTGTCATTCAGCTTAAAAAATGAAATTAGCTGGATTTCTTTAAAATAATTTTATAAAGAATGTAAATACTGCAAGAAATGCCTTATTTGCCTGCCACACCCACTTTTTTAATATAAAAATATTTTTAATCGTACTTAATTAGCTGCAGAAAAACATTTTGTGGGAAAGTATTCAAGAAAGACCTTTTAAATTAAAGTTTTCAATGAAATTTAAATTTTCACTTATATGCTTGAAATATTTTAAAATATTTTGGCGTTTTTGATAATTAATTTTTAATCTTCGTTAGCTTTATTAATAGCGTTTCATTTGTGCCGTTGGCGACTCGATTTTATAGTTTTTTAAAGACTTTGTTTAAATAATATTTTCTCAAAAAAAAAGGAGAGAAGAGTAAAGTCTTTTTTATTATTTTTTCTATAATCACACACCAGAACTATAATATTTTATACAGATTTCAATATTTTTATAATTTTAGGTAACTACACTCATAAAAAATGAAATTGTTTTCTACCACTAATAACTTAATCAAATATAAACGAATAAGGCCCGAATTAAATATTTTTTTTCTTAGCTAATGACTGTAGTTTAGCCAACATTATTATTATTACTTAAATTATTGTCAGTGAAAACCGTTTTATAGAAAAAATCTTAAGTTCACAGCAAAAAAAAAAACGCTGTTAAGTAAATTTTGTTGAAATGAATTTAATTTATATACGAGTATATTTTTTTTGCCAACCCTTAGCAAACTGTTTACACAAATTTGCTTGTCTCTGGTCTCTAAGTAATAATTTTGGTTTTTGTTCTGATTTAAATTAAGTACTTTATGACACAGTAAATGTTATCCACTTAACAAGATGATATGTTGGAAAACAAAAAAAAATAATAAATAAAAGTCTAAAATAATTTGTCTGTTATTAAAAATTGTAAAATCCTTTGTACACATTCCCTCAGGAAACACCCCAACTCTTGCACAACATTAAGCCAAATTGTATGATGACTTGAAACGAAAAACTGAATTTATAATATTTTTCTTCCTTCTTTTATTTTTTTTGGCATTTTCCACCAAAAAAAAAAAAAAAAAATCACGTGATATGTTTTTTATTATTCAGTTTCAGTGTCCTTGTTGAAAATATTGCAGTCAGACTCATTAATATTTTTTATGATAGTTTTTTTTACTCACTTTTTTCAAAAGTTATTTTGGTGGGTTATAAAACTGTTAACATAATTATGAAAAATTAACAGCTTTGCTTTGTTGTCAGCCAGGCAATAAAAACAAAAAGGAAAATGTAAAAGAAAACTTTTTAAGGAAAGAGACTGTTTAAATGAAATAAATTTCAACACTAACCAGAACATAATTATCGTAATTTTTTTATATAACAAAAATAAAAATATAAAAAAACTTTTCACCCCTTGTTTTTGCTCTGCAGGTTTATACATAAATATTTTTTTTTTTGCTTTTTTACATTTAAAACAATAATTTGCTTTTCCGAAAAGTGTTTTTTGTAATTTATGGCTTTCACCAGCAAAACTTGACAATAAAAAATCTAGAGTTCTAACAAATAATTATTGTAATTACAAGTATTAAAACATTTTCTTTTTAAGCAAAAACAAAAAAAAAAAAAAAAAAAGAAACACTTAAAGAGCCAAGGAATAAAACAAAACGTCAATGCTGATATGGTAGAAAAAATATTATTAAAATAAAGAAAAATAATATTTTAAATTATTTTATACATATAAACCTCTTAATATAAAAAGCATTCTAAAAAGACTTTCTTCCTTTAATCACTGAGATAATTGCGGCAGGGAAAGCAGTTTTTTAAATTCCATTTTATTAGCGAATTATGCATTCCGACAGTATTAGAAAAGAATTTGAATACCTACGCACAATTGCTTTCAAAATTAGCATAAAGGGCATTTCACGGAAGCGGACATTAGAAAAAAGTAGAGTCCTAGAATTTGTTTATATTATATATATGTAAATATACCTCTAGTGGGTATGAAAGCAAATACGTAATACTTTTTTTATGATGCTTATGGGCCTTTGAAAAATAATAATAATTGAAACTTCGTCTTTTTTGGAGTAGATTTTCTAATAAAAATTTTTTTTAAATATCACGCTTCGCAATTCGCATACAAATTTCTTTTCAATTTTTGATAAAAATAAATAAATTTTGAAAAAAAAAAAAAATTTAATTCCAAAGCTTTAACTTAAAACTTTATAAAAATAATTACTAAAACAAATTTCTCTAACGCTTACTTTAAAGTCTACTTTAGTTTACTTGGATAAGAGGGTTATTGTTTTAAATAGACTTTTATAATTTGTATTGGCTGTCATTGTGAAAGATGATTCCAAACTTCAAGTGATAAAGTATTAGTTGATTACAAACCATGGAACGGTACACACTTCAAGAACGTAAAATCATTTTGACTGGTTTTTCAGTCTGCTGATTAAACACAATTTGAAATCATATAATGAAATTACTTTACACTATGTCATTGCTAAAATTATTATATTATAGTTGAGTGAGCTAATAGATAGGTGTACCTTAATTATAATAAAAAAAAAATAAATAAATTTGCATGGATTTTTTAAAGTCCAAAATTGAGGTTATTTACCTAGATTACAGTTAAGCATTAACATATTTACGTTTGCACGTACATAAATGCAGCTCTTTAAAATCTCTTAGGAAGCTTATGTGAGATATAAAAAATAGAATTACCTTTAAAGCGCATTAAAAATCACGTTTAAACAAGTAATTTCTCTTCTATAAAATCACTAACATTATCGTTTTAACTTAAACATTCAATAAGAAAATGAAAAAACTCAAAAACAAAAGGTATGCAGACACTTTTTTAAGGTTAAAATAGTCATTTAAACAAACATCAACACCTTAATAAGGCAAAAATATAACAAAAACAACAGTCAGGAATAAAAGGAGCAACACACAACAACCTTTGCACTTGCTTGTCGATGTACGAGTACCAGAACTATGAGTTTGAGAGGCATTCGTGTAAGCAGCAAACACATCCTTAGGCCACTTAATGTTTACTTTAGTATAATATTTGTTGATATTTGTTAAACTAGCGTGTTAGTGCTACTAGTTTTGCTCTTCTTGTTAGTTTTATAGTTGTTATTGTTGTTGTTGACTTTATTAGCCAAAAGGAGCTGCTGAATATTCAGTGATGTGGAAAATAATATAAAAGCTTAAAGGAATGTGTCTATAGTCTATTTGTATTAGGTTGTTGCTGCAGTTGCTTGTTTGTTTACTTAAAAGGATAATCAAAAGGAAACAATTCTCATATATCAAATGAAGGATAAGCGCAATGCAGTAAAAGCAACACAAACCTCCTACTAAAATGAAAAGAATTTGAAAAAAAAACATCAGTTTTAGCTTAAAAGAAAACTAAGATGGTTTTTAAAGGTTTAATGAAGGCAAATAAGGAAATATTTAAATTTCAATGGTAAGAGACAGATAGAGAGAGAGTTGGAGGAAGTCTGCTTAAATAAAAGTGTTTAAGCGAATTTACTAAAACGAGTGAATAAGCTATAAAGTGTATTAATTATAATTATTTTTAGAAGTAAGAGGATTCAAAAATAGGTAGAAGAATTTGCTGGTACGACAGGCTGCTGTGACAGGCATTCTACCCGAAATGCTTATCTTGTGGGGGTCTGTAATATTTTAATTATAAATAAATACACAGCAAAAAATCCAAAACTTGTTAAAATTTTTTAAAAACAAAACCTATTACAAATTTTATTTTATATACTTGAAAATTTTTAGCTCTCTCGAGTCTTGGCATAAACAAAGATATTCATTCTTTTCAAATTAATATAGCCTCCCATCCTTTGAAATGTTTATGGCCATGATGCTGGGCTGCACTTCGAATTTTGTTAGATGTCCATATTGTTACATTTGTTTTTCTTGAATTCTCACCTAGTAAAGTTTTGCAACCAACAATAAACAGTGAGTGAGGTTTTCACGGAAAGTAATATTAAGTGCAATCATCAGAATAATGAAAAACGTAATGGGTTCTTTAAATGACCTATAACTCACAACTTTATCATCTTTGGCTATATGCAGAAGTAACATGTTGCCCCTAGTGGTGGATACAGAGCAAAAAAGTGTAACTTTACAGACATTATTCCGATGTTTCGACTGCTTCCTGCAAAGTATGTTCTACTTCTCGTGATACTAGCAGCTTAAATTCCTCGAAAAAGAGCAGCAGTAACAAATGTAAAAATACAGTGGCTCGATCAAAATTCATTAACTCCAAAAAATTTGTCAAACCTTTTAAAAATTGCAAACAAGCGCACTTAATTATGGAGAAACTACTCAAACAAATAAATATGAATAAACATCAACAGGCTTTTAGAAAAATTTATGTTGAAAGTAATCGATATGAATGCAATGGGTATTACACGGCCCTCAGAGATACGAATACTTATAGAGATGAATCAAAAAGCAAAAACTTTTTTCTAATTTTGATTTGATTTCTTTTGAATTCTCATATTTTATTGTAATTTATCTCACCTGGCGATCATTCAAACAAAATGTTTTTATATGAGTATGTGATGTGATGGGATTTTGTTTGTATGTACTAAAAAAATAATAGCCTGTTCAGCGATGTCACAAGAAAACCTAAGCGAACGAAGAACTAGAATTAGAATTACAATAAGGAGCGGGAACAAGTCACCTGGTCACTGCGGCCACAATAGACCTATTGTGACACTACTCTCAAGTTACAAATCCCCCTAGAGTCTAGTATTCATTAAGAATTCAGAAACTTCTTTGGGTGATTTGTCCGCTATGTCTGACGGTTGTAGGTAATGTTGTCCTAAGTAGCGAAAGCGGGTCCACATAAAACCATTACAGTGACACAATATGTGTTCTGCTGTTTCTTCATCTTCGTTACATAACCTGCAGAGGTCATTTTGACTGATCCTCATATTCGCCAAGTGTTTCAATACTCTGCAATGTCCAGTCAGGAATCCTGTGACAATACGAATTCCTGACCGAGTCAATCCAAGTAATTCCCTTGTTCTTTTTCGAGATCGGAATGGCATGAATGTTTTCGCTACCCTGATACCTGCTGTGTCCAGCCAGTATTGTTGCGATTCTCTTTCCAGCCACTGCCTAAAAATGAGCCCAATAGAGCTCCAAGACAGACCGCAGAATGGTTCTGGGCCAATGAATCCATTAGCCGCCCCTTTTCTTGCGAGTTCGTCTGCCTTCTCATTGCTCGCATATCCACTATGACCTGGCACCCATACCAAATGAACCCTGTTATTGGATGCTAGTCTTTTTAGAAGTTCTAGGCAATCCCAGACCAGTTTCGATCTTATCTCAAAGGCACTGAGTGTAAGTAATGCCGCTCTACTGTCCGCGTGAATTTAGATGTGACTGTTACTTGTGTCTCTTTCTAATTCTTCTCTTAGGCAGAGCTCTATCGCATGTATTTCGGCCTGAATAAGCTTCTGCTTTGGTTCAGACCAAGTACCCCTGCTCCAACAGCAGCGAACGAAAGCAAAGCACATTTGTATTAAAAGCAAAAACAATGTACGAAAATTTGTTTTTGTTTTCAACCCAAGTGAGCCCCGCTCTTGTTTTATTTCTTTCGGGCGACCTGCAAATATACTTTTCTTTCGTTCGCTAAGGTTTTCTTGTGACATCGCTGAACAGGCCATACATACATATGTATGTACATTTTATACATTTTTATAAACAACCAAACAGGAAAAAAACAATGAATGTCTGCACTCATTTGCGTAAAAAAACTTATGAAAACTAAAAATTATATTTTAGAAAAAAACATGTAGAAAAAACGTGTTAATTTTTAATTGAAAAGATTTTTTAACAGTGAATACTGAACTTCACTGCTGCAAATTCGAACAGTTTTTAGTTTTTATTTAAAAATTGCTACTCACCAAAAAAGTAATCGTTTTAAAAACATTTCAAACTACTTGTTTAGCTTGATGGAAGCCAGTGCATAATTTTAAATTAAAAAAAAAATAGTAGATTTATTGAAACCATTTTGCTTTAAAACAGAATGATTATCATTTAACCTTTTATTTATGTGAAAATGCTATAAACTTTAAGCATCATAAAATTTAGTCGAATTTTTTGAGATAAAACTCTATTCTCTTTATTGTTTTGATGATACAAAAAAGAAAAATTCATACAAAATTCTATCAAGAGAATCAACGCAGCGTAAACGAGAAACAATCTAGAAAAACAGCAGTTGTTCTCAATGCGACATTAAACTGAAATGAAAAAGCCAACCAATGTGTCATGAGGGTCAACAATATATATAAAAAAAAACTTGGTTTTTATTTAAGGCCATTTTGGATGCCAAAAACTAAAAAATTTTTATTATCTAAAAAGAGGGGAAAAAATAGTAAAAAAAAACGGAAACAAATGTCTTTCTATGTGTGATAAAGTTTATGATGGTGTATACAAGCAGTCACAATAAACATAAATCTTTGACATAAGGAAATGCTTGAATGATTTGTTTAAGAGGAAATAAAAACCAAATTTATATTTTGTAGTTTAAAATTTTTATTTTGGCATAAAACAGAAAGTTAATTTTTTTTTATTTTTTAAGTCTTACAAAGACTTCAGGAATTAAGGTAGAAAGGTCCAGCACAACAAATGAAATAATTTTTTATCTCTCTTTTCTTTTTTCTTTGCAGAAAACTAATTATAACATCCATCCGCATTTTTACTCAGCGAAAAATAAGCAGAAAATCAAACACATTTACAAACAATACAATTTGATTGTTTGTGGAAACTTCTTTGCACCTAGAATTTGTTTAAAAACTGTGACCTAATGACTATGGCCGAAGGTACTGACCCTATGGGGCATCATGCAACAGCTCATCATCATCATCATCATCATCAGCAGCAACATCATCATCATCAGCAGCAACAACATCATCATTATCAACAGCATCACTTGGCCCTACAACAGCAGCAGCAACAGCAACATCATTATCCACCCTACACTCACCTGCCTTATGGATTGCCACATAATTTAGCCCTGACTTTGCAACAGCAAGCAGCGGCAGCAGCGGCTGTAGCAGCTTCAGCAGCAGTTCAAGCCAATGAGCATAATAACAATAATGTGTTGCCAGAACATGTGAGAGAAAACAACAACAACTTAACAAATATGCCCTGGAAACAAAGGAAACGTAAACGTTTATCGCAAGTTTTAGACAAATTACACAATAACAGTAGCAGCATAAATCACAACATGGAGGTGGACAATGAAGATCTGGATTCGGAAAAAGCCAACCAGGAAAAAGAGGCCAACAACAACAATAATAATCACAATGAAAGCAAATCATCTTCTTCTACCACCAAACGTTCTAGTTACAGCGGTGATGAAGAAGCGGATTCTGTGGAGGAAATGTCAATAGGGGATAATGATGAAAGTCCTAGAATTAGCGTGAGTCCTGTGAACCACAATAATAATAATAACAACAACAACAACAATAACAATAAGAATAACATTACCGAGACAAGCTTACCTGCGTCCAAATTCATTAAAACAGAAGAACCTCAAAATCCTTTGACAGTGGATATCAAAACGGAAGCGCACTTGTCAAGTCCATATGATCGGTATTTTCCCATACCTTCTCCTCTGTTTGGTTACTATTTGCAGACAAAATATTTAAATGAAGTATTTCGACGGAGACAAGATCTCTATACCTCGCCAATACAACATACACCCTCCTCCATAGCCTCATCACAAATGGATGACACTTCACCGACTGCAAAGGAAGTGATAGAACTAAAAATGGAAAGATCTCATGTGAGTGAATTTACGGCGGCACAGGTTGGTATGTCACCACCCCACAGTGTAGCCATGGCATTGCCTTCTCCGCCACGCAGCGAAACATCTATCAGTGAAACAATGTCGGCTAATACCTCAGATCCAGCTATAATGCCACCTCCCCAAGACAGACCTCTAGATTTGTCTGTGCGTAGTGGTGGTAATACACCCACGAGTGAATTGCTAACGCAAACTGGTGGTGGTGGAGCAGCTGTCAATGCTAAAAAATATAAATCTGTTTCGCCTTTGCCAGCCACCACAATGATGTTGCCGCCCAGTCAACAACCGATCTCAGCTTCTTTGTCGCCTAGTAGTTGTGTCAACAGCTCATCTTCAAGCTCGGCCACCAATACCAGCAGTACCGCCACAATATCTCCGGCTTCTATGTCACCTTATGGCGGTAGCATGTCTCATGCTGTTGCAGCCGCTCATGCTCATGCTGCTGCGGCGGCAGCGGCTGCCATGATTAAAATGGAAATGCCCATGCATCCCCTGCATCCGCATGCTCCAACCACTACTGTAGGAGTGCCCGTTATCAAAGGAGATGTGGCCTCTCCCACTACTAAAGAATCAGTAGCCTGGCGTTATAACCTTGATGTTTCGCCTGTAGTAGAAGAAATGCCTCCAGGGTCAGATGTGGCGTATGTATGCCCTGTGTGTGGTCAAATGTTTTCTTTGCACGATCGTTTGGCCAAACACATGGCGTCTCGACACAAGTCTCGAAACCCTTCCACTGATATAGCCAAAGCTTATTCCTGTGAAGTATGCAATCGTTCGTTTGCTCGTTCCGACATGCTGACACGTCATATGCGCTTACATACAGGCGTTAAGCCATACACCTGCAAGGTATGCGGTCAAGTGTTTTCACGTTCCGATCATCTATCTACCCATCAGCGTACACACACCGGAGAAAAACCATACAAGTGTCCCCAGTGCCCATATGCAGCCTGTAGACGCGATATGATCACCAGGCACATGCGCACCCATACACGCTACGAGTCTCAGCAACAAAGACAACAACAAACAGGCGGACCAGCTAATACAGAGAACAAACCCACTCTACCCATATTGGCTGATATGAAAATGAATATACCCATGTTACTAAAAACGGAGGACTACACACGAAATTCATCCCTGAATAATACAATTGGTGCTTCTATGCCGATAGTGGTGAAAACTGAGAGTGCCTAGTTAAGCGCTCACAGCTTTTGGTATGTTAACTCTCACAACTTTCCTTTTAAAGAAAGCTTTTACACTTTAAAATGATATTTAAATCTTAAGGATCCATGATATTAATTAATATAGAGCAAAATGAGAAACCAATAATTAAAAAATTAATTAATTAATTGACAAAAGCAGCCTAAAACTTGCCAATTTAGTTTAATTTTTAATTTCAAATTTAACAATGCACAAACAACTTAAAAGACATTTTCTTTTTATATTTAAATAAAATAAAATGCAAAAGCAAAACACTTACAACAGAAGAGCAGCTTTTTAAGTTTTAGATACGATTTATAGTTTTTAAGTTTTCTTTTTATTTCTGTAAGCTAATTAATTCTAGTTTTAATCAACAAATTAAGAAAGACAAATTAATTGATAATCTCTCTGCCAAGACTGAGTCTAAGTTTAAAAGTTTACTAACCCCCGCCCTTTTTAAAGCAAACAAAACACACAAAACTCAAACACAAATTCAGACAAATAAAACAGCTTAAGACAAAAAAGCTTTTTGTTAACAAAATAGCTTAAAAGTTTTTTTTTTTTTTGTGTTTAATGTTGTTTTCAATAGATGGCTTAAACATAAAAAGCCTTTTTTTCAATAAATAGTATTAATTTTATTTGATAAAATAAAAATATAAACAAAATGAAAAGTACTAAAGCATTTGATAGTTTATAATTGTATTATTTTTTAAGCTAAAACTTACTCACTTAATCCTTATTAAAATAGCAGTTGATTAATTATTTTAGAAAAAGAAAAAAAAAATATTTTTAATTTTAATAGAAGCAAAACAAACAAACCAACCAACCAACAAATAACTTTTTAAAGAAATTAATTTTTAATTTTAGCTCATAATTTATTTATTTTTTTTTTTAATATAAAACAATTTTTAATTGAAAAAAACAAAAAAAAAACAATAAACTAAATACCAAGAATTCTCCCTAGGGCTCAAAATTGTTACAAAAACAAAAATAAGGAAAGAAATTAATGAAACTTTTTTAAAACTTTTCAAAAATTTGCTAAATAATTTTTGTTTCCTTTTTTAAATTTTAATTTATTTATTTATTTTTAGTTGAATTTCAAAGTTCATTTAATGAATTAAATTTTTTATTTGTGAATTTCTTGGCAAGTTCAAAAAAAAAATGTTCAAATTTTTTGTCCTGTTTTGTTTTAAAGTCTTTATTTAAACCCAGTCCATTCCATTTTAATTGTAACTCTTAAAATTGTTATTATTTATGATTTTAAAATGTTTCCATCATTATGTAGTTTTAGTGTAAAACAAACTTTTAACAAATATTTGTTGCTGTTTCTCTCTCTCTCTCTCACTTACTGTCACTCTCTCTTTTCACTTAAGAATTAAATTTTGATCCTGATATTTTTTCTACTCTTCCTATAATGAAATATTTAATGAATTAATTTATTCTTTTTTAATTTTAATTTGTTTTTAATTAATTTAAGTTGTAATTTATTTTACAAAAACATTTAAAAAACACCTGACAAACTTTTCCTCTCTTTATCTCTTCAGTGTTTTTTTTTTCTTTCTGTTGTTCTTTACCAAATCGATACACCATTTTTATTTATGTTTGTTTAAGTTATAATTTTTTTGTGAAATTATTAAATTAATTAATTTTTAATTATTTATATTAATTGGTTATGATTAGTTTGTAGTTTTTTTATCATAATTTTTTTAATTGATTGTCAAAGAAAACAAGAAATGAATTGAAAAAATAAAGTAAAGGAATTCATTAATTTGAAATTTGAAAAAAAAGTAAAGAAAATCAACATTTTGTGTTTTTATTTGATTTAATTTTAAGTTTGCTTAGATACATTGTTTTGATTTAATTTGATTTGATTAAAATTTTATGTTGCAAAAACTAAAATTATAAATTTTCAAAAAGCTTTAGAAATGAAACTAAGTAACAAACTGTATTGACTACGAAAAACACCTTCTATACAGCTCTGTTCTGAAAATCAAGTGATTTCAAATCTTATATGGTTTTGAAATTACACGTGTGATTTTGTGCTGTTCTCTAAATCACGCTGCTTTTGCGTTTTCGTTCGAAACTACAAGAAACAAATCGATTTTTTGACCATGAAAAATAAGCCAGAAATCACAAGGGAAAATGAAAATTTTACAGCCAAAAAGGCGTTGTAATTTTTTTTTAATTTTTTCTTTTATAGCAGAACTAATTCTTTTACCAAATTATATAATAATTTATTTTAAAGTTCGGCCTAGAAAGCAAAATAAATTTGGAGAATTCTTACAAATCTTGGACATTTTGTAATCTGAAATAAAATTTGATACAAAACTATTATTTCGTTTCTTCATTACAATTTTTTAAATGATCACTGAGCACTTTTTGGTTAATGCTTTTATGGTACATTCAATTTCAATTTTTTTTTTATTTTACAGCGAACAACACTTGACCTTTTGGTTTCACAAGCAATTGTGGTATGACAATTTATGAACGAATAATCCGACTTTATAACAAAAAAATACTTACAGGTCTGTTCTGAAAATCACATGATTTTAAATCACATGTGGTTTTGAAATCACACGTGTGATTTTGCGCTGTTCTGTAAATCACACTACTTTTGTATTTTTCTGTGTGATTTTATCTATTTCAAAGCACAAAAAAACAGCTGATTCTTTTGTTTTGTTCACAAAAGAAAGCACAAGAGCAAATAAAAAATTATACAGCAAAAAGGCGTCTTTATTTTTTTTAATTTTTAAGTGTTTTTCTTTTATAAAACAACTAATTGTTTTTCAAAATTAACAAAGAACACATTAAATAATTTATTTAAGTAATTTATTTCAACGTTCGTTCTATAATAGCAGCGAATATAACCAAATGATTTGAAAACGTAAGTGCCTTAGCTGAACGTTTTGAAATCACAAAATTATGTGCACAGAACACCTTTTTTGTGCTTTCAAATTACATTGACAAAATGTGATTTTCAGAACATGCCTGTTAATTACAGTATTTATTGTTTAGCTTCATTTCCCTTACATGTATTTTTTACCTACGAATTTTTCTACAATTATGAATGTACAGTTAAATAAAAAATACTATTATATATTACACTTTTTAATTCCAAGAACCACTTGCCTGCTAAGCTAACGCAATCCTGTCAGCATATATAACGTTGACTGCACACATATTCTTTCAATATTGAATACCTGCGATAAATTGAGAATAAAATCCGCATTTGCTAATCGATTTTCATGATTTATACCTCATTTTATATATTTATATATTTAGCTCTCAGAAAAAAGTACAAATTATAAAATAATTGCGTATTCTTTTTGTTTATTGCATTTTTAAACTGAAAAAAATAACGAATTTTGCAAGACAAAAAATTTTTCCCCTCTTAAGTTTTTGAATAATTCCCAAACGATAAAATATAGAACAAAATTATAAAGAGTTAAATTAAATATAATATTATTACGCATCTTTTGGTGTTTTGTTTATGAAAATCGGATAAGTCGTTCTCGAGTTAGGCTGAAATATGTCTTCGTACCTGACTAATTTAGTGAAAAAAAATTGCCACGCCCATAAAAAAAATCCCTATGTGATGGAGAAAACCCGAAAACGGATTTGAGTTTAACACATCAAAATCCATATTGTCCACATAGTTTTATTTAAAGGAGGATTTTGCTGCTGAGCAGTGCCAATATAAATTTTACTTTCTAAAACAGTGAAAAACATATTTTTATATAATGAGCAGAACTACGTACTATATTTGGCCAGACTGAGTCTTTTATACCCTACAGTATATGGCATTTTTATGTAACTTTTCTGGGCAATCCAAAAAAAAAAATTATGTAGACTTTAAAGTAAAGTTTATAAAAAAATTTCAATAACAATTTTAATAGCATTTACTTTAAAATCCAGCTTGATTTTTAATAATTTTACTATGCCAACTATTAATACCCTAAAATTTTAGTGTAGGGTGTTTTTTTTAATTTATTTTTAGAAATATTTTGAAAAGCCAGCTAACATTTGTGTCCAAGTGATTCTGTTAATATGAATACACAATTTCAGTTTTATAAAATTTAAGACAGAAAGCAACAACAAATTAAAACAAAGAAAATCTGAATTTTAAAAAAAAAGGCAACAACATGTTTAAAAGAAAATGAAAAGCTGGATGAGGCCATTCAACCGATAATTCAGTTCATTAGCGTAAAAAAGATACAAAAATTAAAGGTAGTCGAGGTTCAGCCACTTACAGAGCGATCAGTCTAGACTTTAAAAGAAAGCTGACAGCAGCAACAACTGGCATATATTTTCCTAATGAGCTCGTCAAAAGTTTGATTCGAAAACTATCCGCACCACAAGTGCTAAATCGCCTTCACTCCTAACGAAGACTTTGCAAAATTTTATAAAGTGTTAAATGCATAATGCAGAAGTTATAAATGAAAAGACCAACTTTTCTACACCAAAAGCGAAGAGTATAAAAAAGATAAGCTGATTCTTTATGTGGCTTTAAATTGGAAATAATTGCCACTGAAATTAATAAATTTCGTATTAATTTTTTTTTCTTAAAAAGCGCATAGAAAAACAGAATAGAATTGTAATTAAAGCACAATGATTATTCAAATAAAAAATATCGAGTTCATTTGTAGTCTTAAAGCGAGGTTTAGACTGTTATACTGAGCAAAATGACTTGTAAAAAATTTAAATCAAATGAAAAAGTGTGAAAACAATATTTAAAAAAAAAACAAATAGAAATTTGATTTAAGAAATTTTTTAAACTTTTATACTTTTCATTGTATCAGGGGTGTATTTTTTGCATACGAAAAAAAGCAGCTGACAAAATCTTAAGTAAAGTCCGCCTTGTAGACAACTCTGGGCAATTTAAAAATTTTTGAAGAATAATTTTATTTCTTCCTTTTTGTTTAACAATTATAATGCAAAGCCTACGCTAAAGGCCAAAGAGTTAAGAAGAATAAAACCTGAAGTATTATTTATTTTATATTTTAATAAACAATAAGTGGCAAATAAAAATTTTGCTACATAATTGAACACAGCTTCAAGCAGTTAATTTAAAAATAATTTTTTACTCTTCTAGCTGATGTCATAAATTTTGTAGGATTTTTTTTTTTACTTTTTATCATTTAATAACCATAATATTTTACTATATAATAAATATGAACTATTAAGCCTCAGGCATTCATCAACTGGCTAGCGCTTGATGCAGAAACCTTGAAAATACATAATAAATTTAGTTACCGAAAATCATCACATTGCCAATACCGTCATGTTGTAAAACAATTTAAAGGACATTATTAAATTAATGAATGATGAGATTGCTTTCTGTTCTCCCCTTACGTGAGTGTAGTGGTGTATCTTTTTCGTTTATTATATTTTTAAAGTTGCGTTATACACGACACCTCACATGCACAGTACTAGGAATGCTTTGTTTTTATTTATTTTTTTAAGCAAAATTCCCACGCTTTTGCAAAAGAGGGGTATGTCAAATTTAAATACCGTCGCTATACAATTTTATCATTCAAATAAGTATCAGTCTCAACTCGTTTAATGTAAATAAGTCGCCTGATTTTTGCTTTGCTTAAAACATTTCTAAAAGTAAACCGTGCAAAATAATTGAGGGTGTGATGTGATGTGTCGCATGGTGCAATGCAGCAAATTGTTGTTGCTTATAGTTTTCAACTTTCTGTGGTTTTTGCTTTCTTTTTTAATATATTTTTTTTTTTTTTTTTGTATTTTAATGTTTGACCCTGTTTTTTTTAAGTTGTTGTTTTAACAGTTTTCTTAGTTTTACCTCCTTCTCACATGGAGCTCTTTAACTTAATTAATACAATTGTTGTTGTGGTTGGCTTTGCATGGTTGAAATGCAAAAAGAAAAAAAGAAAACGAAAAATAAAATCCTACAAATTTATGTCTGCAGTTACTAAATGCTGCATTTTAACATACAAACCCCTTTAACTTTATGGCTGTAGTTGTATTGCCTGTGATTGTTTGCTTGCATGGATGTACGAGTACATATGTGTGCGTGTATATGTAATTGTTTCTGTAATTTTAAAACACACTCTCAAACACAAATATATGGATATTGTACTTATAGAAATTTACTTCTACCACAAGCAGAGAGGAAGTGCCAATGCTTGTTACAAACATTAAAACAGACGATTATGAAAGTCTTTTTTTATGCAGTTGACAGTAGGAATTGTGTTTAGCACGCAAGCATGATTTGAGAACAAAAATATTTTAATTTTTTTTCAGTTTTTTTTTAAATTTTTCAATAAAGTATGTTAATTTCAGCACCATAGAGTTTAAGAGACATTTAAAGGTTTTCTTTAGATTTGATGGGGTGTGAATTGTAATGAAATTAAAGTAAGTAATGTGAATATGCTATAGACTTGGTAATTTTATTTAAAAACCGTAAATCAAAACACCAAAATTTTTGTGGTTTAATTATTAGAAAGAAAGTTAAAATAATCGATGGAATTTTTCTTCAGATTACAAAACGATCATCAATTAACGAACGACTATAAATTGCAGTCGTTAATTAACTGAAGATCCTTTTGTAATCTGAAGAAAAATTCCATCGATTATTATTAAAAGAGTATTATTTGCTTGGCAAACAGCATAAACAATGTTGGCAGATGGCTGGCAACTTTAACTTTATCTATCAACTGCAAAGGCTGGTCCCATAATGCACGATGTTAATTGTGAGTCACAACTTAACGTCAAGTTTTTTGATCAACTTAATTTGACATTTTTTGTTTCAGTGTTTGACCAACTCTACTATGGAGAAGTACACAATTGTACAGCGTGTTAATTGTTGAATCCTTTTGCGAATATGGGCATTCTAATCAAAATGTATTTCATGTATTTCGTGATTTTTTGGTCAGTGTCCACAATGAGGGAGAACTGTGCTTAAATTTGAGCATCTCGGGTCTGTAGAAAATGTGTTAGCTCAACCAGTTCATTTTGCCTAGAATGTTGCTACTGTTCGCGATAGTACGCCAGGAGAGCCGCCAGCCTCGATTCGTCGTCGTGGCCAACAATTACAGATCTCATGAACATCACTGATGCTGATATACACCTGAACGATATGAGGTTCTAACAAGATGGTTCCACTTGCTAGATAGTCAATGGCTCTTTTACGCGGGGAATTCAATGACCATGTTATCTCATGTCGTGGCGATGTTAATTTGCCGCCACGATAATTTGATTAGACACCCTTATACTTCTTTCTTATAAGATATTTAAAAGATAAAGTGTATGTCAATCTTCCAAGAACAATTTAAGAGCTAAATTATGCCTCAGAGTCATTGAAAATATGAGCCACCGAAACCGTGCCGAGTATTTGGCCTATTTTGTTTCATACATAATTGTCATAGATTATTCTATTATAATAAAAACTATTGAAATAAATCTCTGAAAACTTTTTGTTTTATATACAGCTAGTAGACCCGTGCAACATTGTCTTGCCTTAAAATTTTTATATATTCGAACTTCTTACACTAAAAAATCGTACTCATAGAGTAAAGAACCGTGCGAGATAGGGTAAAACAGGTAGTAGGCAAATAAGCCAGATACCGACTATAGCGCTACCTCCCGGTAGCGGTAGCGGTAGGGGCCAATCGCAAAATTTATAGCATTTTCTGATAGGAGAATTACTTTTGCGCCACCTGATTACTTTTGCGCCACCCGTTACATACAAACCTTCCTCTTGAATCACTCTATCTTTTAAAAAAAACTGCATCAAAATCCGTTGTGTAGTTTTAAAGATCTAAGCATACATACAGACAGACGAGGGAACCGACTTTGCTTTATACTATGTAGTGATTCACATCATGCTTTTCTTTAACTGACCCTTGAACCTACAATATTTTAAGCACAAATTTACAAATTTTATATTTCACATTCACTTTTCTCAGTTGATGAGTTAAAAAAACAGTTAAAATTAGGAATAAAACCGAAAACAAGGGCATTAATGTGAAAACAGTGAAACCTCGTGCTAAAATATTAATCATTCTTAGCAGAAGTTAATGCTGTACCGCAACTTGATTAGTATCTTGAGAGTTTCAATTACAACCTTGTGTTAATGTTCAGTTTTTGTTTATGACGACTACCAGAAAAGCGATACCGACCCTGTTGGGAAGCCCTGCTTTACAATTTAGTTAGTAACTAAAAATTAAGACTTCGGGCGATTCAGTAACTTTTTAAAGTTTCATATGAATTTATTTTTAACTAAATATTTTTCTGTTTGCAGTAATTCTTTGCTAACTTTAGAAGTTAAAAATCTACCCCTAATATGAGTACAAGAATCAAAAAGGCTACAAAACCATGTACAATAACTGAGAATGGCTTATTTATTATATAATATTTCACTTATATTTTGAGGTAAAGTAAACACCACACAAAATCCTGGCCTTTATTTAACCACACAGCTGACAGTTAACAATTTTACTGAATCAGAAGTTCTGTAATTATAGAGCTAACTATTTTTAAGCAAACGTTTTTTTTTTATACAGATCCAACAAAAATTTGGAAATAATTTTACTGAGTCTAATTTTGAAATTAATAAAAAAAATTGCAAGTGTTCCTGATCAAGAACTTAAAAAAAGCTATATTTACCTCAAAAACAAAACGCTAAAAAATAAGCCAGAAAAAAGTTAAAAAGCTCCTACTTAAAAAACAAAACTTTTTTAATTCTTTATTGTTTAAAGAATCTTAACGAAAATTTTTATAAAAAGAAACCATGCAATATCAAAAAGTAAAGAAAATGAGGTCGTTTTCCACACGGCTTTAAATACTTAAGGTACTGACTCATTACCCTATACGATCGTAAGATTATGTCAAAAAAATGTGTGACAGAATTCTGTCCTACTTAACGAAATCGCTTTAAAATGGCAAACTTTATGCCACACTATTATGCAAAAAAAGATGCAAAAACATATGTTTACTCACCTTAATACTTTTAAAAGTATTCATTTTCTTCTTTGCCGCAAAATATTTTTTTTACAAATATGTACAATGAAAAATAACCTAAAAGTTTGTATAAACAAAACACAAGCTTGGTATTGTTGCTATTTTTCTGCCTTGAACATAGAAAATGCAATTCTGATCGCACAGATACAATTTATTTCATGAAAATTTTCGTAACATTAAAAAATCGGACAGACCTGTCAAAAAGTCTGCTTGTTCAATACACAATATCATACTTTTTTAGCACACATGCGTTTTTGGACAGATCGTACGACTAAGTAGGATAGTGAGTCAGTACCTTTATAAGCGAATTCAATTATTTTTCAACTTCAGAGCTAGAAAATAATATTTAAAATTCCAAAATGTTAATCTTTATTTGTGCTTAATTCCAGAAATTGTGTTAGTTTTTAAATTTATTATTTTACTCATGATATTCTTCAGTACAATAAGTACTGAAGGGGATAGCATATCTATATGGACCATTTCATCAGACGCTACTTTAAATTCTCAGTATCGCATTTCTTGGCAAACATTAGAACCTTTTGATTATAAAAACTATTGACTAAATAAGAATTATTTGTCAATAGTTACAGAAAGATTAAAATATTCAAACGAAAAACTCAGTAAGCATTGATCTGAATCAACAAACTTCCCAACCAATATTTTTAATATTGAAAACTATATATTCTATTTTTATTCTTCTCTTCTCTTTTACATTCGAATGGCAGTTAGGTATTACTGAAATTTTAAAATTTTTATTGTTAAACTTTTAAATTCCAAATAGAAATTATTACATATTTAAAATTCCCTTAAAAATTATTTATTTTTTAATTTCTAATTCGATTTCTATTCTGATATTTCGCTCGCTTTATCGTACTCAACAGCAACCTCAGCATTACTAAACGGTTGTACTAAATAACTAACTTAATTAATCAATTTTTAGGTTACAAGTTAGAAGCCAAATACTTTTCTTTGCTTATGAAATTACGTTCAATCGACCAATTTATCAATTTATATTTCAATTTAACGAAAATATTACTTTAGCTAATTTAGTTTCAGTCTCAGTTTGCTTATGTATGATTTTTTTCATTTTTTAAAAAAAGGCTATTTTGAAAAAGAAAAAAAGGCCAGAAAAAAAGCTAGAAGCTAAATCAGAAATTTTGAGGCTAAATGCTAGAAAAAAAAGCTAAAATAGCAACGCTGTTCCTGATACTAAAGATAATTTACTTATTTCATTATCCCAAACCAAATGTTTTACGACTTGGTGCCTTCATTTAAAATCATGTAAATGATTACATATTTTTACATATTTTTCTACATATTTTTCTACGATAGAAAAAAATAGTTCATTTCATTCATAAGATTCAGCTGTGGATCGTTCTTGAGTACAGTGATGAACTCTGAGCATAATTCTTCCTCCCTTACGCTGTTTTCAATTTTATTTTTTAATTTTAATAAATACTTCTACGTTATACTTTTGATTTCATTGAATTTTCATAAAAACTTTTTGTTTGTTAGTCATGATTACTGATACTTTCACATGAATAAATTCATGTTTGCGTTATACGCTCTAAGTGTAATTATTAAACATAATTAATGCTTTAGCAATTAAGTACCTAAAATTTGTCTATCGAAGAAACAAACAAGAGATTATAAATTTAACGTTATTGAACATGTTAGTGCATGCGTATTAATCATTTTTTTAAATTATTACCTGCAACATAAAATCAAAAACACAACAACAGAACTAACTAAATCATCAACATTAAAAGACTAATAGGTAAACAAACACAAGCAAACAAATAAAAAATTTTACTCGTATTCAATTTATGGTGTGATTTTCAACACAAGCCATCGTTTATCACTTATCCAACTACAATGATGATGAGGATGTATAAAAAGCCTCATTTATCACTTGACACAACATGCAACATAAGCGCAGAAAAAAAAAACATCAACAACAATAGCTGTTGCAACAACTTAAAGTATGCCAATAAACTAACTTTACGACACAGATTTTTTAATATCTTTTTTTGGAAATTTTATTCTAACGTTTGGGTTTATAGTTTGTGCTCGTTATAAACCGCGAAATTAGTCAATTTCATATTGTCCCATGTACCCACAAAACTGACACCAGCCAGTGGCAAAACTCAAAAAAAAAAAAATGTTTTTAACATCAAAACTTACACATACAACAAACAAATAAATAGACAGCAAATACACAATAATATCACACTAATAGTGTAAGAAGAAAAAAGTGTCACCATGAGTGTTAAACAATAAATGTCCCTTCACGTAGTTTTCTATTATGTTTTGGCAACTGCATTTTGTTGCAAAAGCAATTTTTAAACTCAAAAAGCCCCCAATGTATTGGGACTGTTCCCATAAAAACCAAGTTTATTAGGTAAGTGTAAAAGTAATACTTTTTAAAATAGAGCATGAGAATCAAAAAGTTTTAAAAAGTTGAAAAATGCTCCACCAGTATTTTCAACATTTACAATAATTATTTAGGTGGAATAAATTTAATACTCGTGTCTCTTAATTTAATATTTTACACAATGCGCTCTTCAGTGGTTATTAATTTTAATTAATCTTGGGAAACTAATGCAATATGAATTATTAGTTGTTTTCTGTTATTCACTTTTCAATTGCCTATTGATAAAATTTGCACAGTAGCCTTTGGGAACATGTGAAATTGTTGCAATATAAAGCAACAGACGTTTAGAGAGGCAGCGAAAGGCAGAAAAGTAACAAAATATTCGTTACTTTGAAGATAAAAATATACGTGCATGTTCTGTAATCCACACGGATTTGAAAAAATGTGGAACTAAATTTTTTTCCTCTTATTAAATGAAAACTTTTATGTTTTTTTAATTCTACCAACAATTTCGCACCCAAAATAAAGCAAAAACAAAATTTTAAACATCTTAAAATTTAGCACTGGGTAGTTATGAGGAGCTGAATTTTTCAATTTCGAATAAAATATTCGGATTCGGAATACAGAACAGCACTGATAATAAAATCAAATTTTTTTAAGCAAAAAAAAAAAAAATCTAGTTTATAACGCTTTTTTATATTTTCAATGCTAGAAAGAGTTGTTGCCTTTTTGATTTTAATGTTTTTTTCTTACAAATATTTGTCAAAATAAGCATAACCACTGTGTCATCTACATATTTATACGCTTATATATATAGAAGAAATATTCGCTTAATTATTTAAATTTTGTAATAAAACAACAACATAAGTGCACAATTACGAGTATATTATTTGAATTAAGTTCAAGTCAGGTTAAACTTTAAAAATATTTGACAAAAAATGTAAGGATCACGATTATTTCAACAAATATTTGTGTCATATCACCGTAGCTTAACAAGCGTATGAATATGTTATTTGTTACGTCAAACATATTTTTAGTGGAATCAATAAGTTGGCAATAAAATATTTAAAATTTTACTTGATTATTTGAATTCTAGTTACAAATAATTAATAAAACTAAAATTATTAAAAATATTAAAGTTTGTTTATTCTAGGTTTTTTATAAACAACTTTTTTTTTGCATTTCGGTGCTTTTTAAAATAAAGTTATCCACTCTATATATAGAGAGGATTACAAAATAAATAAATTTTATCATCCTTTTGGTGTAACATTAACCAACATGAGTCTGTGATACACATTTTGATGTTCAATTCAATATAGTAACGAATGTATTCGTTATATTGCAATCAAAGTTCATGTTTTGTATAGTTTAACAAAAAAATATTGAAAATTCTAAATTATTATATTTTTTACAAGTCAAAACAAAAATGCTACATAAACTATAGACATGTGTCTTTTAGACACATAATTTGTAGAAGCACTAATTGTTCTCCAAATACACTGGCTAGACACCAAAATATTTTTGACAACTCGATATATGGAGTCACGAAACTGTGAAATATATCTATACAAATAAGGAACTTAAAGTTTTCTCACATATTTATTGTCAAATATTAAAATAGGAACCATTTTTTTTAACCAAATTAGCTTTTATACCATTTTGAAGGTGGGAAAAAAATTTTAGACACATTGAGTTTATTATAAGTGTCTTGAGTATGAAATTATTTAAATTAAATTTTTCCTTTTTTTTTAATTTTTTAAAACTAAAACTTTAGAGCTTGGCGTGTTCTTGATCTGATTTGGATCAAATTTAGGCAAACCGTTAAGCTTATCATATCCAACGATTGTACATAATTTCATCAAACTTGAACTTGTTTTTTACTTTTATGGCATTTTTAAATTTCAGGATATATGGGAACGACACAAATCCTTATTTTAAATCTCTTGAAATTTTTTATTTGATAATGTTTTATCGCTAAACAGAATTGAATTTAGAAAGCAAAATCCAACCACAGGCATTAGCATGCATATGCCTCAATTAAAACATTCAACAATACAAAGCAGTATTTCAATACAAGTACATACAAACAAAAATTCCACGCCTATATAATTTCAAATATTTATGTTTAATAATGGATTTAATGGTTTGTTTTTGAATGTTTGAATTTTGCTTTTTATATGCAATTGTGTCGAACAACACAAGAAATAATCAGTTTTTAATCGTGCCTCTAACATAATTTAATCATATGTTCTGCACTAGTTCAATATTCACAAAATTTATTAGTTCAATAACTGAGCATTTTTCAGTACTCTAGAGTCTAGACTAACGACAGACGAAGCTGTATAATAAAAAAAATCTCTTGATCTATATAAATAAAATTAATTATGTGTTTGCTTGTTCGCTTTAAACATTTTTTGATTTTCAATTTATTTTTTTTTTTTTTTGAAATTTGAAACATATAAATATAACATAAAACAATTTTTGGACATGCCACGCCCCTTTTTAAACCAACTTTTCGAAAAGATGGTGCCAGCACTTAATTTAATCCTGAAATTATGCTTTTAAAATTTTATTTAAAAGCGAAAACATGAGTCACAAAAAAAATTGTACTCGTATTTCTATACGGATTTCTTTAAAATTGATACCGATGACAAGGAAGAGCGAGACCGCACATAAACAAAAAAGATGGTTGAGTATGTAAATTGTTTTCTAGTTTGTCTTTTCCGCAACCATATAAATAAAGTAAGTTTAAACAAAAACTTTATCGTTCAAACTCAATTGGGCTTTGGGGCTAAAGTGGTTGAGTGGCGAGTTAATTCTGTTTAACTAAATAAATATACCAAAGTTCGAATCCTGGTAGAGTCATATAAAATTCAAAACAAAAATTAATTCAAAAACTCTGTATTATGTAATAAATAAATACAAATTAATAAAAAAAGAAAAATCAAGGGAATACAAAAAAATTTATTTATACAAAAAAATTTTTTTTCTAAATTCATTTTAAACATTATTCTTTACACATTTTTATATAAAAAATATATGTATTATTTAAAAAATTAAAAAAAAATTTTAGCCCTGACGGTGGGTTGAACCAATTTAAAAATATATATGGTTGGATGCAATCATTCTATGTTTCCACCGGAATATGGTTGCCTCAACCTTATTTATTCTTTGTGTGCGAACAAAAAGCTTCTGGTAAATTTATAATATTTAATTTAAAAGCACTTTCTCTATAACCCAATACTATATATTCCATTTCAGTATACTGATCATATTCTTGTGTTTACAATAGAACACATACACGTACCTTATATATGGATAAGGTTGGTGCATCATGCATCACTTTATTGTTGGTACATTAAAGCAATAATTTTTCGCACTTTATTTGCTTACATTGTTATTGTTTTTGTTGTTTGTTTGGTTGTTGTTATTTTGCTGAGGCCCAAATCATAAATCTCTACATATTTTGGGGAATTTTGGGTGGACAAACCAAAGAAAAAAAAACTTTATCACTTGCAAATTTGTATTGCAGTGCACCCTTCTTTTGTATATATTTATAGTGCATTATGTTTGTGTATGTGTGTTTTCATTCATCTAACACTTTTTAGGGCAACGTTGAAAAATTTATTGTTGTAATTTGTAATTGTTTGTAGGAAAACGAATTAAAAAAAGAAAGAAAAAAACCAACATCGAATAGAGTTTGTCATTGTAATATACATTGCAGAGAACTAGAGATGATAAAATTGTCATGTCACTAAGGTATAGTTTATTGTTTTTAATTTTGTACATACAATTCATAAAAGGCAGAAATACTTTGTGTATTTAAAATTTAGGGAAAATTTGTTTATTTTTACGTACAAGAGCTTTAATTTTATATCGCCAAAGTTAAGTTCTTTTAATGAAATTATTGTTTAAATTGATTTGTTTTAAAATTTTATAAAAAAAACATGAATTTAGTTCATCTACTTGTATGCAAATGATGCCATAAAATTTTTTATGTTTTGAATTATATTAATCCTTAATTTATTTACGATATTAATGTTATATATTTTTAAAGCTGCTCTTCTTTAATAAAAGCAATATTTACAAAATGTAATTTTATTTCAGCATAAAGTAAATAAAATTTAATAAAACATAAATTTCCGTCACACGGAAGTGCCTTATTACAAACAATTATTTATAGAAAAAAATTAAATAAACTGAACAACGATGTAACACAACATGATCTTTAAAAAAAGTATTTTGTATAAAAACTAGATCTAAAATTTAAGTGAAAATTTATAATATACACATACATAATTAGTTTTTTTTTTCAGAAATAAATTTACAAGTAGGAAACAAAGAGAATCTCTATAAAGAGAATCTCTGTAACAATATTTCTAATATTTAAAAGTAAAGTTTCTATCTTAAATATTATTGATAAATAGAAACTTATTTACTATTGAAAATGCTAGAAAATTACAGGCTGTAAATATGTAGTCATATTAAATTATTTTGTATTAATAACTAATTCCCACATTTACTACTAAAAAATTTTTCTTTTTAAAATCAAAAATGCTTCCAAGCTTAAAGTAAAAATATATTAATAATAAAAATCAAAGTAAGCCTATCAAATGCTTACTTCCATAAATAAAAACATACAGTAGGTACTTTATTACAAATAAATTTATAATTAAACGTATTATTAACTATAAAATCAATCAATCAATGCTTCCTAAACTAAACATATTTTTATATCAAGCTTTTTTATTAAATTTATATATACAAGGAGCCAAAAGAGCAAGCAGCAAATGCTTTTTTAGCAACTCATTCAAGTCTAAAAAAGACATTTTAACAGTAAAATGATTTACAGCTTTTGCTAAAATTTCATATTTATAGATGAGGGAATAACACTTTTAATTAATTAAGTAGGTATTAAAGAATTAGAACCACCATTATAAGGTTTTGATTAAAAACTCATAATAAAAATTTATTACAGGAAATAATAATTTTGGCATTTGGATAATAATAATTTTTTTTATTAGAAAAATTACACCAAAAACATTTTTTTAATTATTACACATACAAAGCTTGAAGCAGTGAACTTTCATCTTCTTTAAAAATTTCTTAATAAAAAAAAAAATTCATAATAAACTTTGTCAAATTCCCAAGTTTGGCAATATGGTACCCAGTTGTGGGGCACAGCTTCAGCATCTAATATAGAAAAAATTCAGAGACGTCAAAACAAAATTCTAAGAACAATCAAAGACGCTCCTTGGTATATAAAAAATTCATACATATACAAAGACCTAAGCGTGTTATCAGTAAAGGAAGAGATAAAGAAGCATGTGTCGTCTTACTTAACAAAGCTGGAAGTGCACCCAAATATACTAGCCCGCAACATTTTGAACGAGAGAGGCTACTTTCGCTTGAAACGGAGGGATGTAGCTGCACTTGTTCGAACACAAGAAAGATGAAAGATAGAGTATTTTTTTTAGCACTGGCTGGACTCAAAAATTAATTTTTAGACTTTAAGATTTGAGTACTTATTGTTAGTTCAGAAAATTCCGAAGATACAATAAATAAAAAGAGAATCGCAAAGAAGAAAAAAAATTAATAAACCTTGTGATCAATTTTTGTTTTTGACATACATAAATATTTAATTTAAAATGTTGCAACTGTCCTTTCCACTACATAAGAGAAATAAATTGATTTCTTTTTTCCAACAAGTAAATTGATAATAAATTATCCTAATTAGAGATATAAAGGGTGTCCGAACAACAACGCAAGATTTAAATTTGGCGCCATTCGAAGTGTCATTGTTGGACATTTGAACAATTGTTATTGTTTGCTAGTAGAAGGTACGAGGTTAGTAAAAAATGACCATGGACAGCGAAAGGAGTTCGTTAATTGGGTATTGGAGAGATAACATGAAAATGCCGATAAAATCATCTTCAGTGACGATGCCCATTTCGATCTTGATGGTTTCGTCAATAGGCAGAATTGTCGCCTTTGGGGTGAGGAAAATCTTCGAGTGATTCACGAGAAGCAAATGCATTCTCAACGTGTCACTGTGTGGTGTGGTTTTTGGGCTGGAGGAATCATTGGACCTTTTTTTATGAAAATGAGGCAGGTCAAGCGCAAACAGTCAATGGTGTGCGGTATCGTGAAATGATAACCAGAATGTGGAGGGCTTGGGATTTCAACAAGACGGCGCCACATGTCATACAGCCAGAGAAACAATTCAATTGCTGCATCAGTCATTTATTTAAAATTTAAATCTTGCGTTCTTGTTGGGACACCCTTTATAACAAAAACCCTTATTAAAAAAAGAAATAAAAACATCTTTTTTTGTTGTAAAACTTTTATTTATTGACATAGTTTTCATTACTACCAAAAAAAACTTCCCAGTCACGGAGTTTCAAGAACAACTACCTTGTTCGTAATTATAATGACTTTGATGCTTTCAACTGCTTTAAAAACCAAACTTTAGATTATTGAAAATCTTCCTCTATAAAAAAACCCGTCGTTTTATATTCGAAAACTTCGAAATCATCGTTAACTTCTGAAATTTGATCATTATTTCAATTGTCGATTTCATCATTGCTGATGTCAACATTATCTTCAAGTTTTGACTTTCCCAATTGAACTATTCGTCGGGCATTGTTGTATGCACTATTTGATTTAATAATTTCAGAGAGTGGACTACCGTCTTCGCTTTTATACTGATCGTTATTCCTTTTTTTACCTTATTCCACGCTTTTATAAGAACGCTCTGAAAAGTTAATTGAAAGGTTAACTTTTTAAGGCGGCATTTTGATTCTGAATTACTGTATACTTATTCGAGTGCTTAACTTTTACTCCAGTTAACTTTTTTTAAATTCTACTGTATTTGCTTTATTCACTGACAAAAGCAATCGATCTGATGTTTGTTTGGTTTCTTAGATATTTCTATGTTAATTTTATTACGTTGTTTTTACTTTATGAGTGGTTTTTTTCTAGCAACTCTTGCATAAAAATCATACTGATGTAATATTTATATTGAAAATGGAACTTAAAAAAACATCTTTCTCAGCATGAGTTTTTAAAAATTAAGAAAGGTTATGGCGATTCGAAAAAGATATTTTTGATTTCATTTAATTATTGCCAGAGCACATCAGGTGTTACAGTCCTTGCCACTTGAATAGGTCTCCCCTAATAGTTTTCCTAAAAAGTTACTTAAGAAAAAAAGCGTGGAAGTTTCTTTTGTTCTCTCATTCGGCAAATTACACTTGTTCTCTCTGAAACCCTTTTAAAGTTTTTTTGAAGTACCGTTGCTTTTTTTTTTGGTTTTCTTTTATAATTAATCGAAATTCTTGCAATTTTTTCGCGCCACTTGAATAGAACAGTCTTTTAAGAGTTCACTTATTGTGCTTACAAAATTTTTGTTTCTTTATACAATTTAAGATTTTTTAAATAAAAATAATTAAAAATGGAAAGAGGAAAGTGTCTGACCGAAGCGGAAAAAATAAAATAAAAATACAAATTTTTCATGATGTATGTGTGTAAACTCCAGATATTGATGTAATTCAGCATTTTTAAAAAGAAAAGCTTAATAACTTAGCTCAAGTCGAAGTTTAGAACTTTTTTTTTGGCTAACAAAGGATCTGCAAAAAAATACTCATTAATCCAATTTCCCATGTTGGATGTGCTTTGTTTGATTATGTATTGAGTTCAAAAAAAAAATTATTTAAATAATTTTTTTTTTTTGCTATAAATAGTTTTGTTTTGTAAAGTGTATTAAATATAAATAAATAAAAGCAAAAAAAAAAAAAGTAATACTTCTACATAAGGTATATTTTTAATAAAGTTAGAGCACATTTACTTAATCTAAAATCTTGTCCGATTTTTCTCTAAAGTCACGATATGTCGCTCATTAACTTTAAAAGTGACATAAATAAAAAAATGTTTTTTAAATAAATTTTTTTTCATGCATTCAGTTTTAGTTTTAAGCCGATTAATTAATTATTTATTGATAACATTTAATAATGGCACTAAGTTTATTTAGACAATTCGAAAGCTCTCTAAATCAGTCTTTGCACCATTAATGCCCTTTCCATTAGTTAGATGAAATTATTTTTTATTACAATTATGCTGGGAATTTTTAAAATATCGTTATGAAGATAAATAAAAATTTAGTTTAGAAAATCTAAGATTGAATTTAATGCTCTAAAACATTACCATTTTTAGTGAATATTTATTTTAAATTCGGTTTAATTTATTTAAAGCTGAGAGCTAAAGTTTTTCATCATTTGCTTATTATATATAATTTTGTATGTATCCTTATGTAATAATGTGTGCTGCGTGCTCTTTAAACTCTACAAAAAAGTTTACTTCAATCAAATCAACTCATTTTAAAAAATACTTAAACAAATTTTGCCTTCAAACTTTATAAGGGAATAACAAATTAAATAATTAAAAAAAAAATTAAAAATAAAATTTAATAATAATCATAAGATGATTTACAATAAATGCCTTTTAAATACATAATTAAAAATAAAAATATTGTAAATTTATTACACTTTTAGTATTATATAAAAACGAAATTCAAGATATAAAAACTTTAAGTAAAACACCATAAAAATGTGATATTGAATGTCTCGAAATAATTCAAAAGCAAAGCTTATTTTAACGCATAAATTTAATATAATTTACAATTATTTTTTTAAATAAAATTCGAATTAAAATTAAAAATTAAATTAAGACATACTAAAACAAATACTGTGTTCATATCAAATAGTTTGTATAAAAAATACATTTTTTTATTTAAATTTTACCTTAAATATAATTTAGCTAAATTGTTATTTTGTTTAATATAGAATTAATTTCACAGAAACTAAATTAAAAGAAACAAATAGAACCAGTATAACATGTGAGAGCCATGAATAAGTTGTTGTAAGATAATTCTGAGCGAGTGCTAGCTAATTATTAGGGCTTACTTTTATTCAGTTTCTTTTTACTTTCTTTTCTAGAGTTCTAGAAGAAATGATGAATGTAAGCGTATAATAGGCTGCTTGCTTTAATTATTAAACTTATTTTTAAAAATATTTACGAAAACTCTATGTTTTTGGAAAAATACTACTACAGATTTTCAATACTTTGTAGGCTTTTGGTGAGACTATTTTGTTGATTTCTGTTCACCTTACAGCTCAATTTTAGTTCCGGCTAAGACCGAAAATTTTGCCTACGAGATATTTACTTTAACTATTCGCAAATTGTAAGAATAGGCCTTAGGGTCATAATTAAAGTTCAGGTTTTATCAGTCAAATATCAAGGTCTTGGTATGACATTAAATTAAAAAAATTAAATATCGAATAGCGCTTCCTTAACTATCCACTAAAATTTTGTTTCAAAGTTTTAGTCAAACACCGGTTAATTGCTAAGCAAAATCGTAACTTAAGCTATCAACCTAAAGGCTATAATTAATTAATAAGCAATAACTAAACCTAAGACGTCATCGAACAGGTAAATAGTTTTTAATTATTTAAAATTATTACAAACAGACTTTAAGCAAAAAGTATATGATCAACTAAAGACATGTTGCCTATAACTTTTAACATGAACTTCAAGCATTTAAAGTAACCTTTTTTTCGATTTCAGCAGCCTTAAAATACTAAAATAAAACAATTCAATTACGCAAAAAAATAACAAATTTTAAAAAAGAATAACAACATATTAATCTCTATTTGCGCTTAATTCCAGAAATTGTGTTGAATTATTTTAAATTTATTCTTTTACTCATGATATTCTTATGAGTTAATTATTCAGTACAATAAGTACCGAAGGGGATGGCGTATCTATATGTATACTGTACTGAATAAATAACTCATGAGAATTTGAATTAGAATGCGGAGCGGGAACAAGTCACCTAGCTACTGAAGACAAAATAGACCTATTGTGATACTCAAGTTACAAATCCTCCCAGAGTCTAGTATTCATTAAGAATTCAAAAACTTCTTAGGACGATTTGTCCGCCATGTCTGACGGTTGTAGGTAATGTTGTCTTAAGTAGCGAAAACGGGTCCAAATTATACCATTACAGTGACACAATATGTGTTCTGAAAATATCATGAGTAAAAGAATAAATTTCTGGAATTAAGCACAAACAAAGATTAATATTTTGTTAAATTTTTAAATTAAAAATAAAATTATTACACATTAAAATAGAATTTTAAAAGTATCAAATTTCTTAGTTACTCGTATTTGAAAAATAATTGTCAAAAATATGTATGCCTTTGCCATTAGGTATTTATAGCAATAAAAGTAGTCGTTATTGACAGCAGTGGTGCCTCATTACAAATATTATGAAATTTATTTTATTTTGAACTTGTAATAATTGTCACTTTATCATTTACTTTCACTAAAGTTAACTATCTGATATCTTATAAGAAAGTTGTATTAATGGCAATTAGCCTTTTTTCACTAACTTTAGCTACAAAGAGTTATTTCATTTTTTGCGATAGAGTAAAAGAAAAGCTTTTAATTTTTATAAAAAAAAAAACTTTTATAGAAATTTTAAAAAGTTTTCATACAAAATAAGACTATAATTTCGGTCGACTTGGTTTGATATCAAATGCAATGATTTTAGCTCAGAATTTAAATATTCATCCCAGCTTACCTGCAACCAAAAAAGATTTTGTGCAAAATACATTGCAAAATTATGCATTTTGTATCAATATAGGGCTGGATATTTGAAAAAGTAATTGTGTTAAAAATAACTTGCAGACTGCATTACTAGTAGGGGTGTTAGGGATCATGTTAAAGTTCATCACTTTTACGCTACTTGAGGAAAATCATCTTTTTTTTATAGTTATGTACTCTTTTCTTGTAGACAAGTTGAAAAGGTGTTCTAAAGAAATAAATTTCGAAGTATTAAGTGATATTTTGTATTCCAAATCTTAATATTTATTTAGTTCGGAAATGGAAAGTTCAACATCTTACGGTAGTTGTAGTATTTCTATCTTTCATGTTACAATTCAAATTGAATTAATTTTAAATGAGCTTTTAATTTAATTAAGTAGTTTCTTAGGTTTTAAAGTCTTTTGCATGCATGGGATTAATTAGAAATGCAATTCGCTTCATTAAGAATTTTTTTTTTTTCATAAAACTATACTGTAAAATATTTAAGCCCAAATATTTTTTCAATTTGAATTTAAAAAAAAAAAAACTTTTTATAATAAAATCTAAAAGACAATCTTTAGCTAATTTTATTTTAAGCAAATATGTAACAACGAAAAAATTAAAAAAAAAGAAAAAAAATTCCTAAAAAATTTAAATTAAAAAAATTAAATTTAACAATAAATCTTTAAATTAATGCATGCAAATAGAATTTAAGTTTTTTCTTTCTTAAAATCAAATTGATTAATTAAAAAACAATTTTAAATAAAATTTTCAGAATTTAACTTTCTAAGCTAAAGGATTAAAGGCCTCAAACACACACTTACTCACATACAGATAAATATATACATACGTACATACATACCTTCATAGCAAACTAAATTGAATCTTTAATTAATCGTACGAAATTTTCAAAAATTACTAAAAGAAAAAATTAATAACAAATAATAATGATGAATAAAAAACCAAAAAAAAAATCTCTGAAAAAATAATAAAAATATTAAAAAAAATTATATAAAAAATGAGTTTTAATTTTCTTATAAAACAAAAGAACACACCTACAATTGATTAAAAAGAAAACGCGATTTAGAGAGATGAAATGGGCAAGCAGTAGTTTGACCAACAACCTGCAGTCAAGTGTGTGTGTGTGTGTGCTGTTTTTTCTCTTTCTTTATTTTAATGGTCTAAGGAAGTTTTAACTACGGTAATTACACTAAAAACTGCCAGCAGACAATGTTTTATAAATTGTTGTGGCAAGTGCGCACAAAACGAAAAATGAAAACAAATTTGATGCAAGAAGCTCCATTATTAACTAAAGAAGGAGCTGGGCAGAATGCAAAAGCCTGCTAAAAAAAGAAATAATAAAAAATTGACTTTGAAATTACCAGTAGCATTGCATCTGTTTGTGAACAAAACAAAAAAAAAATAACAACAAAAATGTATGTATGCCCCAATTGCAAATTGCGTTCTTTTTTATATATTCGAAGTGTGTAAGTAATAAAAACAACATGAAGCATTTTTCATCGCCTCTAAGATTGTGTTATTTTTTTAGTTTCACTTAAACTAACCGGCTATCAAGTACTCTACATTTCAATATTGATGAATTATATATTTTCAAACGTTTTAAAAATTTTATTTATGTTTTTTCCAGAATTAAATTTATTAAAAATTTCGTTGCAAAGCAATTGAAACCACCAAAAAATTCTGGAGATTCTATTCTCTTCTTTTTTTAAAATCTCATTTTTATTTAGTGTTTAGCCGCAGAACTGGACATGATTAACGTCCGATAAGCAAAAGCCAAGTTGGTCTCGCAGTTAACTTTTAATGTAAGCATTTCGCTATTGTATGCGCCCTATGTTGCCCTTTAGATTGAGAAACTATAGAAAAACAAATTTTTGTTTTTACTTATTTTTGCTACCCTTATGTGTCATATATACCCTGTTCAGACATACACGTAAATTGAGAAATTAAGCATTTTACGCAATTATCGCCTTTATTGAGCTCAATTTACCATACAAATTTCCATTAAATAATTGCGCAATTAAAAATTAATTGCACGTTAATGAAGTCAAAATCAAAATGCAACTCTTTGTTGTGTCCTTAAATATCAACTCAAAAGTGAGAAAGGTTGATATTTTCAGTATTAAAAAAATAAAAAGTAAATAAATTCAAAAATAAATGTCATAAAAAGGAAATGACAGCCGAAGTTACCGCTAAATAAAATTTATAAAATTGTTATTGAAAATAATTTTTAAATAACTAATTTTTATTTAATCAATAGCTTGCCTTCAAAACATTTGTTTTTTTAAATTTTACTTTCTTTTCATTTTTTATTTTATAAATACTCAAACATATTTTCAAAAAAAAAACTGTCAATATTTTCAGTTGTCAAATGCTTAATTGCGTAAACTTAATTGAATATGTGTGAACACCCAAATCAGTCACACAATTTAAAACTTAATTGACTTCATTAACTTTTATGTCTGAACAGGGTATTACCTTATTTTCTAGTGTTGATAGTCGACCTTTTTAATCATCATTGTTTGTGGAGTGTATCTTTGTTATTTCTATTCATTAAATGTTAATATGTATCGCTAATACATGATGAACATTATTACGCACGTTGTGTGTAAAATATATGGGGATCGGCAAAGCTATAGTTGAATGATTTTATATTACTGGTCTTAAACCTAAGGTAAGAGAGGGATAAAAAAGAATATCCTTATTACATGTCAGAAGTAAGATGCTGAATAAATTGTGAGCTTCGCGTAGCGAAATGTGGTACTTGAATTTAATAGCCGAAACAAGAATTAGGTAAATTTATAATATTACTTATAAAATTGGATAAATCCACATGTTCATCAAATAAAAAGTTAAATCGGTTAAAAGAAATTTTAATATTTTATTTTTTAGAAAAGGAAAATTTTTAAAACTAAAGACACTCTTATTTAGGCATTGTTTTAGCTTCATCAATTCCAAAGAGGTTTATTTAAAATATTTTTAAGCCATCAAAAAACCATGGTTGGGAAGGGTATAGAGGCTTAGAGCCCGATATTTGTGCTCATTATTAAAATAATAAAAGGTGATAAGTAAAATATAAAAAGAAAATAATGTAAAGGCTATTAAAACGCATGTTATTTTTTTTTTTTTTTATTTGAACAAATAGATTATGGTCAAGCACAGGAATAAGATTTCGGCCCACTACTACCGAACTAGCTAGTTAGCAAGACCGTGCATACCATTCCTGTAGTAAGAACAACTGGAATTTCCTTTACAATAAAATTTCCTAACAACTATTCTATTTGTTACAAATACTGCTATATTTTTTGTTTATTGCATGGGTACCACAAAAGAAAAAAAGACCAAGGTAACTTTATCGTTCACTATAACCAAAATTAACCATAACTATCTAACACCTTATTGGCAAGTTGTAATAATGACCCTAAATATAAACTGAATCTAAAAACCCACAACTGACTTCAACTTACATGGTGTCTCAATAATATCATCTTTAGTCTCTAAAATATCTAAAATTTCAGTCAAGGACAACTAAAAATAACATGATAATTGTATATGATTAATGCACCTAAATTGTAACCAGTGAGTGAGAGAACTTTTGAAGTTAATGTACAAGCACTTCAAAAATTTCGAAAATTAATTTTCTGTTTTTTTGTTTGTTCCAACGGATTACTTTGAAATTTATTTCAAAAAGTCAGTATACTTCGAGGAAGGTTTCTGTATACTTCCAATCAACTATGTTCACCTTTGCTTTTAACAATACTCGTATAACAATATAATTGGAATATGATATTATACAAAACTTAGATATATTAATCTTTATTTAATTTACAGAACATCAACCTAACAGCTTATTCAAATCAGCTTGCAACTTTACACAATCATAATAATGAGAAATTTTAACAAACAATTTCAAATCGTCGGCAAATAATAGACATTTTACAAAATCAAATAAGAGTGTCAAAT
Source organism: Thelaira solivaga (assembly GCA_947397855.1). NCBI lineage: Eukaryota > Metazoa > Arthropoda > Insecta > Diptera > Tachinidae > Thelaira > Thelaira solivaga. Next base: position 21,615,529 of record OX377613.1, read on the forward strand.
CATTGATATATATTATGAAAAGTAATGGACTTATATGTGTTTCCTGAGGTATACCAGAATAAGCATTAATTGAACAAGAGTAGAATGTATTCACAATTTTTACTCTAAACTTTCTGTCAGAGAGAAAAATTTTAAAAGATTTATATCTAAACCTAATTTCATTAGTTTTTGTAGCAAAAGATCATGACTAACGGTATCGAAAGCTTTAGCAAAATCTGTGTAAATAAAATCGCATTGAGATCTGTGCCCCATTTACAATGTCACGAGTTAATAGTAATAAATTTGTATATGAATAAAAAGTTTTTCTTTTAATATTTTATCAAAAATCTTAGCAAAGAAACATTGATGAAAAATAGGTCTATAATTGATAATTTGGCTACGATCAACAGATTGAAAAACTGGCACAAGAGAACTAAGTTTCCAATAATTTAGGAACTTGCCATATTTGAGTAGTAGTGCAATATTGAGCGAATATTTTTTAAAGAAAATAGAAAGTCCTATCCAATTGTACATTTATTATTGTTAGCTAATGATCAGATAACATCTATAACGTCCTCAATACTTATGGATATACGAGTAACTAATGGAATTTTAAAGGTGTTTTGAAAATATTTAGAAAATAGATCACATGAATCAAATGTGTCATTTGATATCATAATACAATCGTTTAGGTATACAATTGTTATCCCTCTTACTATTCATTTTAGTGTAAGCTTCAATTCCGTTATTCAGTATCGTTTGGAATTTTCATTTAAAAACAATTGCAATTTAAGTCGCTATCGACTGCATTAATTTGGTCTGTGCTAGGCTAAATGAACCAAAGAAACATCAGTTAAAATCTAATTAAATTTTTTTATTTCAATTTGAAGCCTTTGCTTGATATCCATTTGACATTTCTTGAAAAAATTCGTCACTCAGGCTTCACTCAACTTATTGTATTTACTATATCACCGTAGTGAAATCTAAAGCTCCTTTCAAAAGGGTACGAAAAGAAAACTAGCAGAGGCTTAAGAAGAATTCCATGAAATAAAGGTAAAATAAGCAAAGTAATTGTTGGATGTAATAAAAAGAATAATCAACAGTAAAACTAACTACAAACAACATCCTTTACAGTGATTTATTTTGTGTGCTCTGTAGCCTCCTTTTTTATAGTTAAGCTAAGACGCGGGTGTCTTTTTCCTCTTTCTGTTAAACTAACAACATGAAAAAAAAAGAGAGAAAAAGAAGAAACAAAATGCCTCGGAATTATAGTTCCTATCATAATGCAATATTGAGCTTATATTCCATGATGCTGTCAATTCAAGCAGCAGACGCTTTGCAAGTGGTAGCAGTATTAACTGCCAGATTTGAGTGACTGTAAAATGAATGTGTAAAGATTGACTGACAGTTGGTTGGTTGGTAGACTGGTTTACACGACTTGGCTAAATGTTGACTGATTATTTGCCTGACTAGATGGCTAGTTGGTTGGTTAGTTGTTTGGTTGATTTTGTAAACTACTGACTTGCTGCAAATTCAAAGTCATTTACTGTACGCTAATGATGATTGCAGCTAAATTATGAGGCAGCACAAACTGCTACCAGTCGGTAATGGTAGTATTGCAAAATAAAAAGAAAAAAACTACAGACAATCGCATAAAGAAAACAATTTATATAAACACAAGAAAAATAAGAGAATAATGCTAAAAGAGAAACTCTTTTTAAAAAGTCCTTTTTGTTGCAACGAAATATCTCACTGAAAATTTATATAAAAAATAATTTATTTTTTAAGCCAAAACTCTTTTAGAGCTTAATATTGGCTGCAGCGCTAAACGAAATTTCCAAAATTAGACGTCTAGAATGCGCTTCGTCAAGAACAGTTTTATGTTGAAGCTAAGTATCAAAATATAAGTATTTATAAAGGACTTTGTATGCTGATTTCTGTTGTTTAGAGAGATAAACTTTAAAATTAGTCCTCCATTAAATAATAAGTAGTTAGAAGATCCTAACTGGACCAAAATTTTTTAGAAATTATAATTTTTATTTTAAAAATCAACTTTCATAATCTTTTGCTTGGAACAACTTCCCTTTCTTAAAGAAAAGAAAACAGCCCATAAAAAACCAAAAAAAAAAAAAAGTGGAGAAAGTGTAGCAATTACCGGCAAAATTTTATAACAACAAACAGTAAGTCTTGCAACAAAAAAGGGTTATTTTACAACGAAATTAACCTTAAGCAAAAAACAACAACTTGAACGAAAAAAGCTAAAAACGATTTTAAATAATTATCCCGTCCACAGATGCTACTTATACATACGCCTGCACACACTTGGCAAAGAATTCTCAGATGTTACAGAAGTGACTCCCTGCTAATTTAACATTGAAAAAAAGAGAACAAAAAACCAGTTGAGATTGCGTAGTACCACATTTAAATAATCTGCTACATTTCAAATAATAATAAAAACAAAAGCAAAATGTTGGCCTTAAGCTATAAAAATGTAGACGGTGGAATTGCTGTAACGTAAATGAACTCTTGAGGTAACAATCACTATCAAGAGCAAGAGCAACCAAGTAGTGCTACTGCCCCATGCAGCTGTTATTATTACTGATGTAGTTCAAGATGGGCATCTCATCACATCTACATCACACGAAGTTAGCAAAGAATTGCTACGTGAATGTTTAGTTTTTTTTTCCTTATTTTTTTGCCTTTTCTTTTGGGCACAAAACCTTTAAATAAAAAAATTTTCTGCAATTTTAGTTCAAGTCAGCAAATTCCAAATAATTTCTATATGCGAAAACATTAAGCTTCAGCTATTACCAGCATCGCCTCGTTTGCCATATAAATACGAGCCCAAGTAGTATTTCAATTCTTGATGAACCCTACACCTTCAATCAATATTAGGGTGCGTGGTCTGTCTACTTATCATTAAACAGTTCACTTCAGTAAATCCAATGCTTCCATTGGGACAGTCGTGCTCTTTTCTTTCACAAACTGTGATGATGTGAGTGAGTTTTACTTAATATTTCACTTTCTTGTGTAGAAATTTTATGAATGAAATTTCAAATTATATTCAATTTAAGTTAATTGTATGACTAAGCGGATGATAACAAAAAAAACTTAATATAAGGCAATTTGATATCATGTGCTAAATTGCAAAACTAATAATAATTTTCTTAGCAGCTTGAATTTAATTATCTTTATAAAAAGGTATTCCTTTAAAAAAATTTATTTATACAGCTGAAATAAACCATTTTAAAGCCTTAATTTAAATAAAATTTGTTTTTAAGAAATGAATAATTTTTTATTTTAATTTTTACGCAAAATTGTAAAAATCAGGAGCTTATCAAAGACGGAATTGAACAGAACGCAGTTGAAGTATGGCTCAGTCTACTTAGAGTCTTACCAAAGGGCTGATTCTTTCGTATAAACACGGTTAAGTTTTGTTTATGAAACTTCTTATTTCTAACTAGAAAAAAAGAAGCTAAATTTGCCTAAAAAGAAGGCTAGAGAAAGCTAATCAGTCGCAAAAAAAGCTAGGACAAAAAAATGCTTTCCTTTTTCGTCATAACTTGCTAAGCTTTCTATTGCGTTGAATAGATAAAAAATTATTAAATTAATTCGAAATTGTTTTTTGCGAATAGAGCGAAAAAAATTTTTCGCCAAAAATTTTTATGAACCCCATTATAAAAAATTTCTTCGCACTATCCGCAAAAATAAAAATTTCGAAAAGAAAAAAAGGCTTTTTAAGGCTATTTTGAAAATCAAAAAAGGCTAGGCTAAATCATAAATTTCAAGGCTAAATGCGAAAAAAAAATTCTAAATCTAGCCTAAAATGGCAACGGTGGTGGCAAACTATCTAGCTAAAAATTGCAATGATTCAGAGTTCTTCTGTGTTCCGATTAATAACTTTATTCATGCTTTACTATGGGAGGGAGAAAAACGAAGTCTACAAGATTACTGAAGAGCCGCAATCGGCATACCGCAATAAAAAAGGCTCATTACCTCCGAAAATATTAGAGCAGTTGTTATTTGTAGCCACAGCAGGAATTACATCAAACTCGATGTTCAACTCCTGACAGCACATTGCAGACTTATTTACCACATAAGTAAAATCAGTGTAATATAAAGGGTCCGCAATCTAGCATTTTTTTTTTCAACTAGTGCTTATTTCGTGAATGGTAACACTTAGCTCATGTCTGATTTGACAGATAATTAGTTTTATCCTTCCGCTGAACGAATATGGTTATGTATATGCTTGAACAACGCTGGGAAATATTGCGACATTACTTTGAAAATCATGGTAATGTTGCAGAATGTGTGCGAAAATTGCATACAGATTTTGGAAGAAGAGAAGCACCGTCAGCTCCGTATGGTCGTTATCTTGTGAAAAAAGTGAAAGAAACTAGCATCCTCATCGATAAACCAAAGCGTGAAAAGCCAAAAACAGTGCGTACACCAGAGAATATTGCTGCTGTGGCAGAAAGTATGCGTGAAGAGAGATCAACATCAATTCACCGTCGTTCTCAACAATTGAACATTTCGGAGACATCATTGAGACGAATTTTGCATAAAGACCTTGGTAAGACGCTATACAAAGTCCAATTGGTTCAGGAGTTGAAGCCAACTGACCACCTAATGCGTTTTCGCTTGGCAAAGTGGGCCTGCGATCGACTTACAGAAGATTCCGATTTTTCCAAAAAAATCATCTTTTCAGATGAAGCTCATTTTGATCTTGGCGGGTATGTAAACAAGCAAAATTGTCGCATTTGGAGCACAGAAAGCCGCACGCATACACTGAAAAGCCGACGCACCCAAAACTAGGCACTGTTTGGTGCGGATTTTGGTCCAGAGGCTTAATTGGACCATTTTTCTTCGAAAATGAGCAAGGAGCGGCCATTACAGTCAATGGCGATCGTTATCGGGCCATGTTGAACGAATTTTTGTTCACAAAAATTTAAGAGGAGGATATTGGCAACATTTGGTTTCCACAGGACGGCGCTACCGAACACAGCCGAAGCTACACTCGATGTTTTGCGCCCTGTTTTTGAAGATCGCATTATCAGCCGCAAAGCTGATGTCGTTTGGCCACCTCGGAGCTGCGATTTGACACCGTTGGACTATTATTTGTGGGGTGCCGTCAAAGATAAGTATTACGCCGACAAATCAGAGACAATTGACGCTTTAAAGGACAATATTCGTGAAGATATTTGATGAAATACAGCTGCACACAATCGATAATGTGCTTAAAAATTGGACCGATCGTGTAGGCTACTGCATGGCCAGCCGAGCCAGCCATTTGAATGAAATTATTTTCCATTATTAACCGGAAGGATTGTACTTTCAAATAAAAAAAGAAATTTGAGAAAATATTCAGTAGTTTTTTTTTTATAGCATTTTCAAAAAAAAAAGGTTATTTGGTGGACCCTGTATAATAACTCCTGTCGTTTTTGTCAAGAAGAACACGAAGCATTAGAACATATTCTATAAGTTTGCCTAGCGGCACTGGGCTATTGACCCCAGAAGATATAGGTGAAATGAATCGCTTAACAATTACTAGATACTTGAGTAGTTTTGGATCATTTTAGTTATTAATTGCGTTGAACAATACTGGTTCCGGTCGAATTATCTTAATATATAAAATTCGACTGTATGTGTGTTTGACATTGTACTCCTCTTAAACGGCTGGAACGATTTAATTTATTTTTTGTGTATGCCTTTGGGTTACGCCTTGAAAGGTTTAGCGTCACAAATCCGGCAGGCAGGTGACGCTTATTTATGTACTATATACTTGTTTTTTTAACCGGTCTTGCACGGTCCTTTACTCTATCAGTACGATTTATTAGAGCAAAAAGATCGAATATAAAAAATTTTTCTATTTTCAATCAAACCCAACTTAAATTTTTTAAGAAAATTAAAATAGACCACACCCATTACTGCGCCTACTTTTTACACTTTTCTCAAAACGGAGAACGGCTAGACCGATTTTGCTAATTTTTTTATTATATGTTTGACATAACCCAACTTATAGTTTTCTTCTATTTTTAATTATTTTTCATTATAAATAAAATTTTAAGTCAAAACAACATTTTCCGAATCAGTTGGTAGCCCATATATAATAATACACAAGCCTTATAAGGCGCGTAAATTATTTTAAAATACATTCATTGTTAGTTGTCAATTGTTTGTGCTTTAATTAACGCTTGACATATATAGCTCTAGTACAATCGGCTTGGCTGCTGTGAAAGCTTATTCGACTATACGTCTGAACTGGTCGGAGTTTTAGGATATATTATAATAGCATCAAGACCTTTAAAATCTATTGTGCAGCCCAATAGCAAGCAAAACAATTCAAAACTTCTTAAGAATCTCCTAAGTATTGTGAGATTCATTTTGCTTAGATCTTCTCGAGTCCAGTATCCATCATATTATGTTTTTCCACAGTTTCTCAATGGATTTTCGTTAAAGTGAAAAAGCTCAGATCATATTTATTTTATAAAAAAAATGCTGCAAGTGTTTTGGAGTTGAACAAACTGCTGCAGAAAATATTTTTTCTTTTACATTCTTCCATTGTACAATATGTTTTGCATTTGCTATGACAATTAACAAAACACAGGAAAAACTTTACAATCTTTAGTTAACTAAAGGCTGCGGTTGAGTCAATGTTATTATTATAGCTTAACTATAGTCGGTAGTTAACTAAAGATTGTGAATTCAGGCTTAACTGTTTATGTGACACCTGCTAAAAAGCTGAAAGCTGGGAGAAACATCAAGAAACTTTGTGCACTCGAAGGCTCTAAAATAACAAAATAATTAAACAACAAACGATTTTGCATTCCGCTCAAACCCGGATACAAACAGATAACATAGTTTTATAAAAAATTCACTGAAGAGACAAATTTAAACTTATGAAGAATAAAGTTATTGAGCGCAATGCAATTGGTTTATTATTTTTTTATTTAATACTCTTTTTGTCTGTATTATTTCACAAAATGCACTTGTTGATTTGTGACTTTTTTGGCTTGCAAAATCATTGAAGTTTGAAAATCGAACAATTTGAAACCAACAAAACAAAACAATTTTTATATTTATTTATTGCGTCTTAACAGTCAGTTAGCCAGTCATATTCCATAGAGTGCTAAAGAGTGAACATTAAAGAAAACAGCAACTGAAAACAAACTGAAATCGTGATAAAGATTTGGCACTTATTAGCAGCCTTCAACAATGTGGTTACAAGTTAAAAACATGTTTGCTGTTTTTATTGGAAAATTGTCCTACAGCAGTAAAATGACAGGCGGCTTAAATGAATGTTAATTTTGTAACAACAAAAAAAAGAATATTTCAGATAGAATTATTTGTTTTGATAAATTAAAGTTAAAATCGAAAAGAAAGTACCATCGGTTAAAAATCCGAAATAAAATAATGTAGAGAGAATACCTTTTGGACAAATTTCTTTCTTAGAATCAGTTTTTTCTAGTGGTGCAGGTAGCACTTTTCTTTGATAATGCTGTTCAGCAGCTGCTTTAGAAAAAGATCATTCTAGTCAATTACTGCAAATTCATGCAAACCAGTAAGAGGACTAATCTTAGAAAAAATTTCAAGAAATTGTTCTTTTTATTATTTTTAATACACCGTTCTTACATCAGCTAGATGAGGTTATTTTCGGTTAAACAGGTGGCGCATAGAGGAAAAGAGAAGTAGGCTTAGCATGGTCTCTTTGTGGTACTTGTGTAGTAGGTTAAAAAACCGATGATAGCGATAGAGGAAAAGAGAAGTAGGCTTAGCATGGTCTCTTTGTGGTACTTGTGTAGTAGGTTAAAAAACCGATGATAGCGATAGTAATAGAAGCAAGTGAAATAGAGCTTATGGAGAAGAGAAGAGTCCGTCATCTATAAAAGCAATAACTGTTTTTCATTGAAGCATACAGTTGGCCGATTTCTACACTCGAAGTGCTTCGCTGATACTTTTGTACCGGGTACAGGTAGAGTATTATTTGTGATGTTTTTCTCGTTATGGTCTTGACAAGTTCTGCCATAGTCATTCGATAATAAACGCATTCTTTTACAACTTTTGAAAAATTTACAACCATTTGTTGGTACCACAAGTTTTTGGAAAATTTATGTACTTTCACTTCTAAAATGCTACATAAATATTTTACTTAAAGCTGCAGAAAATTGCCAGAAAAAAGAAAGCATGCATGTTTTGCTGCCTGCTTGTCTGCAGAAAGCTCCCAGATTCTAGACAGGAATCGAATCTGCGACTCGCAGATTGTTAGGCTAGTACGCTACCTACGAATTTGTGGGGGCACCCCACTATCGTAGACTTTAAGGCTTTTTTTTTAATTTTAACAGTGATGTAAATATTTGTCTTTGCAGTGGTTGGCAGGACATCTAATCTACTCAAGTGACAGACGATAGTTTCTGCATTTAGTAAACATCTGTTTGTTTGTAAGCGACTATTTTTTGAAATAATATTTTCGGTGGCACGTTCCGACCACACTCTTCTCTTCTTTCCCTTGGAAATCTCAAATGTTAGAAATTGTCTTTTTGTTTTTCTAAAAACAGTTAAAATAACTCGCTGACCTCGAATCAATTTCAATTTGACAAATACATATTGAAAAAGCTAAATTCGGTTTAAATTCAGTTTGATTTCAAGCATTTACGTTGAAATAGAGATTTAATTTAAATTTAGACTGCTAAAGCATATTAACGCCATCTAAGCTATAAGACTACTTATTCATAAGTCATTTTAGGTTTTTAAACTGCTGAGTTTCATGCGTACTTTCGCTTCCCAGAAGCCATGAATATAAGAAGCTTTTCACTACATTGTTATTGCACACTGCAAGACTGCAGTGTCAACGCCTTATAGTCTGGGGGTATTTTTCTGTATACACGCTAATTGATAATTGGGGCTATGAATAGATAGCTGAAACCTTTCAGTAGATCTTCCCTTCTTAGGAAATCTACTTAATTTGAATATCATATTTTATCGAAAATTGAAGCCGACATTTAAGATAAGTGAAGATATCATACTTATTACAGCTGGCAATGTGTAGCACCCTTCAATGATGACTTTAAAACTATATTTTCTATTATTTTTTTTAGATGTATCTAAATACCTTCAGTTGTGTTGGATCAATCGGCATAGAGAGAGAAAAAAACAATAAAAAAAATATCAAAAAAATAGGAAAAATTATTTAAACCAATCTATTGTTTCTATTGTTTTACCACCAACCAACCATCGACAAGTTAACGCTTAGCGACGACGACGGCACAAATGTCAAAGTGAAGTGAAGCTAAAAATCGTGATGCTAGTGGTATAGATTTCTTTGGCACGATTCCACCACAAGAGATTAACAGAAAGAACGTTTGGTAAGCGTTGCATTTATATAGAGATGCAGTTGTGCCGCTGATGGTTTTTTGAAGATTTTTCTAAATACAACAAATCATTGCTATTAAAACTTCATTTTATTTTTATAGAAAACTTTATTTATTTTTTTACTTTTTACTTAAGGCCAAACCTTAAGGATAAAGTAATATTTTATATTTTTATTTCTGAGGGGTATAAAAAAAAGTTATAAAAAACAAAAAGGAATTCATTGGTTTCTCTTTAACAATCATAGATTCTTTAAGCTGATGTCGTGTAGTTGGAGTCTTTTCATTTTATTTCTTTACTTTTTTTCTTGTTTCTTTTAACGATTTTGATTTTGTTCTTGTAAATAATACGTTGGTTCTGGTATGTGACTTTGCCAGTGCCTGTTTTACCTCCTTCCAGTAGTTGTTTGTATAAACTTTGTTTCGTTTGTTTGGCTACTGTTTCGTTTCGTTTCGTTTTTTTTTAAATACATTTTCTTGTGCTGGTTGCGGCTTTTGGACCGCCAACACTTGAGGCAAATGCTATTCTTGGTGTTTTCAGTTTTTTTAATACTGCTGATTCTTTTATTTAAACTATGCCTAGATTTGTGATCATCTCTTTATCCCCTAAGTGCAGATAGAAGTATTTTCTTATTGCTCTGCTGCTGTTATTTTACTCACATTCATTATATGCGGTTGTGGTTGATTCTAAAGCTTTTATATTTTATTTATTAATTTTTTGTTGTTTTTTCTTCTTGTTACTTATACGTTCTGTTCAATAAATGAAAATATCACGCGAATTCTCCCCAAAAGCATTTATGTATCATTAGCCACTTGTTTGTTGCTGTTTACTTTGTCCTCCTTTTTTGTTATTTTTGTTTTTGCTGTTACTATTAAGCGAGGCTAAATAACAATGAGGGCTACTGAAGCTGTAATAAAAAATATCTACACTAAAAAAAATATTTTTTAATATGCTAAATTATAAAACTTATCGGCGGCTGGGCTGCTAAATCAGCAATACAAAACTTTTTATATGATAATTCGATACGAAGAGTCAAACAAAAATAATAAAAAAGTGAGTTGTCACTCTGTTTACAAAAGTCAGCTGATCAGTTTCACGACATATCAGGATGGTGTATAAGAAAATAAACATAAAAGCAGTGTGAATTAATAGTTTCGTATAAAAAAATTTTAATTTCTAATAAAAATCAATTGTCATAATGGCAACAACTCAAAGGCGTGTTAAAATAAGTTTTATTTCAACTTTTTGCAAACTGATTGATTTTTTGTTCTTCAAGGACTTGCTAAAAACAAACGTTTAAGACATGAAGCCAAAATAGTACGAAGAACTATTATTAAGAATTGAAAAACATGAAAATAAACATTTGGTGGTTTAAATTTTGAAGAATATGACAATAATAAGCATCCAGAGCAGTCACAAGAAAATACACCCATAATTCAAACTGAAGCACCCCAATATGATAACATGGAGCCTAAGTTTGAAATGGAAGATGTTAAAATTTTAAAGGCTGAACTGTAAGTAACATTTGTTTTTGTTCCTCTCAAAGATTTATGAACAGTGCATTTTGTATTCGAAAGCAAACTCTTTAAAAAAGGAGAAAGACGTTGCTATGCAGTCTTAAACCAGATATTTTGTCATTAAAATTATTATCGTTAAAAGCGTAATATTTTTTTTTTTTATTCTTGGAAGTCCACAAAGGATCACCTAAACGTGACAAAAATTTTGTATTTAAATATATTTAATTGCTTCATTTGTTGTTAAGGCGGCAGAAGTTTGTCTTCAAGGTGAAGTATTTTTTCTACTGTTGAAGTCTAGACAAACTATTACGTCTGCTAAGCGGTATTTGTTTTGGAGTTTAGAAAAATTATTTTAAACTTCGTATTAGATGGATGCAGACATGTGCGGTTAAGTATCAACTCATAAAAGATCTATAAAAAGATTTAGGAACTATTTTCTCAAGAGAATTTAAATACCTCGGCATCACCGCTAAGGAAAAATTAATCTGAAATAGTAACAAAACACCATCATTGATTAGGTCGGGGCCATTTATGAACCTAAAATGTCGCTGCGCCTTTAGATTAGAACTTCCAGGCCTATTATTGTTTATACAGCATTTTATTTGGCTAAGAAGAGCTAACAAAGTTACAGATTCAAAGACTAGCCTGCTACCCTTGCAGTATTTCTAATCAATTCATGTACTTATTTAGCAAGATATAAGCGTTGCAGTTCATGGCACATGGCTTACAGACCGGTCGAAGACAATTAAAAGAGTTTGAACGGGAATATTTGGTCAAAATCTTAGGAAAAGCTTATTTCACAGCATAGGCTTAAGGAATTTTTTAGGCACGAAATACATGATATCAAGTTTTGCTGAAGACAAGAACTTGAAAGAGACACTACTAAAAGTGACATCTGTATTCACTATGACAGCAAAGTCTTATTACAGACACTCACTGCCTTAAAAGTAAGATTACAGTTGGTCTGGTATTGCACAACACTCCTAATGAGAATTTTACAGTGTAATACTGACTAAAATGTCTGGGCAAAAATTCAAATCCAATGAAAAAAGTATAATAGTGTGAAAACAATTTATCGAAAAACACGGATAAAAATTTGAGTGAAAATTTTCTAAACGTTTATACTTTTTATTGTAAAGAGTGGTTAAGTTTTAAGGGCCGATGTTGAATGTGAACCATACCTAAGCCTCAAGTTTTTTTTTCTGTATTTCATTTGACATTTCTCAATTTCAATTTGAACCATGGAAATATACACAAGCGAGCAACGCGTTAAAGTTATTCAGGCTTATTATGAAAATGGGCATTCAAATCAAAATGTATTTCCTGCACTATCATCTTCAGAATTGCACAAATTTGGGCGAATGATAAGAGAGTGACTGTTTGGTGCGGTTTATGGGCTGGCGGCATCATCGGGCCGTATTTTTTTTCAAAATGAGGCCGGTCAGGTAGTTACTGTAAATGGTGTTCGCTATCGTGAGATGATAACGAACTTTTTATGGTCCGAATTGGAAGATATAGATGTGGACGGTGCCACTTGCCACACAGCTAACGAAACAATGGCTCATTTGCGCGAACAATTCAATGGCCATGTTATCTCACGTGGTGGCGATGTCAATTGGCCGCCAAGATCATGTGATTGGACACCATTAGACTTCTTTCTTTGGGGTCATTTGAAAGAAAAGGTGTACGTCGATAAGCCAGCAACAATTCAAGAGCTAAAGGTTGAAATAATTAAACACATTAACGGCATAGAACTTCAATTATGCCTTAAAGTCATCGAAAATTTTTACCATCGGATGGAGGTGTGCCGCCGAGGTCGCTATTTTGTTTCATACATAATTGAACCATACCATATTATCATAATAAAAGGATATGACAATAATTTCCTAAATAATTTGTGTTTTATTCAAAATCAACATCGGCCCTTAAAATTTAACCACCCTTTATCAGGGATGTATTTTTTGTATATGAACAAAGATATAACAGCTAACAAAATCTATTAAAAATCTGAATAATAGTGTGTTTTATAATGTAACACTATCATACAGAGTTTAGCATCGAAAAATAAGGTCCTGCGGGTAAAACGTATGGCTAGTTTATTTATTAAGAAGGGAAAATTCTGTGGACTGCGTTGGACCTCTATCAAGCTCAAGATTAGAAAATGGAAAATATACATTTTGGTGAGGACATTAATGCCATTCTACGAAGAAAACAAAAAATTACTCCGTCAGAAATTTGCATTGTCATCCGATTCATAGCCAAGCAAAGTATTAACGCTTTTGACAAATATGGTAATCCGTCTTAATGATCTCTACAGGTTATGGAACGAGACGAAGAGACAGGAGAATACATGTTATCTAACTATAATAGTCTAATTTAGACCAGATTTTGTCATTTGTTTAATTTTTTGATTCTAATTCTAATTCCAGACCTCATGTTGAGGAATTTTGAATATATGATCCTAGAAGAATTCGCTTGTAATGTAAATCTTATGGAGGAATGTTTTCAGGTGATGATCTTTTAGGGTAATTTGATTTTTAAGTTAACTTCCTGTTAGTTAAAAAATTCTATCATTTAAAGCCATCAAGTGGGAAAATTATTAAATGAGATGTTAGAGTAGATGAACAAAGCACTATTCAAGAAGCTTATTGCAAAATTTTTAGATTTAGTGACACATATGTGATGTTTTTTTTGCAGTTAGTTCAATTATAATATTTTCAGAGATATATTGACTTATTTTTACAGTCACTGTGGTGAGCAATTTTCCAGCAGTAAAGCTTAAGTTCTAAAAGCACTTTCTTTTTTTTAATACACTAAGTAATTTCTTCGTCGCATCAACGAAGCAAATTTATAAGCTATAAGTCCAACAGAATGTAAGAAAATAACATTTTTTTTATTTTAAAATCCATTTAATTAAATTTATAATTCTGTAACGTAAAAAATTAATACCAAATTTTAATTTTATTAAAAAAAACAAAAATTACATTCGTCGATTCGACGAAGCAAGTGCGTGCAGAGTCAAAGTTTGCTTAATTGAACTAAAACTTTTTACGTTTTACTTTTTATGCTTCAATCGCGCTTTATTTTATTTTATTGACTTTTAATAATTTTATAAAAATTAAATATGATTATTCACTATTTTTTTTAAATACAAAAAAGTACTAATAATAACAGCTGCAATATTTTCATCATGTTTGTTTTTCATAAATACATATACGACCCAGTTGTGTTTCTGGCATTATATCTGATCACAGAAAACTGAAACTTGAAACTTGAAAGTAGATTTTGTTTTAGTGATCCATTTATTTATTATTGAGATAATGGCCTTTATAGCAGTTCTTCAACTTGTAAAGGGTGTTTTTTATAGAGGCCAATTCACAGGTCCAAAACGTGAAATTAGGCAGTCACCAAACGTGTCTTTCAATAAATCGATTGTGGCACGAGCTGTGTGACATGTCGCGCCGTCTTGTTGGAACCACAGCTCCTGGACATCATGGTTGTTCAATTCAGGAATGAAAAAGTTAGTAATCATGGCTCTATACCGATCACGATTGACTGTAACGTTCTGGCCATCATCGTTTTTGAAGAAGTACGGACCAATGATTCCACCAACCCATAAAGCACACCAAACAGTCAGTTTTTCTGGATGTAACGGTGTTTCGACATACACTTGAGGATTAGCTTCACTCCAAATGCGGCAGTTTTGTTTGTTGACGTAGCCATTCAACCAGAAATGCGCTTCATCGCTAAACAAAATTCGCTTAAGAAAATCGGGAACAACGGCAATCTCGTTTTCGAAATAAAATTGCACTATTTGCAAACGTTGTTCAGGCGTGAGTCTATTCATGATGAATTGCCAAGCCAAACTGAGAATAAATCACTTGACAGCTGTTAAATCGGTCGCCATCTTGAATAGTAATGCCAACTTAAAGTTCTATACGTCTATAAAAAACACCCTTTATTTTAAATTCGAAACATTCATATAAAATATAAACAAAAGAAGCGTTGACACATTTCATTAAAATTTTACAAATCGTAATAAGGTTTTCTAGTAACACACAGACTTTGTAGAAACAAATAAATTTTTTTTTAATAGTTCAGATGAAATTTAAATTTTTATTTTAAAGAAAGAGCTGCAGATAATTTTGCTTAGTGTAATAGTAGCAGTAGTATGTTCATTATAAGTTGCAACTACTACTATTACGATGAACGTTTTATATTGTTTGTTTCCCCAATTGCCGACCCCCTTTTTAAAACAAAGGCATCTAAAACGGCAGCTATGAAAAATAGCAACAAAACACCGGTTAAATAAACGTGCTTAACTATTGCAACAATAACAGCAACAAAATCACCTGCAAAATAAAACTCAATTCAATTGAAGTGAAAAAAAGAAGAAAAATCTTTTTAATGTACAAGGGGTGAACCTCAAAAACTATTATCTGGAAAAAAATAATAAAATAAAGAATAAAATTATACAAAATGCTGTGTTTGTTAGCATTCATCTTATACTTAATAAGAAAAAGCACAATCTAAAAGGTTTAAGTTAAGGCCAGACACGTGTTAAGCATGCGCACTATGCTCACTCAACAAACAAGGCTTTTGTATTAAAAGTAAATCTGAGGCTACATCAAGTGAGTGTTTTTTTATATGAGAGTTTGCGTTTTATCAACCAAGAATACACTGTAGTTAGTGCAGCAACAACCTGCAATTGCAGTTTATTGTTAGTTGCTTGGTGTAATTGTTTCTACAATGATTGCTTGCATTTAAGTTTTGCGTTTGAGGACACAAGTTGCTGTTGCTGTTGCTGTTGATGATTTTTTTATATATTTTTTTACTTTGTTTCTGTGACAATGTCATAAACTCCCCCGTTGCTTGATGTATGACCATTTAGTTTTGTAGGCGTTATCTCACGTTTAGGTATTTTTTTTTTCATTTTCATAACTTTGAAAATAGAGAACATTATCATTTTGAAATCATCTTTTTGGTTTCAATTGTCTTGTGTAAACTGGCTAATAAATTGTACTTGAAGTGCAAAAAAAAAAAAAAAAATAATAATAATTTATCGCAAAGAAAACATGTGTAATACAAACATTCTCGTACCAGGTTTTAACAGTGTTTTGAAAATTTTGTATTTTAAAATTCATGTCCATGCAGTGAAATATTGGTTTCCCACAGTTACGTCTCATTAAATTCCAGTTGTAATAATTTATGAAAACGTCAATAGAAATTGCTTTTATAAGCCTGTAATTGCCTTACACTGAGAGTGAGTGTGTTAACATGTTTATTGCATTACTTTTTTTTTTTTTGTTACGGCCGATACTTGAAAAAAGCATTGTGCTTTGGTTAATCAGTCATTTATAAGTTCATTAAGAATTAAAAAAATTTATTTTTTTTAACGGCTAAAGAAATAAAGTTATCAAATTTTAAGGAAGAGTAAACAATTTTAAATTAATTTATTTTTTATATAAAAATAATGTTGTTAAAGTTTATAAAATAAAGAGAAACGAAATAAATTTTATACAATGTTAATTTAACTAAAAAAAATTGAAGCGAAAATTTTGCCAAATAAAGCAATATTTATTAAGACGACTGAATGTTTAGCAATTGAAGGAGTTCTATTAATTCATCCTAATTCAATACAAATGTAAATACCTCCTTTGTGAATATTAATTTATACTTTAAAATCGTAAGTGAAGCAGATTCTTCTTATACTCAACAGGTATTTGCACTTTACTCCTTTTGTCGCACTGTGTTATATATGTATTAGGTGTACAAGTTTGCTTCCGCCGTTTTTTTTTCCGAAATTCGAAGCTTTATTGTAATAAACTGGTTATACATTTATGATTCAAAGTGATAGGGTAGGACTTCCCATTTCAATGTTTCCAAGTATGTCCTGATCACTTTCGCAACATGGGGTCGAGCATTGTCATGCTGTAAAATCACTTTATCATGTTTCTCGTTGTATTGCGGCCCTTTCTCTTTCAATGCTCGCCTCAAGCGCATTAATTGCATTCGATAACTGATTTCAGTCGGTTTTAACAACTCATAATACACTACGCTGAGCTGGTCCCACCAAATACAGAGCATAACCTTGGAACCGTGAATATTCGGCTTGGCCGTCGACGTGGAAGCATGGCTGGTATATCCCCATGATTTTCTGCTCTTGGGATTATCGCACTGAACTCATTTTTCGTCCCCAGTCACAATGCGATGCAGAAATCTTTTCCGAAGCAAACAAACACTGTTATAAATACATCTCTTGGCTTCAACTCGTACGGCACCCAATTTCCTTGTTTCTGAATCATTCCCACGTTTTCAGGCATTTTGAAATGCCTTGTTGCGTCACTCCCTATGATCCTGCCATTTTTGTTGCGTTTGACACGAGTCTTGATCAAGTAATGCCTCTAATTCTGTATCTTCGAAAACCTTCTCTCTTTCACTGTTCTTGAAGCGTTGAAACCACTCTCGGCACGTTCTTTCACTAATAGCTGCCTCGCCATAGGTATTTGAGAGCATTCAATGACAGTCAGCCGCAGATTTCTTCATATTAAAGCAGAAAATTAAAAACTGCCGTAAATGACGAGAATTTGGCTCGCAAGCTGACATGTTTAATCGAGAATAACTTTATGATGCAGACACAAATCGGCTAATATTTCGATAGCGTTAAGTTTACAAATACCTAAGCTTATTGTATGACATCTACGATCTATTTATTTCGACTACCACTTACCGCTACAGCCATCTATTGGAAAACGGCAGAAGCAAACTTGTACACCTAATACCTGAACTCAAACTATTAATAAGAATATCTATATAATATGAAAAAATGGAATGCCTTTTTATTTTCTATAAAGGCATTAGTGCATATTTCGAATATTTAAGCGCATGATTTGTGCACATAGTTTTCGTTTTTTAAGTGCATGCGATTCCTTGCTTTGATTTTACCGTGACCCAGAACAGGATATAAATTTATTGTTGAGTGAAAGCATGTAAAAGTCTGCTGCAGTGCTCTCTAAGCCATTATGAGGGTACTCTTACCAAGTGTCTAAGCTTTCTGGGATGTACTGAGAAATAATGTAATAAAGCGTTTTAAATTTCTCAGTCAAGTCACAGTTTCTCAATAATTCTTTGGCAAAATGAAAAAATATCTAAAGATTTTACTTCTAAAAATATTTCGATTCAAGCAAGCGGTAATGTTTTTGTTGCCATCTAGGTAATTGTGCAATATATTGCCCACCTGTCTCTGAACCGCAATAATAAAGTTAATGAGAAAGTGTCGACAATAAGTAAGTCGACTTAAAGGATTTTTCCCTATTACCACATAATTATAGAAACAGTTTTTTTTCCTTAATATAGTATTAAAAGCTGCGAAAGAATCAGACTGGTTTTAAGAACGTGCAATGGGCACTTTTGTTGATCAAGCAGAAGAAATACGGACCAATGATTCCACCAGCCCATAAAGCGCACCAAACAGTCAGTTTTTCTGGATAGAACGGTGTTTCGACATACACTTCAGGATTAGCTTCACTCCAAATGCGGCAGTTTTGTTTGTTGACGTAGCCATTCAACCAGAAGTGCGCTTCATCGCTAAACAAAATTCGCTTAAGAAAATCGGGAACAACGGCAATCTCGTTTTGGGCCCATTCGACGAATCTACGCCTTACTTGATGATCGTTTGGCTATTCATAATGAATTGCCCAACCAAACTGACAATAAATCACTTGACAGCTGTTAAATCGGTCGCCATCTTGAACAGTAATGCCAACTTAAAGTTCTACACGTCTATAAAAAACACCCTTTATATGATTAAAACATCAATCGTCGTCAGATATTCCACCATATTTTCAGGCTTAATCTCAGAAATGTCTGACAACCGAAGCATTTCTTTCCAAAGCATAAGCAGCAAAGATCTTTATAGCAGCCATATTTGCGACACAAACAAGCCAAAACGATGTATGTATTGCAGCCAGGCTTAGTAAAAGTCCTATATATCATTCTTCATCTTAATTCCAACGCTTTATCATTTTTTTTTCTTTTTCATTTAACTCAAAGGAACAGCTTTGAATATTTTAAGCAACAGTTCTTGAAATTATTTGCTTTAAAAAAAACTTTGTATATCGCAAAATAATATTGTATTTTTTTAAGATCAATAAAAAGTATTTCAAATCACGGCCAAAATCTTTATGAGCTTTAAGAAGTAATTATTTTTTAACTTCTCTACTAGACAGAATGAACCTCAGATATTGAAATTTGTTACTTTCAACTAGAAACTCAAAAAAAAATTTATTTTCATATTAAATTAATTGATCTTTTATTTTACTAAATAGTAAAAACAAAAATTTGTTAATATTTCAAGGACTTCTGTACAAGCACACTTTAATGTTTCATAAACAAACATAAAAATAATACATTTAACTAACTAACGACTCTTGATTGAATAAAAGGAAAATTATGAATGATAAATGATCAAAACATAAGAAAATGATCATGAGAGCTCGTTCGTTTAATAAATTATAGCTTTTAAAAGCATAAATTTTAATTAAAATAGATTCATCTATCTTTTTAATAGTGAAGGGAATGAAATCATTTAGTAATGCGTTTCGGTAATTTTCACTTTACCATATTTGCCGTGCAAATGCTGTTTAGCGATGGCTAAAATACCAGCATGAGTGCGATGTTGGGCAGGATAAACTTTGTGGATAATAGCGGCATTATGATGATGATGGTGAACGGCAGGTACGGCATGATGAACCACAGCTGCATGATGATGAACACCACCATGATGTACTAAATCAGCATGATGGTGCAAAGCAGCATGATGATGAACATCGGCATGATGACGCAAGCCAGCATGATGGTGAACATCGGCATGATGCACTAAGCCAGCATGATGATGGATATCGGCATGATCCACTAAGCCAGCATGATGATGGACATCACCGTGATGAACTAAACTGGCAGCATTATGGTGAGTATCGGCATGCAAATCACCATGATGATGAGCATCACCATGATGCAATTCTGTATGATGCAAATCGCTAGCATGATGATGTTCATCAACATGATGATTCTGATGGACAACATGATGGTCTACAACGGGGTTGGTGTAGTGCAAGAAATGATGGGGCTCATGATGAACAACTTTGGTAACATGATGAACAGGCTCAACTTTATGAATGGGCTCATGATGAATAACCTCAGCAGCGGAAGCATGATGTATATGATGATCGTCGTGATGTACATCATGAATTGCATGTTGATCAGCATGATGATACACTGGATGATTTTCGACAGCATGATGATCACCCCCGTCAATAACAATTTGTGCAGAGTGTCCAAAGTGAATACCATCGCCGTGATGTGCATCAACATTATGATGAATATCATCATGATGAATGGCATGTTCAATATGGTGCGGTGAGACTACCACTTCATTGGCATGATGAGGCAAAAAACCAGCTTTGACGGAAGCCAAGGCGAGAGCCAAAATGCAAACGAAGATCTGTGAAAAGTAAAAAAATATTTGGAAAAATTAAAAAAAAATATATTGTTAACCAAGTGCAACTAAAAGCACTAAGAAAATTATTTAGCCATATTGACAATAGTATCATGAATAGCATTGTTTAGAAGTTCAATATTTGGAATGGAATTATGTTTTATTAAATTATGAAATTTTCGCATCAAGATGTATCTTTTTTTTCATAGTTATTTTTTAAAAACTATGAAAAAATTATTGTATTTTGCCATAAAGATTAAGATTTAAGATAAAGAAAAAATTAATTAAAAAAAAATTTCAGATATGACACTGTTGAAGTAAATAAGCGATATGTTTACTTTCAAAAAAAATTATCATGTTTTTTGCTACTTAAAATTGGACGAACGCGTAGGCTAGTAGGTAGCGTACTAACCTATCAATTTGAGGGTCGCAGGTTCGATCCCTGCCTAGACCTTTGATATTTTCTGCAGACAAGAAAAGAAGCTTCGCCGATTTGTGTTGTTTAAAAATATGTATTCTCTTTATAAGGGCCGTTGTGTACAACAGCAGTATGTGACAATGCCAACCATTTGTTTGATATTTTTATTACGAGTGTCGTTCTCGTAATGAAATATTCGACAAGTCACTGTTTTCATCACTCTAATTACACTCGAAATAAGGCCGATTACTTTAAATCCACTTAACATTTTCTTTGAGCTCCACAACAATCAAAAGGATTTTGTCTTTTATGTTGTTGTATTTTGTATTTTACAAAAAATATAGCGTACCTTCATTCTTATGATTTCACACTTAGATTAATAATCCCAATTAATAAAGTTACAAATAAGCTGTGAACGAACTCTTTGTTGTTTGACGCTGGTTACTGAACTGATGTCAAATCAAATACAACTTCTGTAATTTATACTAAAACATGGGCTCACACATAACACACATTATTTGCCTTACCCTCAACGAAGCAACAGAGAGAAAAAAATTTAAATAAAATGGTCAAATAAAATCAGCTGATTTTGTCACAACCATAAATCACATATAAAAACTTAAAGCATTAAATACACATGTAAATACAAACACAAATAATAATAAATTCATTGCAATGAAATTTAAATTGAAATTGAAACTGAAATTACAATGAAAGTGCTATAAAGTACGTCTTAATTATGTGTTCAGCATAATTAATGAGGAAATTAAAAAAAAAGTGCAAAATTCAAACTGAAGCACTCAAACGTTTTATGAATTTGGACAATTTGTTTGTTAGCCATTGGCGTCATCAAAGAAAGCCAAATTTGTATTGAAATTTTTATTGCAGAAAATTCAAGTCAATAACCTTAAGTAGGTAATAAACAAGAAAACATTTCATAATTAAACCAAAAGAGAAACAAAAAAATAAAATGAAATACGGCCGCATTTTACAAAAATGTTTAAGGTCAAATTTATTCAGATTGTCAGTTAAACGGGGATTTCCTATTACCAGCAAAAGCTTGCAGTTTTTGGTTGGTGCTTCTACAAACGAATTGTTTACAACACACATACGATATAATAATGTTGCAATTATTATTTAATAGTCATTTATGGGTGACATACTTTCATTACTTTTGATTAATTTGTATACATTGAGAGTGTTTGGTGTCATAAACTATTTTTTTTATAAGAAAATACTTTTAGCTCATATTTAATTTTTATTGTGTTAAATATTTTATATTCATAACAGAAGTAAATATTTTTAACTACAATATTTAAATGCTTTTAACAATAATTATAAAATTTTAAAAAATCACAGCTGGTTTAAACAGTTGAAGGGTATTCTCTTTTGAGAAAACATCATAATCAGCACGAAGAACTTCAAGCTGCTTAAAGTAGAGTTGACTTTCCAAAGCTTTATAAAAACTGTAATAGAATAAATTCCAAAAATCTGTGTATCGCAAAGTATTAACGAAAAAAGAAGTATAAAAAAATGTGTTTTCGAAATCCACCTAAGTGGGTTGTAAGTTTTTACATTTTAATTATTGTTAAACAAAAAGAATTATTTCAGATCTCGTATGTAAATATATTCAGAGTAGTATATAAATATATTAATTATTAACAAAAATAACATAAATTTTTTTTAATTCAAATTACAACTAGAAACACCAAATATATGACAAATTTCACATATAGTTTTCATATGGTAATGGCTTTTACAGTATGCAAAACTATCTGACATTTCACAGTTTTTTTCCCTTCAGGATACATTTGGCATTTTTGTAATATAAAGTTTTTTGTTGTTTTATTAATTAAATATCTAAATGACATGAATAAAAGCACACCACTCTTTTACTTATAATTAAAAAAAAATAGTAAATAGAGCCACCTGGGTGGGTTTTAGGTTTTTACGTAAAAAAACATTTACCGGGAATGCACAGTTAAAATTATAATCAAGTGATACATGTCAGTTTGTGATTCCATTTTTAATTTCTACAGCATACAAAGTACATGGGACAGCCTATAAAGTATATATATTTTTTATTCTTATAAATAGTGGAGTCGACTAAGCGATCTGTCTGTCTGTATAGTCTTTTAAATTAACTTTCTGAAGTTCCTAGGCAACGTAGGCAAGAGTTCAGTATACTAATCTTTCAGTTGCTTCTGTGTTTTTCAGTTTGTATTTAAATTCAGCCGGATCAATTTAAATAGTGTGAATAATTATTGATTGAGACTTTTGTTGTGTGTAGTTGAACCCAAAAATAGAGGTATCATGTTTGGTGTGAAAGTTAACATTCAAATCGCTATTGCTAATATTTGATCATGTTGAAATATAGAGTGTAATAGTGTAGTTTTTAATTTGGGTACCATTTTTGTGCAAGTAACAACTCTGAAATTTATCCGCTGTCACATATGTTTACTCCGAGTATTAATATTGGAACGCTTTACGAAACAACGATGAGTTATAATTGTAATGGAACAAAGCTGAAATTCAACACTAACTTTTTGAAAAAAAAAATTATTTTCTCTGATGAATCCTATTTTTGTCTGAATGGCTTTGTGAATATACAAAATTGTCGACTTTTCAACTCAGAAAATACTCATGCTTATTCATGAAAACCAAATTAACCCACAACGAGCAACTGATGGGAGTTTTGGTCAGGCTTTACTTTTTTGAAGATGAGGCCAAAATTGTGGTAATTATGAACGGCATTCGTTAGAGAAACATGATAACGAAGCTCTTATGGAATCAACTGAATGGGATGGATTTGGACGACATGCGGTTTCAGCAAAACGGTGCCACAGTAGTCAGAACAATCGATTTATTGCAGTATGAAATGAAAAAGTAAAAAGTTTGAAAAAAAAAATATTTATCACAGCATTAACAAACATAAATGTGGTTGAAAGTTAAGCCGATATTTTATTTTAGTTTCTTTTTCTAAATTAAGGCTCGAATCGTTACATCCGTGAGCGTGCAACTCGTCACGTAAAAATCTGATTTTGAAATTATATATTAATAAACAAAAACGTGCAACAATTCACAATATACGAGATTATAACACACGTGATCGTGAGGCTGAACGTATTATTTTTACGAACTAAATTGCTTTCGAATACAAAAAATTTTTTTTAAATATAATATAAAATAAATTAAGTTTTTTTGTAATTTTCTTGTAAAAAACTTGTTTTCTAATGCTGTTAATTATTTATAACAAACTACAATAAACTTAGTCCTAAACAAATGACAAGAGTTCGTAAATGAACACCAAAACTTAGTGTCAAAGTGTTTTCATGGGAAAGCCACCTACAAGGTGGCGCAAAAATAACCTTCCGATGTTTTTTGGCTGTAATTTAAAAAAAAAATGAAAAACTTTGATTCTTCTTGTGGATTATTTTTATTTGGTCTTTTAATTTTTTTACATCAAGTCGAGAATATGATGTCATGTTTACTACACAAATGTCAAAACAGAACTGACATTAGGGGCCAATCGCAAAATTTATAGCATTTTCTGATAGGAGGATTACTTTTGCGCCACCTGTATAACTGCCTGTGGGATGATCTTGCAAAGCGTCTTAATTCATAACACCCATCATAATTGCATTTATTTCTCTTAAAAATGCTGACCAAAAATACTAGGAAAAAAACTCCCATTTAATAAATTTGTAAAAAAAAAACAACCTGTTAGAGTTCTTTATGAGGAGAAGTTGTCGGCAGCCAGACTCGAGGCAACTCCGGCATTTGGTAATAATTAAAATTTAGATATTGAGTATGACCTTGAAATTTATACCTATTAATTAACATAAATGTGCTACATACAAAAGAATGTAATTAATTAATGATTAAAATAATTTAATTATTTATATTTCAATAATTTTCTTTTTTTGACAGATTTACAACTATTGTTAATTAAATGAATTCGCCTTGCTGTGATTAAAGAAAATAATTACGTTAAGCTTATAATTTTATGTAGTAATACCATTCAGTTCATACGATTGTCAAAGCACATAATTTATTTTTGTTCGGTTGACTATACGTTCAGGGATGTAACGATTCGAGCCCGCTATTAAAATTCTAAAGTAGACAACGATATGGCAGACTATCTGTCTAAAAAAATACTCTATGGAGTAAACAATAATTTCGTGGATCCTTTTTATATAAAATGGGATAAAACTAAATTCACAGGATTAGGGGATATGAATTGAAGTATTGCTCTGGTTTAGAATTACTTCCACGGTGTCTGTTAACCACAAACAAAACAAAATTTTCTTCTATCCTTAGTACAGAAAACCATTTTATTATTATTTTGTGTGAAAGAATATTTGTAGTCTCTCGAATTTATATCGTGCTAAGCTGCAGTAACAGTACATTTTAAGCTTTACCCAAAACACATTTATTAATTCGTTCCACATTGATACGGTTGTACTTCATGTGTACGTTTCATGTCATTTGCTAGTTTGATATATTTATTGGAATAAAAAAAAAAGTATATGTATCTTTGACAAGACTTTTGAAGGACACTTGTTACATTTTTAACGCCCACTTACCACATTTCTTGTCATTTATTTCAAATAGTGTGAAAATAGAAAAAGAAAAGCAAAAATAACGAAATGTATGCAGAAACTTAATGCAAATAGTTTGTACAATCAACCCAATGACCCACACAGAGAGAGATACCGGCATCTAATTCAAACGTAATTGAAATGTTGTAATTTATATTCAAATTATAATTTTAATAAAATTCAAATGCACATGAAACAAAAAAAAAAAGTTATTTGAAACTTAAAAAAAATTAAAATGTTTTTTTTAGTCAAACCAAGTATAGGGGTTATTTCATATTCTGACGGGCAATATTTTATATTGAACAATAATAATAATAATGAGTTTTGATTAGTAATAATTTTAATTAAAATGTGAGCTACAGAAGAATGATTTGAACGTATTTCATGTCTTATTTCTTATATCTAAAGGGCGTCCCAACAAGAACGCAAGATTTAAATTTTAAATAAATGACTGATGCAGCAATTGAATTGTTTCTCTGGCTGTATGACATGTGGCGCCGTCTTGTTGAAACCACAAGCCCTCCACATTCATTTCTTCAATTCTAGGCAAGAAAAAACTGGTTATCATTTCACGATACCGAACACCATTGACTGTTTGCGCTTGACCTGCCTCATTTTCATAAAAAAAGGTCCAATGATTCCTCCAGCCCAAAAACCACACCACACAGTGACACGTTGAGGATGCATTTGTTTCTCGTAAATCACTCGAGGATTTTCCTCATCCCAAATGCGACAATTCTGCCTATTGACGAAGCCATCAAGATGGAAATTTGCCTCGTCACTGAAGATGATTTTATCAGCAAAATCAGCATTTTCATGTTGTCTCTCCAATACCCAATTAACGAACTCCCTTCGCTGTCCATGGTCATTTTTTACTAACCTCGTACCTTCTACTAGCAAACAATAACAATTGTTCAAATGTCAAACAATGACACTTCGAATGGCGCCAAATTTAAATCTTGCGTTCTTATTCGGACACCCTTTATTATATATAGAGTGGGCGTGGAAAAGTTTATATCTATTATCGTATTTAGATATTAAAATTAAAGGAAAAAATTAAGTAATTTGAAAATGTTGGCATGTCATTTTCTATAAAAAAAATTTATTTATTATTCGCTATATTGTAATTTTGGGCAAAAAAGTTTGGCATAATGGGTGTGTCATTTGTTACAAAAACGGAAGTGCCAACAAAAACCAAATCTTATTTGGTTATTAAAAAAAAAGAGAAAACCCCATTTTTAGATGGGAATATTAAAAGCTAAAAATTTTATTAAAGAAGTATGAAATGCCCCATGAATGTACTGTAAGTAGCAACAGCTGCTGCATGAGATGTATCACTAACAGCAATATTAATAATGAAACAGTCGAATAAATTTATAACGAATATCAATTGAATTATCATTCACAACAAATAAACTCTTCTGCAGCATATTGCCAGAAGCAGCACAGCGACTTTCGGCGACTGCAACTTTTTGGTTGTCTATGATTTGAGAGAAGAAAAGAGCTGAGGATTAAGCAGAGATATTTTTTCAAGCTTTCAGATGTCCACTTTTTTTGAAACAACAATAAAAACCTTTTAATTTTCAATTACAAAAACAAATGCCAAAAAAAATATTTTTAATTTTTCGCAATTCATTTTTATAAAATCAAATTTTCTTTATTTTATCACCGGTTTCTTTATAGCAGCCACTTTTTACCTTAATGTTCCCATTAACAGGTGATGGTTACTGAGAAAGTCTACAGTTCTCATGTGTCTGACGTCGAGAAGGCTATTGCATCAATTTTGGCTAAGGGTTTTGTTCTCGATCTGAGTTGGAATTGAATGTACGTGTTGCCGATGACGAAGTTATTGAACAGACAATACACACCCTCCTGTAAAAAATTTAAAATTTTTCAGTCATTCTACTCATAGCATTGCAACTTGTTATATTCTCTTGTCTTATTGTTGGTTGAAGTCTTCCATTTCTATAAGAATGTCTCGGCGAGGTATAGCTGCTGTTGCATTTGAGAGCGGGCTGCAGAAATCTTCTTTAACTGCAATTTCTGATGTCTCTGAATGTGGCTTCCATTCGATAAGAGTGTTATAGGCTTCTCTAAAGAAGAGAAACTCCGCTTTCCTTAATCTGGTATGGTGTGGTGGCTTGCCAGAGAAAATAAATATAAATTTTCGCCCTACGTCTTTGGACTACTTAGTTTTGCTCAGACCCATAAAGAACAGTTTGTTAGTGGCCATTTTCTTTCACAGCTACGCCAAAAGTGATGGTGATCCCCAATCGTTTCGTGTTTTTAAAAGTAAATGTCGTCATCAAGAGTTTCGGTTGAGTTTCTATCACTTCCATTTCTGTAATAAGTGAATTTAAGATGAATACCTGATTAGCCTTCCGCATTCAATCTATGATCTTGAAGCCTGGAAAGCAAGTAGCAGTGCGAATTTCCACAAAACCACTTTAATTTTATTCGATCGTCAAAGCCTCCTGTCAAATGAAGTTGACGTTTGAATAATAGATTCTGTGTACTGCGCGTCACTTCACTACTAGTAAATTTGATTTCTTCTAACTCTATGTCTTTTCCTTCTGTATACATTTTTTCACTTGGCTCTTGCATATTTTAAAACTCGATTCTGGCTTCTTAATTATTTATGGTGTATGTAATTGACCTGGGTGATATTTTTAATAACTTAAATTGTCGATGACATATATTGCTTTTTTTTCGAAAGGCAATTTGCAAAAGCGCTAGAGAGCCGAGTTAATTTCAGTCTTGACAATATTCTTTCTGACAATTAACTCCTCAAAAAAAATTATGGTTTTTGGATCATTTGATATATTTATCTGTGTTCAGCAGTGATTGTTGATTGAATAAGCCAATGACTGCATGATATTGAAGTTTGCTATAGCCAAACTCCACTTTAGTTGTTTAGTGTGCAACACAACCAACACATGTCTAGCAAATGTTAATAAAACACTAACAAGTGTCTCTATAATGGCACGTAACTCATTTACACTCATATTAAAGCGACAACAAAAAAAACGTGCCACCACACACATACTTGCACACATTTATCATAGATTTTAATTCATTTTGAATTTGAATTCAAATTTAAAGTTTCAATTTCAGTTACAATATGATTTACAAATTACCTTGAGAGAATAAAAAAAAGAGAAAAGAAAAATCAAAATAATCGTGTGAAATAAATAAATGACTGACTGACTAACTGGCTAACTGACTTGCTATTTGGCGTTTCAATGACTGGGGCATGCGACTTGAAGCAAACAAACAACCCCCAGCATATTTATCTGTTTGTACTCGTAATTATACACAGTACGAGTATTATTGCTGTGATGACTTACTAATTACATAATAATTTGGTCAATTAAATTTATGTGCTAATGAGCCAATGATTACGTATGAAAAATGTTTATTTGGTTTGTTGGCTGTTTAATAGCTGGCAGAGTGGCAAGCAGTTCCTTTAACGAAATAACAAATTTAAATTTTATTGGCACTCAGTCGGTTGGTCACTTACGTGTAGTGTTGCTCGTTACACCTTTACCACTAAACGTGTTTGAAATTTTAATTTATAAAAAAAAGCTTAAGAAAAGTTTAATTTGAAAGAAATATTTTATAAAATTCAATTTGAATTTAGAAAAACTAAATAGTTTTTTTTTTTTTAATTTATTTATTTATTTATTTGTTTGGACTCAAACTCGTATTTGTTTGACTATAAAAAAACTAAAAAAAATGCCAGTGGTGTTTTGTGCACTTGGTTTGAAATGCTGTTAATTGTTGTTTGTGTTGTTGCATTTTTGTTGGGTTTTCTAGCCCACGCAATTTATTTCTAAAGCAACGTATTATTAACAGGCAGACGTTTGCTACGTTTCCCTGTATCTCTCCCCCCTCTCAATGTCTGCCCGTTCTTTCATAATGACTGTGAAATATTTGTAAATTTTTTTTAAACGTTTGTAAATTGTTTATTGTCGTGACAAATAACTTTATTTTGCAAAATTAATTAAAATAACAACAGTAGCAAGACAAACACATTAACTAAACCTTTTTATTTTATTTGCATTTTTTATTTTTTGTTATTTAATTTGTAAATTATGTATGTCAACTTTTTTTGCGACATGTTTTTCTTTTCCAATTGATCGGAGAAGTGGTATTTATGATTATTGACATTATTTGGCAGAGTTTACAAAAATGTTGTTATAAACCAAAAGAATTGCAAGCAAATTAAGATTGAAGATTTATTAATCCGTTATATGTAATACCAGCAGTGCTTGACAAAAGTATTTACCACAATCAATTTAATATTTTTGCAATTCAGGTCTTACGGCCATTTTTAAAAAAGAAGTCATGTCCATAAAATATGCATTAAGGAACCTGATCGGAGCTAGAAGAGCATTCAACCATGAAAGTATTCTTTGAAGGGCAGTGTTGGTATGCTGGTGTGCATATTAATCGCCTAGAAAAATGTTTTTTTTGCTAAATAGCTGAACGGAGCGCTTACTATGGTACAAAGGCCTAATCAGTCTCTTATCGTTAGTATTTCATTTAGCATTAATTAGACTAGTACAAGATAATCTTTAATTTTATAAAAATAAATTAAATAATTGCTTACATAACTTGATTTGTGCTTAGTGGATAATTACTTAAATTTTAATTGTTGAATTGTGTTTCAAATATCTAATGGCCTTATTTTGTAAAACGCCTGTGTTATCAATTTTTATATTTTTTAAATCACCGAGTTCAAAATATGGAATTTTATTAAACGCATCGCTTCACATTTTGTCACTTGATATATTGAAATTATTGTTTTAATTTTTTTTTAAATAATGGACGATACTGAAGGCAGGTCCTTAATTTTTAGTAGTGGACGGTACTACACATGTATCTGAAGTCTTTTGTTTATTTTGGATATTGAAATTAGTGTCTTAAATGTTTTTTTTTTAAATAATGCAAGGTCTTTAATTTTTTACTGGTGGACGGTATTAAGCATGTGTCTGTGTGTCGATCCGTCGTATCGTTGAAATCAACTTTTTTTTTCCTAGGCATCACACAGAAGAGCTTAGCTTATCACTTTTCAGTTGTTTCTGTTTTTTAATTTAGATTAAAATTCAGCCAGATCGGCTCAGAAATGGCGACTACCTCTATTTTTTACCGTTTTCTGAATAGGTTTTTTGCATATTTTATTCAAAATGCAAAACAAACATATACAAACGGCGGTGCGTAGTTTGATTAGAAATAGCAGTCATAATGTTTGTGACAAAAATCAGAAATATGGGTTAATAAATAGTGGAGAAAAATCAAATATTCAAACAACTTATAATTTATATTTTCTTTAAGTTTTACTTCGTTTTTTTATGGAAATTTTTAAGCTATTGACATTTGATTGCTTTTAAAATTAAGGATCTCAGAACTCTTTCTTGAACTGATTTAATTTGTTACTAAAAACAATGGGTATTCAAAGAAAATATTGGGCCACAATCACAGTCACAAAGAGGTAAGCTTTTAGTAAGAGTTGGCTTTTGTTTATAAAAATCTTATGAATTCAAAATGGTTTTTAAAAAAATATCGACGTTAGTGTGATTATGATTATGGGCCATTGTTCAATATTTTTATTTTAATATAATTTTTTCCTTGTAAGTTTATTTTATTTTTTTTATTGAAACGGCTAGTTTATTAAGCCGGAGGTTGTATAATAAAATTTTATTTTTATTTTGATATTTTGAACTCAAGCTTAATAATTTAGCCGTTTTAATTATAGAATTATTTTTGATATTTAAGTAGAATGTGGAAATTGAAAAATATAAATAAAAGTGATCGCTCTACCTAACCTATGTCTGGGGTTAAAATCAATATTTCTGCATTTTCAAAAAATTATATGAATTGTTAAATTGAATAAAAATAAAAAATATTTCATACATAACATACCTTCAATAAAATGGAATTGTACGGTAAAATATTAATAGGTACATATGTATACAAAAAAAGTAAGAACTAATTAGCGTAAATACAAGAAAATACGTAAAATAAAATTGTTAAAAAAAATATATAGAAGTTTAATTCTATATAAAAAACAAAAAATATGAAAAATATAAATTATAGACTAACACAGTGAAGTGTATGTAAGACTCGGCACAGACGAATTTAACTTGTTATTGACAATATCATTTTTTACTTTGTAGAAATAGTATATAATAAATGCTCCGATTTCCGTCTTGGAATCTTCTTCTCACATATTTTCCTTTGCTTCATTTTGTATTCGCAGCAAAAAAGTCACAACAACACTAAAAGATTTTATGAGAAGAGTCAAGTGATTCGTCTAGAGATCTCGTAGTCCTCTTAGAGCAAGACTTCTGCGAGACTTCTTACTAACTCCCAGAAAAATTATGCAATTGAAAAAATAAAGTTAGTAAGCGCAACCAAAAAATACAAAACTGTATCAGTTAAATTTTATTAGTCTCCAAAAAATATATATTTAAGCTGGATTCAGAAACAAAATGCTTAAAAGGCAAAAAAGAAAATAATTTTTTCCAAATTTTTATAGGCATCAAAAAAATATATAAAAATAAAAATTAACAAAATGATAAATAAAAAACATATTTATTTCAGACTATTACAAAAAGCATAGACCAAATTTAAACGATTATGTGATATGTTTTATATTTTATTTCAGGACTGAGATATAAAATGGCTGTCATAAACACCACATAATGGTTGCAGAATGTAATGGCAAGTTATACGTGTTAAATGTTGATTCAACCCAAAGACGCAGTGATTTATAAAATTTGAAAGTGTCACCCAGCGTTGGCGTTTGTGTTGGGGAAACTGTTCAATGCTGATTTACAAAATAAATCCATAAGTCTATCCAGTAGTTTCAAGGAGACTGTACAAGTTTTAATAGTCAGAAACAAAAAATTTAAAAATTTTTAATTAAAAATAAGTTCAAATAAGAAAATACAAATTTCTGTATTTTTTTTTTTTTTCATTAGTTTTAAACAAACTAGTTTTAAATTATTAAGCTCAATGCACAACTTTTGGTTTTATTCACAATTAAGTCAATCTATCACACAGTGACCGACAAAAAAAGTTTGCTAGTGTTTCTTTGTAATATTTGATTGCAGGTACTAGTAGCAAAATAATGCCAAGATGAATGGCAGATTCGTTATTTTCTATAATTTTAAATTATAAACGAATTAATTATTGAAATCAATTTTCAACATAAAAATTATTTTACTAAAATTGTATTGTAATTCTTTATATTTATTAACACTTGCTACAAATTTTGTGTATCCATTAGGGTTCATTTAAGCAAGGCACTCATCATGCCACAAGATGCATTATTTATAATTTCACTACATAATAAAGTTGATAAAAAAAATAATGATCATGATGGTCATGCATTTCATATGGAATCAATGAAACGAACTTAACTTTAAACAAAAATATAAAAAAGTAGACAAAAAATGAGGGAAAAATTCAGATTATAAGAAAGCGCAAAATATTACATTACAAGTCTAGATTTTATTTTATGTACGAGTAGAGTGTATTCGTAGATAAATGTGTGAAGGTGATCATGGAGTAAATTGAAGTTCGATTAATACAACGTTCAAAATACAAAACAGAAAAAATATTATAATATTTTAGCGATCTCATAACGGAGGCAGCAAGTGAAAAGGGTGCAGCAAAATGTGATAGGAAAGAAAAACTGTTAATTATTAAATGTGTTTGCATTAAAAGAGAAAAAATTATTTAAGGAAACAGCTTTATTTTACATCGTTTGAATGGAAACTGGCATATAAGAAATTTGCTACTAGAATGTCTTGGTCATCGGTGGATATGAAGAATATAGACTTAGAGCCCAAGACTTATGCAACCCAATTATGAATTAAAATTCGCCGAGAGTTTTTTTATTTCTCCCTTTCCTTTTATCATTAATAAAATTTTTGGCTTTTTTAACAAAGAAAGTTCTCGGATTGAGAGAATATTTTCGGAAAAACCAAAAAAATAACTGGGCAATATTCGTCATTCGGCTGATCATAAATTTGGAATACCTCCTATTGTGGGATGTATTGATGGTTCTCACAGAAAAACAATTTCCCAGCTTACGATAAGGGGGAATTTTTTGAAGTAAAAATTTTTGTCATGTTATTATTTTCAATTAAATTATTTAAGAAACTTATTTTTCATGGGAGTTATTAAAGAAAAGAGGAAAAATTATTAAGGAAAATTATTCATGTTTAATTTATTTTTTTTAATCAAAGAAATCAGTTTTATCTTGCAGCTTTCTTAATACACCCTGTGATTTCATTACAGAGTAAAAGTAACCAACACTAAAAATGATGGACTGACTAGAAGGTTTATCTTTGTGCACCAAAATTAGTGCAATATGCGGAAGCTGAATATATTTTTTAATATCAGGCAGTTTTCTTTTTTTTTCCTTATATTTTTTTGCTTTTTACATTATTTTTATTATGCCACTGCATCAGTAGTTGGCCAGTCAGTCAGTCTGTAAAATTGATAAGCCGCCAGCTAAAGTGCAAAAGTTACTGATGAGATTTTTTCTTAATATTTTTATTTTGCTTTTTTATTTGTAAGCATGATCACTTTGCTATGGTTACACCAAATTCTATATGACCGTAAGTTAATCAACCGAACTGTAAGGCTTTGGAAGGGGAAAAAAATGTTTATTGTTTACGAGTATTAAAAGAAAAAAAATTTTAATTTTTTTATGTTTTATTGTTTATCTACTTTAAACTTATTTGTAGTTACCGTACATACATATAAAATGCAACAATTGCTCATTGTTCAACATTGTGCGTGGCACAAATGAAAATCTTTGCAATAAAAGGGGACTTTAAAAATATTTCTCCAAGCAATTCGCTCGTTGCAAGTGCTCTAGGATTATACAGAAGCTGTAAAATTGTTTAGTTACTCTACATTATGATGGTTTACAGGCCCAGCCAAATGTCCAGTGGTGTAAATGGAAAATGCTTTTTGAAAAAAAAGAAAAAAAACTATCTCTTCTTTGGTTGATATGATGAACCTCACACTTCTATACTAGCTAATGGAGTAACACCTGCGCGGTTCGATCTATATGCTGTGCCTCATACCTGCATTACGTTTTATTACGCATTAATGCGTAATTCATGCACTCTCGGACACATAAACACACACATTTGGCATCGGAGAGAAAAAAAATATATAAAAAAAGAAAAAAATATTCATTCATCTTAATCGTGACTTATGCATTCTTGTTGGAGGGGAATATTTTTATTTTATTTGTTACCGTCATAATGATCATGTCCATGTCCACGGAATTAGCCATACAGCTGGGTGTTTAATTTTTTTTTTTCGTTGTTGTAACATATAAAGTGCTATAAAATCAATAATTGTTATGTGATAGAGTAGAGTGAATGAGTTCGTGTGTGCATTTGTTGTAACAATTGATGGTGGCACTGAGACTACTGAATAATGATGCTAATGATGATGAAGTTTTGTTCGCTTTAATCATGAGTTGAGCTGCTGTTAAATTAGTTTGCTGCCTTTATATAGAAAAAAGCAATACTTTTTTTTTTAAATATATAATTTACTCAAAATAAAGTGCAAGGTAAAGCATGAAGCATTTTTGTAATGTCATAAGGGTAACATGAACATATGGCAGGTTTATATGCAGTAGGCTGGCTCCAGTTTGTGTTTGTAATATTTAAAATTGTCTATTGGTTACAGTTAATGTTTGGTATTATTGATTTACATATTTGTTCAATTTTATTGAGTAAATATTATATTTTATTTGTTTTTAATAATTTTACTAACAATTACATATTGAGGTAAGTAAGTGTAATATAATATAGGCAATCGTTAATTTTTTTCTTGTCAATTTAAATGCTAAATACTCAGAAGTAATTTTCAAGACAAAAACTAACAACACATAAATAAATATTGCGAATAATGATTGTAATCGTACCGATATACCTGTTTTTACGATGCAAATTGCATCGTAATAAAAGTTACTGAATAGTGCTACTGATCGACTATTTAGTCGAAAAGCTTAACAAGGACCTATTCCAGCTATAAATCTACACTACGCGTAATTGAAGGCAAAGAATGACTAAAAATATCAAATAAGTGTCTATTAGTTGGTGACTTTATTTTTCACTAAGATAAAATCTGTTCTTTGTGTATTTCAAATTGGCTCTTGATTTTAAGATATACCGTTCTATTTATTAAGAAAGAGAGTCCAAAATTAAGCAATAAAATGTGCTTCAATAGTGAGGTTGAGTAACTTTTATTATGAACATTCGTATCGAAAAAGAAGTATAACGATATTTTATCGAATTCGGTATTCCGACAAAAATACTTAGAAATCTTAATTTGCAATGATTATTTATGTGCTGTCAACTTCGTTGCAAACTTCAAATATCTTGTTTTTTCGATACTAATGCTCGAAATAAAATTTACTGAATCGCACTACAGGTCGTATCTTCATCGATTTTAAATTAGTTCAGTAGTTTCAAGGATGTTGTAGAAGTTGTGGCAAAGAAAAACATTTTTTATCCAAAATTAAAAAAAAATTAAATTTTTTAACAGTTAATATATATAGAAAACGACAAAAAATTATCGCTTTCTGTCTCTGAGCTTATATTCTTATAAGTTTCAACAATAACAAAAACTTATGATTTTATTTCCAACTAAGTGATGCTACTTTATTGTCAATTGCGTACAGGAGTATCACACCTACACTTACATACGGCAAAAACATACTAGCGAACGCACATGACAATCAGCGTTGCCAGGAGCTAGAAAAAACTAATCTGAATTTGTCTAAAAAAAAGCCTAGAAAAAGCTAAATCACTCACAAAAAAAAAAACTGATAGAAAAAAGTTAAAATTCAAAATAATAAGAATGTTTTTTATAAATGACAAAAACTAATAAGGTCGTTTTAAACATGCTTTCCTTTTTGCTCATAACTTGCTTTTTTTTTAAATGTTAAAATAAATTTTTTTCGCACTACCCGAAAAAAAAATTGCGAAAAAAAAGCTATTTAAGGCTGTTTTGAAAATAAAAAAAGGCTAGGAAAAAATCTAGAGGCTAAGTCATAAATTTCAAGGTTAAATTCGAGAAAAAATGCTAAAATGGCAACGCTGAGGATAATATTTGTTACTGTTACTGTTGACTTTGAAAAAAAGTAATAGAAGAATATTTGTTCTGCAGACTTTTGGGTAAGCCTAGCCTAATAATTAAAAAAGCAAAAACAGACTTTTAGGTTAGGTTTTAATATAAAATCTAAAAAAAGAATTTTTTAATGATTCAAAAAAAAGCTTTATACACGCATTGTTCCATAACGGATTTTTTTTATTTATTTATTTATTTAAGTCTATGTATCAGAATCCTTACAGACCAAAAAATAAAACAAACATGTGTTTACTCTAGTTACAAGTGTTTAGAAATAAAATTATATTACGTTTTAATATATTAATATTTACAGAAAAATCGATAAAAGCATACAGGTCATTTTAATTTTTACATAATCTTCTTAATGGATCAGCGTTTGCATAATTCGTTTGAGGATATTTGAGGTGAAGCGGTGTAAAATTTCTGGTGGTTCTTAATGGTACCGTAAAGTCGATTTGACTGAGCAGGAATTCGCAGCACACAGACCCATTTATTAGATTTACAATAAAAGTCACATTAAGCATCAATCTTTTGCTTTCCTATGTCGGCAATTTAATTGTAGCCAGTCTTACTATGTACGGCTGAAGACGAATGTTAGGATTCCAAGTTGAATTTTCCAAAGAGAATAAAAGAAATTGTTTTTGAGCATATTCAATACTTTTCTTCAAGTAGTTAGTATAAGGGTCCCAAATAATAGATCCACACTCTAGAATAGGCCGTACTAAGGATGTGTAAAGACGCTTAGAGGCTCGGTAAATTCCTTAGCCCAACGTTTTATAAATGCAAGCACACCACGAGATTTGTTTACCATCATAGTGATGAGTTTATTGAAATTTAATTTAGGATCTAAAAGAACTCCTAAATCCAGGAACTCTGCTACTAATTCAAGTTGATATCCACCCAACAAATAAATACCATCAACATCCCAGTTTCTAGAAAAGCGCATATGCTTAAATTTTTTTCAGATTCAGTGCGATTATCAAGAACATTATGGTAGGTTAGAAAAATTTTCACGTCGTCCGTATGCATTAAAACTTTACTAAATTATATTATGTGGGGCAAAGCATTTATGAATAACGAAAATAAAATTCCTTGAGGTACACCAGAAATGGTATCACACAAGTAACACTTGATCCAGTTTAAAGTGTTATTAGTAAATCCCATATAATAAAGCTTCAGCAAAAGTAAATTAACTTTATCAAAAGCCTTAATAAAATCAGTATAAATACCATCAGTTTGTTGTTTTTTGTTAAAACCGTTATTAACCAAAGTAGTAAGCTGCAATAAATTAGTTATTGTTGAACAACCTTTTCTAAAGCCATGTTGATAAGGAGACAGCAAAGATATCATTTGGAAAGTAATGCTGTCAGTAATACATTTTTCAAAAAGTTTTAGTATTGCGCTCAATTTAGCAATGCTGATGGAAAACATTCAAATTTCGTTTTGCTGGATTGCATCCTATTTTTCACACAATAAATAGCCTCCTACCTAATACTTATTTTTCAAGTCTTCCTACTGAGTACATTAAAATATAAAAAATTCATTTTAGCCAAAAAACTGATTATAACTTACATATTTCGCGGTTCTAAGCGTGTTAGTTTACTTTGCATACGAATTTCTATACTTTTATCGATTCACTGTTCTCATGGCCTCTTATATTTTTTTTTCTTAACTAGTGTAATTGATTACTTATATACAAAATCAATTTTGTAATACACCTGCATTATTTTTCAATACAAAAAAAGGAAAAAAAATATTAAGGTTTCTCAAGAAAGACCAAACAAAATGATAACTGAAGACAGTTTTTGTAAAATATTTTATAGATATAAAAAGTACGAGAACATTTTAGTGAATGCGTTCTATTGTGCATATATGAAAAAATATTCGTTAAAAAACTTCCAACTTTCCAACTGTACTACACCGATCTGTAGTGCTATTCAGTAACTTTTATTACGAACGATATTTTATCAAATTCGGTATTCAGTAACTTTCCGACTAAAATATTCGGTACGATGATTATTTATGCTTAAATAAGGAAATAAAAAACTAACAAAGTAGGAATTGAACCAAATAAGCAAAATATTTTAACCAACATTACAAAGCACATAGAAATATTTTATTTTTATTTTTCTATTTTCTTTTACTTTATATTCGTTAATAACATTACACTGATTATAAGATCATTGTACTTGTGTAGTAATAGAGTCGAGTGATGACAAAAAAGCTAAGTGTTGATTAACTGAACGAATCGAACTGGGGCCAAATTACCGCATTCGAAATCGAGTACTTTGTTATAGAAATGTTGTTACCGTGGATCACGGCACTCGTTATCGTAACGTATTTACTCGAAGTTGCACTCGATTGCTAATGTACTATCGAAAACAAATAAACTCTATCGTTTTGCTGCGAAACAAAACAAAATAAAAAGAAAAAAGAAAGAAGTAATAAAAAATTTAAGTATTTTCCTGATATTTTCGAAAAATTTGTGCAAAATATATAATTATAATTGTTTTTTAGGGAAAGTGAAGATCAAAAAAAAGATTGCCCAGGAACTAGTGGAAAAAAATTAAATAATAGAAAAATCGCTTCCACAAAAAATATAAATAAAGTAAATGGAAAACTAAAAGAATTATTATTTTATCATTTTGAAACACAATTTGTTTTGTATTTCCTTTGTCACGAATTTCACAACTTTACACATAGTACTTTAATTAAAGTTTTGTAAATATTTTTAACAATTTTACAGCTTACCAGTTTATTTATTTTTTGTTTTCTTTTTTGTTGTTTTTCTTATTATCATATGCTTACAGCAATGTAAAAAGTAGTAGTAGATAATATAAATTACGATCGAATACCGTGATCCAAAAAATTTTAGCTATCGAAATATTTTTCTATACGAACGTGCACTCGGTATCGAATGCGGTGATTTGGCCCCTGTATTAATAGCCCCAAACGAGTGAAAGGTGTAGCCTAACAAATAATTATTTCTGAAATTTTATAAAAAAGCATATAAGTTAGTATAATCTTCAACAAAATATATTTACACGTATTCTTTAAATACTTATAAGCGAATTCAATTATTATTGCTAAAAAATAATTTTTAAAATTCTTTTAAGAAATAATTAATTTTTTGATTTTTAATGCGATCTCTATTCTAATATTTCGTTTGTTTTATCGTACTCAAAGGCGAGCATAACTAATTCCTAAATAGAACAATTAATTAATCAATTAGGAATAAAGTTCATTTTTATTTTACAATTTAGAAGCCAATTTTTTTTTTCACTTATGTAATTACCTTCGTTCGACCAATTTATCAATTTATATATGATTTGTTTTCATTTTTCCAAAAAAGGCTATTTAAGGCTATTTTGAAAAGCAAAAAAGCTAGAAAAAAAACTTGAGGCTAAATCATAAATTTTGAGGGTAAATGCGAGAAAAAAAGGCAAAATCTAGCCTTAAAAAGGCTAAAATAGCAACGCTGGTGCCGTAAGACATACTCGTATTTCATAAATATTTATATAGCATATATACTGAAAATATATTTTCTAATACTAAAAAACGTAAGGTGTTACGTTAAAACATATTGATCTCGACATATTTATCTTCACTCACTTAAATTTTTTTATTTTTTTGATATTCTAGAGGAATGTGAAAATATTTTGCTTTAACTTGTTCTAATTAACATGCTTAATTTGTGCAGACTTGCTTTCTGTCTGTGTAAATAATGAAAACATGTGTGGCTTACATTAGACGAAAGTTTTTGCTGACCGAAAAAAATCAAGTTTAACTTTTCAACTAAAGGTTGCCCTCAATGCTCTTTTGTGTTGTTTATTTTTAATTTCTAATTTACATTTCAATTTCTTTCTCCTACAATTTTAAGCAGTTTGTTAAAACCTATTACAGCTTAAACGTTAATGATTTTGTTTAAAACCCAATTGCAATAATAATTGTTTTATACAATTATGTCTAGAACGATTATTATCTTAAGCTTTAATTGGAGATTAAAATAAAACAAGTTTTGCCACAATCAACTAGAAGGAAAAAAATACACAAAAACAAAGTTGCAGTGAACAAGAAGTAAAACTAAAACTTAAACTAAAAATAAAATGTTTTAATAATTATACAAAATTTACGTTGAGAAAAGTAATCAATAAATTAAAAAAATATTCTGGTAAACAGAAATAAAAAAAAAAGTAACAAAATTACAGCACTGTGATGAAGTTAATATAAATAATTGCTATTCATTCATATAATTTTAGCCGTATAGATACTTTGTATGCCTCATTTATTGAATACGAGGCATAGACGATTTGTAAGAGCAAAAGCCACCAAACAGCCAGTCACCCATACACAAGCATTCAATTTCGTATTGACAATATAATGACTTTTTCCGCGCTATTTTTTTTTTTTTTTTTTTTTTGTTATGCTGCACTTACATCAACAACAGCCAGCGGTAAAAATCTAGTTAATTTAACATTCGCTCAATGGATAATTTGACAAATTTCCCGTGTGCTCATTTATGTGTTGTTTTAGTTTTCTTTTTCATTCACATAGAGTGTCCAGGCGTTTTAACGAACAAAAGCTCTTTGTGAAAAAACGTTAATACGCCAGCAACAAAACGCATTTTATGCTGCAGCATGCCGCCATTAAGCGATGGATATGATTGAAGAAAGATTCCTTCTTCTTTTTTTTTTTTTTTTAATTTTGCTAAAGCAGCTACTGGACTGTTAACTCGTTGTTACCAATTAATTTGGTATTCACTTATTCACAAGACAAGACAGGACAACAACAACAACAATAATAATGACAACAAAAAAAAAACGCTTTATTCCATTAACTATTTACTCGCATTTGAAAATTTTCAAAACAATGAATGACGAAAGAATTTACGGCCATTCGGGGCTGGCTGATTGTATTGAAATTGTAATTTGCTAAATGTAAAAAGGAAAAAAAAACAAATACTATTTGCCACGCATTGGCCACTACAGTAGCTAAAGGAAAATGCTGCCGCTTCAGTAAGAGCAGGTTGTTATTCACAATAATGATGATGATGATGTTTGCTTATGACGGAGTTGATGTTTCGTATTAAATGCTCATTTTAATAGTAGCAGGAGTGTTGGTTGCATTGTTGTATTGGTGATGATGATGTTTATGATGATGGCGATGATTGCTCCTTTGCGACATTGATGCTTATGTTGCGTGTCTTCAAGGTATGCGAATAACGTTGGCGGCGCTTTAGAGAGAAATTTTTCTAAAAGGCATGTCTAAAATATTCAATAGATACAAGACACAATCAAATCGATCACTTAACAATTCATCTACTCTCATCACTAGTAAAAAATTGATTTTGTATGAAAATTTTCGCATGCGATTGCGGGTACTGACTACCTTTTGAGATGTTGTGGGACTTGTTGAAAAGAAATATTGTTGACAAGACCCCTAAAATTATTTTTGGGTTATGTAATACATGCTGTTGCTAGTATAATACAAATTGTTGCATGGAATCCTCAGAGACGTTAAAGAGAGTTAAATAAATAAAACGCAAAGTAACTTGGAAAATCAATTTTTAAAGTGATTGATCCTTGTATTTGTGTCTGTTGTTGTATTTCCATTAGTGACAAGTATTGATTAGAACTAGCAATGATATTGCTAATCAGTTAAAAAAAAGCTAAGACTAAAGGTGATTGTGTTAATTAGTTAACCAATTAGGTGGTCATGAATTTGACTTCTTTCAGACTAACCAAGATAAGTTGCATGATAGCGATGTTATCAATTTGAAGGATCTTAAGTGACAAAAATAGCTCAATTTTTTGTCATCAAAATTCAGGTCCAGTTACCTCAATATGTTTTAAAAGAAACTTATTATTATTTTTAATATTTAATTTGAAAGTGGATTACTTCGTGCTTGTCGACGACTGTGAAGAATCTATTTTAAATATGTTTTATAACTCCATCGATATTTCAATGGAAAAAGCTCAGATTAGATGACGTTATACGTGAAACCATATCGAAGCCATTTAGGTTGCTCTTCCAGGGCTTTTTAGTTTTTAACGTTTTCCATAGAAAACTCGATTTTGAATGAATGATTTTTATTGTGTTTGAAAGAAAGCTTTAAAAAATGACGAGTATAGCAAACAACAACTGCAAGTTCAAAAGGAACCTGCGCTTTAAATGCGGCTTCTTTTCATCTACAATTTGTTACGATGATGCCAATAACAATAATAGTTTTTGCTTTAAGAGCTTCTAAACTAATCATTACACTCAAAAATACATCAACTATGAAAGCAAAGTGATAATGACCATCGCGATCATTTGGCAACAAAAAAAATTTAATAAAAAAAGAGTTAGGGATATGAGCATATTAAAAAAGAGCAGAGAAAAAAGCAAAGACTTTTTGCTAAGAAATTCTTCGCTACTAGTTTGTAATTTAGTTGAACGGTTGACATCAAAAGGCATACTAACTGAAAAGAAGGAAACGAAAAAAACGGCCAAATCAAGTCAAGTTAAAAATGAATTGAAATGATTAAATCAAGCAATCGCTCGTCTGTCTTTCTTACGGGAGTACAAAAATTAACACTTGAACATATCAAATTCTTTTATTCTTCAACATCTAATAATTACAATTTAATGGCAATTTGTGTTTTTGTTTTGTTCAACGATTGCATGAACTATAAAATGAAGTCATACATACGTATATTCTTAGTTTTATTAGAATTTCTCTTTAAATTAAATTGAATTCACTCCTTGATTCGTTGTTACATACTCGTACAAAATTTCTACAAAAATTATAGAAATTCTTGTATAATTTCTTTATTTTTTTATATTCTTTTTTTGCCATGGCTTGAGGTTTTGCTTAAGTTGTTTGGTTTGTTCTATTTATTTCTTTTTTTTTCTTATAGAGTCATTAAAAATCCTTTTAAAATTAGTTTGTAAACGTGAGCTTTTTATTTTTCAATAATCTTTTCAACACAATCAATTTTGTATGTTATTTGAGTGCGAGGGTGGTGTTGTAAAAGAAACATCTAGCTGAATCAACATTCTGTAGTCAATTTTTTATATTTATTTTATTTCTTTCTCAATTAATTTAATTAATTAATTTCATTTAGTCAAAAATAAACGCCGAAATAAACGTAGGTCTTTGTCGATTACTGAGTAAATGTTCTAGAGACCCTTCTTAATATGATGGGTCCTTAGGCTTCCACATTGCCACTTAAGAAATCATATTATATCAATTAATTAGGGTTCACATACTGTAATATTTTTTTAAACAACACAAATCCGCGAAGGTTCTTGGCTTGTCTGCAGAAACCACCCATGTTCTAGGCAGGAATCGAACCTGCGACCCCCATATTGATAGGTTAGTACGCTACTTACTAGTCTACGGGGGCACCCTAAAATATTTTTCTGTTTGCACACGCAAAAAAAAATATGGTTGAGGTAATCATATTCTAGTTTAAACATAGTATGGTTAGATTTATGATTGCATCTAACCATATATATTTTTAAATCAAAGATATTAAAAATAGCTTATTTTTTAATTTTTTTTAAAAACATAAGTACATATTTTATATAAACATTTTTAAAGAAATTTTAATATGAATTTAAACAAAATTTTAATTTTAATTTTTTGTATTAATAAAATTTGTTTTATTCCATTGATTTATCTTTTCTATTAATTTGTATTTATTTATTACGTAATACAGCGGTTTTAAATTAATTTTTTAAAATTTTAGTTGACTCTACCAGGGCTCGAGCTTGTGAACACTTAGTTAAGAAGCATTAACTCGCCACTCAACCTCTTCAGCCACAAAGCTCAGTTGAGTTTGAACGATTAAGTTTTTGTTTTATACTCAATTTATTTATATGGTTCCGGTAAAAACAAAATAGAAAATAATTTACATTCAACCATATTTTCTCATTATTATGTTTGCTATGAACATATTTATGGTTTCAATTAAAATTTTATTAAACATAATATGATAATTATATGGTTGATCTAAGATACACAATATGGTTAAAAATAACTAGAAACATGTTTATAGTGATCATAATAATTTTTAGATGGTTCAAATTAATAATAATATTTTTGTGAAGAACACATTATGTTTGCGGTGACCATATTCAACAATCTTTTTTCCTAACTGATGTGTAATCCAGTAACTCTTGGTTAACCTAAAATGGCTTGTTTATTAGATTTATTTTTATATAAGAGACTTTCACTTGTATTTTGCGGTTAAGTAAACACCACACAAAATTCTGACATTTATTTAACTACACAGTTGACAGTTAAC
This sequence comes from Thelaira solivaga, assembly GCA_947397855.1. Taxonomy (NCBI): domain Eukaryota; kingdom Metazoa; phylum Arthropoda; class Insecta; order Diptera; family Tachinidae; genus Thelaira; species Thelaira solivaga. Next base: position 21,660,366 of record OX377613.1, read on the forward strand.
AATTTTACTGAGTCACAAGTTCTTTAATTTTACCATCAACTGTTTTTAACCAAACGTTTTTTTAATTGAGTATTGAATTGTCCTACTGATTCAGTATACTCAAAATAGTTTTCAAATATTTTAAGTATTGAATCAAATCTGGAGACTAAATTACTTTACTTGATATCGAATAATTTGTGTGGGAATTTTTTCAAACAAATTTATTAAAATGTTTATAAAGTTTTTTGATATCAAGCGATTCCTTTAATTTAGGTGTAGATATCGTCATTTATATGAATTTATTTTTTTATGTTTTTACAAGCTACTTAAAGTTAGGTGCTTTTAGATTGTACTTGTTTCTCTACTTGTACCTTAAATTGAAAGATTGTAATAATTTTTAATATCGAATAATATATTCTGAAAGTAAAACTCAATTTTTATTTTAGAATCTCTCGAATGTAAAAGGCCGACTGCTCTCTGATAAGGTGAAATACCTTACTGTTATTGTTGATAAAACCCTTACTCGATATAAACACATAAAACCCTAGTAAGGCTAAAAGGGCACTCTAAGCCTGTTAACGCCTTTTTGGTAAAACGTAAGGCTTAAGAACAAGAATGACAATGGTTTTACTGTACCAATATTGAGTTTTCTACTATAGTTTGGCGGCTTAATAATAAAAGTTCAAATTTACTTAAGTATGTCTTGCATACATCTTTAAGCTTAAGAGTGCCCAAATTCAAGTATAGTTTTTTCAAACATTTTAAATAAATCATTTTTTTTTCTGAAGAAAAACGAAAGAAACTATGAAAGAAAAAGTTAAGGTAATTTTTTTTTTTATTATTTCAACATCTTTCAACAGAAATTTTTTATAATAAAGAAATTTTACTTTGAAACAGATCACGTCTACGTCAGAACTTGATATCAGTATGGGTGGTATAAGTCCCTGTCTTACTAATGAATATCTTTGTGCTAAAGAGAAATGTCTAAAGTAAAGAACAAGAATGTAGGGAGACGTCTGAAAATTCTTGACTTTTTCTCTTCTGCTGTGTGAATTCTTAATGAGACAAAAACTTTTGCATATAATTGGCTCAAATTGACTCTGTCATGAGCCCCTTTCAACTTTTATTTTATAAATAGGATTTTGCCTTTGTTTTCCTTATAAAACAATCCTCCAAATAAATCATAGTTAAAATACCTGCCATTATATTTATTGCTACCAACAAATTGTTTTTAGATATTTTCGTTTTGATAAACAACTACAATAGCCAACTGAAACCCAGAGTTGAAAGATTTAAGCATCCAGTATAAATGTTTTTTGTTCGTTTTCATAAATGAAGTAGAGCTTTTGGTGCTTATGGCAATTTAACACGATCATCAATTTTATGGAATGTTGCAAGTTTATTTATTAAAACATTATTCGATGTAACGAAAATAATTCCAAAGAATTTATACTTTTTAAAAAAGAAAATTATATTTATTTTATTAGTACATTTCCATTTACATTTAGATTTGGGTAAAATTTTCAATATATAATATTTTTATTTATAATAAACTTTAATAAATAAGACATTAATCCGTTTTACTGGTGAGCTAGCAAGTAAATATGAAATCAACAAATATGTTCATTTTTTTTTTTTTATTTTATGAACACATTTGTAATTAATTGTGAAGGTGTGTAGCAGAAAATTCGAAACGACGGTGTTAAAAACAGCGAATTGTACTGCTTCATATAAAAATCAAAAACACAAGACAACAAGTGCATGTCTGTTATGTTTGTTTGGCTTCTTGGGCACGTTTCTACTAAATTATTTTTTGTCGCAAAATTCAGTATGTAAATCTTTTTTAGCCAGACAAATGTATTTGTTTTTCAACAAAATTATTATTATTATTTTCATTAAAATTTTTTATTTCTTGTTTTTCGAATTTAAATTACAACCATACATTACATGTTGTGACGACAAGCTCTCGACATCATTTAACCAATTAACAAAGTGTGGCAAATGCAAATGTGCACGGTAATTAGACAAAACATTACTCATGTTTAATATGAAAATTGTTCTCACATCAACCTGCCGTTCATGAGATTATTGTCTGAGAAGGAGGAGAGTGTTTGATAAATTTTCTTTCTGTCTTCGTCTATGCAAATGTATGATTTTATGCCCTAAACACAACATTCAAACGAAAGCCAAATGCAAACGTAATAAAACATAAGTCCACCAACAACACTAGCCTTAAATGCAACAAGTTTTTGAACTCTTTTAAGATAATAATGAATTTATTCATATGCTGTTGAAAAAATATAAATATTTAAAAATTTTTTAGCCGTATTTCAAGTTGTTTTGAGTGTGTGGCCTCCAATTAATTAAGAAATGTTGTTAAAGCCATAGTGCATTTAAATAAAAAAAATGTGTCAAAATAAACTATTGAACAGACTTAAAGCTCGTAGAAGAAACACAAAACTTTTTGACAAATGCCAATACAGAAATACTTAAAATAGCATCAAACTCGACAATTTTGTATTTAAAAAATCCTCCGAATTCTATTACTTTGGCAAATGTAAAAGATTTTTTGTTTTTTATAAAATATTTTTACTGCACTAACTGCGAAAATCATCAGTAATTCAGATGTAAAATATAAGATTTCTGGAGGAATAAGATTTTTGGAGTTATGATGAAAATAGTGATCAAAAATAAATGTTTTACAAAAAAAGAAACATATAATTTTCAAAAGTTCAGAAAATATAGAAAACACCTTATTTTTATTTATTTTTTTTTAAATTCTTAAAATGCAAATACCTTGATGTGAAAAAAATGTTTTTGACGTCTTTTCCTAAAATTCATTTTAATAAAACTTAGCTTTTCACTGAAAAGTTCTATTTTTCGTGATTTTTATTTAATGTAATTAAGAGAGCACGGGTATGCGAAGGTTATATGACATGACTTTTATGTCGATACCTTCCCATAAGAATGTATTAAGCGACATTTCTAAAATTGTTCAGGAAACGAAACAAACGTCTCATTTAGTTATTTATTTGTGTATTTTATTGGAAAGCGATTTTCAGAATACAAAACTTGACATCATTGCAAAACCAAAATTTTAATCAGATAAGAAGTTTTTGTAGCTTAGCACATTTTCGTGGTCAAGACATTGGTGCTTGATACAATGGTAAATGGCGCTTAAAACATTGACATGGACACAAAAAATAAAGGTTTGAAATAAATTGTGTCGTTTAATTCATTTTTTACTTTTTTTGTTAAAAAATAAAATGAATAAAAATCTATATAAAAAGTAACAAAAAATTTACCTCAAAACAAAAATTCAAAAAGGACACTTTAGGATTATTGATTATAATATAATAAAATTTTTGTGTGGACCTTTTGTTGCTTTCTACAATTAGATTTTTAAAAATGTCGCTTAGCATAATTTTTTTGGCGGATAATACAAATTTCAGGGAGCAACATTATTCCAGTGATAGAACTTGGCGGTTGATACAATTTTATTTTCTCTCTAGTTTCCTTTGCATCCATGATAGGGCAACGAACCCAGGCCAAAATGTGGTGCTTAACTTCTAGTATAGTTCTACATCAAAAAGTCATTTTCGAAAAAAGTGTCGCTTAATACATTCTTACGGGAAGGTATCGATGTGTTTTTTTTTTTGTTCTTTTTCTTTGTTGAAGTGAAAGTAAAATTTTACAATTTCTGTAATTTTTTTATAACCTTCGCTGTAAGTATGAAGTTTTTACACCATAAGTGTGCGTATGTGCTGCAATAAGCTTTTTAAAGCTCATACACAACGTACAGAAAAGTTTAGCATATCAACCTCTTTCAGTTAACTGTTGCTGTTGTTAAGGAGCTTTGAACATTTTGGCAGATCGGCCTATAAATGCTGCACTTATGTGTGAAGAACCGGCAGCTACCTCTATTTTTGACAATTTTTATTAGTGGATTTTGTAAAGTTTTTCTAGCTCGTTGGTGGCTGTGGTGATGGTGGGGCCTAGGTAGTTGGTAATGGTGGTAGTGGGGCCAAGCTAGCTGATAGTGGTGGCTAACTATTGCCTACCAACTTTTTTTTTTAAATTGTATGAAATTGCATTTGCTTATCACTTGAATAATTAGACTTATTATTAACTTATTAATCAAGGATAAATTAGAATGTTGGAAAACCCAACAGCAATACCAAGAAAAGAAAATTGCATAGAAATTTAGTAATAAGAGCTCTTCAAATCAACACTTTCTGCTGGTCAACTAAGTTATCAGCTATATTTAGCACAATTATTTATAGTTTAACTTGTTTATTATTATACAGACAAACAAACAAACCAAAGAGAACAGGCCATTAGTCCGACAAACATTGGTAAGCTGGAGATATTGCAAACTCATTTTCAAACAGACCATCAAATATCTCCTACCATATTTCTTATTTTTCTAAATGTCCTCCTATGTCAAACTTCTAACCCTATCTACTCTTTTGCAGATGACAGCAGCATTTGCCATTCACACTCAGTCACTAATACACCGAGCCTTTTGGATATTGAGGCAATGAAGCGCAACATGAATGATTAGCTTAATCGTGATCTTATGATAATCTCTGAATGGGGTCGCAATAACAGGGTCGATTTCAACACACGTAAGACCCAGTGCTGTATGTTCACACATAGACACGCGACAACAGAGGCTGCTTCATCTGTAATTATGGGTGGTGTAGATATTAATGAATCAGATTCTCTTGATGTTCTTGGCATGAAGATTCCGTGTGATGTTCGATAGAACGAACACATATTTCGCATCGCTAAAGAAGCATTCAAGTCCCTAGGTTTTTTGAAATGGTGTAAGACATACTTCACTCCATCTGATCTCCTTACTATCTATACCACCTATATCCGACCGAAAATGGAATACAACTCGTCGTAACGTGGGGTGTGTTTCATTGTTCTATCGCTACTATTTACAATGGAATGTGTTCCAGCGAAATTAGAGAACTTGTTCCCGAAACCGTAGCTTCATATGCACTACGCGTTTTTCGAGAAGAGCTCATCCATTTGTGGTAGAATGGCCAATATATCGCACAACACATTACCGCGAGAATTCGCTCTTCAGCCGTGCCGTTCGCCTGTGGAATAATCTTCCTGAATACGTTTTCCTTGCCACTTTCAAATCGAACGCTCACAGACACTACTCTCTATTTCCTCCTTCCTAGTTCCAACACAATGCATTGCATGAGTAGGGTTCATTCCCTGAGTGCTGATCCTAATAAAAAAAAAAAAATAATAATAATAAAAAATTAAGAGAATTTGAATTATCACACATTCACTATTTTTTGCTAATCTTAAAAATAAAATTCAATTGTTTTTTTTTTAATTTTTTAAATTAAAAAAAAGTTTTGTTTGTTATTAATTATTTTGTTTATTGTTGTATTTTTAATTAGTGAAAATAGTATTTTTGATAACTTCTGGGCAACTAAAAATCGTTGCCATTCATAATAACAATTTTCATTTCAGTTGCTATTCGTAATCGATCTATTAAACTGAAAATAAAAATTTATAATGTTGGTTAATATTTCATATCAATTATATTTTTGTTTCTCAAATACTGAATAATTAAAATTTGGTGTTACTAATTATTTAAATAGTATGAAAAAGAGAGGAGAAGGATCTGAATTCCTTATTAACTTTTTGTTTACTTTGGGTGTGTATTTAAACCATTAGTGACTGAGTTGATGATCTGTCCTCAACTAACGACTGTGATTTTGTCAATTTGTTATCATAATCTGTTAGTAGCCGGGTTGCCCCGTAGACTAGTAGGTAACGTTCTAACCTATCAATCTGGGGACCGCAGGTTCGATCCCTGCCTAGACCTTGGGTGTTTTCTGCAGACAAGCCAAGAATCTTGGCAGATTTGTGTTGTTAAAAAAATGTGCATGGCTGATAACTAGTCCAGTCTTCATTTAAACTTTTTCGTTTTACTTTCCACGAGACAAAAAAAAAACAAATTCTATTATGTAAATTTGTTTGAGCCTACATAAAATTAATTGTTTTTCTTTCAACCTGTTGCATTGAAAATTTTCAGTGGTATTAAATCACATTGACAGTGGGAGTTGCCGAGACACTTGTACAGACAGTTGCACAATCTGTCACCAAAACAAGATAAATACAAATAAATTTATGGACTGCCTGCTACTGCTACATTCATTATCAACGTTTTAAAAAGTCATCCATAAAATTCATACTTACATTCAGAATGGAGAATACAACGAATAAAAAAATAATAAATAAACAAAACAAAAAAAAGTAATAATTTACAGCAAAATGCAATTAATGCCATAATGAAATGAATATGACTAATATACGGAGTAATATTTGATTACTGGACCTTTTATTATGGCCGACACTGAAAGCAAACAAAGAAAAAAACTCAACCAACAGACAAAAGTGGGCGTAATGAAAAATAATTATAAAAACTACAACACGATTTTTTTTTTGTAGTGTCAGTCAGCTAACAAGGCTTAAAAGCTGAATGAATATTGAATGGTTGTTTTGGTCTGTTGAATGATGAGGCTGCCACAGAATAAACAAGTGTCATAGCCATTAATTTGTTTTAAGTATGGAAAACAAAAAGAAAAATTTACATTAATTATAATATTTTGTTTTACTGAAAAGAAGAAAAAAATGGTTCTTTTAAATGATTTTTAAAATGTTTAAAAATGATTTTAAAAGCCGCAGTATGTATGTTGTATTGGCTTGGTAGCAGAAAAAGGTACTGGCTTTACATATCGTTTTATTGTTTTATTTTTTAATCAGAAGAAGCATACATATATTTTTATATAAATAATTTTATTCTAATCAAAATAGACAAATTTGATAAGAATCTTTTTCTTTATTGAATCATATAAAATTTTTAATTAAAATAGTTTTTAGAGAGAATAAAAACTAACAGTTTTTGTCGTAGCTCAATGCAAAATGAAAGTGTTGCAGCTGTCACATAATTTTTAACTTAAATTTAATATAATACTTGGGGTTACAGTTGTTTTCTTATCAACAGCTTTTTGTAAGATTGTCTGATGTTAGATACTTATGGAAAAACATATTTAACTTGTACACGAAACACTTACATAACGTAAACTACAGCAACGTACGAGAAGCGATAAGATATTAAGCAGAGAAATAAATTTAGAGTTAAGAAATTCATAACTAAACGATGAGAGATTGGAAACTTTAAAACTCACACTGTGCAGGAGGAGTACAAAGAGGCTGCAAAGTAAACCCATTTAGCTTAAGTTGAGTGGGCAAACGCTGTACATAAAAGCCAAATCTCAAACAAATTCCATTAACCCTAGAATATCATTTTTATTTTGTGTACACTAATGTCATCCTTTGTCATTTTGACTACGACCTATTTCAAGAAACTATAAAATACGCCGTGAGCGAAAATATATACCAAAATATATTTATTATTCATATTTAGTTATTTTTTAATCAATAAATAAAGAAATTCATATTTTTTTTTCAATTCTTAAACGAAAAATTAACATTGTAAAATCTTCTTTCAATTGGTATTTTTTTAAACAAAGGATTATATAACATAAAAGTTATAGAATACAACACATCAACCTTCGTCATTTTGACTACGGCAAAAAAATTAAAAGCAAAAAAAAAAACCTCCAACAGCTTGCTGCCGACTAACGGAATACGAAAAATGAGATTAAAACAAACAGAAAAAACAGCTTTTAAATCAAAAATAAGATCGGGCGTCGTCGGATGATGTTCTAGGGTTAAAAAATTACATTTGAGTACGAAAATTTCTTTTGCGTCTGACACTTTAAGCTTCGTTATAAGTTTATTAAAATAAATTCTAGGAACTCCTGAGACAAGTTATGAACTTTACGTCCTGTATATTCTTGGCTCAAAATAAACTCTTTGTATAAATGAAAATGTACACAAAATGGAGGCTACCAACTTTGAATTATTGTTTTCTAGTAGAAGGTACGAGGTTAGTAAAAAATGACCGTGGACAGCAAAGCGAGTTCGTTAATTGGGTACTGGAGAGCCAACATGAAAATGCTGATTTTGCCGATAAAATCATCTTCATGGCTTCGTCAATAGGCAGAATTGTCGCATTTGGGGTGAGGAAAATCCTCGAGTGATTCACGAGAAGCAAATGCATCCTCAACGTGTCACTGTGTGGTGTGGTGGGCTGGAAGAATCATTGGACCTTTTTTTATGAAAATGAGGCAGGTCAAGCGCAAACAGTCAATGGTGTTCGGTATCGTGAAATGAGAGAGAGAAACAATTCAATTGCTGCATCAGTCATTTATTTAAAATTTAAATCTTGCGTTCTTGTTGGGACAGCCCTAAATGAAATCAGACGAATTGTTAATTTCAGTACCATCATATTTAAAATTTAATGTGTATAAAGTTTTCGTCGAGCAAGACGAATCTAAATAAACATACTGAAAATCATAAGAAAGGCGAATTCATTTTATTCAAAATTTTCAAAAGAATTTTAAGTAAACTTTTTTTGTATGAATAATTTACAGAGCGTTAATTGTGCAAACTACAAAATGGACGAGAAAACAGCTATAAAATCTGTGCAAAAAATCGGAGCAATCGGTTCACGAGTGAACGAGGAATATCAAAAATATAACCGAAATTCTAGGTTTTCATTAATTTTTGCTGTTTTTTTTTTTTTTTTTTATTATTTTATCTAAACTTACAAAAGGTAGTACGCAGTTATTTCAAACATCACATACATAGTATCTGGAACAAAACTCAGCGTCATAGGTTCATAAATGACGGAGCTTTGATTAAAAAATTGCAACTATTTACATCCATATTTTTGGTGCGTTTTTTGCGTACTTTGTCTAAAATACACAACGGGCCAAAAATGGCATACAATTTTAACATAAACAACAGTCGTAACGTTTGTATAAAAACTCAGAATGATCGGTCCACAAATGGCCAAGATTTTTGTTTTCCTTTTGCTTTGTTTTTTTATGGAAATTTTCAAGCTGTCATGTGCGTAATGTGTGTACACACAAACACGAAACCTAAAAAAGTATAAATATGTGTGTGTGTTTTTAATGCCATTACGAATACAGCATCTTTATGAAAAAGAATTTTTAAAATTTTTGTCGTTAATTAAATATTTAATTAAATAAGTTTTTCTTTAAAAATTTTTGTAAAATTAAATTGAATTAAATCTTTTTGCATTCCTATTGGAATTCTTATTATTTCTTTTTTTTTATTAATTTACAAATAAAAATTTTTATTTTATTGTTTGATTTTATTGCTTTTAAAAATGAGTTTCTCAGAAATGATTTTTCTTGAACCGAAGTTAATTATTTATTTTATGATTAATAAAACAACAGGTAGGTATTCCAAGAAAATTTTTTTATCAATATTTGTTGTTGCTTTCCTTATTTTATTAATTTATTTTTATATAATTTTTTATTTGTAAGTTTATATGACCTTTTTTTATTGAAACCGCTAAGTTTATTAAGATTGAGGTCGTATTATAAAAATTTATTTTTATATCGATATTTCGCTCCAATAATAAATAAATAAATTTTTATAATACGATCTCAAAATTAATAAACTAGCCGTTTCAATTATATAATTATTTTAGTATTTTTTGATATTTTAAAAGAATGTGGAAAGTGAAAAATATGAATATTCGGCTAACACACTGAAGGGTATATAAGACTCGGCACAGCCATTTTTGCAAGATTTAGTTCTCTTTTGTGTGTTTGTTTCAACTCATCTGTTTGAGGGAGATCTCTCTTTCTCTCTCTCTCTCTCTCTCTCTCTCTCTCTATGTGATATATCAATTATGTATGTGCTTTTTCTCTCCCTCTGTCTCTTTCAGAGAGCTTTAGTATATTAAAAAGCAGTTTCTCTACATATAGAGCTACAACTCATGCCAGTAAGTAGATTTTTGCTGTTGTTTTGCTTTATTCTGAAAGAGAGAGACATTTTTGGGAAATTTTGTTGTTTTGTTTTTTATACAGTGGCTATATTATTAGCAAAGACTATTAAACTATATATATATAGTTTAAGAGCTTTATTATTATTGTGTTTAATAAACAGTTACTTTTTATTAAACTAAACCAAAAACAAATATATGAGTCCTCATAATTTTTCATTACAAGAGATTTTGATTGGTGGTCAAGAGTAAAAATGGATGATGAGTTAAGAATAGTAAAATGTGTGCAAGAACACTCAATAAAGAAATGGCTTTTAATTAGAAGAGTTTGGTGATTTTTTTAAATGTAATTAGAGGTAAATTATATATATTAAAATTACTTGAAGCTGAATGGTAATATAACTTAATAATAATTGTGTAACTAAATATAAGATTATACATTTTTAAATGACAGAAGTGAACACGAATTTTTTAAGATTTAATTTTTTTTTAATATTATTAAATGCTTCCCTTTAAAAAATTGGTATTTTAAATAAACTAAGAAACATACACAAAATTATAAAATACCTATATTAAATTTTTTTAAGCAACATCGAAAGAGAAGCACATCTGACTTCATTTTAAAAATATTTTTTAAAGAAAATTATTTTCAGCAATAATTTAATTATTATTTTTTTAGTTTTATTAAATATTTAAAACAAAAATGGGCGACATTAAAAATATAAATATTTAGCTAACACAGTGAATTGTATAGAAGATTCGGCATTGCCGAACTTAACTTGTTTTTATTTTATTTTATTCATAATTAGTGTTAGTTGCTATCAAATTATAATTGAATTGATGTCGACAACGATAAAACATGGTGTTGCTTTGCTAACACAAAGGCGAAGATACGAGTACATACATTTTTTATACGTAAACTACATATTTATTTAAAGTGTAATAAGAGAATTTTAATTTTGTTGTTATCGGGTGATTTTGTTTTTAAATTAATTCTTGTTCATATTGACAACAAAATTTTTCATAAACTCTCCTTCCTCACATTTTTAGTATTTTTTTTTTTTTGTTCAAGCTCCCACAATTTTCTATTCACTTTCAAGTGCACAGCCTTCAGATCTTCAAGCATTTATTAAAATATCTAGATGATGATAGCAAATAAGCTCGTATTCAATTCACAGTCAACAATCAATTAATGATATTCACACTCAATAAAATAATACAACAAGAAAAGGAAATTGAAGCCAATTAAGAAAAATAACAAAATTAGAAAGAATCAAAAACTTTATAAATAAAAATCATTACAAAGACAAAATCCCACAATGGACATCAACTTGTGTCAATTTTATTTTTTGTTTATTTCTGTTCTTTAAACTAAACCATCACTTGGGGGACATGAATGTGTCTGTCTGTATGTTTGTCTATCGAAATATCAAAACATATATAAAAAAGAAAAGTAAAAGACGAAAAGAAACGACGAGACTCTTAAAAGCAATTCTAGGTAGTTAATAATTGTCAATTTGGTGAGCGCCAACAATTGATTGGCGGTAAAATAATATTTTTGTGCCATATAAAGCGACTTAAATTACCCAACATTATAGTACAATTTAAGAGTGAATGAATCGCATGAGTGAGTGACTATTTTTTAAGATGAATGGCAGAGATAGACAGGAGTCAATAATAGTAATAATAACAACGGCAGCAAACAACAGCAATAATAACAATAATAATAATAATAAAGAATAACGTTTTACATTGCCGCCAACGAAAATACATACTCGTACACTGATTTTGTGTTACAACAGCCAGCAGCAAGAAATGTTTGTAGCCAGTTTCTAGAGGCAAACGTATGCACTGGTACGTTTGGTTGCAACTACTTAGCAGCGTATGTTCGTTCGCTTGTTCAACTTTGAAAAGTTGTGAACGCTTGTTAAGCAATTATATCGCTCCTGTGTCATCTTTAACAGCCAACATTAGTTGTTTATTCCTACAAACATACGTTTAGTTGAACTTTTTTTATTTTATTTTATCAGGACAGACTTTATCGTCTTTACGTGATTGGGTATTGTTTATTGCGTCTAATGCTTAAATAAATGATGTGATTTTTGCGTTAACAAATGTTTTACTCTATTTAACGTTTAACGTACTAATGCAGCTTGTAAGCTAACATTTTTGAATGTTAAATTATGTAAGCCTCTCTATTATATTTGAAGTTACTTTCAAGCTTTCAGTTTTCTTCAATTAAAATGTTTCCAAAGTAGAGTGAGAAATATATTTAACTTTCGCTTCTAATGAACAATAATTCAGTTCGAAAAGCATTTTGGAGACTTTAATTCATAACAATCTTCTTAGGAAATAGTCAATATTAGAGGAAGTCATTTATAGAACATAAAACCTTTACATTGATATTCTTTCATTTTTAGTTTTGTTTTACAATAACACAAACTCAAGTCAAAATTTTTACCAGTAAAACTGAAAATGTTTCCATTTCCAAAATATTTTTGGGAAATTGTTTCTCTTATCTCCGTAAAACACCGTTAACTTCAAGAGGTGACGGGACATATATGATCATTTATTAAAAACGGTTGGCTGTATTTCTTAAAAAGGAAAATCCGAAACTCCGTAACAAAATTTGCTTCAAGTTGATTGTTTTATTTTCTGTTGTAATACTAAAACTAAATATGTTATCTCTCTTTGAACCATCAATGAATATAAATTTATATGCTACCAGATTTTCGCAATGCCCTAAAAACGAATGTGAAAATTAGAGGGATTATGTTGATCGCTACAGAACAGATGGAGACTAGTGTTTATGTTATTCATATTAAGTAACTACGGTGCATGATTATATGGACTGGATTTTGCGGGAATTATAATCCAGTGACAAATTCTCCCTCATTTCTTTTATTCTGTAGATATCGTAACAGACAGAATTTTTGGCTTATAGCCTATTCAGTGATGTCACAAGAAAACTTAAGCAAAATAAATCAAAGCACATTTGTAAGAAACTTTATTTTTGTTTTCAATACAAAAGTGCTTTGCTTTGGTTTTCTTGTGACTTCGCTGAACAAACCAATAATTGTTAAATTTAATTTTTTTTTTCATTAATGATTCGAGTAACTTGTTAGGGTTAATACAGAAAGTATGATTAATTTTTTGCTAATTCAAAATTTAGTTGAGTATAACAGAGAGTTGTACGATATGCTTCACGTGAGTACCTAACAGCTGAATTTAAAATTGTTTGCATTTATTTGATTTTATAATTATTTAGGCATAATCCCATTTATAGCTTTTGCTTCCATGATTAATAATTCCCGAACTATCAGAAATTTTACATTTACATTAATTTTTCCCATAGATATATATGTATTTACATATCGAAGGGGACAGCGAGTCTTCCGAAAAATTGCACCATTGATTTCTGCTATCTAAGTTTATTATAGGATTTTTGTCTATTGTTGGAATTGATAATTTTGCTGAAATAATTTGATTGCGGAATTCAATAATTTTACACAATTTATTATACGCTATAAGAAATAAGAAAGGGGGTGACCCTTGGAGTATGCCGTTTTGACTCGGATATAGGGATGACAATTTGCTGCTTAAGCTTGACAGAAAATTTACGATTTGTTATAAAGGGCCCGCCATCGAACGTTTTTTTTTTCAACTAGTGCTTATTTCATAAATGGTACCACTTAGCTCATGTCTGATTTGACAGATAATTAGTTTTATCCTTCCGCTGAAAGAATATGGTTGTGTTTTCGCTTCGCTAAGTGGGCCTGCGATCGACTTACAGAAGATGCCGATTTTGCCAAAAATAAATCATCTTTTCAGATGAAGGTCATTTTGATCTTGGCGGGTATGTAAACAAGTAAAATTGTCGCATTTGGGGCACAGAAAACCCGCACGCATACATTGAAAAGCCGACGCACCCAAAACGAGTCACTGTTTGGTGCGGATTTTGGTCCAGAGGCATAATTGGGCCATTTTTCTTCGAAAATGAGCAAGGAGTGGCCGTTAGTCAATGGCGATCGTTAGCGGGCCATGTTGAACGAATTTTTGTTCACAAAAATTGAAGAGGAGGATATTGGCGACATTTGATTTCAACAGGACGGCGCTACGTGCCACACAGCCGAAGCTACACTCGATATTTTTATAGCATTTTCAAAAAAAAAAGTTATTTGGCGGACCCTATAAAATGTATTATATATGAATTTTGTTATACGCAGGCCTACATTCCATTTCTTTAGTTGATTAGTTATGGTAAGTAGATTTTTCTGTTGAATAATACTAAATAATTAATTAAATAAAAAAATTAATCAAAAAAGTTTATTCTACCATTTAGATTTTTAATTACATTAATAAAATTTTTCATTGATATGATTATTTATTTAATTAAAAGGTATAATTAGTGAATACATTTTCTTTTTTAATTCACAATTATTATTTTTTGTGATATTTAACACACCACAAGGCAATATTTAATACATACTCTTAGCGCAGGATAAATTAAGCTTAACAAAAGCTCTTTTCATTGCAATTGACTATATACTCGTATAAATGATTTGAAGTTTAGAGTTTAGAAGGAGAGAAAAACAATATTTTTTTTAAATTATTTGTAAATTAAAAAAAAAAAGAGCTTTTTTTCATAAATAGTTATCACCCTAATGTAATGTAGAGACAGTTGTATGAATAAATAAACTACTTTTTTTTATAAATATTTTTACAAACTGCAATAACAATAACAACACAAATATTGAAAAAGTCCTATTAGTGTCGGGGCAAAATGATAGATTGTGTGAAACGAAAGGAAAATGTTGTTAGTTATTAACTTTGTTCGCTAATAAAGACAGACAGACAAACAAACAAACTTTTGTGCCGCCCCATCCATCCATTTAATGCCACTGTAGCAACAATAACAACCGACACCACAACGCAATAATCATAATCATAAAGAAACGAGAGTAATAACAAGTGTAAGTAAGATCACATTAAACCACTCACACTGACATCAATATATGAGTACGAGTATGTATTTTACATGGCTAGAGTCCACTATAAAAGCCTACCAGTGCAGCATCTACGATTGTGTACAAATGTAATAAAATTATGTCTTAGTAATCAGTCGTTGGTGCTTGTTATAGTGATTGTGGTGGCTGTGTTCCTGTTTGCTTTTTTTTTTTTTTTTTTGTTGTAACGTTACTAAAACATCCGCTCAGACATGTGTCCAACAAAAGAGATCAATACAATTGTTATTTTTTCATTTTTATTATCAAAAAAAAGAGGTTTTTTTCTTTCTGTGTTGTTACTGTAATACCTATGACCAGACAATATTTAACAGAATTGTAGTAATACTTGTTGTTGTTGTTTGTAGTTAGTTACAAAAATATAATACAAGTTAATGCCACTAAGGAAGCTGATCATTTATGTAAGATAGATGTTCAGGTATGTGTATGTGTAAATCGTAAAAAAACAATCTCTATCTGTGTAAGTAACTACACATTCAACTCAAATGCGTTTGTTTTAAACAAACAGTGTCGTTTAAAAAATTTAGGCGGGCTGCACAAATTTAGGTTAAGATTTTGGGGAAGGATATGCTATAAAATAGAATGAACAATTTTGTTATTCCAATTCTTAATAGTTTTTAATTTTAATTTTTATTATTTTACTCATACTTTAGTTCGGTTTCAATAATCCCAGTAGCGGTCTAGAAACAAAAAAAATTTCTTTTACTTGGATCTATATCCTGTTAAAAGCAAATTTTTGTGCTATATTAATAAGAAAACTTATTTATTTGTGAACTTAGACAGATTAACCACATTTCGGAAGTCACTGACTCTCAGTACGTGCCGAGATTCACTACTTTACCTAGTTTATTGATCTTTCAAAAATAAAAACTGGGACAGTGAGCACAGATTTTTGAACAGACTCGTACAATTTTCTCATTTTATAGAAAGTTTTATAATATACAGGCATGTTATGCAAATCACATTTTTTTTTTTAAGTGAACTCAAAGTCCTTTGAAATCTCGGGACTTAAAACCGGTCAGCTAACTGCCTTACGATATCAAATCATTTGTAGTTTTTTTAATTACCGACATGTAATTTGATTTTTTTTTATTCGTTTTTGTAAAAAAAAAATTATTATAACATAACGAAATCGTAAAATGTACTAACTTAGAAAAACGCTTTATGTTTTGTGCAAAAATTTTTTCTTTTTATAATTTTTCAAACCAAACTTTTCTCGTAAACAAAGCTTTAAGCTCGTGATATAGAACAGTAAAATTCATTACTGAAAGTTAAAAATTCCGGAATTTCCTCAATACCAAAAAATTGCTTACGTGATTTTAAAATCGGTGTAAAGTGAAATAATAGTATCTGTGTGATCACAGTTGCTTTTTGTATGGTTGATGAGAAAACATATGTGGCATATGTAGTAATTTTCAAAAGTTACAAAAAATCTGTCCGATTTTCTTGTCGCAAAATTGTGTGATAATAAATCACGGCACTGTGGTCTCAAATGTCATCAATGTATTCAACGTAATATTGGAATCAAGTAATACAAGTTTTGCTATGAAACTTTATAACATTTACTTTGTGACTGTTCATTTTTAGGTTATAATAAGATTAGCCCTCTGAGAGACTTTTTGTTGACTCCCAAAGCAATAGAAGAGCTCACACTGATTAAGTTAATTGGCAGCATTAAAGTCGTAGATCACTGGCACAGTATGCTTCTGGGCTATATATAGGACCTTATAGAAAATGACAAAATAATAAAAGAGGATTTTGCAATCAAAGAAGAGTGTTCTGGAAAATGAGCCACGAATGATTAGCTGGCCTTACACTGTGTATAAGTCCTCTCTTATAAGAATGTTATTAAGTAATAAAATACCAATATATTGAGTGGCAGAGAAGGAGAGAGAACAACATAGAGAAAGAGAGAGAGATAGAAAAAAGAGAACGAGAAAGGTGATGGGTAGAGCAACTTATTGCTAATGCAGTGATTTCGGCACCGTTTTTTAATGCTTTTTAAAATTTAGGAAGCAGAACGTTTTCCAGTTTGTTTCTCGTTAGGAATATTAAACTTGTGTCTGTGTGTGTAAAATTTATTTTAAAATTAATTTAATTTTTTGGTATGTAACTTACACAAAAGCACCCATAAAGTTAAATAAAAAAAGAAAATTCTACGCGAACAAAATTTAATACCGAGACAAAGGCAAAACTAAGTTTCAACTTAGTTGTCAGTTGAAAAAGGCGAAATATAATGAACGACTGATTCTATGTGCCTCGGTCTTAAATTGCTTTTAGAACTTTAAAGCGTAGACTTACTATGAAATATAAAACAAATTCTAGATCGTGCTATTCACAAAAAATAAAATTCCAAAAAAAGGAGCCCAAATTAAATTACTTTGGTGGATTTGGTAAGCTGTAAATAAGATGCGTGAACGTAATTTGCTTAAAATTAGTTTGGATTTTTTTACACTTTTTATTTAAATTTAGGCTAAAAATGTATACGAGTATAATGAAATTAGACTTAAGAAAAGTTAATGCTTAGCGTTTGCGTTTATTAAAATTTTAGGGTTTTGTTTTTAAATAAGAGTTTTTTCTTTGAGTTAGGTGCTTTTTGGAATTGAAAAGTTGACAACACTGGGTAGAAGACATTTTCCCATTTTGTCATATAAGTTTTTTTCATGAAACTTATTAAATCTAATACGAATTTATTCTTATTGTAGCAAGAAAGAAAATGTGTAAGTTCACTCATTTTATTAAATTTTACTCCCCACTGTGCTTAGCCAAACCATATGTATTCAACTTCCACATGAACATACAAGTGTTGAATTTTTCTATACTCGTCTAAGAAAATGATCATTGTGGTGGTTGTGTAATTGATCTCTGATCGCTATTAACTGATAAATGAATATAGCAGGTAGTACAATATAGATTTGATCATTTTCATAGTTTTTTTTTTTTACTAGTACATGCTCGTATTGACTTAAAACTGTTTGTTGTAAATACTTATGAATCAATGTATGAAAGGATGTGTGACTGTGTGTTTGTGTGAGCAATGTGAAAATTGTTTGAGTTTTATTAGTTCATATATTAAGTACAAAAACTATAAGAGTGAAATCAAAAAGACTTAATGATTTGATTGTTGCATGTTTAACCGCAAGTATACTCGCTTACTCAGGAATATCATTTAGATTATGAACGTAAAGCAAAATATAATATTTTGTTGTTGTTATTGTTGCAACATGTTTGGCAATAATCCTTTTTTATTGCCAAAGTATTCTCTATGGCGACATTAGTTATAGACACATGGGAACAGTTGGCAGATTTTAAATATGGCATTACATACGTACGTATTTTGATTTCGATTCAATAGGGTTTTATGGTGTGCTATCAGTTTTATGTCATTAAAGATACATAAAATGATTTTAATTCATATTTATTGCAATTTTGTTTTTTTAATTTTTGTTAACTTGATTTATTTTTCATAAATCGTTTCTTAGTTTTGGTAAATTGATTAATTTTTGTGTGTTCAAACTTAGACACGTTAATTGATGTAGTTTTTTTGGCCTTTTGTGCATACAAGTCAGTTTATACGTTAAGTAATTGTTGCAAAAATTTTAAATGATTAATGAACGCTATCACCCTGCGTCAACAGGTTGACATGAACGTAAATTATTATTAATATTTAATTAAACAAAAATGTAAACAACAAAAAAATTAAGAGTGAGAGTGCTGCTAAATAGGAGTAAATCACGCTGCTACTAGTAGACTTTGTTAGCAGATGCACACGGCTTTTCTTTTTATATATATATTTTTTGTCACAATAGGTCTATTTTGGCCGTAGTTATCAGATGAGCTGTTCCCGCTTTTCATTCCAATTCTAATTTTGGTTTATTTTTAATAATCAGAATAAACAGCGCATTCTTAATAAGACAACATTTAATACCTTTTTTAGGCAAAATCACTTTTTGTTAAAAAAAAATAATGTAGCAGGGTTGTACAAAAAGTTGTATCGTTTGTGCGCACAGTTTTTTTATTAGTAACAAGTTGCATTTCATATGAATTACATACATAACTTGGAAAGATGAATCTGATCATGATCTTCAATTAACTAATGACTACAGTCAATAGTCAATAGTAAATTAAATATTGTAAATTCACACCGAAATTTGTTAAGTTTCTACTACGAAAAGTTTTGATTTTTATGTCCTGCTTCAATATTTTCCAAATTTTTTTCGTTATTTGAAAAAGTTTTCATTAAAGTTACAAACAAAAAAGTAACCAGACGATTGCTTTTTGCCCATCCACAATATATTCATTCAGTTTTCTTTTAATATGTCATTAAATGTCATTAAAAAACTGCAATTGGAGACAAAATGTAACTTAAACTACAACGTGCTGTAGTTGGTTGAAATCATATTAAAACTATTGAATATCAGCGAATTGATTTGATGTAAAAAACAGTAGAACAACAAAATCAACAGAGAGAAAAAAAACGTTAAAACAAACAACAACTTGTGTCATTTATGTTGCTTAAGCATCAATTTTAATGAACTCTTAAACTTTGGAAAAGTCAATTGTTTGATATAAAAAATAAAATAAAATAAAAAATTACAAAGAAAAACATCAAAAAGAATTTGTAGAGAAATTGCAAGAATTGAAGGATATCAAAATGGGTGATAGGCTGGTGGACAATTGTTAGAAAGTGATCATCAACCACTTTTTTATTAATTGAAGTAAAGTTAATGAACATTGACTTCATTGTATGCTTATATGTTGATTGAGGTGTTTGCTGACATTAAAAGCAGGATGTTGCAGCAGTTATGAAAAGTATTTGAGCTTCAAATGGAATTTCATTTTTATGGAGGTCAATTCTAATAATTTTAAGTTAAAAAAAATATGTAACACAAACCCAAAAATATTAATATATAAAAATAAAAAATTTATTTTTCTTTTCTGTTTTCGTACTGCCAGAGTGTTGATTTTCAGTGTTAGACACTAAAGAGTTTGTCACAATTTGATAGAAAAAAATTGGTAAAACAGCTGTCATATTTTTAGTTTGTTTTAAATAATTTAAATTAAAAAACATGACTTTTAAAAAAGAGAAAATACAATCGGCCAGATGCACCCCTGCATAAGCAATCAGTTGTTGGCTAGACTTTTACTTAAAAAATTGCGGCTCATAGTTGTTAGTTAGCAAAAGTGAAACTTTGGATTTCTAAACGAAAATCGAATAGGAAATTAAGGTTAGATTATGCAACATTTAATCTAGCCCGAAAAATATTTTATTCATTAATCCAATGAAAAAGTACATTAAATATTTCAATTAAGCCCAATGAAATATTTCACTGCAAGTCCTAGCATCATCGCTTCACTATTATATACATTGCGTACTATTTTTTTTTTAATATTTTGAAAATGAGGCGCATGTCAGCAATGTTTGGATCGAAATTTGTCTCATAATACTTGTCAACTATGAAAAATTTTATAGAGTATTAGAATTGGCTGATTATGAAAATATTACTGTTTTTTTTCTCATTTTAACTTAAGGATAGCTTAAAAATTATGACTGTTTCATACACTTTTTTTTCAAATAGTAAGCTTGGTTTAAAAAAGCAATGTTTTCTTTTTTACATTCCGGAAAAGATTTCATAAAGATCAGACGTCACATATATGTCCCACCGCACTTAGCAAAGTTCTTTCATTGTATGATTATCTTAATGAAACCTTTCAACTTCCTCTTCACTGCAATCTCCAAAGTTTTGATTAAATCAATCCAAATGAAAATGTTAATAGTTTATCTTTGGCTCATGTCACAGCCTGTTTTAAATTAAACAACATATCGTTAAGTGATTATAAATAGTGTTTTGATACATGATTTCCAGAAAACTTTGAATCACTGAAACGATACATTCTCAAGTTAACTGTTCAATCTGGTTCAATTCTGCTTGGGCAGAACATGACATGATGTTAATTTCAAAGTTTATGCCTGTAAAGTTAACCACACTAACATAAAAATGATTATGATGGTGGGTCTAACCACCACTTAAGAGCAGATCTTTTTACACTTTTCCATTATCGGGAAAAGAGACAACACACTTTTTGGCATATATTATTTAGCACAAATAACTTCTAGAGGTTACAAATACTTACTCTAATGTAGTTAAAGTAAGTAGATTCTACGTAGTCAATGATCGATTTACGGTATTTTTATGCCCTTCACAAAAATTTAAAAAAGTATTTATAAGTTTGTCATTTCGTGTGTAATTTCTACACCCTATAAAGTATATATGTATATCCTGGATCTTTATAAATATCATAGTCGATTTAAGGTTTTGACTGACTATCCTACACGATCGTACGATTATGTCAAAATAATGTGTGACAGAATTCTTTCCTACTTGAAAAAATCGCTTTAAAATGGCGAACTGTATGCCACACTATTATACAAAAAAAGATGCAAAAACATATGTTTACTCACCTTAATACTTTTAAAAGTATTCATTTTCTTCTTTGCCGCAAAATATTTTTTTTACAAATATGTACAATGAAAAATAACCTAAAAGTTTGTATAAACACAACACAAGCTTGGTATTGTTGCTATTTTTCTGCCTTGAACATAGAAAATGCAATTCTGATCGCACAGATAAAATTTATTTTATGAAAATTTTCATAACATTAACAAATCGGAGAGACCTGTCAAAAAGTCTGCTTGTTCAATACGCATACTTTTTAAGCACACATGCGTTTTTAGACAGATCGTACGACTAAGTAGAATAGTGAGGCTTTAGCGATATTCGTCTGTCCGTGTGAATGTTGAAATTAACTTTCTGCAGTCCCTAAAAGACCTAAAAAAAAGTTTGTATAGCAGTTTGTTGGAATTTCTAGTTTTCAGTTGGCTACTGAAATTCATAATAACCGATTTATAAATGGCTGAACTAAGAGCTCTGAGATGCAACTATCTCTATTTTTTAATCATTTTTGTTGGGGTTTTTGCGTAATTTGTCTACCATATAAAACGAACAAAAAACCTGATAAGCTGTTTTATTAGAAATAACAGTCATAATGTCTGTGGAAAAAAAATCAAAACAATCATTATACAATTGGCAAAGAAAAATCAAAACAAATTAAATTCGGCTATGCTGAGTCACTATGTTAGCAAATATTTATATTTTTCACTTTCCACATTCTTCTTAAATATCAAAAACATAAAAAAAAATTAAGTGAGTAAAGACAAGTACAGGGTGGCCCAAATAAGACCAGCTGATGTGAAACACAAATAACTTTTTTATTTTTTAACATAATTTATTTTTTCTTTTTGCAGATTATAACTGAACTCTTGGAAATTTAAAATGAATATGTACAGTCCACAACAATGCATTAAAATTATCGATTTTTATTATTCTTCTCAACGATCAATTGTTCTGACGCAGCGAAATTATCGCCGTTTTTTTTTAACGTAAGATCAGCGCCCACATACTTCCATGATTACAAGTTTAGTTTGCCGTTTTGAGGAACTGGGTTCAGTTGACGACCGTCCAGGAAGAGGTGTTCATCGAAATATTCGTACTGAAGACAACGTGGAAGCTGTGCAGCAGAGTGTTGCAAATGATCCATCTGTCTCAACTCGTCGCCGTTCCGGCCAATTGGGTATACCCAGAACAACATTACAGAGAATTTTAAAGCTGGATCTTAAGATGTATCCATACAAAGTTGTGCAACAGCTTCTACCGCAAGACCCCCAACAACGACTACAATACGCTCACTAGGTCTCATTTGGGCCACCCGTTATTATGTCAGTTGACTGTTTTAGAATAAACTTTAACAAAATAAAGCGACTCATTGATTTTTCTTAAAATTCTAATAATTTCAAGTGTAAGATTATATTGTTTTGAAATATAATCAATAGTTTTTGTTTTATATATACACACATATTTTATTATTATCATTAATTTGTTGAAAATTATTCACTTTTGTTTTATGTTTTAATATACGCTTTAAACTGTCTGTAATAAATAAATAAAGTAAAAAAAAATAAATAAATAAATAAATGCTAAGTTAAATATATTGTAACGTAACCTATTACGTTTTTAGTATTTGTAAATATGTTTTCAGAGTTTATGGCGCTTTACGTCATTAAATATTTCCACATATAAATATTTTTAATAGTAGTCGTCAAGATTGGTAATCAATCTACTGCCAAAAATTCAGAAGTTACTTTGAATTATTAAAATTTTTTTAATTTCCATATAATCCAGTATTGTTACTTTGAGGGATTTTGACAATTTCTGTTTTGCATCATAAAATAAAAACTACGAAATTTTTAGAAAATGTTAAAACACTTCCAGAGAGCTTAGAACCTACAGATTAAAATCCGTTTTCTTGTGCAAAATCGGAAATGGTACCTCGGCAATATGGGGAATGGTAGAAATACCTAAGAACAAGAGTACTGGGATATAAGGGAATTTAAAATTTTTTTGTTTTAAAATAATACAAAGTAATTTCGCAGTATTTTTTCGGCATTTCTTAATCTTCTATGGTTCGTTTGCAAAATTTTTAAAATTTCTTAGAGAAATAAACATATTTATGCATATATTTCTTCTAACAATATTCAGAAAACCTTGGTACAATTAAGTCTACAATAATTTCAAGATTATAAGAGAAGTCTAGAATTATTTAAGTTGAGGCTAAAAATTAAGAGATTTATAAGAAATCTACAATTATTTTTTTTGGCCATTGGGTTACACAACAAAAAATTTCACTTCGCTGTGCAATTATGGCATATAATTAGTAAATTAATAATAATAAGCAATCGAAAATTTACATACATGTATTGGAAAGTATATGTATGTGCAAAAAATATCACTGCATAATATTTAGAAAAAAAAATTTGAACATGGTAGAGTCTTCAATAATTTGATGCTTCATTTAAATGAACTTCAGCTGGCAATATTCTCCCCACAAGTCTGCATTATAAGCTTACGTATTGCAAATGGTTTACAAATGTGCTATAATTCCATTAAAAAAAATCAAATGAGTCAGCGCACCTATACTTATTTCAAAAATAACAGCTCATTTATTAACTGCCTATCAGCAACATAATTGTATGAGTATTACCCATAGTGTAGGGTGCTTTAAAAAGTTCCCACACTTTTGGGGCTTTTGTTTTTATATACTGGTAAATTAAAACAGAAATGAAAATAAAACTTAGTCAGGTTTTTTAAGTATTTTATTCACAGTGGTGACATTTGAAGGCAAATTTCTTAAAAAACAACAACAAAAATATTTTAAACACAAAAAAATAACACAATGAAACCCATTAACAAAAGTAAAAATACAATAAAACCACAAAACTAGTGGCCAGTTAGGTGGAAAATGAGGTCTAAAAGAAGAAAACAGAGTGACCGACATGTTTTCAACTAAGTTTGTAAATTTGAGTGGGGCCATGTTAACGGCAGACCTCCTGAAAAAAAAGAAAACAAAAATAAACGTGTTCACAAATGTGCGAGTATTCTTGTATTCCTAAATTTCTGTTTGAAGAAAAAACATAATTAAAAACAATTCATATGTGACATTAAGTGCTTAACCGACTGCAAAAAAATATAAAAATTAAATTCTTGTAATTTTAAAAGAGATGCTTATACGTTTAAAAGGCATCTTGAGTACACTACCGCTTGGCTTATTATTTTTATAAGCAAATAAAAGTTGTAGGGTATCGGAAAACCACAAATACACAAGCAAAATGTGTGCGTGTTTGATGACCTAAAAGTCAACATTTGTAGGAACAAGCAATGAATTAAATAAAGGCAAGTCTTGAAGTTCCCATTAAACTTCGTTATGAATTCTCAATAACTAAAAAGAAACATCATAAACCATGATAATGATATTCAAACTTAATAATGAAAATGTGGGTTTAAAGGTAAAAGTGTTCAAGCACAAGTACTTTTCAAAATACAAGTGGAAAAAATTATACACACCACACAAACATACATAAATACTTGTGTGAGTTGGAGTAAAAGCGCACACATAAACATATAATAAATTTTTAGAACTGCAATAAAGTACTCTCCGGTTGATAATCATTTAGACGTTGTCTCTTGATACCTACCGCGTGTATTATTTTATGAAGACACTTCTACGAAATCGCGTCGTTAACAAATTTGTTTCGTACTTTATTTTCTTTCTTTTTGTATACGCGTTCTACATCATTTTTGGCTACTCTGTCTGTCCACACATTTGATTCTTTTTAAGTTGATATATCTTTTTCCGCGAAAATTACTAAATAAAATAAAATAATATTTAAGAAAAATAATAAAAAAAGAAACAAAAGAGCCACATTTAGGAAAACAAACTGAAAAACATTATGTAGCTAGTAGTTGTTAGTTAGAATAGAAATTTTAGTGTTACTTGTGTTTCTGCTTTTGTTCATTTCAATTTAAATTTAAGTTTCCCATAATGCTGGTTTTAAAGTCTACAAATATTCTACGAAAGGTTAGAGTACGCAATCAGTTTTACTCACATTTGTAGACATGATGATAAAGCAAAAGCTAAAATAGTAAAATATGCCACCACAAGTACACCAACGCTTGAATTTTTAAATTTAAAAAAAATATAAATATATACTTTTCCGCTACATTTTGTTTTAGTAAGAAATGCACTTGAGATATTTACCTTAAGTTGTGGGAGAATTTAAGCTGGAAACAAAAGTATTTTTTTTAGAAAATTTTAACTCAAATTTCTATTTTGCTGTTTGTGAAATGCGGGAATTGCGGGAATATAATACGTTTGAAAGAATACAAAAATAATATTCCACAGGTCGACAACATTTTTGGGCACGGGTTAAGCATACTTTATTTTTATTTATTTTAATAATAATAAAAAAACAAGTAAAATTCAGCTTTGTCGAGTCTTATATACCCTTTACTGTGTTAGCTAAATATTTATATTTTTAATGTCGCCCATTTTTTTTTTTTTAAACTTAACTAACCTAAAAAATTGATAATTAAAAGATTGCTGATAATAATTTTCTTTAAACAGGTATCTACTTCGTATACGTGACAGTATTTTTGCCAACAATATTTTTAAAATTAAGTCAAAAGTGTTTTGTCTTTCGTAATGCGTTTTCAGACTTAAGTTCGTCATTCACCGATATCGTTTAAAAAGAAAACTTCAATATATTTTTTTTTCTGTATGTTTTTAAGTTTATTTAATATATCAACTTCCGATTTTTGAAAAATTTTTAAAGGGAAGCATTTAAACTGTAATTTAAGGAATTTTTTTTTTAGATATTCGTCATTCCCTTGAAATCATTCAATATAATATCAGAATCAACCATGTACTTTTGAAATCAGCATTCCATTAATTTTCATAACCATTAATACATGGAACCGTACTATATCGATCTTGATGTATTTTTTAAGAAAAAAAATAATTAAACCTTAAAAGTTCGTGTTCACTTCTATCATTTAAAAATCTATAATCTTATAATTAGTTACGCAATTATTATTAAGTTAAATTACCATTCAGCTTCAAGTAATTTTAATATTTATAATTTAACTTTAATTACATTTTAAAAAAATCACCAAACTCTTCTAATTAAAAGCCATTTCTTTATTGAATATTTCCTGTACTTATTTTAACATTCTTAACTCATCATCCATTTTTACTCTTGACTGCCAATCAAATTCTCTTGTAATGACAAATTATGGGAACTCATATATTTGTTTTTGGTTTAGTTTAATAAAAAGTAACTGTTTATTAAACACACTAATAATGTAGGCAATGTATAAAAAAAACAACAACAAAATTTCCCAAAAATATCTCTCTCTTTCAGAATAAAACAAAATAACAGAAAAAAAACCTACCTATAGAAACTGCTTTTTATTATGCTAAAGTTCTCTGAGAGAGAGCGAGAAAGAGAGAGCAGATTTTGCCACATAGAGAAAGAGAGAGATCTCCCACAAGCAAATAAATTGGAACAAATACACAAAAAAGAGGAAATCATGCAAAAATGGCCTTTCATTACAACAATAAAAGTGTATGAAAAAATAATAAAGCCCCGTTATCCAGAAGTCATTTTTATACTCAATATTTCTATGAGTGGTTTTGTATATTTTTTTCACTTGTAGACAATCACATTTATTTGTATGCAATTACAAATTACGATAAAATTTTAAGAAAGAAATAGGAACTTACAATCAAATTTTTTAAATAAGAAGAAGTTAAATTCGGCTGTGCCGAGTCTTACTAACCCTTTAGAGTGTCAGCCAAATATTCAGATTATATTTTTCACTTTCCAAATTCTTCTAAAATATAAAAAAAAATACTCAAATAATTGGAACGGCTAGCTTATTAAGCTTGAGATTGTATTATAAAAATGTATTTATTTATTATTGGTGGGAAATATCGATATAAAAATAAATTTTTATAATACGACCTCAATCTTAATAAATTAGACGTTTCAATAAAAAAGGTCATATAAACTTACAAATAAAAACTTATATAAAAATAAGAAAAGAAACAACAAATATTGATAAAAAATAATTTCTTCGAATACCTACTAGTATTGTAATAATAATAATATTAATAAAGATTAATATTTTGTTAAACTTTTAAATTCCAAATAGAAATTATTACAGACATAATTAATTTCGGTTCAAGAAACTAAAATTTATTAAATAGTTCTATGAAGCAATAAAATCAGACAATAAAATAAAAATTTTAATTTTTAAATTATTAAAAAAATAAATTCTAGGAAAGAAATCCAATAGGAATGCAAAAAAATTTAATTCAATATAATTTTGCAAACATTTTTATGCCAAACATATTTATTTAACGACAAAAATCAAAAAAAGTCTCCTTCATAGAGATGTCTGCAAGGCATTAAAAACACACACACATATTTATACTTTTTTAGGTTGCGTGTTTGTGTGTACACTTGAAAGTTTAAAAATTTCCATAAAAAAGCAAAGCAAAAGCAAAACAAAAATTAATTAATATGTGAAATATCGGTTATATTTTGATATTCCTCGTCCATTTGTGGACCGGTTGCTCCGATTTTTTGCACAGACTTTATAGCTGTTATTTCTGATAAAACTGCATATAAAGTTTATTTTTCCGTAATGTAGCTTAAGCAAATAATTCTCCGAAAATGGTCAGAGCTCAAAGCTCAGCCATTTATTGGCCCAATTTTGCTGAATCTCAATAACAAACATACAATAGGAATTTCCAGGTCTTTCTGTAGGTCTTCTAGGGACTTAAGAAAGTTGATTTCAACATAAACACGGTCAGACCGACAGACGGACATCGCTAATCTACTCCGCTTCTTATAAGGACCCAGAATATATATACTTTATGGGCCCAATAATGTACTTTTTTGTGAAGGGTATAAAATTATTTTTTATGTGAGAAAGTGAAAGTTGTGATGATGAACAGTTAAAGGATGGCAAGTGGAAGAAGGGTAATAGGATATCATCTTATAATTTTAAATAAAGTTTTTCAAAATAAATTTTTTTCAGTTATTACCATCGGCTTAAAAATTGCTGCTTCTTTCTTTCCTTTAAAACTTTTTTGCAGCAACTAGCTTATCATATAGTATTACATATGTCGTTACCAGTCACCGACGGCTTACATAATACAGGTGATTGAATGGGAAGCTATTAACAAGCTTCGTACTTTATTTACTAGAAATGTCAAGATTAGCCGAATTTTTAATAGAAATGTTCTTGTGATGAAACATTGAATGTGATTTTTTTGCAACCCAGCCGATAAAGTTCCATACAAATTTTATAAGAATTTTCGATACAAAAGGGAGCATGTTAGCATGTTTAAAATGGTGAATAACGCTCTAACTGACGCAAAAAACGCTGAAATTGAATACTAAAATAATAAGACAAATTGATAACGCTTAAATTTCAGTTAAGCTAGGTACAAAATATTCTTAATTCAATAACTAGAAACGAAATCTGCTTTAAGAGAGTTTAAAGTCATTAAAAAAAATAAAATTCACAAAACATTTAACGATCACCCCTTATAAGTCTTATAGCTTAATTTAAAGAATTCTTTATGACTGACTATCAGTCAATCTTTAGTGTGGAGAAAACTAAAAGCCTAAAATGTTAATTTGTTTCATTTCATCTCTTTTACAAAATACAATAAAAAATAATTAACTGGATGGCATCATGGATGACAATAAATTCCAACTAAAATTTGGTAAAGCAAACATGTTTGTTTTGATAGTTTTTGATGAATTTTAAAAAATGCATAAATTTGTTAATTAAACAACATTTTTAATTATCTTTTACAAAAAAAAAAAAGGAAAATAAAATAAAAACAAAAAAAAAATCCAAATACAAATTTGTAATTAATAAAAAGTTGTAAATGAATAAATAAATAAAAAGTTTTTTTTGGTTCTTTGTTTGTTTGTTCGTGTGTAGAACAAAAAACAGGTGTCGTTAAATTCATTTAAACTATTTCGTTAAAAATGCAAAGCCCCAGATAACACAAAAGCTAAAATTGATTTTTAATTATATTTATGATATTTATTCAAAATACATATAAAAAACGAACAGGTAGAAAATATGTGGCTGGTATTTTATTAATGGCATTAAGACAGCCGGCTTTATGGAGAAAATATTTTACAAGAAGCTTAGTAATCGGTTCGAAAAACTTAATTTTTTTAATACATATTATACTCGTGAGAAGCTAATGTATTTTAATTTATATGGGTGTGAGTATAAAGAAAAATGGCTTGAGTCATGAGTGGGGACTGCAAAATGTTAGTTTTTTTTAAACGGTTAGAAAGAGTTAAGTTAAAAAACCATCTCTCACTAGCATAATATCGCTTTTAGGGCGTTAAAGTTCCTAATAAAAAAATTGCTTCGGTTATGAAAAATAAAAAATTCAATTGCGATGGCCGAACAGAAAAAATTATGGAATTTTAGTTGCTACCACTAAAAAATTTTATTACCACAACTGAATTTTTAATTTAGGTCTCACAACCGAAGTTGTTTTCTATGTGTAATTATAAAAGAAACAAAATTCTACTTTGCTAACAATATGTAACCCATTACTAGCAAGTTAAAGCTAATCTGTTATTCACTTAATATCAGTTTTCAAGCTAAAAACCTACTATTTGCTCTACCAAATCCTAACTTAAAATTTATATTTAAGTAATAAGATATCTCTCGCGGTAAATTCTCATCGCAGCACTAGCGTGGTATCTGAATTCCCCATAAATTAAATGCATATTAGCATATTCTTGCGCAGTATAAGTGGTAGATGTCATGATAGCAAAACGTTTGAATAATGATAAAAGCTCAAAATATATTTTTTTGACACTTGTAGCACATTTAAAGGAAAAAAAATTACCGGTTTAATTTAAAAAAAAAATATTTTCACTTTTGCAAAAACCAACTTTTGATGCAACCTTCCAAAATTTTTTAGTACATTTTTTTTCAACAGGGTTGTTTAAAGTTGGGTGTAATAATAACCTTCAAAACATGATTGGCCAAAAGAATGGTATTTTCCTCGAAAATTATTTTATTGTGGTAAAATTTTTTATTGACGTTTGCAGAAGGTATGCTTACAATAACATAAAAAAAATGTTTGAAAAGCAAAAGATATATCAAGGCAGGGTACTAAAATTAAAAAATATTCCGAATGGCAGTAACTCGCGAAATACGCGACATAAAATTGTTTTCTAATTTTTCTGGGAGCAGTCACCATGTGAGCTATCACCCACTTTCGGCTTGACACCATGTATAAAAAATATATTTAAAAAAATTTATGTAAGTTAATGTGCTTCATTTTGCAATATAATACCTGTTGCCTACCTGTCATGATAATTTTACTTTGCTTTATTATATTTATATATATTTTTTTGAATCAAAAATGAAATGAATAAGAAACCAAGTTACTTTTGTCAGGAGAGGAAAAATTGTGTGAATAAAAAATTATTATTAGTACAAGAGAGCTTGAATATTGTATTCAATATTTTTCAATTAGATATTTTCAATATTATAAAATATATAAATAAATATATTGTCCTTAAAGGACAATCTAAAAGGATCAGAAATATAAATTTTTTTATTTAATATAAGATCCCTTATATGATAAAATTATTAACAAAATAAATAAGAGTTATAAGGTAAGATTGAGTTGGCCTTAAATAAATACATTAACTTGTATGTAAGAAATTAAAAAAATATTTATAAAAATTCCAAAAAAAAAATAAAAAAATTTTTTTTTAGCCCTGAACGGCGATTGACCGCAACATCTGTAGTTGAAAGACATGTTTACTAAGTTTGTTAAAAAAATATATATGGTTAGATGCAATCATAAATCTAACCATACTATATTTCACCCAGAATATGGTTGCCTCAACCATATTTTTTCTTTACGTGTTATATCATATTTTCTTCATAATTTTATAACAATTCTATAAAAATTACTGAATTTTTCAACTTTAAAATTATATCCCTTTTAACATGTTTGACACCGAGTTTGAGCTCGAATTAACCTAAATTTATTAACTTTCTGAAATATTAATATTTGATTGAAGTGCTGTTCTCCATAACATAATATCGTATTTAATTTGTTATTTAAATTTAAATGTCATTTGGGTTCAATATGAGTTCTACATGTTTGAATTTTATAGAGGGCCAATTCTAAATATTTAAAAGAATTTACTTACCAAATGATATAAAAAATAATTAAAATGGCTATTTTGTTAAGCTTGAGGTCTTATTTTTCAAAAATTTTATTTTTATATCGATATTTCGCTCCAATTTTTGTAGCTTCTTCAGGATATAATTATAAATTAATCAAATTTTTTAACTCTCCTTCTTATGAATTATGTAAATTTATTAGCAATATTTTAAGAGAAGCTTTTAAAGATTCAAAATATAATATTAAAGATTCTCTGGAATTTAAAGAGATAATTAAAAATGAAATAATTAATGATAATGAAAAATTATTTTCTTTTGATGTAGTATCACTTTTTCCTAGTGTTCCCATTGATTTAGCTATTAGTATAATAGAAGAAAAGTGGAATATAATAGAAGGATATTCTCGAATTAATAAAAATTTATTTCTTAGGATATTAAAATTTTGTATAGAAGATAATAGATATTTTCAATATGATGGAAAAATATTTAGACAACAAAAAGGTCTTCCAATGGGATCTCCTGCTTCACCAATAGTAGCTGACATAGTTATGGAAAAATTATTAGATACATGTATAGAAAAATTAAATAATAGACCAAGAATTATTTTTAAATATGTTGATGATTTATTCTGTATTATACCTAAAGCAGCAATTGAGCAAACTTTGGAGGTTTTTAATGATTTTGATTCTCATATTAAGTTTACAATGGCAAAAGAATTAGATTCCAAACTTCCATACTTGGATACATTATTAATTAGGAGAGGTAATAAGTTATTGGTAGATTGGTATCAAAAACCAACAGCTTCAGGTAGATTAATAAATTATTTTTCTAAACATAGTAAAAAAATTATTATGAACACAGCTAAAAATTTTATTAACAGGATACTGACAATTAGTAATAGCGAATTTCATTTCAAAAATAAAATAATAATTAGGAATATTTTAAAAGATAAAAAACAATAATTTGATTAATTTATAATTATATCCTGAAGAAGCTACAAAAGTCGGAGCGAAATATCGATATAAAAATAAAAATTTTTGAAAAATAAGACCTCAAGCTTAACAAAATAGCCATTTTAATTAAAAAGAAAAAGGTCAAATAAAACTTACTAATAGATTTAAAAAATAAAAATTTCCTTAACCCCTTTTCCCACATTCCCTAGAAGAACAGTGACACTCAATTGACCTGTTATTTGGTTGACATTGTTGATAGAAATATCTATCACAGCGTGGAAGAAGGTTTCTATCAAGTTCTTAAGGGCATTGTGTAAAATGTGATAGAAACTTTGTGTACATGTGATTTTGTATCTCTATCTTACTCATGGATCAAATGAATGGCAACATGAGTATGTGTTAGTTTCTATCACACATTTCTGGTGGGGCTATTTTAGACCTCTGCGAATTCTTTATATTTTTTTTCTAGTTTTCATTTTAATAATTCAATATACAAACGGACATGCTTAAATAATTAAATTCCTGTTCAAATAAGTTTGTTATCTTACATTAATAACATGATCGATTTAAATACTCTTCCTTGTTACCATATGTTTGTTAGCTAAACTGTTTATAAATAAATGAATGTTTTCTTTTTCTTTTTTGAATTTTGTCAAACGTTAAAAATCCATTTAAATAAATCTTGGAAATCAAAGCAAACAACTAAATGATTTTAACAAACAACATAAGAGACACCATTCAAAGTGCCAACAAACATGTTGAATTGAACACAAACAGCAGAAAGGAAAACACATTCGTTCAATAAACAAATGCAACAAAACCAAAATAAAAAATTAAAATCTGTAGAAAAGAGTTAAGAGAAAAAAATATTTTTACACCAGCAGACCTGATTTTATTTCTACACATTCATTGCATGCAATGCATCCTCATCGACGTTCATTCATATATTTTCAATGTCTTTCGAGTATCGGCATTTGAAGGAATCATAAATAAAACCAAAGAAAACGGCAAAAACTGTTTAAATGGCAATTAAATGCTGGAACAAAAAAAAAAAGTAAAATAAACGACAAAATGCTAAATTATGCCAACACTGTATTTATATTTTCATACACCAACAAAATTGAAACAAAACCAGCCAACACTTTAAAGGTATGCAAATGTTAAATGCAATTCAAGTGTAACCCAAATGACAATTGATGAGTATGAATTTGTTTTCAATAAGCACAGAAATAATTTGGTAATCACTAGATCGCCTAAGAAAAAGTAAGAAAATCTTTAAGTTTTCAGGTTGATTTTGAAATTGGTTGATTCAAATGTGAAGTAATTTTTCAGTACCTGAATTAGAAAGAAATAAATTTTAATTTAATTTACCTGAATTAGAAAGAAACAAAAAAATTTACTCAAAAAAGAGTTGGTACAATTTCTTATCAAAATTAATTTTTTATCATGTTTACAAAACATATGATGCTTTAATTAAAAAAATTACACTAAAAGAATTTTTTATTTCATTATTTTTCAGCTAATACCATGATTTATAAGATTAATTAGATTTTTCAATGAAATATTCATTCACTTATTAAAATATTATATTGAATCAAGGATATGCTGTCATCAATGTAATGAAATGTTGTCATTGTTTGAAAAACTATGAACTTTTCTTTTAGTGTAATTAAAAAACTTGTCATACTGTAACGTAACCGTTACAAAGAAGTTACCAAATCTTAATGACCAACCATGTGTAGCGCACATGTAAGCACCTCATCAGTGTGTTACAATACGCAATATAACATCATTGTGTTATAATTCTCAAATAGTAGAAGAGAGAAGTTGGATAAGTAGACAAGGTTTCGTGACGAACGGGAGAAAGAACAATCGACATTGTACGAATTATACAAGATGGCGCAAAAATAACCTTCCGATGTTTTTTGGCTGTAATTTAAAAAAAAATTAAAAACTTTGATTCTTCTTGTGGATTATTTTTATATGGTCTTTTAATTTTTTTACATCAAGTCGAGAATATGATGTCATATAAATGGCCGCCGCCGCAGTTGATTGTCATTTGAGCCCTTTTTATGGCATTTTCCATCATTTTGGCCAAAACTTCCGGCGATAGGTGCTCACATTCTTGACGGATATTGTCTTTAAGAGCTGCAAGAGTCTGAGGCTTGTTGACATAAACCCGCGACTTCAAAAAGCCCCACAAAAAGAAGTCTGCAGCGGTCAAATCAGGCGATCTTGCTGGCCAGTGCAAATCGCCAAAACGGGAGATCCTGTTGGAACCACATGTTTTCCAATCCCAATTCATCAAGTTGCGGCAAAAAGAACTCGTTGATCATTGGTCTATAGCGCTCACCATTCACAGTAACCGTTTGGCCCGCGACGTCTTCGAAGAAAAAAGGTCCGATGACTCCTCCAGCGAAAACAGCACACCATACAGTGACTTTCAGCGGGTGTAATGGGTCTTCGTGGGATACACGCGGATTTTCAGTGCCCCAGAAGCGTAAATTTTGCTTATTTACGTACCCGATAAGATTCATAATTCATAAATTAAATTGTATTGTGTTAGCATGAAAACATCAGCGTGTTTTTATATCAAAGGAAGCAGACCTTCTGGTAAGGCCCTTGGTTGACTGGGTTATACCCCGGCTGGGAAAATAAACTGCTTTACAATATGATTAAATTTAAAGCAGTATTAATTATATATTTAAATAAAATGATCATCATTACATCTGCTCAGTTAAAAATTCGTCATATTCAATATGATTATTTGATTCAATTAAAATTTTATTTAATGTAGTAATTTTCTAAATAAATTAAAATATTTTATTGAATTAAATTTTATTTTTATATTATGATCTCATTTAGGATTTTAAAACAAAAAATTGTCATATTGATTAAATTTTTAGTTGATTTAATCAATATGATTAAAATTATTTCAATTAAAAATGGTCTTGCTGATTAAATAATTATTTCATTATAATTAATTGAAACTAAAAGTTTAATTAACAAGACAAAGTTTTGATTAAAAAGTTTAATTAGTGAAAGGAATCATATTTTACACAGACAAATATTAGTCATCGATAAAACATTTTAATTTAGAAATGTCATGATAATTTTAGTTTTACTTGAATCAATTAAAATTTTTATCAATATAGAATACTATATTAATAAAAAAATTATCATATTAATTAAATAATTAATTGATTTAACTAATAATTCTATCAAAATGACAATTTTTTAAGGAAAATATTTAATTGCTTTAGTTTTTTTGTATAAAATGCAAAGCTTAGTTCTCGTTGTTGTGACATGGCCCCTTCTAACGCCTTTTTACTTTTTATATATACAGAATCACATGACAGTGACCTAAAAGCTTAAATTAATGTGAAAACTGTCGCTGGGTTGAGCTCGTATCAACCACATGATAATATAATAAAATATTTAAATATTGTAGGCAACAAAATATACATGCATTAAATGATCGCAATTATTTTTTATGCGCTAAAGCATAAATACAACAAAATACAAAAAAAAAAAAAAAAAAATTAATGAAAGAATTAAGTACAAAATTGGGGAGGATTAAAGAATAAAAACAGGTCGAATGGAAAAATAAGAAAACGAAAATTTTTAAATAACCACGCCAACAATCAAAATGACCAACTGAACAACAACAAGCAACATCAAAATGCTTAAGCTTTAATGCTGGCTGGCTAAGTGTGTAAGGATGTCTTTTAGCTGCAACAAAAATTGGATTATTGTTATAGTTATTGGTGGTGGTATTATTTGCAATGCTTGGTTGCAAGCTTTCTGTTGTAGTTACAATACATTGCGTGTCAATTGCAAATAATTTTTGTGTTCTTCTTATATATTTTTTGCTTGCTTTTTTTTCAGTTCAAGAACTTTTTTTTTTGCTGCTTTCGAGTGCAATACATTTCGAAAATGATGACCATGATGATGATAATGATGACGACTTTGTTACGTCTTTTCCTTCATGATCTTGTTTATCTGATGATCCAGTTTTGAAATGCGAAATCTTGTAAAAACTGTTTATTATAAACGCACTTCCGGTTGTATGCATGTTTTTCATTTCTCTTTCAAACAGCAAGTTAGTGTATTTAAATTGTTTTAACACTCTGCGCTGCATGATAAAAGTATTTTAAGTCATCTAAGAATTTTTCTTCCTCACTAGCCGGCTTTTTTTTGTAAGTGCAATATATTTTTCAGTGAACTTTGTAAAAGGGTATTATAACTTTTGATGCACATTCATGTAACTGTATTGCTTTCCGTGTTAGTATAGTGCCAAATTGTCGCTTGCATATCAAAAATTGCCCCTTGAATGAGGCTTTAGATTAATAAAGGAAACTTTCTTGTGTATTTATTAGCTTTTGAAGAGCAACATTTTCGTACAGTCCAATTTGTAATCTTACTCTTTTCTTTTGTAGTGTGTGTGTGTTTAATATACAAGAATTTTTCCTTTTTTTTTGTCTTGAATATGTTGTTTTAATGGACTTTAACAATCATGGTCGGTCGTATAGTGACTGTATCGACATCCCAACAATAATAACAATAATAATAATAATGATAATTGAAATGTTGTTTCGTAAGAAAATTAAAAAAAAAAAAAATTACAACATTAGCAACAGTAACAGTGTTACTTTGAACAACATCAACAACATGCAACATTTTTTTTTATAAGCTTAAAAATAAAAATCTATTGGTCCATGTAAAAACAATTCTACTTGGTTTTTTTTTATCCTTTTTTTGTCTTTATTTAACACATTTCTTTATTTTTAATGTCTTCTTGCATAAAAATAAAATCTAAGACGAACCAAGTGTTGTTGTATGTCAAGGTGTAGGTGTCTCTTATGAATTTTTATGGCTTAAATATTTTATGGTGTTTGTTGTTTTTGAGGAAAATTCTTTTTAGCAAATCATCTTGGAAGGCTTTGTAGCATAAGGCCTACGCATATTTTTATTTAAGGTTGAACAAAATTAAACATATATAATGAAAAACAATTTAAACTAGAACATGTCGATTATGTTTTTGTTAGAAATTCATAAATAAATTGACAGTAAAGATGCTGTTGGTTGGCTGGTTGTTGGTAAAGAACGAATATGTTGATATTGATGTTTATGGAAGTTTTAATTTGTATTGACGGTTACACCTTGATTTTTATAATGGCAAAATATATAAAAATGGTAGCAAATTATTCTAATAATGCTGAAAATAATGTAGTCTTTGGCAAGTTGTTTTTAAAATTTGTTTGTTTTAATATTCAGAGAGAAATTAGTGCTAAAAATAAAGAAAATATTTTATTATGTCGCTGAATTGGTAAGTTATTTGAAAGCTAAAAAATAAGATTTTATGTGTTTTACTTAGAAACTCTTAGTGCTGTCAGGGCGTTAACCTTATAAATTGCAATTTTTAAGCCCTAAAAAAGGTATATTTTCAATATCTATGATTAGTATTCTTTGGCAAATCATCACCAAAAGATGTAGTGTTCAACTAGTACAGAAATTAAAGCTACAAGTTTTTAATATGCAATGTAGCCAATTAATCACAAAAGACATTGGAAGCTGTTTTTTTTCTTATATCAAAAAATTGTGTTCACTGATTTGCCTTGACTCGTTTATTAATTTCCGTATATTAACAATTCATAATATAGTTTACACCCAAAAAATTTGCACCCTTGGTAAGGCTTACATTTTGGTAGCTAAAGTAATATTTTCGATAAAACTTTGATATGTAAATTGATAAATTGGTCGAACGAAGGTAATTTCATAAGTAAATAAAGGAAAGTATTTGGCTTCTAAGTTGTAAAATAAAAATTGATTAATTAATTTAGTTATCTAGTACTACCGTTTAGTAATGTTGAGGTTGCCCGCTTTTGAGTACGATAAATCAAGCGAAATATCAGAAAAGAAATCGCATTAAAATCAGAATATAAATTATTTGTTGAAGGAATTTTAAATATTATTTTTTAACATTGAAGTTGAAAAATAATTGAATTCGCTTACAAGTATTTAAAGGCCTGTTAAAAACGACCTTATTTTCTTTAGTTGTTGATATCATATATTTTTTTTGTTTTTTTTTTTATAAAAATTATAATTAAGATTTTTAATGTAATAAAGAATTAAGAAAATTTTGAATTTTAAGCTTTAGTTTTTTAACCTTTTTTCTAGCTTATTGTTTTCGGCGTGGTTTAGCACAAACTCGAAACTTACAAAAGTGTATATGTGTGTGTTAATGCCTTTAGTGTAATACCATTACTTTATGAAGAAAAATTTTTTGTCGTTAATTAAATATTTAATTAAATATGTTTGGTTTAAAAATTTTAAAAAATTTTTGCAAAATAATATTAAATTATAAAAAAAATATTAATCTTTATTTGTGCTTAATTCCAGAAATTGTGTTGGTTTTAAAATTCATTCTTTTACTCAATTTTTTTCAACACAATTTCTGGAATTAAGCACAAATAAAAATTTATATTATGTTAAACTTTTAAATTCCAAATAGAATTT
The DNA here is from genome assembly GCA_947397855.1 of Thelaira solivaga. NCBI lineage: Eukaryota > Metazoa > Arthropoda > Insecta > Diptera > Tachinidae > Thelaira > Thelaira solivaga. Next base: position 21,699,409 of record OX377613.1, read on the forward strand.
ATTATATATTAAATTATAAATACAAAATTGTATTCCTATTTAATATCTTTCTTAGAATTTCTTTTTTTATTAATTTAAAAATTGAGTGCCTCATCCATTTTATTGCTTTTAAAAATAAGGTTCTCAAAACTCGTCAATTTTAGTTTATTGAACAGAAATTAATTATTTATTTTTTAATTAATAAAACAAAAAGTATTCCAAGAAATTTTTTTTATCAATATTTGTTGTTTTTTTCTTCTTATATTTATATAAATTTTTATTTGTAAGTTTATATGACCTTTTTTTATTAAAACGCTCCAATTATAAATAAATACATTTTTATAATACAATCTCAAGCTTAATAAGCTAGCCGTTGCAATTATATAATTATTTGTGTATTTTTTTGATATTTTAAAAGAATGTGGAGAGTGAAAAATATGAATATTTGACTAACACATTGAAGGGTATATAAGACTCGGCACAGCCGAATTTAACTTCTTCTTATTTAAAAAATTTTATTGTAAGTTTCTATTTCTTTCTTAAAATTTTATCATAATTTGTACTTGCATACAAATAAATGTGATTGGCCAAATTGAAAAAATATACAAAACCAGGCATAGAAATATTCAGTACAAAAATGACTTCTGGATAACGGGGCTTTGTTATTTTTTTATAAAAATTTTTTGTTGTAATGAAACGCCATTTTTGCATGATTTCCTCTTTTTTGTGTGTTTGTTCCAACTCATTTGTTTGTGGGAGATCTCTCTCTTTCTCTATGTGGCAATATCTGCTGTGTATGTGTTCTCTCTCTCTCCCTCTCGCTCTCTCTCAGAGAGCTTTAGTATAATAAAAAGCAGTTTCTCTAGGTAGGTTTTTTTTCTGTTATTTTGTTTTATTCTGAAAGAGAGAGATATTTTTAGGAAATTTTGTTTTTGTTTTTTTATACATTGCCTACATTATTAGTGTTTTAATAAACAGTTACTTTTTATTAAACTAAACCAAAAGCAAATATATGAGTTCCTATAATTTGTCATTACAAGAGAATTTGATTGGTGGTCAAGAGTAAAAATGGATGATGAGTTAAGAATGTTAAAATAAGTACAGGAAATATTCAATAAAGAAATGGCTTTTAATTACAGGAGTTTGTTGATTTTTTTAAAATGTAATTGAAGGTAAATTATAAATATTAAAATTACTTGAAGCTGAACTGTAATTTAACTTAATAATAATTGTGTAACTAAATATAAGATTATAGATTTTGAAATGACAGAGGTGAACACGAACTTTTTAAGTTTTAATTTTTTTTTTTGCTAATATTTTTTTCTTCTTAAAACACATATCAAGATCGATATAGTACGGTTCCATGGATTAATAGGGATGAAAATTACTGGAATGCTGATTTCAAAAGTACATGGTTGATTCTGATATTATATTGAATGATTTCAAGGGAATGACGAATATCTAAAAAAACTTCCTCAAATTACAGTTTAAATGCTTCCCTTTAACAATTTGTCAAAAATTGGAAGTTGATATTTTAAATAAACTTAAAAACATACAGAAAATAAAAAAATATATTGAAGTTTTTTTTTTTTTAAAAATCGGTGAATGACGAACTTAAGTCTGAAAAGGCATTACGAAAGACAAAACACTTTTGACTTCATTTTAAAAATATTGTTGGCAAAAATGTTGTCACGTATACGTAGTAGATATCTGTTTAAAGAAAATTATTTTCATCAATAATTTAATTGTTAATTTTTTTTAGTTTTGTTAAAAAGAATGGACGACATTAAAAATATAAATATTTAGCTAACACAGTGAAGGGTACATAAAACTCGGCATAGCCGAATTTAACTTGTTTTTTTGTTAGCTCCTGGCAACGCTGGTTACCCTACCACTATTAATAATTTTTATACCCTTCACAGTAAGTAAGAAGAGTATTTATTAATATAAATTTGTGATTCCGCTTTGCAATTTGCACACCGTACTTATGCCACAATATAATATATATATTCTAGTTAATTATAAAAAAAATTCGATTTAGCGGCGTGCGGATGTCTGTCTGTCTATGTAGTCGTTGAAATCAACTTTCTGAAGTCCTTAGACAGTGCAAAGGAAAGATTAGCATATCAATCTGTTAGTTGTTATTGTCTTCTAATTAATATTGAAATTCAGCCTTTTCAATTTTTAAATGATTACCTCTATGTCTGTTAATTTTTCTGAGTGGGTTTTTGCCTATTTGGTTTAACTAAAAAATGGACAAAAAAAACTTACTCTCTTATCTAAAAAAAATTTTTGCAGACTTTAAAGTAAAATTTATAAAAAAAAATTTTTCGAAAATTTTGATAACATAGCATTTAAAATCTACTTAAATTTTTTTTGGATAAGGTATCACTATGTAGTTTTATCAGAACTCTCAGACATATATCAATCAGTCCACGAAATGTTAGGTTTTCATTAATTTCTGTTTTATTTTTTTTTTTATTTAAAACAATCAATCGGTGTTATACAAACGTGTGTATATATTAAAGGGCTGCACAACCGTACTTGAAATGGCTTACAAGCACTTTTTAATATAAAATATTACTCATGTTTGTAGTGGTGTGTGGCGTTCAAGCATGCTTGTGCAGCCCTTTAGTATATATGCGTAAAATAACTACAAATTCAAAAATCTTATAGCAAGAGAAATGCTGGAGAGGATTTTTGGATATTTCAATTTCTTCATTTGATATTAAATATTTGTTTAAACATATTTGCTTTAAGAAATATTTGTAAAGATTTTAAATTTAATTAAATTCATTTTGCATTCCTATTGGATATATTTTTGAGTATCTGCAGACATTTTATTGCTTTTAAAAATAAAGATCTCAGAAATATTTTTTCTTTCATATATCTCATAAATTTCGTGAAATAAAATAAATTATTTAGTTTAGGATTTACAAAAAATAAGCATTCAAAGAAAATGCTTTTATATTTAAGAAGAAAGCGGAAAGTGAAATATATGAACATTTAATATAAAGGGTGTTTTTTATAGACATATAGAACTTTAAATTTCAATAAAACAATGATGGATTATTCGATTGACATGAATTTTATTTATCCGAAAGATAATCTTGTGGCATTACATTTTAAATATGATTTCTGGCATATGACCGCCACGGCTGGCTCGGATGTAGTCCAATCTGGACGTCCACTTTTCGATGACTTTTTCCAACATTTGTGGCCGTATATCGGCAATAACACGGCGAATGTTGTCTTCCAAATGGTCAAGCATTTGTGGCTTATCCGAATAGACCAATGACTTTACATAGCCCCACAGAAAGTAGTCTAGCGGTGTTAAATTACAAGATCTTGGAGGCCAATTCACAGGTCCAAAACGTGAAAATAGGCGATCACCAAACGTGTCTTTCAATAAATCGATTGCGGCACGACCTGTGTGACATGTTGCACCGTCTTGTTGGAACCACAGCTCCTGGACATCATGGTTGTTCAATTCAGGAATGAAAAAGTTAGTAATCATGGCTCTATACCGATCACCATTGACTGTAACGTTCTGCCCATCATCGTTTTTGAAGAAGTACGGACCAATGATTCCTCCAGCCCATAAAGCGCACCATATAGTAAATTTTTCTGGATGTAACGGTGTTTCGACATACACTTGAGGATTAGCTTCACTCCAAATGCGGCAGTTTTGTTTGTTGACGTAGCCATTCAACCAGAAGTGCGCTTCATCGCTAAGCAAAATTCGTTTATGAAAATCGGGAACAACGGCAATCTCGTTTTCGAAATAAAATTGCACTATTTGCAAGCGTTGTTCAGGCGTGTCTATTCATGATGAATTGCCAAACCAAACTGAGAATAAATCACTTGACAGCTGTTAAATCGGTCGCCATCTTGAACAGTAATGCCAACTTAAAGTTCTATACGTCTATAAAAAACACCTTTTATAAGACTCTACACAGACGATTTTAAAATTTTTTGATTATGAGTGTCATATCTATAAAATTACATACCACTTTTTAGTCCGTTTTGTATACGCTAAAAACCCATTCAGAGAAATGGTAAAAAGTAGAGATAGTCGCAGTTTATGACTCATAACTAAGCTATTTATTTATCAATAGAAACTTAAAAACAGAAACAATTGATAGAATGACATGCTAAATTCTTCTATACATTGCCTAAGTACTACAGAAAGTTGATTTCAATGTATATCGCTAGAATTAGAATTAAAATGCATTAAAAATGCAGAGAGTTCTTTGGGTGATTGGTCCGCCATGTCTAAGGGTTGTAGGTAATGTTGTACTAAGTAGCGAAAACGGGTCCAAAACTATCTTCGTTACATAACCTACAGAGGTCATTTTGACTTATCTTCATATTCGACAAGTGTTTTAATACTCTGCAATGTCCAGTCAGGAATCCCGTGACAATGTGAATTCCTGATCGGGTAAAGCTAAGTAATTCCCTTGTTCTCTTCTTAGATCGGAATGGCTTGCTACCCTGATACCTACTTTTTCCAGCCAGTATTAATGCGATTTAGCTTAATAGAATGTTTTTGGGCTAATAAATCTATTAGCTGCCCCTTTTCTTGTGAAGTCGTCTGCCTTCTCATTGCTTACATATTCACCTGGCACCCATACTAAGTGAACCCTGTATATCGCTATCTATACTGCACTTTGGAAGAATCCAGAATATATAAATTTTGGTAAAGTATATATATATGGACATATAAAAGGTGATTTTATAAGAACTATAGGAAATTAAAAAAAAAAAAAACACATAAAATTCAGAAAAATGCATGAAATATTTATTTGGATCGATAGTTGGGTCGATATAATTTAATGTTTGAAGATTATTTCATTCAAATGTTGGCCGCGGCTGCGCCTCAAATGGTCCATCCGCTTAGTCCAATTTTGGCATACTCTTTCCAACATTTCGGCCGGTATCTCACGAATAATGTTGGCAATGTTGGCTTCCAGTGCGTCAATCGAAGCGGGCTTGTCCCTATAGACATTAGCCTTAACATAGCCCCACAAAAAATAGTCTAGAGGCGTTAAATCGCACGATCTGGGCGGCCAATTGACTGGTCCCAAGCGTGAAATAAACTGTTCACCGAACTCGCCTCTCAATTGGTCCATTGTTTCGCGTGCTGTGTGGCATCTGGCACCGTCTTGTTGAAACCACATGTCATGCAAGTCAAGCTCTTCCATTTTGGGCAAAAAAAAGTTTGTTATCATCGCACGGTAGCGCTCACCATTCACAGTAACGTTGTGATTCGCATCATCTTTGAAGAAATACGGCCCAATGATGCCGCCAGCCCATAATCCGCACCAAACGGTTGTTTTTTGTGGATGCATTGGTAGCTCTTGCAATGCTTCTGGCTGCTCTTCACTCCAAATACGGCAGTTTTGCTTGTTCACGTTCCATTCAACCAGAAATGAGCCTCGTCGCTGAACACAATTCTTCGATAAAAAAGTGGATCTTCATCTAACTTTTCAAGAGCCCATTCACCAAAAATTTGGCGTTGTGGTAGGCCGTTTGGCTTCAATTCTTGCACCAGTTGTATCTTATAAGGCTTCACACCCAAATCCTTCCGCAAAATTTTCCACGTAGTGGAGTAACAGAGGCCCAATTGCTGCGAACGGCGCCGAATCGATAATTCACGGTCATCACCAACACTGGCCGATACGGCTGTGATATTTTCTTCAGTTCGCACTCTACGTAAGCGTGTTGGTGGTTTAATGTCCAACAATGTAAATTTGGTGCGAAATTTTGTTACAATAGCCCGAATAGAAGCCTCAGTAGGTCGATTAAACTGACCATAAAATGGAAGAAGCGCGCGATGAACTTTCTTAACAGAGCACGCATTTTGGTAATAAAATTCAATAATTTGCAAGCGTTGTTCGTTTGTAAGACGATTCATGATTAAATTATAGACCAAACTGAAGATGTTTGACAGTGACACAAGATACAAAACGTGCGTGAGCTGTCAAAACTAGTGTTGCCAAAAAGATAATAGCAAAAAAATCACTCTTTATATATATATGTTGATGGGTAGAGTTCTAACCTATCAATCTGGGAGCCGCAGTTTCGATTTGTGGCCGGACCCTAGGAACAATTGCTCAAAGTCTCCAGTGCTTGTTAAAAAATTTAATCTTAGCATTAATTTCTAATAATGTATTTATATATTTATTTATACCTTGGATGACACATGTACGCTGTACAAATTGCAAAACGAAATCACAAAATTACACGAAAGATTAAAAAATTTTGGATAAAAAATGTTGGAATCTTTTTATTGGTATATTTTTCATGAAAAAGACTGTAACGTGATCATGAGGCCGTAACCGACTTTTTCCGACATTTGGCAGACCGAGCGTACCTCAGCTAAATATTATTCTTTTTGAACGGTTCTAAGATCATTTGCTTGAAATACTCGTATTTCATTTCTCCATTATGTTTTGTTTAGAATTTTTTATTGTTAAGAAATATCATTTAATAATTATTATAATAAAAGAATTTAAATTCATACAAACAAACATAAATAACGGATGTGTAAAGTGTATTTATTTAATATTCCTTTAAAAAATTAAAAATTTTAGCATAATGAAGACATTCAAAATGGTAATTTGTTAGAGAAAAAGGTATGGATAATATTATCTTGCCGTTGTTGTTGCTGTTTAAATATATTTATTAAAAATCTATATATCATATTAAAACCTAAATTTATGATAAACATTTATGTTTATAAAGAGCAAAAACAAGAAACGAAACTTTCAAGTGAAATTTATTCAAAACCAACTAAATTCAATACAATAAAAAAGAAAATGGCGTTCATATTTCCAATGCTTATGATTATAATAATTATGATAATTTAAGAAAAAAAAAACACATTTTGATGATAATTTTTATTGCCTTTTAACTCAAGTCAATAAACATAAAATGTAACAAAAATCATCAAACAAAAACAAAAAAGGCAAACTAATAGTTGATGATGATGATAATGATAATAAAGGCCATTGCCACTCCTATTAGTAATTTTGGCTGATTATGATCTCAATGGAGAATTTTCAACACCTTTTACTCTTAAAATTAAATTGAAATAAAATGCCATAATGGTCAAGCAAAGACTAAAAGTCAAATGGTTGAATGTGTTAAATGACAGTAAATAGTAACTAACTGCGGCTGTTCATAATTCATAATGACTGCTGTTTCAATAACCATTTTAAATTGAAGCTTAATTTGTTTTACCTGTTGATTTGCATAATATCAATACTAAAACTATTGTTTATAAAATGTGCACACACACAACACAACATACCTTTAGAGAAAAAATGTTTTACATATTGAAAAGAGTATTAAATAACTAAATTTTTTTTATTTAAAAAAAAAATCATTTTATTGAGGGGAGGGAACACTTTTGGGGTCTAAATCCAAGTTAAATAAATAAATAAACATAAATTTCGTAAAGCGTGCATATTAAATATGAATTTATAAATTTACTCTGCTTACTGTGAAAAAAATTATTACTAGACAGCTTGACACCAAAAATATATTTTTGTACACACCTTAATTTTTGTTTTTAAATTATTAAAGCAGTAAATATTTATTAAATTACTTAATTTGATTTCTTTTCCTAAGATTTGTAATTTACCATTCAGAAAACTTAAGTCTAATATGGAAATGTGTGTATGTTTGAAAACTTTAACATTATTTGTAAATTTAATTTTTTTTTTGATACTTTATTGATTAAATCTTCAAAACTTAACTGAAGTAACAGTAAGTCCAGCAAACGCTAGATAAAATATTATAATTATCAAAGATTTAAGGAATTCACATTTTTAGGTCCGGCTAATGAAACGATATTATTTACTTCGTCTAAAAAATATAGACTCAGATTGTGAAGAGTGAAAGAAAATATTTCAATTCATTATAGCTATTGCAGATATACAGCTTTCACAATAGCACAGTGGTCCGATATTAAAAAAATTTAGCAAATAAAGAATTATTAGGATGTGAATAAAAGAGATTACTGTCCATAGCAACTGTTTTAAAATTTTGGACTTAAAAATTTTTTTGGGGCTTGTCACTTTTGAAAATGCGAACTGATTTGCTTGTGATATAATCATTGCTTAAAAATAAATAGACAAAATACATACTTATAGTATTATCTAAATATACTATTTAGGTTCATTTTTACAAGTTACCGAAAATTAAAGTTAAAATTTTAAAAGTCAAATGTTAAGCTTTTGGTTGGACATTAAATTAAAAATATTTTTACGATTAAGGTCCTTTATTGTAAAATAAAATATAAGAAATTTTCGTTTCTCAACACTTATTTCAGAAACACAATTTATTTGTGCCCATTTACATTATTTACATTTCTGTCCGGACAGACGAAGTTTGTAGGCGAGGGGCAAATACGCAAAGTGTGTACTAGACATTTTTTGGTTTCTCTTTTCAACTTTTCGTAATAATCGTCTTGTTGCTTCATTTAATTTTGGTTCACTGCATTAATTTGCCCATATTTTTATAGAAATCAATTTTTAAAATGAATTTATTTATTATTAATTTAATTTGGTTTGCTTAAAAAGTTCTTTTCAATTAATTTTCATACAAATCAATTAAGCACGTCATGAAAATAAATGGAAAGAAGAATTGAAAAAATTTCTATCTGGACATTATTGTCCGAAATGTAAACGGTTTAGGAAAGAAAAAAAGAGAATTGGAAAAATATTCGGTAGGAAATGTCCATAATATAAATGGGGACTTTACAACCGTCACAACGACACTTTATGGTTTATGACACACCTTGTTTTTTGTTTAACGTCTCAACTAGAACTCAACTTGTGGCGATCTATACCGTTTTTGCTAAATCTATAATAGTGTTTTTACACTAGAGCACATTTAACATCTACCATCTATTCGGCGAGATGACAACATCTTCCCATATAAAATGCATGTAGAAAAAATCAACATCTTCCAACATCTTTACAAGATGTTCCTATCTCATTTTGTTTCACTCAACATCTTTCGATCATTTTCGTGCCATCACAAGAAAAATGATAATATTTTCGACATTTATTTATAAAAGGTGATTTTATAAGAACTATCGGAAATTTAAAAAAAAAAAAAACACATAAAATTCAGAAAAATGCATGAAATATTTATTTGGATCGATAGTTGGGTCGATATAATTTAATGTTTGAAGATTATTTCATGCAAATGTTGGCCGCGGCTGCGCCTCAAATGGTCCATCCGCTTAGTCCAATTTTGGCATACTCTTTCCAACATTTCGGCCGGTATCTCACGAATAATGTTGGCAATGTTGGCTTCCAGTGCGTCAATCGAAGCGGGCTTGTCCCTATAGACATTAGCCTTAACATAGCCCCACAAAAAATAGTCTAGAGGCGTTAAATCGCACGATCTGGGCGGCCAATTGACTGGTCCCAAGCGTGAAATAAACTGTTCACCGAACTCGCCTCTCAATTGGTCCATTGTTTCGCGTGCTGTGTGGCATGTGGCACCGTCTTGTTGAAACCACATGTCATGCAAGTCAAGCTCTTCCATTTTGGGCAAAAAAAAGTTTGTTATCATCGCACGGTAGCGCTCACCATTCACAGTAACGTTGTGATTCGCATCATCTTTGAAGAAATACGGCCCAATGATGCCGCCAGCCCATAATCCGCACCAAACGGTTGTTTTTTTTGGATGCATTGGTAGCTCTTGCAATGTTTCTGGCTGCTCTTCACTCCAAATACGGCAGTTTTGCTTGTTCACGTATCCATTCAACCAGAAATGAGCCTCGTCGCTGAACACAATTCTTCGATAAAAAAGTGGATCTTCATCTAACTTTTCAAGAGCCCATTCACCAAAAATTTGGCGTTGTGGTAGGCCGTTTGGCTTCAATTCTTGCACCAGTTGTATCTTATAAGGCTTCACACCCAAATCCTTCCGCAAAATTTTCCACGTAGTGGAGTAACAGAGGCCCAATTGCTGCGAACGGCGCCGAATCGATAATTCACGGTCATCACCAACACTGGCCGATACGGCTGCGATATTTTCTTCAGTTCGCACTCTACGTAAGCGTGTTGGTGGTTTAATGTCCAACAATGTAAATTTGGTGCGAAATTTTGTTACAATAGCCCGAATAGAAGCCTCAGTAGGTCGATTAAACTGACCATAAAATGGAAGAAGCGCGCGATGAACTTTCTTAACAGAGCACGCATTTTGCTAATAAAATTCAATAATTTGCAAGCGTTGTTCGTTTGTAAGACGATTCATGATTAAATTATAGACCAAACTGAAGATGTTTGACAGTGACACAAGATACAAAACGTGCGTGAGCTGTCAAAACTAGTGTTGCCAAAAAGATAATAGCAAAAAAATCACTCTTTACATACATAACATAAGTATGTACACATATTAAACAAAATAAAAATTCAAATTTTCAAGCCAAATGGATTTGATCTTGCAAAGCAACACTTAGTCCAATAATGAACGATTTTTCTAAATTTATTTTTCATATATTTTTTGTTTTTAAAAATTATGCGTCTTCTTTTCTTTTATTTTTCGATAGTTGAGTTGATGGTAAATCATCATTTTCTATAATACATCTTCCACACATTCCTCTAGGTGTAAAAACACTATTAAAACGAACAATCAAAAAATTCTCCAGTAAAATATCTTTTATTTTTTCCTACATTGTTTAAAATAGTTTTAAAGATATATATTTATTATAGTAACTGTGATGAAAAAAATTTTAAAGCAACATTTCCAAATTATTAAAACTAAAAATTAACTTTAACTATCATACGCCAACGGACCTACTCTGTCATAAACATGTGGTGCCTTTGCTTGAGTTTCTCTGCCATGTTTGATCGCAGCAACTGCAGGTATATGACAATTTTCGTCATTGAAAATTTATAAAAAAGCTTAAGTTTAACAAGTGCCCTTTTATCCAAAAAATTAATGTAGACTTTAAATTTTTCATAAATTTTACTTTAAAATCTACGTCTATTTTTATGGTTAAGAAGATTAAAGCTCTATATTTTTTAAAATTTTGTTGTTACTTTAAAGCATTATACTGCTCTAGGAGAAATATTTTTTCCTGAAAAGTGTGCAAAACAAAAGGTTTAAAGTCATTATTTAAAACTTAGTGTACAACCGTCTATTTAAATTAATCTTGTAACTGCAATTTTTTTAAAAGTGTTTTTAATTTCTGTTTTGAAATTTTATTTTTACAAATTCTGCGTCAGTCTAAATGTCAACCACAAATAACCATAAAATAAACAACTTCCAAAATGTGGTTTAAATTTTTGTTTTTTTAATAATAATTAATAAATAATAATTTGGTGTAAAATATCGACCATTTAATAGTTCTATAATTGTTAATAAATCTTTTATTTTTGTAAAATAACACTAAATTCAAATAACTTGTTAAAAGAGTGATATAAATTAATGTTAACAAGTTGGTAATTAACAAACTGTAATTTGTTACTGCGGCTAAATTTAGTAAATTCGTGGGAGAATTTATAGCACATAAATTAATCTACAAATAAGAAAAAATTTATTATTTTGTTAGTGGTAGGAACTCTAAAACAAAAATGTATACAATTTTGCCGTCAACGTGGGTGATAAATTACGCGTGGCAATTTTGAAATTTTCATCAAATTTTATTTGTATTAACGATATACAAAGTAATACCTCTACTTCAGATCTTAGAACTGAATTAATTTTTAGTTTTCTGAATTTCAAAAAAAAAAAAATTATAATGAAGATTGAGCTACTGACGGGCTATTGTGGACTTAACTATCACATGAGTAAAATCGGTGTGGTACAAAACGACTCCTGTCGTTTCTGTCGCGAAGCAAAGGAAACGTCGGAACACATTCTATGCTGCTTGGGTAGTGGGGCATTGGTCCGAGATGATCTAGGCAAGGAGTCTCGGATTGTAGTTAGGAACTGGGCTGCACAAAAATGAAGATTAGTGAAAAGTTGTTTGAGCTGTTATTTTTGAAAATGTTATAACTCCACTTAAAAAATGATTTAGCTGTAAACTATCAAAAATGACGGCTCATGTCATAATTAAATAGGTTGTATTCAGCCAGCAAACGCTCAAATGAAACAATAATAATATTTTTAAAAATTATACTGAATTTATGTTTTTAATTAATTGGTAAATTTGTTATAATTAAAACTATGAACGCTATTGGGTGAGCCAAGGCCGAACTAATGTGATGGAAGACTCTTTACAATTCTTAAAGTTGTTGTGAGATTCATTTCTTGTGATTTTTGTAGGGGTAGTGGCTCCACCCATACAGCACGTGTTCTTACCTTTTTTGCACTAAAAAAACTAAAACTCATATTCAATTACGAAATTCAAAAACACATTTAAATTTTTAACTGAAATAGGACCTATCACAGTATTCCTAAAAAACACTTAATAAATATTTGCGTAATAGAAAAAATATCATTTTCCCAGCGAACATAAGCAGAAGCAAAATATCTAACAAAATTGAACAAAAAAATACTAGACTTAAAATATAAACTTAAACTAAAGTTTGTTAGAAAAATTCTTTATCATAATTTTTTCTGTGTATCTACAGTATTCTGTTGGTAGTTCAGTATAGAAGTTAAAGTAATTTCTGATGAGATTTAGAATAGCAATTAACTTAATACGTTTATGGTTAATGATTCATGGCTTCCAATATATAAACAACGTTCTTGCCCTTGGTGTAGTAAGACAGTAATATAGTTGTTGTTCATATCATAGGAGGGCTATCAGCTTATTAAAAAGGCCTTTTTGGCCAGTTAGTTAACTGCCTAGATGAGATTCATGTCACAGTATTCACACTAGAGTAATCAAATTTAACCTGCTTGTCAATGATTTAGCTGCTTGGTTGCCAAAAATAATATATATTTAATTCCTTAGTTATAAAACCTTCTCTTGAAAATTCCAATTTGTGATGAATATTAAAGTTATTAATTTCTAGCTTACCGACACATAAAAAGAAATACATAATTAAACAAAAATTGATAATAAAAATCTGTTTAAGTAAATATAAACAATATTTTTTTTATCGCAAACTAACCTTGAGTTTGTATTAAATTTTTTAAAATATATCAATTTGTTGTGTTTCTTAATTATTTAATGAAACAGGTTGAGTTCTTATATAAAAAATTATATTATAGCTCAAATGTTAATTAACCATTAATAACATTTTTATTCGCCTTTAATAAAAACACAATCACTTGAAATTAGTCCCCTATTATAAGCATACAACACCCTCTATTGATTAGAATTTTAAATAAGTCTCAATATTAAATAAACAACTTAAGCAGATCAGTTATAATTCATTTCTTTGAATAAAAAAGAAAAAAAAAACAAAAGACTTAAAGTATTCAAATTTAAATTTAATAAAAATAATTAAAAAAAACAAGCTCATTTATTTTTCATGAAATTATTGACTGAACGATAACAGGCGTCTTTAGGTCTCGTGCTAAAATTGCGACCTTATTTAAAAAAAATAATTAATAACAACAACAACAATGAAAGCACAAAAAATTCAGGTGAAGAAAACAAAAGATTTAAGCAGCAAACTTGTTTTTTTTATCATCTCTTGTGCGTCTGCTTGTTTACGAGCAAAAAAAAAAACGTTAGAGAATTGAAATGAATAAAATTAGTACAACAACAATAGCAACAACATTATAAATACCCATACATATGTAAATATGATCGTTTTCAAAATCTTTCAATTTCAACAAAAAAATCATTTTCTCTTTAGGGAAAAAGTAAAATATATTTTGTTTTAATTTTTATTTTATTTGGAAAGAAAAATTGAATATTTGTGCTGATAAGTTTAGAAAAACAAGATTTGCCACAGACATATTGCTTAGAAATAATTCTTAAGAATCAGGTAAGTGATAGATTTTTTAAATCATAGATAATTATAACTTTTTTTCGAATAATACACACAGAAAATTCGTTTGGTGTTACTCTATTAGGTGAAATTATCAGCGTGTTTGTGCTTCAAAATATTTCTCCGGGTTTATTTATACTAAAAAATAATAAAAAACGATGATCATATGATACTTGGTTGGCGATTTGAAGAATGTTAATGTATTGAAGTCGTCCATGATTTTTTTTTATTATTTTTTTTTCGTAATTATAAAACCAGGATATTGTTTTTGACAACCTACAAATATTTTTAGGCAGAGAGATTTCTAAAGTATTCAATTTTGGTTGTGAGAATCAAATTTGTTACCAATCAAATATTCAGTTGCGATGATAGAATTTTTTAATTGTGATAACAGAAAATCAATCAATTTTGCTTATAAAATTGGAATTACTAGAATAATTATATACAAAAAAAAAATAAAAAAAATATTTACTATCATTTCGAAGGATAAAAAAATGTCTAAAGAAAGTGTTAAAATTTTTATAACTAAGGGTGTTCCAGTTAGAGTGTTTTTTTTTATTTTAAACCAGAAGTACGTAATTTTTAAAAAGCTTTAATTTTTTACTGGATTGTGAAGGCAACATTCAGTCAAGATCAAAATATCCATACCGGTAATTCGATAAATTTCTAATGGAGCAAAGTAAAACAAACACAAAATTGTAAAATTTGGAGTTCAGAAAATCCCCATACATGAGAATCGAGCAACTGTCTAGTGAAGATTTTCGTCACGCCTTACTTTTTTAAAGATGAGTCCAAAATTGCAATGACTGTGTTGGCTCACCTGGCGACCTGACGGCCTTCAAATAGAAGCGCAAGATTCCGTTTTTTACTAGCTACTCTCCAAGACTATGTAGTAATAAAGTGACCTAAGTCCACCCTGTGACATTAATACTGGGACATCAGTTATAAAATTAAGATTGCTTTACAATTTTTGATATACACGTGATCGCTCTAAATTGAAAAAAAAAATACTATTTTATTTCAAATTGTTTCATTTTAATTATTTTTGTTGTGCTTTTTTATTATTTTATGAAGTTTTATTGAAAAAATTTTCAGAAAACGAATTAACAACCTCGCATCATTAAACTTTTTTAAATAAAAAATATTTTTCAAACGCATAAATATACATAAACTAGAGAACCTGAAGATATAAAGAAAATGTTAAGAACTTAGATTGAAATTTGCTGAATTTATAGCTGCTCCTTCTGACGTTTATTTGATTACAGTTGTAGAAAAAATTGTTTTAAACTTACGATATTAACAGAATTAAACAATAATTTCATTTTGTATTATTAAATTAAAAATTTTTTAAAACAAAATCTATAAAAAGTTTTTCATTGGTGACACTAAGAATGAAAAGGGTCCTTCAAATAATAAAAGAAGAGTTTCTTAGGTAATTTTTATAACATTAGAAGAAGTTTGACTTATATGAAAAGGTCATGGAAAAGTAAATTTATTTTAACCCATAACACATGAACAAAAATGCGCTTCTAAAATTTCTTTCGTATTAAAATTTCAACAAAAAAACAATTTTGTATTGAGTATTGTATTGTAATTGAGTGTATGTGTGCGTATAAATTTAGGTCAAATTTGTGTAAGAATAAATAAATTTCAACAACATTTTGTATTTGCCTCCAAGTCAATAAAATTAATTCGAGTTTTAAAGCAATTTTAAATATTTTCACAGAGTTTATACTTTTTTTTAGAGAAAAAATTTTTAATAAAAAGTGTTAATATGACACACATAAAACACATTCTTCTTTTGATATAGTTTTCAACAATAAAAATATTTTTATTCGATTTATATTTTATTGCTGCCATTAATTGGCTATTGTGTGGGTATGCGTCTTGTTTTAAGGTTTCAAATTTCAATTAATTGTTAAAATAAGAAAGAATTTTTTAGTGTCAATAAAAAATAATTTTGCATTCATTAGGTTTGGTTTTTAAAATATTTTTGAATGACATTAATTTTTGAAGTGTTAAAAAACATAACAAAAAGTTATAATAAATAAATAAAACAGGTCAATACAAATTTTATCATTTAAGGTTTCAGAGCTAATTGGAATGCATTTGGTTATAAGGCTCAATCTCCCTAAATTACTTTTTTTTTGTAATTGACCCTGGTTCTTATTTAAGATATACTGTTCGTTATATAGACAAAAAAGAGGAGATTGAAACACATAATTTACAATAACTTGAGAACTAGCTCTTTGATTAACTGACCAAAAATCCACAAAGATTAGGAATAGAATAAATTTTAATTTATATTTAGAAAGTTTAGTAAAAAAAAAAAAAAAATTAAAAATTTGTATGTGTAATAATTTTATTTGAAATTTAGTACAAATAAAAATGAATATTTTTTGTAAAAAAAAAAATTTTTTTCTTATTCAAGATCAATAAATTCCATTCATAAGTTCCGAATTTATTCACAACTAAGTGAAGCACCTATTTTATAGAAAATTTAGTTAATAATAATTTTCTTAATATTTTTTCTTTTTAATTTTTCAATTTAAAACATTAAAAAATTTTTAGACAAAACTTTTTACTAAAAAAGATTTTATTTTAATAAAAAGTAATTTTGCAAAAGAGCTCTCAAAAATATTAAAAAATAAAGGAAGACTTTACCAGTCAAGCTTAATTAATTTGTTTATTTTATTTTTTATATTATTTAAAAGCAAAGGTTAAATTAATGCATGAATAAAAAAATTATAATTTTTTTCCCAGGGCAAGATAGAATCGATCGTCTATATCTTTACAGCTAATGGTTTCTTGGCCTGCAAACCTTAAAAATACGGCTAAAATAATTTCTTTCGGTAAGACGTTTGTTTATTCGTATATCGCTTTCTCTAAATTTAACACATAAGTTTTCATACATATTCTTTGAGATCCTAAAATACCGCTTAAACTCCTCATCTGTATATGTTGATAAAACATCTACAAAAGACCTCCTTATGCAGCTAATAAATTCTCTTTAAATAATATCGTATAATCTGTTATTAAATTTAAGAGCGAGTTCAGCGACTTTCGAGCCGCATTAAATATTTGCCGGTTTCAACATGGTTATCAATCTCCGAATCACTCGATGAATCAAATAATACAAAAAAGGTTTCCAAGACTTTGTTATTGTTCAAAATGCTAGAATTGCCTCTTCAACATATTAAATTATTAATTTTTAAAAATAAAAAAAATTATTTTAGAAAATTTTTCTGTATTTGATGCTGTTGATACTAAGCTAAACTAAAATGGATTTCTTATTGTTTTAATACTTTTTATAGTTTTAAAAGTTTGTATTTACTTTTAATTTTTTATATTTTTAGAAAACATAATTTTGTAAGCATAAACACAAAACAGTTGTTTGAGAAATTCTTGCAAGTAAAAATTTTACCAGTAAGAATTTATAAGAATTTTTCTGTTTCTCAATTTTTTACTCTATTTTAAGGCTCTTTTCTTGCAAACTTTTTGAATTAATGAAGACTTTCCAGTAAAAATTGTTACAAGTTCGTAACAATTTTTAGTGATTTAAAACCACTTTTATCTATTAAAAATTTAAATTCAATTGAATAAACTTTAAGGGAAAAGTTTCAACTACTGATTAAAAAATTTATTTTAAACTGTTGAAAGGAAGTACAGATTTACAGACTTAACAAAAAAAATAAAAAATGTAGATTTTAAAATACATGCTCTGTGAGAATTTTCTTTAATATTTTTATTTTTTTTTTTCATAAAGCTTGTTGACTAAGATCAAAAACTATTTTTAGTTACTTAATTTCGACATTTAACCATAAAAGCACTTTTAATCCTTCCCAGATCCAACACAATGTAAGAAAATAAGAAATAAAAATTTTATATATCAATTTAAATTTATTTTTATTTATGTAACGTAAAAACCCAATACTAACTTTTAATTTTATTTAAAAAAAAAATCAAAAAAAAAAGTTTTTTCGTCAATTCGACGAATAAAAAGTGCATACAGGGTTAAATTACACCATTTTATTCTGGCACACCTAATAAAATGCCAATTGAATTCATTTATGTGTCACATGGAAACCGATGAAGTTCGGTTCGGACACTGTGCCGGGTATCTACTGCATGAATTTTCAAATTGCCATTCTCATGACAAGCTTATGCCATCCTCATTTGCATCAAGAAATGCTTCAGAAGAAATATTAAGAGTCTAACAGTTTGACTGCGCTGTTGGTCTCACACTCAACTGAGCTAAATTCATCTATAATTCCATCATTTAGAATGAACTTGGAATTCATACTAATTTTATGTTGTATTAGGTGCTCGAACATGAGAAGCATGCTGCCATTGAAAAGGCTGACTGCTTTGCGAGGAAGAAAACTAATTTCTATTACGAATCACAATTCGTGAAACATTGCTAATTATTTACTGGCCTTTCACTGAACAAGAGTGACGAGATGTTTACCAGTCACTGGAATCTTAGATATCACCATTGATAAATATAGAGTGAGTGTTTTTTATAGACATATATAACTTTAAATTGTAATAAAACAACGAAGGATTATTCGATTGACATGAATTTTATTTATCCGAAAGATAATCTTGTGGCATTACATTGTAAATATGATTTCTGGCATATGACCGCCACGGCTGGCTTGGATGTAGTCCAATCTGGACGTCCACTTTTCGATGACTTTTTCCAACATTTGTGGCCGTATATCGGCAATAACACGGCGAATGTTGTCTTCCAAATGGTCAAGCGTTTGTGGCTTATCCGCATAGACCAATGACTTTACATAGCCCCACAGAAAGTAGTCTAGCGGTGTTAAATCACAAGATCTTGGAGGCCAATTCACAGGTCCAAAACGTGAAATTAGGCGTCACCAAGCGTGTCTTTCAATAAATCGATTGTGGCACGAGCTGTGTGACATGTTGCGCCGTCTTGTTAGAACCACAGCTCCTGGACATCGTGGTTGTTCAATTCAGGAATGAAAAAGTTAATAATCATGGCTCTATACCGATCATCGTTTTTGAAGAAGTACGGACCAATGATTTTACCAACCCATAAAGCGCACCAAACAGTCAGTTTATCTGGATCTAACGGTGTTTCGACATACACTTGAGGATTAGCTTCACTCCAAATGCGGCAGTTTTGTTTGTTGACGTAGCCATTCAACCAGAAGTGCACTTCATCGCTAAACAAAATGCGCTTATGAAAATCGGGAACAACGGCAATCTCGTTTTGTGCCCATTTTCAAGCGTTGTTCAGGCGTGAGTCTATTCATGATGAATTGCCAAACCAAACTGAGAATAAATCACTTGACAGCTGTTAAATCGGTCGCCATCTTGAACAGTAATGCCAACATAAAGTTCTATACGTCTATAAAAAACACCCTTTAGTAAATCTGTTGTGGTTTGCATGTCTACACCTCAGACAAAAACAAAAGACAGTTCTCTCGGAATAAGATATTAATGAATTTATTTATTTCATTTCATCTACAGAGTAAAATTCTTACAGATTACTATGGTAATTATAATATTTAAATAAAAGTAACTTAAATAAACTGTAACTCAAATTAAAATTTAAAATGGGTTTAAAGCTATTACATAGGTGCAAACACCGTGCGATAGGCAAGACTCTTGAGGGCAAT
Organism: Thelaira solivaga; assembly: GCA_947397855.1. Taxonomy (NCBI): domain Eukaryota; kingdom Metazoa; phylum Arthropoda; class Insecta; order Diptera; family Tachinidae; genus Thelaira; species Thelaira solivaga. Next base: position 21,718,958 of record OX377613.1, read on the forward strand.
ATAATGAAAAAAAAAATCTATTATTTCAGGACAGTTTATATTCCCAGATATTACATTATAAGCAAACATTAAAGCCAAATAAGACCTCCTATCGCTTAATAACTGAAGACCAAGTAATTTTCTTCTGATGTTGTACGATAGTAGTTCATAAGGCCATATTAACTTTAAAGCAGTTCTGGTAAACAGTTTTTGAACACGCTCAATACGCTCTGAATGGCATGCATAATTCACACGGAATATTGCTGCATCTTCGTTTGTACACCTAAAGTTCAAAAGAAGTATTTCAGAATTAAAGAATTTTTTCCCGGCTTATTATTATTTTATTTTCTAAAACTTTTTCTTATATTCTCAGTGATTTCTTACCTATTTTTTTTAATTTTGTTAGAGTACGTAATTTATATTTATGAGTACAACTTTAGTAATAATTTTACTAAAAGTAGTTCCTGAAAGCCGATTACTTTACTTTTAATGTTAATTAACTGAAACTTTTTACTTTTCATTGAGGTAACTATATCGGAAAGTTATCGTTTAACCATTTTACTGTTCATTTTTGTTAATCTCATCATGTAACTTATTTTACTTGTTATTCATTTTTTTCTTCAACATTTATACATCAAAATACCGACAAAACACCCATTCATGAAGATTTCATATGCAAAACGCAAAAAAAAAAAAACTAAATAAAATTTACCACAGTGCGACATACAAGTAACTTGAATGGTTTGTACAGGGAAACAAATAAATGAACACATGAATCAAATGACATGCAAAATAGCGCAAAGTGTTTTGCAATAATATAAAAACGACTACAGACAGCACCAGCAACAATCGACGAAATAAAAAAACTTAACTAAAGCAACAGATACACTGTCGTTCCAGAGACTACAAATACAAAGCCATAAAGAAATAATGTTCTCTAACAGTATTTAAAACTAAAAAAATCCAGGGTATAGGGAATTTATAGACACCCTATCTTGAGGCTAAGACTTGAAGTGTTCGAAAAATAAAGAAGTAATTGGTCGTATTATTATTATTATTCTTTGGTTGACTTACATGGCGACCAACGGCCATCATTTAAAAACGCAATTCCAATTTGATGCCCATAATTGCCAAGAAAAATTTGTGGAATTATGAATGAACCCAACACGTAGCATTGGTATATCTTAGCATGTCCCCCAACCTAATCGACGATAAGTCCATAATTCCTAACCTGATAGAAAAGAAGCTATTAGAAACTATGAAGGTAGCGAAAACATTTACACTATTCCAGTCATAAAATAGAACAAATGACTAGCTAGGATTGAACAAGCCAAGAAGTCGTGGCTGGACATTGCAGAATACTAAAACTCTTGGCAAATACTGAATTTGTGGCGCAAAAGAGCTATTGTTTCATTAGCTGTGTGGCAAGTGGCACCGTCCTGTTGAAACCACATATCGTCCACATCTATATCTTCCAATTCGGGCCATAAAAAAATCGTTATCGTCTCACGATAGCTAAAATCATTCACAGTAGCTGCCTGACCGGCCTCATTTTGAAAAAAATACGGCCCGATGATGCCGCCAGCCCATAAACCGCACCGCATTGGTTTTTTGACAGTCACTCTTGGATTATCATTCGTCCAAATGCGGCAATTTTGCTTATTGACGAATCCACCGAGGTGAAAATGTGCCTCATGATTGAAGATGATTTTCTTCTTGCCACCATTCTGACCATTGACGACGCTTGGAATGGTCAAGAGGCTTTAGTTTTTGAGTCAATTGCACCTTGAAAGCGCGTAAATGCAAGTCTTTATGCATAATGTTCATCAACGACGAGCGTGAGAGGTGCAATTGTTAGGCACGACGACGAGTTGAGGTGGACGGCTCTTCAGCCACACTATCGCGAACAGCAGCAATATTTTCTGCAGTACGAGCTGTGGGATCATGCACTGGTGCTTTCACATCTCCTACAGACCCGGTTTGCTCAAATTTTTGAAAGATTTTTCCGATTGTACGCACATTTGGACGATTAAATTGACCGAAAAAATCACGAAGTGCACGATATGCATTTTGATTTGAAGGCCCATTTACATAATAAGCCTAAATAACTTTAGCGCATTGCTCGATTGTATGTCTTTAAATAATTCAAATTGAGTTAGTCTGAAATTGAGAAATGTCAAATGAAATGCAGAAAAAAACTTGTGGTTTACATTCAACATCGGCCCTTAAAATTTAACCACCCTTTACTACGTATACGAAATGTGTGTGATTCTACACAAAAACAGCACATAGTCAGTATCTGCACAAATATTTTCTAAACTCTCGCTTACGCTTGTGCTTTTTGGAAGCAATAAATTTCCTTTTGAAACTGATTTGTTCATAAAATATAATTTTTTACATTTAGTTTTATGTCGTATTTATTTGAAGATGTTCTCGTTTATCATAAAGAAAACATTTGGAAAAGTTTCTGCAAAACTATGATTTTTTTGTGGCTTTTATGGAAGCACAAACTGAACAATATTCAATTTTTAGTTAGGGAGAAACCCATTATCTTACGCTATTGCATACCGAAATACATTGCTTCCAATCCTCGCTCTTTATTTTTGTTAAGAATTTGGTGCCCTTACTTAGGACATCACAACCTAAAACCGTTTGACTTGGTGGACAAATTAGGCAAAGGAGTCTTAGAATTCTTAATAAATACGAGACTTAGGGAGAATTATTAATATGCAGTAGTGCCAAAATATGTCTACTTAGGCCGCAGTAAGGTGACTTGTTTCTTATGCTAATTCTAGGTCTAATGAAGAAAACTCAAAAACAGAATTTCTTAAAAATTTATTTCGAGGTACTGGAAATAACAACTCTGAACCTAAATAATCGCATTCAATATCGAATGTAACATAACAAAGCTTTTTTTAATGAAATTTTATGGCGATTTCGCCTCTGAACTCAAATAGTAAAAGATAAGAAAAAACTAAAATTTTATTATTTTTATAAAAAATAATTAAAAATTCTCAAGAAAAGTGAGAAAGTGATAAGTACACAGTTCAAAATTAAAAAAAAAAATGGTCTCTCAAATATAATAAAACCCAAAGTCATTAATGCTTAATATAGAGTAGCCCTTTTAAAGTACTTTAAGACACAAAAAAATTTTATTCAATTTTACACAGAAGGCAGAAAGTACAAAATGCATAAAATGGATAATCAAATGATGATGACGATGATCAATATATACTAAATGAAAAAAAAAAAAAAAAAAAAACACAAATAATACACCAACAACAACAAAATTAAAGATAAATCACGCCTTTTATGGTTGCATCAATGATTGGTTTTTGTTGTATAAGCTAATAAAGACAAATACAAACACACAACAATTTCTATAAATGTTTAATTGTCTATGTAAAGGTAGAAGTGAAACGGAATGAATAAAAAAAAAAAAGAAAGATCACAATCGTAACTTGAGTAGGCATATTATACTTAATTAAAACTAAATTCTGCCTGGTTGGCTGGCTGGATGGGTGACTGCTTGCCGCCTGGCATGTAGAAGAAAATGCTGCAGCGAAAAAAAAACAAACAAACAAATGAACAAAAAATTGCCTTTAAAAGAGTTGTCCTTTAGAATCGATAGCAATCGGTAAATCGGATTGCAACAAACTAAATAAAATGTAAATACATTTGGCAAGATGTTGCAAGTACACACGCACACGCTCACATATAAGCATATGGAATGCAAAAAAAAAAATTATATACAGAATAAACTGTAGGGAGTTTGTAACAAAAGCATGATTAAATACTGCCCGCATGAAAATTTGCTTATTTAGTTTTTTTAGATGAGATTTTGGTATTTTTATTCAGATTTGCTTTTCATTATTTTTATTTATTTGATAATGAGATTTAATGCGACAACAATTGACAATGTATTCATTCTAAAGAATATTTACTTTTGTAAATTAAATGATAGAGAACTTGGTTGTTGGTTTTTATTTTAAATTTCATTTCAAATTTATTTGCTGTCTAGGTTTGTATGTTGCACGTTGCTTGCCGCAATGGCTGTTTATGCTAGTGTTTATCAAGAGTGTCTACTCCTAATGTGCAGCAGTTTAAAAGAAGTGTTATAGCATTTGTTGCGTGTGACAAGTTTCATGTCACTTAATGTGACAACTGACTGATGCATCTTATTTTGATTTTTTTAATTTTTTGGCATAGAAATCCATACGTACATACTCGTAATGCTTGGAAATGCTTCTTTCTTTTTATAGTTTTGCTTTAGAAGTTTTTGGACAAGAACTTAAATTAACTTTTGTAATAGAAGAGTGTTAATAACAGAAGGTACAATTTCGAAAACTATTTATAGGAACTGTAAAAGAAAATTTATAGCAAAACTTTTATACTTTTATATAATAATACTGCATTCTGTGAAAATTTTGCTAAAAAAATTGTTTTAATTAACTGGGCATTTGGTTTTTATTTCTTCACTCAAATATTCGAATGTTCGAGAAATAAGAAAGAAAGAGAAAAATCAAAGGGTCCCACACGCTACAGTTCTGAAATAAATTTACAATAAGTATTCAAAAAAACCACTAAATACATATTATTATTAATTAATTATATATATATTAATTAATGCAATAAAAATCGCAAAATATGCAAAAATAATTACATTAAAAAATATGCATTCAAAATTAATTTATTTAATCATTTATTATTTCTTAATCATGTACGAATATGCATCAGTCAAACTTCACATAGTGTAAGCCAATTAAAAAAAAACATTGACTATAAAATACAACTCTGTAAAACTATAAACAGAAAATATATGAATTCATTTTAAGGTGTAGCTAATTCTATACCAAATACCAAAATGTTGTTGCTTTTGCTCCTTTGAATATGTCAAAGAAAGCAGATTATACCATACTATTTTCACTGTATGACTGATTCAAAGCTACATAGTGAATTTCCTTGAACGGAAGGATATTACTAAGCAAAATTTTTAAAAATATAACGAAATATGACGACAAAAATGCATTTATAACAAAATATGTAAAAACATGCATTTAAGTTAAAATATGCAAAAATACGCACTAACAAATTGATATCATTTTAATGGAAATAGTGTGATTCGCAAAGATATTAACTATATGTGGGTCTGAGAGTAAGGACAACAAACATGCATTTGCATGAAGTGCCTTGCCCTGGTAATAATAATCGGAAAGCAATGCATACTTAGAAATCATTTAGGTGTTTCTTCTCGTTAGACTTTTCGATTCTTTTAACCCTCTGGTAGTTCCAGTTAATTTGCTCAGGGCCAGAAGGTTTGGATAAACTATTAGCTTGCTAAAATATTTGCTGGCGTATTGTTCAGTTTCCTCCAGAATACAGGGAATATCTAGATCTCTATGCCAGAGGGCGCAGGCAAGAATTCAAAATGTACTAGACCGTCTTCTTTGTAGCTTCTGAATATTGGTTGCGTAAACAGAACCACACAGATGTATGACATATGCCTGTATCGGTATAAAAGAATTTTATATTGTAAAGCCAGGGATGAATATTTTAATTTCGATATGACGAGGCTAGGTTAGGTGATGATCTAGATGAATTCCTAGGTACTTAATTTGGTTTTCTACTGAACAATTTTGTTTTCTGAATGTAAATGTTACATGAGTACACATAGATGGATTTACTTTTACTTTCCATATTTCTAGACAATCCTCTAACTCGTAAATATTGTTCTGTAGTTAATCGGATGCAACCTTCAACCTGAGTGCGGTGTCTTCTGCCAAAGTAAGCGTGTATGTATTTGTACTTTTAGCCATATCTGCTGTTTATATTATATACAGTAAAGGGCCTAGTATGCTATTTTGGGGATATGCTGAGGAAAGTTGGCCAAACGTAAAAATATAAATACTACATTTTAAAAACCTTTAGGGGATTCACATAGTAATGACTACTATCATATGTCATATGCTTTAAGAAAAACAACAAGAAAAAATATGACTGCCGTGAGCAACCCCTCACAACTTAGTTTGCTATTTCAAATTTAAGTCAATTAAGTACTTAGAAAAAATCTTATTATTTTAGGACTTTTTTGTTTGAATGATAGCAAAAATTTTTTTTTTTAATGATCATAAGATAATATGACTGATACAAAACTACTTTGAATCCCCCATTTATTTATTGAAAATTAAGCAATTTCTGTGTCCAAAAAAAACTTTTTCTTAATATTTTTTTTTTCTGGATTTATGTCTTTAAATCTTGATTATTTGAACTTTTCTATCTGAAAATAAATAAATAAATATTTTTTAAGCTTTTAGGTCTTTTTATAGAGTTTAATTAATTAACTAATTATTAAATTAATTTAATAATAACTATAATAAAAAAAGAGCTAAAAGCTAAAAAAAGAGCTAAAAGCTAAAAAAAGAGTTAAAAGCTTAAAAAAAGAGTTAAAAGCTTAAAAAATATTTATTTATTTATTTATTTATTTTTTTTATTTATTAATTTTTTACCATCTTAAATAAAAAATGTGTTATTCAGTACAATTTTTTAATGCTATGTGATCGCAACTTCTTAGCTCAATCACTTGATTGCGCATGCATGCTGTTCTTATATATAAGCAGGTTAAAATTCTTTCTTAAAAGTAATACGTACCCTACGCCTCCATGGAAAATAGAAAACTTGTTTTTAATTTAGTTATGGATTACAATTATCAATTAAAATAAGGCTACAATCCTCATGTACCTCGCGGTTTCATCTACTTAAGCTTTCTGGAACCATATAGCTTATTCTGCGTTCTTCTACCGTTCAGCAAATGCTGAAAATCAAAGAGCACATCCGGACGTCACCAAACAAGAATATATTCATCACGTACCACACTAATTTTACTAGTGTGTTATATTACAGAGATTCAAAATAAGACCTTCCTTAATACTTTTGATGTTTATGAGTGTAAAATTAACTTTCTTAAATAAGAGTTTTTCATTAGTTTCAGAAGTGTATCACTGGAGATAATGTGGTTAATATTGAAAACTAAATAGCTGAAAATGGGGAGTGAATCCTCATAAGAAGTGTTTTAAAAAGAATGTTGGAAGCAATTGTGTATGTACTCGTATACTGTGTACACATTGTGACTAATTTAAATTTTCAGTATAAAAAGTTAGATGGATTTTTTTTTAATGACTAAAATTATATTTTTAACGGATTTCTCTGAAATTTTATATAAATGCTAATTTTAATTTAGAGACTCTAACTAAGAAAAAGATCACAAGAGAGCAGTTAAAACAACTAGTACATGAAAAAATCTAATTAAACAAGTAAAATAGTCATACACACAGAAATCAACTAGATATGTTTTTTTTTTGATTGATTGATTAATTAAATTAAATTAAATATTTAATTGTGATATCAAGTTTTATAGTTTTGGCAACCAAAATTTGTTAATACGATCCAAAATTTGTTCTCTTACAAAAATCTCGATTTTTTATTGTAACAACTGAATTTTTGATTGTTAAACAATATAGTTACTGCAACGGAATTTATTTTTTCACTGTATTTATTTATTATAAAAGCCCTTTCAAGTAATTTATGAAAGTTTGCATTAAAATCATTTTAATGAAATTTCTTTGTAATTAAAAATAATTCATTCATTCATTGGATTAATGACAGCATTAAAAGGATATATGAACAACATTTTTGAAATAGAAAGTGGACGCAAGTTCTGTTGGCACAAAGGGAATTATCATTTGGTACACTTTGGCGTTAACAAGTGGAACACAGTTGTAAAAGAACCCATACGTATCAAATATCATCATTTTAATATTAAAAATGTAATCATGTACGCTTAAATTAATTAATTGTTTCTTTTTATATACGCAGACATACAATGTATGTACAATATTTGTAATTATAGATGCAAGAAAAAAACATTTAATTGTACTCGTACATCATGTTTAACATCCACATTAAAATTCTATAAATCTCCTACACTACGACATCTAGTGTTTTCAATCTCTATTATTAAAAATCTTCCGCATTCTATTCTGATGGAAAATAAATTTTAAAATTTCCAAATAAATTTTATTTCTATTTTGATAAAAAATTACGATAACTTTTTTTTGCGCATTAGACATAATGAAAAATATACCATTAAAATATATTTGTTTTGCTTTAGAAGCGACACTTTAAGATTTGGCTGACTTAAATTCTCATCAAAAATAAAATTGTGAAAGGAAAAAAATTGAATAGCAATAGAAACCACAACAGATAAAAGTGATGTTAAACTCCCCAACAACTCCCCCATATGCAGTCCATGAAATGTGTGCAAGCAAAGTGTAAGTGCGGTGTGAATGTGTACTAAGAAGACCAATGCTGAGATTTCTTTATATCATACGGCTGCGGGGACAAAAGGAGGACAACAACAACAATAAGTTTAGTGATGATAATGCTGATGATGTTCAACTTGTAATTATTGTCAAAGTGTTGTTGGCGGGAAAACGTTACTACAACAACAACACAAATAATTCGCACTTGAAAAGTGCAATGAATTTTAAACATGACGCAAAATAGTTTTACCATTTTGCTTAGTTTAGTTGGGAATCTGTTTTTTTTTTATTTTTATCGCGACACAAATGACAAAAAAAGAGAAAATAAAATCCGACAAGTTCAATCCACCCATTGAAAGGAGTAAATACGATTTTTATTTTTTGCTTTTCTATTTTTTTTTTTTGTTTTTTTTGAGAAATAAATGTACTCGTACACAACAATGTGATAAATCTTTAAACCGCAAAAAACAGCAACAAACTGCATTATAATGTTACAGCACAACACAATACAAGACATAGACTGCAACAAGCATCAATATGTACCAATCAGAAAAATGAGGGGTGCAAGTGGATGACTGGAGGACGAGTGCATGAATTTCACATCATATTGCAGCACAACTGTTAAAGAAATCATCAGCAAAATTATTATGTGGAAAATATAATTTCTTTTTATTTTTATTTTAACCATAACAGACTCCAACGCAACAGACGTTTTGTCACTTTATGAAGAATTGCAGATTATTTTATGATTTTATTTCTGTAGTCACAGCTTTCAGCCCTTCAGACGGACAGACAGTTTCGTTTGCCTTCTGTATACACGTTAGCTCTGATTTTTTTTTTTTTTTGCTTTTGTTGATGCTCTGCACACAATTCCATGTTTAGCACATGTTCAATTTCGAACTAGTCTGGGAATTTACTGATTTTTAAATAAAAAAAATTTAAAAGTGAATGCAGGAGTAAATAAATTGATAAGAAATTAAAATGTAATCGAATATGAAATGAGTTGGTAAAAATATTTTAAATGTTTTTGGAATGCGCACTAAGTGTCCAAATTTCTGTTTCTGTGGAGGAAATCTTACAAAAAATTATGAATATTAAAGAAAAAATGCTTACTAATGAGGAGGATGTTTTATACTCTTCACTGTAACTAAGAAGGCTACATATAAGTTTGTGAATCCGTTTGTGTAATTCCTACATCGGGTGCCCCTATAAAATATATATATTCTGGATAAGCGATGTCCGTCTGTCTGTCTGGCTGTGTAGTCGTTGAAATCAACTTTATGAAGTTCCTAAACAATATACAAAAAAGTTTAGCATGCCGATCTGTCAGTTGTTTTGGTCTTTCAGTTTTTATTGAAATTCAGCCGAATCTGTGCATGCAATGCAGTGTTTTTAGTTATAACAATCATAATGTCTGAGCAAAAAATTGAAAAGATCCCAGAAAAATAAAAACTACAACTGAAATTTTAAATTTTCATTAATTTTTGATTGCCTCTAGTTGGAACTTTTTTTGCGGATAGTGCCAAAAAATTTCGATTTAAAGCCAACATGATTATCTATCTAACGGAAAAGAAGTCAAGTTGATATATCTAAAAATAAGCAAGCTATGACCTTTAATCCACTGTGCAATTTACAATTTAACAATGCAAGTACTAAAGGGTGGTTAAATTTTAAGGGCCGATTTTGGTTTTGAACAAAACACGAATCCACTGAGGTGAAAATGTGCCTTATCTCTGAAGATGATTTGCACGATATGCATTTTGATTTGAACGCCCATTTTCATAATAAGCCTGAATAACTTTAACGCGTTGCTCGATTATGTAGTTCAAATGAAATTACTCTAAAATTTAAAAATGTCAACTGAAATGCATTAATTAATTAAATTCATTAATATCCATCCAGACTATCATAAATTGCTCCCTGTGAATAGTCTTACATTTTGTAGTGATTTATTTTACATAACTTAAGGCGAAACGTACGATCTTTCGTTAACTAACGACTATGTTATATTCAATGTTACTACTATTGCTTAGACAAAAGTCTTTTTGACTTCTCTACCGAAAATACCCAAGATCTAAGCAAGAATCGAAGGTTAGTGCACTATTCAACAATTTTTGAAGTTACCTAAAAATTGGGAGTACGAAACGGTTTACAACGGTTTACAACTGAAATAATTGCTATTGATAAGTTGTAATATGTTTACGACACTAACACAAGAGTTATAATCTGTAATAAATAATACAAAACAGTTTTAATTTTAAAGGGGCGTAAATGTATCACAGCGCAGTTATTTTTCTTAAAAATCAAATAGTGTATAATTTTTGTAAACTAAATTTTTTAATCAATAACTTTACACCGTGATTTTTAATAATTATTAATAAAAATTTAAATAAAAAAGAAACGGTCAATAGGTGTTCCAATAAAACAATTAATCTTTCTTTGTTAGAAAAAAATAATAAAAATAAAAATTTTAATCGAAAGTGGTCGGCTGTCATAAAAAGTGATGAAAAGCACAAAACCACACTCACATACACACACTAAAAATACTTGAGTGTGTTAAATTTATATTTTCGAAATTTATAATTGAGGAAAATAATTGACCACTACAACCATAACTAACAAGTGAGCTGCAATGCATTATATACCGGCGAATATTAAAGTTTCCGCAATTTTTCTTTGAGAGTCGCTAGGGTTGACCCCCTAAAATTTTTTAACAATTTAGTTAAAATAACACAAGAGTCTGATTGTGATTTGTCTCCTTCCCCAAGAATATTTGCTGATTTGTGTTTTCTTAAAAAAATCGATTATTAAGTAAAAGAAAAAAAGATTTTATACCCCTTTATCATAAAATGAATTGAAATGCTGTCCTTATCCATTCACTCACACTGAGCGCATAGTGAACTAGTGTTGGTTGTAATTTTCTACCACCTTCACGGTATCATTTTAAATCAGCTAAAAACAATTTCTAAATAAAATAAAATATTGTTTCTAAAATAATTGAGTTTCTTAAAACACTGCACAGCGTTATCAAATTCCAACAACAAAATGTGGTGATTTTTTGTTTGATTTTGAAAGGTAAAACTATAGTTTAATTGTATTAATGTAAGCGTTCAAATTGCTTTGAGTTGAAGGTGGAAAAAGACGTCATGTTGTTAGTGGCATTAACAAAAATAAAATAAAGAAAATAAAAAATAACAACAACACCAGATGATGATGATGATAATGATGATGTCCCGCAAGCCTTAATTTGTTTCTTAACTGTCGAACAAATGTTTGACTGTTTTTTTTTTAATATCAAGTGTTGTTGTTGTTGGTTTAGTTGTTTGCCAGTCTGTTTGGCTTTTTGGTTGTGGACTGTCTTTACTTGTCTGCTGGCTTACTGACGACTGATTATTAAAACTGTTGGTTGTGGCTTAGTAACGAGTGTTTTCAAGCTGACGAAGAAGCAACAAGAATGCTGTTTTTTTTTTTATTTATTTCTTTACTTGTGTTTTCTAATCTATTGTTGGTGTTATTGATTGTTATTATTTCCATGGGGCAGTGGGTGTTCTTTAAATAAAATTCCTCAGAAATCTTGTATAACATTCGTAATTACACGATCGCAGCTAAAAACAACTTTGAACAATCTAAATGAGCACTGCAGAAACACGAAAACTATGGAGAAAAAAATAATTTCTTTCATTTTAATTAAATTTGTTTTTTTTTTTGTAGTGTTTTTCCTTTTTTTCTATTAAATAAATTGTAAAAATTTTTAATTGTATTTTTTTTAAAAAGAGTGGCAAATAAAATCGTGAATTTTTTTATATAATTATTCAAGTTGTTAGAGTAACAACTTTTGTTTTTTGGTTTGTTTAATATTACAGTTTGGTTGTCGTTAAGAAAATTATATACGAGTTGTTTTCAGTAATATTTTGACTCTAAAAAGTTAATTTGTTGTTCAAAATAGTCTCCATTAAATATAATTGTGGCTAACACTCAAAAGTCGCATGTTGACAACACTGAAATAAAGACTTTTCTATAATAAATTCGGGGAAAAACGTTCGCTTATTAAAGCGTTGTTTTAGAGTTCAGAAAGATAACAATAATTTTTTTTTAATTTAAATATTTTTATAAATCATCTTTTATTTTGTGTTTGTGAAGTAACGTGCAATCATTGGAAAGTTCGCCAGAGGCTGCTTATATGTTGTTCTATGCAGGCTTCTAGTCATAGTAGAGCTAAAAATTCTAAATTTTGTTAATTGTTTTACAACTATAATTAAAAAGATTTAAAAAAAAAATATAAAATAACAAAAACTTAAAGAAATAGCCATTTAGCTGTAAATAGCAACATTTACCTAACCTTCCCAAAGAGTATCTATTGCACAACAAAGAATTTAGTATTTAGATTTCAATTAGATTTTTTTGTTTAAATTTCTTTTGCTTTTTGATAATAAAAATCATGCAATCAGCATTCCTAAACGGTAACAGTGGAATTGCCATATTATTGATTCCGCAAAAAAAATAAATTTCTACAGTTTTCTTACTCTTAAATTATATGTAAGAAAAAATACAAAATTTTCCAAAATTAAAATGAGTTTTGACTTAATTTGTTTTATTTTTCGAAAATACTTACGTTTCAATTATTGAAAATTAGTTTTCGTTTTGCTTATTTAAAATGTATTTGATGTTAAAAAATGAACTTATCACCAACAGCGGAAGAATTAATACAATTCATTCACAATAGACAACTTTTTAATTCACAATTAAATGAAACAATTCAAAATAATACAACAATTCCGCAGAATTGAATTATAGCTATTTGTATATTGTTCGATAGGATCGGAATGTTTATATAAAAAAAGAGAGATATAAATAAAATTAGTTTATTAAGTTTGAGGTCGTATTATACAAATTTATTTTTATATCGATATTTCGCTTCAATAATAAATAAATAATTAAATTTTTATAAAACGATCTCAAGCTTAATTTTCAAATTTTTTATATATTTTTTTGATATTTAAGAAGAATGTGGAGAGTGAAAAATATAATGTGAATATTTGGCTAACACACTGAAATGTATGTAAGACTCGGCACAGCCGAATTTAACTTATTTTTAATTAAAAATTTAATTGTAAGTTTCTATTTCTTTCTTAAAATTACGTCATAATTTGTAATTGCATACAAAAAAATGTTATTGGCCACAAGTGAAAAAATATACAAAACCACTCATAGAAATATTGAGTATAAAAATGACTTCTTTATAACGGAGCTTTTTTATTTTTTTATACAATTTTTTTTGTAATGAAAGGCCATTTTTTGGAGATTTAGTTCTTTTTTCTGTGTTTTTTCAACTCATTTGTTTGTGGGAGATCTCTCTCTCTCTATGTGGCAATATCTGCTGTGTATGTGCTCTCTCTCTCCCTCCCTCTATTTCTCTCTCAGAGAGCTTTAGTATAATAAAAAGCAGTTTCTCTAGGTAGGTTTTTTTCTGTTGTTTTGTTTTATTCTGAAAGAGAGAGACAGTTTTGGGAAATTTTGTTGTTTTATTTTGATACAGTGTGTTTAATAAACAGTTACTTTTTATTACACTAAACCAAAAACAAATATATGAGTTTCTATAATTTGTCATTACACGAGAATTTGATTGGTGGACAAGTGCAAAAATGGATGATGAGTTAAGAATTTTAAAATAAGTCCAAGAAATATTCAATAAAGAAATGACTTTTAATTACAGGAGTTTGTTGATTTTTTTAAAATGTAATTAAAGGTAAATTATAAATATTAAAATTACTTGAAGCTGAACTGTAATTTAACTTAATAATAATTGTGTAACTAAATATAAGATTATAGATTTTGAAATGACAGAGGTGAACACGAACTTTTTAAGTTTTAATTTTTTTTTTGCTAATATTTTTTTCTTCTTAAAACACATATCAAGATTGAGATGGTGCGGTTCCATGGATTAGTGGGGATGAAAATTACTGGAATGCCGATTTCAAAAGTACATGGTTGATTCTGATATTACGGGCTAATTTTGATGTTGGCATTGAATGATTTCAGTGCCGAATATCTAAAAAAACTCGGAATTTGATATTTTAAATAAACTTAAAAACATACAGAAAATAAAAAAAATATATTGAAGTTTTTTTTTGTAACAAAATCGGTGAATGAAGAACTTAAGTCTGAAAACGCATTACGAAAGACAAAACACTTCTGACTTCATTTTACAAATATTGTTGGCAAAAATGTTGTTTAAAGAAAAATATTTTCAGCAATAATTTAATTATTATTTTATTATTTTTTTTTTAAAAAATTAAAAATATAAATATTTAGCTAATACAGTGAAGGGTATATAAGACTCGGCATAGCCGAATTTAGCTTGTTTTAGTGATGAGATTATTATCGATCAGTTTTGAAAATGATATCCCATAAGTCATAACTATTCTCTGATTATCGTAAAACAAAATTTCATATACTCGTATACTGGATATTATTTTGTTTCAAAATTTGATTTTTATTTTATTTCTACTAAGCATCCAGTGGACAGATAAAAATGCTTTTTCACGAAATGTCAATTGCGAAATCAGCAGAATATCGTGCAGTTTGTTTGATTGTTCGGTTTTTGAATTAAATCTAATTCCACAAAGTTTGATTAGAAAATTATGAAGAAACTATAAACTATTAATAATTTTAATTTCAAATAAAATTAAAAAAAAATCAAACCATAAATGTAGTCTTAGAATATCCTTGTCGAAAAATGTAAGCTAGAAAAGTATAGTCTACAATAATGTGCTGGAAGCTACATCCTTCATATTGGTTTAAGGTAGTGGTGAAATTTAATTTACATAGAAATTAACATCTAATTATACAACAGCCACAAAACACCTGCTAACTTGATCTACATGAAAAGCTTTTTTCAGTTTGTTAACAATTTTCTTAAATGTTTTTGTTTTCATATAATAATCACTTTTTTTAGTTATTTTTAATAACAACTTTCTTAGCTTTCCTTTCCTAAAAGACAAAACGCTACATAAAACAAACACTACAAGCGTTTGGACCTTTAAAAAGACAATAGCAGCAGAGTAAAAGCTAAATTATGGAAAAAACAGTTTTAAAAAATGTATAAATGCCACAATAATGACAGTTTGAAAAGAATACGCAGACGCCAATAATACATGATCATCTCGAGATGTTGATTTTTTGTAATTTTTTTTTTCTTAAACTATAAACTATCCAGCCGGGCTAAAAAAGATTCTCACAAAATACACTAAAACAGCAACAGCCTCAAGAAAAATATGTAATCATAACAAAAGCAAGGAAACAATTTTTTGAAGGAATTAAAATAAATGTTTGTATTCTGCATTTGTTGTTGTTTGTCGTAGTAGCAACAGCACAAAAAAAACATACGTAGCCACTGAAAATGAAAAGAATAAGCGCAGCTTTATAAAAACCACTCAATGCCACTGACAGCTACCACATATTGCAAGCATCAGATACTGATGGACCTGTGTTGTCTCTGTTTATGCGAGAGCATGATTGTGTTACATGTGCATCATAAACTAAGAGAAATGAAGGTGGTGTCGCTTGATAAGAGTATACTTAAGTGAAACTGATATACCGACTGAAATATATTTGGGGAAGGAAACAAAAACAAATAAAAATTTTAGGTCTGTTAAGGTAAAACTCTAAAACCACTACCATTTGCTAAAGTTTTCAAGTGGTAAGAAAATTATTTAAATCCTTTTTCTCCTTATTATTATACTCGTATTTAAAATGGCTAAATCAGACCTTAAGCTTTAAAGGACCCTAGCCTTTCTAGCTAAAAAAAAACACTGCACTTTCACTACGTATAATATTTGTATCTAATAAAGTTATTTTTTAAATTATTTTAAAAATAGTTCATGATAGATTAGTGATGAGTGTTGGTAGCATTATTGCGCCCTACAAAATTCATTTGTTCTCGGTATTATTCATTCTTAAAAAACATTTCAAATTGGCACACAGAAAATTTTTGAAAAAAAGCATACATCTTACTTCATCTATAAACTACGTAATTACGCTCATCGCTACGAAAAGCTATTGTTAAGCAGAGAATAGATACATCAAATTTCAACATCTATCAATGCATTTGTGTGAATATCACAGAAATCAATAGTTTTAATTATCGTCAAATTCACATTTAAAAAAAAACGCACACAAATGCATTGCTTGATGTGGAAATTTGACGTATGTAAGCTTTATATTATTTTTGAGTAAGAGGGGAACTCTTACGTAATGGAAACAATAAAAAAAAATTAGTTTTTGCTTGCCCCAAATTACAATACTATACATTTTTAAATACTATAATTTACGTTAATAATTACGTTACCCAAATTTTTATAATATTTTGTTAAAACTCTTTCCCTGCGTCCTCAATATGTAAGATTTCTCTGTGAAAAAGCGAAATAACTCTTTAATATAATTAAAATTTGTGTGCTCTTGTTCGGAGCTGATGGTTTTGTGTAGAAAAGCTAAAACAGATAAAATTGCTTTTATAGGTAAAACATTTGATTATTTTGTATTTATTTTTAGAGATTAATTCTTTATTTTTTTCTCACTTAAATTTTCGGCAACCTAATTTACTGCACCGAGTTGAAAACAATAACTTTCAATGTACCCTGCGCAGTTGTCGTAGATCTGAGAATGGAGAAAAATTCTTTAAATTTCTGTAAAGGAGTATTTCTTGCTGTACATTTTATGAAGCAACTATCTGAGTTCTTGGGGAAAATTAGGTTGGAATACCTATTAGTTTTCGATTTTTATGGTTCAAAATATATTTTGAGATTCTAAGGAACCAACTAAAACTTTGAAGTTTTAATTTTAAAATCAAAATATACAAATTAAATCACCAAATATTGCCAAAGTGCTGGTCTTGTGGTGATTTTTATAACAGAAATTTTTCGTTTACGATTGGAAAACTTAGATTTTGATTTTAGATTGTGTTTACTATCATTATAAAGCCATATTTACTTCAACCTATAGAATATTTTGTTTAGTTCATATGCTCACTGTTATTTCTAATATGAAATTTATCGGGATTGTGTTCATTTAATAACTGAAATGTCTCTATGAAGAAATATTAACTTAAAGGCTGTCACGAGTTTTTTTTTATTTCCGTATCTTATATGGCTTCTTAACAAGGCCACTAACCACTAGTCTAAGTACATCCTTATATGATAAATATTTCGGTGGCAATATGAAAAAAGTCATAAAAGTTTATCTTATAAAATAATTTTGATTCTAGCAAAACAGTATTATTTTCGGCGGAATCTCGTTAGTTGTGGAATATGTTGACCTATCATCCGTAAGACTTAATGATGAAGTTATTGATTTTATTGGGACAGAGTTTTTGCTAAAACCGAATCGCCTTATTGTATTTACTTCATAGCATTTGGCAAGCTGCCATGTTAAGCATAATAAAATTTCGGTTACTTTAAGCGGGTTACGCACAGATTTTGAGTAACCAACAAGCAAAAACTTAAATTATTTACCGCAATAAAAAAAAAAAGAGTTACGGAAAATTTTTATCGTAGGCTTTGTGGACTACCTGCTCATAGAAGTAAATTTTGTATCTTTTTATTTATTTAAAAAAATATCAAAACCACGTTGTGATTTAATTCTCTAGTTTTTACCTTAGAACCTACCAATGTGGAGGTTCGATTCTTGCTTCGACCCTAAGAGTTTTCTGCTTCACGGATTTGTGTTGTTTAAAAAAAATTATCCCTTGTCTAAAGCAATGTTTGTCTGACTGGGTTCTAAGGCGAAAATAAAAATGTATTCACAAAAAATTAAAATATTTTAATTCACTTGAAGAAACTTGGTGCTACTACAAACAATTTACAATAGGAAAAGAGGATATATGAAAAAAATTACTATAAAATCGTTTTTATTTGTAATTAAGCTCATAACTTTTAAGTGTAGAGAAGCAGCGATTCTGTTCACTCTGCTTTCACCAGGCAAGCACAAATTTTTTTGAGTCCGTAGGGTACATTAAGCAACAACTTACACAAAAAACTGACACATGATACATGGAAGTAAATGTTTCAAACAACTATTGTTGTTAATGGTTGTGATTGTTATGGGCTGCTGTTTGATTGATGTTCGATTGTTGTTTTGGCGTTTGTAAAATGTTCATTTAATTTTACAGTCCACTATTCCTTTTTTTTAAATTTTTTTGTTGATAATGACGATTTCTTTGTTCTGTTTGTTGTGGTATATTGTTTAGTGTTTTTTGTTTTCTGTAACAGTTGTTGCACTCACCACCAACAACACAGTTTAAAGAGACACCAGCATAAAAGAAAAAAAAGCAACAACCTGATGCATACACATGTTGCATGTTATTTTGCTGTTGTTGGTTGTCTTGTGAAACATTAACATTTCAAATGATCAATTTCAATGTGTTTTTCTTAACAATTTTTTTTTTAATTTCATTCTTTTGCTGTTATTGTTTTTGTTTCCTTTGCAAGTTAAAAGTTGCAGGAGTCCTAAGTATGAAATTTATTTTTTGAGCATTTTGTTTGTTTCTACAATAAAAACATGACATTTATGCCAACACAAAACATGAGATAGTATCACATCTAATTAATGTTAGATGACATCTAAGAGAGCAAACAAAAATTTATTTAAACAAAAAACAAACAACACAAACTTGTTACACATGGAAAGAATTATTATTTTTATTTGAATTAAATCAGAAACAAAATACATCCAAATTGATTTAAAATCATATATTGCATGCTTGGTCACACTGAAGTCATGAATGAATAAATTTTATTAAAGTTTTAAATAAAATCAAACACTTCAAACAGAAGTTTTACAATTTGTGACAATTTTTCGATTACATGATTTGTTTGTTGAAGTGGAAATAATTTGCTTAATTCGTAAGAATGTGTAAACCTTTTTGCTTACAATTTGTCACCTGTGAATATCTGTGTCGAACACATGGTAAATGTGTAGTATGTTTTTTAGTTAGTCATGTGATAAATTCCAAATCAAACAACCATTATTAGTGGGAAAAGAATGCATTATAATGAGTTGAAAATTTTAGACGAAAAGATCTGTTGTTTATTAAAGAAAATGATTTAAATTAAAATTAAAAATTGAGCTCTAACAATTATTATTTATGGGCTATAGTAACACTACGTCCTAAGAGATTTATTGTGGATCTTCTTCTCATGAAAGTCGTAGTCACTGTAAGCAAAATTTTAGCTAAATTTCTCTAACTCCTTTGATAGCTCCCTGGACTATTGTGTGTAAGGTGTTCCCACGTTTGCTGCTGCTTTCACACAGAATTAAATCAAGAATCGTTCTTTGCCACATCAACTTTACTCAGCCTCAAATAGAGAATAAAACGTTCTATTAGCAGTTCTATGTAGAATATATTAGGTTGAATAGGGTGAACCAAGAAAGAAAAAGAATCTATGTTTGTATTAAAATAAAATAAAAATTTTTACCAGCCATGAACTTCCAGTTAAACTGGCCTTCAGATGTGAAAATTTTTGCTTAAAATTCTATTGATTAATAATCTCAATCTGATAGATAAAAAAAAGAAAGAAAAAATTCCACATAAATACTTATCGTGGGTTAATTTTTATCTGTATGCAATAACTTTACTGAGTCTTGGTTATTTTCTTTTTCTTTTCTTAAAGTTAACATTGATAAATTTCTTAACATTCTCAGTTGATAATTAGCTGCATGTAATTGCGGCAAATTGCCACTGCACTTGTAGCCAAAGAGGAGCTAATCAGAATATCATTAACCCTAAAATAGTGCAGGCAATTAAAAGCAGAACAAAAGTATTATTCTCATTTTTAAAATATAAAAATTTTGTTATAGTAAATTTTTAATTGAATCAAAGTAGCGTCTATCGCTGTTGAACAAAATATTTTTCAGACAAGACAACAATTTCTCCTCTTCAATTGAATGTAGCCTTTTTTTATTTTAAGCTTTTCCGCAAGCTGGTGCATGCCTTGTTACTTGTCTTCTTCCCACAGGAATAACAACAAAAATTATACGAAGATTTAAAAAAATATGGTTGTAGACAAAAAAAAAAAAAAAATTAGGAT
Organism: Thelaira solivaga; assembly: GCA_947397855.1. Classification (NCBI taxonomy): domain Eukaryota; kingdom Metazoa; phylum Arthropoda; class Insecta; order Diptera; family Tachinidae; genus Thelaira; species Thelaira solivaga. The sequence goes on from OX377613.1 coordinate 21,739,338, forward strand.
TTCTTTCTACTTAAATAAATTTCAAAAATTTGGCTTAAAAAGCGCTTTTCGATTTTGTTTTCACAACTTCTGCGATAACTTTGCAACTACTGAACGAATTTAAATTTTATTTTTAAAGAAAAATTACGTGTTTTCAGGTAATGCTCTTAAATATTGTGACAGTTCAATCAAGAAAAAGGCCTTGGTATATCTCTGAAATTAAATCCACCAAAAAAAAAAAAAAAAAAATTAAATAAAAAATGCAGTCTTAAAATCATCTCACCAAAATGCTTTAGAAAAAGTTAATTGAGAATAAAAGCATAAATTAAAGCTTCTGTTAACGTTAACTTTAGTGTTTTCATAAATTCAAAAAGAAAAGGAAAACACTTTTACATTTAGGGGTTAACTAAGCATGGAAACACATTTCCTTTGATAGCCTACTCTATACAATTTTAAATAAATTAAAAATATTAACTACACGGTTGTTAGCTTCTCCCTACATCTTTAATTTTTTCACTCGCATTAAAACCAGAAAACAAAAAAACAAAAAACAACTCCATTAAATATGAAACTGTTTGCTGATGCAGAAGCCCACAATGTGGCCGTAATGGTCATAGTTGTGTAAATATGCAAGCTAGAAAGGTAAAACAGCTAAGTGAGATAGAGAAGGCATTTTTAATTACCCACAGGATGCGTGTATAGCAGCATCTGCAGCACTCTCTCATGAACACATAAAGGCAAAAAGTATGATGGGGACAGCAAACAAATTGGTATCATTTGAACATGACGACAAAAACAACTAAAATTGTTGTTAGCAAAAGCAAAACAGGAGAAAAGAAAAGGAAAGAAAAGTAACAGCTCAGCTGGCCATAAGAACTGTGGCAAAAAATAACTGTATAAAAAACCAGCATCCAGCATAAAAGTTAAAGCTGTAAATAACTTTTAAGTTAACGGTTAGCGATTTGCGCACAGGCAAGCAGACAATTTGCAGTACAAGTATATACACTTTCCTCTAAAACACCCGCTATAATAAAGCACAAATGAGAGTTTTTTTTTTGTTGTTGTTGTTATTATAATAAAAAACCTAGACACAATTTCTGTGAGAAGTTGTTGAACCAGCGGAAATCATTTTTTCTCATGTGAATATTAAAAATTTTGCACTAGTTTTCTTATTTCAGAAAAGTAGAATTTATGTAACATTAAAAGACTCAAAAATGTGATGTTTATAAATGAGAAACTGTAATTTAATTCTTAAAATCTTTTAAAATCGAGTTCGAGAAATAATAATTTTTTATGCCGATTCGTTTGGAATGATCAGACAATTATTGCAATACGCTTAACAAGGCAAAGGTGATTTTTGATTGATTGCGGTAACATTCACACATTAAAGATCATGAATAAAAAAATTATAAACCAAATAAACATTTTAATTAAAATAGTTTTCATATTAATGGAAATTTTAATTGACTCAATTAAATTAGTATCGTGTTAAGCGTTCAATTAAAAAATTGTCATAATGATACAATTAATAATTTAATTAATGATACACTTTTTCATTAAAATATTTAATTGGTTCGTATATTTTTTTTTTTTTTTTTTTACAGGAGCTTCTGTAAAAAATCGTATTTGTCACCGATAAGACATTCTCTTATGGTATTAAAATTAATCATCTTCCTTGTTTTTCTGTTGAAAATATTAACTTATTTTTGTCAACGGGATCTACGCCAATAAAATACTAAGGCTATTATTACAATTTACTTATAAGGTCTCAGATAGCTATAATTAACTTTAGTTAAAGTAACTGATCAATAACTTTTTTCCATTATTACAAGTTCTCAATAAGATAAATAATTATTACAATATTTGTTAAGTGGCACCACTGCTGTGAATACCGATTACTTTTCGTTGCTATAAATACATAATGGCAACGGCATGAATTTTTTTGAGAATTATTTTTCAAATAACTAAGAAATTCTTTACTTTTAAAATTTAATTTCAATATTTGTTATTTTATTGTGTAATTGTATTGTTTAATTTTTGTATATAAAAAAAAAATTATTCAATGTGTACGGCTGATGAGGTTGCCATATCTAAAATCGAAAATATGGCAACTTTAAATGCTTGAAGTTCCCGTTAAAAGTTATTAGCAACACAAACCTATCTTTAGCTTATCATACACTTTTTACTTGAAGTATGTTTGTAATATCCAAAGAGCATTTATCTGTTCGATAACATCCTACTTTTAGTTATCGTTTAGAAATAATGGCCCTAAATCAATATGTGTTTATAAAGTTTTGTTAAAAATTTGGTGTTCGCTAAATCGGTTTTGTATATCATTGTAGTTGTCTGTCTAATAAAAATTTCTCCTCATCTCTTTTTTGTTCTCTGAGAGAGTGAAAAAAGAAGCAGAAAGATAAAACAAACGGCAGTAGAAAATTCGTAAGAGAAGAAGACGAGCCCGTCACTTGCTATTTTTTTTGAAGGAAGATAGCATGACGGCCTTGCAGGTAGAAAACTTACACTGGCCCTTCAGTGTCATTCCAAGGCAGAGAAGATATTCCACAGTTTTTTCCTCCTCATGTTGACATCTACAGAAGGTAGTTGATGGAAAACCCATTCTTCTTACATGGTTGCTCTGACCCATTATTGTTGCCACTACATTCCTCAACTGATTCAAAAATTTTTTCTCAATAGTTTCATGACAGTATTCATTATGAAAGCAAAACCAAATTTAACCAGAATTGTGTGCTAAATAAACCAACAGCGAAGAGTGAAAAAAATTAATTTATAGTTTTAAAAACAAAAAAAGAAACTTTATTTTAATCTATTAATTAATGTTGGTTCAGTAAAAAATAATTTTTTACAGAATTTCCTTCTCGCCCTGCTTTATTTTTGCCGGATTCAAAAAGAACTAAAAAATTATTTTTAAAATATTTTATTTACTAAAGAACACAAGCTATCAACTCGTCTAAAATATTTGTATGAAAAAAACTCAATATTTTGAGTGTTTTCATATAAAAATATTCAGACGAGTTGATCGCTTGTGTCCTGAATTTAATTTTTTTTTAAATTAATGTGAAAACTTTTTGTTGCTCTACTCGTCGAAACGATGCTCATGATGATGGTGACCTGTATTTTGTAATATTGTTCTGGTCTATTTTATTTTGGTATTTTTTTATGGATGCAACACTATGTTACAATATTTTTGTTGGTTAATCTATTTTTCTTGCACTTTTGTTGTTTGTTGCAATTGTAGATCTTTTTTTTATTTGTTATTCTTCTGTCTGTTGCAGAATAAAAGTATGTTGCAATAATTTCCCCTGTGAGCAGCAGGTTGCTGTTGCTGCAAAACCATAGTAGCGGATGCGGTTTTTGCGGCCTGTATTTTGTTTTTTTACTTCTTCTGATTTGCTTAAATGTACAGTGTGTATGTGTGTGTTTTGCTGGCCTCATTTTGAAAACAGACTGAATGAACCTCATGCAGCCAGCCAGCCAGCCATCGATTGTCCGTTTAACCAAAGTCAAGTGCAGTGATGCAAAGTAATTAACTTTGACTAAAAGGTAACCAACCATCCAAGCCTTTTGAAAATCATCTGTAAGGGGAGAGGGAGGAAAACAGAATAAAATAAAAAAAAAAAGTTGAGGCAGACGAAAGTAATCAAGATTTAATGCGACAAGTTGTGGGATTATACACAACTACTTATATCCGGGAAACTTTTTCTGTATTTTAACGCATATCAATGTTAAAGTATGAAAAAAGAAACAAGAAAACTTTAACAGCACTTTAATTACACAGAGGAAATATTAGAAAGTCATAAAATTAAACAAATACGATGACATGCAAATACTTAAGTGTCGCATGAAGTATGAAGTTTATTTGAAAAGCTAAAGCGTACACGAGTATTCAGTAACAGAATAATTTATCATGCTTTTAATTAAATAAAAATACAAAGACAAACGCTAAAGCTAATAAACCATGGCAATACTTGCAATTAAAAATGAATTATTTTAACTTTTCAATAAAAAGATGGCTGTAAAATACTGTAACTGGGTTCGTGGTTCACATTAAAATATAAAATCAATTATTGTCAAAATGTTTATATACAATTGGCTTCTATTCGGTAAAAGAAAAAAAATTTCATAAGTCACTCATAACACTTGTTCATCACATGAATTTAATTAAGAGAAAATAACAAAGAGTGTATCAGTTTTTACCTAAAAAGTAACATCAGTGAAAATGGTGTGATACAGAATCTGAAACTTTGCAGCACGTTATTGCGAACAAACTTTTTCTTTTACACGTAATATCCTTCTTAATTTACTTTTCACTCTTAGCACGCTCACACACACGAACTACAAAAAAATTTTATTAAAAAATTATGTCCTGGTTTTATAACACAGTCGATCAAGTCATCTTGAAATTTTATATGAAAGGTACTCAAAATATTGAGTGTTTTTCATGCACATTTTTTAGACGAGTTGATTGCTTGTGTTATAAAAACAGCACATTAACTTGCTGTACATTTCTTCCATGAAATTAGTATTAAACACAACAATGGATAAGACTTATTTTGGCTTCTTTGAGTCGGCATATCCTTTTTATCCAATAATTAACTTTTTTCCTTATTTCTCATTATTGTAGTTGTATTTTGAATTCGAATTTTGTATTCATTCTACTGACTCTTCAAAAATGTTTAACATGATCATTGAATTGGTCGTCTAGTATGTCCACCAAAAAATGAATTAAGAAAAGAGCAAAACCAAAAACAAAATTAACCAACACCCGACACAGTGTCATTTTGTGTAATAAAACGGATAAAAAAGCATCTGAAAAGAAATAAAAACTGTCGCCTTAAATTGCTTAACGCTTCAACAGGAAAACTTAAAAAAAAAACACAAAAATTGTGTTCAATAAAAAAGGAGTAACAACAAAATTTGATGCTACAAATATCAGCACTTTGCTATAATTCACAAATACAGACAAATTCACGCAAACCTACGTACTTGAAACGATTTTTCAAAAGCTGCTCCCTAGTAGTTCTGATAGTGTTATTTTATTTATTTATTTATTAATTCTCTTTAATTATAATTATAAATTATAAAGTAAGAGGAAAAAAGGGGGGGAGCAATTACATCTTAGGCCTTCAGCTCAAAGGGTTTTAAAAATATTTTTAAGGTTTAAATTTAGTTAATTCTGAGAGTGTTATTTTTGCCAACTTAATTTTAAATTGACTTAGAAAAGTCGTTTGATTATGAACAAAAGAAAAAAAAATTCAAAGAAACTTAACTCAAGATACAGCAGTTTGTTAATTTACCAAAACTAACCAAGCTAAAGGACCTCTACGTACCTAAGCTACGGAAACCACCTAATGAAAAATGTATTGAAATTTACAAAAATAAATTTTTTTTAACATCAGAACTAAAAGGCATTTTCATACATACACACATACTAAATGCGTATTTATTTGTATGGTTCGTTTGCTGGCAATATCATCACACACTCCGTCATTCATTCATTCATTTATTGAGTTGCTCTGCATGGGATGGACTTTTGCTGTTTAGGTTTGATTTGATTTATTGAATGAATAGATTGAGTTAGCATATCTGTTGGTTTCCTTTAATTAATTTGTTTCTTTCACCGAATCGAATGGGAATCGCTTCAACGATTCAATTTTTTCTCTCCGTACTAGTATTTTTTAAGTTTATTTTCTTTTTGTCGCTTGCACCCTACATAAGACATATTTTACTTTATCTACCAATTTAAATTAAGTTTGCTTTAAAACACATCCCTGAATTTATTTTATTAGTGATGGAATCGTTACCAACAATTGATGTAAGATAAATTCACTATTTTAAGTTGGAGTCAAATCTCTTTGATGGACAACTGAATACTTTCCATGGCTTACAAAGATATTTTTATAGAGAGGCAAAATAAAAAAACCGCTTATATCTTGTTAAGTCACTTTAGAGGACTTCAAAAAATTCTAAAAGTTTTTCTTATAAAATTATTGTGATTCCAACAAACGGTATTGGTTTTTCAATTCCATCTCTGCAATTAAGCAAATATATCGTCCCACCATCCCTGAACCACAATAATAAAACGATTTTTCCTTATTTCCACAGAATTATTACATATTATGAGCCACGAAAACGAATTATTTCTATTGTGTCATAGAATCATAATTTGAATCTCCAATTTCTGTTTTAGAGCTGCAAAATTCTGTTTTAGAGCTTCATGTCATTTCTGGTGAGGTTCAGATTCTGTGTCAATAGTTTGCGGTTTTATAAGCGTTTTTGATTACATTGTCCTTTTTATAAAATCGTATTATCTTTTTCGTAAAGAAACTAGAGTAAAGTTATGTAAGCCATGCAAGCAGAAGCGTGTCTGTAACTGCTTTAGTCAGATATTTACCCAATTCATTGCCCACATGCCCCATTATACAAAAATAAATTGGCTTTTAATTTTTTTTCCGATCATGCAAATTCATTTGTAATTAATTCAAGATGAAGCTTGCACAGACTTCCTTGCATAATTTATAGCAGAACTACAACTTGGGGCCATTATTATTAAAATTTGCCAATAAGATTCCAAAGAGTTGTAGAGAAGGGTAAAGTGCCTTTTAACTTTTTTTCATTATTATAACGTCCCAATAAGAAAAAAAAGTAACATTGCTCACTGACTGACTGGTCGCCAAGCCTAAGCGGCTCAAGGTACAGACTTAAAATTCAGGAAATAGGTCCTCTCACAATGTTGATTTATGGAAATTAAGGTAAAAAAGTAAGTTCTGACATTTTATATGTAATACAGATTGAGCCAAAATTAAAACTACGAACTTTTTTGTTAGATAAAAACCGTAAATCCTAATGTAGGTACGTTTATTTAGACCCATTTATCGTTCAAAGTAACAATCATAATAATAAGAACTAAAAAGAGTTTGTTTTGCATATTAGCAGTTTTTTAAAATTCAAATAAGTAAGAGGTACCATTTTTTGCCACTTTTTCTGTAAAAGTGCCACTCAGTAAGTTTGTGCCACATAGAAATATTTTAATCATTAACTTGTTATACATAATAAAAATTATTTAAAATTTTTTCCCATAGGGAAAAAATAACAAAAGGGAGCAATATGATTGGTACTTTTATACATACCTTTTTTAATGTCACTTTTTATTGTTTTAAATCGTACTTTATGGTTTTTTAATATTAACGAACTTGGAAGTATGAGATTAGGCTCAAATTTTTTTATTAATTTTAATGGTACTTTTTTAATTTTTAATATAAAATAAGTTATAGACCTACCAAACTGAGCACAAACTGTACTTTTTACATACTTCAATGATGCTTCTTGATTTTATTAGTATTAAAAAGCTTATAACTGAGATTGAATGACTTGCAACAAAATAAGAAATTATAAAAATTACAACATGGTACTCTGAAGACTAAGCAGCGGGTGCAATCTTCAAATATAATATTTATAATGTGGCGAATATCGATTACTTTTCCTTGTAAATTTGTAGTAGCAATGGCATCCTTTTTTTGACAATTATTTTTTTTAATCACTAAGAAATTATAAAAATTGTTTTAATATATGTTCTTTTATTGTGTTAATAAAGAGTGATTTTTTTGCTATTATCTTTTTGGCAACACTAGTTTTGACAGCTCACGCACGTTTTGTATCTTGTGTCACTGTCAAACATCTTCAGTTTGGTCTATAATTTAATCATGAATCGTCTTACAAACGAACAACGCTTGCAAATTATTGAATTTTATTAGCAAAATGCGTGCTCTGTTAAGAAAGTTCATCGCGCGCTTCTTCCATTTTATGGTCAGTTTAATCGACCTACTGAGGCTTCTATTCGGGCTATTGTAACAAAATTTCGCACCAAATTTACATTGTTGGACATTAAACCACCAACACGCTTACGTAGAGTGCGAACTGAAGAAAATATCGCAGCCGTATCGGCCAGTGTTGGTGATGACCGTGAATTATCGATTCGGCGCCGTTCGCAGCAATTGGGCCTCTGTTACTCCACTACGTGGAAAATTTTGCGGAAGGATTTGGGTGTGAAGCCTTATAAGATACAACTGGTGCAAGAATTGAAGCCAAACGACCTACCACAACGCCAAATTTTTGGTGAATGGGCTCTTGAAAAGTTAGATGAAGATCCACTTTTTTATCGAAGAATTGTGTTCAGCGACGAGGCTCATTTCTGGTTGAATGGATACGTGAACAAGCAAAACTGCCGTATTTGGAGTGAAGAGCAGCCAGAAGCATTGCAAGAGCTACCAATGCATCCACAAAAAACAACCGTTTGGTGCGGATTATGGGCTGGCGGCATCATTGGGCCGTATTTCTTCAAAGATGATGCGAATCACAACGTTACTGTGAATGGTGAGCGCTACCGTGCGATGATAACAAACTTTTTTTTGCCCAAAATGGAAGAGCTTGACTTGCATGACATGTGGTTTCAACAAGACGGTGCCACATGCCACACAGCACGCGAAACAATGGACCAATTGAGAGGCGAGTTCGGTGAACAGTTTATTTCACGCTTGGGACCAGTCAATTGGCCGCCCAGATCGTGCGATTTAACGCCTCTAGACTATTTTTTGTGGGGCTATGTTAAGGCTAATGTCTATAGGGACAAGCCCGCTTCGATTGACGCACTGGAAGCCAACATTGCCAACATTATTCCTGAGATACCGGCCGAAATGTTGGAAAGAGTATGCCAAAATTGGACTAAGCGGATGGACCATTTGAGGCGCAGCCGCGGCCAACATTTGCATGAAATAATCTTCAAACATTAAATTATATCGACCCAACTATCGATCCAAATAAATATTTCATGCATTTTTCTGAATTTTATGTGTTTTTTTTTTTTTAAATTTCCGATAGTTCTTATAAAATCACCTTTTATAAGGTTTTCGTTTTGTCTGGGACTATTAAAGATTAGCCCCCTTTTTAAAAAAAAATTAACGTTAACTTTAATATCAACGTTAAGAAAATTTTTCATATAATATTTTCATAAATTTTACTTTAAAGTCTACGTCAACTTTTTTTGGATAAGAGCATAGATATTTATAATCGTCAATAGTGGTAAATTCAAATGCTTAGACTTCACGTTAAAAATTATAGGCAACACACTTTGGATGTTAGTTTATCATACACTTTTTGTTAAAGTCTACTTGTAACAACGAATAATAATTTGTCTGTCCAGTAACATCCTGTCATTAGTTATTGCTTTCACTGTAATATTGAATAAAACGACTTTTTAAGAAATCAAATCAAATTTAAAAATATGTTAGTCTGAAAACAATAGTAAAAAAATACGTATTGAGTAGTAGTAGTAGCTCTCCTTATTTCGCAAAATTTTCTAAAAGTTTATGCTTTTCATTGTATCCATTTTATCAGGGCTGAATTTTTTAATACGAACAATGAAATTACAAAAACAGCAGACAAACTGTAATAAAAATCTAAAAGCTTGTATTTAGTGTAAAAGCGCAATATGAATTTTGACAGTCGTATCGGAAAACATTTGATTTTGATCTATTGAAATCGTATGAAAATCTTAACACTCGTATTACTGTCTAAAACCCACATAATAGCCTTCGTTGTAACGATCGCTAATGTGTTGTTAGTAGGCTCTAGATATCAATCATTAATTCTTCATTCTAATAAGCTTATAAGTCAAGGTGAAATTGATTGTCACAATTAACTTAAAGCTAGACCTACGACGTCGAATGAAAACCTCCCATAGACTGGTGAGTAGTGTGCCAGCTTATGAATCTGGGGGTCGCATGTTCGATTCCTGCCCTGATCTTGAGTGCTTTCCACAGACAAGCAAAAAAGCTTCACGAACTTGTGTTGTTTCCTTTTACATTTAAGAGAACTTTAGTGGACTTGACCGTTAAAATAAGTATTTCAAATTCGTCTTAACCTGATAACTAGCAACTCTTTCACATAATTTTCTTTCTCATATTCAATGTTGACCAGAAATTGTAAAATGAAAATAAAATTAACTTGCATTCAATTTTTATGCGTTTTGTAGTCGTGTTTTAACCAAAAAAAAAATATTTTTTTTTTGATTTTATGCATACCTAGTCCTTTTTTGCGTCTTTAACAAGTGACCATAAATTTTCAATTGAACATTGTGTCGTTCTGTCCATATTGTCTGTTCAACTGTCAATTGTAGGTACATTTTGGTTTATTTCAACTCTTCTTACCTTCTTTTTTTCCTCTTTTTTTCTGCCAAGCAGCCAAGTGTTATACGATACATGTACTTGTAGCCTGTACTTTACGTTTATACGCATGTATATCCTTATAGTTATATGTTCTTGTGAATGTTTATTTGTATATGTGCATACAGTAACGCCACAATAATAACAATAAAAAAATGTCGATTTAAATACTGATGTGGCAAGTTGTGTATGCAATAGGAGAAGTATGTATGTGTTAACTGCTAATTTTATTATTACTGGTGATTCAAAGTGATCGTGATTGAACTAAAAATGTTTTAGTGGCTGAAAAATTCAGCCATGAAGGCATTCAAATCAAAATGCATTTCGTGCACTTCGTAAGTTTTTTGTTAAGCATAATCGATCCAATGTGTCCACAATCGGGAGAATTTTACGTAAATTTCGGCAAACCTCTGCATACTCACTCAATTCGTTCTGCAGAAAACATTGCTGCTCAATAATTCACCGAGAAGACACACCCGGGGGGGGGGGGGGCCATAGGGTGACAGAAGGATCGAGAGATGATAACGAACTTCTTGTGGCCAGAAATTGAGAATATGGTTCTGGACGATATATGGTTTCAACAAGATGGTGCCACTGGCTACACAGCCAACAAAACAATGACTCATTTGAGCTAGAAATTCAATTGTCGTATTGTCTCAGAGTCATTGAAAATATGGACCATCGAGTAGAGGTATGCCACCGAGGCCGTTTCGAGCATTTGACCGATATTTTATTTCACAAGCAATTATTATAGATATTGTGATAATTCTCTCAGAAAACTTTTTGTTTTATTCATAATTCACATCCTATAGTACTGCCCAGCCAACAATTTCAAATAAATTAAATGGAATATATGTTTAGGTTTTATATATAATTATTGTAAAAATATAAAAAATACGTAAAATTTTTCAAGAAATATAGAAAATACAATTATTTTGTGAGCCCCTAAATCGCTATTGGGTTAGTTAATTTTACAAACCAATATTTCAAAGATCCTTAAAATGCCTTTTCCTTAAAAAAAAAAACAGCAGTTTATTACTTCAATAAATGAATAAAACTTATTGCGGGTGTTAAATTAAAATTGTTTTTATAATTTTTTAGAAAAGTGCTTGATTAAAATAACTAATTTTTAAACAAAAATTCCTTAAAATTCATAATTTTCGTTATTTGGTATTGAACTAAAAACTTTACTCACTTGCTCATCACTTAGGCAAGTTTATACTTAAAAATTGTTTTCTTTAACTAGTAACCCAATAACAATATGCATGTCAGTAGTGATGGTGACACTGTTATCGTAGATGGCCTTTAAGCATCATTTCATATCACAATATTTAGTGTGTGTTTTATTTTATTTAAAATTTTTTTTTCTTTTTTTATTTAATTTTCTTTTTAGATTTTTAATTACGGATTAGATTTGTATCAAGCACAGGTGATCTATCATGGTGATAGTTTGCATTTTGTTTGCATAGCAGTTTATAATGAACTCCTACTGGTTTATCGCCAGGTAAAATCTTAAAGTTTTATAACATTTTTAACGTTTGTGCGAATCGATTATAAAACACAAATTGTAAGAATATGATGAGTATATGTTGTTAAGCTTTTTTGTGCTTGGCGTTGTCAAATGAAAATTAATATATTTTTTTTCAATTAAATTGTCTTATATACCCTTCACTGTGGTAGCCAAAAGTTTGTATTCTTAATTTTGTATGTTTTTCTTAAATATTTACACAAAAAATATTAAGAAAAAATTATTAAAATGGAAATATTAATTAAAATAATTTTCTTTCAATACCAACTTTTTTAAGCATTTCAGTTTGATCTTTATTTTTTTAAATTGTCTGTGGTAGTAAATTTTTAAATAAAGCAAAAAGAAGTTATAAAAAATATCTAATAAGAATACAAAATAAATAAAATAATAAAACATTTTTTAAACAAAAAATATTTATTTAAATATTTATTATCAAATAAAAAATCATCTTTCAATAAGATTTCTAATTTCATAATTATATTTAGCGTTGCCATTTTAGCTTTTTTAAGGCTGGATTTAGCTTTTTTTCTTGCATTTAGCATCAAAATTTATGATTTAGCCTCTAGTTTTTTCCTAGCCTTTTTTGTTTTTCAAAATAGCCTTAAACATCTTTTTTTTGAAAAAATTAAAATAAAAAAGTACATAAACAAACTGAAACTGAAACCAAATCGGTCGAACGAAGGTAATTTCATAAGTAAAGAAAAGTATTTGGGTTCTAATTTGTAAAACTAAAATGCACTTTATTGCAAATTGATCAATTATTGTTCCATGAGGTTGCTTCCCTTTGAAATATCACAATAGAATTCGCATTAAAATCAAAAAATTAATTATTACTAAAAGGAATTTTAAATATTATGTTTTTACGTTGAATTTGAAAAATAATTGAATTCGCTTATAAGTATTTAAAGCCATGTGGAAAACGATCTCATGTTCTTTAGTTTTTGATATTCCATGTTTTTCTTTTTTTTTTTTATTTTATTCTATAAAAATTATAATTAAATTTCTTAATGTAAGTTTTAAATTTTATTCTTTTTAACTTTTTTCTTGCTTTTTTTTCGGGGTGACTTAGCTTTTTCTAGCTTTTTTAAGGGAAATATAGCTTCTTTTTTCTAGCTCCTGACAATGCTGGTTATATTACACAAAAGTCGTTTGAAAGACTTTACATGTTTGTGTAAAACGACTTCCTGGTTTCGTGCTTGTATGCACAAACATTACGCTCATATACAGCTTAATAAAATAATTTTATTTTGAATTTTTTTCGGCTAATTGTGATCTGATTGTTTTTTGCACAGGGATGATGATCGTTATTTCTGCTAAAACTCTGCATACTAGGTTTTTTTATCCATTTTGTATTTTAGATAAAAATGGCAAAAAAAAAATTGAGTTAGCTGTACTTCAGAGCTTATAGCTAAGCCATTTACGAACTGATTTGGCTGAATTTAAATAGCAACCAGTGCGCAAGAATTACCAACAAAATCTTTCTTCTAGGCATTTCAGAGAGTTGATTTCAACATCCACACGGACAGACAAATTGACAGACGGACATCACTAAATCGACTTCGCTATTTATAAGGATTCAGAATATATATATTTTATAGGGTGTTTCATGTTCGGTGTAGAAATTACACACTGAAGCACAAGCTAATATATATAAGATATAACTTTTTCACTTTTTGTGAAGGGTATAAAAATAAGTTTACAAAAATAAAACGCTCACAGTGAGTTAACTAAAACATGTGTAATTGATCATTATTAATATTTAAATAAAAGTTGTAAACATAGCAAAAGCTTAACCCTAATTTTAACAGCGTGTGTCTGTGCGACAGATTTTGGTGTTTAATTTAATGTAGTAAAGAAAATATTCGGCATATCGAAATCAAACTTCTTGTTTTCTATTTTATAAATGTTTCTTATAGTTTAGCAAAAACAAAAAATATTTAAAATTCAAAATTATTCTATTTTTTATAAATTAAAAAGAAAAAAAAAGTTATCTCCTAGACATATTCAAAAAGTCACGGAAGAAAAAAAAAAACTCGAAAACTCTATCTACGAGAAATTGCAGGAGCACTTATTGCTCCCCAAATACGGCAAAGGTCACAAACTAAATTACAACGGCTTATAGTTCAGTGCATGTATCAAGTTCTTCAGGAAGAAGCTTCAGCAAATGTTACTAATTGTGCAACAAATAAACGCATAAGATGGATGCTATATGTGTGATCCTAAAAAGAGTCGTATAGTTAAACAATACTGTCAGAAACAAATGTTAGGTCGATATGATTAAAGTTAAGAAAAATATTTAACAGCACCACTCTTCAATCACTTCACGTATTTTACTAGAACCACCACAGGGTGTTGTACATCCTTTGGAACTATATTGTCTTTATTGAACGCTCATTATAATTTCCAAAGCACAAGTTCAAGTCTTATAGAATGATTATTGTCATTTCTGTTAGTTCTGTAATTATTCAGCAATCGTAATAAAAAAATTTTTTTAATGAAATTAAATACGAAAAATTTTAAATAAAACTGCTCCTATAGGCGAACTCTATTACATTGTTGGCAGTTGTAACCAGACAAAATTCCAATGCTATTTTCTTTTAAATTAAAACCATTTCAAGAAACACAGAAATTATTGGAAAGAAAACAGAATCTGCATACTTGAAATCGTTTGTAATTAAGAATAGACAGTTTTCTTCAATTGATATAAAATACTTTCCACTTGGATCATGCTTTAATTACTGGTACCAACTGTTTCTTAACTCTACTTTTAATTCATTTTAAAGTTTTGTTTTAACAAATTAATGAACCTCGTCTACTTTGCTTAAAAAATTCATTTAATCTATAGCAAATAAATTAAAAGATTTTATGGGCCATGAAATGGTTACAATAGTATTGCTGCAACCAACATTAAATATATTTTTTGTTTACCTTTCAAATTCATGAGAAAATTAAGAAAATCTTTAGCATTTAACCAGCATGATTGCGATAAACAAAATTATCACTTAAATACTCTTTTCATCAACGTCATCATCATGCCATGCCACCGCTACCAATATTAGTAGCAGCCGCCGCATCATCATGTGTAAAATAGTCATAATATATTAAATGTGTGTTTATAGTAGACAAAAAAAGATGAAAATAAAATGCAAGAAGTATGAAATATAAACCATTTTGTTGTGCTCTAACACAATCTATGTACGCACGTAGTTGTACAACTGCCGCGGCATATGCGAGTCATAATGATGACTATAATCCTTTATGAATAATGCCGATGCTGATGATGCCGCCACCGCTTTGTTAGATTTGAGCAGCAAGAAAAAACTTACCGACAATACCAAACATTGGACTACATAAAATTGAATGCATTCACGGCATTAATACTGCCTCTGCCTACAACTGCCAAGAGTACAAGTTGCATGAATGAATGAATGGTTTGTGTTTGTTGTTAAGTTGCACTAATAGTTAATACGCCAAAGAGTATTCTCATGCATGCGAATGTATGCTCGTGTAAGTGTAATAACACGGTATGCGACATAACTGAGTTTATGGCATTTTAATGGTCACTTAATTTTGTTTATGCCCAGGCACTTTAAAGTTTAAATCTCATACAGTCTCATATACTTGCATTAACTTTTACATTTTTTTGTATTTTTTTTGTTTGCTTATTTGTTACCCACCTCGGCCGTTTGTAAGTAACCCTGGTTCCAAAATTACATTCACATTAAATATTATTTGTTATAGCTCTTTTGTATTCTTTTTTCTTTTGTCTCCTTACATTCTTTTTTCTTTCCTTCTCAATGAAAAATCACAAAAAATGTTTTCTTTTGAGTGCATTTTCATTATTGGCAACATGATTTCAATATATTTTGTGGCTTTTGCTTTTGCTGTTGCTAAAATTAACTAACTAGAAGACCCAACATCCCCATTCATCGATTATTGCTCAATAATGATTATTACTATGATTATTCTTATTAAATGTGTGTGTGTGTATGTAAGCGCTTAGATTTTCTAAAATTCTAAAATCATCAGTACTCGTATCAACTTCATATAAATACCAAATTAAAAAAGTATCCCAGTGGTTTACATAATGTAGCTGACTGGCTATTAATGTTTGGTAGCAAATACATTCTTAGCGTTTCATATTAACTTATTGGAAAATGTAAGCGATTAATCGGATATCTTGGCTAGACTTGGAAAATTCTATGGGAAATTAATAAAAGTCGTTCATAATAATTTTATTCATTTCATTAACAAAACTAATGCATGTCAAATTCTACAACAAAAATTCAAGCGATTAATCGTTAAACGGCTTACAATTGTTTGACTTTAATTAACTTAAATAGGATGGGAGTATCCTATATGAGCCATTTCATTTTAAGTTTAAATTAAATACTTTAATGCTGTTGAGCTGGAATGTCGGATGTGATCACTGGGTGATGCGCAGACACTCGACAGGCGTGGAAGTGTATGAGTTGCAATAGTAAAAATTTTACACATCCTCTGCCCCATCTTATGAGACACATACTCAAGACAAAATTGATTTCAGTATTCAAGAGAGAACCGAATTTTCTAATTCGAATAATGTTAAACACTAAACGTTTTGCAGTCTGCATAAATACGAGTAAAATAATAAATGTTTAGCTTTTATATTAGATAGTTTATTTAATGTCTATAATACACAAATTGTACGGCGACAAAGGAGTTCGCATTTTGTTTAAATTGGGCTTGTTTTGGATTTTTCGTAATATGCCGCATTGTTAAATTAAATTGTTTGTAATTTTTCAATATTACTTTATTATAAAAAATGTAACAGAAAGATTTAACAGCCAACCAGCAGCAGCTACAATTTACCACAATCGATTTATTAAAATTCTTAAAGAAAATTATTAAAGGTAAGAAAACAACTTGAAAATATTTCTACAGGAGTAGTAAAATAATTTGTTATTTTGTTGTTGTTGCTTTAATTAAATGAAAATCATTAAAAAAAACTGAACACGATTTATGTTGTTGAAATTCAACAAGCCACTTGACTTTTGTTCTAAATTTATATTTTTATAACACCAACGCCACTTCCAAGAGCATTTTATTGCCTCAAACAGGTGTAAAATTATAATAATCTCCTAAAAAAAGTCTGACTTTGTGTGCATCGTAATAAATATGAAGCCTGAATAAGCAAGTTAAGTGCTTAGAACTGCAATGCCTTGTAAGAAATGTCAAAAATATTGTTGTTGTTTTCCCATAACATGCAACACAAAAGCAGGTGTATTTATTTGTTTATCATTTTACTCGAATTTAATGTAAATTTTAATAATTAAAAAAATTTCTTATTCTAAAGTTGCAGTTTCTACTGACCATTTTAATGACATGACAAGTTTAAAAAAAAAAAAAAAGAGCAACAAAGTTTGTTATACCATAAACCAATTTCATTTATTTCAACCTCATTTACCCCACTTGTAGATTTGAGTTCATTTTGTTGTTATAGCTTTTGTGAAGCGCAGGCGTACAGGTACGTGTATGTCCAAAAACTGATAAAAACCATGAACGTACAACACTTAACGTTTTTCTCTTTTTTTTTATAAAAATTTAATTCTCGTTATGTAGCATTATTTGTCTGGACAATTTTTGGGTTTGAAGTATCGCAGAAAATAATTTCAAAAATAAATTATCTATTGTAAAGACAAAATATAGAAGTAGTTTTTCAAACAAAATCTAAATAAGCAAAAAAAAAAAAAAAGAAAGAACAGTAGACAAGCCTGCTAAAAAAAAAAACTTAATTTTAATAAACTCATACTTATGGGTGTATTGCAGTTAAGTAAAAGAATAAAAATTAAATGGATTGCACAAGAGAGCACAAATTTTAACTACAGAAACAGCAATTTAAAACATAATCTTTTCTTGGACAAGGAAATACCATCATCATATGATTGTCTTCTAATCAAACTGGCATAGGTATCCCCAAACACATTTTACTCTTAGTCCTCACATAGTACAAAGTGCCTTGATTATGACAAGTATTTTTTTACTTCACAATTAGGCCTTCCCTCCATCCTATTGAAAGAGAGGTGAGAGTGTACTTTTCCATTTTAAAATAAAAACACGCACTTTTTAAAGAAGTTATGATTTTTTTTTTGGATAGTAAAAAAGACATGTTCCCATTAAGTAGAAAGTAAAATATCCGGATAGCCAATTCGTTCAATGGGTAATGGAACAAAGTGAAGTCATTAGCAATTTAAAAAAAAAAAATCAGCTTCTACTATGAAGTACATTTCCATCTGAATGTCAAAATCAGGACTCAAAAAATCTCTATATAATCCATGAAAAAGAAATGCGCAGACAACGGAGAACTGTTTTATGCGGATTTTGGTTAGGGCTTACTTTTTTGAAAAAGACTCCAAAATTGAACATCATTCGTTACAGGAACATGATAACGGAGCTCTTGTGGAACATGATAGTTGGATGGCATAAATCTGAATGACATCATATTCCACATAACAATCGATTTGTGCATATCTACTGGGACATTCATTATATGAAATTTAATTTTGTCGCTTATTATTTCTTGTATAATTGCACTGAACAAAATGCACACCTAAATAATGTTTGGTATAAGTAAAATAACATGGAACTTTTTTATTCTAAGGGCTCGATATGAGACTCATTATTAGTAGTAGGGCAAGGCAGCTATCATAGCTTTGATAACATTATATACCAGAAGTACCAAACAAATATTTTATAAGCTAATCTTTGAGAAAAGCTAAAAAAAATTAGGTTCAAAGACCAACTGTTATTTTTATCTGGCCAATGACTCCAAAATTAATGTCAATTAGTCTTCTATTAAAAATCTTTTAATCAGGCCAGATGGTACCAAAAATATTGTTTAAATATTTCAGAATTATGCCCTTGGTCAAAGGCAGCCTGGGGTCTGGTTCTTCGTACTCTATATTAAATGTCATCGTTCGAAATGCTATTAAATTTGTGTGAAATAATTTGATCATTTTAGTGTGAATATCTTGACAGGAAAATATTTTGTATGAACACCATCCAGTAATGCCGTAGTGTTAATTGAAACGATGGACCTTTTACAAAAATAAAGAAATTTTGATGATATTTCATATCAGCTTTATTTCATTTATATTTAAAAGGGAGAAGTGCTTAATCAAAACCACATGAAAATGTGGTTGAATAACAGTTATCGCTTATAGTTTCAATTAAAAGATACCAAAAAATCTACACTGAAAGAATTTTGCTCATTAATGAAATAAAAAATTTTAATATTTTTTAAGAAACAACAATGTTTTGTTAATTCAGTGAAGTATTCGTCCATTTAATAAAATAATTTCATTCAATCAATAAAAAGAAGTCATTTGTCTAATGAAAAGTTTTCATTGGATGAAATATAATGAATTATTCTATCAGTGTATTGTTAGATGACTTGTCTTTAACTATTATAAGTTATAAAGTCTGGCAAGAATCGAGTATGCGACCAGCAAAGCGCCAAAATTTTACTGTTGGCAACTAGAAATACATCAAAATGTCAAATGGTATCTCTGTTTCTGTTCGCATATAGCAAATGCAGAATATCTTTCTTTATAGAGCACAATCCAGGTGGACCAGTGAACCAAAATTGAAATAGCAAAAATGACACAATTGCAATGTTGATCTACTGGAGATCAATAGAACCCAATTAAGAAATGTGATGGCTGCAATAACGGATCACTGTAAATTTGGCAACGATACCAGAAAGATGGAGTTGTTATGAATCTACTGCTGTAGAAGTTATCAACTTTAAAACAAGGAATAGACTGTGAAACATCTCCTCTGACTCTGCCTTTTGCCCAACATTGAGAGATAAGCATGAATTCTACATAAAGCATTGTTCACACAAAATGGAACCGCAGTAGCAATTTGATATTTACTTAAAAGAAAAAGCTATTAACAAAAACTATTATGCAGAGTTCATAGGTATTTGTTGCTTTTTTAGAAAATATTCAAAAATAAACTACAATTATTTTCCTCTTATGAAATTTCTTATTTTTAATACACTAAGTACTTTCTTCGTCGTATTGACGAAGCCGATTTTTAATTCGCCCCAGATCCAACATAATATAATAAAATAAAAGTTTTTTTTTAGATATCAATTTAATTTAATTTTTATTCATGTAACATAAAAACTTAACACTAACTTTTAGCATAAAAAAACAAAAAATATTTTGGATTTTCAAAAAATAAAAACGATGTCCGTCGATTCGACGAAGAATCCTAAGAACTTTTGCACCACATTCTGATCTACTTGCGACGCATATTTGTTCTAAATTATGAACATATTTCTGGCATCACCAAGAACAGTACAACTTGTCCTTAATTTAGCTTTGACAATAGCCCACTATTGTTCAATAGTGAATAGTAAGGATTGTTCATGTTTTTGCCATTATATTAACCTGATGTCTTCGATACGACTTCATCGAAGTTTTTGAGAAATGACCAGACTTTAAATCAGGCCCAAAATTTACTGCAGCAAGTGTTTCTACAGGCATTCTTTGATATAAATTTCTGTTGTTATTGTTTAAGAGATAATAAACGGCATGCTTTTTGGACCACAATTGCAAATTGCAAGATCTTTTTACCAAATTTATTTATTTTTGTGTATTCGGATTTCGAATCAGCATCTGGAACATAAAACATTTGACTTGACGGCTATTTTAAGTCCATTTTTATATAGGTTTCATCGTTCAGTTATTAAATTTTATTAGTAAAGAAGGTGTGGCCATTTTATTGCAAATATGGGAGTCTGGTTTTCATTTCGATTTGGACTTTTTATTGCACCGTAGTTCCTGTAGCCTGCATCTATTCTTCTTTTTACGGTGCTTACTCTGATGTTGTATTTTTTTTGCACGATACTTCCGAATTTTGTTGCGTTGGACGTATGATATATTTTGTAACCTCTGAATTTCTGTTAGTAAATTTTTTCTGTTCTTTTCATTTACAATATCTTCTTAAGGTTTGAATATATTTTATTTTTAAATTTAACTTGTGGAATCAGCAGTATTTTTGCAATCGTTGCAGTTGACCATGTCCGATTTTCAAGACATTTGTGCACAATATTTTTTCTGTTTTGATTTTTCATGGCTAATAAAGCTTACAAATAAGCTAGAAATGACTAAATTTTTTTACAGAATAACGGTAAGTATTTTTAGAATTTTTTTTTTTTTAATCAAAAATTTTTGTAAAATGATTTTATTAAGTGGCTTCATTTTGATTACTGAGCACTTTACTAAACTGTCTACTGTAAAAGTTAGCGGGCTCTCTGGCTTCATTAGAAGCAGCAATTGATTTATATCGCATTTGGTCTACTATATCTTGTCCGAAATATTCGCAAAACCATTCCTTAACAACCTTTGGATACATACTTTCTCTCTTCTTCGTATTTGCTATCCTCTTTTTATCGCTTTCTCATTTTGCTTTTTCTACCTCCACAGGCATCACAAAGGGAACCATGGAATATTCTAATAATTTTCTTCTCTGAAGCTTTATATTTTCATGTAGTAGGCCGTATAAAAGTCCATTCAATAGAAAAAGTAAATAGAGACAGATTTTCATTTAACTTTTTCAAATTGCAACAAATAATAATAAATACTTTTATATTACTGCTACCAATTTATTTAATTTTTTTTTATTTAGCTTAAACAAACATATGTACGAGTATGTTTTTGGTATATTTTATGTTTGGGCGAGTTAGATGACATGAATGTAATAAATCATTTTGGTTAACAGCTAGCATATGCATAAAAATAGAGAAAATACACATAATAATGTTTAACTAAAAACTACAACAAAATCAGCTTGTAATTACCGAAAAAAAAACAGACTTTAAACTCAAGTCTAAACTAATTTCCATGTCAATTTATTTCAACAAACTGCAGTTCAACACAAGAAAAAAAATTATTTTGTATTTGGTACTTTTAACTGGAAATAAAATCCTTTTAATAAGAAATAAACCACCATAAATGTAAAGTAGATTTTGGCATATGGCTTTAAGTTTCTTAATGTATTTAATTTGGAGTTTTTTTTGTGGTTGATTTTTAATATATAAAATTCTGAGAGCCTGTCAGGCAGTCAATAATGGCGCCACTTTATGTTGATTATTTATCTGCATAATTGAACTGAAAAATGTTTGTTAATAAATTAAATTAATCACAGTTTTGCATTAAAACTAAAACAAATTATATGACTCAATTTAAATTAAGCAAAATAAACAAACAAAACAACCACATGGTTAAATGGAATTACATAAAATTTGCCCTGTTAAGCAAACATTTACTTTCTTACATGAAATAAATAAAAAAATAATTAAAAAACCTCTGCTTTTAATCTTGACAAGTTTTTGTTTTTTGCTTGTTTAGACAACAAATATCTTGTATTTTTGTTTTCTTTTCAAAAATATCAGTAAATTAAAATACTTGCACCACCTTTAAAATATCAATAAGCCCTTAAGCTATTTTTGGCAAATGAGATTGTCATTTAAATAATTTTATTATTCCTAAATATATTAAAACTGTATTAAATACGAGTATTAAAGTTTTTATTATTTTCTTTGTTCAACATTAAACCGAAAAATGTCCCCTAAGTTAACAATTTAGAAGACATTTACGAATGTAATGCAATTGGTTATTACACCCACGTTTGCTTCGTCTGCTTCATCTGCTTCATCTTCATTTCCGGATATGAAATCAATGAATTGCATCTACGTGAGCGTTTGCTGTTTTTACAAGTGAATTTTATTTATTATTAATTCTTCTTTGTTTGGTGTGCTTGAGTAGTTGGAGTTCCTTTTTTTTTTTTTGTGTTTATAACTTATGCCACCAAATGCAAAAAAGTGATATTTTATTTGCTTGTTCAGATGTTGCCAATTGATGTTGTTCCATATGCAGAGTAAATACCCTACACCAGTATTGCAAAAATATAATAAGTACTTTTTGCCAACCAGAATGGTTGTAAAAATCGGACTATGGTTACGCATGTTATTTAATTTTTTTTTAATAACGATTTCATTTTTTTCAAGTTTTAGTATGGAATAGAATTCTTTATCAAATTAAAATTACAGTTCAACTTTTAATAGCTTCTACAGGCTTCTGAAGCTTGAAAAAAATAATGTTAATAAACGAAAAAAAAGTGAAAAATAAATAACAAAGTTGTGCTTTTTTTGAGGGATTCATTAATTTTTTAAGGGCTTTCCCTTACAAAAAATTTTGTATAAAAAAATACATAAATAATTCTCTAAATTTTTTAAAGGGGTTTATATTATGAAATAATTTACACATGAATCAAGAATGAAGAGAACACAGTTTTTTCAGGCCGAAATACATTCCATAGAGCTCTGTCTAAGAGAGGAACTAGAAAGCGATACAAATAACAATCACATCTATATTCGCTCGGACAGTAGAGCGACATTACTTGCACTCAGTGCCCTTGAAATAAAATCAAAACTGGTCTAGGGTTGCCTAATACTTGTAAAAAAACTAGCATCTAATAAGGGTGCCAGCTCATGTAGGCAATGAAAAGGCAGATAAACTAGCAAGAAAAGAGGCTGCTAATAGATTCATTGCCCCAGAACCATTCTGCGGACTGCCTTGGAGCTCTAATAAGCTCAGTTTTAGGAAGTGGCTGAAAAAATAATCGCAACAATACTGACTGAAAGCATTCATACCATTCCGATCTTAGAAGAGAACAAATGAATTACGTTTTTTTAATTTTTAAATTTTTTAAAAATAAAACCTCAAGCTTAATAAAATAGCCATATTATTTAAAAAAAAGGACAAATAAAACTAACAAATAAATTTTTTTAACTATAAAAAAAGTTTTTTACCTTCTCCGCTAATGTCGAAAAATAAATTTCTCGGGGCAAGTCTTATGACAGAATGCCTGCGATATCAGAAATCTTAGATATCTTAATATCTGCACGCAAAGAAAAAATATGGTTGAGGCAACAGTATTCTGGTGGAAACATGGTATGGTTAGATTTATGATTGCATTCTAACCATATATCAAAGATATTAAAAATAGCTTTCAACTGCAGATGTTGCGGTTCAGCCCCCGGTCAAGGCAAGAAATTTTTTTTAATTTTAATTTAAATTTTTTGTATAAATAAACTTGTTTTTATTCCATTGATTTTTCTTTTCTATCAATTTCTATTTATTACATAATACATCATGTTTAAATTTATTTTTTTAAATTTTAGCTGACTCTACCAGGGCTCGAACTTGCGAACACTTAGTTAAGAAGCATTAACTCGCTACTCAACCACTTCAGCCACAGACCTCAGTTGAGTTGGAACGATTAAGTTTTTGTTTTATACTCAATTTATTTATATGGTTGCGGAAGAGACAAAATAGAAAGCAATTTACATTCAGCCATATTTTTAGCATTATTATGTTTGCTATGAACATATTTATGATTTCAAGTAAAATTTTATTAAACATAATATGATAATTATATGGTTGATCTAAGACAGTAAACATAATATGGTTAAAAATAACTAAAAACATGTTTATCGTGATCAGAACAATGTTTAGATCCTTCGAATTAATAATAATATTTTTGTGAAGAGCACACTTTGTTTGAGGTGACCATATTCAACCATCTTTTTTCTTTGCGTGTAGGTCAGTTTATTACTCTCCTATCTTAGCGCATAAGAACGATTCTAATTGAAAGTTTTAAAATAAATTATTTTTTCTAAATGCAAACTAATTTTTTTTTGTTTGTAATCGATGAACTCTAAAGTTATGGAAGCAATTTTAAAAATTTCTTCCGCAATATCAGCGATATCAAAGAACTGCGCTAACTTTTATCTCTAGTATTCAATGATTTAATAATTACAATTATATTTTTCAACAGATTTTAATGAAATTTTTTATATATATTCACTTTATTCCCATAAAGACATTTCTGGCCTTTGAAGATGAATTCATGCCCACGTTTCAACGAAATAGTTTCCGATTATAAATATGAGTAAAAGTCGTCACTAGTTACACGGGAGCCAATTTCCAGCTTAATTACATTTAAAAAATGCGCTTAAGTTTTGTTTTCAATAATAATTCATTAGTATCTTAATGGATGATCGAAGAGAAAGGATTATCCTAATTCGAATGGAACCACATTTTTCAAAATCAGCTTTAAAATTTTAAATTGCTCACTTGAAAAGTTAAAAAAAAAAGAAGCTGGGCTTACTTGGGTTCTCTGACGTGGTCCTTTTGTGATACCTGTATAGAAGGATATGAAGAAGGATAGCAATAGAAGAGTCAAAGAAAAGGAGATAAATAAGAATGTGAGTCCAGCACTTAAGCCAACCGCTACTTCTAACGAAGCCATGTAGCATGTCGATCCTTATATTTATTTGACAGCGCAGTGAGATCCTGCTGACGGCGCTCTTCAAAGTGAATTATGGCTGAGTGTCCAGTAGTCGTTATATGGCAAACCCATTATCCTAGCATGGTTGCCAAAACTGCAGTGTCCTGTTACTAAAGCCACCACATTTCTCAACATTTAAAATTTCATCAAATTGATCTAAGATTTAAGTTTTTAATGTAAAATATGTTAAAAAAATTGTGGAAAACTTCTCAATTTAGTATTTGTTATTTTGAAAGAAAATTTGCATCAAACACTGAATGGTTAATTTTAAGTTAATTTAAATTCTTTAAAAAAAATAGTTTTTTTTTTAATATTTTTATTTCATTGTCAACTAAAAGACAATAATTATTCATCTTCCAAAAATCTCGGGAATGTTTTAAGCTTCATTTTGCAAAGGAAGAATCAATATGCAACTGCATAGGAAACTTATTTTGTACTTTAACACCACTAGGTAAATGGCATTAATAAATTTTTTCAATGCGACTTGCAAATTTGGACTCAACGGTAGTCTTAGATTTATAATGTTGCTTTAGACGCAGAATGTTTCTAGTTTTATTTATAAAAGGGGTGTACACACTGTTTTTAGTCTGAAAGCCCGATATTTAAATGGCTACATGCACACTAGAGTGATCGAACTCCTCTCTGCCAAAGTAGAGAAGATTATTGAAATCCCAAGCCAACCTCTATCGGAAGGATTAGCTTGCTAATAGAATAGCTTCTGCCTAAATACATTCAGGGTTAATAAGTTAGCTTGGGTGCCACTTGCTTACTAACAGATTAAAAACTGTTGGGCTTTCCAAGAAAATATTTATTCTGGTAACGCGGTGGACTTCCATCTGAAAAAGTTAAGCTGTTTTTCTTATTATTTATTTTATTTCTTTTATAATTCTTTTAAATTTTTCGCCTACACAAATTTTTATTCCACTTTAACACTATTTGTGGTAATTTTTTTAAATTTTAACTAATTTATGCTACTCATCCTCATATCTAAGGTCGGTGTTACAATATTATGACGGTTTGAAATTGTAACAATAGTAGGTGAGTGGTCGAAGGATAAATCCAATCTCTGGGCACATTTTTTATAATTCCAAAATCAATAATATCAGGTATTTTCTGCCTACTGATTGTGCAGTAAGTTGGTTGTCCACTGACTACCACGTCTAGACCCATTTTGGATATTGTATCAAACAACACACGACCTCTGGGAATAATAAGCTTAGAGCTCCAGCATGTATGTGTAGCATTGCAGTCACCGGCTGCCAAAAAGCGTGGTCTTTGGGACTCATAAAAATTTTTATATTGGTCTTCCGTGATCGAAAATCTAGGAGGCGAATAAATCAATAGTACTACAAAATTTGGATGTTCGTTGCTTGTAGGTAATCTTCAGGTAGGCCTCATGGTGTTTCAGTCTCGACTTTATTAAAATTGTTGACCTCGGGTCCTTGCAGTCGTATAATGTGAAACCGCCTATCTTAAATAAGCTCCTAACTATTTAGCAATGAATTGTGTATTGTTTTTTTAAATTAATTATTTCTTTTTTTTATTAGTTAGAATTTATAATTATATCCTGAAGAAGCTACAAAAATTGGAGCGAAATATCGATATAAAAATTAATTTTTGAAAAATAAGACCTCAAGCTTAACAAAATAGCCATTTTAATTATTTCTTTTTTAGTTGAACATAAATTCGTTTTTACCCATTTCCCTACATTAATTTCTTGTTCATACATTTTTGTACGATTCATGTAAATAGTAAATGAATTTTGTTTTTGGCATATAAAACAATCATAAATATGTAAAAGCATTCTATTCTCTGTACCTGCTGTGTGTGTATGTTGCAAAAAAAAAAAAAAAACCCAAAACAACCGTAAAACCAATAAATACTTTCTTACCTACTACTGCAACAAAAATATGAGCTGACAATATGTTTATGAGTTGTTTAACTAAAACTTAAACAGCATAACACTGTTGGAAAATTTAAGATGAAAATAAAATATAAAATTTAGTTGATAATGAGCGACATTTAAATTATGCTTCATTTAAAGTTAAAAAGTAACGTCATATGAAAGCCAATTAGTAATAGAAAGGGGAAAGTACTGAAGTATAGATGAACTTGAAAAACAATTGTTTTTTAATAATTAATTCATTTTTGGAACGTATTAAAATTTCTCCTCTAACGTCCGATATTAACAATTTAATCTTTTCTTAAAATTTTTCTATAGAAAACACTTTTATTAAAATATATATATAACCGATAGCCTATGCAGCTAGTGCTCCTCATTTACATTTAGTCTTAGAATTTATTCTAATGATTAAATAAATTATAAATTAATAAATAAAAAATAATATATATATTTTTTATATATAATATCCAAAAATATTAAGTATTTTTTTAGTTATTGTACCTCAAAGTAAAGGTTTATGTGCACCAAAATAATTTATTAGAAAAATCTAAAATTTTAAGGCTGATATATTTTCGTTTAAATGTATTTATCGTATGCGACATACTGTTAGCGTAAAACCAGATTTTTTTTTATACAAAACAGAATTTTTGTGGTAAATTAAAAGAAAAATATTCAAAAACACTTTTGTAATTTTTTGATAATTTATTGCCATAAAAATTTACTTTAACATAAATAAATTTTAGCTGCTCCTGAGGGTACTTTTGGGTTTTATAATTATTTTTCAGTATCATATCCTTAATACTTTTCAGCTGTTGTGCACATATGTTGTGCATTCGGTTATAAGATTTATAAAAAATCATGTTCTAAGAATACTTTTAGACATAGCAAAAGAAAAATTAAAGCTCACGCTTTTAAAAAGTAGGTAAATGCTGGCCTATTAAAAGTACGTTCGAAACAAAATTGTTAACTGGCTAGATACCCAAATATTTAGTGATCACATTTTCTTTGTATGTGTTTTTTAGATGTTATATAATTTAGTGAAACTTGAACAATGAGTTCTATTAGGAAGCTAGTACAAATACCGGCAGAGACATAAATCTTGAAGCTTAAATTACCAGATTTTAGGAATAATTATATTTAAGCAATTTATACACATGTGTCAAATGTCATTTTTTATAATTACTCGTACTCCTATTTTCGACCACTCGATATATGGAGTCATGAAACTGTGGGCTATGTCCTTACAAATAAGAAACTTAAAGTTTCCTCACATATTTATTGGCATATATATAAAATATGAATTATTTTGCAGCCAATTTTAAAATGTTGTTCAGCTTTTTTATCCTTTTTAACGTAAAGGGAGGTGGGCGTATCCTTTGCACCAAATTGGAAAAAAATTTATAAGCACATTGAGTTTACTCTACGAAATTAGTTTAAGACATTTTATTTTATTTTAATTTTTTGAAAAAGGAAATTTTAGAGCTTGATTTGGATCCTATTTAAAAAAATGGTTAAAAAAATCATATCAAATGATTATACGAGGGTTGCCTTTTATATTTCGGGATTAGAGAACAAAAACAAATATTTATCATCGAAAATCAATTTATTGTTTTTTAAAATATTCCCCATGAAGTTCTATACACTTTTGCATGCGTTTGAACCAACTGTCGAAGCACTTTGGCCACTCTGACACGAGCCTTTTTTGAGCGATTGACAAATTGTGTGGGATACAAAGCGAACAAATTTTTTTGATAGTCAAATGTTTATGCAATATTGAATGTATGCTGGTCCCACTAATGCCTAAGGTTGTGTCAATCTCACGATAGGTCACAGTTCGCGCACAGCATCAATGGTTTTTGAAACAACAACTGATTTTGGACGACCTTCACGAAATTCGTCGTGTAGTGAATTACGACCACGATTGAATTCACCATACCATCGATAAACACTGGTCCTTGATGGAGCTTCATCGCCAAAAATTGAATTAAGTTCATCCATGCACTGTTGCTGAGTTAATCCAGGTCGAAAGTTGTAAAAAATAATCACAGGAAAATGTTCACGATTTAATTCCATGTTTGGGCCGAAATGAATTTTTTAAGTTACTGTAAACACCACAAATAGCGCTCGTATGTCAAAACGTTCTGAGTACGTATAACCTCAAAAATGTTCAACTTTAAGATACAGCTGTCAGTTGCCAGGTTGCAACACCAGGGTTGCCAAGTCCCGAAATATAAAAGCCAGCCTTTGTTCGAAATTTCACGAAGCTTGAACTTTTTTTTTTCTTACTTTTATGGAATTTTTAAATTTCAGGATATATGGGAAGGACACGAATCCTTGTTGGGAAACTTTTGAAATTTTTCATTTAGTAATGTTTTATTAACCTGAATATATGTGCCAAATTTCAACTCTTTATGATAATTTCTTCTAAAGGGTGTCCCAACAAGAACGCAAGATTTAAATTTTAAATAAATGACTGATGCAGCAATTGAATTGTTTCTCTGGCTGTATGACATGTGGCGCCGTCTTGTTGAAACCACAAGCCCTCCACATTCATTTCTTCAATTCTAGGCAAGAAAAAACTGGTTATCACTTCACGATACCGAACACCATTGACTGTTTGCGCTTGACCTGCCTGATTTTCATAAAAAAAAGGTCCAGCCCAAAAACTACACCACACAGTGACACGTTCAGGATGCATTTGCTTCTCGTGAATCACTCGAGGATTTTCCTCACTCCAAAGGCGACAATTCTGCGTATTGCCGAAGCCATCAAGATGGAAATGGGCATCATCACTGAAGATGATTTTATCAGCAAAATCAGCCTTTTCATGTTGTCTCTCCAATATCCAATTAACGAACGAACGCTGTCCATGGTCATTTTTTACTAACCTCGTACCTTCTACTAGCAAACAATAACAATTGTTCAAATGTCAAACAATGACACTTCTTGTTCGGACACCTTTTATTTATGGCAATCCGTTATATGAAGTCACAACACTGTGAGTCACTTGCAAGAAATGTAAATTCTGAAGAAGGGGATATAAAAAAATAGTTTCTAAAGCTTGAATTCACGAAATTCAGCTAACGACTGTGGGTTAGTTAAATTTTATTATCATTAAAAATAACAGAAGCCAGGTTAAGCGAGCATTGCGGTCTTAAATAAATATTATCAGTATAAAGGAGAAAATATTGGGATGAGCTACTGCGGGCTCTATGGATGTGCCGACCTTAAAATTTGTATAAAAAAGATTCTGTGGGTCTTGGAAGATGGGGCTCTTACGGCAAGGTTCTTGAAAAACTTGTATTTGATTAACAAAGAAATAAAATAAATCTGAAAGCCCGACCTGGGGCTGTTTAAAACACCTGTTTGGTATATAGGGCAAAGCAATAATAAAAATCTTTAATAACATCTAACATATATTATTGTTTCCTGTAGCGCATTTCTATTTGAGACTAGTAGTTGCATTCTAAAGCTAACTTGGTGGTCGTTTAAACAAAATATAAAAAATTCAATCAACTAAGAAAAACTAGACTTTAGTTTACTTTTTTCTATTTATTTTTGTCAATATTTTTTACGTACTCGTACTTGTATTGATTTTTTTCTCAATATTTCTCTTAGTTTTGGCTTAACACTGTATGCCTGGTTGCTTTAAAATAGTTTAGTTGTAATTTGTGTTGGCCTTTGGCTTTAAATGAACAACAACAAAAACAAAAGAATATGTTTTTCCTTCGCTTGTTCTAACTAAATATTTATTTGTATTGTGTGGGGCCACTAAAGTATTATTTATTAGAAAATGTTTAAATCTTTATCAATATCAGTCTAGTATATTTAATATTATGCTTGTCTTTAATTTACCTTGTAACGGTGAGTGTGGCATGAAAAGTGTGTCTGGTTAAATGTGTGAGTTTTTGTGGCATAAAGTAAGTGGTGTGGCAGTACTTTGTTTAAATGGTGTGTTTTGGTCTCATCCATGTGTGTGTAGGTTGTTAAATGTGATGTTCAGTTAGTTAAACAATTTATTTATTTAATTGTAATCAAAAGGGTTTTTATACAAGATGAGTTATTGTTTGCAATTAATATGAAACATAAACGAAGCAAATCGCGAAAGTTATAGAAACTAAAACGGCAGTGTTGGGGGATATTTTCTACAGCCCATAGCTGCAGTATTCAAATAAAGTCAATTATTTTATTCAGTAAGCGCCATTATTACAACTTACTTATAAGGTCTCAGATAGCCAAAATTAACTTTAGTTAAAGTAACTGATAAAGTAATCAATAACTTTTTTCCAAGTTCTCAATAAGATAAATATTATAATATTTGTTATGTGGCACCACTGCTGTGAATACCGATTACTTTTCGTTATGTTAAATACATAATGGTTATTTTTCAAATAACTAAGAAATTCAACAAAATATTAATCTTTATTTGTGCTTAATTCCAGAAAT
Organism: Thelaira solivaga; assembly: GCA_947397855.1. Classification (NCBI taxonomy): domain Eukaryota; kingdom Metazoa; phylum Arthropoda; class Insecta; order Diptera; family Tachinidae; genus Thelaira; species Thelaira solivaga. Next base: position 21,770,836 of record OX377613.1, read on the forward strand.
TGTGTTGGTTTTAAAATTTATTCTTTTACTCATGATATTCTCATGAGTTATTCATTCAGTACAATAAGTACTGAAGGGGAGAGCATACCTATATGGACCATTTCATCAGACGCTACTCCGAATCCTCAGTAGGTTACTCCCAACGTTTCTTGCAAACATTAGAACCTTTATATTGTAAAAGCAATTGACTAAATAAGAATTATTAATCAAAAGTTACAAAAAGATTCAAATATTCAAACAAAAAACTCAGTAAGCATTGAACTGAATAAACAAATAAATTTCCCAACCAACATTTTTAATATTGAAAACTATATATTCTATTTTTATTCTTCTCTTCTCTTTTACATTTGAATGCCCGTTGGGTATTACTGAATGTAATTAAAGAGTATATGAAAAACAAAAACAAAAAATTATAAAAAATAATAAGAAAAACATAGGGTTTTCCTACAATGAGCACTTGTATTTGTATATGTAATAATTTCTATTTGGAATTTAAAAGTTTAACAAAATATTAATCTTTATTTGTGCTTAATTCCAGAAATTGTGTTGGTTTTAAAATTTATTCTTTTACTCATGATATTCTCATGAGTTATTCATTCAGTACAATAAGTACTGAAGGGGAGAGCATACCTATATGGACCATTTCATCAGACGCTACTCCGAATCCTCAGTAGGTTACTCCCAACGTTTCTTGCAAACATTAGAACCTTTATATTGTAAAAGCAATTGACTAAATAAGAATTATTAATCAAAAGTTACAAAAAGATTCAAATATTCAAACAAAAAACTCAGTAAGCATTGAACTGAATAAACAAATAAATTTCCCAACCAACATTTTTAATATTGAAAACTATATATTCTATTTTTATTCTTCTCTTCTCTTTTACATTTGAATGCCCGTTGGGTATTACTGAATGTAATTAAAGAGTATATGAAAAACAAAAACAAAAAATTATAAAAAATAATAAGAAAAACATAGGGTTTTCCTACAATGAGCACTTGTATTTGTATATGTAATAATTTCTATTTGGAATTTAAAAGTTTAACAAAATATTAATCTTTATTTGTGCTTAATTCCAGAAATTGTGTTGGTTTTAAAATTTATTCTTTTACTCATGATATTCTCATGAGTTATTCATTCAGTACAATAAGTACTGAAGGGGAGAGCATACCTATATGGACCATTTCATCAGACGCTACTCCGAATCCTCAGTAGGTTACTCCCAACGTTTCTTGCAAACATTAGAACCTTTATATTGTAAAAGCAATTGACTAAATAAGAATTATTAATCAAAAGTTACAAAAAGATTCAAATATTCAAACAAAAAACTCAGTAAGCATTGAACTGAATAAACAAATAAATTTCCCAACCAACATTTTTAATATTGAAAACTATATATTCTATTTTTATTCTTCTCTTCTCTTTTACATTTGAATGCCCGTTGGGTATTACTGAATGTAATTAAAGAGTATATGAAAAACAAAAACAAAAAATTATAAAAAATAATAAGAAAAACATAGGGTTTTCCTACAATGAGCACTTGTATTTGTATATGTAATAATTTCTATTTGGAATTTAAAAGTTTAACAAAATATTAATCTTTATTTGTGCTTAATTCCAGAAATACAAGTGCTCATTGTAGGAAAACCCTATGTTTTTCTTATTATTTTTTATAATTTTTTGTTTTTGTTTTTCATATACTCTTTAATTACATTCAGTAATACCCAACGGGCATTCAAATGTAAAAGAGAAGAGAAGAATAAAAATAGAATATATAGTTTTCAATATTAAAAATGTTGGTTGGGAAATTTATTTGTTTATTCAGTTCAATGCTTACTGAGTTTTTTGTTTGAATATTTGAATCTTTTTGTAACTTTTGATTAATAATTCTTATTTAGTCAATTGCTTTTACAATATAAAGGTTCTAATGTTTGCAAGAAACGTTGGGAGTAACCTACTGAGGATTCGGAGTAGCGTCTGATGAAATGGTCCATATAGGTATGCTCTCCCCTTCAGTACTTATTGTACTGAATGAATAACTCATGAGAATATCATGAGTAAAAGAATAAATTTTAAAACCAACACAATTTCTGGAATTAAGCACAAATAAAGATTAATATTTTGTTAAACTTTTAAATTCCAAATAGAAATTATTACATATACAAATACAAGTGCTCATTGTAGGAAAACCCTATGTTTTTCTTATTATTTTTTATAATTTTTTGTTTTTGTTTTTCATATACTCTTTAATTACATTCAGTAATACCCAACGGGCATTCAAATGTAAAAGAGAAGAGAAGAATAAAAATAGAATATATAGTTTTCAATATTAAAAATGTTGGTTGGGAAATTTATTTGTTTATTCAGTTCAATGCTTACTGAGTTTTTTGTTTGAATATTTGAATCTTTTTGTAACTTTTGATTAATAATTCTTATTTAGTCAATTGCTTTTACAATATAAAGGTTCTAATGTTTGCAAGAAACGTTGGGAGTAACCTACTGAGGATTCGGAGTAGCGTCTGATGAAATGGTCCATATAGGTATGCTCTCCCCTTCAGTACTTATTGTACTGAATGAATAACTCATGAGAATATCATGAGTAAAAGAATAAATTTTAAAACCAACACAATTTCTGGAATTAAGCACAAATAAAGATTAATATTTTGTTAAACTTTTAAATTCCAAATAGAAATTATTACATATACAAATACAAGTGCTCATTGTAGGAAAACCCTATGTTTTTCTTATTATTTTTTATAATTTTTTGTTTTTGTTTTTCATATACTCTTTAATTACATTCAGTAATACCCAACGGGCATTCAAATGTAAAAGAGAAGAGAAGAATAAAAATAGAATATATAGTTTTCAATATTAAAAATGTTGGTTGGGAAATTTATTTGTTTATTCAGTTCAATGCTTACTGAGTTTTTTGTTTGAATATTTGAATCTTTTTGTAACTTTTGATTAATAATTCTTATTTAGTCAATTGCTTTTACAATATAAAGGTTCTAATGTTTGCAAGAAACGTTGGGAGTAACCTACTGAGGATTCGGAGTAGCGTCTGATGAAATGGTCCATATAGGTATGCTCTCCCCTTCAGTACTTATTGTACTGAATGAATAACTCATGAGAATATCATGAGTAAAAGAATAAATTTTAAAACCAACACAATTTCTGGAATTAAGCACAAATAAAGATTAATATTTTGTTAAACTTTTAAATTCCAAATAGAAATTATTACATAAACTAAGAAATTCTTTACTTTTTATTTTATTTCAGTATTTGTTATTTTATTGTGTAATTGTATTGTTTAATTTTTGTATATAAATAAAAAAATTATTCAATATCTATATGGCTGGTGAGGTTGCCATATCTAAAATCGAATATATGGCAACTTTAAATGCTTGATGATCACGTTAAAAGTTATTAGCAACATAAACTTTAGTGTACAATAAACTTTTTACTTAAAGTATGTTTGTAATAACCAAAAAACATTTATCTGTTCGATAATATCCTACTTTTAGTTATCGTTTAGTTGTAATAATGGCCCTAAGACTTACAAGGAGATGTAAGTCAGCTAAATGTGTTCTAGGTGTTTTGTCCGACGCCCGAGCGGCAATAAAATACTATGTGCTAGAGCTTATTAATGAAAATTACTGACACTGTTTTGGCTTATTTTAATATTTCTTATTTCACGTTGATGGTATCCGATTATCTGTTAAACCATCCTCCTGCTAGTTGTCTGAGATCATTTTTATTAAGTGTCAGTGCCTCTGCCATAGCATTACGAAGCGGTTGGCTTGGTATTGCTTTTTAAACCAGCTGTTTTGTTCATCCTACCGCGATCCTTTACTTTATTAGCTGTTAGTTATTTTTATACGGTCTTGCCCGGTCACTTACTCTATGAGTAGAAATTCTTAAAATAAATAGATCGTACATATAAAAATTAAAAAGAAAAATTTATTCTACCTTCCTTAAAACACAAGAAGCGTATGTACCATAATTCAGAGAAATAAGTTGAGCAACAAAATTTTATTTACTAACAAATCCTTCTAAATTGTTTTGTATTAAAAGTGAATATGTCTAGTCTTACAGTACATGGCGACCTTAAGTGGATTCTCAAGAGTGTAAAGCTAAAAAGCAAACAAACACACAAATAAAGAAAAAATTAATGCGTATTCTGCCAGCGATATAAATAAACTCATAAATAATTATGCAGATAACTCTGACGTATGATTATTATTTAATTTAGTTTATGTAACACTTATACTAAAGAAAAATTTAGTATTTTTACTATTATCCTCCCATGTTCCTATGTTTTTTTCACTTTATGCCTTAACGACAGCATGAAAACAAAATTGGGCATGAAACTGAATTAGTCACGACGATCTCGAGTTTTGCACTTAGCAACACAATTGGTGAGTGATTTTTGTTTATATAGACAAAAGGGTTATGAATTTCAAAAATTAACAGTTGTTTCAGTTGGACTTTCGAAGCTTTATAAAAAAAAGGGTGTTTCAAAAAAAAAAAAAAAAAAAATTAACTATGGATAATCTCAAAATATACAAATGTCCGCCGGGAAAGTATACTAAATACTTTGTTTTGCCGTCATTTTGGTAAACATTAGTCTTGACAGTTCATAGTTGGCAGTCGTGAAGTATATATGTGGCAAATTTATTAAGGAAAAATATTTGATAAACCAACTGGTTTTAATCGTTAAAACACTTTAATCAAATCAATCATCGATTACTGTGATGATCAGAAAGTTACGTGAAATTTTTGGGAGAAACAACGTGCCAACAAAACGCACTATTTATCGTGTAGTGAATGATTTTGAAGAAAGAGGGTCTGTAGGTGATAGGTCTAAGCATGGACCACAACGTACTGCAAGATCGGCTGAAAACATTACTGCTGCTCAAGAAAATGTTCAGGAGCTTGGTCTTCAAAGAACAACTTTGGCCACAATTTTGCACAAGGATTTGCAAAGATTCAGTAGACACAAGACCTACTTCCACAAGACCATTTACGTTATTAACAAACAAAGTAGTATACCTTCCCGGCGGACACCCTTTATTTATTTAAAATTGTCAAAAATTTGTATAATGTTGTTTTCGAATTTTAAAAATTTCAATGTTAGTTTGGATATATTTTTCTCCAGACAGAAAGAACCCAATCTGTATAAAGAACCTTCAGATTCGGCTTATGATGCTGCGCTAAAAAATTAAAACTTCCTTCTTCAATATTTGAAAAACACCATTTTTTAAACAATAAATCGCTATTTTTTTTAGCAATTTCGTAAGTAAACTGAACTTAAAATTTTATAAATTTTGCAAATTTCTAATTTGGTTGTCCTCTAAGTCCACCGCTGTATCACAACTAGATATATATAAAATATTTGATTTCATAACCCAATAGCTTCACATCTTTTCGCATACACTGAATGTTATTATTTTTCTTTGGTTTTTTGCAAACACTAACGCAAACACACACACACACAGATATATAAATTCAATGGATAGGAATATGAATGTAATTATATTTCATTACATGATATTTTACGCCTTAAGGTCATGTCATATTTAACAGCAGCAGTTGCAGCATTCGTAATATCAAATATAAGTTAAACAAAAAAACACTCTATAAATCCATTCAATTGTGTTATTGTGTGGCAATACTGATGACGACAATGATGACTTTGGCGATGGTGTGGCATGATTTTTGTTGTTTACTTTGCTTGGTTTCGTTGCTACATATATGATTTAATAACAAAAATACCAACAACCACAAATAATAATAATAACGTGTGTATGTAATAATACCATCGATATACAACATTAATATTTGTACTTGTTTGGTTATTGTATTTAAGTAAAGCGCGTGCCACATGTATCGATATACTAAAGATATAAATATTGACTGCCAATTTGAAAGCAATTTGTTTGTAGATTTTATTACAATCTGCTTTTGGCATAATGGTGGCAGTTTATAACAAAAACAAAAATTGTTAAGTGATGGAGGAGCACTACTATTACTGCTTTTATATGAAAGTTATTGCAAAATGTTAACTAGAGCACTCTTACACATACACATAAATACATAATGACATTTTAGGAGTTGAGCTTAAAAATCAAGTTTATACAATTTTCCTTTTTTAAGTATTTAATTAAACCACTTCAAAAGAACCCGTTATTTTCTATAATTAAAACTTTTTTTAATGTGATAAAAATCAGAAAACGCAAGTGTTTAAAAAAAATAATTTTTTTAAGAAATATAAGCTCAGCTCAACTTTTGGACCACAGCAAGTATTTCTAAAATATGCAAATAAAAAATAGAATACATATATAGTTTTCAATATTGGTTGGGAAGTTTGTTTATTCAGGTCAATGCTTACTGAGTTTTTGTTTGAATATTTGAATCTTTTTGGAACTATTGACAAATAATTCTTATTTAGTCAATGGCTTTTACAATATAAAGATTCTAAAGCTTGCAAGAATTGTTGGGAGTAATCTACTGAAGATTCAGAGTAGTGTCTGAAGAAATGGTCCATATAGAAATGCTATCACTTTCGGTACTTATTGTACTGAATAAATAACTCATGAGAATATCCTGAGGAAAACAATAATTTTCAAGTAACCCAACACAATTCTAGAATTAAGCACAAATAAAGATTTATACTTGTACTCGTATTAAAGTAGACTTGAAATCGATATTATGAGAAATTCGTATGAAAACTTTGTCCAAATTTATACTTAAAGACGTTATTAATCTCTTTAAATACCAGCCTTCATTTTTGTTAAGCTTTTGCATTCCAAATAAAAGTATGACTCATATTAATAAAATATTTATATGACTTAGTTGAAAATTTAATCAATATGACTATTTTTTATATGGAGCATATTTTTTTTCTCTGTAACACAACTTTCTAGAATTTCTTTGGTTTATTTAAATTATAAAAGTATCATAACGTTTTTCACCATTAAGAGCTGTTAATAAATCTCAAATGCGTATTAAATTTGAACATATAACTTTTATTTTAGAAAAAAAAAAAATTAAACAAACCCTTTTATAAACACGATCTGGAACTTAATGCTAAACTAAAATAAAGTAAACACCATATAAAAATTAAAATAATTTTTGAGTCATTTAATGGTATGACAGCTAATAATTTTAACAAACAAAAAGTAAATCTACTCAATATTGTAAAAGTTACAGAAGTAAAAAGGCAAATGCAAATGCATGTGCTCCATTTTATCATTCAAAAAGTTTCATTTAATGACAAAAGTTTTTAATGGTTTTGACTCGTATTTAAAAGCAAAACTAATTATTAGTTTTAAATTAAACTTTTTTCTTAATTTAAATATAATTAAAAATAAAAAAATTAAATAAAAACGATAGAGTAGAGCAAATAGTTCACTAAAAAATATATAGAGAAATCTATCCTAATGTAGAATACGCTGCACATAGTGGAGAAAAATAACAACATATTGTTACAACCAAAAAATTTTACATTCTACTTATCGAAAACAATTAATTTTAATACTTACAATATGAAAGTAAAACGCTGCTGTGGTAAATAATTCCAATATACAATTTAGAATTGTGATTTTTAAATATTTCAGCAACAAAAGCTTGGTGACACAGGTGATGCTGATTAATAGAAAAAGTGTCAAATATTATCAATTTTTATCAGAAATTGAATAAAAATTAAGAAACATTATGTACATTCAATTAAACACGTACACTGAAAGAATTTTGTTCTTACATATAATGAATTTATTCATTAATCCCATGAAAAAAAATTCTTTATTCTTTACATCAATGAGTGAAGTTTCATTAAAATTATTTTAAAGAAAATTTCATAAAATATATGAAAAGTGTTCATTATATAATATGAATTTCAAAAATGTGTTTCAATTGCAGATGTCGCGGTTCAACCCCCGGTTAGGGGCAAACAAAATTATTTTTTCATTTTTTTTATTAAAAATTTTTTAACGCACCATATATATATACTCATTTTAATAAATTAACTTTTTTTAAATTATTTTGAAATTTTATTTGACGCTGCCAGGATTTGAACTTGGGACACATGCAATTAAGAAGCTTTAACTCGCCAGCAGAGACGTACAAGAGTTGATTCCCTTTTTTCTTTTATGAATCTACTCACTGCTTGTGTTGTGCTAATAATATTGGTTGCAGTGTTTGCTTTCCCACAACTGCTTGCCTTTTACTTACTCTCTTTTAAATATGCTGTTAGCAGTAACACATCAAAAATGATTACTGCTTTTTATTTTTATGCAAAGTATTCATAAAAGTTGAACACAGTAAAATATCAGTGCATTAATTTGTTTTAAATAAGATTTCACATGTTATTTAAGAAACAAACTTGGTTTTATCGTGATAAAATGAACTGCAAAATAATAAAAATATTGAAAATGGTGTTTTTTAATTTATAAAAAATATACAAAGCAAAAGAACATTTTTAATTTTTTTATATTTATAAAAATTTGTTGTTATAAATATAAAAAATTTTCTAAAGATGTTATTAGATGAATAGCGAAATAGAGCGAAAGAAAAAAATTAATAAATATTTAACTTTTTATATAAAAGACTGGGATTAAAATTTAAATAAAATAGTTATAATAAATATATAATAAAAACATAATAATAAATTTAATTTGACATTTCTCAATTTCAGACTAACTCAATTTGAACCATGGAAAGATACACAATCGAGCAACGCGTTAAAGTTATTCAGGCTTATCAAAATTCATATCGTGCATTTCGTGATAAATAATAATATTTATTGAATTTGAAGTATTGCCTTATATCTTCTCTTAACATCTGAAAATTTTCCGAAATTTTTTTTTTAATATTTTTTCTCAAAGATAACACTATTATTATTTACAGTACATACAACTAAATGCAGTCCAAAATATAATCACTTGAAAACCTTTACTTAAACAGCTTTGATAAGCTTTACTTAAAAAGCTTTAATATTATTAACTGATTCGCTGCTTTTGTTAATAGTAACTGCTTATAGAAAATGCAAGCATGACATGAATTTTGTAACAAGCTACTTGAAATGGTGAATCTTGCTATGACACCATTCATTTAGTTAATGTCTAATGACGATTCAATACACATTTTTTTAAAATAAAAAAAAAGGCATTTGAATCGGATTCATGTACATCTCTGCTCATCACTCAACTACTTTAGTCACGAAGATCAATTGAATTTTAATGATTAAGTTTTATAGTTAAATTATTTATCGAGTTGCGACAGAAAAAAAGAGAACAATTATGCAAAAAAAAAAACGTTATCTAATGAACTTTTCTTATGAAACTGTGAAATCTAATGAAACAATTCTCATGAAACTTCTCCATTCTCACAATGAAATTATGAAATAATTAATATTATATTTCATTAGACTAATTTTTTTAGTGTACTAAACTAAAAACGAGAGAAATAAAAAATATTTTTGCTCCAGAAATATACAATTCCCAAAAAAGTTTAGTTTTACTTCAGAATTCCTTTATTAAATAAAAAAAATTTTTTATGAATGTATGCATTTATGCCCTCGTATGTGTGTGTAAAATTATAGAAATGGAAACAACTCAATTTATTAATTTTAAAATGTAAAAAATTCAACATAATTTTTTTTTATTCATACGCTAACTCGTACATTAAAATCACGCCTCTTTATATGAAAATGTCTGACTGCATTTTGAATTCTAAGCTGCAGAGAAGAAAAAATGTTCAAGTCATAAATTAAACAAGTTTAATAAAATTGTCAAAAGATCTGCTTAATTTCTGACACTTTTTGTCTTGAGGTAATAAATAAGAAAAAAATCACAGAGAAAAACAAAATAATAAATACATCGTAACCATATTATCTAAGGTATATACAGAAATCGCTTAAGTCGACTTGAGTAAAAATTGATTTGTGTTGCAATTAACTCAATAGCTTTATCATTATGGTTCAGTGATGGTGAAATGTTCCGCAATTAACCAGGTTTCACGGAATTAATTTTTAAAACTCTTAAAGCTTTTAAAATCGTAATTCTCTAATATAACTTAATAAGACATAAGTGGTTTTTCATATTGCATGTTTAACTTGTTGCTGAATATATTGCACAGTGATACCAAAGAGAAAACATTAACCTTCAAATCATTCTCAAGAAAACTAACGTTGCTTACCCTCATGTGTGGTTTTCAGTTTTATGTATTTTCTCTAAGTAATACGGGTTTTTTCAGCTAAAATAATATTTTATCGGCAATTTTATTATACTTAACACTATCAGAGAAAATCTGAGACCATCTAGGAGTCATTCTAGATAAGATTCTAATAAAGAATAAAATTTTATTGTGCATAATCGGTTAACGTTAAGAGTAACTTTTGCATGTGAACGGTTGTATACAAAAAGGTAATGTTTTGCTATAAAAAATGTGCTATTGTAGTTTTTTTTACCAAACTACTATTAGATAAGCCTTCTAAGTAGGTTGTACAGAGCGCCTTAGAACGCGTGAGTTAATAATAAAAATTTAAGCTACAATACAATATGGTTGGAGTCGTTCAAAACAAAATATTGTGATTTTGTAATTATTAATAGCAGCACGTCAATTAACAAAATAAAATAAAATAAATTCAAAATTAAAGTTTGAGATACTTTATATAAGAACGTAGCAGGATTACAAAATATTTTTAATAATAGGCCTGATAATAAGTTTCCTCTAGTAATAAAAACAGTGATATGTGGCAATACGCGCTATATGTTCTGTATACTCAAAGCTTGTCGCAAATATGTCTGCCTAATTATATACTCGATATCTAATTTTTGTGCAAAACAAATAACTAAAAAGAATCAATTCAAATCACTGTTTGTGTACTTAACTGGTTGCGCATTTGCAGTTTATATTGAATAAAAGAGGACTTTTTGTTTTAAATCGCTATTCAGCATACACTCTTGTATCAAGACAATGTGACAACAACATATCATTGGCGTTAAATGTCGTGCAACATGCAATTGCAACAAAAACAACAAATAAACAAACACAAAATAATGTTCATCCCAGCAATCATTACAACTACATAAATAAACGTAAAATTAAATCAGTTTTTCTCTAAATCATATGCATTTGTTATGGAACTGTCCTTGCACTCATAAATAACTACGAAAAAGAGTTTTAAATGAAAAACAAATAAATTATAAAATAAACTTAAAACTAAAATTAAAATAAAAAAATAAAAGTGAATAAACCCTGTCACAAGTGATGTCTGAAAACACCTTTACATGTGATTATTAGTTGGAGGAAATATTTAAAATGGAATTTAAGCAAAATATTAATGTTCAATTGTTTATGCTTTTGAATTAAAGCTACAACTTTTTTGGCCCCAATATTTTATTTGTTAAACATGAAATGCGTACAAAACATTCCTTGTTACAAGCACAATGTGGGAGGACATTAAGATTGGCATCTTCTTCGCAGTTGGATGACTTTGGGAAGGGTGCATGTAAATAATGCTGTTAAATAATGTTTCAATATTTCTATTTGTGTTAACTATTCTTATCAAAGTTAAAAGTACATGGCTGCTTTGTTTTATGTTAAAAAATTATATTTATTTATTTTTTTTTTTTAATAGTCACGTGCTTGAAGCTCATAAAACATTTTGATAACCAATAAAACTGTCACACTCACTCACTCACTTTCAAGCACAAGCTTATACTTTTTTAAGTTTAAATATGGACTAAATAAACATTTGTTTAGTGTTGGGCGTTAAATATTACATTGAACGTTCAAACACCTCCTAAATTTATTTAAAATATTCTTACAAAAAAAAAAAATAAATAAAAGTAACAAAAATAGTTTTACGTGGTTTAAAAATGCCAGCTATCAAGATATTTGAAGTGTTGCTTTAACAAAATATCACTAAAATGACATCTAATTCAACGCCTCTAAGCTGATTACAAATTTTAAAATAATTATGATTAATATTAAGTAACACCCTAAACAAACATATAAGTGTTTAAAACAATTAAAAAAATTTTTAGCAACAAATTTTATTGATTGAAAAATTTTATAAATTGACAATCAAGATTAGTATCGTTTAAATTTAAATTAAATCGGTAATGACTTTTAAAGAACTAGTGATACTTATTTTAAATAGAAATTTGATATTACCAAAGTCAAAAAAGGATAAAATACTGACCATGCACAGTGGCATCTAATTAATGAAAATGTGTAAAACTACGGGAAGGATTTGGATGAAAGAAATTGCTTTAATACAATTATGCTTAGAAATAATATGTGTAAATACAGAGTGATTAAAAATTTATTCCCTGTAAATGATAAATCGGTTTGATAATTCCGTGTCTATTTAAATTTCACTTTGAATAAAATACCATTTTTTAATTTCAAGCAGGTTGCGTTTAGATTGTTTGAATTTTAAAAAAAAAATAAAAAAAGTAAAATTTCGTGTGTTGATTATGCATTATGACAAAAATTCATAAATTGTTTATACATATTCACCAGACTAAGACCCCTGCAACCCTTTCTTTTTTCTAGACCTTGAAGAAGTGGGTGGTAAGAGATTATGGTCGAATGAATTTTGTGTATATTTTAAGCACACTTATTATTTGTAATTAATAAAAATTGGAAAACGCAAAACTAGATCTATTGATCTAAGAGGAGATTATGCTACAAAAAAATTATTCAAAAAGACACGGAGCTATAAGTCAGCCATTGTATTAGCCGATTTGTAAATTTTTTTAATTTTAACATATTAAATTATTTCGAATTATAAAGTTTAACAAATTTAAATCTTTATTCGTGCTTAATTTCAAATTTTGTTGGTGTCTAAAATATGTGCTGTATGATATGCTTTCCCTCTTAGTACTTATTGTACTAAGTAAACAATTTTTTAAAATTTTCCATGAGAATATCATGGAAAATAATGCATTTTGCACACCAACATAATTTGGAATTAAGCACAAATAAAGATTAATTTTTTATTAATTATAATAATTTTAGTTAAAAAAGAAACAAAAGACTTACTGCTAATACTAATTTAACTTTTAATTTTTTTGGTTGTTCGACTACAGATTATTTTTAATGTTACAGAAAACATTTTGAAAATCAGTTTTAGAAAGAATATATTTTTAAAAATTTTTTTTTTTTATTAATTCATACAAGACGATATCAAGAAAGCAGCTGTACGGTTCAAGTTTTTTCTTGACTTGTAAATATTGTTACAATTATATGGCCGAAGTATATAAAAGATCTCTGTCTTAAACACCGATATGGCTATGTTTTCACCTTGTATGAATTCGCCTTGGTTTAGAGTAAAAAAATATTTGAATTTTAAGTTTTTAAAAAATATTGAAAAATTAATTTTAATATTTCAAAACCTATATAGTTAGAAACGTACATATGGTGCAGAAGTGAACAATTCAAAATACAAATATATTTCATTTTAGGGTTTTCAATTAAATGCAAATTTAAAACAACAACTTCAGTCTTCACAGTTTGCTTTTATATTTTTGAGCTAAAGGTATTTAGTTTTGCACTTGTGATAAAATTTAATTAAAAACTATTAATTAGTATTTTCTAAAACTTCTTTTGCTCTTGAAAACACACTGGTATACTGTTTAGGTAACTCCTTATTAAATTTTGGCATGCTTCGACGAGGGTATTTGCTCATGCTGAATGCACTCTGTACCAGAGCTTTAATGCTGCTTAATGTTGTGTCATTTTGTAATCGATAGAGATTTAGACTTTGAGTTGGCCATGTCGCCTTTTTCCACCGCCAACCAATTTCACTCAAGTTTTGTTGTTTGCGTAGAATCAATATATTAAAAATGTTCACCTCATTAAACTAAAGGTCAAGCTTATATATTCAGTACAATTTTATGAGTTTTAATTCTTGTATACAAAGTAACTGAACTGATAATAAAAAATTATTGTAAACTATAGAATGATTCCTCTTGTTCTCTCGTTCTCAAGAAAGGGCAAGTTGTTTCAGTAATGTTCATTATTATTTTGTTTTTCAAATTTACAAAAAAAATTTTATTGGTGGTTTTCAACACAAGGATGAGATGAATGTTAAAACCGTTTACTATTAAATTCTTCTTATAGCGGTTCAGAGGTGCTTTCCAAAAATCCCTTTTTCGCCATCGGCAGCATTTGTGTCATTTTCTTTTGTTTTGTTTAGTATTTAGTATTTAAGAAATGTTCTCATTTCTTATTCTAAAAATTTTATATAATTTTATATTAAAGTTGCCTTTTCAATGAGCAACGCAACTGAAATGAAAATTGTTATTATGAAGTTATGGAAAATACTATTTTTTTAATTAAAAATACAAAAATAAATAATAAGAAACTATAATTATTTAAAATTAATCAATCTTAAAATCTTAAAAAATTGTTTTTATATAAATTTTTTGATATTTCGATTTTTTTTGAAGGCCTTCTTCAAGGAAATTTATTTTTATAATAAGACCTTCAAAAGAAATTCGAAATAAAGGAAAATTTAAATAAAAACAATTTTATAAGATCTTAAGCTTAATTAATATTAAATAATAATAAATTTTTTAAGATCGAATAATTTAATAAAATTAATAATAAGAAACAAAATGAATGTGTTTTTTTATATATAAAAAATTCAACAAAATTTAATCTTTATTTGTGCTTTACTTCGATTTATATTGGTGTGCAAAATGCATTATTTTTCATAATATTCTCATGGAAATTTTTTTAAGGCTGGTATCTGTAGAGAAATAAAGTTTGCTTGAAGCACTTAGATATTGTGACGAAGTTATATTGAAAAATTGACAAAATTCCTACATATTGCTGCAAATCCTTCATTACTCATTTTGAATACCAGCCGAACAGTATGGTACTGCACCATTATTATGACTGTCGACACACATGAAAAAACGATACAAGGACATGCAGAGACGAAACAAATGCAACTCCGTATTAAACTTCAGTTTGAGCAATCTCAAATCACTTACAATTTTCAACTTAAGCAAGTAATTTGGTGTAGCAATTTATATATAATCACATTTATATTTTAATTCTTTATTTTGTTAAATGAAATTTATTAAATAATAATATTTAAAAAAAAAAAATCAAACCTAATGTCCAATCTTGAATTGGACAATATCCCAATTTATAGAAAATTGCTAGTTGAGTTATACTGGAAAGAAAGGTTTCGTCGCTCACAAATTTGTAAGCGACAAAAGAGTAAGAAACGTTACACATAAAGTACACACAACAAGTCACATTTTCTAACTTAGCTTAAATTATAATTGAAAACCATAAATCGAGTTCTCCTTTTATATATTTACATATTACCTACCGTGTTAAAATAAACTTGTTCACCATTATCTAAATATTTAACTTTTAATTATATAATTTGGAATTTAAATATATTTGCCTGCTAATAAATCTATTAAACTAAACTGCAATATCAGCATAAAATTAAATTAATTATTAGTTAAACATACACCTACCCGCCTTATAAATCTTATGCACAAGAAACCAGTAAGTATCCCTCCTAACTCATTCCCTGGTTAATGTAAGAAACTAATTCCCTTCTTTCTTCTCATTCTACTTAATTATAATTACTTCAACCACCCGGAGTAATTATAATTAAGATCTTTCTGTAGCTTCCAGTCTCTTTAATTTCTTGACAAGCTATAGGAAGATTAAAAAACGTAACCCTAACGTTTTCACCTAAAATATAAAGAAAAATATATAATGTGTTTATTTAAACTCAAGCGAAAAAACTAAATAAAAGTGAAATTAAAACATATATAAACCATTAAAGCAACCAAACTGTGTAATATTTCCTTACTCGTACCTGTTGGAAATTTGTCAACTACCCTTAGACTACCTGATTAAGAAACTATACTTACCTGTTGCTTTGTTAAAAGACCCTTATCTAGCTATGAAAACAACTGCTGAAGATATACTTACCTCCTTGTACTTACCTGTGCAAAATCCTAATGTAAACATGTAAGTACAAGGTGGGCCAAAGAAGTCATCCGATGTTGTTTTTCTCTAATTTTTTTCTAAATGAAAATGAAATGTATGCCGTTGCTCCGTCTTGTTGGAACCACATGTCCTTCAGCCCTAATTCGTTCAATTGCGGCATAAAGAACTCGGTTAACATGCCCCTATAGCGCGCACCGTCCACTGTTGTCGTTTGACCAGCCCGATTACTCTTCCAGCCTCCTCCAGCGTGAACAGCGCACCATGCAGTCAATTTGAGCGGGTGTAATGGTTCCTCGTGGATTTTCGGTGCCCCAGAAACGAAAGTTTTTCTTTTTCACTTACCCACTGAGGTGGAAATGAGCCTCTTCACTCATTATTATTTTGTTCGAAAAATCTTTCACTTCGATTATTCCCCATTCTTATGGAGTGTATCGCTCCATGGCTTGTTCACTTGTATTCTTCATATGTCTAGTTCACAAATGTCAAAACAGATGTGACATTGGCCGCCATTTGCAAAAATAATAGCATCTTCCAATACCGTGATTTCTTTTAGCCCACCTTGTGAAAACCCTGTAAATTCTAATCTAATAAAAATAAACTAATCCCCTGTTTATTTCTTTACACCAACCCTTACTTAATTATAATTGCTCCATTACAGCTGGCATCATCCCCCGCCACACGCAAAGAAAAAATATGGTTGAGGCAACAATATTCTGGTGGAAACATAGTATGGTTAGATTTATGATTGCTTCTAACCATATATATTTTTAAATCAAAGATATTAAAAATAGTTTTCAGCTGCAGATGTTGCGGTTCAACCCCCGGTCAAGGCAAGAAATTTTAAAAAATTTTTTTTAATACATACATATTTTAATATAATTTAAAAATAAAATTTTTTTAAATTTTTTTGTATAAGTAAAGTTTTTTTATTCCATTGATATTTCTATTCTATCAATTTGAATTTACTTATTACTAATACATCCGGTTTAAATTTATTTTTTTTAAATTTTAGTTGACTCTATCAGGGCTCGAACTTGCGAACGCTTAGTTAAAAAGCATTAACTCGCCACTCAACCACTTCAGCCACAAAGCTCAGTTGAGATTCAACGATTAAGTTTTTGTTTTATACTCACTTTATTTATATGGTTGCGGAAGAGACAAAATAGAAAGCAATTTACATTCAACCATATTTTTATCATTATTATGTTTGCTATGAACATATTTATGATTTCAAGTAAAATTTTATTAAACATAATATGATAATTATATGGTTGATCTAAGACACTAAACATAATATGGTTAAAAATAACTAGAAACATGTTTATCGTAATCAGAATAATGTTTAGATCCTTAAAATTAATAATAATATTTTTGTGGAGAACACACTATGTTTGAGGTGACCATATGAAACCATATTTTTTCTTTGCGTGCAAGCTGTGGGAAGATTTAAAAACGTTAATCCCAACGTTTTCAATGACAATTATTGAATATTAGAAAAACTTTACAAAAAAGGAATTTAATAATAATATCTTTTTAAGTATTTAAGTTAGAAAAAAATATTTCTTTTTTTAAATAAAGTTAAATAAATATTTCTTAAATATACAAGTATTTAAAATTTACTCTACATTTTATGTGTGTGTGTGTGTGTGCTCGCACTTAAAATGGTAAATATAAACATAAATAACTTTAAATTAATACAATTCCCATTAAACGGCTATAAAAGAATTTTAATTCACAAAACAGTTTCCCTTCATTAACCAAACAATTTCAAAGAATTCCTTTTGTCTCAGTATAATTTCTCGTCTTACTCTTTTTTACTTTATTGGTACTTGTAGGTATATTTTTAACCGAGTACAGGTTATTAAATTATGAGAAAATATTTACTTGCAAAAATTAGCATTTTCCTTAAACTACCATCATTAAAATCGAATGGATGTTTTGGTAAATGCATCTTGAAAGCCATGCGAGCAGCAAAAAAAAAAAAAAAAAAAAAATGATGAACAAAACAACACCAACAACAAGAAAGTGCCCTCTGTCTGACAAAGTAATAATGATCGTTTTTATATGAAGATGCCATTCAACTTTTATGCAGAATAAAATGAAGATGAACATTGTACGAAAAGAGACGATCAGCTTGAAAGTAACAAAAAACTAAGAACAAAAAAAACTGAATAACAACTTAACAATCCTACAAAAATCATCAGCATCGGCATCACCATCACCATCTTATTGCAGCCTTCTGTCACACACTATGCACGCACACACATACGGCAAACTGATATGACCGAACGAACGAACGATCGACCACATGCAACAATCATGTTTTATACTCCCACAGATATAAAAGAGGACAGGTGTGCATACCACAAGCAACTCAGCACTTTGCAAAATATTCAACAAAACAGTCAGTCAACAGCAACAACAAATAAATGGAAATTGAAGATGAAGATCAAGTATTTTTTATGCTTTTTTTCTGTTTATGTTTTTTTCATGTTTGTAGTCTTGTATTCTGTATGTCAGTATACGTAACGTAATGTCATTTAAATTACATTAAATTATTTGAAGATAAACAACATGAGGACAAAAATCATATAAATAAAGTAAAGCACAGTCACAACGAATTTTAATTATACTTCATAAGGATCAAATATAGATCATGGATGTGTTTCGTTTGTATTTAGTAAAATTTAAATTATTAAAATCTATGTTATCTCTCACATAATTACGTTATTTATAAAAGTAATAAACATTAAAATAAAAAAAATTTAACACTAATTAGCTAAATTATGCGAGAAAAAATCGTACGATGTAAAGAAAGTTTGGTAAATTAACTGAATTTTATTTTTCAAAAAATCTATTTTAATTTTTACTATTATAGTTTACACTATCATTAGAAAGATTTTGTTTTATTTGTCACATAAAAATTTTTCTGTGTAAATTTCATCTTCTAAAATGTTAATAAAGAGTCAACAAAAGTATTGGCAAAACAAGTGGGGAAAAAAAATTCAAAAGCATTAAGACTTAGATTTATTCTCATGATTTCCAGTTACCAATTGGTAAAATTAGTATTTTTTCAAGCAAATATAGGTTTTTGGCTAGACTAAGCCAACGTTTATTTTATAGGCTTATATATTTTCTGCAGAGCTTCTCATCGTGCCTGCAGGGAATACACAAGATGAAGAAAGAAATCAATTTCAAGAACTGTTGATTGATAGTAAGTGTATTTTGTAAATCGCCTTAAAATCGTTAAACATACTAAACGCTAAATATACATTAGCGTTATATGTTACATGAAAAACGATAAAAAATGCATCACTTTTTGCAGTTTTAGGCATCTTGTTTAAAATATTACATAATTTTGGTTATAAAAATTGCTGTAAATTGGAGCGACAAGCGTCAATAAAAAAACAATTGTTTTGCAGCCAATTTCACTAAGAAACGTGCTGTCAAAAGTAAATTTTACAACCACTCATGCTGTTGTCGAATTATTTCGATATGCTTCATCCGTTTTGTATGTTCATAAGCATTTTTGACAGATAAAAAAATGCTTGCTCCCTCAAATGAAGTATGGCTGCTTTTAAGTTATTTTAGAAGAAGGACTACAACTTTCAAAGCCCTAAAAATTTTTATTTTAAGCTTCTGTTAATTTTATTTAGCAAATTATATTTTTTTTTATTGATATCACGTTAATTATGGAATATATCGCTCCACCACTTTCTGTCAAGAAGCAAAAGCTGCAAAACTTTTTTTAAAAATTAAATTTTAATCATGATGGCAATGTAATGAATATTTTATGTGAGTTCATTTAAATTTTATAAAAGCAGTAGGGGGTGAAGTGGATATAAACTCTCGTTTCAAATAATTTTTTGGATATTTTATTCGAGAGACACACACACGATTCATTCCGTTTTTGCTTGTGTATTTGCTTGCTCCGTGTAATCAGTTTTGTTTTTCAATAAATTTCTTGGAAATTTGGTATATATAATTTCTATATTTCAAGCAGCGACTGTGGCCACTTCTCAACAAATTAATTCAAATTAGATGTTTTAGTGAATACTTATAGTTTTCAAAATAAGCTGTTGCACAAAATGTTTTTTATACTTCTTTAAAATACAACTTGTAAAACAATTTTATTATTAACTTTTAGATATGAAATTTCTGTTAATGAAAAAATAATAATTTTATATATGTTCTACTGATTAACTGATTTAATTCAAAACTGGCTCTCTTTACTCTTAGAATTTCAATTTAAATTTGTTTTCTCTGACAAAAATATTAAACAAATGAAAAAAAAAAATATTATTTTATACAAAATTTAAAAAAAAAACAGTTAATGAATTATTTGCAAAAAAATCATTTCAGAAAGGAAAAACTTAATTCAGCTGTTACCTTGTCAAATAAATGCACAAATGAATGAATCGGAATCGGAGGAAGGAATAAATAACATTTCATCGATGAGATAGATTAAAACCCGAAAACTTTTTCAAAGTCCATGAATCCTGTTAAAGAAAAATCTAATAAATAAAAATTTTCGGCGGATAAAAAGTGTATTCAAATTTTAAATGCTGCCTGAAGAAGCACATATTAAAAAAAGTAATATTTACAGAAAGATACTTTACGTAATGGAAAACTTATCTTTATATTCTGCTCCCTATTTGCTATCGGCATACGATTCTATATCCCATTCCGTCCCCGGCTACATAAACGTGAGGTAAATTTTATGTATTTTGAAGAGAGAAATTTATGTATCAATGTCTAATTTTTATATATTTATATTTTATCCAAATGAAATCATAAGGCACACATATGTGTATGTCCTGGTTCTAAGGACATGAGCTTTGTATGGACATAAAAAATACATTTTTACGTTATTTTAGGACGAATATCATACACAACTTCGAAATTCTTTGGGACTGAAAGGGATATAAAAATAAAATACTTCTTAAATTCTTATAATTTTAGTTTGGCGAGAGAGATAGGAAACACCAACTACAGCATTCAAATATAATCCAAATTAAATAAAAAAATAAAAATTAAATAATACGCCAACAAAACCATAATTAAACAATATCGCTAAACAAACTGAATACACCTTCTCTGCAATATAAATAAAATTAAAAGTTCACAAAAATATACTTACCCAGTGAATATATGAAATAAATTCATAACAACCAAAATGCAGACGACACAGGGATTTTAAAATAAGAAAAAAGAGTAGAAGAAAAAAAGTATTCAACTGCCACAGCAAAAATATTCAGCCATAAAAAGCAACGGCACAATAAAAATAAACGCATCGATCAAATCGAAGAGGAAAAACGACACAGTGATGTTAATGGTGATGATGTTTTCTTCTCTCTTTTCTTAGCAGCCACACCACCATTCCACCATTCATACAGCCATCCATTTATCTACACATCTATCCACTCATCCATCCATCCAGCCATTCGTCGTCAATCGACGACTCGTCTTTGTCATCTGTATTAAGAATTTGCAATTTTTTTTTGCTTTTTTCGTCAAAGGATAAATGCTGCCAAGCATACACACAAGCCAACAAAAAGTAACAAACGGCTACATGATGCAAACAGAGCAGTTTTGAATTGGAGCATTTAGAAAAGATGCAGAAAAATATTTTATTTGCTTAAATGTTTTTGTTTTTTGATTTGGTCTTATTTTTAAAAAAGAGTTTTTATAGTTGACATTTAACAATTGACCAAATGATAGTTAAACATGTTTATGCCAAATTATGCAGCACTTGCTTTGCCAGATTCCTGCCAAGGAGGAGCTCTTTTTTCATTTTAAACAAATGCGTTTGAGTTCAATGAAGTAGTGAAGCACAGTGGTTTGCTTGCTGCTGTAATAATGATTTTTCTGTAATATGAAAAAAACTCTTTTAGGGTATTTTTATTATAACTTTTTTTTAGAAAGGGTTTTTTTCAATGAATTTATGGTGACTACAACAAAATCAATTTTTGTTTATTTGCTCTTTCACAAGCATTTTCTCTTTAATATATTTTAGAAGATTTTAAAAATGTAATAATTTCTATTTGGAATTTAATAGTTTATTGTACTGAATAAATAACTCATGAGAATATCATGAGTAAAAGAATAAATTTTAAAACCAACACAATTTCTGGAATTAAGCACAAATAAAGATTAATATTTTGTTAGATTTTAAAAATGTTTAAAAATTTTTAAATTACTTTTTCTTAAAGGTCTATTTCTCTACCAGTTACATTTATACCAATACCAATCGCTTGTTTTAGACCATCCTAAACCGGAAGCAGGTTCAAGCCGTTATAAAGAACTACACCATCTGGGAAAAAGCTTTTTTATTTGACCGCAAGAAGTATGCCGAATTCCAAGCTAAGGTGGGTGGCAGGCCAGCAACAAAAATGCAAGGAAGAAAAAAATCATTAAAAGAAACAACCCACAGCGAAGAAAGAAGAACCTAAAGAAGAAAAACTCGATGCCGCTGTTGCGGAGCCCAAGTCGAAGGATCCCTTCGGTGCCTTTGACGACGTATCTACTCCAACGAAGAAGAAAAAGTGTCAGTTCTATATTTTTGGGAAAAATTTGATCGCAAACACTATTCCATCTGGTTCGGCGAATACAAATACAACGAAGAACTTACTCAGCCTTTCATGTCATGTAAACTTATCTCAGGTATGTTCCAATGTCTCGACAAAATACGCAAACAAGCTTTCGCTTCCGTCTGTTCCTTTGGAGAAGAAAACGACTCTAGCATTTCTGCAGTATAGGTATGTCGTAGTCAAGATCTTGCTTTTACATTGTCTCCTGATTGGCAAGTTGACTATGAAATCTATGACTGGCACAAATTGGATGCTAAATCTAATGAAAGCAATAAATTATTCGAATAATACTTCTCTTGGACTGGTACTGACAAACAAGGCCGTAAATTCAATCAAGTAAAGATCTTCAAATAAGCCAAACATATCAGCGTATTTAAAATTTAATACTAAGATGAGCTGTGATCTTTGTTAGGAACCTCAAGCCATTATTAATTTTATCAATTTTAGCAGTAGACGTAAAAATGGCTCTTTTTGATTGTATTTCTGCATTTTACTTTTTCTCTCGCCTTTTTTTATAAGTAATTAAACATGATTTTGTAAAACTTCTTCATGCCTTTGTATTGAAAACAACAGTATATCAAAATTTGTTTTTGTTTTCAGTACAAATCTCAGAAAGTTGCCGTTAGGCAAATTAATTATTTATTTTATTTTGATAGATTTATGAAACCTGGAAGCTGTTTTACAATGTTAAAAAATAAGAGAGAGAATGAGAAAGGGAGCAGTAGAGAGAACTTATAGTACAAACAGCACTGTCAACTCAGTGCCTTTGGTGAATAATAACATATCCGACGCGTACTTTTTTTCATCGTCAGTTGTAATATTTTAGTTCTTTTTTAAGTTGGCATTGATTTTTGCTTTCTGTGCTTCTTAAAATTCCGAAGTTGGCAACTCTGCTAATAAATTAAAGGGCACTTTAATTACTTTTTAACTGGTGGAAATGGATACTTCTAAGAAGTGGAAGAGCATCTGCCAAAGCAAACTTTAAACTAAGCCTCATATTTTCGAAACTATATTAATCGAAAAAGATTCATTAATTAAAAGTTTAATTTAGAGAAGCCAATAGAACCACATTAAAAATTTTATTGCAAACGGTAATCCATGTATTAGCAGTTTAGATGCGAAAGGTAAATGTTTGTATTTGCATTCGCTTACGCATGACAGAATCTGATGCTGTTAAGCAAGCCATCAATCGAATAACAGCCTAATAATAGTTAGATTTTGTACTATTTTTACTTTCCATCGCAACACAGAATAACCCCTTAGGATTTATGGTAAATATTCCTTTTGTAATTAATTTTTGCTTTACATAGAGCATTTCTTTCGTAAATTCTTTAACGAGGCTTTAAATATCGATTTAAATAACCGCTTAAATCTTTTCATAAATCATACGAGTATCTATATAAATAAAATTATCTTTTTGTTCGTTTTACAAATTTTTGTTTTCCAACGGATTTGTCTGAAATTTGGTACATATAGTCTTTATACTCCAAGAAAGGTCGCTCACTTTTCCAAATATTTCACTAGCCACTGCTAAAAAAGATGTGTGACCGTACTTAATTTAAGTCTAAAATTATGCTTTGAAATATTTTATTTTCAACCTTGGTTGGCCCTCTGATAATAAAAGCTGTATTTATTTGGGTGGATTTTTTAACAAATAAAATTTTATTTGTAAAGGGATTTTTCTAAAAATTAGTACATACCGACTCACTTAATTAAGGACTGGGCAAAAACATCTAGTTCTCTTTAAAAGAAAACAACCTGGATTTTAAGGATGTAAAAAACAAAGTTTATATTTTTATTCTTATTTATTTTATTAAAATTAAAACTTTAGCTTAAAACAAAATTATGGCTTCCACGCCACTGTTACTATAAAATTCTTTTTTTTTTAATATATTTTAAATGTTCATTCATGAAAAATTCCTCTAGTTAAAAACAAACGTAAATATAAACGAATACATGTTGAGATGACAAAACAACAAACAAATGAACAACAACTTGCAACATAACTTTGTAACAATCTCAGTTACTGTTGCTGTTGTTGTTATTGTTGCTCTTGCTGTTTATGCCTGTTCGCCTTGTTGTCTATTTGATATCATAAAAAAAACTGTTTAACGATTGATCACCAACAAATTTTCATGAATGAAAAGACAAGTAACATACTGTTAGAGCAAAAACAAAAAAATTTAAAAAAAAAAAAACTATAATTTAAAACAGAACAACAATTTCGTAATACAATTCAAGACAACACACAAGACAAGACAAGTACTATGAATACAAAACACAATTGGAGCAGTTTATCGATGAGAAAACAAAAATACAGGAAGTTTAATGGAGGTGGATTGATTTGGTTGCTGTTTATGATGTTTGTTAATGTTGCAGCCGCTATTGCTGTTGGATATGCTGTTATGGTTGATACCATTTCATTAAATTTATAACACAACAACACAATAATCAAACGAAAATACAATGGCTTGCATACCAATCAACCAATCGTTTGCTATTGCACAACAGAAATAATTTGCAATAAAAATCGTTCAATAGTGGTTTGTTGTTGGTTTAATTTAAGTAAAGAGTGATTTTTTTGCTATTATCTTTTTGGCAACACTAGTTTTGACAGCTCACGCACGTTTTGTATCTTGTGTCACTGTCAAACATCTTCAGTTTGGTCTATAATTTAATCATGAATCGTCTTACAAACGAACAACGCTTGCAAATTATTGAATTTTATTACCAAAATGCGTGCTCTGTTAAGAAAGTTCATCGCGCGCTTCTTCCATTTTATGGTCAGTTTAATCGACCTACTGAGGCTTCTATTCGGGCTGTTGTAATAAAATTTCGCACCAAATTTACATTGTTGGACATTAAACCACCAACACGCTTACGTAGAGTGCGAACTGAAGAAAATATCGCAGCCGTATCGGCCAGTGTTGGTGATGACCGTGAATTATCGATTCGGCGCCGTTCGCAGCAATTGGGCCTCTGTTACTCCACTACGTGGAAAATTTTGCTGAAGGATTTGGGTGTGAAGCCTTATAAGATACAACTGGTGCAAGAAATGAAGCCAAACGACCTACCACAACGCCAAATTTTTGGTGAATGGGCTCTTGAAAAGTTAGATGAAGATCCACTTTTTTATCGAAGAATTGTGTTCAGCGACGAGGCTCATTTCTGGTTGAATGGATACGTGAACAAGCAAAACTGCCGTATTTGGAGTGAAGAGCAGCCAGAAGCATTGCAAGAGCTACCAATGCATCCACAAAAAACAACCGTTTGGTGCGGATTATGGGCTGGCGGCATCATTGGGCCGTATTTCTTCAAAGATGATGCGAATCACAACGTTACTGTGAATGGTGAGCGCTACCGTGCGATGATAACAAACTTTTTTTTGCCCAAAATGGAAGAGCTTGACTTGCATGACATGTGGTTTCAACAAGACGGTGCCACATGCCACACAGCACGCGAAACAATGGACCAATTGAGAGGCGAGTTCGGTGAACAGTTTATTTCACGCTTGGGACCAGTCAATTGGCCGCCCAGATCGTGCGATTTAACGCCTCTAGACTATTTTTTGTGGGGCTATGTTAAGGCTAATGTCTATAGGGACAAGCCCGCTTCGATTGACGCACTGGAAGCCAACATTGCCAACATTATTCGTGAGATACCGGCCGAAATGTTGGAAAGAGTATGCCAAAATTGGACTAAGCGGATGGACCATTTGAGGCGCAGCCGCGGCCAACATTTGCATGAAATAATCTTCAAACATTAAATTATATCGACCCAACTATCGATCCAAATAAATATTTCATGCATTTTTCTGAATTTTATGTGTTTTTTTTTTAAATTTCCGATAGTTCTTATAAAATCACCTTTTATATGAATAGCTTCCTCTTTATATCGGGTTGTATTGTATTAATACAACTCACAAATAGTTTGTTTACTCCACATGCAACTAATTTAAAATACTCGCAAGTAACATGGACTTACAAAAAGTTCATAATTCATTGTTGTATGAAAGTAAAACTCGAGACCTAAACTTAATTAATTCAAATGTTGTTAAATAAACTAAATATTTTTTAAAGTTCAATCAAGTAGCAAAAACGCTTTCATTTCAACCGCTTACTTAATTTCAAACTGTCTCTTTCTCTTGATATACTCGTGTTAACATACTTATGCTGTTAGGCTAAGGCCAAAAAGTTGCTTTCGAACTTCTTAAGATATAACAAAAACTTGCTGACCTAAAAATATTTTTTGCATAAAAACAGCAAGAACAGCCAAGGAAGTGTAAATTGGATCAGTTCTTCGAAAATTAAAAACATATTTAAGGTTTTGTAAATGAGCATGAATGAGTTGGATCTCCAACTTTGTCATACTTGTTCTCAATCTTAACAAAGCAGTCGAATTGCAAAATAAAAAATAAAGGGTCAACCAACCAACCAAGATCTAAAAGAATTCATTAATGTAAGGGTTGAACTACTTGCTCCACTTTTGTTTTGTAAATAAACGTGAACTGCACGTTCTGAGTTGTTTTCTCTTTAACAACATTTCAAATATTCATATTTTTTTATTTTCCTTACCCCTCGCTCGCCCTAAACAAAAAAAAAAAAAAAAAGAAAGAAATGAAAACAACACACTCATGCATTATTTATACGACTATATCGTGATGTATGAGTTAAATTTGTTGTAAATGTTTGCGTGGTGTGTTGTTGTATTAGCTGTGCATTGAAATAAAAAGCAGCCAAAGTCAAACAGGCTGCCAGTTAGTCCACTAGCCAAGTTATTGAACACTATTCCAACAGCCACAACACCAACAACAGCAGGATTATGCATTTATTGTACTCATTTAAGTCTTTTTTTTTTTTTTTTTGAATTTGAAATTCATTCAGCCATTGAGTCATTCATTCATTTATTCCCTTCGTTCATTTATTTTCAATTCCACCACCATACTCAGACATATAAAATGATTTTGACAGAAGTTTGTCTGCCAAATTATCCAGAACAAAAAAAAAACTAATAACAAAATCAGCAAATACAACAATACCAATTGTAGTACCCTATTTGGTTTGATAAATAAAAATTAAATTTTTTTGGCATTTTGAATTCAGTTTGCTGTAAAGCAGATAAATTAAATACGACTTATATTTTTTTATTGAATTAAGAAAAAACTTTCAAAAGGTAGTTATTAAGGAAATAATCTTCAATAATTACTGTAGGATTGCTGATTATTTATGGCAAGATCTTCTACGACCAATGCCCCACTACCTAGCCATGTGCAAACTAAACAGCTCTGGTAACGGTTGTTGACATGACAACATGCGTTGTCATTTTTACAACGTTTGTTAATAAGTTGGGAGTTTGACAACATATTGTTCTCAATTCCACAACGTTAAAAGTAAAATCGTAGCTTTTTTTCTAAGTTGACAATTAACCGTTGTCGATTTGAACACGCTTGTTAAAAAGTTTAAAACACTCATTGTCAATAAAATAGACAACGGGGTGGTTTCAAAATGACCACATGCGTTGTTAACATTGCAACGCGATTTTTGACTCAGTGTACGGCACCCAGTTTTGCCAGATGTAATTGTACATGTCGTCTAGGACCAAAAATTATAAATCTTTTTAAGATAAAAAATTTTGGTAGACATGAAGAAAACATGTGGCTTTCAAACTTAAGAAGTAAATTTGCCAATTGATATTGACATTTTTTTAAAAAAACCTTTTACCCAAACTTAGTTCTTAATTTAACTATATCAAATACAGACGACTACTTTGTGCGTTCCTTTCATCCCTCTTAATTCTATAAATCAATAATCATTTAATGATATTAAATTTTGAACATTACGTGTAGCTTTATCTTTGAGTTGCGCATTACTTCTAACCAATACGTTCTGAGTACCTTTTTGATCCCTTTAGGTTACCATATTCGTCGATTATTCCCCGCCCGTTGAGTTTAGCATTACCAATAGCTTTCGATACCGCTTTCAGTGATTCACACCTCCGTTTTCGGCCGTATCACACAATCTCTTGTAAACGGGTTATATTCAGGTCGCTAGCAGTGCTAGACATGTACTTACAACTTCAAATACTAGTACATTCAACAGATATACCATCATTCCTAATAATATTCAATAAAAGATATCTTTTTTATTTCGTATATTTTCCTGTGAATGCCTTCTTTTAAAGGTGGTAAATAAAAATTATTTAAAAGATTTTTTTTAGCATTAAATAAATATTTATGGATTTTGTGAGTGATTATTTTGACAAACAATTCCAACAAATTGCTTAAGTTTCCGCGAATTAAATAAAATAAACACCTGAAGAATAATGCTGAAATATAATTATCACACACAAACAAGAGTTTAAGAGCTTACAAGAGCATCAAAAAACAAATTTGAATTTTTGTTTTGTTTTAAAAGAAAATAACAAAAGGAAAGAAAAATAAACTTAATGGGCCCCCATAAAAAATCTCAAGTAAACACACATCCTACAATCACCCACAAATTCTTAAGAAATCAAGAAAATTTTAAGAGTTTTATTTGATTGTTTGTTTGTTCTTGCACTTTTTTTTCGTTTTGTTGAAGAAAGTGGCTTTTAAGCAGCAAAAAACTTAATGTTAAAGAAAACAAAACTGTTTAACTTGAGGCAAACAACTAAAAACAATAACAAGTAACAGCAAACAAAAGCTTCTCTAATAGTCGTTCATAAAAGTCTTCATAAGTTAAATAACTACAACCCACAACTTCACTAACTGCCTGCAGTCAGTGTTGCAACATACTTGAACATACAATACAATACAGCAGAGTCATGATATACTCGTTCGTACTGATAATGAAAATCATTTTCAAGAGCAGACGACAAATTCATTCATTCCTTTGAATGTTTTCTTTTCCTTCTTATTTTTTTAAATAAATAAAAACACTTAAGAAAGTTAATTTGTGTATAAAACGATTTGCTAAGAACTCTCAAATACATACTTGTGTACTCGAGTGTATTGTAATTCTTATTTAAAATATTATTTTCTCTTTTTCCCTTGGCTGTTTATGTTTTTATTTCATTTTATTTTGGCAAAAGCTGAACGCTAACACGCGACAATATTGTCATGCAAGTTTTAATGGTGGCAGGCAGGCAATGGGGCCGGCTGGCAATCGGCAGAAATGGATTTACAGCGTCTGCCATTAGAAACAAAGAAAAGCGAAGGTGGCTGAGATACAAATGACAGCAAAATAATAAAAAAAAATATATATGAAATAAAAATTGGATAGATGATGTTGGTCTTGCATACAGTAAATTTAATCCTTTAAGTTCAATAAATAAAAGTTTTATAAATAAAAATATATGCAAAAGTTTGCTTCCGATTAAAGTTTTTCTGTTAAAAATATCTCTGAAATATTAAAATAAAAAAAAAGAAAGTAATGAAATGAATTTCTTCTGCATAAAATGAAACAACGAAGATGTGATTTAGACGGTATCACGTTAGTATTTTTAATGGGACACTGTAAATTTATTAACTGTAAAAGTTGTCACAGAAAGAACAGTAGTGCGATTCAGTATATTCGCTACAATAGAAATCGTTATTTGCAATGATTATTTTGTGTTGTTAATTTCGGCTCAAACTTGCAATATTTTTGCTAGAAAGTTACTGAATACTGAATTCGATATTATATTGTACTTGACTTCTTTTTTTCAATACGAATGTTCGTATTAAAAGTTACTGAATCACACTGCAGGGAGGAGACTATGGAACACTTTTTCTATCTCTCACCCTCTTCGCGCTTTTTAAGGCCCTCCTTGTACGAAATATTAAAGAAAGAATAAAAGTCTTATTGCCATTATTTCAAGTTACCGAGATAGTTAATGTTAAGATTATATAAGTCAAATATCAAGCTTTTGGTTGGACATTGAATTAAAAATGTCGATAAGTTAAATATCTAATAATGTGACCTTAACTATCCACTCAAAATTTGATTACAAAATTTTAGCCATAAACCGGTTATTTGAAACACAAAAACCTAACTTTAATATCAGTTCTTAATGTTATATGTAACCTAAAGAGAAGTTTTATTGGCTCGTTGACAAGCTGCAGAGGTGTGTACTTATGGAAAGCTCTATGTATGCACATTAACCTGCTTCTCTCACAGTGTAAAGAATTATAGACAGAGAAAACAAGGTCTGGCACATGATGGAAGTGAAAGTCCCAAAAGCTAATCCAACAACCTGAATGCATTAAAAAAGGTGAAAATTTATATTCAAGTAGCCGAATCCTCAGATAATTTATTGTTCGTAAGCTGTGAATGATATCTAACAATGACTTGTACTTAAACTTGACTGAAACCTTAGTTAAGAGCTTAAAAAAAACTAGAAAAAATTTGTATGGTTGATAATCATTAATTGTTAAAAAGTACAATTGTACTCTGTAGTTTATATTAGTGAGCGCTCTTCTTAGTTAAAAAATTAAAAAAGAATAGTTCGTTCATTTAGTTCATTTGATATTTTGTATTTTTATCACTTATGCTTTTGATTGATGTCGAAAGTAATTTTTTACGAAGGAATTTTTTACAGCAAAATAAAATTCGAAAAATTTGTATATTTAGTTTTATATTTCTGTTTTAATAATTTAATTCAAAAATTACTTTAATCACTATGGCTAAAAAAAATTTAAGGCTTAATTTAAGAATAGCTTAAAATTGACTTTTTAAAATGCATAATACCTATTCTCTCTTTCAGTTTATTCATTTTAAATAACATTTTTGTAAAAGAAAATAATTGGCAACTTTCGTTCCTTCGTCTTTGTTTTCGTTTATGTTTAGGTCGCTAATTTAAAATGAAGAGCAAGCAAATGAATTACAGGAATCAGCGTTGCCAGGACTTTTAAAAAAATCAAGCTTTATTTTCCTAAAAAATTAAGCTAGAAAAAGTTAAAAAGCTACAGCTTAAAATTAAAAATTTTCTTAATTCATTCTAACCAAAAAGCCCAAGAAAAAAGCTATAGGCTAAAATTTTAAAGCTAAATGCAAGAAAAAAGAGCTAAATTTAGCCTTAAAAAGACTAAAATGTCAACGTTGATAGGAATTCAAAACACAGACTAGTTCGTTCAGTTGAAATAAGTGAATAGTAAAATGGGAATAGTTCATTCGTGTGCTACTTACGACTTTTAAAAAGTGATTCAAGAATGTAATGAGCTGCTTCTAAAATATATAATTTTAAATCGTTTTCTAAAATAATAAGAATTTTGAAAAAAAATTTTTAATTGCTAAAGTTGTAATACAAATTGAAACAGATGCAAAATTGAAGTCTTGGCAGGCGCTCAGCATCTGAAATAAATTAAATAAAATTTAAAACCACAGAAAACACAAGACATTCAAATCATTTTCTAATACTTTTGCTGCCTGCTGTCGGCTCTCAAATGATTAAAAAGCCAAAATCTAAGTTAAATAAAAAAAAACAAAAGTATTTCGGCTGTTAAGTGTTGGTGTTGGGATGATTGGTATGACTTTGACTTTGGCACAAATTATGCAAATTTAACTTGTCACAGTAAAAATATTTAAACGATACCAACAACAATAATAACGACTGTCAAAAACAGCCAGACATTTTGTTCTATTTCAATATACAAATACACAGCTTCTCTTGTAAACTCAGCAGACGTTATGACTGTTTGCTTTGCCTTTTGCAATGCATATGGGGATTTGTCAACTTGAGAACAAAAACAAAAACATGAAACAGAAATTGTGGGTGTTTATTACGTATGATGACTGCAGTCTATAAGCAACAAACAGACTGCAGTACCATAAACAATTACGGATCGTCTCATAAAATAAAGTCATCGTCTATTTATGTAGCCCATCAACACCAGCAAAACTAGCTGGCTGTGTATGTGCCATTGCTGAAAGTTTGTCTGTCAGTCAGTTAGTCAGACAGTTTAACTTAATGCAATTTAAAGTGTGATTGTTGTTGCAGCAGTTTGTTGCATTTGCAACTGTACGAGTATGTTATGAGTCTCGCATGCATTTTTTTTTGTATTTTTGGTGGAAAGGTATTTATCTATGAAATTAAGTTAAATGTGCAATTTGTCAACGCTTTACCAGAAAAATGAAAAAAAAAAAACAAAAACAAAAACAATGTCAAACAACAATGAGTGTAACTCGTGCTGTTTATTAAAAGATTTATGCTGATGCTGGTACTATTAAAATGTCTTTTATGTTAAATATTTTATCACACACAAACACATATGATATAAAAATAAAAATTAAAAAACAAACTCCTCCACGCACACCTCTTTTAGTAGGTGTTGTTTACTCGTGTTGTGGCAAATTTAAAATTTTTTACTTGTGTTTTCCCAACAGAATTTTAATTTTAAGTACGAGCACATTCATATAAATAATTTTTAAATGAGTGTTTAAGTTTTTATGTTAACAGAAGAACACATGCTTACAACCAACTAGTCAGTCATCATAAAATCATTAGAAAATAATTTGGCTGTTTGTGTTTTTTTGGTTTTTCTTTTTTTGTCAGCCACCATAAAAATTGAAATAAAATTTATCATGGCTGTGGCACGAGTATATTGGATTTAATTTAATGTTGTTGTACATTTTTCATTCGATTACAGTTGAGTATTTACACGCCACACAAAACTATTTGACACGCGCTAGATTTATTGCCGCAATAAGAGATTTCAATACCATTCAATTGAATAGTTTTAAATAGTTAAAATTGTAATACAAACAGGAGGTGGCCAATAAAAAGTACTTTTAAAATAAATAAAAATTAAAGTTAAAAAACAAATTCAAGGACTTACAGTTAAGGTCAAAGTTAAACGAAATATGAGGTTGGCAAACAATACAAATCTGTATAGCTTTTTCGTTTCCCTGGCAGAAAGGCAATTTCCCAGAATTAAAAAATTAATTAATAATCAACCAATACAATTCTCAGGAGGGTTTATATCCAAGACTTGATATGTAATTAGTAAATCCATCTGAACTTTCATAAAGGAAAGTAACATTTTAACAAATCATTGATAAAGCTGTTAAGCAGTTTAAGTAAAAGTTGATCTAGATGCAAAATATTATGATAAATTACAGAACACATCACTTTTCCTTAGCGATAGTTTTCCACATACTTTCCACTCTCAAATCTTAAAATTCAAAAAGTTATATAGAGTTCATATCACCGAGAGTTTACTTTTTTTATTTTTAATTTTTTTATGCTAAAAGCGAAAAGTTGAACTTTTTGCTTGTTTCATAAGCTCGGTTAAGTTTAAATTATAGAGAAAAAAGCATACATATTTATCAGGGTGCCCCCATAGACTAGTAGGTAGCGCACTAACTAACCTCCCAAAATGGGGGTTGCAGGTTCGATTCCTGTCTAGATCGTGTGTGTTTTCTGCAGACAAGCCAATTTTCTTGGATTGGTGTTGTTTAAAAAAATATTTAAAAAATTTTTTTCTTCACCTTATCGCATTCTTTTCTGAAATATTCACAAAATGGTATTCCTCATATACATATATTTATAATTTTTTAACAGACACAAAAATGTTAAACCCAATTTCTAAAGTCCCATCAACTAGTAGAATACTTTTTTTTTTATTTAATTCAGTTTTTTTAAGATACTGACAAAATGGTAAAAATTTGCCAAAAGCTTCTTTGTATGTGCCAATTGATAGGTTTCTCAAGCTATCAAAAAAGTCGTTATACCACCGATTGACATTTTTATTGTACTAGTCAAAGAGATGTTTTGTTATTTCTGCACAGAATTTATACTCATGAAAATTAAGCAATTTTTCCCCAAAGCTGCAAAGATAATGGCCAAAAGCAATTCAAAAATATTGTTATTTGCTGTCTCACTCTAATTTATTATTCTCATTCGGCTGTTAAGTTTTGTACAACCAAAACTTTAATATGAACGCTGTTCATGTCGCAACACGTATAAAACATCAAATTGTCAGTTCGTGTTGCGCCTGTGTAAATATTGTGGTGGTTTGTATGTTATACGTACAAACATAATAGACGTGCACGGCTCTGTTAGTCAATTGGGGGCCTTCTGTATTGTCGCCGACTAAAAGGAACGACTTTGAACAACGAGCAGCTGGCTTGCACAAAACACACTTCACTTCAATTTGAGCAACTAATTAAACCACTTATAAAATTAAAATTAAGAAAAATTTAAAGGAAAAGAAACTCTTGAAGGCAGGTGAACCAAAAGAAAAGAAACTAAGGAAAAGAAAATGAAATTTTTGTGAGAAAAATTCAACTGAGCTGAATTGTAAGCTGTAACTGAAGATCAATAAAGTATTTAAATGTTTTTTTTATATAAGAAGAAAATATTTAAATTTAAATTGTAATTTTTTAACATTCTTAATTTTTAATATATAAAATTCGACTGAACGTGTGTTTCACATTGTACTCTTCCTAAACGGTTGGACCGACTTAATATAATTTCTGTGTATAACTTTAAGTTATGCCTTGGAAGGTTTAGCGTCACAAATCCTGCTGGCAGGTGGCACTGCCGCTGGTATTTGGCTTATTTATCTACTATCTGTTTTTATCTGGTCGTGCACGGGTCTTTATTTTATGAGTACGATTTCTAAAATTAAGAAGATTGAATATATTTTATATTTTCATGAAAGCCAAGGAAAATTAAAATAGACAACGCCCATTACTGCACCTACTTTTTACATTTTTCTCAAATCGGAGGCCGGATATAAAAATATTTTTAATAATTTGACTAATGGAGCGAAGTATCGATATAAAAATAAATTTATTAAATAAGACCTCAAACTTAATAAAATAGACATTTTAATTCAAAAAGAAAAAGGTCAAACAAAGTAACAAATAAATAATTTAATAATAATATTTTATTTAATATAATATTTGTCCAACCCCTTTAATTGCTGTACTTTTTGTTGTAAATTAAATAAATGTTCAAAATACACAGACAAAATATATATTTTTTTAAATAATAAATCTATTTAAAAACAAAATAATTCATTAATACATCTGTGGATATAAGGAAAAACTCTTATGTCTCATTAAGCTATTTTAGAGAACTACTTTAGAAGAACTAAAAGTTTTACTTATAATTTTTTCAGAAAGTCATTGCTTTACTGAACCAGTGCTTGGAATTAATTTTTCTGCAAAACAAATAATAAATTAATAAAGACTGAGCAAGATTACAGTAAATAAGCATCATTATGGCTCGTTTTATAGCCTATGAAGCTATAAGCCCTTGGAAAAAGGGCCAAGTTATAGTCTCTTCCTATTTAAAATTTCTAAATTTTGCATAAAAAATTATTTTTCCCGTCACAACTTTTACAATATCGTTGAAATCAAATTTGCACTATTTAATAGAATGGCGAATACCCATTATGTGATGGTACTGAAGGAAATTTTATTGTAGAAATACCAATTTTCTTTGGAATCACTTTCCACTAACGTACATACATAGGTCGCATCATTTTCCATTATGTAGGAAGAAACAGAATATCTCGGAAGCCAGAGTCACTTTGAAAAAAAACCAAATGGTTAAACAATTTTCACCAACTTTGCTGCAAAACATAAAATTTTTTTTTGTGTACTTCTGCTTCAAACAAACGAAACTAAAAAAAGAAAATAGTGCAGAAAGAAATGTGTCTATTATTTTAGAAAAAGGTTTTGCACTTGTACTTCAACATTGTTTAACAATGAGGAGCCCATTTATTTTCTTACTTCATTATATTAAATTGACAAAAGAAAAGGATTAGAGTTTATTTTTGTTTAATTCTTTTTTCGCTATAAATTCTATTTTTGTTATTCAATGCCGCCAAACTGTTGAAGCAAAATTGCTAATGGATTCTTAATTTAGATGTAGAGATTTTAGATTTTTTTTTTTTTTTTTTTTTTTTTTTTTGTAAAGTGAAGTAAAAAATACTGTGTAGCAGAAAGTATTCTAGGTTGAATGGAGTGCTTGTTTTATGTGAGTGATTAACTTATGAGCCCCGTACAATCAGATCGTCTAGAAAATTTTGTAGGGAAAACTTTCAATTACTAAAAGATTTCTAAGTAAATTTCATAAAAACTTTTTAAATGATTTGATTAATTAAAAATTAAGCCTGAATTCTTATATTTAGGGGAGAGAGATGAAAGAGTTTGTTCAATTGGTTTCAGAATTCCAAAAAAAAAAAAAAACGAAACATTTCATAAACGTTTGTTACAAGGTCACAAATTTTTCCAAATTTTTAAATCGTTTTGCACAATGTACAAAACAAAATACAAAACTATTTACAGCAAACCGTCACAAATAAAGCCATTGGCTTTGTCTTCTGCTAATCCTACATTTGCGTATAAA
Organism: Thelaira solivaga; assembly: GCA_947397855.1. Classification (NCBI taxonomy): domain Eukaryota; kingdom Metazoa; phylum Arthropoda; class Insecta; order Diptera; family Tachinidae; genus Thelaira; species Thelaira solivaga. The sequence goes on from OX377613.1 coordinate 21,807,739, forward strand.
ACAAACGTAGGAGTATTTTTGTAATGAATGAAGCAATCGTTGTTTGTAAACTAGCAAAAACATAAATACAACAATGTATCGTGCAAAATATTATTTACTATGTAGTTATTTTAAAAATGATAAACAATTGCCTCAAACTAGATAGTCGTGCTTATGCATGTATGTGTTTCGGCACTGTTGAATTTAGCTTGTTTTTATTTTCGTTCATTTTCTGGCTGCTTACGTTCAAGTTGTTGGTACTGCAAAACGAAACGAATGCAAACGTTTCTTTTTGTTCTTTTGCGAACTGTGATTGATTTATCTTTATATTTTGTTTGCACACTATTTAATTGTTTTGCCAGTATTAAAAATGTTTTAACAAAAACTTAAATACGCTGTGCAGAAAAACTTTTCAAACTGGGTGAAACATGATGTAGAAAAGTCTCAACATATTTTTTGTTAATTGCAAAAATTTTACAAGCAACACAAAAGTGAAATTTTCAGAAAAATCTTAAAATATTTGTAACTGTAAAAATCAGGCGAAAAAGCCTGCCACAAGGACCCTGTTCCGTTTTCAAAACTCAACGATATATTTGCAGAGCTGTAGTTCAACTTGATGTAAGCAATTCACATATTTTTCTTCTTTCTTATTTTTTTTTTTTTAATATTTACGCTTGTATTATAAAAACAATAAAAAAAATCTAGCACTCTGTTTATTGAATAGGGGTGGGTCTGATCGCCGCTTTTGATATAAAACAAACTATCGTATCATATGAAATTTGGATACGATTGAAGTAAGCAAATCTCCGCATACGATATTATCGAAACGTATTTTTTTTAATTGTATTTATTAGATTTATACACAAATTTTTGTATTAAGTTATTCAACTGATTTCTTAATTTTTTAAGGAACTAAAAAACTGAAATTTTTATTCTAGACGAAATTTTTATGCATTAACAACAGTTTCATTATTATATTTTTTTTTCAAAAAATTTTATAACAACTTAATTAAACTACTTCGAATCGAAGACAGTTTTATCAAAACTATTTAAATATTAAGTTAAACCAAAATGTTGTTATTTTATTTAAAAAAGAACTTGCCTTTCTCTTACAAAATGTTTTTTTTTTTTTGACTATTTCAAATGCCACAAGACATATTAATAAAAACTTAATTTAATTTTAAAAGAAAAAGTCTTAATAAAGACCAGAAGCTTTTAAAATATATTTTTTTATTTAAACATTTGTTCTCCGTATTTATTTTTAAGACAAACTTTGCTACAAATGGTTTAAATAAAAAATCAATTAATTTAGATGCTCGTGCCTCAGACCAACCCCAGTAGTTGCAATACAAAGAAATAATCTTTTAAGATGGCCATAAATAAATATGCTGGAAGCCTTACAAAACTGAGAAAAAAAAATACAAGTTGCTTAGAATCGAAGACTTGGATGATCAAGTTACTGCAAAACCAAAAACTTAAAAAAATATATCGCACACATTTATTAGTTTTTCCGTTAAATACAATGCAATATAAATTGCCAAAGATTTGCTAGCACCTGGCTGAGAAATGAATGATCGCAGTTTTTATAGTTAAGCTTACAACTACAGACAGACACATTAACTGACTCATATATTTTCCTTGCTTGTATATTTTTCTGACCATCCATCTCACTACGAAATGTTGTTGTATTCATTAAATTCATTTGATGAAGAGAAGACCTACCGCCGCCCTCAAGCATTATTTTTAACAAAAGCTAAAAGTCATTTTCATAAATGATGCAGGAAGCAAAAACTTTTCTTTTTATTTTCTCTTTTGTTAATAAATTATACTCTGAGACTTTAGAGAAAGGAACACCAAAGTTGTTGATAATTTACACTTTGAATTTGGCGTTAAAAATTTTAAAAATCGCACGTTGTGTGTTCAATCTAATTGAAAAGGCGAAACTGGGTAAAACTAATGTGGGGAAATTATTTTTTTTTTAATTTTTCTATAGGAAACTCTTTTATTAAAATATGTATAAAATATTATACAAAAATATTAAGTATTTGTTTAGTTATTGTGAATCGCAGTTAATTTAGTAGAAAATTTTTAAATCTTACGTATGTTTGTTATAAATGAAATTCAAATAAATTTTAGTAACGCCTGATATATTTGTAGTAGAATTGTAAAAGAAGTACGTACGCTTAACTGCACCACTATTTTCGCTTAAATATATTTACCATATGCGACAAAGGCAACTCCTTAGTAAAACCAGACTTTTTATACATAACCAAAATTTGGTGGTAACTTAAAAACATCCAAAAATACTTTTGTAATTTTTTGATATTTTATAGCTTCAATTATGTATTTTAAGCATATAAAAATTTTAGCTGCTCTTGAGAGCTCTTTTGGATCTTATTTTTCAGTGTCAAAACCATTACATATCCCTGATATTTTTTTTAGCAGTGGATGCGGCTTAAGAAAAATGATACAACATATGTTGCGCATTCGCTTTTAAAATTTATAAAAAATCATGTTCAAAGAATATTTTTAGACATAGCAAAAGAAAAATGAAAGCTCACGCTTTTAAAAAGAAATGCTGGTGTATTGAAAGTATGTTCGAAACAAAACCGTGTACCGAAATATTTAGTGATGATATTTTCTTTGCAAGTGTTTTTTTTTAATTTTATATATGTTTTCATTGAAACTCGAAGATAGTACAACTGAGGCTTTAAAGACATTAAAAGTAATAGTTCAAAAAATAAAATCTTGAAGCTTAAATTACCAGATTTTAAGAATGATTACATTTAAGCAATTTATACACATGTGTCAAATGTCATTTTTTCATAATTACTCCTATTTTCGACCACTCGATATATGAAATCATGAAACTGTGGGATATGTCCTTACAAATAAGCAACTTAAAGTTTCCTCACGTATTTATTGTTATATATATAAAATATGAATTATTTTGCAGCCAATTTTAAAATGTTGTTCAGCTTTTATATATTTTTAATTTAAATTAGAAGCGAATATCTTTTACACCGAATTGGAAAAAATTTCATACGCACATTGAGTTTACTCTAAAAGTAAAATTCATAAAAACTTTTCAGTTTAATAAGCGCTTATTAAACAAATTTCCCATAGAAAATGTGCTTAATAAGCCCTTATTAAACAAATATCTTTTTTTTATGAATTTGCCTGTAAGTGTTTTGTGTACGAAATTAGTTTAAGACATTTTATTTTATTTTAATTTTTTGAAAAAAGAAATTTTAGAGCTTGGCTTGTCCTTGATTTGGATCAAATTTAATCAAATCGCTAAGTACATCATATCCAATGATTATACAAAATTTTACGAAGCTTGAACATGTTTTCTTACTTTAATGTCATTTTAAAAGTTCAGGATATATGAGAAGGACACGAATCCTTGAACGAAAACTTTTGAAATTTTTCATTTAGTAATGTTTTATCAAATTGAATATGTTTGCCAAATTTCAATTCTTTTTGATAATTCCTTTAATTTATGGCCATCCGTTATATGAAGTCAGGACACTGTGTGTTCCAAAAATGACATGGAAGGGGGCTTACTTGCGCCCTTTGATCCGTTTTCTTTTTGATACTTATGGACAAGGTAAAAGGATGAAGGGAGAGACAGAGAGAGAGAGAGAGAGAGAGACTTCAATAAGTGAAAAAAAGGAAGCAAATATAAAAAAAACAGAAGCCGATTTAAGCTGAATATTCCATCCTGGTCCTGGTAGCTAGCCCTCTCCTAGTTGGAGAAGTAGAAAAGGTGTTCCAAAGTCTCCTCCTCTTGTTCTTCAGCAGTATTTATATGAGTTTGTCTGGTTCTTTACGAATTGGAAAGGAGAGTATATAAAACTTAGAACACTCTATTCAAAATAAAAAAATACTTAAATTACTTTGTTTAAAAGTTAGCAAATTCTTGAAGAATAGAGGTTTCGTGTATATAGCGAATTTTAAAGAAATACGTTAGATAACAAACAAGCAAAAAATTAATTTAATTATAAATCTTGATTATTTGACCTTTTCTATCTGAAAATAAATAAAGAAATATTTTTTAAGCTTTTAATTCTTTCGACACGCCTTCGTGTGAATAATTTAATAATAATTAAAATATATAAAAAGACCTAAAAGCTTAAAAAGTATTTATTTATTTAATTTATATAAAAAAGAGAATTATTTATTTTATGCATAAACGAAAAGATTGTGCTTACGTCTCAACTACAAAGCATCGCCTGCTTTAATTTTCCATCATAGAAACAGAGATTCTCTAACTTAATACCTACACTCAAAGTATTCCGTTCAGTTAAAAACAAATGAAAAAATTTTTATTTTTAAAACTAATTTGTCATTCAACTTTTCTTTAAGTATTCCAAAATAAAATTTTAATTATTAGACAATCCATTTAAATTTTTCTAGTAAACGTTGGTCCAAAATTGCACAGCAATCTTTTCCGATTAAAGAAAGAGTACTTATCAAATTTTATGGAAATTTGTTAAAAAAAAATTTTAATCACTAAAAAAATTCAACTAATTTAGTTCTATTAAAAAGTAGCCATGGTCAGACTAAAGTTATATGTATGTGTTGAAGAATAGAATTTCTATCATTTTATTTTTAATTAAATAAAAGTTAGCTTGGATGGGCCAAATTTAACTTTCTTTGAAGTATACAGGCGGTTGTACCGAATTTCATAGGAGTCTGTGGAACAATTAAATTTTTGTAAATAAAATACCAATATAAATTTTTTTTATGAGTAAGAGTGGTTGGTTCAAAAATATGTAGCGACCTGTCTTGGGGAATAAAAATCATTAGTACCAAATTTAAAAAAAAAAAATCCGTAAGAAAACAAAAATTCTTATTCCTAACAAGAAAACAGAAAATTAATTTTATTTAATTCTTTTTAATAAAACAGCCAACCGCACCAAACTCCCTTCTTTACTTTGGAGTATTATATTCCTAATTAATAATAACCCAAATTCGTAGATTATAAACCGCATTTAACCAACTTGTAGTATTTTGGATATTTTTTATTTTTGTGTTTTAAACTTAAGAAATGTTTTTTATTTTTTCTCTCAGTTATTATATTAACTTGTTGTTTTTGTATGCAGACTTAGTTTTAGTAAAATAAAAACACTTTATTGCCTTTTCTTTTCTTAATATCACTTTAGCCTTTTTCTTTAACTTCAACATGGTTTGTGCAAACGCAGATAGTCCAGCCAAGCTTTTAGTTAGATATTGTTTGACGTTGGTGGCTTGTTATTGTTATTGCTCTTGCATATAATACCTTCATCACTCTTGAAAAATACAAATTGATATTACACTAATTAAAATGCAATAAAGTGCATTCTAGCAAATTGCATTTTCTGTTTTATTACCATCTTCTCAATTCCCCTGAGTATTGAAATACTCGCACTAAATATTGCCAAGCTTGAAAGAAAAATTTTTTTTTCTTGTTTTCAAAAAGAAAAATGTCATTCTAAGGAATTTAGCAGACTCCCAAGAATGTCTTTTAATTAGTTTTTCTATTACGACTAGTATTTTTATTTAAAAAGAGATCATCATACTCGTATTTGCTTTCTACTTATGGATAAGAAAATGATAAAATTAAATTTATTTCTATTTTTGTCTTAAGTGGATTTTTTTTTACAATTATTAAATACTTAATTTAGCTTAGAAGCTAAAAATTAAATAATTAAAGGCTTCTACTAAAGTCCTTGGTATGTACCACTTAATTTAGAATTTTCTTTGGAACAAAAGCATTTAAAGTGGTTTCTTAAAGACTGCTAAAGTGAAACTGTTTTCTTAGTCAAATAGCCAAAATTGTTATAACCACTCAGCGATTTCCAATACTTTAAAAATCGAAATTTGTGTCAGAGAAAAATTTGTTTGTCTATGCTGTCTAACATATCACAGATAGATAAGCCTCTCTGTTTGCCGATCAGACTGCTCCTGCGTTATTAGCTATGGCCTTCGTATTCAAATACTCCCTGCAACATAATATTATTATGGATCGCAGGCAATCCATAACTATTTGTGGTCTTACCTCAGGTGAGTGTTAGCAAGTATACTGTCATACACTTAAATTCATAAAAAATATTTTTCGGTTTATTAAGGGCTTTTTAAATGAATTTTCCATAGAAAATTACTTCTATCAACTTGGCCGTTCGCCTTTTTTCATCTTTCTGCTCACATATACCCCAAGACAAATGCAAATGGCATTAATCTCCACTTACGTTTGAGACTAATAACTGTTGTATGCAAACTACTTCACTCACACAAATCGTACAATTTTTATTAATTTAATTCGATATCAATTTAATTCGATGACAATTTCCACAATTATTTCAATTTTTAATATTTTCTTAGTGCCAACTCTTAATATTTAATTTTTAAAACTAAAAAATAAACTATTGCGGCTTAGTTTCTGCTTATATATAAACAAACATTTTACAAAGATTAACACGCACACACACACAGCCAGAGACTTCCAGCACATCTTCTACGCATACGCGTAGCAACAATTTTATATTTGGATACTTTTAAGCATTAACACAATCCAACACAATGTTTGCAAATACAAATTTTGTAAAGCCATTTTTACGCATGATCTCTACGAAATCTGTAGTATAAAAGCTTTGCATTTTGCAAGTAACATAATTTGATATTCCCTGGCATTTTCATACGCTTAAATTTTTTTCCTTATCTAACGTCTATGGCAGGCTGAGAATAAATTTGCTTTGAGAAAGCTAAACGAAACCAACATTTAGTTATAGCCTAAGCTTGGCTGTTCAAGTAATTGTACTGTATTAAAGAATGCAGTTAATGTCAGATAGATGGACGACTGACTCATGTTCTGTGTAGGCTGAATCATTTGATTTGAAAGTAAAAACATAAAATATAATATTACTAACAAAACGTATTTGATAACAAAAACGAACAAGTGCAAAAATTGTCTTAGGACTGTGAAATTTTTCTCTTCTCAAATTTTCAGATAACTTTTAAAAGATAATTTCTAATAATGATGACAATGTTTTAGTGCTCTTTTAAAAAAAAGGAAGAGTAGTTCTTGTTATACCCTTCGCTTCACGCAAAAAAAAAGATGGTTGAATATAGTCACCACAAACATAGTGTGTTTTTCACAAAAATATTATTATTAATTTGAAGCATCTAAGCATTATTCTGATCACGAGAAACATGTTTCTAGTTATTTCTAACCATATTATGCTTAGCGTCTTAGATCAACTATACAATTATCATATTATGTTTAATAAAATTTTACTTGAAATCATAAATATGTTTATAGCAAACATAATAATGATAAAAATATGGTTGAATGTAAATTGCTTTCTATTTTGTCTCTTTCGCAACCATGTAAATAAAGTGAGTATAAAAGTTGCTCGGTGGTATAAAACAAAAACTTAATCGTTCAAACTCAACTGAGTTTTGTGGCTGAAGTGGTTGAGTGTCGAGTTAATGCTTCTTAACTAAGTGTTCACAAGGTCGAGCCCTGGTAGAGTCAACTAAAATGTAAAAAAATATATTTAAACTCAATGTATTATGTAATATGTAAATAATAATAATGTAAATAAATACAAATTGATAGAAAAGAAAAATAATGGATAATGGAATAAAAAAAAACTTTATTTATACAAAAAAATTTAAATTAAAAACTAATAAAAAATTTCTTGCCTTGACAAGGGGGTTGAACCGCAACATCTGCAGTGAAAAGCTATTTTTAATATCTTTGATTTAAAAATTTATATGGTTAGATGCAATCATAAATCTAACCATACTATGTTTCCACCAGAATATGGTTTCCTCAACCATATTTTTTCTTTGCGTGTGTAAGTAAGAAAATATACATAAGTGATGAAGCATGATGCATCATTGAAAATGATGATGGGTGAAAGATTTAGGGAGAAGTTGTTTTAGGTGCCTATTAACGATAATTTAAAAGAAATAATTTTTTCATCCATTATAATGATTCGATACTTTTATTTGTATTTTATGTAAAATTTATTTGAGCTTGAGACCATTTTTTTCAATTATTTTTTTTTTTATAAAATATAATTTTATTATTTTCATTTCGATATTTTGCTACATCTTTGTGTAGCATCTTCAGGAAATATGTTTTTAAAATCATATAAACTTTTTTCAAATTGAGAGAAAAGCTAAAATATACTATGAATATACTCGTATATACACATACATACATATGTAACCAGTTCTACTAAAAAGTGGCCGGAAAGAGTCAGTAGTAGAACTGCTTACTTTTTTGGTCATAACTTGCTTACTCTTCTAGATATCGACTTGATTTCTACTGTGTTGGATAGAGAACCGTATTGGCTTTAATTCGAATTATGCTTTTTGCAGATAGTACAAAAAAATATTTTTCGCCAAAAAAAAAACCATGGACTACCCCCTTTGCTTTTTTTGAAAAAATGATAAAAAAATTTTCTTGCACTATCCACCACAAATTAAATTGTAATTAAGGCCAATGCCGTTAGCTATCCAACGCAAAAGAAATCAAGTCGATATATTGAAAACTTAGCAAGCTATGACCAAAAAGGTAAGCAGTTCTACTAAAAAGTAGCCGGAAAGAGGCAGTAGTAGAACTGCTTACCTTTTTTATCATAACTTGCTTATTTTTCTAGATATCGACTTGATTTCTACTGCGTTGGATAGAGAACCGTATTGGCTTTAATTCGAATTATGCTTTTTGCAGATAGTAAAAAAAAATATTTTTCGCCAAAAAAAAAACCATTAACTACCCCCTTTGCTTTTTTTGAAAAAATGATAAAAAAAAATTTCTTGCACTATCCACCAGAAATTAATTTCTAATTAAGGCCAATGCCGTTCGCTATCCAACGCAAAAGAAATCAAGTCGATATATTGAAAACTTAGCAAGTTATGACCAAAAAGGTAAGCAGTTCTACTAAAAAGTAGCCGGAAAGAGGCAGTAGTAGAACTGCTTGCCTTTTTCATCATAACTTGCTTACTTTTCTAGATATCGACTTGATTTCTACTGTGTTAGATAGAGAACCGTATTGGCTTTAATTCGAATTATGCTTTTTGCAGATAGTACAAAAAAATATTTTTCGCCAAAAAAAAACCATGGACTACCCCTTTGCTTTTTTTGAAAAAATGATAAAAAAATTTTCTTGCACTATCCACCAGAAAATAATTTTTTATTAAGGCCAATGCCGTTAGCTATCCAACGCAAAAGATATCAAGTCGATATATTGAAAACTTAGCAAGTTATGACCAAAAAGGTAAGCAGTTCTACTAAAAAGTAGCCGGAAAGAGGCAGTAGTAGAACTGCTTACCTTTTTCATCATAACTTGCTTACTTTTCTAGATATCGACTTGATTTCTACTGTGTTGGATAGAGAACCGTATTGGCTTTAATTCGAATTATGCTTTTTGCAGATAGTACAAAAAAATATTTTTCGCCAAAAAAAACCATGGACTACCCCCTTTGCTTTTTTTGAAAAAATTATAAAAAAAATTTTCTTGCACTATCCACCAGAAAATAATTTCTAATTAAGGCCAATGCCGTTAGCTATCCAACGCAAAAGATATCAAGTCGATATATTGAAAACTTAGCAAGTTATGACCAAAAAGGTAAGCAGTTCTACTAAAAAGTAGCCGGAAAGAGGCAGTAGTAGAACAGCTTGCCTTTTTCATCATAACTTGCTTACTTTTCTAGATATCGACTTGATTTCTACTGTGTTAGATAGAGAACCGTATTGGCTTTAATTCGAATTATGCTTTTTGCAGATAGTACAAAAAAATATTTTTCGCCAAAAAAAAACCATGGACTACCCCCTTTGCTTTTTTTGAAAAAATGATAAAAAAATTTTCTTGCACTATCCACCAGAAAATAATTTTTTATTAAGGCCAATGCCGTTAGCTATCCAACGCAAAAGATATCAAGTCGATATATTGAAAACTTAGCAAGTTATGACCAAAAAGGTAAGCAGTTCTACTAAAAAGTAGCCGGAAAGAGGCAGTAGTAGAACTGCTTACCTTTTTCATCATAACTTGCTTATTTTTCTAGATATCGACTTGATTTCTACTGCGTTGGATAGAGAACCGTATTGGCTTTAATTCGAATTATGCTTTTTGCAGATAGTAAAAAAAAATATTTTTCGCCAAAAAAAACCATGGACTACCCCCTTTGCTTTTTTTGAAAAAATGATAAAAAAAATTTTCTTGCACTATCCACCAGAAAATAATTTCTAATTAAGGCCAATGCCGTTAGCTATTCAACGCAAAAGATATCAAGTTGATATATTGAAAACTTAGCAAGTTATGACCAAAAAGGTAAGCAGTTCTACTAAAAAGTAGCCGGAAAGAGGCAGTAGTAGAACTGCTTAACTTTTTGCATCATAACTTGCTTATTTTTCTAGATATCGACTTGATTTCTACTGTGTTAGATAGAGAACCGTATTGGCTTTAATTCGAATTATGCTTTTTGCAGATAGTACAAAAAAATATTTTTCGCCAAAAAAAAACCATGGACTACCCCCTTTGCTTTTTTTGAAAAAATGATAAAAAAAATTTTCTTGCACTATCCACCAGAAAATAATTTTTTATTAAGGCCAATGCCGTTAGCTATCCAACGCAAAAGATATCAAGTCGATATATTGAAAACTTAGCAAGTTATGACCAAAAAGGTAAGCAGTTCTACTAAAAAGTAGCCGGAAAGAGGCAGTAGTAGAACTGCTTGCCTTTTTCATCATAACTTGCTTATTTTTCTAGATATCGACTTGATTTCTACTGTGTTGGATAGAGAACCGTATTGGCTTTAATTCGAATTATGCTTTTTGCAGATAGTTAAAAAAAAATATTTTTCGCCAAAAAAAAACCATGGACTACCCCCTTTGCTTTTTTTGAAAAAATGATAAAAAAAATTTCTTGCACTATCCACCAGAAAATAATTTTTAATTAAGGCCAATGCCGTTAGCTATCCAACGCAAAAGATATCAAGTCGATATATTGAAAACTTAGCAAGTTATGACCAAAAAGGTAAGCAGTTCTACTAAAAAGTAGCCGGAAAGAGGCAGTAGTAGAACTGCTTACCTTTTTCATCATAACTTGCTTATTTTTCTAGAAATCGACTTGATTTCTACTGCGTTGGATAGAGAACCGTATTGGCTTTAATTCGAATTATGCTTTTTGCAGATAGTACAAAAAAATATTTTTCGCCAAAAAAAAACCATGGACTACCCCCTTTGCTTTTTTTGAAAAAATGATAAAAAAAATTTTCTTGCACTATCCACCAGAAAATAATTTCTAATTAAGGCCAATGCCGTTAGCTATCCAACGCAAAAGATATCAAGTCGATATATTGAAAACTTAGCAAGTTATGACCAAAAAGGTAAGCAGTTCTACTAAAAAGTAGCCGGAAAGAGGCAGTAGTAGAACTGCTTGCCTTTTTCATCATAACTTGCTTATTTTTCTAGATATCGACTTGATTTCTACTGTGTTGGATAGAGAACCGTATTGGCTTTAATTCGAATTATGCTTTTTGCAGATAGTTAAAAAAAAATATTTTTCGCCAAAAAAAAACCATGGACTACCCCCTTTTGCTTTTTTTGAAAAAATGATAAAAAAAATTTCTTGCACTATCCACCAGAAAATAATTTTTAATTAGGGCCAATGCCGTTAGCTATCCAACGCAAAAGATATCAAGTCGATATATTGAAAACTTAGCAAGTTATGACCAAAAAGGTAAGCAGTTCTACTAAAAAGTAGCCGGAAAGAGGCAGTAGTAGAACTGCTTACCTTTTTCATCATAACTTGCTTATTTTTCTAGAAATCTACTTGATTTCTACTGCGTTGGATAGAGAACCGTATTGGCTTTAATTCGAATTATGCTTTTTGCAGATAGTACAAAAAAATATTTTTCGCCAAAAAAAAACCATGGACTACCCCCTTTGCTTTTTTTGAAAAAATGATAAAAAAAATTTTCTTGCACTATCCACCAGAAAATAATTTCTAATTAAGGCCAATGCCGTTAGCTATCCAACGCAAAAGATATCAAGTCGATATATTGAAAACTTAGCAAGTTATGACCAAAAAGGTAAGCAGTTCTACTAAAAAGTAGCCGGAAAGAGGCAGTAGTAGAACTGCTTACCTTTTTGCATCATAACTTGCTTATTTTTCTAGATATCGACTTGATTTCTACTGTGTTAGATAGAGAACCGTATTGGCTTTAATTCGAATTATGCTTTTTGCAGATAGTAAAAAAAAATATTTTTCGCCAAAAAAAAACCATGGACTACCCCCTTTGCTTTTTTTGTAAAAAAAAATATTTTTCGCCAAAAAAAAAACCATGGACTACCCCCTTTGCTTTTTTTGAAAAAATGATAAAAAAAATTTTCTTGCACTATCCACCAGAAAATAATTTTTTAATAAGGCCAATGCCGTTAGCTATCCAACGCAAAAGAAATCAAGTCGATATATTGAAAACTTAGCAAGTTATGACCAAAAAGGTAAGCAGTTCTACTTAAAAGTAGCCGGAAAGAGGCAGTAGTAGAACTGCTTACCTTTTTCATCATAACTTGCTTACTTTTCTAGATATCGACTTGATTTCTACTGTGTTGGATAGAGAACCGTATTGGCTTTAATTCGAATTATGCTTTTTGCAGATAGTACAAAAAAATATTTTTCGGCAAAAAAAAACCATTAACTACCTCCTTTGCTTTTTTTGAAAAAATGATAAAAAAAAATTTCTTGCACTATCCACCAGAAAATAATTTCTAATTAAGGCCAATGCCGTTAGCTATCCTACGCAAAAGATATCAAGTCGATATATTGAAAACTTAGCAAGTTATGACCAAAAAGGTAAGCAGTTCTACTAAAAAGTAGCCGGAAAGAGGCAGTAGTAGAACTGCTTACCTTTTTCATCATAACTTGCTTACTTTTCTAGATATCGACTTGATTTCTACTGTGTTAGATAGAGAACCGTATTGGCTTTAATTCGAATTATGCTTTTTGCAGATAGTACAAAAAAATATTTTTCGGCAAAAAAAAACCATTAACTACCTCCTTTGCTTTTTTTGAAAAAATGATAAAAAAAAATTTCTTGCACTATCCACCAGAAAATAATTTCTAATTAAGGCCAATGCCGTTAGCTATCCAACGCAAAAGATATCACGTCGATATATTGAAAACTTAGCAAGTTATGACCAAAAAGGTAAGCAGTTCTACTAAAAAGTAGCCGGAAAGAGGCAGTAGTAGAACTGCTTGCCTTTTTCATCATAACTTGCTTACTTTTCTAGATATCGACTTGATTTCTACTGTGTTAGATAGAGAACCGTATTGGCTTTAATTCGAATTATGCTTTTTGCAGATAGTACAAAAAAATATTTTTCGGCAAAAAAAAACCATTAACTACCTCCTTTGCTTTTTTTGAAAAAATGATAAAAAAAAATTTCTTGCACTATCCACCAGAAAATAATTTCTAATTAAGGCCAATGCCGTTAGCTATCCAACGCAAAAGATATCAAGTCGATATATTGAAAACTTAGCAAGTTATGACCAAAAAGGTAAGCAGTTCTACTAAAAAGTAGCCGGAAAGAGGCAGTAGTAGAACTGCTTGCCTTTTTCATCATAACTTGCTTACTTTTCTAGATATCGACTTGATTTCTACTGTGTTGGATAGAGAACCGTATTGGCTTTAATTCGAATTATGCTTTTTGCAGATAGTACAAAAAAATATTTTTCGCCAAAAAAAAACCATGGACTACCCCCTTTGCTTTTTTTGAAAAAATGATAAAAAAAATTTTCTTGCACTATCCACCAGAAAATAATTTTTTATTAAGGCCAATGCCGTTAGCTATCCAACGCAAAAGAAATCAAGTCGATATATTGAAAACTTAGCAAGTTATGACCAAAAAGGTAAGCAGTTCTACTAAAAAGTAGCCGGAAAGAGGCAGTAGTAGAACTGCTTACCTTTTTCATCATAACTTGCTTACTTTTCTAGATATCGACTTGATTTCTACTGTGTTGGATAGAGAATCGTATTGGCTGTAATTCGAAATATGCTTTTTGCAGATAGTACAAAAAAATATTTTTCGCCAAAAAAAAACCATGGACTACCCCCTTTGCTTTTTTTGAAAAAATGATAAAAAAAAATTTCTTGCACTATCCACCACAAATTAAATTGTAATTAAGGCCAATGCCGTTAGCTATCCAACGCAAAAGAAATCAAGTCGATATATTGAAAACTTAGCAAGTTATAACCAAAAAGGTAAGCAGTTCTACTAAAAAGTAGCCGGAAAGAGGCAGTAGTAGAACTGCTTACCTTTTTCATCATAACTTGCTTACTTTTCTAGATATCGACTTGATTTCTACTGTGTTGAATAGAGAACCGTATTGGCTTTAATTCGAATTATGCTTTTTGCAGATAGTACAAAAAAATATTTTTCGCCAAAAAAAAACCATGGACTACCCCCTTTGCTTTTTTTGAAAAAATGATAAAAAAAAATTTCTTGCACTATCCACCAGAAAAAATTTTATAATTAAGGCCAATGACGTTAGCTATCCAACGCAAAAGATATCAAGTCGATATATTGAAAACTTAGCAAGTTATGACCAAAAAGGTAAGCAGTTCTACTAAAAAGTAGCCGGAAAGAGGCAGTAGTAGAACTGCTTGCCTTTTTCATCATAACTTGCTTACTTTTCTAGATATCGACTTGATTTCTACTGTGTTGGATAGAAAACCGTATTGGCTTTAATTCGAATTATGCTTTTTGCATCATAACTTGCTTATTTTTTTAGATATCGACTTGATTTCTACTGTGGTAGATAGAGAACCGTATTGGCTTTAATTGGAATTATGCTTTTTGCAGATAGTACAAAAAAATATTTTTCGCCAAAAAAAAACCATGGACTACCCCCTTTGCTTTTTTTGAAAAAATGATAAAAAAAATTTTCTTGCACTATCCACAAGAAAATAATTTTTTATTAAGGCCAATGCCGTTAGCTATCCAACGCAAAAGAAATCAAGTCGATATATTGAAAACTTAGCAAGTTATGACCAAAAAGGTAAGCAGTTCTACTAAAAAGTAGCCGGAAAGAGGCAGTAGTAGAACTGCTTGCCTTTTTCATCATAACTTGCTTACTTTTCTAGATATCGACTTAATTTCTACTGTGTTAGATAGAGAACCGTATTGGCTTTAATTCGAATTATGCTTTTTGCAGATAGTACAAAAAAATATTTTTCGCCAAAAAAAAACCATGGACTACCCCCTTTGCTTTTTTTGAAAAAATGATAAAAAAAAATTTCTTGCACTATCCACCAGAAAATAATTTCTAATTAAGGCCAATGCCGTTAGCTATCTAACGCAAAAGATATCAAGTCGATATATTGAAAACTTAGCAAGTTATGACCAAAAAGGTAAGCAGTTCTACTAAAAAGTAGCCGGAAAGAGGCAGTAGTAGAACTGCTTACCTTTTTCATCATAACTTGCTTACTTTTCTAGATATCGACTTGATTTCTACTGTGTT
Organism: Thelaira solivaga; assembly: GCA_947397855.1. NCBI lineage: Eukaryota > Metazoa > Arthropoda > Insecta > Diptera > Tachinidae > Thelaira > Thelaira solivaga. Next base: position 21,823,236 of record OX377613.1, read on the forward strand.
GGATAGAGAATCGTATTGGCTTTAATTCGAATTATGCTTTTTGCATCATAACTTGCTTATTTTTCTAGATATCGACTTGATTTCTACTGTGGTAGATAGAGAACCGTATTGGCTTTAATTGGAATTATGCTTTTTGCAGATAGTACAAAAAAATATTTTTCGCCAAAAAAAAACCATGGACTACCCCCTTTGCTTTTTTTGAAAAAATGATAAAAAAAATTTTCTTGCACTATCCACCAGAAAATAATTTTTTATTAAGGCCAATGCCGTTAGCTATCCAACGCAAAAGATGTCAAGTCGATATATTGAAAACTTAGCAAGTTATGACCAAAAAGGTAAGCAGTTCTACTAAAAAGTAGCCGGAAAGAGGCAGTAGTAGAACTGCTTACCTTTTTCATCATAACTTGCTTACTTTTCTAGATATCGACTTGATTTCTACTGTGTTGGATAGAGAACCGTATTGGCTTTAATTCGAATTATGCTTTTTGCAGATAGTACAAAAAAATATTTTTCGCCAAAAAAAAAACCATGGACTACCCCCTTTGCTTTTTTTGAAAAAATGATAAAAAAAAATTTCTTGCACTATCCACCAGAAAAAATTTTATAATTAAGGCCAATGACGTTAGCTATCCAACGCAAAAGAAATCAAGTCGGTATATTGAAAACTTAGCAAGTTATGACCAAAAAGGTAAGCAGTTCTACTAAAAAGTAGCCGGAAAGAGGCAGTAGTAGAACTGCTTACCTTTTTCATCATATTTTGCTTACTTTTCTAGATATCGACTTGATTTCTACTGTGTTAGATAGAGAACCGTATTGGCTTTAATTCGAATTATGCTTTTTGCAGATAGTAAAAAAAAATATTTTTCGCCAAAAAAAACCATGGACTACCCCCTTTGCTTTTTTTGAAAAAATGATAAAAAAAAATTTCTTGCACTATCCACCAGAAAATAATTTCTAATTAAGGCCAATGCCGTTAGCTATCCAACGCAAAAGATATCAAGTCGATATATTGAAAACTTAGCAAGTTATGACCAAAAAGGTAAGCAGTTCTACTAAAAAGTAGCCGGAAAGAGGCAGTAGTAGAACTGTTTACCTTTTTCATCATAACTTGCTTACTTTTCTAGATATCGACTTGATTTCTACTGTGTTGGATAGAAAACCGTATTGGCTTTAATTCGAATTATGCTTTTTGCATCATAACTTGCTTATTTTTTTAGATATCGACTTGATTTCTACTGTGGTAGATAGAGAACCGTATTGGCTTTAATTGGAATTATGCTTTTTGCAGATAGTACAAAAAAATATTTTTCGCCAAAAAAAAACCATGGACTACCCCCTTTGCTTTTTTTGAAAAAATGATAAAAAAAATTTTCTTGCACTATCCACAAGAAAATAATTTTTTATTAAGGCCAATGCCGTTAGCTATCCAACGCAAAAGAAATCAAGTCGGTATATTGAAAACTTAGCAAGTTATGACCAAAAAGGTAAGCAGTTCTACTAAAAAGTAGCCGGAAAGAGGCAGTAGTAGAACTGCTTGCCTTTTTCATCATAACTTGCTTACTTTTCTAGATATCGACTTAATTTCTACTGTGTTAGATAGAGAACCGTATTGGCTTTAATTCGAATTATGCTTTTTGCAGATAGTACAAAAAAATATTTTTCGCCAAAAAAAAACCATGGACTACCCCCTTTGCTTTTTTTGAAAAAATGATAAAAAAAAATTTCTTGCACTATCCACCAGAAAATAATTTCTAATTAAGGCCAATGCCGTTAGCTATCTAACGCAAAAGATATCAAGTCGATATATTGAAAACTTAGCAAGTTATGACCAAAAAGGTAAGCAGTTCTACTAAAAAGTAGCCGGAAAGAGGCAGTAGTAGAACTGCTTACCTTTTTCATCATAACTTGCTTACTTTTCTAGATATCGACTTGATTTCTACTGTGTTGGATAGAGAATCGTATTGGCTTTAATTCGAATTATGCTTTTTGCATCATAACTTGCTTATTTTTCTAGATATCGACTTGATTTCTACTGTGGTAGATAGAGAACCGTATTGGCTTTAATTGGAATTATGCTTTTTGCAGATAGTACAAAAAAATATTTTTCGCCAAAAAAAAACCATGGACTACCCCCTTTGCTTTTTTTGAAAAAATGATAAAAAAAATTTTCTTGCACTATCCACCAGAAAATAATTTTTTATTAAGGCCAATGCCGTTAGCTATCCAACGCAAAAGAAATCAAGTCGATATATTGAAAACTTAGCAAGTTATGACCAAAAAGGTAAGCAGTTCTACTAAAAAGTAGCCGGAAAGAGGCAGTAGTAGAACTGCTTGCCTTTTTCATCATAACTTGCTTACTTTTCTAGATATCGACTTAATTTCTACTGTGTTAGATAGAGAACCGTATTGGCTTTAATTCGAATTATGCTTTTTGCAGATAGTACAAAAAAATATTTTTCGCCAAAAAAAAACCATGGACTACCCCCTTTGCTTTTTTTGAAAAAATGATAAAAAAAAATTTCTTGCACTATCCACCAGAAAATAATTTCTAATTAAGGCCAATGCCGTTAGCTATCTAACGCAAAAGATATCAAGTCGATATATTGAAAACTTAGCAAGTTATGACCAAAAAGGTAAGCAGTTCTACTAAAAAGTAGCCGGAAAGAGGCAGTAGTAGAACTGCTTACCTTTTTTATCATAACTTACTAATTTTTCTAGATATCGACTTGATTTCTACTGCGTTGGATAGAGAACCGTATTGGCTTTAATTCGAATTATGCTTTTTGCAGATAGTACAAAAAAATATTTTTCGCCAAAAAAAAACCATGGACTACCCCCTTTGCTTTTTTTGAAAAAATGATAAAAAAAATTTTCTTGCACTATCCACCAGAAAATAATTTCTAATTAAGGCCAATACCGTTAGCTATCCAACGCAAAAGATATCAAGTCGATATATTGAAAACTTAGCAAGTTATGACCAAAAAGGTAAGCAGTTCTACTAAAAAGTAGCCGGAAAGAGGCAGTAGTAGAACTGCTTACCTTTTTCATCATAACTAGCTTACTTTTCTAGATATCGATTTGATTTCTACTGTGTTGGATAGAGAACCGTATTGGCTGTAATTCGAATTATGCTTTTTGCAGATAGTACAAAAAAATATTTTTCGCCAAAAAAAAACCATGGACTACCCCCTTTGCTTTTTTTGAAAAAATGATAAAAAAAATTTTCTTGCACTATCCACCAGAAAATAATTTTTTATTAAGGCCAATGCCGTTAGCTATCCAACGCAAAAGAAATCAAGTCGATATATTGAAAACTTAGCAAGTTATGACCAAAAAGGTAAGCAGTTCTACTAAAAAGTAGCCGGAAAGAGGCAGTAGTAGAACTGCTTACCTTTTTTATCATAACTTGCTTATTTTTCTAGATATCGACTTGATTTCTACTGCGTTGGATAGAGAACCGTATTGGCTTTAATTCGAATTATGCTTTTTACAGATAGTACAAAAAAATATTTTTCGCCAAAAAAAAACCATTAACTACCCCCTTTGCTTTTTTTGAAAAAATGATAAAAAAAAATTTCTTGCACTATCCACCAGAAAATAATTTCTAATTAAGGCCAATGCCGTTAGCTATCCAACGCATAAGATATCAAGTCGATATATTGAAAACTTAGCAAGTTATGACCAAAAAGGTAAGCAGTTCTACTAAAAAGTAGCCGGAAAGAGGCAGTAGTAGAACTGCTTACCTTTTTTATCATAACTTGCTTATTTTTCTAGATATCGACTTGATTTCTACTGCGTTGGATAGAGAACCGTATTGGCTTTAATTCGAATTATGCTTTTTACAGATAGTACAAAAAAATATTTTTCGCCAAAAAAAAACCATGAACTACCCCCTTTGCTTTTTTTGAAAAAATGATAAAAAAAAATTTCTTGCACTATCCACCAGAAAATAATTTCTAATTAAGGATAATGCCGTTAGCTATCCAACGCAAAAGATATCAAGTCGATATATTGAAAACTTAGCAAGTTATGACCAAAAAGGTAAGCAGTTCTACTAAAAAGTAGCCGGAAAGAGGCAGTAGTAGAACTGCTTACCTTTTTCATCATAACTTGCTTACTTTTCTAGATATCGACTTGATTTCTACTGTGTTGGATAGAGAACCGTATTGGCTTTAATTCGAATTATGCTTTTTGCAGATAGTACAAAAAAATATTTTTCGCCAAAAAAAAACCATGGACTACCCCCTTTGCTTTTTTTGAAAAAATGATAAAAAAAAATTTCTTGCACTATCCACCAGAAAATAATTTCTAATTAAGGCCAATGCCGTTAGCTATCCAACGCAAAAGATATCAAGTCGATATATTGAAAACTTAGCAAGTTATGACCAAAAAGGTAAGCAGTTCTACTAAAAAGTAGCCGGAAAGAGGCAGTAGTAGAACTGCTTACCTTTTTCATCATAACTAGCTTACTTTTCTAGATATCGATTTGATTTCTACTGTGTTATATAGAGAACCGTATTGGCTTTAATTCGAATTATGCTTTTTGCAGATAGTACAAAAAAATATTTTTCGCCAAAAAAAAAACCAGGGACTACCCCCTTTGCTTTTTTTGAAAAAATGATTAAAAAAAATTTCTTGCACTATCCACCAGAAAATAATTTCTAATTAAGGCCAATGCCGTTAGCTATCTAACGCAAAAGATATCAAGTCGATATATTGAAAACTTAGCAAGTTATGACCAAAAAGGTAAGCAGTTCTACTAAAAAGTAGCCGGAAAGAGGCAGTAGTAGAACTGCTTACCTTTTTTATCATAACTTGCTTATTTTTCTAGATATCGACTTGATTTCTACTGTGTTGGGTAGAGAACCGTATTGGCTTTAATTCGAAATATGCTTTTTGCAGATAGTAAAAAAAAATATTTTTCGCCAAAAAAAACCATGGACTACCCCCTTTGCTTTTTTTGAAAAAATGATAAAAAAAATTTTCTTGCACTATCCACCAGAAAATAATTTTTTATTAAGGCCAATGCCGTTAGCTATCCAACGCAAAAGAAATCAAGTCGATATATTGAAAACTTAGCAAGTTATGACCAAAAAGGTAAGCAGTTCTACTAAAAAGTAGCCGGAAAGAGGCAGTAGTAGAACTGCTTACCTTTTTTATCATAACTTGCTTATTTTTCTAGATATCGACTTGATTTCTACTGCGTTGGATAGAGAACCGTATTGGCTTTAATTCGAATTATGCTTTTTACAGATAGTACAAAAAAATATTTTTCGCCAAAAAAAAACCATTAACTACCCCCTTTGCTTTTTTTGAAAAAATGATAAAAAAAAATTTCTTGCACTATCCACCAGAAAATAATTTCTAATTAAGGCCAATGCCGTTAGCTATCCAACGCAAAAGATATCAAGTCGATATATTGAAAACTTAGCAAGTTATGACCAAAAAGGTAAGCAGCTCTACTAAAAAGTGGCCGGAAAGAGGCAGTAGTAGAACTGCTTACCTTTTTCATCATAACTAGCTTACTTTTCTAGATATCGATTTGATTTCTACTGTGTTGGATAGAGAACCGTATTGGCTTTAATTCGAATTATGCTTTTTGCATCATAACTTGCTTATTTTTCTAGATATCGACTTGATTTCTACTGCGTTGGATAGAGAACCGTATTGGCTTTAATTCGAATTATGCTTTTTGCAGATAGTACAAAAAAATATTTTTCGCCAAAAAAAAAACCATGGACTACCCCTTTTGCTTTTTTTGAAAAAATGATAAAAAAAAATTTCTTGCACTATCCACCAGAAAATAATTTCTAATTAAGGCCAATGCCGTTAGCTATCCAACGCAAAAGATATCAAGTCGATATATTGAAAACTTAGCAAGTTATGACCAAAAAGGTAAGCAGTTCTACTAAAAAGTAGCCGGAAAGAGGCAGTAGTAGAACTGCTTACCTTTTTCATCATAACTTGCTTATTTTTCTAGATATCGACTGAATTATGCTTTTTGCAGATAGTACAAAAAAATATTTTTCGCCAAAAAAAAACCATGGACTACCCCCTTTGCTTTTTTTGAAAAAATGATAAAAAAAAATTTCTTGCACTATCCACCAGAAAATAATTTCTAATTAAGGCCAATGCCGTTAGCTATCCAACGCAAAAGATATCAAGTCGATATATTGAAAACTTAGCAAGTTATGACCAAAAAGGTAAGCAGCTCTACTAAAAAGTAGCCGGAAAGAGGCAGTAGTAGAACTGCTTACCTTTTTCATCATAACTAGCTTACTTTTCTAGATATCGATTTGATTTCTACTGTGTTGGATAGAGAACCGTATTGGCTTTAATTCGAATTATGCTTTTTGCAGATAGTACAAAAAAATATTTTTCGCCAAAAAAAAACCATGGACTACCCCCTTTGCTTTTTTTGAAAAAATGATAAAAAAAAATTTCTTGCACTATCCACCAGAAAATAATTTCTAATTAAGGCCAATGCCGTTAGCTATCCAACGCAAAAAAAATCAATTCGATATATTGAAAACTTAGCAAGTTATGACCAAAAAGGTAAGCAGTTCTACTAAAAAGTAGCCGGAAAGAGGCAGTAGTAGAACTGTTAACCTTTTTCATCATAACTTGCTTACTTTTCTAGATATCGACTTGATTTCTACTGTGTTGGATAGAGAACCGTATTGGCTTTAATTCGAATTATGCTTTTTGCAGATAGTACAAAAAAATATTTTTCGCCAAAAAAAAAAAACCATGGACTACCCCCTTTGCTTTTTTTGAAAAAATGATAAAAAAAATTTTCTTGCACTATCCACCAGAAAATAATTTTTTATTAAGTCCAATGCCGTTAGCTATCCAACGCAAAAAAAATCAATTCGATATATTGAAAACTTAGCAAGTTATGACCAAAAAGGTAAGCAGTTCTACTAAAAAGTAGCCGGAAAGAGGCAGTAGTAGAACTGCTTACCTCTTTCATCATAACTTGCTTACTTTTCTCGATATCGACTTGATTTCTACTGTGTTGGATAGAGAACCGTATTGGCTTTAATTCGAATTATGCTTTTTGCAGATAGTACAAAAAAATATTTTTCGCCAAAAAAAAAAACCATGGACTACCCCCTTTGCTTTTTTTGAAAAAATGATAAAAAAAAATTTCTTGCACTATCCACCACAAATTAAATTGTAATTAAGGCCAATGCCGTTAGCTATCCAACGCAAAAGAAATCAAGTCGATATATTGAAAACTTAGCAAGTTATGACCAAAAAGGTAAGCAGTTCTACTAAAAAGTAGCCGGAAAGAGGCAGTAGTAGAACTGCTTACCTTTTTCATCATAACTTGCTTACTTTTCTCGATATCGACTTGATTTCTACTGTGTTGGATAGAGATTCATATTGGCTGTAATTCGAAATATGCTTTTTGCAGATAGTACAAAAAAATATTTTTCGCCAAAAAAAAAACCATGGACTACCCCCTTTGCTTTTTTTGAAAAAATAATAAAAAAAAATTTTCTTGCACTATCCACCAGAAAATAATTTTTTATTAAGGCTAATGCCGTTAGCTATCCAACGCAAAAAAAATCAAGTCGATGTATTGAAAACTTAGCAAGTTATGACCAAAAAGGTAAGCAGTTCTACTAAAAAGTAGCCGGAAAGAGGCAGTAGTAGAACTGCTTGCCTTTTTCATCATAACTAGCTTACTTTTCTAGATATCGATTTGATTTCTACTGTGGTGGATAGAGAACCGTATTGGCTGTAATTCGAAATATGCTTTTTGCAGATAGTACAAAAAATATTTTTCGCCAAAAAAAAACCATGGACTACCCCCTTTGCTTTTTTTGAAAAAATGATAAAAAAAATTTTCTTGCACTATCCACCAGAAATTAATTTCTAATTAAGGCCAATGCCGTTAACTATCCAACGCAAAAGAAATCAAGGCGATATATTGAAAACTTAGCAAGTTATGACCAAAAAGGTAAGTAGTTCTACTAAAAAGTAGCCGGAAAGGGGCAGTAGTAGAACTGCTTACCTTTTTCATCATAACTTGCTTACTTTTCTAGATATCGACTTGATTTCTACTGCGTTGGATAGAGAACCGTATTGGCTTTAATTCGAATTATGCTTTTTGCAGATAGTACAAAAAAATATTTTTCGCCAAAAAAAAACCATGGACTACCCCCTTTGCTTTTTTTGCAAAAATGATAAAAAAAAATTTCTTGCACTATCCACCAGAAATTAATTTCTAATTAAGGCCAATGCCGTTAACTATCCAACGCAAAAGAAATCAAGTCGATATATTGAAAACTTAGCAAGTTATAACCAAAAAGGTAAGCAGTTCTACTAAAAAGTAGCCGGAAAGAGGCAGTAGTAGAACTGCTTACCTTTTTCATCATAACTAGCTTACTTTTCTAGATATCGATTTGATTTCTACTGTGCTGGATAGAGAACCGTATTGGCTGTAATTCGAATTATGCTTTTTGCAGATAGTACAAAAAAATATTTTTCGCCAAAAAAAAACCATGGACTACCCCCTTTGCTTTTTTTGCAAAAATGATAAAAAAAAAAACGTCTTGCACTATCCACCAGAAAATAATTTCTAATTAAAGCCAATGCCGTTAGCTATTCAACGCAAAAGAAATCAAGTCGATATATTGAAAACTTAGCAAGTTATGACCAAAAAGGTAAGCAGTTCTACTAAAAAGTAGCCGGAAAGAGGCAGTAGTAGAACTGCTTGCCTTTTTCATCATAACTAGCTTACTTTTCTAGATATCGATTTGATTTCTACTGTGGTGGATAGAGAACCGTATTGGCTGTAATTCGAAATATGCTTTTTGCAGATAGTACAAAAAATATTTTTCGCCAAAAAAAAACCATGGACTACCCCCTTTGCTTTTTTTGAAAAAATGATAAAAAAAATTTTCTTGCACTATCCACCAGAAATTAATTTCTAATTAAGGCCAATGCCGTTAACTATCCAACGCAAAAGATATCAAGTCGATATATTGAAAACTTAGCAAGTTATGACCAAAAAGGTAAGTAGTTCTACTAAAAAGTAGCCGGAAAGGGGCAGTAGTAGAACTGCTTACCTTTTTCATCATAACTAGCTTACTTTTCTAGATATCGATTTGATTTCTACTGCGTTGGATAAAGAACCGTATTGGCTTTAATTCGAATTATGCTTTTTGCATCATAACTTGCTTATTTTTCTAGATATCGACTTGATTTCTACTGCGTTGGATAGAGAACCGTATTGGCTGTAATTCGAAATATGCTTTTTGCAGATAGTACAAAAAATATTTTTCGCCAAAAAAAAACCATGGACTACCCCCTTTGCTTTTTTTGAAAAAATGATAAAAAAAATTTTCTTGCACTATCCACCAGAAATTAATTTCTAATTAAGGCCAATGCCGTTAACTATCCAACGCAAAAGATATCAAGTCGATATATTGAAAACTTAGCAAGTTATGACCAAAAAGGTAAGTAGTTCTACTAAAAAGTAGCCGGAAAGGGGCAGTAGTAGAACTGCTTACCTTTTTCATCATAACTTGCTTACCTTTCTAGATATCGACTTGATTTCTACTGCGTTGGATAAAGAACCGTATTGGCTTTAATTCGAATTATGCTTTTTGCAGATAGTACAAAAAAATATTTTTCGCCAAAAAAAAACCATGGACTACCCCCTTTGCTTTTTTTGAAAAAATGATAAAAAAAAATTTCTTGCACTATCCACCACAAATTAAATTGTAATTAAGGCCAATGCCGTTAGCTATCCAACGCAGAAGAAATCAAGTCGATATATTGAAAACTTAGCAAGTTATGACCAAAAAGGTAAGCAGTTCTACTAAAAAGTAGCCGGAAAGAGGCAGTAGTAGAACTGCTTACCTTTTTCATCATAACTTGCTTACTTTTCTCGATATCGACTTGATTTCTACTGTGTTGGATAGAGAACCGTATTGGCTTTAATTCGAATTATGCTTTTTGCAGATAGTACAAAAAAATATTTTTCGCCAAAAAAAAACCATGGACTACCCCCTTTGCTTTTTTTGAAAAAATGATAAAAAAAATTTTCTTGCACTATCCACCAGAAAATAATTTTTTATTAAGGCCAATGCCGTTAGCTATCCAACGCAAAAGAAATCAAGTCGATATATTGAAAACTTAGCAAGTTATGACCAAAAAGGTAAGCAGTTCTACTAAAAAGTAGCCGGAAAGAGGCAGTAGTAGAACTGCTTACCTTTTTTATCATAACTTGCTTATTTTTCTAGATATCGACTTGATTTCTACTGCGTTGGATAGAGAACCGTATTGGCTTTAATTCGAATTATGCTTTTTACAGATAGTACAAAAAAATATTTTTCGCCAAAAAAAAACCATTAACTACCCCCTTTGCTTTTTTTGAAAAAATGATAAAAAAAAATTTCTTGCACTATCCACCAGAAAATAATTTCTAATTAAGGCCAATGCCGTTAGCTATCCAACGCATAAGATATCAAGTCGATATATTGAAAACTTAGCAAGTTATGACCAAAAAGGTAAGCAGTTCTACTAAAAAGTAGCCGGAAAGAGGCAGTAGTAGAACTGCTTACCTTTTTCATCATAACTTGCTTACTTTTCTCGATATCGACTTGATTTCTACTGTGTTGGATAGAGATTCGTATTGGCTGTAATTCGAAATATGCTTTTTGCAGATAGTACAAAAAAATATTTTTCGCCAAAAAAAAAACCATGGACTACCCCCTTTGCTTTTTTTGAAAAAATGATAAAAAAAAATTTCTTGCACTATCCACCACAAATTAAATTGTAATTAAGGCCAATGCCGTTAGCTATCCAACGCAGAAGAAATCAAGTCGATATATTGAAAACTTAGCAAGTTATGACCAAAAAGGTAAGCAGTTCTACTAAAAAGTAGCCGGAAAGAGGCAGTAGTAGAACTGCTTACCTTTTTCATCATAACTTGCTTACTTTTCTCGATATCGACTTGATTTCTACTGTGTTGGATAGAGAACCGTATTGGCTTTAATTCGAATTATGCTTTTTGCAGATAGTACAAAAAAATATTTTTCGCCAAAAAAAAACCATGGACTACCCCCTTTGCTTTTTTTGAAAAAATGATAAAAAAAATTTTCTTGCACTATCCACCAGAAAATAATTTTTTATTAAGGCCAATGCCGTTAGCTATCCAACGCAAAAAAAATCAAGTCGATATATTGAAAACTTAGCAAGTTATGACCAAAAAGGTAAGCAGTTCTACTAAAAAGTAGCCGGAAAGAGGCAGTAGTAGAACTGCTTACCTTTTTCATCATAACTTGCTTACTTTTCTCGATATCGACTTGATTTCTACTGTGGTGGATAGAGATTCGTATTGGCTGTAATTCGAAATATGCTTTTTGCAGATAGTACAAAAAAATATTTTTCGCCAAAAAAAAAACCATGGACTACCCCCTTTGCTTTTTTTGAAAAAATGATAAAAAAAAATTTCTTGCACTATCCACCACAAATTAAATTGTAATTAAGGCCAATGCTGTTAGCTATCCAACGCAAAAGAAATCAAGTCGATATATTGAAAACTTAGCAAGTTATGACCAAAAAGGTAAGCAGTTCTACTAAAAAGTAGCCGGAAAGAGGCAGTAGTAGAACTGCTTACCTTTTTCATCATAACTTGCTTACTTTTCTCGATATCGACTTGATTTCTACTGTGTTGGATAGAGATTCGTATTGGCTGTAATTCGAAATATGCTTTTTGCAGATAGTACAAAAAAATATTTTTCGCCAAAAAAAAAACCATGGACTACCCCCTTTGCTTTTTTTGAAAAAATGATAAAAAAAAATTTCTTGCACTATCCACCACAAATTAAATTGTAATTAAGGCCAATGCCGTTAGCTATCCAACGCAGAAGAAATCAAGTCGATATATTGAAAACTTAGCAAGTTATGAGCAAAAAGGTAAGCAGTTCTACTAAAAAGTAGCCGGAAAGAGGCAGTAGTAGAACTGCTTACCTTTTTCATCATAACTAGCTTACTTTTCTAGATATCGATTTGATTTCTACTGTGGTGGATAGAGAACCGTATTGGCTGTAATTCGAATTATGCTTTTTGCAGATAGTACAAAAAAATATTTTTCGCCAAAAAAAAAACCATGGACTACCCCCTTTGCTTTTTTTGAAAAAATGATAAAAAAAAATTTCTTGCACTATCCACCAGAAATTAATTTCTAATTAAGGCCAATGCCGTTAACTATCCAACGCGAAAGAAATCAAGTCGATATATTGAAAACTTAGCAAGTTATGACCAAAAAGGTAAGCAGTTCTACTAAAAAGTAGCCGGAAAGAGGCAGTAGTAGAACTGCTTACCTTTTTCATCATAACTAGCTTACTTTTCTAGATATCGATTTGATTTCTACTGTGCTGGATAGAGAACCGTATTGGCTGTAATTCGAATTATGCTTTTTGCAGATAGTACAAAAAAATATTTTTCGCCAAAAAAAAACCATGGACTACCCCCTTTGCTTTTTTTGCAAAAATGATAAAAAAAAAAACGTCTTGCACTATCCACCAGAAAATAATTTCTAATTAAAGCCAATGCCGTTAGCTATTCAACGCAAAAGAAATCAAGTCGATATATTGAAAACTTAGCAAGTTATGACCAAAAAGGTAAGCAGTTCTACTAAAAAGTAGCCGGAAAGAGGCAGTAGTAGAACTGCTTGCCTTTTTCATCATAACTAGCTTACTTTTCTAGATATCGATTTGATTTCTACTGTGGTGGATAGAGAACCGTATTGGCTGTAATTCGAAATATGCTTTTTGCAGATAGTACAAAAAATATTTTTCGCCAAAAAAAAACCATGGACTACCCCCTTTGCTTTTTTTGAAAAAATGATAAAAAAAATTTTCTTGCACTATCCACCAGAAATTAATTTCTAATTAAGGCCAATGCCGTTAACTATCCAACGCAAAAGATATCAAGTCGATATATTGAAAACTTAGCAAGTTATGACCAAAAAGGTAAGTAGTTCTACTAAAAAGTAGCCGGAAAGGGGCAGTAGTAGAACTGCTTACCTTTTTCATCATAACTAGCTTACTTTTCTAGATATCGATTTGATTTCTACTGCGTTGGATAAAGAACCGTATTGGCTTTAATTCGAATTATGCTTTTTGCATCATAACTTGCTTATTTTTCTAGATATCGACTTGATTTCTACTGCGTTGGATAGAGAACCGTATTGGCTTTAATTCGAATTATGCTTTTTGCAGATAGTACAAAAAAATATTTTTCGCCAAAAAAAAACCATGGACTACCCCCTTTGCTTTTTTTGAAAAAATGATAAAAAAAATTTTCTTGCACTATCCACCAGAAATTAATTTATAATTAAGGCCAATGCCGTTAACTATCCAACGCAAAAGAAATCAAGTCGATATATTGAAAACTTAGCAAGTTATGACCAAAAAGGTAAGTAGTTCTACTAAAAAGTAGCCGGAAAGGGGCAGTAGTAGAACTGCTTACCTTTTTCATCATAACTTGCTTACCTTTCTAGATATCGACTTGATTTCTACTGCGTTGGATAAAGAACCGTATTGGCTTTAATTCGAATTATGCTTTTTGCAGATAGTACAAAAAAATATTTTTCGCCAAAAAAAAACCATGGACTACCCCCTTTGCTTTTTTTGAAAAAATGATAAAAAAAAATTTCTTGCACTATCCACCACAAATTAAATTGTAATTAAGGCCAATGCCGTTAGCTATCCAACGCAGAAGAAATCAAGTCGATATATTGAAAACTTAGCAAGTTATGACCAAAAAGGTAAGCAGTTCTACTAAAAAGTAGCCGGAAAGAGGCAGTAGTAGAACTGCTTACCTTTTTCATCATAACTTGCTTACTTTTCTCGATATCGACTTGATTTCTACTGTGTTGGATAGAGAACCGTATTGGCTTTAATTCGAATTATGCTTTTTGCAGATAGTACAAAAAAATATTTTTCGCCAAAAAAAAACCATGGACTACCCCCTTTGCTTTTTTTGAAAAAATGATAAAAAAAATTTTCTTGCACTATCCACCAGAAAATAATTTTTTATTAAGGCCAATGCCGTTAGCTATCCAACGCAAAAAAAATCAAGTCGATATATTGAAAACTTAGCAAGTTATGACCAAAAAGGTAAGCAGTTCTACTAAAAAGTAGCCGGAAAGAGGCAGTAGTAGAACTGCTTACCTTTTTCATCATAACTTGCTTACTTTTCTCGATATCGACTTGATTTCTACTGTGGTGGATAGAGATTCGTATTGGCTGTAATTCGAAATATGCTTTTTGCAGATAGTACAAAAAAATATTTTTCGCCAAAAAAAAAACCATGGACTACCCCCTTTGCTTTTTTTGAAAAAATGATAAAAAAAAATTTCTTGCACTATCCACCACAAATTAAATTGTAATTAAGGCCAATGCTGTTAGCTATCCAACGCAAAAGAAATCAAGTCGATATATTGAAAACTTAGCAAGTTATGACCAAAAAGGTAAGCAGTTCTACTAAAAAGTAGCCGGAAAGAGGCAGTAGTAGAACTGCTTACCTTTTTCATCATAACTTGCTTACTTTTCTCGATATCGACTTGATTTCTACTGTGTTGGATAGAGATTCGTATTGGCTGTAATTCGAAATATGCTTTTTGCAGATAGTACAAAAAAATATTTTTCGCCAAAAAAAAAACCATGGACTACCCCCTTTGCTTTTTTTGAAAAAATGATAAAAAAAAATTTCTTGCACTATCCACCACAAATTAAATTGTAATTAAGGCCAATGCTGTTAGCTATCCAACGCAAAAGAAATCAAGTCGATATATTGAAAACTTAGCAAGTTATGACCAAAAAGGTAAGCAGTTCTACTAAAAAGTAGCCGGAAAGAGGCAGTAGTAGAACTGCTTACCTTTTTCATCATAACTTGCTTACTTTTCTCGATATCGACTTGATTTCTACTGTGTTGGATAGAGATTCGTATTGGCTGTAATTCGAAATATGCTTTTTGCAGATAGTACAAAAAAATATTTTTCGCCAAAAAAAAAACCATGGACTACCCCCTTTGCTTTTTTTGAAAAAATGATAAAAAAAAATTTCTTGCACTATCCACCACAAATTAAATTGTAATTAAGGCCAATGCTGTTAGCTATCCAACGCAAAAGAAATCAAGTCGATATATTGAAAACTTAGCAAGTTATGACCAAAAAGGTAAGCAGTTCTACTAAAAAGTAGCCGGAAAGAGGCAGTAGTAGAACTGCTTACCTTTTTCATCATAACTTGCTTACTTTTCTCGATATCGACTTGATTTCTACTGTGTTGGATAGAGATTCGTATTGGCTGTAATTCGAAATATGCTTTTTGCAGATAGTACAAAAAAATATTTTTCGCCAAAAAAAAAACCATGGACTACCCCCTTTGCTTTTTTTGAAAAAATGATAAAAAAAAATTTCTTGCACTATCCACCACAAATTAAATTGTAATTAAGGCCAATGCCGTTAGCTATCCAACGCAGAAGAAATCAAGTCGATATATTGAAAACTTAGCAAGTTATGAGCAAAAAGGTAAGCAGTTCTACTAAAAAGTAGCCGGAAAGAGGCAGTAGTAGAACTGCTTACCTTTTTCATCATAACTAGCTTACTTTTCTAGATATCGATTTGATTTCTACTGTGGTGGATAGAGAACCGTATTGGCTGTAATTCGAATTATGCTTTTTGCAGATAGTACAAAAAAATATTTTTCGCCAAAAAAAAAACCATGGACTACCCCCTTTGCTTTTTTTGAAAAAATGATAAAAAAAAATTTCTTGCACTATCCACCAGAAATTAATTTCTAATTAAGGCCAATGCCGTTAACTATCCAACGCGAAAGAAATCAAGTCGATATATTGAAAACTTAGCAAGTTATGACCAAAAAGGTAAGCAGTTCTACTAAAAAGTAGCCGGAAAGAGGCAGTAGTAGAACTGCTTACCTTTTTCATCATAACTAGCTTACTTTTCTAGATATCGATTTGATTTCTACTGTGGTGGATAGAGAACCGTATTGGCTGTAATTCGAATTATGCTTTTTGCAGATAGTACAAAAAAATATTTTTCGCCAAAAAAAAAACCATGGACTACCCCCTTTGCTTTTTTTGAAAAAATGATAAAAAAAAATTTCTTGCACTATCCACCAGAAAATAATTTTTTATTAAGGCCAATGCCGTTAACTATCCAACGCGAAAGAAATCAAGTCGATATATTGAAAACTTAGCAAGTTATGACCAAAAAGGTAAGTAGTTCTACTAAAAAGTAGCCGGAAAGGGGCAGTAGTAGAACTGCTTACCTTTTTCATCATAACTTGCTTACTTTTCTAGCTATCGACTTGATTTCTACTGCGTTGGATAGAGAACCGTATTGGCTTTAATTCGAATTATGCTTTTTGGAGATAGTACAAAAAAATATTTTTCGCCAAAAAAAAAAAAAGGACTACCCCCTTTGCTTTTTTTGAAAAAATGATAAAAAAAAGTTTCTTGCACTATCCACCACAAATTAAATTGTAATTAAGGCCAATGCCGTTAGCTATCCAACGCAGAAGAAATCAAGTCGATATATTGAAAACTTAGCAAGTTATGAGCAAAAAGGTAAGCAGTTCTACTAAAAAGTAGCCGGAAAGAGGCAGTAGTAGAACTGCTTACCTTTTTCATCATAACTAGCTTAATTTTCTCGATATCGACTTGATTTCTACTGTGTTGGATAGAGATTCGTATTGGCTGTAATTCGAATTATGCTTTTTGCAGATAGTACAAAAAAATATTTTTCGCCAAAAAAAAAACCATGGACTACCCCCTTTGCTTTTTTTGAAAAAATGATAAAAAAAAATTTCTTGCACTATCCACCACAAATTAAATTGTAATTAAGGCCAATGCCGTTAGCTATCCAACGCAGAAGAAATCAAGTCGATATATTGAAAACTTAGCAAGTTATGACCAAAAAGGTAAGCAGTTCTACTAAAAAGTAGCCGGAAAGAGGCAGTAGTAGAACTGCTTACCTTTTTCATCATAACTTGCTTATTTTTCTAGATATCGACTTGATTGCTACTGCGTTAAATAGAGAACCGTATTGGCTTTAATTCGAATTATGCTTTTTGCAGATAGTACAAAAAATAATTTTTCGCCAAAAAAAAAACCATGGACTACCCCCTTTGCTTTTTTTGAAAAAATGATAAAAAAAAATTTCTTGCACTATCCACCAGAAAATAATTTCTAATTAAGGCCAATGCCGTTAGCTATCCAACGCAAAAGATATCAACACGATATATTGAAAACTTAGCAAGTTATGACCAAAAAGGTAAGCAGTTCTACTAAAAAGTAGCCGGAAAGAGGCAGTAGTAGAACTGCTTACCTTTTTCATCATAACTTGCTTATTTTTCTAGATATCGACTTGATTGCTACTGCGTTAAATAGAGAACCGTATTGGCTTTAATTCGAATTATGCTTTTTGCAGATAGTACAAAAAATAATTTTTCGCCAAAAAAAAAACCATGGACTACCCCCTTTGCTTTTTTTGAAAAAATGATAAAAAAAAATTTCTTGCACTATCCACCAGAAAATAATTTCTAATTAAGGCCAATGCCGTTAGCTATCCAACGCAAAAGATATCAACACGATATATGGAAAACTTAGCAAGTTATGACCAAAAAGGTAAGCAGTTCTACTAAAAAGTAGCCGGAAAGAGGCAGTAGTAGAACTGCTTACCTTTTTCATCATAACTTGCTTATTTTTCTAGATATCGACTTGATTTCTACTGCGTTGGATAGAGAACCGTATTGGCTTTAATTCGAATTATGCTTTTTGCAGATAGTACAAAAAATATTTTTTGCCAAAAAAAAACCATGGACTACCCCCTTTGCTTTTTTTGAAAAAATGATAAAAAAAATTTTCTTGCACTATCCACCAGAAATTAATTTCTAATTAAGGCCAATGCCGTTAACTATCCAACGCAAAAGAAATCAAGTCGATATATTGAAAACTTAGCAAGTTATGAGCAAAAAGGTAAGCAGTTCTACTAAAAAGTAGCCGGAAAGAGGCAGTAGTAGAACTGCTTACCTTTTTCATCATAACTAGCTTACTTTTCTCGATATCGACTTGATTTCTACTGTGTTGGATAGAGATTCGTATTGGCTGTAATTCGAAATATGCTGTTTGCAGATAGTACAAAAAAATATTTTTCGGCAAAAAAAAACCATATACTACCCCCTTTGCTTTTTTTGAAAAAATGATAAAAAAAAAATTTCTTGCACTATCCACCACAAATTAAATTGTAATTAAGGCCAATGCCGTTAGCTATCCAACGCAAAAGAAATCAAGTCGATATATTGAAAACTTAGCAAGTTATGACCAAAAAGGTAAGCAGTTCTACTAAAAAGTAGCCGGAAAGAGGCAGTAGTAGAACTGCTTACCTTTTTCATCATAACTTGCTTACTTTTCTCGATATCGACTTGATTTCTACTGTGTTAAATAGAGATTCGTATTGGCTGTAATTCGAAATATGCTTTTTGCAGATAGTACAAAAAAATATTTTTCGCCAAAAAAAACCATGGACTACCCCCTTTGCTTTTTTTGAAAAAATGATAAAAAAAATTTTCTTGCACTATCCACCAGAAAATAATTTTTTATTAAGGCCAATGCCGTTAGCTATCCAAAGCAAAAAAAATCAAGTCGATATATTGAAAACTTAGCAAGTTATGACCAAAAAGGTAAGCAGTTCTACTAAAAAGTAGCCGGAAAGAGGCAGTAGTAGAACTGCTTACCTTTTTCATCATAACTTGCTTACTTTTCTCGATATCGACTTGATTTCTACTGTGTTGGATAGAGATTCGTATTGGCTGTAATTCGAAATATGCTGTTTGCAGATAGTACAAAAAAATATTTTTCGGCAAAAAAAAACCATATACTACCCCCTTTGCTTTTTTTGAAAAAATGATAAAAAAAATTTTCTTGCACTATCCACCAGAAAATAATTTTTTATTAAGGCCAATGCCGTTAGCTATCCAAAGCAAAAAAAATCAAGTCGATATATTGAAAACTTAGCAAGTTATGACCAAAAAGGTAAGCAGTTCTACTAAAAAGTAGCCGGAAAGAGGCAGTAGTAGAACTGTTTACCTTTTTCATCATAACTTGCTTACTTTTCTCGATATCGACTTGATTTCTACTGTGTTGGATAGAGATTCGTATTGGCTGTAATTCGAATTATGCTTTTTGCAGATAGTACAAAAAAATATTTTTCGCCAAAAAAAAAACCATGGACTACCCCCTTTGCTTTTTTTGAAAAAATGATAAAAAAAATTTTCTTGCACTATCCACCAGAAAATAATTTCTAATTAAGGCCAATGCCGTTAGCTATCCAACGCAAAAGATATCAACACGATATATTGAAAACTTAGCAAGTTATGACCAAAAAGGTAAGCAGTTCTACTAAAAAGTAGCCGGAAAGAGGCAGTAGTAGAACTGCTTACCTTTTTCATCATAACTTGCTTATTTTTCTAGATATCGACTTGATTGCTACTGCGTTAAATAGAGAACCGTATTGGCTTTAATTCGAATTATGCTTTTTGCAGATAGTACAAAAAATAATTTTTCGCCAAAAAAAAAACCATGGACTACCCCCTTTGCTTTTTTTGAAAAAATGATAAAAAAAAATTTCTTGCACTATCCACCAGAAAATAATTTCTAATTAAGGCCAATGCCGTTAGCTATCCAACGCAAAAGATATCAACACGATATATGGAAAACTTAGCAAGTTATGACCAAAAAGGTAAGCAGTTCTACTAAAAAGTAGCCGGAAAGAGGCAGTAGTAGAACTGCTTACCTTTTTCATCATAACTTGCTTATTTTTCTAGATATCGACTTGATTTCTACTGCGTTGGATAGAGAACCGTATTGGCTTTAATTCGAATTATGCTTTTTGCAGATAGTACAAAAAATATTTTTTGCCAAAAAAAAACCATGGACTACCCCCTTTGCTTTTTTTGAAAAAATGATAAAAAAAATTTTCTTGCACTATCCACCAGAAATTAATTTCTAATTAAGGCCAATGCCGTTAACTATCCAACGCAAAAGAAATCAAGTCGATATATTGAAAACTTAGCAAGTTATGAGCAAAAAGGTAAGCAGTTCTACTAAAAAGTAGCCGGAAAGAGGCAGTAGTAGAACTGCTTACCTTTTTCATCATAACTTGCTTACTTTTCTCGATATCGACTTGATTTCTACTGTGTTGGATAGAGATTCATATTGGCTGTAATTCGAAATATGCTTTTTGCAGATAGTACAAAAAAATATTTTTCGCCAAAAAAAAACCATGGACTACCCCCTTTGCTTTTTTTGAAAAAATGATAAAAAAAATTTCTTGCACTATCCACCACAAATTAAATTGTAATTAAGGCCAATGCCGTTAGCTATCCAACGCAAAAGAAATCAAGTCGATATATTGAAAACTTAGCAAGTTATGACCAAAAAGGTAAGCAGTTCTACTAAAAAGTAGCCGGAAAGAGGCAGTAGTAGAACTGCTTACCTTTTTCATCATAACTTGCTTACTTTTCTCGATATCGACTTGATTTCTACTGTGTTGGATAGAGATTCGTATTGGCTGTAATTCGAAATATGCTTTTTGCAGATAGTACAAAAAAATATTTTTCGCCAAAAAAAAAAACCATGGACTACCCCCTTTGCTTTTTTTGAAAAAATGATAAAAAAAATTTTCTTGCACTATCCACCAGAAAATAATTTTTTATTAAGGCCAATGCCGTTAACTATCCAACGCAAAAGAAATCAAGTCGATATATTGAAAACTTAGCAAGTTATGACCAAAAAGGTAAGCAGTTCTACTAAAAAGTAGCCGGAAAGAGGCAGTAGTAGAACTGTTTACCTTTTTCATCATAACTTGCTTACTTTTCTCGATATCGACTTGATTTCTACTGTGTTGGATAGAGATTCGTATTGGCTGTAATTCGAATTATGCTTTTTGCAGATAGTACAAAAAAATATTTTTCGCCAAAAAAAAAACCATGGACTACCCCCTTTGCTTTTTTTGAAAAAATGATAAAAAAAATTTTCTTGCACTATCCACCAGAAATTAATTTCTAATTAAGGCCAATGCCGTTAACTATCCAACGCAAAAGAAATCAAGTCGATATATTGAAAACTTAGCAAGTTATGAGCAAAAAGGTAAGCAGTTCTACTAAAAAGTAGCCGGAAAGAGGCAGTAGTAGAACTGCTTACCTTTTTCATCATAACTAGCTTACTTTTCTCGATATCGACTTGATTTCTACTGTGTTGGATAGAGATTCGTATTGGCTGTAATTCGAAATATGCTGTTTGCAGATAGTACAAAAAAATATTTTTCGGCAAAAAAAAACCATATACTACCCCCTTTGCTTTTTTTGAAAAAATGATAAAAAAAAAATTTCTTGCACTATCCACCACAAATTAAATTGTAATTAAGGCCAATGCCGTTAGCTATCCAACGCAAAAGAAATCAAGTCGATATATTGAAAACTTAGCAAGTTATGACCAAAAAGGTAAGCAGTTCTACTAAAAAGTAGCCGGAAAGAGGCAGTAGTAGAACTGCTTACCTTTTTCATCATAACTTGCTTACTTTTCTCGATATCGACTTGATTTCTACTGTGTTAAATAGAGATTCGTATTGGCTGTAATTCGAAATATGCTTTTTGCAGATAGTACAAAAAAATATTTTTCGCCAAAAAAAACCATGGACTACCCCCTTTGCTTTTTTTGAAAAAATGATAAAAAAAAATTTCTTGCACTATCCACCAGAAAATAATTTCTAATTAAGGCCAATGCCGTTAGCTATCCAACGCAAAAGATATCAACACGATATATTGAAAACTTAGCAAGTTATGACCAAAAAGGTAAGCAGTTCTACTAAAAAGTAGCCGGAAAGAGGCAGTAGTAGAACTGCTTACCTTTTTCATCATAACTTGCTTATTTTTCTAGATATCGACTTGATTGCTACTGCGTTAAATAGAGAACCGTATTGGCTTTAATTCGAATTATGCTTTTTGCAGATAGTACAAAAAATAATTTTTCGCCAAAAAAAAAACCATGGACTACCCCCTTTGCTTTTTTTGAAAAAATGATAAAAAAAAATTTCTTGCACTATCCACCAGAAAATAATTTCTAATTAAGGCCAATGCCGTTAGCTATCCAACGCAAAAGATATCAACACGATATATGGAAAACTTAGCAAGTTATGACCAAAAAGGTAAGCAGTTCTACTAAAAAGTAGCCGGAAAGAGGCAGTAGTAGAACTGCTTACCTTTTTCATCATAACTTGCTTATTTTTCTAGATATCGACTTGATTTCTACTGCGTTGGATAGAGAACCGTATTGGCTTTAATTCGAATTATGCTTTTTGCAGATAGTACAAAAAATATTTTTTGCCAAAAAAAAACCATGGACTACCCCCTTTGCTTTTTTTGAAAAAATGATAAAAAAAATTTTCTTGCACTATCCACCAGAAATTAATTTCTAATTAAGGCCAATGCCGTTAACTATCCAACGCAAAAGAAATCAAGTCGATATATTGAAAACTTAGCAAGTTATGAGCAAAAAGGTAAGCAGTTCTACTAAAAAGTAGCCGGAAAGAGGCAGTAGTAGAACTGCTTACCTTTTTCATCATAACTTGCTTACTTTTCTCGATATCGACTTGATTTCTACTGTGTTGGATAGAGATTCATATTGGCTGTAATTCGAAATATGCTTTTTGCAGATAGTACAAAAAAATATTTTTCGCCAAAAAAAAACCATGGACTACCCCCTTTGCTTTTTTTGAAAAAATGATAAAAAAAATTTCTTGCACTATCCACCACAAATTAAATTGTAATTAAGGCCAATGCCGTTAGCTATCCAACGCAAAAGAAATCAAGTCGATATATTGAAAACTTAGCAAGTTATGACCAAAAAGGTAAGCAGTTCTACTAAAAAGTAGCCGGAAAGAGGCAGTAGTAGAACTGCTTACCTTTTTCATCATAACTTGCTTACTTTTCTCGATATCGACTTGATTTCTACTGTGTTGGATAGAGATTCGTATTGGCTGTAATTCGAAATATGCTTTTTGCAGATAGTACAAAAAAATATTTTTCGCCAAAAAAAAAAACCATGGACTACCCCCTTTGCTTTTTTTGAAAAAATGATAAAAAAAATTTTCTTGCACTATCCACCAGAAAATAATTTTTTATTAAGGCCAATGCCGTTAACTATCCAACGCAAAAGAAATCAAGTCGATATATTGAAAACTTAGCAAGTTATGACCAAAAAGGTAAGCAGTTCTACTAAAAAGTAGCCGGAAAGAGGCAGTAGTAGAACTGTTTACCTTTTTCATCATAACTTGCTTACTTTTCTCGATATCGACTTGATTTCTACTGTGTTGGATAGAGATTCGTATTGGCTGTAATTCGAATTATGCTTTTTGCAGATAGTACAAAAAAATATTTTTCGCCAAAAAAAAAACCATGGACTACCCCCTTTGCTTTTTTTGAAAAAATGATAAAAAAAATTTTCTTGCACTATCCACCAGAAATTAATTTCTAATTAAGGCCAATGCCGTTAACTATCCAACGCAAAAGAAATCAAGTCGATATATTGAAAACTTAGCAAGTTATGAGCAAAAAGGTAAGCAGTTCTACTAAAAAGTAGCCGGAAAGAGGCAGTAGTAGAACTGCTTACCTTTTTCATCATAACTAGCTTACTTTTCTCGATATCGACTTGATTTCTACTGTGTTGGATAGAGATTCGTATTGGCTGTAATTCGAAATATGCTGTTTGCAGATAGTACAAAAAAATATTTTTCGGCAAAAAAAAACCATATACTACCCCCTTTGCTTTTTTTGAAAAAATGATAAAAAAAAAATTTCTTGCACTATCCACCACAAATTAAATTGTAATTAAGGCCAATGCCGTTAGCTATCCAACGCAAAAGATATCAAGTCGATATATTGAAAACTTAGCAAGTTATGACCAAAAAGGTAAGCAGCTCTACTAAAAAGTGGCCGGAAAGAGGCAGTAGTAGAACTGCTTACCTTTTTCATCATAACTTGCTTACTTTTCTTGATATCGACTTGATTTCTACTGTGTTGGATAGAGATTCGTATTGGCTGTAATTCGAAATATGCTTTTTGCAGATAGTACAAAAAAATATTTTTCGCCAAAAAAAAACCATGGACTACCCCCTTTGCTTTTTTTGAAAAAATGATAAAAAAAATTTTCTTGCACTATCCACCAGAAATTAATTTCTAATTAAGGCCAATGCCGTTAGCTATCCAACGCAAAAGATATCAAGTCGATATATTGAAAACTTAGCAAGTTATGACCAAAAAGGTAAGCAGCTCTACTAAAAAGTGGCCGGAAAGAGGCAGTAGTAGAACTGCTTACCTTTTTCATCATAACTTGCTTACTTTTCTTGATATCGACTTGATTTCTACTGTGTTGGATAGAGATTCGTATTGGCTGTAATTCGAAATATGCTTTTTGCAGATAGTACAAAAAAATATTTTTCGCCAAAAAAAAACCATGGACTACCCCCTTTGCTTTTTTTGAAAAAATGATAAAAAAAATTTTCTTGCACTATCCACCAGAAATTAATTTCTAATTAAGGCCAATGCCGTTAGCTATCCAACGCAAAAGATATCAAGTCGATATATTGAAAACTTAGCAAGTTATGACCAAAAAGGTAAGTAGTTCTACTAAAAAGTAGCCGGAAAGAGGCAGTAGTAGAACTGCTTACCTTTTTCATCATAACTTGCTTACTTTTCTAGATATCGATTTGATTTCTACTTTCGTGGATAGAGAACCGTATTGGCTGTAATTCGAAATATGCTTTTTGCAGATAGTACAAAAAATATTTTTCGCCAAAAAAAAACCATGGACTACCCCCTTTGCTTTTTTTGAAAAAATGATAAAAAAAATTTTCTTGCACTATCCACCAGAAATTAATTTCTAATTAAGGCCAATGCCGTTAACTATCCAAAGCAAAAGAAATCAAGTCGATATATTGAAAACTTAGCAAGTTATGACCAAAAAGGTAAGCAGTTCTACTAAAAAGTAGCCGGAAAGAGGCAGTAGTAGAACTGCTTGCCTTTTTCATCATAACTTGCTTACTTTTCTAGATATCGATTTGATTTCTACTGTGGTGGATAGAGAACCGAATTGGCTGTAATTCGAATTATGCTTTTTGCAGATAGTACAAAAAATATTTTTCGCCAAAAAAAAAACCATGGACTACCCCCTTTGCTTTTTTTGAAAAAATGATAAAAAAAAATTTTTTGCACTATCCACCACAAATTAAATTGTAATTAAGGCCAATGCCGTTAGCTATCCAACGCAAAAGAAATCAAGTCGATATATTGAAAACTTAGCAAGTTATGACCAAAAAGGTAAGCAGTTCTACTAAAAAGTAGCCGGAAAGAGGCAGTAGTAGAACTGCTTACCTTTTTCATCATAACTTGCTTACTTTTCTTGATATCGACTTGATTTCTACTGTGTTGGATAGAGATTCGTATTGGCTGTAATTCGAAATATGCTTTTTGCAGATAGTACAAAAAAATATTTTTCGCCAAAAAAAAACCATGGACTACCCCCTTTGCTTTTTTTGAAAAAATGATAAAAAAAATTTTCTTGCACTATCCACCAGAAATTAATTTCTAATTAAGGCCAATGCCGTTAGCTATCCAACGCAAAAGATATCAAGTCGATATATTGAAAACTTAGCAAGTTATGACCAAAAAGGTAAGCAGCTCTACTAAAAAGTGGCCGGAAAGAGGCAGTAGTAGAACTGCTTACCTTTTTCATCATAACTTGCTTACTTTTCTTGATATCGACTTGATTTCTACTGTGTTGGATAGAGATTCGTATTGGCTGTAATTCGAAATATGCTTTTTGCAGATAGTACAAAAAAATATTTTTCGCCAAAAAAAAACCATGGACTACCCCCTTTGCTTTTTTTGAAAAAATGATAAAAAAAATTTTCTTGCACTATCCACCAGAAATTAATTTCTAATTAAGGCCAATGCCGTTAGCTATCCAACGCAAAAGATATCAAGTCGATATATTGAAAACTTAGCAAGTTATGACCAAAAAGGTAAGTAGTTCTACTAAAAAGTAGCCGGAAAGAGGCAGTAGTAGAACTGCTTACCTTTTTCATCATAACTTGCTTACTTTTCTAGATATCGACTTGATTTCTATTGCGTTGGATAGAGAACCGTATTGGCTTTAATTCGAATTATGCTTTTTGCAGATAGTACAAAAAAATATTTTTCGCCAAAAAAAAACCATGGACTACCCCCTTTGCTTTTTTTGAAAAAATGATAAAAAAAAATTTCTTGCACTATCCACCAGAAAGTAATTTCTAATTAAGGCCAATGCCGTTAGCTATCCAACGCAAAAGATATCAAGTCGATATATTGAAAACTTAGCAAGTTATGACCAAAAAGGTAAGCAGCTCTACTAAAAAGTGGCCGGAAAGAGGCAGTAGTAGAACTGCTTACCTTTTTCATCATAACTTGCTTACTTTTCTAGATATCGACTTGATTTCTACTGTGTTGGATAGAGAACCGTATTGGCTTTAATTCGAATTATGCTTTTTGCAGATAGTACAAAAAAATATTTTTCGCCAAAAAAAAACCATGGACTACCCCCTTTCCTTTTTTTGAAAAAATGATAAAAAAAATTTTCTTGCACTATCCACCACAAATTAATTTGTAATTAAGGCCAATGCCGTTAGCTATTCAACGCAAAAGAAATCAAGTCGATATATTGAAAACTTAGCAAGTTATGACCAAAAAGGTAAGCAGTTCTACTAAAAAGTAGCCGGAAAGAGGCAGTAGTAGAACTGCTTGCCTTTTTCATCATAACTAGCTTACTTTTCTAGACATAGATTTGATTTCTACTGTGTTGGATAGAGAACCGTATTGGCTTTAATTCGAATTATGCTTTTTGCAGATAGTACAAAAAAATATTTTTCGCCAAAAAAAAACCATGGACTACCCCCTTTGCTTTTTTTGAAAAAATGATAAAAAAAGTTTTCTTGCACTATCCACCAGAAAATAATTTTTTATTAAGGCCAATGCCGTTAGCTATCCAACGCAAAAGAAATCAAGTCGATATATTGAAAACTTAGCAAGTTATGACCAAAAAGGTAAGCAGTTCTACTAAAAAGTAGCCGGAAAGAGGCAGTAGTAGAACTGCTTACCTTTTTCATCATAACTTGCTTACTTTTCTAGATATCGACTTGATTTCTACTGTGTTGGATAGAGAACCGTATTGGCTTTAATTCGAATTATGCTTTTTGCATCATAACTTGCTTACTTTTCTAGATATAGATTTGATTTCTACTGTGTTGGATAGAGAACCGTATTGGCTTTAATTCGAATTATGCTTTTTGCAGATAGTACAAAAAAATATTTTTCGCCAAAAAAAACCATGGACTACCCAATTTGCTTTTTTTGAAAAAATGATAAAAAAAAATTTTTTGCACTATCCACCAGAAAATAATTTCTAATTAAGGCCAATGCCGTTAGCTATCTAACGCAAAAAATATCAAGTCGATATATTGAAAACTTAGCAAGTTATGACCAAAAAGGTAAGCAGTTCTACTAAAAAGTAGCCGGAAAGAGGCAGTAGTAGAACTGCTTACCTTTTTCATCATAACTTGCTTACTTTTTTAGATATAGACTTGATTTCTACTGTGTTGGATAGAGAACCGTATTGGCTTTAATTCGAATTATGCTTTTTGCAGATAGTACAAAAAAATATTTTTCGCCAAAAAAAAAACCATGGACTACCCCCTTTGCTTTTTTTGAAAAAATGATAAAAAAAAATTTCTTGCACTATCCACCAGAAAATAATTTCTAATTAAGGCCAATGCCGTTAGCTATCCAACGCAAAAGATATCAAGTCGATATATTGAAAACTTAGCAAGTTATGACCAAAAAGGTAAGCAGTTCTACTAAAAAGTAGCCGGAAAGAGGCAGTAGTAGAACTGCTTACCTTTTTCATCATAACTTGCTTACTTTTCTAGATATCGACTTGATTTCTACTGAGTTGGATAGAGACCTGTATTGGCTTTAATTCGAATTATGCTTTTTGCAGATAGTACAAAAAAATATTTTTCGCAAAAAAAAAACCATGGACTACCCCCTTTGCTTTTTTTGAAAAAATGATAAAAAAAATTTTCTTGCACTATGCACCAGAAAATAATTTCTAATAAAGGCCAATGCCGTTAGCTATTTAACGCAAAAGAAATCAAGTCGATATATTGAAAACTTAGCAAGTTATGACCAAAAAGGTAAGCAGTTCTACTAAAAAGTAGCCGGAAAGAGGCAGTAGTAGAACTGCTTACCTTTTTCATCATAACTTGCTTACTTTTCTAGATATCGACTTGATTTCTACTGTGTTGGATAGAGAACCGTATTGGCTTTAATTCGAATTATGCTTTTTGCATCATAACTTGCTTACTTTTCTAGATATCGACTTGATTTCTACTGTGTTGGATAGAGAACCGTATTGGCTTTAATTCGAATTATGCTTTTTGCAGATAGTACAAAAAAATATTTTTCGCCAAAAAAAAAACCATGGACTACCCCCTTTGCTTTTTTTGAAAAAATGATAAAAAAAAATTTCTTGCACTATCCACCAGAAAATAATTTCTAATTAAGGCCAATGCCGTTAGCTATCCAACGCAAAAGATATCAAGTCGATATATTGAAAACTTAGCAAGTTATGACCAAAAAGGTAAGCAGTTCTACTAAAAAGTAGCCGGAAAGAGGCAGTAGTAGAACTGCTTACCTTTTTCATCATAACTTGCTTACTTTTTTAGATATAGACTTGATTTCTACTGTGTTGGATAGAGAACCGTATTGGCTTTAATTCGAATTATGCTTTTTGCAGATAGTACAAAAAAATATTTTTCGCCAAAAAAAAAACCATGGACTACCCCCTTTGCTTTTTTTGAAAAAATGATAAAAAAAAATTTCTTGCACTATCCACCAGAAAATAATTTCTAATTAAGGCCAATGCCGTTAGCTATCCAACGCAAAAGATATCAAGTCGATATATTGAAAACTTAGCAAGTTATGACCAAAAAGGTAAGCAGTTCTACTAAAAAGTAGCCGGAAAGAGGCAGTAGTAGAACTGCTTACCTTTTTCATCATAACTTGCTTACTTTTCTAGATATCGACTTGATTTCTACTGAGTTGGATAGAGACCTGTATTGGCTTTAATTCGAATTATGCTTTTTGCAGATAGTACAAAAAAATATTTTTCGCAAAAAAAAAACCATGGACTACCCCCTTTGCTTTTTTTGAAAAAATGATAAAAAAAATTTTCTTGCACTATGCACCAGAAAATAATTTCTAATAAAGGCCAATGCCGTTAGCTATTTAACGCAAAAGAAATCAAGTCGATATATTGAAAACTTAGCAAGTTATGACCAAAAAGGTAAGCAGTTCTACTAAAAAGTAGCCGGAAAGAGGCAGTAGTAGAACTGCTTACCTTTTTCATCATAACTTGCTTACTTTTCTAGATATCGACTTGATTTCTACTGAGTTGGATAGAGACCTGTATTGGCTTTAATTCGAATTATGCTTTTTGCAGATAGTACAAAAAAATATTTTTCGCAAAAAAAAAACCATGGACTACCCCCTTTGCTTTTTTTGAAAAAATGATAAAAAAAAATTTCTTGCACTATCCACCATAAAATAATTTCTAATTAAGGCCAATGCCGTTAGCTATCCAACGCAAAAGATATCAACTCGATATATTGAAAACTTAGCAAGTTATGACCAAAAAGGTAAGCAGTTCTACTAAAAAGTAGCCGGAAAGAGGCAGTAGTAGAACTGCTTGCCTTTTTCATCATAACTTGCTTACTTTTCTAGATATCGACTTGATTTCTACTGTGTTGGATAGAGAACCTTATTGGCTTTAATTCGATTTATGCTTTTTGCAAATAGTACAAAAAAATATTTTTCGCCAAAAAAAACCATGGACTTAGCCCTTTGCTTTTTTTTAAAAAATGATAAAAAAAATTTTCTTGCACTATCCACCAGAAAATAATTTCTAATTAAGGCCAATGCCGTTAGCTATCCAACGCAAAAGATATCAAGTCGATATATTGTAAACTTAGCAAGTTATGACCAAAAAGGTAAGCAGTTCTACTAAAAAGTAGCCGGAAAGAGGCAGTAGTAGAACTGCTTTCCTTTTTCATCATAACTCGCTTACTTTTCTAGATATCGACTTGATTTCTACTGTGTTGGATAGAGAACCGTATTGGCTTTAATTCGAATTATGCTTTTTGCAGATAGTACAAAAAAATATTTTTCGCCAAAAAAAAAACCATGGACTACCCCCTTTGCTTTTTTTGAAAAAATGATAAAAAAAATTTTCCTGCACTATCCACCAGAAAATAATTTCTACTTAAAGCCAATGCCGTTAGCTATCCAACGCAAAAGATATCAAGTCGATATATTGAAAACTTAGCAAGTTATGACCAAAAAGGTAAGCAGTTCTACTAAAAAGTAGCCGGAAAGAGGCAGTAGTAGAACTGCTTACCTTTTTCATCATAACTAGCTTACTTTTCTAGATATCGATTTGATTTCTACTGTGTTGGATAGAGAACCGTATTGGCTTTAATTCAAATTATGCTTTTTGCAGATAGTACAAAAAAATATTTTTCGCAAAAAAAAAACCATGGACTACCCCCTTTGCTTTTTTTGAAAAAATGATAAAAAAAATTTTCTTGCACTATCCACCAGAAAATAATTTCTAATTAAGGCCAATGCCGTTAGCTATCCAACGCAAAAGATATCAAGTCGATATATTGAAAACTTAGCAAGTTATGACCAAAAAGGTAAGCAGCTCTACTAAAAAGTGGCCAAAAAGAGGCAGTAGTAGAACTGCTTACCTTTTTCATCATAACTAGCTTACTTTTCTAGATATCGATTTGATTTCTACTGTGTTGGATAGAGAACCGTATTGGCTTTAATTCGAATTATGCTTTTTGCAGATAGTACAAAAAAATATTTTTCGCCAAAAAAAAAACCATGGACTACCCCCTTTGCTTTTTTGAAAAAATGATAAAAAAAAATTTCTTGCACTATCCACCAGAAAAAAATTTCTAATTAAGGCCAATGCCGTTAGCTATCCAACGCAAAAGATATCAAGTCGATATATTGAAAACTTAGCAAGTTATGACCAAAAAGGTAAGCAGTTCTACTAAAAAGTAGCCGGAAAGAGGCAGTAGTAGAACTGCTTACCTTTTTCATCATAACTTGCTTACTTTTCTAGATATCGACTTGATTTCTACTGTGTTGGATAGAGAACCGTATTGGCTTTAATTCGAATTATGCTTTTTGCAGATAGTACAAAAAAATATTTTTCGCCAAAAAAAAAAACCATGGACTACCCCCTTTGCTTTTTTTGAAAAAATGATAAAAAAAAATTTCTTGCACTATCCACCAGAAAATAATTTCTAATTAAAGCCAATGCCGTTAGCTATATCAAGTCGATATATTGAAAACTCAGCAAGTTATGACCAAAAAGGTAAGCAGTTCTACTAAAAAGTAGCCCGAAAGAGGCAGTAGTAGAACTGCTTACCTTTTTCATCATAACTTGCTTACTTTTCTAGATATCGACTTGATTTCTACTGTGTTGGATAGAGAACCGTATTGGATTTAATTCGAATTATGCTTTTTGCAGATAGTACAAAAAAATATTTTTCGCCAAAAAAAAACCATGGACTACCCCCTTTGCTTTTTTTGAAAAAATTATAAAAAAAATTTTCTTGCACTATCCACCAGAAAATAATTTCTAATTAAGGCCAATGCCATTAGCTATCCAACGCAAAAGAAATCAAGTCGATATATTGAAAACTTAACAAGTTATGACCAAAAAGGTAAGCAGCTCTACTAAAAAGTGGCCGGAAAGAGGCAGTAGTAGAACTGCTTACCTTTTTCATCATAACTAGCTTACTTTTCTAGATATCGATTTGATTTCTACTGTGTTGGATAGAGAACCGTATTGGCTTTAATTCGAATTATGCTTTTTGCAGATAGTACAAAAAAATATTTTTCGCCAAAAAAAAACCATGGACTACCCCCTTTGCTTTTTTGAAAAAATGATAAAAAAAAATTTCTTGCACTATCCACCAGAAAATAATTTCTAATTAAGCCCAATGCCGTTAGCTATCCAACGCAAAAGATATCAAGTCGATATATTGAAAACTTAGCAAGTTATGACCAAAAAGGTAAGCAGCTCTACTAAAAAGTGGCCGGAAAGAGGCAGTAGTAGAACTGCTTACCTTTTTCATCATAACTAGCTTACTTTTCTAGATATCGATTTGATTTCTACTGTGTTGGATAGAGAACCGTATTGGCTTTAATTCGAATTATGCTTTTTGCAGATAGTACAAAAAAATTTTTTTCGCCAAAAAAAAAACCATGGGCTACCCCCTTTGCTTTTTTTGAAAAAATGATAAAAAAAAATTTCTTGCACTATCCACCAGAAAATAATTTCTAATTAAGGCCAATGCCGTTAGCTATCCAACGCAAAAGATATCAAGTCGATATATTGAAAACTTAGCAAGTTATGACCAAAAAGGTAAGCAGCTCTACTAAAAAGTGGCCGGAAAGAGGCAGTAGTAGAACTGCTTACCTTTTTCATCATAACTAGCTTACTTTTCTAGATATCGATTTGATTTCTACTGTGTTGGGTAGAGAACCGTATTGGCTTTAATTCGAATTATGCTTTTTGCAGATAGTACAAAAAAATATTTTTCGCCAAAAAAAAAAACCATGGACTACCCCCTTTGCTTTTTTTGAAAAAATGATAAAAAAAAATTTCTTGCACTATCCACCAGAAAATAATTTCTAATTAAGGCCAATGCCGTTAGCTATCCAACGCAAAAGATATCAAGTCGATATATTGAAAACTTAGCAAGTTATGACCAAAAAGGTAAGCAGCTCTACTAAAAAGTGGCCGGAAAGAGGCAGTAGTAGAACTGCTTACCTTTTTCATCATAACTAGCTTACTTTTCTAGATATCGATTTGATTTCTACTGTGTTGGATAGAGAACCGTATTGGCTTTAATTCGAATTATGCTTTTTGCAGATAGTACAAAAAAATATTTTTCGCCAAAAAAAAAACCATGGACTACCCCCTTTGCTTTTTTTGAAAAAATGATAAAAAAAAATTTCTTGCACTATCCACCAGAAAATAATTTGTAATTAAGGCCAATGCTGTTAGCTATCCAACGCAAAAGATATCAAGTCGATATATTGAAAACTTAGCAAGTTATGACCAAAAAGGTAAGCAGTTCTACTAAAAAGTAGCCGGAAAGAGGCAGTAGTAGAACTGCTTACCTTTTTCATCATAACTAGCTTACTTTCTAGATATCGATTTGATTTCTACTGTGTTGGATAGAGAACCGTATTCGCTTTAATTCGAATTATGCTTTTTGCAGATAGTACAAAAAAATATTTTTCGCCAAAAAAAAACCATGGACTACCCCCTTTGCTTTTTTTGAAAAAATGATAAAAAAAAATTTCTTGCACTATCCACCAGAAAATAATTTCTAATTAAGGCCAATGCCGTTAGCTATCCAACGCAAAAGATATCAAGTCGATATATTGAAAACTTAGCAAGTTATGACCAAAAAGGTAAGCAGTTCTACTAAAAAGTAGCCGGAAAGAGGCAGTAGTAGAACTGCTTACCTTTTTCATCATAACTAGCTTACTTTTCTAGATATCGATTTGATTTCTACTGCGTTAGATAGAGAACCGTATTGGCTTTAATTCGAATTATGCTTTTTGCAGATAGTACAAAAAAATATTTTTCGACAAAAAAAAAACCATGGACTACCCCCCTTGCTTTTTTTGAAAAAATGATAAAAAAAATTTTCTTGCACTATCCACCAGAAAATAATTTTTTATTAAGGCCAATGCCGTTAGCTATCCAACGCAAAAGAAATCAAGTCGATATATTGAAAACTTAGCAAGTTATGAAAAAAAAGGTAAGCAGTTCTACTAAAAAGTAGCCGGAAAGAGGCAGTAGTAGAACTGCTTACCTTTTTCATCATAACTAGCTTACTTTTCTAGATATCGACTTTGTTTCTACTGTGTTGGATAGAGAACCGTATTGGCTTTAATTCGAATTATGCTTTTTGCAGATAGTACAAAAAAATATTTTTCGCCAAAAAAAAACCATGGACTACCCCCTTTGCTTTTTTTGAAAAAATGATAAAAAAAATTTTCTTGCACTATCCACCAGAAAATAATTTTTTATTAAGGCCAATGCCGTTAGCTATCCTACGCAAAAGAAATAAAGTCGATATATTGAAAACTTAGCAAGTTATGACCAAAAAGGTAAGCAGTTCTACTAAAAAGTAGCCGGAAAGAGGCAGTAGTAGAACTGCTTACCTTTTTCATCATAACTTGCTTACTTTTCTAGATATCGACTTGATTTCTACTGTGTTGGATAGAGAACCGTATTGGCTTTAATTCAAATTATGCTTTTTGCAGATAGTACAAAAAAATATTTTTCGCCAAAAAAAAAACCATTTGCTTTTTTTGAAAAAATGATAAAAAAAATTTTCTTGCACTATCCACCAGAAAATAATTTCTAATTAAGGCCAATGCCGTTAGCTATTCAACGCAAAAGATATCAAGTCGATATATTGAAAACTTAGCAAGTTATGACCAAAAAGGTAAGCAGTTCTACTAAAAAGTAGCCGGAAAGAGGCAGTAGTAGAACTGCTTGCCTTTTTCATCATAACTTGCTTACTTTTTTAGATATCGACTTGATTTCTACTGTGTTGGATAGAGAACCGTATTGGCTTTAATTCGAATTATGCTTTTTGCAGATAGTACAAAAAAATATTTTTCGCCAAAAAAAAACCATGGACTACCCCCTTTGCTTTTTTTGCAAAAATGATAAAAAAAAATTTCTTGCACTATCTACCAGAAAATAATTTCTAATTAAGGCCAATGCCGTTAGCTATCCAACGCAAAAGAAATCAAGTCGATATATTGAAAACTTAGCAAGTTATGACCAAAAAGGTAAGCAGTTCTACTAAAAAGTAGCCGGAAAGAGGCAGTAGTAGAACTGCTTACCTTTTTCATCATAACTTGCTTACTTTTCTAGATATCGACTTGATTTCTACTGTGTTGGATAGAGAACCGTATTGGCTTTAATTCAAATTATGCTTTTTGCAGATAGTACAAAAAAATATTTTTCGCCAAAAAAAAAACCATGGACTACCCCCTTTGCTTTTTTTGCAAAAATGATAAAAAAAAATTTCTTGCACTATCTACCTGAAAATAATTTCTAATTAATGCCAATGCCGTTAGCTATCCAACGTAAAAGAAATCAAGTCGATACATTGAAAACTTAGCAAGTTATGACCAAAAACGTAAGCAGCTCTACTAAAAAGTGGCCGGAAAGAGGCAGTAGTAGAACTGCTTACCTTTTTCATCATAACTAGCTTACTTTTCTAGATATCGATTTGATTTCTACTGTGTTGGATAGAGAACCGTATTGGCTTTAATTCGAATTATGCTTTTTGCAGATAGTACAAAAAAATATTTTTCGCCAAAAAAAAAACCATGGACTACCCCCTTTGCTTTTTTTGAAAAAATGATAAAAAAAAATTTCTTGCACTATCCACCAGAAAATAATTTCTAATTAAGGCCAATGCCGTTAACTATCCAACGCAAAAGAAATCAAGTCGATATATTGAAAACTTAGCAAGTTATGAGCAAAAAGATAAGCAGTTCTACTAAAAAGTAGCCGGAAAGAGGCAGTAGTAGAACTGCTTACCTTTTTCATCATAACTTGCTTACTTTTCTAGATATCGACTTGATTTCTACTGTGTTGGATAGAGAACCGTATTGGCTTTAATTCGAATTATGCTTTTTGCAGATAGTACAAAAAAATATTTTTCGCCAAAAAAAAAACCATGGACTACCCCCTTTGCTTTTTTTGCAAAAATGATAAAAAAAAATTTCTTGCACTATCTACCTGAAAATAATTTCTAATTAATGCCAATGCCGTTAGCTATCCAACGTAAAAGAAATCAAGTCGATACATTGAAAACTTAGCAAGTTATGACCAAAAACGTAAGCAGTTCTACTAAAAAGGAGCCGGAAAGAGGCAGTAGTAGAACTGCTTACCTTTTTCATCATAACTTGCTTACTTTTCTAGATATCGACTTGATTTCTACTGTGTTGGATAGAGAACCGTATTGGCTTTAATTCGAATTATGCTTCTTGCAGATAGTAAAAAAAAATATTTTTCGCCAAAAAAAAAATCATGGACTACCCCCTTTGCTTTTTTTGAAAAAATTATAAAAAAAAATTTCTTGCACTATCCATCACAAATTAAATTGTAATTAAGGCCAATGCCGTTAGCTATCCAACGCAAAAGAAATCAAGTCGATATATTGAAAACTTAGCAAGTTATGAGCAAAAAGGTAAGCAGTTCTACTAAAAAGTAGCCGGAAAGAGGCAGTAGTAGAACTGCTTACCTTTTTCATCATAACTTGCTTACTTTTCTAGATATCGACTTGATTTCTACTGTGTTGGATAGAGAACCGTATTGGCTTTAATTCGAATTATGCTTTTTGCAGATAGTACAAAAAAATATTTTTCGCCAAAAAAAAAACCATGGACTACCCCCTTTGCTTTTTTTGAAAAAATGATAAAAAAAAATTTCTTGCACTATCCACCAGAAAATAATTTGTAATTAAGGCCAATGCTGTTAGCTATCCAACGCAAAAGATATCAAGTCGATATATTGAAAACTTAGCAAGTTATGACCAAAAAGGTAAGCAGCTCTACTAAAAAGTGGCCGGAAAGAGGCAGTAGTAGAACTGCTAACCTTTTTCATCATAACTAGCTTACTTTTCTAGATATCGATTTGATTTCTACTGTGTTGGATAGAGAACCGTATTGGTTTTAATTCGAATTATGCTTTTTGCAGATAGTACAAAAAAATATTTTTCGCCAAAAAAAAAACCATGGACTACCCCCTTTGCTTTTTTTGAAAAAATGATAAAAAAAAATTTCTTGCACTATCCACCAGAAAATAATTTGTAATTAAGGCCAATGCTGTTAGCTATCTAACGCAAAAGATATCAAGTCGATATATTGAAAACTTAGCAAGTTATGACCAAAAAGGTAAGCAGTTCTACTAAAAAGTAGCCGGAAAGAGGCAGTAGTAGAACTGCTTACCTTTTTCATCATAACTAGCTTACTTTCTAGATATCGATTTGATTTCTACTGTGTTGGATAGAGAACCGTATTGGCTTTAATTCGAATTATGCTTTTTGCAGATAGTACAAAAAAATATTTTTCGACAAAAAAAAAAAACCATGGACTACCCCCCTTGCTTTTTTTGAAAAAATGATAAAAAAAATTTTCTTGCACTATCCACCAGAAAATAATTTTTTATTAAGGCCAATGCCGTTAGCTATACAACGCAAAAGAAATCAAGTCGATATATTGAAAACTTAGCAAGTTATGAAAAAAAAGGTAAGCAGTTCTACTAAAAAGTAGCCGGAAAGAGGCAGTAGTAGAACTGCTTACCTTTTTCATCATAACTTGCTTACTTTTCTAGATATCGACTTGATTTCTACTGTGTTGGATAGAGAACCGTATTGGCTTTAATTCGAATTATGCTTTTTGCAGATAGTACAAAAAAATATTTTTCGCCAAAAAAAAACCATGGACTACCCCCTTTGCTTTTTTTGCAAAAATGATAAAAAAAATTTTCTTGCACTATCCACCAGAAAATA
Organism: Thelaira solivaga; assembly: GCA_947397855.1. Lineage (NCBI taxonomy): Eukaryota > Metazoa > Arthropoda > Insecta > Diptera > Tachinidae > Thelaira > Thelaira solivaga. The sequence goes on from OX377613.1 coordinate 21,861,064, forward strand.
ATTTGTAATTAAGGCAAATGCCATTAGCTATCCAACGCAAAAGAAATCAAGTCGATATATTGAAAACTTAGCAAGTTATGACCAAAAAGGTAAGCAGTTCTACTAAAAAGTAGCCAGAAAGAGGCAGTAGTAGAACTGCTTGCCTTTTTCATCATAACTTGCTTACTTTTCTAGATATCGAGTTGATTTCTACTGTGTTGGATAGAGAACCGTATTGGCTTTAATTCGAATTATGCTTTTTGCAGATAGTACAAAAAAATATTTTTCGCCAAAAAAAAACCATGGACTACCCCCTTTGCTTTTTTTGAAAAAATGATAAAAAAAATTTTCTTGCACTATCCACCAGAAAATAATTTTTTATTAAGGCCAATGCCGTTAGCTATCCTACGCAAAAGAAATCAAGTCGATATATTGAAAACTTAGCAAGTTATGACCAAAAAGGTAAGCAGTTCTACTAAAAAGTAGCCGGAAAGAGGCAGTAGTAGAACTGCTTACCTTTTTCATCATAACTTGCTTACTTTTCTAGATATCGACTTGATTTCTACTGTGTTGGATAGAGAACCGTATTGGCTTTAATTCAAATTATGCTTTTTGCAGATAGTACAAAAAAATATTTTTCGCCAAAAAAAAAACCATGGACTACCCCCTTTGCTTTTTTTGAAAAAATGATAAAAAAAATTTTCTTGCACTATCCACCAGAAAATAATTTCTAATTAAGGCCAATGCCGTTAGCTATTCAACGCAAAAGATATCAAGTCGATATATTGAAAACTTAGCAAGTTATGACCAAAAAGGTAAGCAGTTCTACTAAAAAGTAGCCGGAAAGAGGCAGTAGTAGAACTGCTTGCCTTTTTCATCATAACTTGCTTACTTGTTTAGATATCGACTTGATTTCTACTGTGTTGGATAGAGAACCGTATTGGCTTTAATTCGAATTATGCTTTTTGCAGATAGTACAAAAAAATATTTTTCGCCAAAAAAAAACCATGGACTACCCCCTTTGCTTTTTTTGAAAAAATGATAAAAAAAAATTTCTTGCACTATCCACCACAAATTAAATTGTAATTAAGGCCAATGCCGTTAGCTATCCAACGCAAAAGAAATCAAGTCGATATATTGAAAACTTAGCAAGTTATGACCAAAAAGGTAAGCAGTTCTACTAAAAAGTAGCCGGAAAGAGGCAGTAGTAGAACTGCTTACCTTTTTCATCATAACTTGCTTACTTTTCTAGATATCGACTTGATTTCTACTGTGTTGGATAGAGAACCGTATTGGCTTTAATTCGAATTATGCTTTTTGCAGATAGTACAAAAAAATATTTTTCGCCAAAAAAAAAATGATAAAAAAAAATTTCTTGCACTATCTACCTGAAAATAATTTCTAATTAATGCCAATGCCGTTAGCTATCCAACGTAAAAGAAATCAAGTCGATACATTGAAAACTTAGCAAGTTATGACCAAAAACGTAAGCAGTTCTACTAAAAAGGAGCCGGAAAGAGGCAGTAGTAGAACTGCTTACCTTTTTCATCATAACTTGCTTACTTTTCTAGATATCGACTTTTTTTTTTTGAAAAAATGATAAAAAAAAAATTCTTGCACTATCCACCAGAAAATAATTTGTAATTAAGGCCAATGCTGTTAGCTATCCAACGCAAAAGATATCAAGTCGATATATTGAAAACTTAGCAAGTTATGAAAAAAAAGGTAAGCAGTTCTACTAAAAAGTAGCCGGAAAGAGGCAGTAGTAGAACTGCTTACCTTTTTCATCATAACTTGCTTACTTTTCTAGATATCGACTTTGTTTCTACTGTGTTGGATAGAGAACCGTATTGGCTTTAATTCGCATTATGCTTTTTGCAGATAGTACAAAAAAATATTTTTCGCCAAAAAAAAACCATGGACTACCCCCTTTGCTTTTTTTGAAAAAATGATAAAAAAAAATTTCTTGCACTATCCACCAGAAAATAATTTTTTATTAAGGCCAATGCCGTTAGCTATCCTACGCAAAAGAAATCAAGTCGATATATTGAAAACTTAGCAAGTTATGACCAAGAAGGTAAGCAGTTCTACTAAAAAGTAGCCGGAAAGAGGCAGTAGTAGAACTGCTTACCTTTTTCATCATAACTTGCTTACTTTTCTAGATATCGACTTGATTTCTACTGTGTTGGATAGAGAACCGTATTGGCTTTAATTCGAATTATGCTTTTTGCAGATAGTACAAAAAAATATTTTTCGCCAAAAAAAAACCATGGACTACCCCCTTTGCTTTTTTTGCAAAAATGATAAAAAAAATTTTCTTGCACTATCCACCATATTTTGTAATTAAGGCAAATGCCATTAGCTATCCAACGCAAAAGAAATCAAGTCGATATATTGAAAACTTAGCAAGTTATGACCAAAAAGGTAAGCAGTTCTACTAAAAAGTAGCCAGAAAGAGGCAGTAGTAGAACTGCTTGCCTTTTTCATCATAACTTGCTTACTTTTCTAGATATCGAGTTGATTTCTACTGTGTTGGATAGAGAACCGTATTGGCTTTAATTCGAATTATGCTTTTTGCAGATAGTACAAAAAAATATTTTTCGCCAAAAAAAAACCATGGACTACCCCCTTTGCTTTTTTTGAAAAAATGATAAAAAAAATTTTCTTGCACTATCCACCAGAAAATAATTTTTTATTAAGGCCAATGCCGTTAGCTATCCTACGCAAAAGAAATCAAGTCGATATATTGAAAACTTAGCAAGTTATGACCAAAAAGGTAAGCAGTTCTACTAAAAAGTAGCCGGAAAGAGGCAGTAGTAGAACTGCTTACCTTTTTCATCATAACTTGCTTACTTTTCTAGATATCGACTTGATTTCTACTGTGTTGGATAGAGAACCGTATTGGCTTTAATTCAAATTATGCTTTTTGCAGATAGTACAAAAAAATATTTTTCGCCAAAAAAAAAACCATGGACTACCCCCTTTGCTTTTTTTGAAAAAATGATAAAAAAAATTTTCTTGCACTATCCACCAGAAAATAATTTCTAATTAAGGCCAATGCCGTTAGCTATTCAACGCAAAAGATATCAAGTCGATATATTGAAAACTTAGCAAGTTATGACCAAAAAGGTAAGCAGTTCTACTAAAAAGTAGCCGGAAAGAGGCAGTAGTAGAACTGCTTGCCTTTTTCATCATAACTTGCTTACTTTTTTAGATATCGACTTGATTTCTACTGTGTTGGATAGAGAACCGTATTGGCTTTAATTCGAATTATGCTTTTTGCAGATAGTACAAAAAAATATTTTTCGCCAAAAAAAAACCATGGACTACCCCCTTTGCTTTTTTTGCAAAAATGATAAAAAAAAATTTCTTGCACTATCTACCAGAAAATAATTTCTAATTAAGGCCAATGCCGTTAGCTATCCAAAGCAAAAGAAATCAAGTCGATATATTGAAAACTTAGCAAGTTATGACCAAAAAGGTAAGCAGTTCTACTAAAAAGTAGCCGGAAAGAGGCAGTAGTAGAACTGCTTACCTTTTTCATCATAACTTGCTTACTTTTCTAGATATCGACTTGATTTCTACTGTGTTGGATAGAGAACCGTATTGGCTTTAATTCGAATTATGCTTTTTGCAGATAGTAAAAAAAAATATTTTTCGCCAAAAAAAAAAATCATGGACTACCCCCTTTGCTTTTTTTGAAAAAATTATAAAAAAAAATTTCTTGCACTATCCACCACAAATTAAATTGTAATTAAGGCCAATGCCGTTAGCTATCCAACGCAAAAGAAATCAAGTCGATATATTGAAAACTTAGCAAGTTATGACCAAAAAGGTAAGCAGTTCTACTAAAAAGTAGCCGGAAAGAGGCAGTAGTAGAACTGCTTACCTTTTTCATCATAACTTGCTTACTTTTCTAGATATCGACTTGATTTCTACTGTGTTGGATAGAGAACCGTATTGGCTTTAATTCGAAATATGCTTTTTGCAGATAGTACAAAAAAATATTTTTCGCCAAAAAAAAACCATGGACTACCCCCTTTGCTTTTTTTGAAAAAATTATAAAAAAAAATTTCTTGCACTATCCACCACAAATTAAATTGTAATTAAGGCCAATGCCGTTAGCTATCCAACGCAAGAGAAATCAAGTCGATATATTGAAAACTTAGCAAGTTATGACCAAAAAGGTAAGCAGTTCTACTAAAAAGTAGCCGGAAAGAGGCAGTAGTAGAACTGCTTACCTTTTTCATCATAACTTGCTTACTTTTCTAGATATCGACTTGATTTCTACTGTGTTGGATAGAGAACCGTATTGGCTTTAATTCGAAATATGCTTTTTGCAGATAGTACAAAAAAATATTTTTCGCCAAAAAAAAACCATGGACTACCCCCTTTGCTTTTTTTGAAAAAATTATAAAAAAAAATTTCTTGCACTATCCACCACAAATTAAATTGTAATTAAGGCCAATGCCGTTAGCTATCCAACGCAAAAGAAATCAAGTCGATATATTGAAAACTTAGCAAGTTATGACCAAAAAGGTAAGCAGTTCTACTAAAAAGTAGCCGGAAAGAGGCAGTAGTAGAACTGCTTACCTTTTTCATAATAACTTGCTTACTTTTCTAGATATCGACTTGATTTCTACTGTGTTGGATAGAGAATCGCATTGGCTGTAATTCGAATTATGCTTTTTGCAGATAGTACAAAAAAATATTTTTCGCCAAAAAAAAAACCATGGACTACCCCCTTTGCTTTTTTTGAAAAAATTATAAAAAAAAATTTCTTGCACTATCCACCACAAATTAAATTGTAATTAAGGCCAATGCCGCTAGCTATCCAACGCAAAAGAAATCAATCGATATATTGAAAACTTAGCAAGTTATGACCAAAAAGGTAAGCAGTTCTACTAAAAAGTAGCCGGAAAGAGGCAGTAGTAGAACTGCTTACCTTTTTCATCATAACTTGCTTACTTTTCTAGATATCTACTTGATTTCTACTGTGTTGGATAGAGAACCTTATTGGCTTTAATTCGAATTATGCTTTTTGCAGATAGTAAAAAAAAATATTTTTCGCCAAAAAAAACCATGGACTACCCCCTTTGCTTTTTTTGAAAAAATTATAAAAAAAAATTTCTTGCACTATCCACCACAAATTAAATTGTAATTAAGGCCAATGCCGTTAGCTATCCAACGCAAAAGAAATCAATCGATATATTGAAAACTTAGCAAGTTATGACCAAAAAGGTAAGCAGTTCTACTAAAAAGTAGCCGGAAAGAGGCAGTAGTAGAACTGCTTACCTTTTTCATCATAACTTGCTTACTTTTCTAGATATCGTCTTGATTTCTACTGTGTTGGATAGAGAACCGTATTGGCTTTAATTCGAATTATGCGTTTTGCAGATAGTACAAAAAAATATTTTTCGCCAAAAAAAAAACCATGGACTACCCCCTTTGCTTTTTTTGCAAAAATGATAAAAAAAAATTTCTTGCACTATCTACCTGAAAATAACTTCTAAATAATGCCAATGCCGTTAGCTATCCAACGCAAAAGAAATCAAGTCGATATATTGAAAGCTTAGCAAGTTATGACCAAAAAGGTAAGCAGTTCTACTAAAAAATAGCCGGAAAGAGGCAGTAGTAGAACTGCTTACCTTTTTCATCATAACTTGCTTACTTTTCTAGATATCGACTTGATTTCTACTGTGTTGGATAGAGAACCGTATTGGCTTTAATTCGAATTATGCTTTTTGCAGATAGTACAAAAAAATATTTTTCGCCAAAAAAAAAACCATGGACTACCCCCTTTGTTTTTTTTGAAAAAATTATAAAAAAAAATTTCTTGCACTATCCACCACAAATTAAATTGTAATTAAGGCCAATGCCGTTAGCTATCCAACGCAAAAGAAATCAAGTCGATATATTGAAAACTTAGCAAGTTATGACCAAAAAGGTAAGCAGTTCTACTAAAAAGTAGCCGGAAAGAGGCAGTAGTAGAACTGCTTACCTTTTTCATCATAACTTGCTTACTTTTCTAGATATCGACTTGATTTCTACTGTGTTGGATAGAGAACCGTATTGGCTTTAATTCGAATTATGCTTTTTGCAGATAGTAAAAAAAAATATTTTTCGCCAAAAAAAAAAATCATGGACTACCCCCTTTGCTTTTTTTGAAAAAATTATAAAAAAAAATTTCTTGCACTATCCACCACAAATTAAATTGTAATTAAGGCCAATGCCGTTAGCTATCCAACGCAAGAGAAATCAAGTCGATATATTGAAAACTTAGCAAGTTATGACCAAAAAGGTAAGCAGTTCTACTAAAAAGTAGCCGGAAAGAGGCAGTAGTAGAACTGCTTACCTTTTTCATCATAACTTGCTTACTTTTCTAGATATCGACTTGATTTCTACTGTGTTGGATAGAGAACCGTATTGGCTTTAATTCGAATTATGCTTTTTGCAGAGAGTACAAAAAAATATTTTTCGCAAAAAAAAAAACCATGGACTACCCCCTTTGCTTTTTTTGAAAAAATGATAAAAAAAATTTTCTTGCACTATCCACCACAAAATAATTTCTAATTAAGGCCAATGCCGTTAGCTATTCAACGCAAAAGAAATCAAGTCGATATATTGAAAACTTAGCAAGTTAAGACTAAAAAGGTAAGCAGTTCTACTAAAAAGTAGCCGGAAAGAGGCAGTAGTAGAACTGCTTACCTTTTTCATCATAACATGCTTACTTTTCTAGATATCGACTTGATTTCTACTGTGTTGGATAGAGAACCGTATTGGCTTTAATTCGAATTATGCTTTTTGCAGAGAGTACAAAAAAATATTTTTCGCCAAAAAAAAACCATGGACTACCCCCTTTGCTTTTTTTGAAAAAATGATAAAAAAAATTTTCTTGCACTATGCACCAGAAAATAATTTCTAATTAAGGCCAATGCCGTTAGCTATCCAACGCAAAAGAAATCAAGTCGATATATTGAAAACTTAGCAAGTTATGACCAAAAAGGTAAGCAGTTCTACTAAAAAGTAGCCGGAAAGAGGCAGTAGTAGAACTGCTTACCTTTTTCATCATAACTTGCTTACTTTTCTAGATATCGACTTGATTTCTACTGTGTTGGATAGAGAACCGTATTGGCTTTAATTCGAATTATGCTTTTTGCAGATAGTAAAAAAAAATATTTTTCGCCAAAAAAAAAAATCATGGACTACCCCCTTTGCTTTTTTTGAAAAAATTATAAAAAAAAATTTCTTGCACTATCCACCACAAATTAAATTGTAATTAAGGCCAATGCCGTTAGCTATCCAACGCAAAAGAAATCAAGTCGATATATTGAAAACTTAGCAAGTTATGACCAAAAAGGTAAGCAGTTCTACTAAAAAGTAGCCGGAAAGAGGCAGTAGTAGAACTGCTTACCTTTTTCATCATAACTTGCTTACTTTTCTAGATATCGACTTGATTTCTACTGTGTTGGATAGAGAACCGTATTGGCTTTAATTCGAAATATGCTTTTTGCAGATAGTACAAAAAAATATTTTTCGCCAAAAAAAAACCATGGACTACCCCCTTTGCTTTTTTTGAAAAAATTATAAAAAAAAATTTCTTGCACTATCCACCACAAATTAAATTGTAATTAAGGCCAATGCCGTTAGCTATCCAACGCAAGAGAAATCAAGTCGATATATTGAAAACTTAGCAAGTTATGACCAAAAAGGTAAGCAGTTCTACTAAAAAGTAGCCGGAAAGAGGCAGTAGTAGAACTGCTTACCTTTTTCATCATAACTTGCTTACTTTTCTAGATATCGACTTGATTTCTACTGTGTTGGATAGAGAACCGTATTGGCTTTAATTCGAATTATGCTTTTTGCAGAGAGTACAAAAAAATATTTTTCGCAAAAAAAAAACCATGGACTACCCCCTTTGCTTTTTTTGAAAAAATGATAAAAAAAATTTTCTTGCACTATCCACCACAAAATAATTTCTAATTAAGGCCAATGCCGTTAGCTATTCAACGCAAAAGAAATCAAGTCGATATATTGAAAACTTAGCAAGTTAAGACTAAAAAGGTAAGCAGTTCTACTAAAAAGTAGCCGGAAAGAGGCAGTAGTAGAACTGCTTACCTTTTTCATCATAACATGCTTACTTTTCTAGATATCGACTTGATTTCTACTGTGTTGGATAGAGAACCGTATTGGCTTTAATTCGAATTATGCTTTTTGCAGATAGTACAAAAAAATATTTTTCGACAAAAAAAAAAAACCATGGACTACCCCCCTTGCTTTTTTTGAAAAAATGATAAAAAAAATTTTCTTGCACTATCCACCAGAAAATAATTTTTTATTAAGGCCAATGCCGTTAGCTATCCAACGCAAAAGAAATCAAGTCGATATATTGAAAACTTAGCAAGTTATGAAAAAAAAGGTAAGCAGTTCTACTAAAAAGTAGCCGGAAAGAGGCAGTAGTAGAACTGCTTACCTTTTTCATCATAACTTGCTTACTTTTCTAGATATCGACTTTGTTTCTACTGTGTTGGATAGAGAACCGTATTGGCTTTAATTCGAATTATGCTTTTTGCAGATAGTACAAAAAAATATTTTTCGCCAAAAAAAAACCATGGACTACCCCCTTTGCTTTTTTTGAAAAAATGATAAAAAAAATTTTCTTGCACTATCCACCAGAAAATAATTTTTTATTAAGGCCAATGCCGTTAGCTATCCTACGCAAAAGAAATCAAGTCGATATATTGAAAACTTAGCAAGTTATGACCAAAAAGGTAAGCAGTTCTACTAAAAAGTAGCCGGAAAGAGGCAGTAGTAGAACTGCTTACCTTTTTCATCATAACTTGCTTACTTTTCTAGATATCGACTTGATTTCTACTGTGTTGGATAGAGAACCGTATTGGCTTTAATTCGAATTATGCTTTTTGCAGATAGTACAAAAAAATATTTTTCGCCAAAAAAAAACCATGGACTACCCCCTTTGCTTTTTTTGCAAAAATGATAAAAAAAATTTTCTTGCACTATCCACCAGAAAATAATTTGTAATTAAGGCAAATGCCATTAGCTATCCAACGCAAAAGAAATCAAGTCGATATATTGAAAACTTAGCAAGTTATGACCAAAAAGGTAAGCAGTTCTACTAAAAAGTAGCCAGAAAGAGGCAGTAGTAGAACTGCTTGCCTTTTTCATCATAACTTGCTTACTTTTCTAGATATCGAGTTGATTTCTACTGTGTTGGATAGAGAACCGTATTGGCTTTAATTCGAATTATGCTTTTTGCAGATAGTACAAAAAAATATTTTTCGCCAAAAAAAAACCATGGACTACCCCCTTTGCTTTTTTTGAAAAAATGATAAAAAAAATTTTCTTGCACTATCCACCAGAAAATAATTTTTTATTAAGGCCAATGCCGTTAGCTATCCTACGCAAAAGAAATCAAGTCGATATATTGAAAACTTAGCAAGTTATGACCAAAAAGGTAAGCAGTTCTACTAAAAAGTAGCCGGAAAGAGGCAGTAGTAGAACTGCTTACCTTTTTCATCATAACTTGCTTACTTTTCTAGATATCGACTTGATTTCTACTGTGTTGGATAGAGAACCGTATTGGCTTTAATTCAAATTATGCTTTTTGCAGATAGTACAAAAAAATATTTTTCGCCAAAAAAAAAACCATGGACTACCCCCTTTGCTTTTTTTGAAAAAATGATAAAAAAAATTTTCTTGCACTATCCACCAGAAAATAATTTCTAATTAAGGCCAATGCCGTTAGCTATTCAACGCAAAAGATATCAAGTCGATATATTGAAAACTTAGCAAGTTATGACCAAAAAGGTAAGCAGTTCTACTAAAAAGTAGCCGGAAAGAGGCAGTAGTAGAACTGCTTGCCTTTTTCATCATAACTTGCTTACTTTTTTAGATATCGACTTGATTTCTACTGTGTTGGATAGAGAACCGTATTGGCTTTAATTCGAATTATGCTTTTTGCAGATAGTACAAAAAAATATTTTTCGCCAAAAAAAAACCATGGACTACCCCCTTTGCTTTTTTTGCAAAAATGATAAAAAAAAATTTCTTGCACTATCTACCAGAAAATAATTTCTAATTAAGGCCAATGCCGTTAGCTATCCAACGCAAAAGAAATCAAGTCGATATATTGAAAACTTAGCAAGTTATGACCAAAAAGGTAAGCAGTTCTACTAAAAAGTAGCCGGAAAGAGGCAGTAGTAGAACTGCTTACCTTTTTCATCATAACTTGCTTACTTTTCTAGATATCGACTTGATTTCTACTGTGTTGGATAGAGAACCGTATTGGCTTTAATTCAAATTATGCTTTTTGCAGATAGTACAAAAAAATATTTTTCGCCAAAAAAAAAATCATGGACTACCCCCTTTGCTTTTTTTGAAAAAATTATAAAAAAAAATTTCTTGCACTATCCACCAGAAAATAATTTCTAATTAAGGCCAATGCCGTTAGCTATCCAACGCAAAAGAAATCAAGTCGATATATTGAAAACTTAGCAAGTTATGACCAAAAAGGTAAGCAGTTCTACTAAAAAGTAGCCGGAAAGAGGCAGTAGTAGAACTGCTTACCTTTTTCATCATAACTTGCTTACTTTTCTAGATATCGACTTGATTTCTACTGTGTTGGATAGAGAACCGTATTGGCTTTAATTCAAATTATGCTTTTTGCAGATAGTACAAAAAAATATTTTTCGCCAAAAAAAAAATCATGGACTACCCCCTTTGCTTTTTTTGAAAAAAAAATAAAAAAAAATTTCTTGCACTATCCACCACAAATTAAATTGTAATTAAGGCCAATGCCGTTAGCTATCCAACGCAAAAGAAATCAAGTCGATATATTGAAAACTTAGCAAGTTATGACCAAAAAGGTAAGCAGTTCTACTAAAAAGTAGCCGGAAAGAGGCAGCAGTAGAACTGCTTACCTTTTTCGTAATAACTTGCTTACTTTTCTAGATATCGACTTGATTTCTACTGTGTTGGATAGAGAATCGCATTGGCTGTAATTCGAATTATGCTTTTTGCAGATAGTACAAAAAAATATTTTTCGCCAAAAAAAAAACCATGGACTACCCCCTTTGCTTTTTTTGAAAAAATGATAAAAAAAAATTTCTTGCACTATCCACCAGAAAATAATTTCTAATTAAGGCCAATGCCGTTAACTATCCAACGCAAAAGAAATCAAGTCGATATATTGAAAACTTAGCAAGTTATGAGCAAAAAGATAAGCAGTTCTACTAAAAAGTAGCCGGAAAGAGGCAGTAGTAGAACTGCTTACCTTTTTCATCATAACTTGCTTACTTTTCTAGATATCGACTTGATTTCTACTGTGTTGGATAGAGAACCGTATTGGCTTTAATTCGAATTATGCTTTTTGCAGATAGTACAAAAAAATATTTTTCGCCAAAAAAAAAATGATAAAAAAAAATTTCTTGCACTATCTACCTGAAAATAATTTCTAATTAATGCCAATGCCGTTAGCTATCCAACGTAAAAGAAATCAAGTCGATACATTGAAAACTTAGCAAGTTATGACCAAAAACGTAAGCAGTTCTACTAAAAAGGAGCCGGAAAGAGGCAGTAGTAGAACTGCTTACCTTTTTCATCATAACTTGCTTACTTTTCTAGATATCGACTTTTTTTTTTTTAAAAAATGATAAAAAAAATTTCTTGCACTATCCACCAGAAAATAATTTGTAATTAAGGCCAATGCTGTTAGCTATCCAACGCAAAAGATATCAAGTCGATATATTGAAAACTTAGCAAGTTATAAAAAAAAAGGTAAGCAGTTCTACTAAAAAGTAGCCGGAAAGAGGCAGTAGTAGAACTGCTTACCTTTTTCATCATAACTTGCTTACTTTTCTAGATATCGACTTTGTTTCTACTGTGTTGGATAGAGAACCGTATTGGCTTTAATTCGAATTATGCTTTTTGCAGATAGTACAAAAAAATATTTTTCGCCAAAAAAAAACCATGGACTACCCCCTTTGCTTTTTTTGAAAAAATGATAAAAAAAAATTTCTTGCACTATCCACCAGAAAATAATTTTTTATTAAGGCCAATGCCGTTAGCTATCCTACGCAAAAGAAATCAAGTCGATATATTGAAAACTTAGCAAGTTATGACCAAGAAGGTAAGCAGTTCTACTAAAAAGTAGCCGGAAAGAGGCAGTAGTAGAACTGCTTACCTTTTTCATCATAACTTGCTTACTTTTCTAGATATCGACTTGATTTCTACTGTGTTGGATAGAGAACCGTATTGGCTTTAATTCGAATTATGCTTTTTGCAGATAGTACAAAAAAATATTTTTCGCCAAAAAAAAACCATGCACTACCCCCTTTGCTTTTTTTGCAAAAATGATAAAAAAAATTTTCTTGCACTATCCACCAGAAAATATTTTGTAATTAAGGCAAATGCCATTAGCTATCCAACGCAAAAGAAATCAAGTCGATATATTGAAAACTTAGCAAGTTATGACCAAAAAGGTAAGCAGTTCTACTAAAAAGTAGCCAGAAAGAGGCAGTAGTAGAACTGCTTGCCTTTTTCATCATAACTTGCTTACTTTTCTAGATATCGAGTTGATTTCTACTGTGTTGGATAGAGAACCGTATTGGCTTTAATTCGAATTATGCTTTTTGCAGATAGTACAAAAAAATATTTTTCGCCAAAAAAAAACCATGGACTACCCCCTTTGCTTTTTTTGAAAAAATGATAAAAAAAATTTTCTTGCACTATCCACCAGAAAATAATTTTTTATTAAGGCCAATGCCGTTAGCTATCCTACGCAAAAGAAATCAAGTCGATATATTGAAAACTTAGCAAGTTATGACCAAAAAGGTAAGCAGTTCTACTAAAAAGTAGCCGGAAAGAGGCAGTAGTAGAACTGCTTACCTTTTTCATCATAACTTGCTTACTTTTCTAGATATCGACTTGATTTCTACTGTGTTGGATAGAGAACCGTATTGGCTTTAATTCAAATTATGCTTTTTGCAGATAGTACAAAAAAATATTTTTCGCCAAAAAAAAAACCATGGACTACCCCCTTTGCTTTTTTTGAAAAAATGATAAAAAAAATTTCTTGCACTATCTACCAGAAAATAATTTCTAATTAAGGCCAATGCCGTTAGCTATCCAACGCAAAAGAAATCAAGTCGATATATTGAAAACTTAGCAAGTTATGACCAAAAAGGTAAGCAGTTCTACTAAAAAGTAGCCGGAAAGAGGCAGTAGTAGAACTGCTTGCCTTTTTCATCATAACTTGCTTACTTTTTTAGATATCGACTTGATTTCTACTGTGTTGGATAGAGAACCGTATTGGCTTTAATTCGAATTATGCTTTTTGCAGATAGTACAAAAAAATATTTTTCGCCAAAAAAAAACCATGGACTACCCCCTTTGCTTTTTTTGCAAAAATGATAAAAAAAAATTTCTTGCACTATCTACCAGAAAATAATTTCTAATTAAGGCCAATGCCGTTAGCTATCCAACGCAAAAGAAATCAAGTCGATATATTGAAAACTTAGCAAGTTATGACCAAAAAGGTAAGCAGTTCTACTAAAAAGTAGCCGGAAAGAGGCAGTAGTAGAACTGCTTACCTTTTTCATCATAACTTGCTTACTTTTCTAGATATCGACTTGATTTCTACTGTGTTGGATAGAGAACCGTATTGGCTTTAATTCGAATTATGCTTTTTGCAGATAGTAAAAAAAAATATTTTTCGCCAAAAAAAAAAATCATGGACTACCCCCTTTGCTTTTTTTGAAAAAATTATAAAAAAAAATTTCTTGCACTATCCACCACAAATTAAATTGTAATTAAGGCCAATGCCGTTAGCTATCCAACGCAAAAGAAATCAAGTCGATATATTGAAAACTTAGCAAGTTATGACCAAAAAGGTAAGCAGTTCTACTAAAAAGTAGCCGGAAAGAGGCAGTAGTAGAACTGCTTACCTTTTTCATCATAACTTGCTTACTTTTCTAGATATCGACTTGATTTCTACTGTGTTGGATAGAGAACCGTATTGGCTTTAATTCGAAATATGCTTTTTGCAGATAAACAAAAAAATATTTTTCGCCAAAAAAAAACCATGGACTACCCCCTTTGCTTTTTTTGAAAAAATTATAAAAAAAAATTTCTTGCACTATCCACCACAAATTAAATTGTAATTAAGGCCAATGCCGTTAGCTATCCAACGCAAAAGAAATCAAGTCGATATATTGAAAACTTAGCAAGTTATGACCAAAAAGGTAAGCAGTTCTACTAAAAAGTAGCCGGAAAGAGGCAGTAGTAGAACTGCTTACCTTTTTCATAATAACTTGCTTACTTTTCTAGATATCGACTTGATTTCTACTGTGTTGAATAGAGAATCGCATTGGCTGTAATTCGAATTATGCTTTTTGCAGATAGTACAAAAAAATATTTTTCGCCAAAAAAAAAACCATGGACTACCCCCTTTGCTTTTTTTGAAAAAATTATAAAAAAAAATTTCTTGCACTATCCACCACAAATTAAATTGTAATTAAGGCCAATGCCGCTAGCTATCCAACGCAAAAGAAATCAATCGATATATTGAAAACTTAGCAAGTTATGACCAAAAAGGTAAGCAGTTCTACTAAAAAGTAGCCGGAAAGAGGCAGTAGTAGAACTGCTTACCTTTTTCATCATAACTTGCTTACTTTTCTAGATATCTACTTGATTTCTACTGTGTTGGATAGAGAACCTTATTGGCTTTAATTCGAATTATGCTTTTTGCAGATAGTAAAAAAAAATATTTTTCGCCAAAAAAAAACCATGGACTACCCCCTTTGCTTTTTTTGAAAAAATTATAAAAAAAAATTTCTTGCACTATCCACCACAAATTAAATTGTAATTAAGGCCAATGCCGTTAGCTATCCAACGCAAAAGAAATCAATCGATATATTGAAAACTTAGCAAGTTATGACCAAAAAGGTAAGCAGTTCTACTAAAAAGTAGCCGGAAAGAGGCAGTAGTAGAACTGCTTACCTTTTTCATCATAACTTGCTTACTTTTCTAGATATCGACTTGATTTCTACTATGTTAGATAGAGAATCGTATTGGCTGTAATTCGAAATATGCTTTTTGCAGATAGTACAAAAAAATATTTTTCGCCAAAAAAAAACCATGGACTACCCTCTTTGCTTTTTTTGAAAAAATGATAAAAAAAATTTTCTTGCACTATTCACCAGAAAATAATTTGTAATTAAGGCTAATGCCATTAGCTATTTAACGCAAAAGAAATAAAGTCGATATATTGAAAACTTAGCAAGTTATGAGCAAAAAGGTAAGCAGTTCTACTAAAAAGTAGCCGGAAAGAGGCAGTAGTAGAACTGCTTACCTTTTTCATCATAACTTGCTTACTTTTCTAGATATCGACTTGATTTCTACTGTGTTGGATAGAGAACCGTATTGGCTTTAATTCGAATTATGCTTTTTGCAGAGAGTACAAAAAAATATTTTTCGCAAAAAAAAAACCATGGACTACCCCCTTTGCTTTTTTTGCAAAAATGATAAAAAAAAATTTCTTGCACTATCTACCTGAAAATAACTTCTAAATAATGCCAATGCCGTTAGCTATCCAACGCAAAAGAAATCAAGTCGATATATTGAAAGCTTAGCAAGTTATGACCAAAAAGGTAAGCAGTTCTACTAAAAAATAGCCGGAAAGAGGCAGTAGTAGAACTGCTTACCTTTTTCATCATAACTTGCTTACTTTTCTAGATATCGACTTGATTTCTACTGTGTTGGATAGAGAACCGTATTGGCTTTAATTCGAATTATGCTTTTTGCAGATAGTACAAAAAAATATTTTTCGCCAAAAAAAAAACCATGGACTACCCCCTTTGTTTTTTTTGAAAAAATTATAAAAAAAAATTTCTTGCACTATCCACCACAAATTAAATTGTAATTAAGGCCAATGCCGTTAGCTATCCAACGCAAAAGAAATCAAGTCGATATATTGAAAACTTAGCAAGTTATGACCAAAAAGGTAAGCAGTTCTACTAAAAAGTAGCCGGAAAGAGGCAGTAGTAGAACTGCTTACCTTTTTCATCATAACTTGCTTACTTTTCTAGATATCGACTTGATTTCTACTGTGTTGGATAGAGAACCGTATTGGCTTTAATTCGAATTATGCTTTTTGCAGATAGTAAAAAAAAATATTTTTCGCCAAAAAAAAAATCATGGACTACCCCCTTTGCTTTTTTTGAAAAAATTATAAAAAAAAATTTCTTGCACTATCCACCACAAATTAAATTGTAATTAAGGCCAATGCCGTTAGCTATCCAACGCAAGAGAAATCAAGTCGATATATTGAAAACTTAGCAAGTTATGACCAAAAAGGTAAGCAGTTCTACTAAAAAGTAGCCGGAAAGAGGCAGTAGTAGAACTGCTTACCTTTTTCATCATAACTTGCTTACTTTTCTAGATATCGACTTGATTTCTACTGTGTTGGATAGAGAACCGTATTGGCTTTAATTCGAATTATGCTTTTTGCAGAGAGTACAAAAAAATATTTTTCGCAAAAAAAAAACCATGGACTACCCCCTTTGCTTTTTTTGAAAAAATGATAAAAAAAATTTTCTTGCACTATCCACCACAAAATAATTTCTAATTAAGGCCAATGCCGTTAGCTATTCAACGCAAAAGAAATCAAGTCGATATATTGAAAACTTAGCAAGTTAAGACTAAAAAGGTAAGCAGTTCTACTAAAAAGTAGCCGGAAAGAGGCAGTAGTAGAACTGCTTACCTTTTTCATCATAACATGCTTACTTTTCTAGATATCGACTTGATTTCTACTGTGTTGGATAGAGAACCGTATTGGCTTTAATTCGAATTATGCTTTTTGCAGAGAGTACAAAAAAATATTTTTCGCCAAAAAAAAACCATGGACTACCCCCTTTGCTTTTTTTGAAAAAATGATAAAAAAAATTTTCTTGCACTATGCACCAGAAAATAATTTCTAATTAAGGCCAATGCCGTTAGCTATCCAACGCAAAAGAAATCAAGTCGATATATTGAAAACTTAGCAAGTTATGACCAAAAAGGTAAGCAGTTCTACTAAAAAGTAGCCGGAAAGAGGCAGTAGTAGAACTGCTTACCTTTTTCATAATAACTTGCTTACTTTTCTAGATATCGACTTGATTTCTACTGTGTTGGATAGAGAATCGCATTGGATTTAATTCGAATTATGCTTTTTGCAGATAGTACAAAAAATATTTTTCGCCAAAAAAAAACCATGGACTACCCACTTTGCTTTTTTTGCAAAAATGATAAAAAAAATTTTCTTGCACTATCCACCAGAAAATAATTTGTAATTAAGGCTAATGCCATTAGCTATCCAACGCAAAAGAAATCAAGTCGATATATTGAAAACTTAGCAAGTTATGACCAAAAAGGTAAGCAGTTCTACTAAAAAGTAGCCGGAAAGAGGCAGTAGTAGAACTGCTTACCTTTTTCATCATAACTTGCTTACTTTTCTAGATATCGACTTGATTTCTACTATGTTAGATAGAGAATCGTATTGGCTGTAATTCGAAATATGCTTTTTGCAGATAGTACAAAAAAATATTTTTCGCCAAAAAAAAACCATGGACTACCCTCTTTGCTTTTTTTGAAAAAATGATAAAAAAAATTTTCTTGCACTATCCACCAGAAAATAATTTGTAATTAAGGCTAATGCCATTAGCTATTTAACGCAAAAGAAATAAAGTCGATATATTGAAAACTTAGCAAGTTATGAGCAAAAAGGTAAGCAGTTCTACTAAAAAGTAGCCGGAAAGAGGCAGTAGTAGAACTGCCTACCTTTCTCATCATAACTTGCTTACTTTTCTAGATATCGACTTGATTTCTACTGTGTTGGATAGAGAATCGTATTGGCTGTAATTCGAAATATGCTTTTTGCAGATAGTACAAAAAAATATTTTTCGCCAAAAAAAAACCATGGACTACCCCTTTGCTTTTTTTGAAAAAATGATAAAAAAAAATTTCTTGCACTATCCACCACAAATTAAATTGTAGTTAAGGCCAATGCCGTTAGCTATACAACGCAAAAAAATCAAGTCGATATATTGAAAACTTAGCAAGTTATGACCAAAAAGGTAAGCAGTTCTACTAAAAAGTAGCCGGAAAGAGGCAGTAGTAGAACTGCTTACCTTTTTCATCATAACTTGCTTACTTTTCTAGATATCGACTTGATTTCTACTGTGTTGGATAGAGAACCGTATTGGCTGTAATTCGAATTATGCTTTTTGCAGATAGTACAAAAAAATATTTTTCGCCAAAAAAAAAACCATGGACTACCCCCTTTGCTTTTTTTGCAAAAATGATAAAAAAAAAACGTCTTGCACTATCCACCAGAAAATAATTTCTAATTAAGGCCAATGCCGTTAGCTATCCATCGCAAAAGATATCAAGTCGATATATTGAAAACTTAGCAAGTTATGACCAAAAAGGTAAGCAGTTCTACTAAAAAGTAGCCGGAAAGAGGCAGTAGTAGAACTGCTTACCTTTTTCATCATAACTTGCTTACTTTTCTAGATATCGACTTGATTTCTACTGTGTTGGATAGAGAACCGTATTGGCTTTAATTCGAATTATGCTTTTTGCAGATAGTACAAAAAAATATTTTTCGCAAAAAAAAAAACCATGGACTACCCCCTTTGCTTTTTTTGCAAAAATGATAAAAAAAAATTTCTTGCACTATCTACCTGAAAATAATTTTTTATTAATGCCAATGCCGTTAGCTATCCAACGTAAAAGAAATCAAGTCGATACATTGAAAACTTAGCAAGTTATGACCAAAAAGGTAAGCAGTTCTACTAAAAAGTAGCCGGAAAAAGGCAGTAGTAGAACTGCTTACCTTTTTCATCATAACTTGCTTACTTTTCTAGATATCGACTTGATTTCTACTGTGTTGGATAGAGAACCGTATTGGCTTTAATTCGAATTATGCTTTTTGCAGATAGTACAAAAAAATATTTTTCGCCAAAAAAAAAACCATGGACTACCCCCTTTGCTTTTTTTGAAAAAATGATAAAAAAAAACGTCTTGCACTATCCACCAGAAAATAATTTCTAATTAAGGACAATGCCGTTAGCTATCCATCGCAAAAGATATCAAGTCGATATATTGAAAACTTAGCAAGTTATGACCAAAAAGGTAAGCAGTTCTACTAAAAAGTAGCCGGAAAGAGGCAGTAGTAGAACTGCTTACCTTTTTCATCATAACTTGCTTACTTTTCTAGATATCGACTTAATTTCTACTGTGTTGGATAGAGAACCGTATTGGCTTTAATTCGAATTATGCTTTTTGCAGATAGTACAAAAAAATATTTTTCGCCAAAAAAAAAACCATGGACTACCCCCTTTGCTTTTTTTGAAAAAATGATAAAAAAAAACGTCTTGCACTATCCACCAGAAAATAATTTCTAATTAAGGCCAATGCCGTTAGCTATCCAACGTAAAAGAAATCAAGTCGATACATTGAAAACTTAGCAAGTTATGACCAAAAAGGTAAGCAGTTCTACTAAAAGGAGCCGGAAAGAGGCAGTAGTAGAACTGCTTACCTTTTTCATCATAACTTGCTTACTTTTCTAGATATCGACTTGATTTCTACTGTGTTGGATAGAGAACCGTATTGGCTTTAATTCGAATTATGCTTTTTGCAGATAGTACAAAAAAATATTTTTCGCCAAAAAAAAAACCATGGACTACCCCCTTTGCTTTTTTTGACAAAATTATAAAAAAAAACGTCTTGCACTATCTACCAGAAAATAATTTCTAATTAAGGCCAATGCCATTAGCTATCCATCGCAAAAGATATCAAGTCGATATATTGAAAACTTAGCAAGCTATGACCAAAAAGGTAAGCAGTTCTACTAAAAAGTAGCCGGAAAGAGGCAGTAGTAGAACTGCTTACCTTTTTTATCATAACTTGCTTACTTTTCTAGATATCGACTTGATTTCTACTGTGTTGGATAGAGAACCGTATTGGCTTTAATTCGAATTATGCTTTTTGCAGATAGTACAAAAAAATATTTTTCGCCAAAAAAAAAAACCATGGACTACCCCCTTTGCTTTTTTTGAAAAAATGATAAAAAAAATTTCTTGCACTATCCACCACAAATTAAATTGTAATTAAGGCCAATGCCGTTAGCTATCCAACGCAAAAGAAATCAAGTCGATATATTGAAAACTTAGCAAGTTATGACCAAAAAGGTAAGCAGTTCTACTAAAAAGTAGCCGGAAAGAGGCAGTAGTAGAACTGCTTACCTTTTTCATCATAACTTGCTTACTTTTCTAGATATCGACTTGATTTCTACTGTGTTGGATAGAGATTCGTATTGGCTGTAATTCGAAATATGCTTTTTGCAGATAGTACAAAAAAATATTTTTCGCCAAAAAAAAAACCATGGACTACCCCCTTTGCTTTTTTTGAAAAAATTATAAAAAAAAACGTCTTGCACTATCTACCAGAAAATAATTTCTAATTAAGGCCAATGCCATTAGCTATCCATCGCAAAAGATATCAAGTCGATATATTGAAAACTTAGCAAGTTATGACCAAAAAGGTAAGCAGTTCTACTAAAAAGTAGCCGGAAAAAGGCAGTAGTAGAACTGCTTACGTTTTTCATCATAACTTGCTTACTTTTCTAGATATCGACTTGATTTCTACTGTGTTGGATAGAGAACCGTATTGGCTTTAATTCGAATTATGCTTTTTGCAGATAGTACAAAAAAATATTTTTCGCCAAAAAAAAAACCATGGACTACCCCCTTTGCTTTTTTTGAAAAAATGATAAAAAAAAACGTCTTGCACTATCCACCAGAAAATAATTTCTAATTAAGGCCAATGCCGTTAGCTATCCATCGCAAAAGATATCAAGTCGATATATTGAAAACTTAGCAAGTTATGACCAAAAA
The DNA here is from genome assembly GCA_947397855.1 of Thelaira solivaga. Classification (NCBI taxonomy): domain Eukaryota; kingdom Metazoa; phylum Arthropoda; class Insecta; order Diptera; family Tachinidae; genus Thelaira; species Thelaira solivaga. The sequence continues at coordinate 21,881,997 of OX377613.1, forward strand.
GGTAAGCAGTTCTACTAAAAAGTAGCCGGAAAGAGGCAGTAGTAGAACTGCTTACCTTTTTCATCATAACTTGCTTACTTTTCTAGATATCGACTTGATTTCTACTGTGTTGGATAGAGAACCGTATTGGCTTTAATTCGAATTATGCTTTTTGCAGATAGTACAAAAAAATATTTTTCGCCAAAAAAAAACCATGGACTACCCCCTTTGCTTTTTTTGCAAAAATGATAAAAAAAAATTTCTTGCACTATCTACCTGAAAATAATTTTTTATTAATGCCAATGCCGTTAGCTATCCAACGTAAAAGAAATCAAGTCGATACATTGAAAACTTAGCAAGTTATGACCAAAAAGGTAAGCAGTTCTACTAAAAAGTAGCCGGAAAAAGGCAGTAGTAGAACTGCTTACGTTTTTCATCATAACTTGCTTACTTTTCTAGATATCGACTTGATTTCTACTGTGTTGGATAGAGAACCGTATTGGCTTTAATTCGAATTATGCTTTTTGCAGATAGTACAAAAAAATATTTTTCGCCAAAAAAAAAACCATGGACTACCCCCTTTGCTTTTTTGAAAAAATGATAAAAAAAAACGTCTTGCACTATCCACCAGAAAATAATTTCTAATTAAGGCCAATGCCGTTAGCTATCCATCGCAAAAGATATCAAGTCGATATATTGAAAACTTAGCAAGTTATGACCAAAAAGGTAAGCAGTTCTACTAAAAAGTAGCCGGAAAGAGGCAGTAGTAGAACTGCTTACCTTTTTCATCATAACTTGCTTACTTTTCTAGATATCGACTTAATTTCTACTGTGTTGGATAGAGAACCGTATTGGCTTTAATTCGAATTATGCTTTTTGCAGATAGTACAAAAAAATATTTTTCGCCAAAAAAAAAACCATGGACTACCTACCCCCTTTGCTTTTTTTGAAAAAATGATAAAAAAAAACGTCTTGCACTATCCACCAGAAAATAATTTCTAATTAAGGCCAATGCCGTTAGCTATCCAACGTAAAAGAAATCAAGTCGATACATTGAAAACTTAGCAAGTTATGACCAAAAAGGTAAGCAGTTCTACTAAAAGGAGCCGGAAAGAGGCAGTAGTAGAACTGCTTACCTTTTTCATCATAACTTGCTTACTTTTCTAGATATCGACTTGATTTCTACTGTGTTGGATAGAGAACCGTATTGGCTTTAATTCGAATTATGCTTTTTGCAGATAGTACAAAAAAATATTTTTCGCCAAAAAAAAAACCATGGACTACCCCCTTTGCTTTTTTTGACAAAATTATAAAAAAAAACGTCTTGCACTATCTACCAGAAAATAATTTCTAATTAAGGCCAATGCCATTAGCTATCCATCGCAAAAGATATCAAGTCGATATATTGAAAACTTAGCAAGCTATGACCAAAAAGGTAAGCAGTTCTACTAAAAAGTAGCCGGAAAGAGGCAGTAGTAGAACTGCTTACCTTTTTTATCATAACTTGCTTACTTTTCTAGATATCGACTTGATTTCTACTGTGTTGGATAGAGAACCGTATTGGCTTTAATTCGAATTATGCTTTTTGCAGATAGTACAAAAAAATATTTTTCGCCAAAAAAAAAAACCATGGACTACCCCCTTTGCTTTTTTTGAAAAAATGATAAAAAAAATTTCTTGCACTATCCACCACAAATTAAATTGTAATTAAGGCCAATGCCGTTAGCTATCCAACGCAAAAGAAATCAAGTCGATATATTGAAAACTTAGCAAGTTATGACCAAAAAGGTAAGCAGTTCTACTAAAAAGTAGCCGGAAAGAGGCAGTAGTAGAACTGCTTACCTTTTTCATCATAACTTGCTTACTTTTCTAGATATCGACTTGATTTCTACTGTGTTGGATAGAGATTCGTATTGGCTGTAATTCGAAATATGCTTTTTGCAGATAGTACAACAAAATATTTTTCGCCAAAAAAAAAACCATGGACTACCCCCTTTGCTTTTTTTGAAAAAATTATAAAAAAAAACGTCTTGCACTATCTACCAGAAAATAATTTCTAATTAAGGCCAATGCCATTAGCTATCCATCGCAAAAGATATCAAGTCGATATATTGAAAACTTAGCAAGTTATGACCAAAAAGGTAAGCAGTTCTACTAAAAAGGAGCCGGAAAGAGGCAGTAGTAGAACTGCTTACCTTTTTTATCATAACTTGCTTACTTTTCTAGATATCGACTTGATTTCTACTGTGTTGGATAGAGAACCGTATTGGCTTTAATTCGAATTATGCTTTTTGCAGATAGTACAAAAAAATATTTTTCGCCAAAAAAAAAAACCATGGACTACCCCCTTTGCTTTTTTTGAAAAAATGATAAAAAAAAATTTCTTGCACTATCCACCACAAATTAAATTGTAATTAAGGCCAATGCCGTTAGCTATCCAACGTAAAAGAAATCAAGTCGATACATTGAAAACTTAGCAAGTTATGACCAAAAAGGTAAGCAGTTCTACTAAAAAGTAGCCGGAAAGAGGCAGTAGTAGAACTGCTTACCTTTTTCATCATAACTTGCTTACTTTTCTAGATATCGACTTGATTTCTACTGTGTTGGATAGAGAACCGTATTGGCTTTAATTAGAATTATGCTTTTTGCAGATAGTACAAAAAAATATTTTTCGCCAAAAAAAAAACCATGGACTACCCCCTTTGCTTTTTTTGAAAAAATTATAAAAAAAAACGTCTTGCACTATCTACCAGAAAATAATTTCTAATTAAGGCCAATGCCATTAGCTATCCATCGCAAAAGATATCAAGTCGATATATTGAAAACTTAGCAAGTTATGACCAAAAAGGTAAGCAGTTCTACTAAAAAGTAGCCGGAAAGAGGCAGTAGTAGAACTGCTTACCTTTTTTATCATAACTTGCTTACTTTTCTAGATATCGACTTGATTTCTACTGTGTTGGATAGAGAACCGTATTGGCTTTAATTCGAATTATGCTTTTTGCAGATAGTACAAAAAAATATTTTTTGCCAAAAAAAAAACCATGGACTACCCCCTTTGCTTTTTTTGCAAAAATGATAAAAAAAAATTTCTTGCACTATCTACCTGAAAATAATTTCTAATTAATGCGAATGCCGTTAGCTATCCAACGTAAAAGAAATCAAGTCGATACATTGAAAACTTAGCAAGTTATGACCAAAAAGGTAAGCAGTTCTACTAAAAAGTAGCCGGAAAGAGGCAGTAGTAGAACTGCTTACCTTTTTCATCATAACTTGCTTACTTTTCTAGATATCGACTTGATTTCTACTGTGTTGGATAGAGAACCGTATTGGCTTTAATTCGAATTATGCTTTTTGCAGATAGTACAAAAAAATATTTTTCGCCAAAAAAAAACCATGGACTACCCCCTTTGCTTTTTTTGCAAAAATGATAAAAAAAAAACGTCTTGCACTATCCACCAGAAAATAATTTCTAATTAAGGCCAATGCCGTTAGCTATCCATCGCAAGAGATATCAAGTCGATATATTGAAAACTTAGCAAGTTATGACCAAAAAGGTAAGCAGTTCTACTAAAAAGTAGCCGGAAAGAGGCAGTAGTAGAACTGCTTGCCTTTTTCATCATAACTTGCTTACTTTTCTAGATATCGACTTGATTTCTACTGTGTTAGATAGAGAACCGTATTGGCTTTAATTCGAATTATGCTTTTTGCAGATAGTACAAAAAAATATTTTTCGCCAAAAAAAAAACCATGGACTACCCCCTTTGCTTTTTTTGCAAAAATGATAAAAAAAATTTCTTGCACTATCTACCTGAAAATAATTTCTAATTAATGCAAATGCCGTTAGCTATCCAACGTAAAAGAAATCAAGTCGATACATTGAAAACTTAGCAAGTTATGACCAAAAAGGTAAGCAGTTCTACTAAAAAGTAGCCGGAAAGAGGCAGTAGTAGAACTGCTTACCTTTTTTATCATAACTTGCTTACTTTTCTAGATATCGACTTGATTTCTACTGTGTTGGATAGAGAACCGTATTGGCTTTAATTCGAATTATGCTTTTTGCAGATAGTACAAAAAAATATTTTTCGCCAAAAAAAAAAACCATGGACTACCCCCTTTGCTTTTTTTGCAAAAATGATAAAAAAAAATTTCTTGCACTATCTACCTGAAAATAATTTCTAATTTATGCGAATGCCGTTAGCTATCCAACGTAAAAGAAATGAAGTCGATACATTGAAAACTTAGCAAGTTATGACCAAAAAGGTAAGCAGTTCTACTAAAAAGTAGCCGGAAAGAGGCAGTAGTAGAACTGCTTACCTTTTTCATCATAACTTGCTTACTTTTCTAGATATCGACTTGATTTCTACTGTGTTGGATAGAGAACCGTATTGGCTTTAATTCGAATTATGCTTTTTGCAGATAGTACAAAAAAATATTTTTCGCCAAAAAAAAAAACCATGGACTACCCCCTTTGCTTTTTTTGCAAAAATGATAAAAAAAAATTTCTTGCACTATCTACCTGAAAATAATTTCTAATTTATGCGAATGCCGTTAGCTATCCAACGTAAAAGAAATGAAGTCGATACATTGAAAACTTAGCAAGTTATGACCAAAAAGGTAAGCAGTTCTACTAAAAAGTAGCCGGAAAGAGGCAGTAGTAGAACTGCTTACCTTTTTCATCATAACTGGCTTACTTTTCTAGACATCGACTTGATTTCTACTGTTTTGGATAGAGAACCGTATTGGCTTTAATTCGAATTATTCTTTTTGCAGATAGAAAAAAAAAATATTTTTCGCCAAAAAAAAACCATGGACTACCCCCTTTGCTTTTTTTGCAAAAATGATAAAAAAAAATTTCTTGCACTATCCACCAGAAAATAATTTCTAATTAAGGCCAATGCCGTTAGCTATCCATCGCAAAAGATATCAAGTCGATATAATGAAAACTTAGCAAGTTATGACCAAAAAGGTAAGCAGTTCTACTAAAAAGTAGCCGGAAAGAGGCAGTAGTAGAACTGCTTACCTTTTTCATCATAACTTGCTTACTTTTCTAGATATCGACTTGATTTCTACTGTGTTGGATAGAGAACCGTATTGGCTTTAATTCGAATTATGCTTTTTGCAGATAGTACAAAAAAATATTTTTCGCCAAAAAAAAACCATGGACTACCCCCTTTGCTTTTTTTGAAAAAATTATAAAAAAAAACGTCTTGCACTATCTACCAGAAAATAATTTCTAATTAAGGTCAATGCAATTAGCTATCCATCGCAAAAGATATCAAGTCGATATATTGAAAACTTAGCAAGTTATGACCAAAAAGGTAAGCAGTTCTACTAAAAAGTAGCCGGAAAGAGGCAGTAGTAGAACTGCTTACCTTTTTTATCATAACTTGCTTACTTTTCTAGATATCGACTTGATTTCTACTGTGTTGGATAGAGAACCGTATTGGCTTTAATTCGAATTATGCTTTTTGCAGATAGTACAAAAAAATATTTTTCGCCAAAAAAAAAAACCATGGACTACCCCCTTTGCTTTTTTTGCAAAAATTATAAAAAAAAATTTCTTGCACTATCTACCTGAAAATAATTTCTAATTTATGCGAATGCCGTTAGCTATCCAACGTAAAAGAAATGAAGTCGATACATTGAAAACTTAGCAAGTTATGACCAAAAAGGTAAGCAGTTCTACTAAAAAGTAGCCGGAAAGAGGCAGTAGTAGAACTGCTTACCTTTTTCATCATAACTTGCTTACTTTTCTAGATATCGACTTGATTTCTACTGTGTTGGATAGAGAACCGTATTGGCTTTAATTCGAATTATGCTTTTTGCAGATAGTACAAAAAAATATTTTTCGCCAAAAAAAAAAACCATGGACTACCCCCTTTGCTTTTTTTGCAAAAATGATAAAAAAAAATTTCTTGCACTATCTACCTGAAAATAATTTCTAATTTATGCGAATGCCGTTAGCTATCCAACGTAAAAGAAATGAAGTCGATACATTGAAAACTTAGCAAGTTATGACCAAAAAGGTAAGCAGTTCTACTAAAAAGTAGCCGGAAAGAGGCAGTAGTAGAACTGCTTACCTTTTTCATCATAACTGGCTTACTTTTCTAGACATCGACTTGATTTCTACTGTTTTGGATAGAGAACCGTATTGGCTTTAATTCGAATTATTCTTTTTGCAGATAGAAAAAAAAAATATTTTTCGCCAAAAAAAAACCATGGACTACCCCCTTTGCTTTTTTTGCAAAAATGATAAAAAAAAATTTCTTGCACTATCCACCAGAAAATAATTTCTAATTAAGGCCAATGCCGTTAGCTATCCATCGCAAAAGATATCAAGTCGATATAATGAAAACTTAGCAAGTTATGACCAAAAAGGTAAGCAGTTCTACTAAAAAGTAGCCGGAAAGAGGCAGTAGTAGAACTGCTTACCTTTTTCATCATAACTTGCTTACTTTTCTAGATATCGACTTGATTTCTACTGTGTTGGATAGAGAACCGTATTGGCTTTAATTCGAATTATGCTTTTTGCAGATAGTACAAAAAAATATTTTTCGCCAAAAAAAAACCATGGACTACCCCCTTTGCTTTTTTTGAAAAAATGATAAAAAAAAATTTCTTGCACTATCTACCTGAAAATAATTTCTAATTAATGCCAATGCCGTTAGCTATCCAACGTAAAAGAAATCAAGTCGATACATTGAAAACTTAGCAAGTTATGACCAAGAAGGTAAGCAGTTCTACTAAAAAGGAGCCGGAAAGAGGCAGTAGTAGAACTGCTTACCTTTTTCATCATAACTTGCTTACTTTTCTAGATATCGACTTGATTTCTACTGTGTTGGATAGAGAACCGTATTGGCTTTAATTCGAATTATGCTTTTTGCAGATAGTACAAAAAAATATTTTTCGCCAAAAAAAAAACCATGGACTACCCCCTTTGCTTTTTTTGAAAAAATGATTAAAAAAAACGTCTTGCACTATCCACCAGAAAATAATTTCTAATTAAGGCCAATGCCGTCAGCTATCCATCGCAAAAGATATCAAGTCGATATATTGAAAACTTAGCAAGTTATGACCAAAAAGGTAAGCAGTTCTACTAAAAAGTAGCCGGAAAGAGGCAGTAGTAGAACTGCTTACCTTTTTTATCATAACTTGCTTACTTTTCTAGATATCGACTTGATTTCTACTGTGTTGGATAGAGAACCGTATTGGCTTTAATTCGAATTATGCTTTTTGCAGATAGTACAAAAAAATATTTTTCGCCAAAAAAAAACCATGGACTACCCCCTTTGCTTTTTTTGCAAAAATTATAAAAAAAAACGTCTTGCACTATCCACCAGAAAATAATTTCTAATTAAGGCCAATGCCGTTAGCTATCCATCGCAAAAGATATCAAGTCGATATATTGAAAACTTAGCAAGTTATGACCAAAAAGGTAAGCAGTTCTACTAAAAAGTAGCCGGAAAGAGGCAGTAGTAGAACTGCTTACCTTTTTCATCATAACTTGCTTACTTTTCTAGATATCGACTTGATTTCTACTGTGTTGGATAGAGAACCGTATTGGCTTTAATTCGAATTATGCTTTTTGCAGATAGTACAAAAAAATATTTTTCGCCAAAAAAAAAACCATGGACTACCCCCTTTGCTTTTTTTGAAAAAATGATAAAAAAAATTTTCTTACACTATCCACCAGAAAATAATTTCTCATTAAGGCCAATGCCGTTAGCTATCCATCGCAAAAGATATCAAGTCGATATATTGAAAACTTAGCAAGTTATGACCAAAAAGGTAAGCAGTTCTACTAAAAAGTAGCCGGAAAGAGGCAGTAGTAGAACTGCTTACCTTTTTCATCATAACTTGCTTACTTTTCTAGATATCGACTTGATTTCTACTGTGTTGGATAGAGAACCGTATTGGCTTTAATTCGAATTATGCTTTTTGCAGATAGTACAAAAAAATATTTTTCGCCAAAAAAAAAACCATGGACTACCCCCTTTGCTTTTTTTGAAAAAATGATAAAAAAAATTTTCTTGCACTATCCACCAGAAAATAATTTCTAATTAAGGCCAATGCCGTTAGCTATCCATCGCAAAAGATATCAAGTCGATATATTGAAAACTTAGCAAGTTATGACCAAAAAGGTAAGCAGTTCTACTAAAAAGTAGCCGGAAAGAGGCAGTAGTAGAACTGCTTACCTTTTTCATTATAACTTGCTTACTTTTCTAGATATCGACTTGATTTCTACTGTGTTGGATAGAGAACCGTATTGGCTTTAATTCGAATTATGCTTTTTGCAGATAGTACAAAAAAATATTTTTCACCAAAAAAAAAAACCATGGACTACCCCCTTTGCTTTTTTTGCAAAAATGATAAAAAAAAATTTCTTGCACTATCCACCAGAAAATAATTTCTAATTAATGCCAATGCCGTTAGCTATCCAACGTAAAAGATATCAAGTCGATATATTGAAAACTTAGCAAGTTATGACCAAAAAGGTAAGCAGTTCTACTAAAAAGTAGCCGGAAAGAGGCAGTAGTAGAACTGCTTACCTTTTTCATCATAACTGGCTTACTTTTCTAGACATCGACTTGATTTCTACTGTGTTGGATAGAGAACCGTATTGGCTTTAATTCGAATTATGCTTTTTGCAGATAGTACAAAAAAATATTTTTCGCCAAAAAAAAACCATGGACTACCCCCTTTGCTTTTTTTGCAAAAATGATAAAAAAAAATTTCTTGCACTATCTACCTGAAAATAATTTCTAATTAATGCCAATGCCGTTAGCTATCCAACGTAAAAGAAATCAAGTCAATACATTGAAAACTTAGCAAGTTATGACCAAAAAGGTAAGCAGTTCTACTAAAAAGGAGCCGGAAAGAGGCAGTAGTAGAACTGCATACCTTTTTCATCATAACTTGCTTACTTTTCTAGATATCGACTTGATTTCTACTGTGTTAGATAGAGAACAGTATTGGCTTTATTTCGAATTATGCTTTTTGCAGATAGTACAAAAAAATATTTTTCGCCAAAAAAAAAACCATGGACTACCCCCTTTGCTTTTTTTGAAAAAAAGATAAAAAAAAATTTCTTGCACTATCCACCAGAAAATAATTTCTAATTAAGGCCAATGCCGTTAGATATCCAACGTAAAAGAAATCAAGTCGATACATTGAAAACTTAGCAAGTTATGACCAAAAAGGTAAGCAGTTCTACTAAAAAGTAGCCGGAAAGAGGCAGTAGTAGAACTGCTTACCTTTTTCATCATAACTGGCTTACTTTTCTAGATATCGACTTGATTTCTACTGTGTTGGATAGACAACCGTATTGGCTTTAATTCGAATTATGCTTTTTGCAGATAGTACAAAAAAATATTTTTCGCCAAAAAAAAAACCATGGACTACCCCCTTTGCTTTTTTTGAAAAAATGATAAAAAAAAAGTACTTGCACTATCCACCAGAAAATAGTTTCTCATTAAGGCCAATGCCGTTAGCTATCCAACGTAAAAGAAATCAAGTCCATACATTGAAAACTTAGCAAGTTATGACCAAAAAGGTAAGCAGTTCTACTAAAAAGGAGCCGGAAAGAGGCAGTAGTAGAACTGCATACCTTTTTCATCATAACTTGCTTACTTTTCTAGATATCGACTTGATTTCTACTGTGTTGGATAGACAACCGTATTGGCTTTAATTCGAATTATGCTTTTTGCAGATAGTACAAAAAAATATTTTTCGCCAAAAAAAAAACCATGGACTACCCCCTTTGCTTTTTTTGAAAAAATGATAAAAAAAAAGTACTTGCACTATCCACCAGAAAATAGTTTCTCATTAAGGCCAATGCCGTTAGCTATCCAACGTAAAAGAAATCAAGTCCATACATTGAAAACTTAGCAAGTTATGACCAAAAAGGTAAGCAGTTCTACTAAAAAGTAGCCGGAAAGAGGCAGTAGTAGAACTGCTTACCTTTTTCATCATAACTTGCTTACTTTTCTAGATATCGACTTGATTTCCACTGTGTTGGATAGAGAACCGTATTGGCTTTAATTCGAATTATGCTTTTTGCAGATAGTACAAAAAAATATTTTTCGCCAAAAAAAAACCATGGACTACCCCTTTGCTTTTTTTGAAAAAATGATAAAAAAAAATTTCTTGCACTATCCACCAGAAAATAGTTTCTAATTAAGGCCAATGCCGTTAGCTGTCCAACGTAAAAGAAATCAAGTCCATACATTGAAAACTTAGCAAGTTATGACCAAAAAGGTAAGCAGTTCTACTAAAAAGTAGCCGGAAAGAGGCAGTAGTAGAACTGCTTACCTTTTTCATCATAACTTGCTTACTTTTCTAGATATCGACTTGATTTCTACTGTGTTGGATAGAGAACCGTATTGGCTTTAATTCGAATTATGCTTTTTGCAGATAGTACAAAAAAATATTTTTCGCCAAAAAAAAAAAAACCATGGACTACCCCCTTTGCTTTTTTTGCAAAAATGATAAAAAAAAATTTCTTGCACTATCTACCTGAAAATAATTTCTAATTAAGGCCAATGGCGTTAGCTATCCATCGCAAAAGATATCAAGTCGATATATTGAAAACTTAGCAAGTTATGACCAAAAAGGTAAGCAGTTCTACTAAAAAGTAGCCGGAAAGAGGCAGTAGTAGAACTGCTTACCTTTTTCATCATAACTTGCTTACTTTTCTAGACATCGACTTGATTTCTACTGTGTTGGATAGAGAACCGTATTGGCTTTAATTCGAATTATGCTTTTTGCAGATAGTACAAAAAAATATTTTTCGCCAAAAAAAAACCATGGACTACCCCCTTTGCTTTTTTTGCAAAAATGATAAAAAAAAATTTCTTGCACTATCCACCAGAAAATAATTTTTAATTAAGGCCAATGCCGTTAGCTATCCATCGCAAAAGATATCAAGTCGATATATTGAAAACTTAGCAAGTTATGACCAAAAAGGTAAGCAGTTCTACTAAAAAGTAGCCGGAAAGAGGCAGTAGTAGAACTGCTTACCTTTTTCATCATAACTGGCTTACTTTTCTAGATATCGACTTGATTTCTACTGTGTTGGATAGAGAACCGTATTGGCTTTAATTCGAATTATGCTTTTTGCAGATAGTACAAAAAAATATTTTTCGCCAAAAAAAAACCATGGACTACCCCCTTTGCTTTTTTTGCAAAAATGATAAAAAAAAATTTCTTGCACTATCTACCTGAAAATAATTTCTAATTAATGCCAATGCCGTTAGCTATCCAACGTAAAAGAAATCAAGTCAATACATTGAAAACTTAGCAAGTTATGACCAAAAAGGTAAGCAGTTCTACTAAAAAGGAGCCGGAAAGAGGCAGTAGTAGAACTGCATACCTTTTTCATCATAACTTGCTTACTTTTCTAGATATCGACTTGATTTCTACTGTGTTAGATAGAGAACAGTATTGGCTTTATTTCGAATTATGCTTTTTGCAGATAGTACAAAAAAATATTTTTCGCCAAAAAAAAAACCATGGACTACCCCCTTTGCTTTTTTTGAAAAAAAGATAAAAAAAAATTTCTTGCACTATCCACCAGAAAATAATTTCTAATTAAGGCCAATGCCGTTAGATATCCAACGTAAAAGAAATCAAGTCGATACATTGAAAACTTAGCAAGTTATGACCAAAAAGGTAAGCAGTTCTACTAAAAAGTAGCCGGAAAGAGGCAGTAGTAGAACTGCTTACCTTTTTCATCATAACTTGCTTACTTTTCTAGATATCGACTTGATTTCTACTGTGTTGGATAGAGAACCGTATTGGCTTTAATTCGAATTATGCTTTTTGCAGATAGTACAAAAAAATATTTTTCGCCAAAAAAAAAACCATGGACTACCCCCTTTGCTTTTTTTGCAAAAATGATTAAAAAAAAATTTCTTGCACTATCTACCTGAAAATAACTTCTAATTAATGCCAATGCCGTTAGCTATCCAACGTAAAAGAAATCAAGTCGATACATTGAAAACTTAGCAAGTTATGACCAAAAAGGTAAGCAGTTCTACTAAAAAGTAGCCGGAAAGAGGCAGTAGTAGAACTGCTTACCTTTTTCATCATAACTTGCTTACTTTTCTAGATATCGACTTGATTTCTACTGTGTTGGATAGAGAACCGTATTGGCTTTAATTCGAATTATGCTTTTTGCAGATAGTACAAAAAAATATTTTTCGCCAAAAAAAAAACCATGGACTACCCCCTTTGCTTTTTTTGCAAAAATGATTAAAAAAAAATTTCTTGCACTATCTACCTGAAAATAATTTCTAATTAATGCCAATGCCGTTAGCTATCCAACGTAAAAGAAATCAAGTCGATACATTGAAAACTTAGCAAGTTATGACCAAAAAGGTAAGCAGTTCTACTAAAAAGTAGCCGGAAAGAGGCAGTAGTAGAACTGCTTACCTTTTTCATCATAACTTGCTTACTTTTCTAGATATCGACTTGATTTCTACTGTGTTGGATAGAGAACCGTATTGGCTTTAATTCGAATTATGCTTTTTGCAGATAGTACAAAAAAATATTTTTCGCCAAAAAAAAAACCATGGACTACCCCCTTTGCTTTTTTTGCAAAAATGATTAAAAAAAAATTTCTTGCACTATCTACCTGAAAATAATTTCTAATTAATGCCAATGCCGTTAGCTATCCAACGTAAAAGAAATCAAGTCGATACATTGAAAACTTAGCAAGTTATGACCAAAAAGGTAAGCAGTTCTACTAAAAAGTAGCCGGAAAGAGGCAGTAGTAGAACTGCTTACCTTTTTCATCATAACTTGCTTACTTTTCTAGATATCGACTTGATTTCTACTGTGTTGGATAGAGAACCGTATTGGCTTTAATTCGAATTATGCTTTTTGCAGATAGTACAAAAAAATATTTTTCGCCAAAAAAAAAACCATGGACTACCCAATTTGCTTTTTTTGAAAAAATGATAAAAAAAAATTTCTTGCACTATCCACCAGAAAATAATTTCTAATTAAGGCCAATGGCGTTAGCTATCCATCGCAAAAGATATCAAGTCGATATATTGAAAACTTAGCAAGTTATGACCAAAAAGGTAAGCAGTTCTACTAAAAAGTAGCCGGAAAGAGGCAGTAGTAGAACTGCTTACCTTTTTCATCATAACTTGCTTACTTTTCTAGACATCGACTTGATTTCTACTGTGTTGGATAGAGAACCGTATTGGCTTTAATTCGAATTATGCTTTTTGCAGATAGTACAAAAAAATATTTTTCGCCAAAAAAAAACCATGGACTACCCCCTTTGCTTTTTTTGCAAAAATGATAAAAAAAAATTTCTTGCACTATCCACCAGAAAATAATTTTTAATTAAGGCCAATGCCGTTAGCTATCCATCGCAAAAGATATCAAGTCGATATATTGAAAACTTAGCAAGTTAAGACCAAAAAGGTAAGCAGTTCTACTAAAAAGTAGCCGGAAAGAGGCAGTAGTAGAACTGCTTACCTTTTTCATCATAACTGGCTTACTTTTCTAGATATCGACTTGATTTCTACTGTGTTGGATAGAGAACCGTATTGGCTTTAATTCGAATTATGCTTTTTGCAGATAGTACAAAAAAATATTTTTCGCCAAAAAAAAACCATGGACTACCCCCTTTGCTTTTTTTGCAAAAATGATAAAAAAAAATTTCTTGCACTATCTACCTGAAAATAATTTCTAATTAATGCCAATGCCGTTAGCTATCCAACGTAAAAGAAATCAAGTCAATACATTGAAAACTTAGCAAGTTATGACCAAAAAGGTAAGCAGTTCTACTAAAAAGGAGCCGGAAAGAGGCAGTAGTAGAACTGCATACCTTTTTCATCATAACTTGCTTACTTTTCTAGATATCGACTTGATTTCTACTGTGTTAGATAGAGAACAGTATTGGCTTTATTTCGAATTATGCTTTTTGCAGATAGTACAAAAAAATATTTTTCGCCAAAAAAAAAACCATGGACTACCCCCTTTGCTTTTTTTGAAAAAAAGATAAAAAAAAATTTCTTGCACTATCCACCAGAAAATAATTTCTAATTAAGGCCAATGCCGTTAGATATCCAACGTAAAAGAAATCAAGTCGATACATTGAAAACTTAGCAAGTTATGACCAAAAAGGTAAGCAGTTCTACTAAAAAGTAGCCGGAAAGAGGCAGTAGTAGAACTGCTTACCTTTTTCATCATAACTTGCTTACTTTTCTAGATATCGACTTGATTTCTACTGTGTTGGATAGAGAACCGTATTGGCTTTAATTCGAATTATGCTTTTTGCAGATAGTACAAAAAAATATTTTTCGCCAAAAAAAAAACCATGGACTACCCCCTTTGCTTTTTTTGCAAAAATGATTAAAAAAAAATTTCTTGCACTATCTACCTGAAAATAATTTCTAATTAATGCCAATGCCGTTAGCTATCCAACGTAAAAGAAATCAAGTCGATACATTGAAAACTTAGCAAGTTATGACCAAAAAGGTAAGCAGTTCTACTAAAAAGTAGCCGGAAAGAGGCAGTAGTAGAACTGCTTACCTTTTTCATCATAACTTGCTTACTTTTCTAGATATCGACTTGATTTCTACTGTGTTGGATAGAGAACCGTATTGGCTTTAATTCGAATTATGCTTTTTGCAGATAGTACAAAAAAATATTTTTCGCCAAAAAAAAAAACCATGGACTACCCCCTTTGCTTTTTTTGCAAAAATGATAAAAAAAAATTTCTTGCACTATCTACCTAAAAATAATTTCTAATTAATGCCAATGCCGTTAGCTATCCAACGTAAAAGAAATCAAGTCGATACATTGAAAACTTAGCAAGTTATGACCAAAAAGGTAAGCAGTTCTACTAAAAAGTAGCCGGAAAGAGGCAGTAGTAGAACTGCTTACCTTTTTCATCATAACTTGCTTACTTTTCTAGATATCGACTTGATTTCTACTGTGTTGGATAGTTAACCGTATTGGCTTTAATTCGAATTATGCTTTTTGCAGATAGTACAAAAAAATATTTTTCGCCAAAAAAAACCATGGACTACCCCCTTTGCTTTTTTTGCAAAAATGATAAAAAAAAATTTCTTGCACTATCTACCTGAAAATAATTTCTTATTAATGCCAATGCCATTAGCTATCCAACGTAAAAGAAATCAAGTCGATACATTGAAAACTTAGCAAGTTATGACCAACAAGGTAAGCAGTTCTACTAAAAAGTAGCCGGAAAGAGGCAGTAGTAGAACTGCTTACCTTTTTCATCATAACTTGCTTACTTTTCTAGATATCGACTTGATTTCTACTGTGTTGGATAGACAACCGTATTGGCTTTAATTCGAATTATGC
This sequence comes from Thelaira solivaga, assembly GCA_947397855.1. Lineage (NCBI taxonomy): Eukaryota > Metazoa > Arthropoda > Insecta > Diptera > Tachinidae > Thelaira > Thelaira solivaga. The sequence goes on from OX377613.1 coordinate 21,897,324, forward strand.
TTTTTGCAGATAGTACAAAAAAATATTTTTCGCCAAAAAAAAAACCATGGACTACCCCCTTTGCTTTTTTTGAAAAAAAGATAAAAAAAAATTTCTTGCACTATCCACCAGAAAATAATTTCTAATTAAGGCCAATGCCGTTAGATATCCAACGTAAAAGAAATCAAGTCGATACATTGAAAACTTAGCAAGTTATGACCAAAAAGGTAAGCAGTTCTACTAAAAAGTAGCCGGAAAGAGGCAGTAGTAGAACTGCTTACCTTTTTCATCATAACTTGCTTACTTTTCTAGATATCGACTTGATTTCTACTGTGTTGGATAGACAACCGTATTGGCTTTATTTCGAATTATGCTTTTTGCAGATAGTACAAAAAAATATTTTTCGCCAAAAAAAAAACCATGGACTACCCCCTTTGCTTTTTTTGAAAAAAAGATAAAAAAAAATTTCTTGCACTATCCACCAGAAAATAATTTCTAATTAAGGCCAATGCCGTTAGATATCCAACGTAAAAGAAATCAAGTCGATACATTGAAAACTTAGCAAGTTATGACCAAAAAGGTAAGCAGTTCTACTAAAAAGTAGCCGGAAAGAGGCAGTAGTAGAACTGCTTACCTTTTTCATCATAACTTGCTTACTTTTCTAGATATCGACTTGATTTCTACTGTGTTGGATAGAGAACCGTATTGGCTTTAATTCGAATTATGCTTTTTGCAGATAGTACAAAAAAATATTTTTCGCCAAAAAAAAAACCATGGACTACCCCCTTTGCTTTTTTTGCAAAAATGATAAAAAAAAATTTCTTGCACTATCTACCTGAAAATAATTTGTAATTAATGCCAATGCCGTTAGCTATCCAACGTAAAAGAAATCAAGTCGATACATTGAAAACTTAGCAAGTTATGACCAAAAAGGTAAGCAGTTCTACTAAAAAGTAGCCGGAAAGAGGCAGTAGTAGAACTGCTTACCTTTTTCATCATAACTTGCTTACTTTTCTAGATATCGACTTGATTTCTACTGTGTTGGATAGAGAACCGTATTGGCTTTAATTCGAATTATGCTTTTTGCAGATAGTACAAAAAAATATTTTTCGCCAAAAAAAACCATGGACTACCCCCTTTGCTTTTTTTGCAAAAATGATAAAAAAAAATTTCTTGCACTATCTACCTGAAAATAATTTCTTATTAATGCCAATGCCATTAGCTATCCAACGTAAAAGAAATCAAGTCGATACATTGAAAACTTAGCAAGTTATGACCAACAAGGTAAGCAGTTCTACTAAAAAGTAGCCGGAAAGAGGCAGTAGTAGAACTGCTTACCTTTTTCATCATAACTTGCTTACTTTTCTAGATATCGACTTGATTTCTACTGTGTTGGATAGACAACCGTATTGGCTTTAATTCGAATTATGCTTTTTGCAGATAGTACAAAAAAATATTTTTCGCCAAAAAAAAAACCATGGACTACCCCCTTTGCTTTTTTTGAAAAAATGATAAAAAAAAATTTCTTGCACTATCCACCAGAAAATAGTTTCTAATTAAGGCCAATGCCGTTAGCTATCCAACGTAAAAGAAATCAAGTCCATACATTGAAAACTTAGCAAGTTATGACCAAAAAGGTAAGCAGTTCTACTAAAAAGTAGCCGGAAAGAGGCAGTAGTAGAACTGCTTACCTTTTTCATCATAACTTGCTTACTTTTCTAGATATCGACTTGATTTCTACTGTGTTGGATAGAGAACCGTATTGGCTTTAATTCGAATTATGCTTTTTGCAGATAGTACAAAAAAATATTTTTCGCCAAAAAAAAAACCATGGACTACCCCCTTTGCTTTTTTTGCAAAAATGATAAAAAAAAATTTCTTGCACTATCCACCAGAAAATAATTCCTAATTAAGGCCAATGCCGTTAGCTATCCATCGCAAAAGATATCAAGTCGATATAATGAAAACTTCGCAAGTTATGACCAAAAAGGTAAGCAGTTCTACTAAAAAGTAGCCGGAAAGAGGCAGTAGTAGAACTGCTTACCTTTTTCATCATAACTTGCTTACTTTTCTAGATATCGACTTGATTTCTACTGTGTTGGATAGACAACCGTATTGGCTTTAATTCGAATTATGCTTTTTGCAGATAGTACAAAAAAATATTTTTCGCCAAAAAAAAACCATGGACTACCCCCTTTGCTTTTTTTGCAAAAATGATAAAAAAAAATTTCTTGCACTATCTACCTGAAAATAATTTCTAATTAATGCCAATGCCATTAGCTATCTAACGTAAAAGAAATCAAGTCGATATATTGAAAACTTAGCAAGTTATGACCAAAAAGGTAAGCAGTTCTACTAAAAAGGAGCCGGAAAGAGGCAGTAGTAGAACTGCTTACCTTTTTCATCATAACTTGCTTACTTTTCTAGATATCGACTTGATTTCTACTGTGTTGGATAGAGAACCGTATTGGCTTTAATTCGAATTATGCTTTTTGCAGATAGTACAAAAAAATATTTTTCGCCAAAAAAAAACCATGGACTACCCCCTTTGCTTTTTTTGAAAAAATGATAAAAAAAAATTTCTTGCACTATCTACCAGAAAATAATTTCTAATTAAGGCCAATGCCGTTAGCTATCTATCGCAAAAAAAATCAAGTCGATACATTGAAAACTTAGCAAGTTATGACCAAGAAGGTAAGCAGTTCTACTAAAAAGTAGCCGGAAAGAGGCAGTAGTAGAACTGCTTACCTTTTTCATCATAACTTGCTTACTTTTCTAGATATCGACTTGATTTCTACTGTGTTGGATAGAGAACCGTATTGGCTTTAATTCGAATTATGCTTTTTGCAGATAGTACAAAAAAATATTTTTCGCCAAAAAAAAACCATGGACTACCCCCTTTGCTTTTTTTGCAAAAATGATAAAAAAAAATTTCTTGCACTATCTACCTGAAAATAATTTCTTATTAATGCCAATGCCATTAGCTATCTAACGTAAAAGAAATCAAGTCGATATATTGAAAACTTAGCAAGTTATGACCAAAAAGGTAAGCAGTTCTACTAAAAAGGAGCCGGAAAGAGGCAGTAGTAGAACTGCTTACCTTTTTCATCATAACTTGCTTACTTTTCTAGATATCGACTTGATTTCTACTGTGTTGGATAGAGAACCGTATTGGCTTTAATTCGAATTATGCTTTTTGCAGATAGTACAAAAAAATATTTTTCGCCAAAAAAAAACCATGGACTACCCCCTTTGCTTTTTTTGAAAAAATGATAAAAAAAAATTTCTTGCACTATCCACCAGAAAATAGTTTCTAATTAAGGCCAATGCCGTTAGCTATCCAACGTAAAAGAAATCAAGTCCATACATTGAAAACTTAGCAAGTTATGACCAAAAAGGTAAGCAGTTCTACTAAAAAGTAGCCGGAAAGAGGCAGTAGTAGAACTGCTTACCTTTTTCATCATAACTTGCTTACTTTTCTAGATATCGACTTGATTTCTACTGTGTTGGATAGAGAACCGTATTGGCTTTAATTCGAATTATGCTTTTTGCAGATAGTACAAAAAAATATTTTTCGCCAAAAAAAAAAACCATGGACTACCCCCTTTGCTTTTTTTGCAAAAATGATAAAAAAAAATTTCTTGCACTATCTACCTGAAAATAATTTCTAATTAATGCCAATGCCATTAGCTATCTAACGTAAAAGAAATCAAGTCGATATATTGAAAACTTAGCAAGTTATGACCAAAAAGGTAAGCAGTTCTACTAAAAAGTAGCCAGAAAGAGGCAGTAGTAGAACTGCTTGCCTTTTTCATCATAACTTGCTTACTTTTCTAGATATCGAGTTGATTTCTACTGTGTTGGATAGAGAACCGTATTGGCTTTAATTCGAATTATGCTTTTTGCAGATAGTACAAAAAAATATTTTTCGCCAAAAAAAAAACCATGGACTACCCCCTTTGCTTTTTTTGAAAAAATGATAAAAAAAATTTTCTTGCACTATCCACCAGAAAATAATTTTTTATTAAGGCCAATGCCGTTAGCTATCCTACGCAAAAGAAATCAAGTCGATATATTGAAAACTTAGCAAGTTATGACCAAAAAGGTAAGCAGTTCTACTAAAAAGTAGCCGGAAAGAGGCAGTAGTAGAACTGCTTACCTTTTTCATCATAACTTGCTTACTTTTCTAGATATCGACTTGATTTCTACTGTGTTGGATAGAGAACCGTATTGGCTTTAATTCGAATTATGCTTTTTGCAGATAGTACAAAAAAATATATTTCGCCAAAAAAAAACCATGGACTACCCCCTTTGCTTTTTTTGAAAAAATGATAAAAAAAAAATTTCTTGCACTATCCACCAGAAAATAATTTCTAATTAATGCCAATGCCATTAGCTATCCAACGTAAAAGAAATCAAGTCGATACATTGAAAACTTAGCAAGTTATGACCAACAACGTAAGCAGTTCTACTAAAAAGTAGCCGGAAAGAGGCAGTAGTAGAACTGCTTACCTTTTTCATCATAACTTGCTTACTTTTCTAGATATCGACTTGATTTCTACTGTGTTGGATAGAGAACCGTATTGGCTTTAATTCGAATTATGCTTTTTGCAGATAGTACAAAAAAATATTTTTGGCAAAAAAAAAAACCATGGACTACCCCCTTTGCTTTTTTTGCAAAAATGATAAAAAAAAATTTCTTGCACTATCTACCTGAAAATAATTTCTAATTAATGCCAATGCCATTAGCTATCCAACGTAAAAGAAATCAAGTCGATACATTGAAAACTTAGCAAGTTATGACCAACAACGTAAGCAGTTCTACTAAAAAGTAGCCGGAAAGAGGCAGTAGTAGAACTGCTTACCTTTTTCATCATAACTTGCTTACTTTTCTAGATATCGACTTGATTTCTACTGTGTTGGATAGAGAACCGTATTGGCTTTAATTCGAATTATGCTTTTTGCAGATAGTACAAAAAAATATTTTTCGCCAAAAAAAAAACCATGGACTACCCCCTTTGCTTTTTTTGCAAAAATGATAAAAAAAAATTTCTTGCACTATCTACCTGAAAATAATTTCTAATTAATGCCAATGCCATTAGCTATCTAACGTAAAAGAAATCAAGTCGATATATTGAAAACTTAGCAAGTTATGACCAAAAAGGTAAGCAGTTCTACTAAAAAGGAGCCGGAAAGAGGCAGTAGTAGAACTGCTTACCTTTTTCATCATAACTTGCTTACTTTTCTAGATATCGACTTGATTTCTACTGTGTTGGATAGAGAACCGTATTGGCTTTAATTCGAAATATGCTTTTTGCAGATAGTACAAAAAAATATTTTTGGCAAAAAAAAAAAAACCATGGACTACCCCCTTTGCGTTTTTTGCAAAAATGATAAAAAAAAATTTCTTGCACTATCTACCTGAAAATAATTTCTAATTAATGCCAATGCCGTTAGCTATCCAACGTAAAAGAAATCAAGTCGATACATTGAAAACTTAGCAAGTTATGACCAAAAAGGTAAGCAGTTCTACTAAAAAGTAGCCGGAAAGAGGCAGTAGTAGAACTGCTTACCTTTTTCATCATAACTTGCTTACTTTTCTAGATATCGACTTGATTTATACTGTGTTGGATAGAGAACCGTATTGGCTTTAATTCGAATTATGCTTTTTGCAGATAGTACAAAAAAATATTTTTCGCCAAAAAAAACCATGGACTACCCCCTTTGCTTTTTTTGAAAAAATTATAAAAAAAAATTTCTTGCACTATCCACCAGAAAATAATTTCTAATTGAGGCCAATGCCATTAGCTATCCATCGCAAAAGATATCAAGTCGATATATTGAAAACTTAGCAAGTTATGACCAACAAGGTAAGCAGTTCTACTAAAAAGTAGCCGGAAAGAGGCAGTAGTAGAACTGCTTACCTTTTTCATCATAGCTTGCTTACTTTTCTAGATATCGACTTGATTTCTACTGTGTTGGATAGAGAACCGTATTGGCTTTAATTCGAATTATGCTTTTTGCAGATAGTACAAAAAAATATTTTTCGCCAAAAAAAAAACCATGGACTACCCCCTTTGCTTTTTTTGCAAAAATGATAAAAAAAAATTTCTTGCACTATCTACCTGAAAATAATTTCTAATTAATGCCAATGCCGTTAGCTATCCAACGTAAAAGAAATCAAGTCGATACATTGAAAACTTAGCAAGTTATGACCAAAAAGGTAAGCAGTTCTACTAAAAAGTAGCCGGAAAGAGGCAGTAGTAGAACTGCTTACCTTTTTCATCATAACTTGCTTACTTTTCTAGATATCGACTTGATTTCTACTGTGTTGGATAGAGAACCGTATTGGCTTTAATTCGAATTATGCTTTTTGCAGATAGTACAAAAAAATTTTTTCGCCAAAAAAAAACCATGGACTACCCCCTTTGCTTTTTTTGAAAAAATGATAAAAAAAAATTTCTTGCACTATCCACCAGAAAATAATTTCTAATTAAGGCCAATGCCATTAGTTATCCATCGCAAAAGATATCAAGTCGATATATTGAAAACTTAGCAAGTTATGACCAAAAAGGTAAGCAGTTCTATTAAAAAGTAGCCGGAAAGAGGCAGTAGTAGAACTGCATACCTTTTTCATCATAACTTGCTTACTTTTCTAGATATCGACTTGATTTATACTGTGTTGGATAGAGAACCGTATTGGCTTTAATTCGAATTATGCTTTTTGCAGATAGTACAAAAAAATATTTTTCGCCAAAAAAAACCATGGACTACCCCCTTTGCTTTTTTTGAAAAAATTATAAAAAAAAATTTCTTGCACTATCCACCAGAAAATAATTTCTAATTAAGGCCAATGCCGTTAGCTATCCATCGCAAAAGATATCAAGTCGATATATTGAAAACTTAGCAAGTTATGACCAAAAAGGTAAGCAGTTCTATTAAAAAGTAGCCGGAAAGAGGCAGTAGTAGAACTGCATACCTTTTTCATCATAACTTGCTTACTTTTCTAGATATCGACTTGATTTATACTGTGTTGGATAGAGAACCGTATTGGCTTTAATTCGAATTATGCTTTTTGCAGATAGTACAAAAAAATATTTTTCGCCAAAAAAAACCATGGACTACCCCCTTTGCTTTTTTTGAAAAAATTATAAAAAAACATTTCTTGCACTATCCACCAGAAAATAATTTCTAATTAAGGCCAATGCCGTTAGCTATCCATCGCAAAAGATATCAAGTCGATATATTGAAAACTTAGCAAGTTATGACCAAAAAGGTAAGCAGTTCTACTAAAAAGTAGCCGGAAAGAGGCAGTAGTAGAACTGCTTACCTTTTTCATCATAACTTGCTTACTTTTCTAGATATCGACTTGATTTATACTGTGTTGGATAGAGAACCGTATTGGCTTTAATTCGAATTATGCTTTTTGCAGATAGTACAAAAAAATTGTTTCGCCAAAAAAAAACCATGGACTACCCCCTTTGCTTTTTTTGAAAAAATGATAAAAAAAAATTTCTTGCACTATCCACCAGAAAATAATTTCTAATTAAGGCCAATGCCATTAGTTATCCATCGCAAAAGATATCAAGTCGATATATTGAAAACTTAGCAAGTTATGACCAAAAAGGTAAGCAGTTCTATTAAAAAGTAGCCGGAAAGAGGCAGTAGTAGAACTGCATACCTTTTTCATCATAACTTGCTTACTTTTCTAGATATCGACTTGATTTATACTGTGTTGGATAGAGAACCGTATTGGCTTTAATTCGAATTATGCTTTTTGCAGATAGTACAAAAAAATATTTTTCGCCAAAAAAAACCATGGACTACCCCCTTTGCTTTTTTTGAAAAAATTATAAAAAAAAATTTCTTGCACTATCCACCAGAAAATAATTTCTAATTAAGGCCAATGCCGTTAGCTATCCATCGCAAAAGATATCAAGTCGATATATTGAAAACTTAGCAAGTTATGACCAAAAAGGTAAGCAGTTCTATTAAAAAGTAGCCGGAAAGAGGCAGTAGTAGAACTGCATACCTTTTTCATCATAACTTGCTTACTTTTCTAGATATCGACTTGATTTATACTGTGTTGGATAGAGAACCGTATTGGCTTTAATTCGAATTATGCTTTTTGCAGATAGTACAAAAAAATATTTTTCGCCAAAAAAAACCATGAACTACCCCCTTTGCTTTTTTTGAAAAAATTATAAAAAAAAATTTCTTGCACTATCCACCAGAAAATAATTTCTAATTAAGGCCAATGCCGTTAGCTATCCATCGCAAAAGATATCAAGTCGATATATTGAAAACTTAGCAAGTTATGACCAAAAAGGTAAGCAGTTCTACTAAAAAGTAGCCGGAAAGAGGCAGTAGTAGAACTGCTTACCTTTTTCATCATAACTTGCTTACTTTTCTAGATATCGACTTGATTTATACTGTGTTGGATAGAGAACCGTATTGGCTTTAATTCGAATTATGCTTTTTGCAGATAGTACAAAAAAATTGTTTCGCCAAAAAAAAACCATGGACTACCCCCTTTGCTTTTTTTGAAAAAATGATAAAAAAAAATTTCTTGCACTATCCACCAGAAAATAATTTCTAATTAAGGCCAATGCCATTAGTTATCCATCGCAAAAGATATCAAGTCGATATATTGAAAACTTAGCAAGTTATGACCAAAAAGGTAAGCAGTTCTATTAAAAAGTAGCCGGAAAGAGGCAGTAGTAGAACTGCATACCTTTTTCATCATAACTTGCTTACTTTTCTAGATATCGACTTGATTTATACTGTGTTGGATAGAGAACCGTATTGGCTTTAATTCGAATTATGCTTTTTGCAGATAGTACAAAAAAATATTTTTCGCCAAAAAAAACCATGGACTACCCCCTTTGCTTTTTTTGAAAAAATTATAAAAAAAAATTTCTTGCACTATCCACCAGAAAATAATTTCTAATTAAGGCCAATGCCGTTAGCTATTTAACGTAAAAGAAATCAAGTCCATACATTGAAAACTTAGCAAGTTATGACCAAAAAGGTAAGCAGTTCTACTAAAAAGTAGCCGGAAAGAGGCAGTAGTAGAACTGCTTACCTTTTTCATCATAACATGCTTACTTTTCTAGATATCGACTTGATTTCTACTGTGTTGGATAGACAACCGTATTGGCTTTAATTCGAATTATGCTTTTTGCAGATAGTACAAAAAAATATTTTTCGCCAAAAAAAAAAACCATGGACTACCCCCTTTGCTTTTTTTGAAAAAATGATAAAAAAAAATTTCTTGCACTATCCACCAGAAAATAGTTTCTAATTAAGGCCAATGCCGTTAGCTATTTAACGTAAAAGAAATCAAGTCCATACAATGAAAACTTAGCAAGTTATGACCAAAAAGGTAAGCAGTTCTACTAAAAAGTAGCCGGAAAGAGACAGTAGTAGAACTGCTTACCTTTTTCATCATAACTTGCTTACTTTTCTAGATATCGACTTGATTTCTACTGTGTTGGATAGAGAACCGTATTGGCTTTAATTCGAATTATGCTTTTTGCAGATAGTACAAAAAAATATTTTTCGCCAAAAAAAACCATGGACTACCCCCTTTGCTTTTTTTGCAAAAATGATAAAAAAAAATTTCTTGCACTATCTACCTAAAAATAATTTCTAATTAATGCCAATGCCGTTAGCTATCCAACGTAAAAGAAATCAAGTCGATACATTGAAAACTTAGCAAGTTGAGACCAAAAAGGTAAGCAGTTCTACTAAAAAGTAGCCGGAAAGAGGCAGTAGTAGAACTGCTTACCTTTTTCATCATAACTTGCTTACTTTTCTAGATATCGACTTGATTTCTACTGTGTTGGATAGACAACCGTATTGGCTTTAATTCGAATTATGCTTTTTGCAGATAGTACAAAAAAATATTTTTCGCCAAAAAAAAAAACATGGACTACCCCCTTTGCTTTTTTTGCAAAAATGATAAAAAAAAATTTCTTGCACTATCCACTAGAAAATAATTCCTAATTAAGGCCAATGCCGTTAGTTATCCATCGCAAAAGATATCAAGTCGATATATTGAAAACTTAGCAAGTTATGACCAAAAAGGTAAGCAGTTCTATTAAAAAGTAGCCGGAAAGAGGCAGTAGTAGAACTGCATACCTTTTTCATCATAACTTGCTTACTTTTCTAGATATCGACTTGATTTATACTGTGTTGGATAGAGAACCGTATTGGCTTTAATTCGAATTATGCTTTTTGCAGATAGTACAAAAAAATATTTTTCGCCAAAAAAAACCATGGACTACCCCCTTTGCTTTTTTTGAAAAAATTATAAAAAAAAATTTCTTGCACTATCCACCAGAAAATAATTTCTAATTAAGGCCAATGCCGTTAGCTATTTAACGTAAAAGAAATCAAGTCCATACATTGAAAACTTAGCAAGTTATGACCAAAAAGGTAAGCAGTTCTACTAAAAAGTAGCCGGAAAGAGGCAGTAGTAGAACTGCTTACCTTTTTCATCATAACATGCTTACTTTTCTAGATATCGACTTGATTTCTACTGTGTTGGATAGACAACCGTATTGGCTTTAATTCGAATTATGCTTTTTGCAGATAGTACAAAAAAATATTTTTCGCCAAAAAAAAAAACCATGGACTACCCCCTTTGCTTTTTTTGAAAAAATGATAAAAAAAAATTTCTTGCACTATCCACCAGAAAATAGTTTCTAATTAAGGCCAATGCCGTTAGCTATTTAACGTAAAAGAAATCAAGTCCATACAATGAAAACTTAGCAAGTTATGACCAAAAAGGTAAGCAGTTCTACTAAAAAGTAGCCGGAAAGAGGCAGTAGTAGAACTGCTTACCTTTTTCATCATAACTTGCTTACTTTTCTAGATATCGACTTGATTTCTACTGTGTTGGATAGAGAACCGTATTGGCTTTAATTCGAATTATGCTTTTTGCAGATAGTACAAAAAAATATTTTTCGCCAAAAAAAAAAAAACCATGGACTACCCCCTTTGCTTTTTTTGCAAAAATGATAAAAAAAAATTTCTTGCACTATCTACCTAAAAATAATTTCTAATTAATGCCAATGCCGTTAGCTATCCAACGTAAAAGAAATCAAGTCGATACATTGAAAACTTAGCAAGTTATGACCAAAAAGGTAAGCAGTTCTACTAAAAAGTAGCCGGAAAGAGGCAGTAGTAGAACTGCTTACCTTTTTCATCATAACTTGCTTACTTTTCTAGATATCGACTTGATTTCTACTGTGTTGGATAGACAACCGTATTGGCTTTAATTCGAATTATGCTTTTTGCAGATAGTACAAAAAAATATTTTTCGCCAAAAAAAAAAAACATGGTACCCCCTTTGCTTTTTTTGCAAAAATGATAAAAAAAAATTTCTTGCACTATCCACTAGAAAATAATTCCTAATTAAGGCCAATGCCGTTAGCTATCCATCGCAAAAGATATCAAGTCGATATAATGAAAACTTAGCAAGTTATGACCAAAAAGGTAAGCAGTTCTACTAAAAAGGAGCCGGAAAGAGGCAGTAGTAGAACTGCTTACCTTTTTCATCATAACTTGCTTACTTTTCTAGATATCGACTTGATTTCTACTGTGTTGGATAGAGAACCGTATTGGCTTTAATTCGAATTATGCTTTTTGCAGATAGTACAAAAAAATATTTTTCGCCAAAAAAAACCATGGACTGCCCCTTTTGCTTTTTTTGCAAAAATGATAAAAAAAAATTTCTTGCACTATCTACCTGAAAATAATTTCTTATTAATGCCAATGCCATTAGCTATCCAACGTAAAAGAAATCAAGTCGATACATTGAAAACTTAGCAAGTTATGACCAACAAGGTAAGCAGTTCTACTAAAAAGTAGCCGGAAAGAGGCAGTAGTAGAACTGCTTACCTTTTTCATCATAACTTGCTTACTTTTCTAGATATCGACTTGATTTCTACTGTGTTGGATAGAGAACCGTATTGGCTTTAATTCGAATTATGCTTTTTGCAGATAGTACAAAAAAATATTTTTCGCCAAAAAAAAACCATGGACTACCCCCTTTGCTTTTTTTGAAAAAATGATAAAAAAAATTTTCTTGCACTATCCACCAGAAAATAATTTCTAATTAAGGCCAATGCCGTTAGCTATTCAACGCAAAAGAAATCAAGTCGATATATTGAAAACTTAGCAAGTTAAGACTAAAAAGGTAAGCAGTTCTACTGAAAAGTAGCCGGAAAGAGGCAGTAGTAGAACTGCTTACCTTTTTCATCATAACTTGCTTACTTTTCTAGATATCGACTTGATTTCTACTGAGTTGGATAGAGAACTGTATTGGCTTTAATTCGAATTATGCTTTTTGCAGATAGTACAAAAAAATATTTTTCGCCAAAAAAAAAACCATGGACTACCCCCTTTGCTTTTTTTGAAAAAATGATAAAAAAAAATTTCTTGCACTATCCACCAGAAAATAATTTCTAATTAAGGCCAATGCCGTTAGCTATCCAACGCAAAAGAAATCAAGTCGATATATTGAAAACTTAGCAAGTTATGACCAAAAAGGTAAGCAGTTCTACTAAAAAGTAGCCGGAAAGAGGCAGTAGTAGAACTGCTTACCTTTTTCATCATAACTTGCTTACTTTTCTAGATATCGACTTGATTTCTACTGTGTTGGATAGAGAACCGTATTGGCTTTAATTCGAATTATGCTTTTTGCAGATAGTACAAAAAAATATTTTTCGCCAAAAAAAAACCATGGACTACCCCCTTTGCTTTTTTTGAAAAAATGATAAAAAAAATTTTCTTGCACTATCCACCAGAAAATAATTTCTAATTAAGGCCAATGCCGTTAGCTATTCAACGCAAAAGAAATCAAGTCGATATATTGAAAACTTAGCAAGTTAAGACTAAAAAGGTAAGCAGTTTTACTGAAAAGTAGCCGGAAAGAGGCAGTAGTAGAACTGCTTACCTTTTTCATCATAACTTGCTTACTTTTCTAGATATCGACTTGATTTCTACTGTGTTGGATAGAGAACCGTATTGGCTTTAATTCGAATTATGCTTTTTGCAGATAGTACAAAAAAATATTTTTCGCAAAAAAAAAACCATGGACTACCCCCTTTGCTTTTTTTGAAAAAATGATAAAAAAAATTTTCTTGCACTATCCACCAGAAAATAATTTCTAATTAAGGCCAATGCCGTTAGCTATTCAACGCAAAAGAAATCAAGTCGATATATTGAAAACTTAGCAAGTTAAGACTAAAAAGGTAAGCAGTTCTACTGAAAAGTAGCCGGAAAGAGGCAGTAGTAGAACTGCTTACCTTTTTTATCATAACTTGCTTACTTTTCTAGATATCGACTTGATTTCTACTGTGTTGGATAGAGAACCGTATTGGCTTTAATTCGAATTATGCTTTTTGCAGATAGTACAAAAAAATATTTTTCGCAAAAAAAAAACCATGGACTACCCCCTTTGCTTTTTTTGAAAAAATGATAAAAAAAATTTTCTTGCACTATCCACCAGAAAATAATTTATAATTTAGGCCAATGCCGTTAGCTATCCAACGCAAAAGAAATCAAGTCGATACATTGAAAACTTAGCAAGTTATGACCAAAAAGGTAAGCAGTTCTACTAAAAAGTAGCCGGAAAGAGGCAGTAGTAGAACTGCTTACCTTTTTCATCATAACTTGCTTACTTTTCTAGATATCGACTTGATTTCTACTGTGTTGGATAGAGAACCGTATTGGCTTTAATTCGAATTATGCTTTTTGCAGATAGTACAAAAAAATATTTTTCGCCAAAAAAAAAAACCATGGACTACCCCCTTTGCTTTTTTTGAAAAAATGATAAAAAAAGTTGTCTTGCACTATCCACCAGAAAATAATTTATAATTTAGGCCAATGCCATTACCTATCCAACGCAAAAGAAATCAAGTCGATATATTGAAAACTTAGCAAGTTATGACCAAAAAGGTAAGCAGTTCTACTAAAAAGTAGCCGGAAAGAGGCAGTAGAAGAACTGCTTACCTTTTTCATCATAACTTGCTTACTTTTCTAGATATCGACTTGATTTCTATTGTGTTGGATAGAGAACCGTATTGGCTTTAATTCGAATTATGCTTTTTGCAGATAGTACAAAAAATTATTTTTCGCCAAAAAAAAACCATGGACTACCCCCTTTGCTTTTTTTGAAAAAATGATAAAAAAAATTTTCTTGCACTATCCACCAGAAAATAATTTCTAATTAAGGCCAATGCCGTTAGCTATTCAACGCAAAAGAAATCAAGTAGATATATTGAAAACTTAGCAAGTTAAGACTAAAAAGGTAAGCAGTTCTACTAAAAAGTAGCCGGAAAGAGGCAGTAGTAGAACTGCTTACCTTTTTCATCATAACTTGCTTACTTTTCTAGATATCGACTTGATTTCTACTGTGTTGGATAGAGAACCGTATTGGCTTTAATTCGAATTATGCTTTTTGCAGATAGTACAAAAAAATATTTTTCGCCAAAAAAAAAAAACCATGGACTACCCCCTTTGCTTTTTTTGAAAAAATGATAAAAAAAGTTGTCTTGCACTATCCACCAGAAAATAATTTATAATTTAGGCCAATGCCGTTACCTATCCAACGCAAAAGAAATCAAGTAGATATATTGAAAACTTAGCAAGTTAAGACTAAAAAGGTAAGCAGTTCTACTAAAAAGTAGCCGGAAAGAGGCAGTAGTAGAACTGCTTACCTTTTTCATCATAACTTGCTTACTTTTCTAGATATCGACTTGATTTCTACTGAGTTGGATAGAGAACTGTATTGGCTTTAATTCGAATTATGCTTTTTGGAGATAGTACAAAAAAATATTTTTCGCCAAAAAAAAACCATGGACTACCCCCTTTGCTTTTTTTGAAAAAATGATAAAAAAAATTTTCTTGCACTATCCACCAGAAAATAATTTCTAATTAAGGCCAATGCCGTTAGCTATCCAACGCAAAAGAAATCAAGTCGATATATTGAAAACTTAGCAAGTTATGACCAAAAAGGTAAGCAGTTCTACTAAAAAGTAGCCGGAAAGAGGCAGTAGTAGAACTGCTTACCTTTTTCATCATAACTTGCTTACTTTTCTAGATATCGACTTGATTTCTACTGTGTTGGATAGAGAACCGTATTGGCTTTAATTCGAATTATGCTTTTTGCAGATAGTACAAAAAAATATTTTTCGCCAAAAAAAAACCATGGACTACCCCCTTTGCTTTTTTTGAAAAAATGATAAAAAAAATTTTCTTGCACTATCCACCAGAAAATAATTTCTAATTAAGGCCAATGCCGTTAGCTATTCAACGCAAAAGAAATCAAGTCGATATATTGAAAACTTAACAAGTTATGACCAAAAAGGTAAGCAGTTCTACTAAAAAGTAGCCGGAAAGAGGCAGTAGTAGAACTGCTTACCTTTTTCATCATAACTTGCTTACTTTTCTAGATATCGACTTGATTTCTACTGTGTTGGATAGAGAACCGTATTGGCTTTAATTCGAATTATGCTTTTTGCAGATAGTACAAAAAAATATTTTTCGCAAAAAAAAAACCATGGACTACCCCCTTTGCTTTTTTTGAAAAAATGATAAAAAAAATTTTCTTGCACTATCCACCAGAAAATAATTTCTAATTAAGGCCAATGCCGTTAGCTATTCAACGCAAAAGAAATCAAGTCGATATATTGAAAACTTAGCAAGTTAAGACTAAAAAGGTAAGCAGTTCTACTAAAAAGTAGCCGGAAAGAGGCAGTAGTAGAACTGCTTACCTTTTTCATCATAACTTGCTTACTTTTCTAGATATCGACTTGATTTCTACTGTGTTGGATAGAGAACCGTATTGGCTTTAATTCGAATTATGCTTTTTGCAGATAGTACAAAAAAATATTTTTCGCAAAAAAAAAACCATGGACTACCCCCTTTGCTTTTTTTGAAAAAATGATAAAAAAAATTTTCTTGCACTATCCACCAGAAAATAATTTCTAATTAAGGCCAATGCCGTTAGCTATTCAACGCAAAAGAAATCAAGTCGATATATTGAAAACTTAGCAAGTTAAGACTAAAAAGGTAAGCAGTTCTACTAAAAAGTAGCCGGAAAGAGGCAGTAGTAGAACTGCTTACCTTTTTCATCATAACTTGCTTACTTTTCTAGATATCGACTTGATTTCTACTGTGTTGGATAGAGAACCGTATTGGCTTTAATTCGAATTATGCTTTTTGCAGATAGTACAAAAAAATATTTTTCGCAAAAAAAAAACCATGGACTACCCCCTTTGCTTTTTTTGAAAAAATGATAAAAAAAATTTTCTTGCACTATCCACCAGAAAATAATTTCTAATTAAGGCCAATGCCTTTAGCTATTCAACGCAAAAGAAATCAAGTCGATATATTGAAAACTTAGCAAGTTATGACTAAAAAGGTAAGCAGTTCTACTAAAAAGTAGCCGGAAAGAGGCAGTAGTAGAACTGCTTACCTTTTTCATCATAACTTGCTTACTTTTCTAGATATCGACTTGATTTCTACTGTGTTGGATAGAGAACCGTATTGGCTTTAATTCGAATTATGCTTTTTGCAGATAGTACAAAAAAATATTTTTCGCAAAAAAAAAACCATGGACTACCCCCTTTGCTTTTTTTGAAAAAATGATAAAAAAAATTTTCTTGCACTATCCACCAGAAAATAATTTCTAATTAAGGCCAATGCCGTTAGCTATTCAACGCAAAAGAAATCAAGTCGATATATTGAAAACTTAACAAGTTATGACCAAAAAGGTAAGCAGTTCTACTAAAAAGTAGCCGGAAAGAGGCAGTAGTAGAACTGCTTACCTTTTTCATCATAACTTGCTTACTTTTCTAGATATCGACTTGATTTCTACTGTGTTGGATAGAGAACCGTATTGGCTTTAATTCGAATTATGCTTTTTGCAGATAGTACAAAAAAATATTTTTCGCAAAAAAAAAACCATGGACTACCCCCTTTGCTTTTTTTGAAAAAATGATAAAAAAAGTTGTCTTGCACTATCCAAGAGAAAATAATTTATAATTTAGGCCAATGCCGTTAGCTATCCAACGTAAAAGAAATCAAGTCGATACATTGAAAACTTAGCAAGTTATGACCAAAAAGGTAAGCAGTTCTACTAAAAAGTAGCCGGAAAGAGGCAGTAGTAGAACTGCTTACCTTTTTCATCATAACTTGCTTACTTTTCTAGATATCGACTTGATTTCTACTGTGTTGGATAGAGAACCGTATTGGCTTTAATTCTAATTATGCTTTTTGCAGATAGTACAAAAAAATATTTTTCGCCAAAAAAAAAAAAACATGGACTACCCCCTTTGCTTTTTTTGAAAAAATGATAAAAAAAGTTGTCTTGCACTATCCACCAGAAAATAATTTATAATTTAGGCCAATGCCGTTACCTATCCAACGCAAAAGAAATCAAGTCGATATATTGAAAACTTAGCAAGTTATGACCAAAAAGGTAAGCAGTTCTACTAAAAAGTAGCCGGAAAGAGGCAGTAGAAGAACTGCTTACCTTTTTCATCATAACTTGCTTACTTTTCTAGATATCGACTTGATTTCTACTGTGTTGGATAGAGAACCGTATTGGCTTTAATTCGAATTATGCTTTTTGCAGATAGTACAAACAATTATTTTTCGCCAAAAAAAAACCATGGACTACCCCCTTTGCTTTTTTTGAAAAAATGATAAAAAAAATTTTCTTGCACTATCCACCAGAAAATAATTTCTAATTAAGGCCAATGCCGTTAGCTATTCAACGCAAAAGAAATCAAGTCGATATATTGAAAACTTAGCAAGTTAAGACTAAAAAGGTAAGCAGTTCTACTAAAAAGTAGCCGGAAAGAGGCAGTAGTAGAACTGCTTACCTTTTTCATCATAACTTGCTTACTTTTCTAGATATCGACTTGATTTCTACTGTGTTGGATAGAGAACCGTATTGGCTTTAATTCGAATTATGCTTTTTGCAGATAGTACAAAAAAATATTTTTCGCCAAAAAAAAACCATGGACTACCCCCTTTGCTTTTTTTGAAAAAATGATAAAAAAAATTTTCTTGCACTATCCACCAGAAAATAATTTCTAATTAAGGCCAATGCCGTTAGCTATTCAACGCAAAAGAAATCAAGTCGATATATTGAAAACTTAGCAAGTTAAGACTAAAAAGGTAAGCAGTTCTACTAAAAAGTAGCCGGAAAGAGGCAGTAGTAGAACTGCTTACCTTTTTCTTCATAACTTGCTTACTTTTCTAGATATCGACTTGATTTCTACTGTGTTGGATAGAGAACCGTATTGGCTTTAATTCGAATTATGCTTTTTGCAGATAGTACAAAAAAATATTTTTCGCCAAAAAAAAACCATGGACTACCCCCTTTGCTTTTTTTGAAAAAATGATAAAAAAAATTTTCTTGCACTATCCACCAGAAAATAATTTCTAATTAAGGCCAATGCCATTAGCTATCCAACGCAAAAGAAATCAAGTCAATATATTGAAAACTTAGCAAGTTATGACCAAAAAGGTAAGCAGTTCTACTAAAAAGTAGCCGGAAAGAGGCAGTAGTAGAACTGCTTACCTTTTTCATCATAACTTGCTTACTTTTCTAGATATCGACTTGATTTCTACTGTGTTGGATAGAGAACCGTATTGGCTTTAATTCGAATTATGCTTTTTGCAGATAGTACAAAAAAATATTTTTCGCCAAAAAAAAAACCATGTACTACCCCCTTTGCTTTTTTTGAAAAAATGATAAAAAAAAATTTCTTGCACTATCCACCAGAAAATAATTTCTAATTAAGGCCAATGCCGTTAGCTATTCAACGCAAAAGAAATCAAGTCGATATATTGAAAACTTAACAAGTTATGACCAAAAAGGTAAGCAGTTCTACTGAAAAGTAGCCGGAAAGAGGCAGTAGTAGAACTGCTTACCTTTTTTATCATAACTTGCTTACTTTTCTAGATATCGACTTGATTTCTACTGTGTTGGATAGAGAACCGTATTGGCTTTAATTCGAATTATGCTTTTTGCAGATAGTACAAAAAAATATTTTTCGCAAAAAAAAAACCATGGACTACCCCCTTTGCTTTTTTTGAAAAAATGATAAAAAAAATTTTCTTGCACTATCCACCAGAAAATAATTTCTAATTAAGGCCAATGCCGTTAGCTATTCAACGCAAAAGAAATCAAGTCGATATATTGAAAACTTAGCAAGTTAAGACTAAAAAGGTAAGCAGTTCTACTGAAAAGTAGCCGGAAAGAGGCAGTAGTAGAACTGCTTACCTTTTTTATCATAACTTGCTTACTTTTCTAGATATCGACTTGATTTCTACTGTGTTGGATAGAGAACCGTATTGGCTTTAATTCGAATTATGCTTTTTGCAGATAGTACAAAAAAATATTTTTCGCAAAAAAAAAACCATGGACTACCCCCTTTGCTTTTTTTGAAAAAATTATAAAAAAAATTTTCTTGCACTATCCACCAGAAAATAATTTCTTATTAAGGCCAATGCCGTTAGCTATTCAACGCAAAAGAAATCAAGTCGATATATTGAAAACTTAGCAAGTTAAGACTAAAAAGGTAAGCAGTTCTACTGAAAAGTAGCCGGAAAGAGGCAGTAGTAGAACTGCTTACCTTTTTTATCATAACTTGCTTACTTTTCTAGATATCGACTTGATTTCTACTGTGTTGGATAGAGAACCGTATTGGCTTTAATTCGAATTATGCTTTTTGCAGATAGTACAAAAAAATATTTTTCGCAAAAAAAAAACCATGGACTACCCCCTTTGCTTTTTTTGAAAAAATGATAAAAAAAGTTGTCTTGCACTATCCACCAGAAAATAATTTCTAATTAAGGCCAATGCCGTTAGCTATTCAACGCAAAAGAAATCAAGTCGATACATTGAAAACTTAGCAAGTTATGACCAAAAAGGTAAGCAGTTCTACTAAAAAGTAGCCGGAAAGAGGCAGTAGTAGAACTGCTTACCTTTTTCATCATAACTTGCTTACTTTTCTAGATATCGACTTGATTTCTACTGTGTTGGATAGAGAACCGTATTGGCTTTAATTCGAATTATGCTTTTTGCAGATAGTACAAAAAAATATTTTTCGCAAAAAAAAAACCATGGACTACCCCCTTTGCTTTTTTTGAAAAAATGATAAAAAAAGTTGTCTTGCACTATCCACCAGAAAATAATTTCTAATTAAGGCCAATGCCGTTAGCTATTCAACGCAAAAGAAATCAAGTCGATATATTGAAAACTTAGCAAGTTAAGACTAAAAAGGTAAGCAGTTCTACTGAAAAGTAGCCGGAAAGAGGCAGTAGTAGAACTGCTTACCTTTTTTATCATAACTTGCTTACTTTTCTAGATATCGACTTGATTTCTACTGTGTTGGATAGAGAACCGTATTGGCTTTAATTCGAATTATGCTTTTTGCAGATAGTACAAAAAAATATTTTTCGCAAAAAAAAAACCATGGACTACCCCCTTTGCTTTTTTTGAAAAAATGATAAAAAAAGTTGTCTTGCACTATCCAAGAGAAAATAATTTATAATTTAGGCCAATGCCGTTAGCTATCCAACGTAAAAGAAATCAAGTCGATACATTGAAAACTTAGCAAGTTATGACCAAAAAGGTAAGCAGTTCTACTAAAAAGTAGCCGGAAAGAGGCAGTAGTAGAACTGCTTACCTTTTTCATCATAACTTGCTTACTTTTCTAGATATCGACTTGATTTCTACTGTGTTGGATAGAGAACCGTATTGGCTTTAATTCGAATTATGCTTTTTGCAGATAGTACAAACAATTATTTTTCGCCAAAAAAAAACCATGGACTACCCCCTTTGCTTTTTTTGAAAAAATGATAAAAAAAATTTTCTTGCACTATCCACCAGAAAATAATTTCTAATTAAGGCCAATGCCGTTAGCTATTCAACGCAAAAGAAATCAAGTCGATATATTGAAAACTTAGCAAGTTAAGACTAAAAAGGTAAGCAGTTCTACTAAAAAGTAGCCGGAAAGAGGCAGTAGTAGAACTGCTTACCTTTTTCATCATAACTTGCTTACTTTTCTAGATATCGACTTGATTTCTACTGTGTTGGATAGAGAACCGTATTGGCTTTAATTCGAATTATGCTTTTTGCAGATAGTACAAAAAAATATTTTTCGCCAAAAAAAAACCATGGACTACCCCCTTTGCTTTTTTTGAAAAAATGATAAAAAAAATTTTCTTGCACTATCCACCAGAAAATAATTTCTAATTAAGGCCAATGCCGTTAGCTATTCAACGCAAAAGAAATCAAGTCGATATATTGAAAACTTAGCAAGTTAAGACTAAAAAGGTAAGCAGTTCTACTAAAAAGTAGCCGGAAAGAGGCAGTAGTAGAACTGCTTACCTTTTTCTTCATAACTTGCTTACTTTTCTAGATATCGACTTGATTTCTACTGTGTTGGATAGAGAACCGTATTGGCTTTAATTCGAATTATGCTTTTTGCAGATAGTACAAAAAAATATTTTTCGCCAAAAAAAAACCATGGACTACCCCCTTTGCTTTTTTTGAAAAAATGATAAAAAAAATTTTCTTGCACTATCCACCAGAAAATAATTTCTAATTAAGGCCAATGCCATTAGCTATCCAACGCAAAAGAAATCAAGTCAACATATTGAAAACTTAGCAAGTTATGACCAAAAAGGTAAGCAGTTCTACTAAAAAGTAGCCGGAAAGAGGCAGTAGTAGAACTGCTTACCTTTTTCATCATAACTTGCTTACTTTTCTAGATATCGACTTGATTTCTACTGTGTTGGATAGAGAACCGTATTGGCTTTAATTCGAATTATGCTTTTTGCAGATAGTACAAAAAAATATTTTTCGCAAAAAAAAAACCATGGACTACCCCCTTTGCTTTTTTTGAAAAAATGATAAAAAAAATTTTCTTGCACTATCCACCAGAAAATAATTTCTAATTAAGGCCAATGCCGTTAGCTATTCAACGCAAAAGAAATCAAGTCGATATATTGAAAACTTAGCAAGTTAAGACTAAAAAGGTAAGCAGTTCTACTGAAAAGTAGCCGGAAAGAGGCAGTAGTAGAACTGCTTACCTTTTTTATCATAACTTGCTTACTTTTCTAGATATCGACTTGATTTCTACTGTGTTGGATAGAGAACCGTATTGGCTTTAATTCGAATTATGCTTTTTGCAGATAGTACAAAAAAATATTTTTCGCAAAAAAAAAAACCATGGACTACCCCCTTTGCTTTTTTTGAAAAAATTATAAAAAAAATTTTCTTGCACTATCCACCAGAAAATAATTTCTAATTAAGGCCAATGCCGTTAGCTATTCAACGCAAAAGAAATCAAGTCGATATATTGAAAACTTAGCAAGGTATGACCAAAAAGGTAAGCAGTTCTACTAAAAAGTAGCCGGAAAGAGGCAGTAGTAGAACTGCTTACCTTTTTCATCATATTTTGCTTACTTTTCTAGATATCGACTTGATTTCTACTGTGTTGGATAGAGAACCGTATTGGCTTTAATTCGAATTATGCTTTTTGCAGATAGTACAAAAAAATATTTTTCGCCAAAAAAAAAACCATGGACTACCCCCTTTGCTTTTTTTGAAAAAATGAAAAAAAAATTTTCTTGCACTATCCACCAGAAAATAATTTCTAATTAAGGCCAATGCCATTAGCTATCCAACGCAAAAGAAATCAAGTCAATATATTGAAAACTTAGCAAGGTATGACCAAAAAGGTAAGCAGTTCTACTAAAAAGTAGCCGGAAAGAGGCAGTAGTAGAACTGCTTACCTTTTTCATCATAACTTGCTTACTTTTCTAGATATCGACTTGATTTCTACTGAGTTGGATAGAGAACTGTATTGGCTTTAATTCGAATTATGCTTTTTGCAGATAGTACAAAAAAATATTTTTCGCCAAAAAAAAACCATGGACTACCCCCTTTGCTTTTTTTGAAAAAATGATAAAAAAAATTTTCTTGCACTATGCACCAGAAAATAATTTCTAATTAAGGCCAATGCCATTAGCTATCCAACGCAAAAGAAATCAAGTCAATATATTGAAAACTTAGCAAGGTATGACCAAAAAGGTAAGCAGTTCTACTAAAAAGTAGCCGGAAAGAGGCAGTAGTAGAACTGCTTACCTTTTTCATCATAACTTGCTTACTTTTCTAGATATCGACTTGATTTCTACTGAATTGGATAGAGAACTGTATTGGCTTTAATTCGAATTATGCTTTTTGCAGATAGTACAAAAAAATATTTTTCGCCAAAAAAAAACCATGGACTACCCCCTTTGCTTTTTTTGAAAAAATGATAAAAAAAATTTTCTTGCACTATCCACCAGAAAATAACTTCTAATTAAGGCCAATGCCGTTAGCTATTCAACGCAAAAGAAATCAAGTCGATATATTGAAAACTTAACAAGTTATGACCAAAAAGGTAAGCAGTTCTACTAAAAAGTAGCCGGAAAGAGGCAGTAGTAGAACTGCTTGCCTTTTTCATCATAACTTGCTTACTTTTCTAGATATCGACTTGATTTCTACTGAGTTGGATAGATAACTGTATTGGCTTTAATTCGAATTATGCTTTTTGCAGATAGTACAAAAAAATATTTTTCGCCAAAAAAAACCATGAACTACCCCCTTTGCTTTTTTTGAAAAAATGATAAAAAAAATTTTCTTGCACTATCCACCAGAAAATAATTTCTAATTAAGGCCAATGCCGTTAGCTATTCAACGCAAAAGAAATCAAGTCGATATATTGAAAACTTAGCAAGTTAAGACTAAAAAGGTAAGCAGTTCTACTGAAAAGTAGCCGGAAAGAGGCAGTAGTAGAACTGCTTACCTTTTTCATCATATTTTGCTTACTTTTCTAGATATCGACTTGATTTCTACTGTGTTGGATAGAGAACCGTATTGGCTTTAATTCGAATTATGCTTTTTGCAGATAGTACAAAAAATTATTTTTCGCCAAAAAAAAAACCATGGACTACCCCCTTTCCTTTTTTTGAAAAAATGATAAAAAAAAT
The DNA here is from genome assembly GCA_947397855.1 of Thelaira solivaga. Lineage (NCBI taxonomy): Eukaryota > Metazoa > Arthropoda > Insecta > Diptera > Tachinidae > Thelaira > Thelaira solivaga. The sequence goes on from OX377613.1 coordinate 21,921,372, forward strand.
TTTCTTGCACTATGCACCAGAAAATAATTTCTAATAAAGGCCAATGCCATTAGCTATCCAACGCAAAAGAAATCAAGTCGATATATTGAAAACTTAGCAAGTTATGACTAAAAAGGTAAGCAGTTCTACTAAAAAGTAGCCGGAAAGAGGCAGTAGTAGAACTGCTTACCTTTTTCATCATAACTTGCTTACTTTTCTAGATATCGACTTGATTTCTACTGTGTTGGATAGAGAACCGTATTGGCTTTAATTCGAATTATGCTTTTTGCAGATAGTACAAAAAAATATTTTTCGCCAAAAAAAAACCATGGACTACCCCCTTTGCTTTTTTTGAAAAAATGATAAAAAAAATTTTCTTGCACTATCCACCAGAAAATAATTTCTAATTAAGGCCAATGCCGTTAGCTATTCAACGCAAAAGAAATCAAGTCGATATATTGAAAACTTAGCAAGTTAAGACTAAAAAGGTAAGCAGTTCTACTGAAAAGTAGCCGGAAAGAGGCAGTAGTAGAACTGCTTACCTTTTTCATCATATTTTGCTTACTTTTCTAGATATCGACTTGATTTCTACTGTGTTGGATAGAGAACCGTATTGGCTTTAATTCGAATTATGCTTTTTGCAGATAGTACAAAAAATTATTTTTCGCCAAAAAAAAAACCATGGACTACCCCCTTTCCTTTTTTTGAAAAAATGATAAAAAAAATTTTCTTGCACTATGCACCAGAAAATAATTTCTAATAAAGGCCAATGCCATTAGCTATCCAACGCAAAAGAAATCAAGTCGATATATTGAAAACTTAGCAAGTTATGACTAAAAAGGTAAGCAGTTCTACTAAAAAGTAGCCGGAAAGAGGCAGTAGTAGAACTGCTTACCTTTTTCATCATAACTTGCTTACTTTTCTAGATATCGACTTGATTTCTACTGTGTTGGATAGAGAACCGTATTGGCTTTAATTCGAATTATGCTTTTTGCAGATAGTACAAAAAAATATTTTTCGCAAAAAAAAAACCATGGACTACCCCCTTTTGCTTTTTTTGAAAAAATGATAAAAAAAATTTTCTTGCACTATCCACCAGAAAATAATTTCTAATTAAGGCCAATGCCGTTAGCTATTCAACGCAAAAGAAATCAAGTCGATATATTGAAAACTTAGCAAGTTAAGACTAAAAAGGTAAGCAGTTCTACTAAAAAGTAGCCGGAAAGAGGCAGTAGTAGAACTGCTTACCTTTTTCATCATAACTTGCTTACTTTTCTAGATATCGACTTGATTTCTACTGTGTTGGATAGAGAACCGTATTGGATTTAATTCGAATTATGCTTTTTGCAGATAGTACAAAAAAATATTTTTCGCAAAAAAAAAACCATGGACTACCCCCTTTGCTTTTTTTGAAAAAATTATAAAAAAAATTTTCTTGCACTATCCACCAGAAAATAATTTCTAATTAAGGCCAATGCCGTTAGCTATCCAACGCAAAACAAATCAAGTCAATATATTGAAAACTTAGCAAGGTATGACCAAAAAGGTAAGCAGTTCGACTAAAAAGTAGCCGGAAAGAGGCAGTAGTAGAACTGCTTACCTTTTTCATCATAACTTGCTTACTTTTCTAGATATCGACTTGATTTCTACTGAGTTGGATAGAGAACTGTATTGGCTTTAATTCGAATTATGCTTTTTGCAGATAGTACAAAAAAATATTTTTTGCCAAAAAAAAACCATGGACTACCCCCTTTGCTTTTTTTGAAAAAATGATAAAAAAAATTTTCTTGCACTATGCACCAGAAAATAATTTCTAATTAAGGCCAATGCCGTTAGCTATTCAACGCAAAAGAAATCAAGTCGATATATTGAAAACTTAGCAAGTTATGACCAAAAAGGTAAGCAGTTCTACTAAAAAGTAGCCGGAAAGAGGCAGTAGTAGAACTGCTTACCTTTTTCATCATATTTTGCTTACTTTTCTAGATATCGACTTGATTTCTACTGTGTTGGATAGAGAACCGTATTGGCTTTAATTCGAATTATGCTTTTTGCAGATAGTACAAAAAAATATTTTTCGCCAAAAAAAAAACCATGGACTACCCCCTTTGCTTTTTTTGAAAAAATGATAAAAAAAATTTTCTTGCACTATCCACCAGAAAATAATTTCTAATTAAGGCCAATGCCGTTAGCTATTCAACGCAAAAGAAATCAAGTCGATATATTGAAAACTTAACAAGTTATGACCAAAAAGGTAAGCAGTTCTACTAAAAAGTAGCCGGAAAGAGGCAGTAGTAGAACTGCTTACCTTTTTCATCATAACTTGCTTACTTTTCTAGATATCGACTTGATTTCTACTGAGTTGGATAGAGAACTGTATTGGCTTTAATTCGAATTATGCTTTTTGCAGATAGTACAAAAAATATTTTTCGCCAAAAAAAAACCATGGACTACCCCCTTTGCTTTTTTTGAAAAAATGATAAAAAAAATTTTCTTGCACTATCCACCAGAAAATAATTTCTAATTAAGGCCAATGCCGTTAGCTATTCAACGCAAAAGAAATCAAGTCGATATATTGAAAACTTAGCAAGTTAAGACCAAAAAGGTAAGCAGTTCTACTAAAAAGTAGCCGGAAAGAGGCAGTAGTAGAACTGCTTACCTTTTTCATCATAACTTGCTGACTTTTCTAGATATCGACTTGATTTCTACTGAGTTGGATAGAGAACTGTATTGGCTTTAATTCGAATTATGCTTTTTGCAGATAGTACAAAAAAATATTTTTCGCCAAAAAAAAAAACCATGGACTACCCCCTTTGCTTTTTTTGAAAAAATGATAAAAAAAATTTTCTTGCACTATCCACCAGAAAATAATTTCTAATTAAGGCCAATGCCGTTAGCTATTCAACGCAAAAGAAATCAAGTCGATATATTGAAAACTTAGCAAGTTAAGACTAAAAAGGTAAGCAGTTCTACTAAAAAGTAGCCGGAAAGAGGCAGTAGTAGAACTGCTTACCTTTTTCATCATAACTTGCTTACTTTTCTAGATATCGACTTGATTTCTACTGAGTTGGATAGAGAACTGTATTGGCTTTAATTCGAATTATGCTTTTTGCAGATAGTACAAAAAAATATTTTTCGCCAAAAAAAAACCATGGACTACCCCCTTTGCTTTTTTTGAAAAAATGATAAAAAAAATTTTCTTGCACTATGCACCAGAAAATAATTTCTAATTAAGGCCAATGCCGTTAGCTATTCAACGCAAAAGAAATCAAGTCGATATATTGAAAACTTAGCAAGTTATGACCAAAAAGGTAAGCAGTTCTACTAAAAAGTAGCCGGAAAGAGGCAGTAGTAGAACTGCTTACCTTTTTCATCATAACTTGCTTACTTTTCTAGATATCGACTTGATTTCTACTGAGTTGGATAGAGAACTGTATTGGCTTTAATTCGAATTATGCTTTTTGCAGATAGTACAAAAAAATATTTTTCGCCAAAAAAAAAACCATGGACTACCCCCTTTGCTTTTTTTGAAAAAATGATAAAAAAAATTTTCTTGCACTATCCACCAGAAAATAATTTCTAATTAAAGCCAATGCCGTTAGCTATTCAACGCAAAAGAAATCAAGTCGATATATTGAAAACTTAGCAAGTTATGACCAAAAAGGTAAGCAGTTCTACTAAAAAGTAGCCGGAAAGAGGCAGTAGTAGAACTGCTTACCTTTTTCATCATAACTTGCTTACTTTTCTAGATATCGACTTGATTTCTACTGTGTTGGATAGAGAACCGTATTGGCTTTAATTCGAATTATGCTTTTTGCAGATAGTACAAAAAAATATTTTTCGCCAAAAAAAAACCATGGACTACCCCCTTTGCTTTTTTTGAAAAAATGATAAAAAAAATTTTCTTGCACTATCCACCAGAAAATAATTTCTAATTAAGGCCAATGCCGTTAGCTATTCAACGCAAAAGAAATCAAGTCGATATATTGAAAACTTAGCAAGTTAAGACTAAAAAGGTAAGCAGTTATACTGAAAAGTAGCCGGAAAGATACAGTAGTAGAACTGCTTACCTTTTTCATCATAACTTGCTTACTTTTCTAGATATCGACTTGATTTCTACTGTGTTGGATAGAGAACCGTATTGGCTTTAATTCGAATTATGCTTTTTGCAGATAGTACAAAAAAATATTTTTCGCCAAAAAAAAACCATGGACTACCCCCTTTGCTTTTTTTGAAAAAATGATAAAAAAAATTTTCTTGCACTATCCACCAGAAAATAATTTCTAATTAAGGCCAATGCCGTTAGCTATTCAACGCAAAAGAAATCAAGTCGATATATTGAAAACTTAACAAGTTATGACCAAAAAGGTAGGCAGTTCTACTAAAAAGTAGCCGGAAAGAGGCAGTAGTAGAACTGCTTACCTTTTTCATCATAACTTGCTTACTTTTCTAGATATCGACTTGATTTCTACTGAGTTGGATAGAGAACTGTATTGGCTTTAATTCGAATTATGCTTTTTGCAGATAGTACAAAAAAATATTTTTCGCCAAAAAAAAAACCATGGACTACCCCCTTTGCTTTTTTTGAAAAAATGATAAAAAAAATTTTCTTGCACTATCCACCAGAAAATAATTTCTAATTAAAGCCAATGCCGTTAGCTATTCAACGCAAAAGAAATCAAGTCGATATATTGAAAACTTAGCAAGTTAAGACTAAAAAGGTAAGCAGTTCTACTAAAAAGTAGCCGGAAAGAGGCAGTAGTAGAACTGCTTACCTTTTTCATCATAACTTGCTTACTTTTCTAGATATCGACTTGATTTCTACTGTGTTGGATAGAGAACCGTATTGGCTTTAATTCGAATTATGCTTTTTGCAGATAGTACAAAAAAATATTTTTCGCCAAAAAAAAACCATGGACTACCCCCTTTGCTTTTTTTGAAAAAATGATAAAAAAAATTTTCTTGCACTATCCACCAGAAAATAATTTCTAATTAAGGCCAATGCCGTTAGCTATTCAACGCAAAAGAAATCAAGTCGATATATTGAAAACTTAGCAAGTTAAGACTAAAAAGGTAAGCAGTTCTACTGAAAAGTAGCCGGAAAGAGGCAGTAGTAGAACTGCTTACCTTTTTCATCATAACTTGCTTACTTTTCTAGATATCGACTTGATTTCTACTGTGTTGGATAGAGAACCGTATTGGCTTTAATTCGAATTATGCTTTTTGCAGATAGTACAAAAAAATATTTTTCGCCAAAAAAAAAACCATGGACTACCCCCTTTGCTTTTTTTGAAAAAATGATAAAAAAAATTTTCTTGCACTATCCACCAGAAAATAATTTCTAATTAAAGCCAATGCCGTTAGCTATTCAACGCAAAAGAAATCAAGTCGATATATTGAAAACTTAACAAGTTATGACCAAAAAGGTAAGCAGTTCTACTGAAAAGTAGCCGGAAAGAGGCAGTAGTAGAACTGCTTACCTTTTTCATCATAACTTGCTTACTTTTCTAGATATCGACTTGATTTCTACTGTGTTAGATAGAGAACCGTATTGGCTTTAATTCGAATTATGCTTTTTGCAGATAGTACAAAAAAATATTTTTCGCCAAAAAAAAAACCATGGACTACCCCCTTTGCTTTTTTTGAAAAAATGATAAAAAAAATTTTCTTGCACTATCCACCAGAAAATAATTTCTAATTAAGGCCAATGCCGTTAGCTATTCAACGCAAAAGAAATCAAGTCGATATATTGAAAACTTAGCAAGTTAAGACTAAAAAGGTAACCAGTTCTACTGAAAAGTAGCCGGAAAGAGGCAGTAGTAGAACTGCTTACCTTTTTCATCATAACTTGCTTACTTTTCTAGATATCGACTTGATTTCTACTGTGTTGAATAGAGAACCGTATTGGCTTTAATTCGAATTATGCTTTTTGCAGATAGTAAAAAAAAATATTTTTCGCCAAAAAAAAAACCATGGACTACCCCCTTTGCTTTTTTTGAAAAAATTATAAAAAAAATTTTCTTGCACTATCCACCAGAAAATAATTTCTAATTAAGGCCAATGCCGTTAGCTATTCAACGCAAAAGAAATCAAGTCGATATATTGAAAACTTAGCAAGTTAAGACTAAAAAGGTAAGCAGTTCTACTGAAAAGTAGCCGGAAAGAGGCAGTAGTAGAACTGCTTACCTTTTTCATCATAACTTGCTTACTTTTCTAGATATCGACTTGATTTCTACTGTGTTAGATAGAGAACCGTATTGGCTTTAATTCGAATTATGCTTTTTGCAGATAGTACAAAAAAATATTTTTCGCCAAAAAAAAAACCATGGACTACCCCCTTTGCTTTTTTTGAAAAAATGATAAAAAAAATTTTCTTGCACTATCCACCAGAAAATAATTTCTAATTAAGGCCAATGCCGTTAGCTATTCAACGCAAAAGAAATCAAGTCGATATATTGAAAACTTAGCAAGTTAAGACTAAAAAGGTTAGCAGTTCTACTGAAAAGTAGCCGGAAAGAGGCAGTAGTAGAACTGCTTACCTTTTTCATCATAACTTGCTTACTTTTCTAGATATCGACTTGATTTCTACTGTGTTGGATAGAGAACCGTATTGGCTTTAATTCGAATTATGCTTTTTGCAGATAGTACAAAAAAATATTTTTCGCAAAAAAAAAACCATGGACTACCCCCTTTGCTTTTTTTGAAAAAATGATAAAAAAAATTTTCTTGCACTATGCACCAGAAAATAATTTCTAATAAAGGCCAATGCCATTAGCTATCCAACGCAAAGAAATCAAGTCAATATATTGAAAACTTAGCAAGGTATGACCAAAAAGGTAAGCAGTTCTACTAAAAAGTAGCCGGAAAGAGGCAGTAGTAGAACTGCTTACCTTTTTCATCATAACTTGCTTACTTTTCTAGATATCGACTTGATTTCTACTGAGTTGGATAGAGAACTGTATTGGCTTTAATTCGAATTATGCTTTTTGCAGATAGTACAAAAAAATATTTTTCGCCAAAAAAAAACCATGGACTACCCCCCTTTGCTTTTTTTGAAAAAATGATAAAAAAAATTTTATTGCACTATCCACCAGAAAATAATTTCTAATTAAGGCCAATGCCGTTAGCTATTCAACGCAAAAGAAATCAAGTCGATATATTGAAAACTTAGCAAGTTAAGACTAAAAAGGTAAGCAGTTCTACTAAAAAGTAGCCGGAAAGAGGCAGTAGTAGAACTGCTTACCTTTTTCATCATAACTTGCTTACTTTTCTAGATATCGACTTGATTTCTACTGTGTTGGATAGAGAACCGTATTGGCTTTAATTCGAATTATGCTTTTTGCAGATAGTACAAAAAAATATTTTTCGCAAAAAAAAACCATGGACTACCCCCTTTGCTTTTTTTGAAAAAATGATAAAAAAAATTTTCTTGCACTATCCACCAGAAAATAATTTCTAATTAAGGCCAATGCCATTAGCTATCCAACGCAAAAGAAATCAAGTCAATATATTGAAAACTTAGCAAGGTATGACCAAAAAGGTAAGCAGTTCTACTAAAAAGTAGCCGGAAAGAGGCAGTAGTAGAACTGCTTACCTTTTTCATCATAACTTGCTTACTTTTCTAGATATCGACTTGATTTCTACTGTGTTGGATAGAGAACCGTATTGGCTTTAATTCGAATTATGCTTTTTGCAGATAGTACAAAAAAATATTTTTCGCCAAAAAAAAACCATGGACTACCCCCTTTGCTTTTTTTGAAAAAATGATAAAAAAAATTTTCTTGCACTATCCACCAGAAAATAATTTCTAATTAAGGCCAATGCCGTTAGCTATTCAACGCAAAAGAAATCAAGTCGATATATTGAAAACTTAGCAAGTTAAGACTAAAAAGGTAAGCAGTTCTACTGAAAAGTAGCCGGAAAGAGGCAGTAGTAGAACTGCTTACCTTTTTCATCATAACTTGCTTACTTTTCTAGATATCGACTTGATTTCTACTGTGTTGGATAGAGAACCGTATTGGCTTTAATTCGAATTATGCTTTTTGCAGATAGTACAAAAAAATATTTTTCGCCAAAAAAAAAACCATGGACTACCCCCTTTGCTTTTTTTGAAAAAATGATAAAAAAAATTTTCTTGCACTATCCACCAGAAAATAATTTCTAATTAAAGCCAATGCCGTTAGCTATTCAACGCAAAAGAAATCAAGTCGATATATTGAAAACTTAACAAGTTATGACCAAAAAGGTAAGCAGTTCTACTGAAAAGTAGCCGGAAAGAGGCAGTAGTAGAACTGCTTACCTTTTTCATCATAACTTGCTTACTTTTCTAGATATCGACTTGATTTCTACTGTGTTAGATAGAGAACCGTATTGGCTTTAATTCGAATTATGCTTTTTGCAGATAGTACAAAAAAATATTTTTCGCCAAAAAAAAAACCATGGACTACCCCCTTTGCTTTTTTTGAAAAAATGATAAAAAAAATTTTCTTGCACTATCCACCAGAAAATAATTTCTAATTAAGGCCAATGCCGTTAGCTATTTAACGCAAAAGAAATCAAGTCGATATATTGAAAACTTAGCAAGTTAAGACTAAAAAGGTAAGCAGTTCTACTGAAAAGTAGCCGGAAAGAGGCAGTAGTAGAACTGCTTACCTTTTTCATCATAACTTGCTTACTTTTCTAGATATCGACTTGATTTCTACTGTGTTGGATAGAGAACCGTATTGGCTTTAATTCGAATTATGCTTTTTGCAGATAGTAAAAAAAAATATTTTTCGCCAAAAAAAAAACCATGGACTACCCCCTTTGCTTTTTTTGAAAAAATTATAAAAAAAATTTTCTTGCACTATCCACCAGAAAATAATTTCTAATTAAGGCCAATGCCGTTAGCTATTCAACGCAAAAGAAATCAAGTCGATATATTGAAAACTTAGCAAGTTAAGACTAAAAAGGTAAGCAGTTCTACTGAAAAGTAGCCGGAAAGAGGCAGTAGTAGAACTGCTTACCTTTTTCATCATAACTTGCTTACTTTTCTAGATATCGACTTGATTTCTACTGTGTTAGATAGAGAACCGTATTGGCTTTAATTCGAATTATGCTTTTTGCAGATAGTACAAAAAAATATTTTTCGCCAAAAAAAAAACCATGGACTACCCCCTTTGCTTTTTTTGAAAAAATGATAAAAAAAATTTTCTTGCACTATCCACCAGAAAATAATTTCTAATTAAGGCCAATGCCGTTAGCTATTCAACGCAAAAGAAATCAAGTCGATATATTGAAAACTTAGCAAGTTAAGACTAAAAAGGTTAGCAGTTCTACTGAAAAGTAGCCGGAAAGAGGCAGTAGTAGAACTGCTTACCTTTTTCATCATAACTTGCTTACTTTTCTAGATATCGACTTGATTTCTACTGTGTTGGATAGAGAACCGTATTGGCTTTAATTCGAATTATGCTTTTTGCAGATAGTACAAAAAATTATTTTTCGCCAAAAAAAAAACCATGGACTACCCCCTTTGCTTTTTTTGAAAAAATGATAAAAAAAATTTTCTTGCACTATCCACCAGAAAATAATTTCTAATTAAGGCCAATGCCGTTAGCTATTCAACGCAAAAGAAATCAAGTAGATATATTGAAAACTTAGCAAGTTAAGACTAAAAAGGTAAGCAGTTCTACTGAAAAGTAGCCGGAAAGAGGCAGTAGTAGAACTGCTTACCTTTTTCATCATATTTTGCTTACTTTTCTAGATATCGACTTGATTTCTACTGAGTTGGATAGAGAACTGTATTGGCTTTAATTCGAATTATGCTTTTTGCAGATAGTACAAAAAAATATTTTTTGCCAAAAAAAAACCATGGACTACCCCCTTTGCTTTTTTTGAAAAAATGATAAAAAAATTTTCTTGCACTATGCACCAGAAAATAATTTCTAATAAAGGCCAATGCCATTAGCTATCCAACGCAAAGAAATCAAGTCAATATATTGAAAACTTAGCAAGGTATGACCAAAAAGGTAAGCAGTTCTACTAAAAAGTAGCCGGAAAGAGGCAGTAGTAGAACTGCTTACCTTTTTCATCATAACTTGCTTACTTTTCTAGATATCGACTTGATTTCTACTGAGTTGGATAGAGAACTGTATTGGCTTTAATTCGAATTATGCTTTTTGCAGATAGTACAAAAAAATATTTTTCGCCAAAAAAAAACCATGGACTACCCCCTTTGCTTTTTTTGAAAAAATGATAAAAAAAATTTTATTGCACTATCCACCAGAAAATAATTTCTAATTAAGGCCAATGCCGTTAGCTATTCAACGCAAAAGAAATCAAGTCGATATATTGAAAACTTAGCAAGTTAAGACTAAAAAGGTAAGCAGTTCTACTAAAAAGTAGCCGGAAAGAGGCAGTAGTAGAACTGCTTACCTTTTTCATCATAACTTGCTTACTTTTCTAGATATCGACTTGATTTCTACTGTGTTGGATAGAGAACCGTATTGGCTTTAATTCGAATTATGCTTTTTGCAGATAGTACAAAAAAATATTTTTCGCAAAAAAAAAACCATGGACTACCCCCTTTGCTTTTTTTGAAAAAATGATAAAAAAAATTTTCTTGCACTATCCACCAGAAAATAATTTCTAATTAAGGCCAATGCCATTAGCTATCCAACGCAAAAGAAATCAAGTCAATATATTGAAAACTTAGCAAGGTATGACCAAAAAGGTAAGCAGTTCTACTAAAAAGTAGCCGGAAAGAGGCAGTAGTAGAACTGCTTACCTTTTTCATCATAACTTGCTTACTTTTCTAGATATCGACTTGATTTCTACTGAGTTGGATAGAGAACTGTATTGGCTTTAATTCGAATTATGCTTTTTGCAGATAGTACAAAAAAATATTTTTCGCCAAAAAAAAACCATGGACTACCCCCTTTGCTTTTTTTGAAAAAATGATAAAAAAAATTTTATTGCACTATCCACCAGAAAATAATTTCTAATTAAGGCCAATGCCGTTAGCTATTCAACGCAAAAGAAATCAAGTCGATATATTGAAAACTTAGCAAGTTAAGACTAAAAAGTTAGCAGTTCTACTAAAAAGTAGCCGGAAAGAGGCAGTAGTAGAACTGCTTACCTTTTTCATCATAACTTGCTTACTTTTCTAGATATCGACTTGATTTCTACTGTGTTGGATAGAGAACCGTATTGGCTTTAATTCGAATTATGCTTTTTGCAGATAGTACAAAAAAATATTTTTCGCAAAAAAAAACCATGGACTACCCCCTTTGCTTTTTTTGAAAAAATGATAAAAAAAATTTTCTTGCACTATCCACCAGAAAATAATTTCTAATTAAGGCCAATGCCATTAGCTATCCAACGCAAAAGAAATCAAGTCAATATATTGAAAACTTAGCAAGGTATGACCAAAAAGGTAAGCAGTTCTACTAAAAAGTAGCCGGAAAGAGGCAGTAGTAGAACTGCTTACCTTTTTCATCATAACTTGCTTACTTTTCTAGATATCGACTTGATTTCTACTGAGTTGGATAGAGAACTGTATTGGCTTTAATTCGAATTATGCTTTTTGCAGATAGTACAAAAAAATATTTTTCGCCAAAAAAAAACCATGGACTACCCCCTTTGCTTTTTTTGAAAAAATGATAAAAACAATTTTCTTGCACTATCCACCAGAAAATAATTTCTAATTAAGGCCAATGCCGTTAGCTAATCAACGCAAAAGAAATCAAGTCGATATATTGAAAACTTAGCAAGTTAAGACTAAAAAGGTAAGCAGTTCTACTGAAAAGTAGCCGGAAAGAGGCAGTAGTAGAACTGCTTACCTTTTTCATCATAACTTGCTTACTTTTCTAGATATCGACTTGATTTCTACTGAGTTGGATAGAGAACTGTATTGGCTTTAATTCGAATTATGCTTTTTGCAGATTGTACAAAAAAATATTTTTCGCCAAAAAAAAACCATGGACTACCCCCTTTGCTTTTTTTGAAAAAATGATAAAAAAAATTTTCTTGCACTATCCACCAGAAAATAATTTCTAATTAAGGCCAATGCCGTTAGCTATTCAACGCAAAAGAAATCAAGTCGATATATTGAAAACTTAGCAAGTTAAGACTAAAAAGGTAAGCAGTTCTACTGAAAAGTAGCCGGAAAGAGGCAGTAGTAGAACTGCTTACCTTTTTCATCATAACTTGCTTACTTTTCTAGATATCGACTTGATTTCTACTGTGTTAGATAGAGAACCGTATTGGCTTTAATTCGAATTATGCTTTTTGCAGATAGTACAAAAAAATATTTTTCGCCAAAAAAAAACCATGGACTACCCCCTTTGCTTTTTTTGAAAAAATGATAAAAAAAATTTTCTTGCACTATGCACCAGAAAATAATTTCTAATAAAGGCCAATGCCATTAGCTATCCAACGCAAAAGAAATCAAGTCGATATATTGAAAACTTAGCAAGTTATGACTAAAAAGGTAAGCAGTTCTACTAAAAAGTAGCCGGAAAGAGGCAGTAGTAGAACTGCTTACCTTTTTCATCATAACTTGCTTACTTTTCTAGATATCGACTTGATTTCTACTGTGTTGGATAGAGAACCGTATTGGCTTTAATTCGAATTATGCTTTTTGCAGATAGTACAAAAAAATATTTTTCGCCAAAAAAAAAAACCATGGACTACCCCCTTTGCTTTTTTTGAAAAAATGATAAAAAAAATGTTCTTGCACTATCCACCAGAAAATAATTTCTGATTAAGGCCAATGCCGTTAGCTATTCAACGCAAAAGAAATCAAGTCGATATATTGAAAACTTAGCAAGTTAAGACTAAAAAGGTAAGCAGTTCTACTGAAAAGTAGCCGGAAAGAGGCAGTAGTAGAACTGCTTACCTTTTTCATCATAACTTGCTTACTTTTCTAGATATCGACTTGATTTCTACTGTGTTAGATAGAGAACCGTATTGGCTTTAATTCGAATTATGCTTTTTGCAGATAGTACAAAAAAATATTTTTCGCCAAAAAAAAAACCATGGACTACCCCCTTTTGCTTTTTTTGAAAAAATGATAAAAAAAATTTTCTTGCACTATCCACCAGAAAATAATTTCTAATTAAGGCCAATGCCGTTAGCTATTCAACGCAAAAGAAATCAAGTCGATATATTGAAAACTTAGCAAGTTAAGACTAAAAAGGTAAGCAGTTCTACTGAAAAGTAGCCGGAAAGAGGCAGTAGTAGAACTGCTTACCTTTTTCATCATAACTTGCTTACTTTTCTAGATATCGACTTGATTTCTACTGTGTTGGATAGAGAACCGTATTGGTTTTAATTCGAATTATGCTTTTTGCAGATAGTACAAAAAAATATTTTTCGCCAAAAAAAAACCATGGACTACCCCCTTTGCTTTTTTTGAAAAAATGATAAAAAAAATTTTCTTGCACTATCCACCAGAAAATAATTTCTAATTAAGGCCAATGCCGTTAGCTATTCAACGCAAAAGAAATCAAGTCGATATATTGAAAACTTAGCAAGTTAAGACTAAAAAGGTAAGCAGTTCTACTGAAAAGTAGCCGGAAAGAGGCAGTAGTAGAACTGCTTACCTTTTTCATCATAACTTGCTTACTTTTCTAGATATCGACTTGATTTCTACTGTGTTAGATAGACAACCGTATTGGCTTTAATTCGAATTATGCTTTTTGCAGATAGTACAAAAAAATATTTTTCGCCAAAAAAAAAACCATGGACTACCCCCTTTGCTTTTTTTGAAAAAATGATAAAAAAAATTTTCTTGCACTATCCACCAGAAAATAATTTCTAATTAAGGCCAATGCCGTTAGCTATTCAACGCAAAAGAAATCAAGTAGATATATTGAAAACTTAGCAAGTTAAGACTAAAAAGGTAAGCAGTTCTACTAAAAAGTAGCCGGAAAGAGGCAGTAGTAGAACTGCTTACCTTTTTCATCATAACTTGCTTACTTTTCTAGATATCGACTTGATTTCTACTGTGTTGGATAGAGAACCGTATTGGCTTTAATTCGAATTATGCTTTTTGCAGATAGTACAAAAAAATATTTTTCGCAAAAAAAAAACCATGGACTACCCCCTTTGCTTTTTTTGAAAAAATGATAAAAAAAATTTTCTTGCACTATCCACCAGAAAATAATTTCTAATTAAGGCCAATGCCATTAGCTATCCAACGCAAAAGAAATCAAGTCAATATATTGAAAACTTAGCAAGGTATGACCAAAAAGGTAAGCAGTTCTACTAAAAAGTAGCCGGAAAGAGGCAGTAGTAGAACTGCTTACCTTTTTCATCATAACTTGCTTACTTTTCTAGATATCGACTTGATTTCTACTGAGTTGGATAGAGAACTGTATTGGCTTTAATTCGAATTATGCTTTTTGCAGATAGTACAAAAAAATATTTTTCGCCAAAAAAAAACCATGGACTACCCCCTTTGCTTTTTTTGAAAAAATGATAAAAAAAATTTTCTTGCACTATCCACCAGAAAATAATTTCTAATTAAGGCCAATGCCGTTAGCTAATCAACGCAAAAGAAATCAAGTCGATATATTGAAAACTTAGCAAGTTAAGACTAAAAAGGTAAGCAGTTCTACTGAAAAGTAGCCGGAAAGAGGCAGTAGTAGAACTGCTTACCTTTTTCATCATAACTTGCTTACTTTTCTAGATATCGACTTGATTTCTACTGAGTTGGATAGAGAACTGTATTGGCTTTAATTCGAATTATGCTTTTTGCAGATTGTACAAAAAAATATTTTTCGCAAAAAAAAAACCATGGACTACCCCCTTTGCTTTTTTTGAAAAAATGATAAAAAAATTTTCTTGCACTATGCACCAGAAAATAATTTCTAATAAAGGCCAATGCCAATAGCTATCCAACGCAAAAGAAATCAAGTCGATATATTGAAAACTTAGCAAGTTATGACTAAAAAGGTAAGCAGTTCTACTAAAAAGTAGCCGGAAAGAGGCAGTAGTAGAACTGCTTACCTTTTTCATCATAACTTGCTTACTTTTCTAGATATCGACTTGATTTCTACTGTGTTGGATAGAGAACCGTATTGGCTTTAATTCGAATTATGCTTTTTGCAGATAGTACAAAAAATTATTTTTCGCCAAAAAAAAAACCATGGACTACCCCCTTTCCTTTTTTTGAAAAAATGATAAAAAAAGTTTTCTTGCACTATCCACCAGAAAAAAATTTCTAATTAAGGCCAATGCCATTAGCTATCCAACGCAAAAGAAATCAAGTCGATATATTGAAAGCTTAGCAAGTTAAGACCAAAAAGGTAAGCAGTTCTACTAAAAAGTAGCCGGAAAGAGGCAGTAGTAGAACTGCTTACCTTTTTCATCATAACTTGCTTACTTTTCTAGATATCGACTTGATTTCTACTGTGTTGGATAGAGAACTGTATTGGCTTTAATTCGAATTATGCTTTTTGCAGATAGTACAAAAAAATATTTTTCGCCAAAAAAAAACCATGGACTACCCCCTTTGCTTTTTTTGAAAAAATGATAAAAAAAATTTTCTTGCACTATCCACCAGAAAATAATTTCTAATTAAGGCCAATGCCGTTAGCTATTCAACGCAAAAGAAATCAAGTCGATATATTGAAAACTTAGCAAGTTAAGACTAAAAAGGTAAGCAGTTCTACTGAAAAGTAGCCGGAAAGAGGCAGTAGTAGAACTGCTTACCTTTTTCATCATAACTTGCTTACTTTTCTAGATATCGACTTGATTTCTACTGAGTTGGATAGAGAACTGTATTGGCTTTAATTCGAATTATGCTTTTTGCAGATTGTACAAAAAAATATTTTTCGCAAAAAAAAAAAACCATGGACTACCCCCTTTGCTTTTTTTGAAAAAATGATAAAAAAATTTTCTTGCACTATGCACCAGAAAATAATTTCTAATAAAGGCCAATGCCATTAGCTATCCAACGCAAAAGAAATCAAGTCGATATATTGAAAACTTAGCAAGTTATGACTAAAAAGGTAAGCAGTTCTACTAAAAAGTAGCCGGAAAGAGGCAGTAGTAGAACTGCTTACCTTTTTCATCATAACTTGCTTACTTTTCTAGATATCGACTTGATTTCTACTGTGTTGGATAGAGAACCGTATTGGCTTTAATTCGAATTATGCTTTTTGCAGATAGTACAAAAAAATATTTTTCGCCAAAAAAAAAACCATGGACTACCCCCTTTGCTTTTTTTGAAAAAATGATACAAAAAATTTTCTTGCACTATCCACCAGAAAATAATTTCTAATTAAGGCCAATGCCGTTAGCTATTCAACGCAAAAGAAATCAAGTCGATATATTGAAAACTTAGCAAGTTAAGACTAAAAAGGTAAGCAGTTCTACTGAAAAGTAGCCGGAAAGAGGCAGTAGTAGAACTGCTTACCTTTTTCATCATAACTTGCTTACTTTTCTAGATATCGACTTGATTTCTACTGATTTGGATAGAGAACTGTATTGGCTTTAATTCGAATTATGCTTTTTGCAGATTGTACAAAAAAATATTTTTCGCAAAAAAAAAACCATGGACTACCCCCTTTGCTTTTTTTGAAAAAATGATAAAAAAATTTTCTTGCACTATGCAACAGAAAATAATTTCTAATAAAGGCCAATGCCATTAGCTATCCAACGCAAAAGAAATCAAGTCGATATATTGAAAACTTAGCAAGTTATGACTAAAAAGGTAAGCAGTTCTACTAAAAAGTAGCCGGAAAGAGGCAGAAGTAGAACTGCTTACCTTTTTCATCATAACTTGCTTACTTTTCTAGATATCGACTTGATTTCTACTGTGTTGGATAGAGAACCGTATTGGCTTTAATTCGAATTATGCTTTTTGCAGATAGTACAAAAAAATATTTTTCGCCAAAAAAAAAACCATGGACTACCCCCTTTGCTTTTTTTGAAAAAATGATAAAAAAAATTTTCTTGCACTATCCACCAGAAAATAATTTCTAATTAAGGCCAATGCCGTTAGCTATTCAACGCAAAAGAAATCAAGTCGATATATTGAAAACTTAGCAAGTTAAGACTAAAAAGGTAAGCAGTTCTACTGAAAAGTAGCCGGAAAGAGGCAGTAGTAGAACTGCTTACCTTTTTCATCATAACTTGCTTACTTTTCTAGATATCGACTTGATTTCTACTGTGTTGGATAGAGAACCGTATTGGCTTTAATTCGAATTATGCTTTTTGCAGATAGTACAAAAAATTATTTTTCGCCAAAAAAAAAACCATGGACTACCCCCTTTCCTTTTTTTGAAAAAATGATAAAAAAAGTTTTCTTGCACTATCCACCAGAAAAAAATTTCTAATTAAGGCCAATGCCATTAGCTATCCAACGCAAAAGAAATCAAGTCGATATATTGAAAGCTTAGCAAGTTAAGACCAAAAAGGTAAGCAGTTCTACTAAAAAGTAGCCGGAAAGAAGCAGTAGTAGAACTGCTTACCTTTTTCATCATAACTTGCTTACTTTTCTAGATATCGACTTGATTTCTACTGTGTTGGATAGAGAACCGTATTGGCTTTAATTCGAATTATGCTTTTTGCAGATAGTACAAAAAATTATTTTTCGCCAAAAAAAAAACCATGGACTACCCCCTTTCCTTTTTTTGAAAAAATGATAAAAAAAGTTTTCTTGCACTATCCACCAGAAAAAAATTTCTAATTAAGGCCAATGCCGTTAGCTATTCAACGCAAAAGAAATCAAGTCGATATATTGAAAACTTAGCAAGTTAAGACTAAAAAGGTAAGCAGTTCTACTGAAAAGTAGCCGGAAAGAGGCAGTAGTAGAACTGCTTACCTTTTTCATCATAACTTGCTTACTTTTCTAGATATCGACTTGATTTCTACTGTGTTGGATAGAGAACCGTATTGGCTTTAATTCGAATTATGCTTTTTGCAGATAGTACAAAAAAATATTTTTCGCCAAAAAAAAACCATGGACTACCCCCTTTGCTTTTTTTGAAAAAATGATAAAAAAAATTTTCTTGCACTATCCACCAGAAAATAATTTTTAATTAAGGCCAATGCCGTTAGCTATTCAACGCAAAAGAAATCAAGTCGATATATTGAAAACTTAGCAAGTTATGACCAAAAAGGTAAGCAGTTCTACTAAAAAGTAGCCGGAAAGAGGCAGTAGTAGAACTGCTTACCTTTTTCATCATATTTTGCTTACTTTTCTAGATATCGACTTGATTTCTACTGTGTTGGATAGAGAACCGTATTGGCTTTAATTCGAATTATGCTTTTTGCAGATAGTACAAAAAAATATTTTTCGCCAAAAAAAAACCATGGACTACCCCCTTTGCTTTTTTTGTAAAAATTATAAAAAAAATTTTCTTGCACTATCCACCAGAAAATAATTTCTAATTAAGGCCAATGCCGTTAGCTATTCAACGCAAAAGAAATCAAGTCGATATATTGAAAACTTAGCAAGTTAAGACTAAAAAGGTAAGCAGTTCTACTGAAAAGTAGCCGGAAAGAGGCAGTAGTAGAACTGCTTACCTTTTTCATCATAACTTGCTTACTTTTCTAGATATCGACTTGATTTCTACTGTGTTGGATAGAGAACCGTATTGGCTTTAATTCGAATTATGCTTTTTGCAGATAGTACAAAAAAATATTTTTCGCCAAAAAAAAACCATGGACTACCCCCTTTGCTTTTTTTGTAAAAATTATAAAAAAAATTTTCTTGCACTATCCACCAGAAAATAATTTCTAATTAAGGCCAATGCCGTTAGCTATTCAACGCAAAAGAAATCAAGTCGATATATTGAAAACTTAACAAGTTATGACCAAAAAGGTAAGCAGTTCTACTAAAAAGTAGCCGGAAAGAGGCAGTAGTAGAACTGCTTACCTTTTTCATCATAACTTGCTTACTTTTCTAGATATCGACTTGATTTCTACTGTGTTGGATAGAGAACCGTATTGGCTTTAATTCGAATTATGCTTTTTGCAGATAGTACAAAAAAATATTTTTCGCAAAAAAAAAAACCATGGACTACCCCCTTTGCTTTTTTTGAAAAAATGATAAAAAAAATTTTCTTGCACTATCCACCAGAAAATAATTTCTAATTAAGGACAATGCCGTTAGCTATTCAACGCAAAAGAAATCAAGTCGATATATTGAAAACTTAGCAAGTTAAGACTAAAAAGGTAAGCAGTTCTACTGAAAAGTAGCCGGAAAGAGGCAGTAGTAGAACTGCTTACCTTTTTCATCATAACTTGCTTACTTTTCTAGATATCGACTTGATTTCTACTGTGTTTGATAGAGAACCGTATTGGCTTTAATTCGAATTATGCTTTTTGCAGATAGTACAAAAAAATATTTTTCGCAAGAAAAAAACCATGGACTACCGCCTTTGCTTTTTTGAAAAAATGATAAAAAAAATTTTCTTGCACTATCCACCAGAAAATAATTTCTAATTAAGGCCAATGCCGTTAGCTATTCAACGCAAAAGAAATCAAGTCGATATGTTGAAAACTTAGCAAGTTAAGACTAAAAAGGTAAGCAGTTCTACTGAAAAGTAGCCGGAAAGAGGCAGTAGTAGAACTGCTTACCTTTTTCATCATAACTTGCTTACTTTTCTAGATATCGACTTGATTTCTACTGTGTTGGATAGAGAACCGTATTGGCTTTAATTCGAATTATGCTTTTTGCAGATAGTACAAAAAAATATTTTTCGCAAAAAAAAAACCATGGACTACCCCCTTTGCTTTTTTTGAAAAAATGATAAAAAAATTTTTCTTGCACTATGCACCAGAAAATAATTTCTAATTAAGGCCAATGCCGTTAGCTATTCAACGCAAAAGAAATCAAGTCGATATATTGAAAACTTAGCAAGTTATGACTAAAAAGGTAAACAGTTCTACTGAAAAGTAGCCGGAAAGAGGCAGTAGTAGAACTGCTTACCTTTTTCATCATAACTTGCTTACTTTTCTAGATATCGACTTGATTTCTACTGTGTTTGATAGAGAACCGTATTGGCTTTAATTCGAATTATGCTTTTTGCAGATAGTACAAAAAAATATTTTTCGCAAGAAAAAAACCATGGACTACCGCCTTTGCTTTTTTTGAAAAAATGATAAAAAAAATTTTCTTGCACTATCCACCAGAAAATAATTTCTAATTAAGGCCAATGCCGTTAGCTATTCAACGCAAAAGAAATCAAGTCGATATGTTGAAAACTTAGCAAGTTAAGACTAAAAAGGTAAGCAGTTCTACTGAAAAGTAGCCGGAAAGAGGCAGTAGTAGAACTGCTTACCTTTTTCATCATAACTTGCTTACTTTTCTAGATATCGACTTGATTTCTACTGTGTTGGATAGAGAACCGTATTGGCTTTAATTCGAATTATGCTTTTTGCAGATAGTACAAAAAAATATTTTTCGCAAAAAAAAAACCATGGACTACCCCCTTTGCTTTTTTTGAAAAAATGATAAAAAAAATTTTCTTGCACTATGCACCAGAAAATAATTTCTAATTAAGGCCAATGCCGTTAGCTATTCAACGCAAAAGAAATCAAGTCGATATATTGAAAACTTAGCAAGTTATGACTAAAAAGGTAAACAGTTCTACTAAAAAGTAGCCGGAAAGAGGCAGTAGTAGAACTGCTTACCTTTTTCATCATAACTTGCTTACTTTTCTAGATATCGACTTGATTTCTACTGTGTTGGATAGAGAACCGTATTGGCTTTAATTCGAATTATGCTTTTTGCAGATAGTACAAAAAAATATTTTTCGCAAAAAAAAAACCATGGACTACCCCCTTTGCTTTTTTTGAAAAAATGATAAAAAAAATTTTCTTGCACTATCCACCAGAAAATAATTTCTAATTAAGGCCAATGCCGTTAGCTATTCAACGCAAAAGAAATCAAGTCGATATATTGAAAACTTAGCAAGTTAAGACTAAAAAGGTAAGCAGTTCTACTGAAAAGTAGCCGGAAAGAGGCAGTAGTAGAACTGCTTACCTTTTTCATCATAACTTGCTTACTTTTCTAGATATCGACTTGATTTCTACTGTGTTGGATAGAGAACCGTATTGGCTTTAATTCGAATTATGCTTTTTGCAGATAGTACAAAAAAATATTTTTCGCAAAAAAAAAACCATGGACTACCCCCTTTGCTTTTTTTGAAAAAATGATAAAAAAAATTTTCTTAAACTATCCACCAGAAAATAATTTCTAATTAAGGCCAATGCCGTTAGCTATTCAACGCAAAAGAAATCAAGTCGATATGTTGAAAACTTAGCAAGTTAAGACTAAAAAGGTAAGCAGTTCTACTGAAAAGTAGCCGGAAAGAGGCAGTAGTAGAACTGCTTACCTTTTTCATCATAACTTGCTTACTTTTCTAGATATCGACTTGATTTCTACTGTGTTGGATAGAGAACCCTATTGGCTTTAATTCGAATTATGCTTTTTGCAGATAGTACAAAAAAATATTTTTCGCAAAAAAAAAACCATGGACTACCCCCTTTGCTTTTTTTGAAAAAATGATAAAAAAAATTTTCTTGCACTATCCACCAGAAAATAATTTCTAATTAAGGCCAATGCCGTTAGCTATTCAACGCAAAAGAAATCAAGTCGATATATTGAAAACTTAGCAAGTTAAGACTAAAAAGGTAAGCAGTTCTACTGAAAAGTAGCCGGAAAGAGGCAGTAGTAGAACTGCTTACCTTTTTCATCATAACTTGCTTACTTTTCTAGATATCGACTTGATTTCTACTGTGTTGGATAGAGAACCGTATTGGCTTTAATTCGAATTATGCTTTTTGCAGATAGTACAAAAAAATATTTTTCGCAAAAAAAAAACCATGGACTACCCCCTTTGCTTTTTTTGAAAAAATGATAAAAAAAATTTTCTTGCACTATCCACCAGAAAATAATTTCTAATTAAGGCCAATGCCGTTAGCTATTCAACGCAAAAGAAATCAAGTCGATATATTGAAAACTTAGCAAGTTAAGACTAAAAAGGTAAGCAGTTCTACTGAAAAGTAGCCGGAAAGAGGCAGTAGTAGAACTGCTTACCTTTTTCATCATAACTTGCTTACTTTTCTAGATATCGACTTGATTTCTACTGTGTTGGATAGAGAACCGTATTGGCTTTAATTCGAATTATGCTTTTTGCAGATAGTACAAAAAAATATTTTTCGCAAAAAAAAAACCATGGACTACCCCCTTTGCTTTTTTTGAAAAAATGATAAAAAAAATTTTCTTGCACTATCCACCAGAAAATAATTTCTAATTAAGGCCAATGCCGTTAGCTATTCAACGCAAAAGAAATCAAGTCGATATGTTGAAAACTTAGCAAGTTAAGACTAAAAAGGTAAGCAGTTCTACTGAAAAGTAGCCGGAAAGAGGCAGTAGTAGAACTGCTTACCTTTTTCATCATAACTTGCTTACTTTTCTAGATATCGACTTGATTTCTACTGTGTTGGATAGAGAACCGTATTGGCTTTAATTCGAATTATGCTTTTTGCAGATAGTACAAAAAAATATTTTTCGCAAAAAAAAAACCATGGACTACCCCCTTTGCTTTTTTTGAAAAAATGATAAAAAAAATTTTCTTGCACTATCCACCAGAAAATAATTTCTAATTAAGGCCAATGCCGTTAGCTATTCAACGCAAAAGAAATCAAGTCGATATATTGAAAACTTAGCAAGTTATGACTAAAAAGGTAAACAGTTCTACTAAAAAGTAGCCGGAAAGAGGCAGTAGTAGAACTGCTTACCTTTTTCATCATAACTTGCTTACTTTTCTAGATATCGACTTGATTTCTACTGTGTTGGATAGAGAACCGTATTGGCTTTAATTCGAATTATGCTTTTTGCAGATAGTACAAAAAAATATTTTTCGCAAAAAAAAAACCATGGACTACCCCCTTTGCTTTTTTTGAAAAAATGATAAAAAAATTTTCTTGCACTATCCACCAGAAAATAATTTCTAATTAAGGCCAATGCCGTTAGCTATTCAACGCAAAAGAAATCAAGTCGATATATTGAAAACTTAGCAAGTTAAGACTAAAAAGGTAAGCAGTTCTACTAAAAAGTAGCCGGAAAGAGGCAGTAGTAGAACTGCTTACCTTTTTCATCATAACTTGCTTACTTTTCTAGATATCGACTTGATTTCTACTGTGTTGGATAGAGAACCGTATTGGCTTTAATTCGAATTATGCTTTTTGCAGATAGTACAAAAAAATATTTTTCGCCAAAAAAAAACCATGGACTACCCCCTTTGCTTTTTTTGAAAAAATGATAAAAAAAATTTTCTTGCACTATGCACCAGAAAATAATTTCTAATTAAGGCCAATGCCGTTAGCTATTCAACGCAAAAGAAATCAAGTCGATATATTGAAAACTTAACAAGTTATGACCAAAAAGGTAAGCAGTTCTACTAAAAAGTAGCCGGAAAGAGGCAGTAGTACAACTGCTTACCTTTTTCATCATAACTTGCTTACTTTTCTAGATATCGACTTGATTTCTACTGAGTTGGATAGAGAACTGTATTGGCTTTAATTCGAATTATGCTTTTTGCAGATAGTACAAAAAAATATTTTTCGCCAAAAAAAAACCATGGACTACCCCCTTTGCTTTTTTTGAAAAAATGATAAAAAAATTTTTCTTGCACTATCCACCAGAAAATAATTTCTAATTAAGGCCAATGCCGTTAGCTATTCAACGCAAAAGAAATCAAGTCGATATATTGAAAACTTAGCAAGTTAAGACTAAAAAGGTAAGCAGTTCTACTGAAAAGTAGCCGGAAAGAGGCAGTAGTAGAACTGCTTACCTTTTTCATCATAACTTGCTTACTTTTCTAGATATCGACTTGATTTCTACTGTGTTGGATAGAGAACCGTATTGGCTTTAATTCGAATTATGCTTTTTGCAGATAGTACAAAAAAATATTTTTCGCCAAAAAAAAACCATGGACTACCCCCTTTGCTTTTTTTGTAAAAATTATAAAAAAAATTTTCTTGCACTATCCACCAGAAAATAATTTCTAATTAAGGCCAATGCCGTTAGCTATTCAACGCAAAAGAAATCAAGTCGATATATTGAAAACTTAGCAAGTTATGACCAAAAAGGTAAGCAGTTCTACTAAAAAGTAGCCGGAAAGAGGCAGTAGTAGAACTGCTTACCTTTTTCATCATATTTTGCTTACTTTTCTAGATATCGACATGATTTCTACTGTGTTGGATAGAGAACCGTATTGGCTTTAATTCGAATTATGCTTTTTGCAGATAGTACAAAAAAATATTTTTCGCCAAAAAAAAAACCATGGACTACCCCCTTTGCTTTTTTTGTAAAAATTATAAAAAAAATTTTCTTGCACTATCCACCAGAAAATAATTTCTAATTAAGGCCAATGTCATTAGCTATCCAACGCAAAAGAAATCAAGTCAATATATTGAAAACTTAGCAAGGTATGACCAAAAAGGTAAGCAGTTCTACTAAAAAGTAGCCGGAAAGAGGCAGTAGTAGAACTGCTTACCTTTTTCATCATAACTTGCTTACTTTTCTAGATATCGACTTGATTTCTACTGTGTTGGATAGAGAACCGTATTGGCTTTAATTCGAATTATGCTTTTTGCAGATAGTACAAAAAAATATTTTTCGCAAAAAAAAAACCATGGACTACCCCCTTTGCTTTTTTTGAAAAAATGATAAAAAAAATTTTCTTAAACTATCCACCAGAAAATAATTTCTAATTAAGGCCAATGCCGTTAGCTATTCAACGCAAAAGAAATCAAGTCGATATGTTGAAAACTTAGCAAGTTAAGACTAAAAAGGTAAGCAGTTCTACTGAAAAGTAGCCGGAAAGAGGCAGTAGTAGAACTGCTTACCTTTTTCATCATAACTTGCTTACTTTTCTAGATATCGACTTGATTTCTACTGTGTTGGATAGAGAACCGTATTGGCTTTAATTCGAATTATGCTTTTTGCAGATAGTACAAAAAAATATTTTTCGCAAAAAAAAAACCATGGACTACCCCCTTTGCTTTTTTTGAAAAAATGATAAAAAAAATTTTCTTGCACTATCCACCAGAAAATAATTTCTAATTAAGGCCAATGCCGTTAGCTATTCAACGCAAAAGAAATCAAGTCGATATATTGAAAACTTAGCAAGTTAAGACTAAAAAGGTAAGCAGTTCTACTGAAAAGTAGCCGGAAAGAGGCAGTAGTAGAACTGCTTACCTTTTTCATTATAACTTGCTTACTTTTCTAGATATCGACTTGATTTCTACTGTGTTGGATAGAGAACCGTATTGGCTTTAATTCGAATTATGCTTTTTGCAGATAGTACAAAAAAATATTTTTCGCAAAAAAAAAACCATGGACTACCCCCTTTGCTTTTTTTGAAAAAATTATAAAAAAAATTTTCTTGCACTATCCACCAGAAAATAATTTCTAATTAAGGCCAATGCCGTTAGCTATTCAACGCAAAAGAAATCAAGTCGATATATTGAAAACTTAGCAAGTTAAGACTAAAAAGGTAAGCAGTTCTACTGAAAAGTAGCCGGAAAGAGGCAGTAGTAGAACTGCTTACCTTTTTCATCATAACTTGCTTACTTTTCTAGATATCGACTTGATTTCTACTGAGTTGGATAGAGAACTGTATTGGCTTTAATTCGAATTATGCTTTTTGCAGATAGTACAAAAAAATATTTTTCGCCAAAAAAAAACCATGGACTACCCCCTTTGCTTTTTTTGAAAAAATGATAAAAAAAATTTTCTTGCACTATGCACCAGAAAATAATTTCTAATTAAGGCCAATGCCGTTAGCTATTCAACGCAAAAGAAATCAAGTCGATATATTGAAAACTTAACAAGTTATGACCAAAAAGGTAAGCAGTTCTACTAAAAAGTAGCCGGAAAGAGGCAGTAGTACAACTGCTTACCTTTTTCATCATAACTTGCTTACTTTTCTAGATATCGACTTGATTTCTACTGAGTTGGATAGAGAACTGTATTGGCTTTAATTCGAATTATGCTTTTTGCAGATAGTACAAAAAAATATTTTTCGCCAAAAAAAAACCATGGACTACCCCCTTTGCTTTTTTTGAAAAAATGATAAAAAAATTTTTCTTGCACTATCCACCAGAAAATAATTTCTAATTAAGGCCAATGCCGTTAGCTATTCAACGCAAAAGAAATCAAGTCGATATATTGAAAACTTAGCAAGTTAAGACTAAAAAGGTAAGCAGTTCTACTGAAAAGTAGCCGGAAAGAGGCAGTAGTAGAACTGCTTACCTTTTTCATCATAACTTGCTTACTTTTCTAGATATCGACTTGATTTCTACTGTGTTGGATAGAGAACCGTATTGGCTTTAATTCGAATTATGCTTTTTGCAGATAGTACAAAAAAATATTTTTCGCCAAAAAAAAACCATGGACTACCCCCTTTGCTTTTTTTGTAAAAATTATAAAAAAAATTTTCTTGCACTATCCACCAGAAAATAATTTCTAATTAAGGCCAATGCCGTTAGCTATTCAACGCAAAAGAAATCAAGTCGATATATTGAAAACTTAGCAAGTTATGACCAAAAAGGTAAGCAGTTCTACTAAAAAGTAGCCGGAAAGAGGCAGTAGTAGAACTGCTTACCTTTTTCATCATATTTTGCTTACTTTTCTAGATATCGACATGATTTCTACTGTGTTGGATAGAGAACCGTATTGGCTTTAATTCGAATTATGCTTTTTGCAGATAGTACAAAAAAATATTTTTCGCCAAAAAAAAAACCATGGACTACCCCCTTTGCTTTTTTTGTAAAAATTATAAAAAAAATTTTCTTGCACTATCCACCAGAAAATAATTTCTAATTAAGGCCAATGTCATTAGCTATCCAACGCAAAAGAAATCAAGTCAATATATTGAAAACTTAGCAAGGTATGACCAAAAAGGTAAGCAGTTCTACTAAAAAGTAGCCGGAAAGAGGCAGTAGTAGAACTGCTTACCTTTTTCATCATAACTTGCTTACTTTTCTAGATATCGACTTGATTTCTACTGTGTTGGATAGAGAACCGTATTGGCTTTAATTCGAATTATGCTTTTTGCAGATAGTACAAAAAAATATTTTTCGCAAAAAAAAAACCATGGACTACCCCCTTTGCTTTTTTTGAAAAAATGATAAAAAAAATTTTCTTAAACTATCCACCAGAAAATAATTTCTAATTAAGGCCAATGCCGTTAGCTATTCAACGCAAAAGAAATCAAGTCGATATGTTGAAAACTTAGCAAGTTAAGACTAAAAAGGTAAGCAGTTCTACTGAAAAGTAGCCGGAAAGAGGCAGTAGTAGAACTGCTTACCTTTTTCATCATAACTTGCTTACTTTTCTAGATATCGACTTGATTTCTACTGTGTTGGATAGAGAACCGTATTGGCTTTAATTCGAATTATGCTTTTTGCAGATAGTACAAAAAAATATTTTTCGCAAAAAAAAAACCATGGACTACCCCCTTTGCTTTTTTTGAAAAAATGATAAAAAAAATTTTCTTGCACTATCCACCAGAAAATAATTTCTAATTAAGGCCAATGCCGTTAGCTATTCAACGCAAAAGAAATCAAGTCGATATATTGAAAACTTAGCAAGTTAAGACTAAAAAGGTAAGCAGTTCTACTGAAAAGTAGCCGGAAAGAGGCAGTAGTAGAACTGCTTACCTTTTTCATTATAACTTGCTTACTTTTCTAGATATCGACTTGATTTCTACTGTGTTGGATAGAGAACCGTATTGGCTTTAATTCGAATTATGCTTTTTGCAGATAGTACAAAAAAATATTTTTCGCAAAAAAAAAACCATGGACTACCCCCTTTGCTTTTTTTGAAAAAATTATAAAAAAAATTTTCTTGCACTATCCACCAGAAAATAATTTCTAATTAAGGCCAATGCCGTTAGCTATTCAACGCAAAAGAAATCAAGTCGATATATTGAAAACTTAGCAAGTTAAGACTAAAAAGGTAAGCAGTTCTACTGAAAAGTAGCCGGAAAGAGGCAGTAGTAGAACTGCTTACCTTTTTCATCATAACTTGCTTACTTTTCTAGATATCGACTTGATTTCTACTGTGTTGGATAGAGAACCGTATTGGCTTTAATTCGAATTATGCTTTTTGCAGATAGTACAAAAAAATATTTTTCGCAAAAAAAAAACCATGGACTACCCCCTTTGCTTTTTTTGAAAAAATGATAAAAAAAATTTTCTTGCACTATCCACCAGAAAATAATTTCTAATTAAGGCCAATGCCGTTAGCTATTCAACGCAAAAGAAATCAAGTCGATATGTTGAAAACTTAGCAAGTTAAGACTAAAAAGGTAAGCAGTTCTACTGAAAAGTAGCCGGAAAGAGGCAGTAGTAGAACTGCTTACCTTTTTCATCATAACTTGCTTACTTTTCTAGATATCGACTTGATTTCTACTGTGTTGGATAGAGAACCGTATTGGCTTTAATTCGAATTATGCTTTTTGCAGATAGTACAAAAAAATATTTTTCGCAAAAAAAAAACCATGGACTACCCCCTTTGCTTTTTTTGAAAAAATGATAAAAAAAATTTTCTTGCACTATCCACCAGAAAATAATTTCTAATTAAGGCCAATGCCGTTAGCTATTCAACGCAAAAGAAATCAAGTCGATATATTGAAAACTTAGCAAGTTATGACTAAAAAGGTAAACAGTTCTACTAAAAAGTAGCCGGAAAGAGGCAGTAGTAGAACTGCTTACCTTTTTCATCATAACTTGCTTACTTTTCTAGATATCGACTTGATTTCTACTGTGTTGGATAGAGAACCGTATTGGCTTTAATTCGAATTATGCTTTTTGCAGATAGTACAAAAAAATATTTTTCGCAAAAAAAAAACCATGGACTACCCCCTTTGCTTTTTATGAAAAAATGATAAAAAAATTTTCTTGCACTATCCACCAGAAAATAATTTCTAATTAAGGCCAATGCCGTTAGCTATTCAACGCAAAAGAAATCAAGTCGATATATTGAAAACTTAGCAAGTTAAGACTAAAAAGGTAAGCAGTTCTACTAAAAAGTAGCCGGAAAGAGGCAGTAGTAGAACTGCTTACCTTTTTCATCATAACTTGCTTACTTTTCTAGATATCGACTTGATTTCTACTGTGTTGGATAGAGAACCGTATTGGCTTTAATTCGAATTATGCTTTTTGCAGATAGTACAAAAAAATATTTTTCGCAAAAAAAAAAACCATGGACTACCCCCTTTGCTTTTTTTGAAAAAATGATAAAAAAAATTTTCTTGCACTATCCACCAGAAAATAATTTCTAATTAAGGCCAATGCCGTTAGCTATTCAACGCAAAAGAAATCAAGTCGATATATTGAAAACTTAGCAAGTTAAGACTAAAAAGGTAAGCAGTTCTACTAAAAAGTAGCCGGAAAGAGGCAGTAGTAGAACTGCTTACCTTTTTCATCATAACTTGCTTACTTTTCTAGATATCGACTTGATTTCTACTGAGTTGGATAGAGAACTGTATTGGCTTTAATTCGAATTATGCTTTTTGCAGATAGTACAAAAAAATATTTTTCGCCAAAAAAAACCATGGACTACCCCCTTTGCTTTTTTTGAAAAAATGATAAAAAAAATTTTCTTGCACTATGCACCAGAAAATAACTTCTAATTAAGGCCAATGCCGTTAGCTATTCAACGCAAAAGAAATCAAGTCGATATATTGAAAACTTAACAAGTTATGACCAAAAAGGTAAGCAGTTCTACTAAAAAGTAGCCGGAAAGAGGCAGTAGTAGAACTGCTTACCTTTTTCATCATAACTTGCTTACTTTTCTAGATATCGACTTGATTTCTACTGAGTTGGATAGAGAACTGTATTGGCTTTAATTCGAATTATGCTTTTTGCAGATAGTACAAAAAAATATTTTTCGCCAAAAAAAAAACCATGGACTACCCCCTTTGCTTTTTTTGAAAAAATGATAAAAAAAATTTTCTTGCACTATCCACCAGAAAATAATTTCTAATTAAGGCCAATGCCGTTAGCTATTCAACGCAAAAGAAATCAAGTCGATATATTGAAAACTTAGCAAGTTAAGACTAAAAAGGTAAGCAGTTCTACTAAAAAGTAGCCGGAAAGAGGCAGTAGTAGAACTGCTTACCTTTTTCATCATAACTTGCTTACTTTTCTAGATATCGACTTGATTTCTACTGAGTTGGATAGAGAACTGTATTGGCTTTAATTCGAATTATGCTTTTTGCAGATAGTACAAAAAAATATTTTTCGCCAAAAAAAAACCATGGACTACCCCCTTTGCTTTTTTTGAAAAAATGAAAAAAAAATTTTTCTTGCACTATCCACCAGAAAATAATTTCTAATTAAGGCCAATGCCGTTAGCTATTCAACGCAAAAGAAATCAAGTCGATATATTGAAAACTTAGCAAGTTATGACCAAAAAGGTAAGCAGTTCTACTAAAAAGTAGCCGGAAAGAGGCAGTAGTAGAACTGCTTACCTTTTTCATCATATTTTGCTTACTTTTCTAGATATCGACTTGATTTCTACTGTGTTGGATAGAGAACCGTATTGGCTTTAATTCGAATTATGCTTTTTGCAGATAGTACAAAAAAATATTTTTCGCCAAAAAAAAAACCATGGACTACCCCCTTTGCTTTTTTTGTAAAAATTATAAAAAAAATTTTCTTGCACTATCCACCAGAAAATAATTTCTAATTAAGGCCAATGCCATTAGCTATCCAACGCAAAAGAAATCAAGTCAATATATTGAAAACTTAGCAAGGTATGACCAAAAAGGTAAGCAGTTCTACTAAAAAGTAGCCGGAAAGAGGCAGTAGTAGAACTGCTTACCTTTTTCATCATAACTTGCTTACTTTTCTAGATATCGACTTGATTTCTACTGAGTTGGATAGAGAACTGTATTGGCTTTAATTCGAATTATGCTTTTTGCAGATAGTACAAAAAAATATTTTTCGCCAAAAAAAAAACCATGGACTACCCCCTTTGCTTTTTTTGAAAAAATGATAAAAAAAATTTTCTTGCACTATCCACCAGAAAATAATTTCTAATTAAGGCCAATGCTGTTAGCTATTCAACGCAAAAGAAATCAAGTCGATATATTGAAAACTTAGCAAGTTATGACCAAAAAGGTAAGCAGTTCTACTAAAAAGTAGCCGGAAAGAGGCAGTAGTAGAACTGCTTACCTTTTTCATCATAACTTGCTTACTTTTCTAGATATCGACTTGATTTCTACTGAGTTGGATAGAGAACCGTATTGGCTTTAATTCGAATTATGCTTTTTGCAGATAGTACAAAAAAATATTTTTCGCCAAAAAAAAACCATGGACTACCCCCTTTGCTTTTTTTGAAAAAATGATAAAAAAATTTTTCTTGCACTATCCACCAGAAAATAATTTCTAATTAAGGCCAATGCCGTTAGCTATTCAACGCAAAAGAAATCAAGTCGATATATTGAAAACTTAGCAAGTTAAGACTAAAAAGGTAAGCAGTTCTACTAAAAAGTAGCCGGAAAGAGACAGTAGTAGAACTGCTTACCTTTTTCATCATAACTTGCTTACTTTTCTAGATATCGACTTGATTTCTACTGTGTTGGATAGAGAACCGTATTGGCTTTAATTCGAATTATGCTTTTTGCAGATAGTACAAAAAAATATTTTTCGCAAAAAAAAAACCATGGACTACCCCCTTTGCTTTTTTTGAAAAAATGATAAAAAAAATTTTTTTGCACTATCCACCAGAAAATAATTTCTAATTAAGGCCAATGCCGTTAGCTATTCAACGCAAAAGAAATCAAGTCGATATATTGAAAACTTAGCAAGTTAAGACTAAAAAGGTAAGCAGTTCTACTAAAAAGTAGCCGGAAAGAGGCAGTAGTAGAACTGCTTACCTTTTTCATCATAACTTGCTTACTTTTCTAGAAATCGACTTGATTTCTACTGTGTTGGATAGAGAACCGTATTGGCTTTAATTCGAATTATGCTTTTTGCAGATAGTACAAAAAAATATTTTTCGCCAAAAAAAAACCATGGACTACCCCCTTTGCTTTTTTTGAAAAAATGATAAAAAAAATTTTCTTGCACTATCCACCAGAAAATAATTTCTAATTAAGGCCAATGCCATTAGCTATCCAACGCAAAAGAAATCAAGTCAATATATTGAAAACTTAGCAAGGTATGACCAAAAAGGTAAGCAGTTCTACTAAAAAGTAGCCGGAAAGAGGCAGTAGTAGAACTGCTTACCTTTTTCATCATAACTTGCTTACTTTTCTAGATATCGACTTGATTTCTACTGTGTTGGATAGAGAACTGTATTGGCTTTAATTCGAATTATGCTTTTTGCAGATAGTACAAAAAAATATTTTTCGCCAAAAAAAAACCATGGACTACCCCCTTTGCTTTTTTTGAAAAAATGATAAAAAAAATTTTCTTGCACTATCCACCAGAAAATAATTTCTAATTAAGGCCAATGCCGTTAGCTATCCAACGCAAAAGAAATCAAGTCAATATATTGAAAACTTAGCAAGGTATGACCAAAAAGGTAAGCAGTTCTACTAAAAAGTAGCCGGAAAGAGGCAGTAGTAGAACTGCTTACCTTTTTCATCATAACTTGCTTACTTTTCTAGATATCGACTTGATTTCTACTGTGTTGGATAGAGAACCGTATTGGCTTTAATTCGAATTATGCTTTTTGCAGATAGTACAAAAAAATATTTTTCGCCAAAAAAAAACCATGGACTACCCCCTTTGCTTTTTTTGAAAAAATGATAAAAAAAATTTTCTTGCACTATCCACCAGAAAATAATTTCTAATTAAGGCCAATGCCATTAGCTATCCAACGCAAAAGAAATCAAGTCAATATATTGAAAACTTAGCAAGGTATGACCAAAAAGGTAAGCAGTTCTACTAAAAAGTAGCCGGAAAGAGGCAGTAGTAGAACTGCTTACCTTTTTCATCATAACTTGCTTACTTTTCTAGATATCGACTTGATTTCTACTGAGTTGGATAGAGAACTGTATTGGCTTTAATTCGAATTATGCTTTTTGCAGATAGTACAAAAAAATATTTTTCGCCAAAAAAAAACCATGGACTACCCCCTTTGCTTTTTTTGAAAAAATGATAAAAAAAATTTTCTTGCACTATCCACCAGAAAATAATTTCTAATTAAGGCCAATGCCGTTAGCTATTCAACGCAAAAGAAATCAAGTCAATATATTGAAAACTTAGCAAGGTATGACCAAAAAGGTAAGCAGTTCTACTAAAAAGTAGCCGGAAAGAGGCAGTAGTAGAACTGCTTACCTTTTTCATCATAACTTGCTTACTTTTCTAGATATCGACTTGATTTCTACTGAGTTGGATAGAGAACTGTATTGGCTTTAATTCGAATTATGCTTTTTGCAGATAGTACAAAAAAATATTTTTCGCCAAAAAAAAACCATGGACTACCCCCTTTGCTTTTTTTGAAAAAA
Source organism: Thelaira solivaga (assembly GCA_947397855.1). Lineage (NCBI taxonomy): Eukaryota > Metazoa > Arthropoda > Insecta > Diptera > Tachinidae > Thelaira > Thelaira solivaga. The sequence continues at coordinate 21,954,821 of OX377613.1, forward strand.
TGATAAAAAAAATTTTCTTGCACTATCCACCAGAAAATAAAATCTAATTAAGGCCAATGCCGTTAGCTATTCAACGCAAAAGAAATCAAGTCGATATATTGAAAACTTAGCAAGTTAAGACTAAAAATGTAAGCAGTTCTACTAAAAAGTAGCCGGAAAGAGGCAGTAGTAGAACTGCTTACCTTTTTCATCATAACTTGCTTACTTTTCTAGATATCGACTTGATTTCTACTGAGTTGGATAGAGAACTGTATTTGCTTTAATTCGAATTATGCTTTTTGCAGATAGTACAAAAAAATATTTTTCGCCAAAAAAAAACCATGGACTACCCCCTTTGCTTTTTTTGAAAAAATGATAAAAAAATTTTTCTTGCACTATCCACCAGAAAATAATTTCTAATTAAGGCCAATGCCGTTAGCTATTCAACGCAAAAGAAATCAAGTCGATATATTGAAAACTTAGCAAGTTAAGACTAAAAAGGTAAGCAGTTCTACTAAAAAGTAGCCGGAAAGAGGCAGTAGTAGAACTGCTTACCTTTTTCATCATAACTTGCTTACTTTTCTAGATATCGACTTGATTTCTACTGTGTTGGATAGAGAACCGTATTGGCTTTAATTCGAATTATGCTTTTTGCAGATAGTACAAAAAAATATTTTTCGCAAAAAAAAACCATGGACTACCCCCTTTGCTTTTTTTGAAAAAATGATAAAAAAAATTTTTTTGCACTATCCACCAGAAAATAATTTCTAATTAAGGCCAATGCCGTTAGCTATTCAACGCAAAAGAAATCAAGTCGATATATTGAAAACTTAGCAAGTTAAGACTAAAAAGGTAAGCAGTTCTACTAAAAAGTAGCCGGAAAGAGGCAGTAGTAGAACTGCTTACCTTTTTCATCATAACTTGCTTACTTTTCTAGATATCGACTTGATTTCTACTGTGTTGGATAGAGAACCGTATTGGCTTTAATTCGAATTATGCTTTTTGCAGATAGTACAAAAAAATATTTTTCGCCAAAAAAAAACCATGGACTACCCCCTTTGCTTTTTTTGAAAAAATGATAAAAAAAATTTTCTTGCACTATCCACCAGAAAATAATTTCTAATTAAGGCCAATGCCATTAGCTATCCAACGCAAAAGAAATCAAGTCAATATATTGAAAACTTAGCAAGGTATGACCAAAAAGGTAAGCAGTTCTACTAAAAAGTAGCCGGAAAGAGGCAGTAGTAGAACTGCTTACCTTTTTCATCATAACTTGCTTACTTTTCTAGATATCGACTTGATTTCTACTGAGTTGGATAGAGAGCTGTATTGGCTTTAATTCGAATTATGCTTTTTGCAGATAGTACAAAAAAAAATTTTTCGCCAAAAAAAAACCATGGACTACCCCCTTTGCTTTTTTTGAAAAAATGATAAAAAAATTTTTCTTGCACTATCCACCAGAAAATAATTTCTAATTAAGGCCAATGCCGTTAGCTATTCAACGCAAAAGAAATCAAGTCGATATATTGAAAACTTAGCAAGTTAAGACTAAAAAGGTAAGCAGTTCTACTAAAAAGTAGCCGGAAAGAGGCAGTAGTAGAACTGCTTACCTTTTTCATCATAACTTGCTTACTTTTCTAGATATCGACTTGATTTCTACTGTGTTGGATAGAGAACCGTATTGGCTTTAATTCGAATTATGCTTTTTGCAGATAGTACAAAAAAATATTTTTCGCCAAAAAAAAACCATGGACTACCCCCTTTGCTTTTTTTGAAAAAATGATAAAAAAAATTTTCTTGCACTATCCACCAGAAAATAATTTCTAATTAAGGCCAATGCCATTAGCTATCCAACGCAAAAGAAATCAAGTCAATATATTGAAAACTTAGCAAGGTATGACCAAAAAGGTAAGCAGTTCTACTAAAAAGTAGCCGGAAAGAGGCAGTAGTAGAACTGCTTACCTTTTTCATCATAACTTGCTTACTTTTCTAGATATCGACTTGATTTCTACTGTGTTGGATAGAGAACTGTATTGGCTTTAATTCGAATTATGCTTTTTGCAGATAGTACAAAAAAATATTTTTCGCCAAAAAAAAACCATGGACTACCCCCTTTGCTTTTTTTGAAAAAATGATAAAAAAAATTTTCTTGCACTATCCACCAGAAAATAATTTCTAATTAAGGCCAATGCCGTTAGCTATTCAACGCAAAAGAAATCAAGTCGATATATTGAAAACTTAGCAAGTTAAGACTAAAAAGGTAAGCAGTTCTACTAAAAAGTAGCCGGAAAGAGGCAGTAGTAGAACTGCTTACCTTTTTCATCATAACTTGCTTACTTTTCTAGATATCGACTTGATTTCTACTGAGTTGGATAGAGAACTGTATTGGCTTTAATTCGAATTATGCTTTTTGCAGATAGTACAAAAAAATATTTTTCGCCAAAAAAAAAACCATGGACTACCCCCTTTGCTTTTTTTGAAAAAATGATAAAAAAAATTTTCTTGCACTATCCACCAGAAAAAAATATCTAATTAAGGCCAATGCCATTAGCTATCCAACGCAAAAGAAATCAAGTCAATATATTGAAAACTTAGCAAGGTATGACCAAAAAGGTAAGCAGTTCTACTAAAAAGTAGCCGGAAAGAGGCAGTAGTAGAACTGCTTACCTTTTTCATCATAACTTGCTTACTTTTCTAGATATCGACTTGATTTCTACTGAGTTGGATAGAGAACTGTATTGGCTTTAATTTGAATTATGCTTTTTGCAGATAGTACAAAAAAATATTTTTCGCCAAAAAAAAAACCATGGACTACCCCCTTTGCTTTTTTTGAAAAAATTATAAAAAAAATTTTCTTGCACTATCCACCAGAAAATAATTTCTAATAAAGGCCAATGCCATTAGCTATACAACGCAAAAGAAATCAAGTCGATATATTGAAAACTTAGCAAGTTATGACTAAAAAGGTAAGCAGTTCTACTGAAAAGTAGCCGGAAAGAGGCAGTAGTAGAACTGCTTACCTTTTTCATCATATTTTGCTTACTTTTCTAGATATCGACTTGATTTCTACTGTGTTGGATAGAGAACCGTATTGGCTTTAATTCGAATTATGCTTTTTGCAGATAGTACAAAAAATTATTTTTCGCCAAAAAAAAAACCATGGACTACCCCCTTTCCTTTTTTTGAAAAAATGATAAAAAAAATTTTCTTGCACTATCCACCAGAAAATAATTTCTAATTAAGGCCAATGCCGTTAGCTATTCAACGCAAAAGAAATCAAGTCGATATATTGAAAACTTAGCAAGTTAAGACCAAAAAGGTAAGCAGTTCTACTGAAAAGTAGCCGGAAAGAGGCAGTAGTAGAACTGCTTACCTTTTTCATCATAACTTGCTTATTTTTCTAGATATCGACTTGATTTCTACTGTGTTGGATAGAGAACTGTATTGGCTTTAATTCGAATTATGCTTTTTGCAGATAGTACAAAAAAATATTTTTCGCCAAAAAAAAACCATGGACTACCCCCTTTGCTTTTTTTGAAAAAATGATAAAAAAAATTTTCTTGCACTATCCACCAGAAAATAATTTCTAATTAAGGCCAATGCCGTTAGCTATTCAACGCAAAAGAAATCAAGTCGATATATTGAAAACTTAGCAAGTTAAGACTAAAAAGGTAAGCAGTTCTACTAAAAAGTAGCCGGAAAGAGGCAGTAGTAGAACTGCTTACCTTTTTCATCATAACTTGCTTACTTTTCTAGATATCGACTTGATTTCTACTGAGTTGGATAGAGAACTGTATTGGCTTTAATTCGAATTATGCTTTTTGCAGATAGTACAAAAAAATATTTTTCGCCAAAAAAAAACCATGGACTACCCCCTTTGCTTTTTTTGAAAAAATGATAAAAAAAATTTTCTTGCACTATCCACCAGAAAATAATTTCTAATTAAGGCCAATGCCATTAGCTATCCAACGCAAAAGAAATCAAGTCAATATATTGAAAACTTAGCAAGGTATGACCAAAAAGGTAAGCAGTTCTACTAAAAAGTAGCCGGAAAGAGGCAGTAGTAGAACTGCTTACCTTTTTCATCATAACTTGCTTACTTTTCTAGATATCGACTTGATTTCTACTGAGTTGGATAGAGAACTGTATTGGCTTTAATTCGAATTATTCTTTTTGCAGATAGTACAAAAAAATATTTTTCGCCAAAAAAAAAAACCATGGACTACCCCCTTTGCTTTTTTTGAAAAAATGATAAAAAAAATTTTCTTGCACTATCCACCAGAAAATAATTTCTAATTAAGGCCAATGCCGTTAGCTATTCAACGCAAAAGAAATCAAGTCGATATATTGAAAACTTAGCAAGTTAAGACTAAAAAGGTAAGCAGTTCTACTAAAAAGTAGCCGGAAAGAGGCAGTAGTAGAACTGCTTACCTTTTTCATCATAACTTGCTTACTTTTCTAGATATCGACTTGATTTCTACTGAGTTGGATAGAGAACTGTATTGGCTTTAATTCGAATTATGCTTTTTGCAGATAGTACAAAAAAATATTTTTCGCCAAAAAAAAACCATGGACTACCCCCTTTGCTTTTTTTGAAAAAATGATAAAAAAAATTTTCTTGCACTATCCACCAGAAAATAATTTCTAATTAAGGCCAATGCCATTAGCTATCCAACGCAAAAGAAATCAAGTCAATATATTGAAAACTTAGCAAGGTATGACCAAAAAGGTAAGCAGTTCTACTAAAAAGTAGCCGGAAAGAGGCAGTAGTAGAACTGCTTACCTTTTTCATCATAACTTGCTTACTTTTCTAGATATCGACTTGATTTCTACTGAGTTGGATAGAGAACTGTATTGGCTTTAATTCGAATTATTCTTTTTGCAGATAGTACAAAAAAATATTTTTCGCCAAAAAAAAACCATGGACTACCCCCTTTGCTTTTTTTGAAAAAATGATAAAAAAAATTTTCTTGCACTATCCACCAGAAAATAATTTCTAATTAAGGCCAATGCCGTTAGCTATTCAACGCAAAAGAAATCAAGTCGATATATTGAAAGCTTAGCAAGTTAAGACCAAAAAGGTAAGCAGTTCTACTAAAAAGTAGCCGGAAAGAGGCAGTAGTAGAACTGCTTACCTTTTTCATCATAACTTGCTTACTTTTCTAGATATCGACTTGATTTCTACTGAGTTGGATAGAGAACTGTATTGGCTTTAATTCGAATTATGCTTTTTGCAGATAGTACAAAAAAATATTTTTCGCAAAAAAAAACCATGGACTACCCCCTTTCCTTTTTTTGAAAAAATGATAAAAAAAATTTTCTTGCACTATCCACCAGAAAAAAATATCTAATTAAGGCCAATGCCATTAGCTATCCAACGCAAAAGAAATCAAGTCGATATATTGAAAGCTTAGCAAGTTAAGACCAAAAAGGTAAGCAGTTCTACTAAAAAGTAGCCGGAAAGAGGCAGTAGTAGAACTGCTTACCTTTTTCATCATAACTTGCTTACTTTTCTAGATATCGACTTGATTTCTACTGTGTTGGATAGAGAACCGTATTGGCTTTAATTCGAATTATGCTTTTTGCAGATAGTACAAAAAATTATTTTTCGCCAAAAAAAAAAACCATGGACTACCCCCTTTCCTTTTTTTGAAAAAATGATAAAAAAAGTTTTCTTGCACTATCCACCAGAAAAAAATTTCTAATTAAGGCCAATGCCATTAGCTATCCAACGCAAAAGAAATCAAGTCGATATATTGAAAGCTTAGCAAGTTAAGACCAAAAAGGTAAGCAGTTCTACTAAAAAGTAGCCGGAAAGAGGCAGTAGTAGAACTGCTTACCTTTTTCATCATAACTTGCTTACTTTTCTAGATAGCGACTTGATTTCTACTGTGTTGGATAGAGAACCGTATTCACTTTAATTCGAATTATGCTTTTTGCAGATAGTACAAAAAATATTTTTGGCAAAAAAAAAACTATGGACTACCCCCTTTGCTTTTTTTGAAAAAATGATAAAAAAAATTTTCTTGCACTATCCACCAGAAAATAATTTCTAATTAAGGCCAATGCCGTTAGCTATTCAACGCAAAAGAAATCAAGTCGATATATTGAAAACTTAGCAAGTTAAGACTAAAAAGGTAAGCAGTTCTACTAAAAAGTAGCCGGAAAGAGGCAGTAGTAGAACTGCTTACCTTTTTCATCATAACTTGCTTACTTTTCTAGATATCAAATTGATTTCTACTGAGTTGGATAGAGAACTGTATTGGCTTTAATTCGAATTATGCTTTTTGCAGATAGTACAAAAAAATATTTTTCGCCAAAAAAAAACCATGGACTACCCCCTTTGCTTTTTTTGAAAAAATGATAAAAAAAATTTTCTTGCACTATCCACCAGAAAATAATTTCTTATAAAGGCCAATGCCATTAGCTATCCAACGCAAAAGAAATCAAGTCGATATATTGAAAACTTAGCAAGTTATGACTAAAAAGGTAAGCAGTTCTACTAAAAAGTAGCCGGAAAGAGGCAGTAGTAGAACTGCTTACCTTTTTCATCATAACTTGCTTACTTTTCTAGATATCGACTTGATTTCTACTGTGTTGGATAGAGAACCGTATTGGCTTTAATTCGAATTATGCTTTTTGCAGATAGTACAAAAAAATATTTTTCGCAAAAAAAAACCATGGACTACCCCCTTTGCTTTTTTTGAAAAAATGATAAAAAAAATTTTCTTGCACTATCCACCAGAAAATAATTTCTAATTAAGGCCAATACCGTTAGCTATTCAACGCAAAAGAAATCAAGTCGATATATTGAAAACTTAGCAAGTTAAGACTAAAAAGGTAAGCAGTTCTACTGAAAAGTAGCCGGAAAGAGGCAGTAGTAAAACTGCTTACCTTTTTCATCATAACTTGCTTACTTTTCTAGATATCGACTTGATTTCTACTGTGTTGGATAGAGAACCGTATTGGCTTTAATTCGAATTATGCTTTTTGCAGATAGTACAAAAAAATATTTTTCGCCAAAAAAAAACCATGGACTACCCCCTTTCCTTTTTTTGAAAAAATGATAAAAAAAAGTTTTCTTGCACTATCCACCAGAAAATAATTTCTAATTAAGGCCAATGCCATTAGCTATCCAACGCAAAAGAAATCAAGTCGATATATTGAAAGCTTAGCAAGTTAAGACCAAAAAGGTAAGCAGTTCTACTAAAAAGTAGCCGGAAAGAGGCAGTAGTAGAACTGCTTACCTTTTTCATCATATTTTGCTTACTTTTGTAGATATCGACTTGATTTCTACTGTGTTGGATAGAGAACCGTATTGGCTTTAATTCGAATTATGCTTTTTGCAGATAGTACAAAAAAATATTTTTCGCCAAAAAAAAAACCATGGACTACCCCCTTTGCTTTTTTTGAAAAAATGATAAAAAAAATTTTCTTGCACTATCCACCAGAAAATAATTTCTAATTAAGGCCAATGCCGTAAGCTATTCAACGCAAAAGAAGTCAAGTCGATATATTGAAAACTTAGCAAGTTAAGACTAAAAAGGTAAGCAGTTCTACTGAAAAGTAGCCGGAAAGAGGCAGTAGTAGAACTGCTTACCTTTTTCATCATATTTTGCTTACTTTTCTAGATATCGACTTGATTTCTACTGTGTTGGATAGAGAACCGTATTGGCTTTAATTCGAATTATGCTTTTTGCAGATAGTACAAAAAAATATTTTTCGCCAAAAAAAAAACCATGGACTACCCCCTTTGCTTTTTTTGCAAAAATGATAAAAAAAAGTTTTCTTGCACTATCCACCAGAAAAAAATTTCTCATTAAGGCCAATGCCATTAGCTATCCAACGCAAAAGAAATCAAGTCGATATATTGAAAGCTTAGCAAGTTAAGACCAAAAAGGTAAGCAGTTCTACTAAAAAGTAGCCGGAAAGAGGCAGTAGTAGAACTGCTTACCTTTTTCATCATATTTTGCTTACTTTTCTAGATATCGACTTGATTTCTACTGTGTTGGATAGAGAACCGTATTGGCTTTAATTCGAATTATGCTTTTTGCAGATAGTACAAAAAAATATTTTTCGCCAAAAAAAAACCATGGACTACCCCCTTTGCTTTTTTTGAAAAAATGATAAAAAAAATTTTCTTGCACTATCCACCAGAAAAAAATATCTAATTAAGGCCAATGCCATTAGCTATCCAACGCAAAAGAAATCAAGTCGATATATTGAAAGCTTAGCAAGTTAAGACCAAAAAGGTAAGCAGTTCTACTAAAAAGTAGCCGGAAAGAGGCAGTAGTAGAACTGCTTACCTTTTTCATCATAACTTGCTTACTTTTCTAGATATCGACTTGATTTCTACTGAGTTGGATAGAGAACTGTATTGGCTTTAATTCGAATTATGCTTTTTGCAGATAGTACAAAAAAATATTTTTCGCCAAAAAAAAAACCATGGACTACCCCCTTTGCTTTTTTTGAAAAAATGATAAAAAAAAGTTTTCTTGCACTATCCACCAAAAAATAATTTCTAATTAAGGCCAATGCCATTAGCTATCCAACGCAAAAGAAATCAAGTCGATATATTGAAAGCTTAGCAAGTTAAGACCAAAAAGGTAAGCAGTTCTACTAAAAAGTAGCCGGAAAGAGGCAGTAGTAGAACTGCTTACCTTTTTCATCATATTTTGCTTACTTTTCTAGATATCGACTTGATTTCTACTGTGTTGGATAGAGAACCGTATTGGCTTTAATTCGAATTATGCTTTTTGCAGATAGTACAAAAAAATATTTTTCGCCAAAAAAAAAACCATGGACTACCCCCTTTGCTTTTTTTGAAAAAATGATAAAAAAAATTTTCTTGCACTATCCACCAGAAAATAATTTCTTATAAAGGCCAATGCCATTAGCTATCCAACGCAAAAGAAATCAAGTCGATATATTGAAAACTTAGCAAGTTATGACTAAAAAGGTAAGCAGTTCTACTAAAAAGTAGCCGGAAAGAGGCAGTAGTAGAACTGCTTACCTTTTTCATCATATTTTGCTTACTTTTCTAGATATCGACTTGATTTCTACTGTGTTGGATAGAGAACCGTATTGGCTTTAATTCGAATTATGCTTTTTGCAGATAGTACAAAAAAATATTTTTCGCCAAAAAAAAACCATGGACTACCCCCTTTGCTTTTTTTGAAAAAATGATAAAAAAAATTTTCTTGCACTATCCACCAGAAAAAAATATCTAATTAAGGCAATTGCCATTAGCTATCCAACGCAAAAGAAATCAAGTCGATATATTGAAAGCTTAGCAAGTTAAGACCAAAAAGGTAAGCAGTTCTACTAAAAAGTAGCCGGAAAGAGGCAGTAGTAGAACTGCTTACCTTTTTCATCATAACTTGCTTACTTTTCTAGATATCGACTTGATTTCTACTGAGTTGGATAGAGAACTGTATTGGCTTTAATTCGAATTATGCTTTTTGCAGATAGTACAAAAAAATATTTTTCGCAAAAAAAAAAAACCATGGACTACCCCCTTTGCTTTTTTTGAAAAAATGATAAAAAAAATTTTCTTGCACTATGCACCAGAAAATAATTTCTAATAAAGGCCAATGCCATTAGCTATCCAACGCAAAAGAAATCAAGTCGATATATTGAAAACTTAGCAAGTTATGACTAAAAAGGTAAGCAGTTCTACTAAAAAGTAGCCGGAAAGAGGCAGTAGTAGAACTGCTTACCTTTTTCATCATAACTTGCTTACTTTTCTAGATATCGACTTGATTTCTACTGTGTTGGATAGAGAACCGTATTGGCTTTAATTCGAATTATGCTTTTTGCAGATAGTACAAAAAAATATTTTTCGCAAAAAAAAACCATGGACTACCCCCTTTGCTTTTTTTGAAAAAATTATAAAAAAAATTTTCTTGCACTATCCACCAGAAAATAATTTCTAATTAAGGCTAATGCCATTAGCTATCTAACGCAAAAGAAATCAAGTCGACGTATTGAAAACTTAGCAAGGTATGACCAAAAAGGTAAGCAGTTCTACTAAAAAGTAGCCGGAAAGAGGCAGTAGTAGAACTGCTTACCTTTTTCATCATAACTTGCTTACTTTTCTAGATATCGACTTGATTTCTACTGTGTTGGATAGAGAACCGTATTGGCTTTATTTCGAATTATGCTTTTTGCAGATAGTACAAAAAAATATTTTTCGCAAAAAAAAAACCATGGACTACCCCCTTTGCTTTTTTTGAAAAAATGATAAAAAAAATTTTCTTGCACTATCCACCAGAAAATAATTTCTAATTAAGGCCAATGCCATTAGCTATCCAACGCAAAAGAAATCAAGTCGATATATTGAAAGCTTAGCAAGTTAAGACCAAAAAGGTAAGCAGTTCTACTAAAAAGTAGCCGGAAAGAGGCAGTAGTGGAACTGCTTACCTTTTTCATCATATTTTGCTTACTTTTCTAGATATCGACTTGATTTCTACTGTGTTGGATAGAGAACCGTAGTGGCTTTAATTCGAATTATGCTTTTTGCAGATAGTACAAAAAAATATTTTTCGAAAAAAAAAACCATAGACTACCCCCTTTGCTTTTTTTGAAAAAATGATAAAAAAAATTTTCTTGCACTATCCACCAGAAAATAATTTCTAATTAAGGCCAATGCCATTAGCTATCCAACGCAAAAGAAATCCAGTCGATATATTGAAAGCTTAGCAAGTTAAGACCAAAAAGGTAAGCAGTTCTACTAAAAAGTAGCCGGAAAGAGGCAGTAGTAGAACTGCTTACCTTTTTCATCATATTTTGCTTACTTTTCTAGATATCGACTTGATTTCTACTGTGTTGCATAGAGAACCGTATTGGCTTTAATTCGAATTATGCTTTTTGCAGATAGTACAAAAAATTATTTTTCGCCAAAAAAAAACCATGGACTACCCCCTTTCCTTTTTTTGAAAAAATGATAAAAAAAATTTTCTTGCACTATCCACCAGAAAAAAATTTCTAATTAAGGCCAATGCCATTAGCTATCCAACGCAAAAGAAATTAAGTCGATATATTGAAAGCTTAGCAAGTTAAGACCAAAAAGGTAAGCAGTTCTACTAAAAAGTAGCCGGAAAGAGGCAGTAGTAGAACTGCTTACCTTTTTCATCATATTTTGCTTACTTTTCTAGATATCGACTTGATTTCTACTGTGTTGGATAGAGAACCGTATTGGCTTTAATTCGAATTATGCTTTTTGCAGATAGTACAAAAAAATATTTTTCGCAAAAAAAAAACCATGGACTACCCCCTTTGCTTTTTTTGAAAAAATTATAAAAAAAATTTTCTTGCACTATCCACCAGAAAATATATTCTAATTAAGGCTAATGCCATTAGCTATCTAACGCAAAAGAAATCAAGTCGACGTATTGAAAACTTAGCAAGGTATGACCAAAAAGGTAAGCAGTTCTACTAAAAAGTAGCCGGAAAGAGGCAGTAGTAGAACTGCTTACCTTTTTCATCATAACTTGCTTAATTTTCTAGATATCGACTTGATTTCTACTGTGTTGGATAGAGAACCGTATTGGCTTTATTTCGAATTATGCTTTTTGCAGATAGTACAAAAAAATATTTTTCGCAAAAAAAAACCATGGACTACCCCCTTTGCTTTTTTTGAAAAAATGATAAAAAAAATTTTCTTGCACTATCCACCAGAAAAAAATTTCTTCTTAAGGCAAATGCCGTTAGCTATCCAACGCAAAAGAAATCAAGTCGATATATTGAAAACTTAGCAAGTTATGACCAAAAAGGTAAGCAGTTCTACTAAGAAGTAGCCGGAAAGAGGCAGTAGTAGAACTGCTTACCTTTTTCATCATATTTTGCTTACTTTTCTAGATATCGACTTGATATCTACTGTGTTGGATAGAGAACCGTATTGGCTTTAATTCGAATTATGCTTTTTGCAGATAGTACAAAAAAATATTTTTCGCCAAAAAAAAACCATGGACTACCCCCTTTGCTTTTTTTGAAAAAATGATAAAAAAAATTTTCTTGCACTATCCACCAGAAAATAATTTCTAATTAAGGCCAATGCCATTAGCTATCCAACGCAAAAGAAATCAAGTCGATATATTGAAAACTTAACAAGTTATGACCAAAAAGGTAAGCAGTTCTACTAAGAAGTAGCCGGAAAGAGGCAGTAGTAGAACTGCTTACCTTTTTCATCATATTTTGCTTACTTTTCTAGATATCGACTTGATATCTACTGTGTTGGATAGAGAACCGTATTGGCTTTAATTCGAATTATGCTTTTTGCAGATAGTACAAAAAAATATTTTTCGCCAAAAAAAAACCATGGACTACCCCCTTTGCTTTTTTTGAAAAAATGATAAAAAAAATTTTCTTGCACTATCCACCAGAAAATAATTTCTAATTAAGGCCAATGCCATTAGCTATCCAACGCAAAAGAAATCAAGTCGATATATTGAAAACTTAACAAGTTATGACCAAAAAGGTAAGCAGTTCTACTAAAAAGTAGCCGGAAAGAGGCAGTAGTAGAACTGCTTACCTTTTTCATCATATTTTGCTTACTTTTCTAGATATCGACTTGATATCTACTGTGTTGGATAGAGAACCGTATTGGCTTTAATTCGAATTATGCTTTTTGCAGATAGTACAAAAAAATATTTTTCGCCAAAAAAAAACCATGGACTACCCCCTTTGCTTTTTTGAAAAAATGATAAAAAAAATTTTCTTGCACTATCCACCAGAAAATAATTTCTAATTAAGGCCAATGCCATTAGCTATCCAACGCAAAAGAAATCAAGTCGATATATTGAAAACTTAACAAGTTATGACCAAAAAGGTAAGCAGTTCTACTAAAAAGTAGCCGGAAAGAGGCAGTAGTAGAACTGCTTACCTTTTTCATCATAACTTGCTTACTTTTCTAGATATCGACTTGATTTCTACTGTGTTGGATAGAGAACCGTATTGGCTTTAATTCGAATTATGCTTTTTGCAGATAGTACAAAAAATTATTTTTCGCCAAAAAAAAACCATGGACTACCCCCTTTCCTTTTTTTGAAAAAATGATAAAAAAAATGTTCTTGCACTATCCACCAGAAAAAAATTTCTAGTTAAGGCCAATGCCATTAGCTATCCAACGCAAAAGAAATCAAGTCGATATATTGAAAGCTTTACAAGTTAAGACCAAAAAGGTAAGCAGTTCTACTAAAAAGTAGCCGGAAAGAGGCAGTAGTAGAACTGCTTACCTTTTTCATCATATTTTGCTTACTTTTCTAGATATCGACTTGATTTCTACTGTGTTGGATAGAGAACCGTATTGGCTTTAATTCGAATTATGCTTTTTGCAGATAGTACAAAAAAATATTTTTCGCCAAAAAAAAAACCATGGACTACCCCCTTTGCTTTTTTTGAAAAAATGATAAAAAAAATTTTCTTGCACTATCCACCAGAAAAAAATTTCTAATTAAGGCCAATGCCATTAGCTATCCAACGCAAAAGAAATCAAGTCGATATATTGAAAGCTTAGCAAGTTAAGACCAAAAAGGTAAGCAGTTCTACTAAAAAGTAGCCGGAAAGAGGCAGTAGTAGAACTGCTTACCTTTTTCATCATAACTTGCTTACTTTTCTAGATATCGACTTGATTTCTACTGTGTTGGATAGAGAACCGTATTGGCTTTATTTCGAATTATGCTTTTTGCAGATAGTACAAAAAAATATTTTTCGCAAAAAAAAAACCATGGACTACCCCCTTTGCTTTTTTTGAAAAAATGATAAAAAAAATTTTCTTGCACTATCCACCAGAAAAAAATTTCTAATTAAGGCCAATGCCATTAGCTATCCAACGCAAAAGAAATCAAGTCAATATATTGAAAACTTAGCAAGTTAAGACTAAAAGGTAAGCAGTTCTACTGAAAAGTAGCCGGAAAGAGGCAGTAGTAGAACTGCTTACCTTTTTCATCAAATTTTGCTTACTTTTCTAGATATCGACTTGATTTCTACTGTGTTGGATAGAGAACCGTATTGGCTTTAATTCGAATTATGCTTTTTGCAGATAGTACAAAAAAATATTTTTCGCCAAAAAAAAACCATGGACTACCCCCTTTGCTTTTTTTGAAAAAATGATAAAAAAAATTTTCTTGCACTATCCACCAGAAAATAATTTCTAATTAAGGCCAATGCCATTAGCTATCCAACGCAAAAGAAATCAAGTCGATATATTGAAAGCTTAGCAAGTTAAGACCAAAAAGGTAAGCAGTTCTACTAAAAAGTAGCCGGAAAGAGGCAGTAGTAGAACTGCTTACCTTTTTCATCATATTTTGCTTACTTTTCTAGATATCGACTTGATTTCTACTGTGTTGGATAGAGAACCGTATTGGCTTTAATTCGAATTATGCTTTTTGCAGATAGTACAAAAAAATATTTTTCGCCAAAAAAAAACCATGGACTACCCCCTTTGCTTTTTTTGAAAAAATGATAAAAAAAATTTTCTTGCACTATCCACCAGAAAATAATTTCTAATTAAGGCCAATGCCATTAGCTATCCAACGCAAAAGAAATCCAGTCGATATATTGAAAGCTTAGCAAGTTAAGACCAAAAAGGTAAGCAGTTCTACTAAAAAGTAGCCGGAAAGAGGCAGTAGTAGAACTGCTTACCTTTTTCATCATATTTTGCTTACTTTTCTAGATATCGACTTGATTTCTACTGTGTTGGATAGAGAACCGTATTGGCTTTAATTCGAATTATGCTTTTTGCAGATAGTACAAAAAAATATTTTTCGCCAAAAAAAAACCATGGACTACCCCCTTTGCTTTTTTGAAAAAATGATAAAAAAAATTTTCTTGCACTATCCACCAGAAAATAATTTCTAATTAAGGCCAATGCCGTTAGCTATTCAACGCAAAAGAAATCAAGTCGATATATTGAAAACTTAACAAGTTATGACCAAAAAGGTAAGCAGTTCTACTAAGAAGTAGCCGGAAAGAGGCAGTAGTAGAACTGCTTACCTTTTTCATCATATTTTGCTTACTTTTCTAGATATCGACTTGATATCTACTGTGTTGGATAGAGAACCGTATTGGCTTTAATTCGAATTATGCTTTTTGCAGATAGTACAAAAAAATATTTTTCGCCAAAAAAAAACCATGGACTACCCCCTTTGCTTTTTTTGAAAAAATGATAAAAAAAATTTTCTTGCACTATCCACCAGAAAATAATTTCTAATTAAGGCCAATGCCATTAGCTATCCAACGCAAAAGAAATCAAGTCGATATATTGAAAACTTAGCAAGTTATGACCAAAAAGGTAAGCAGTTCTACTAAAAAGTAGCCGGAAAGAGGCAGTAGTAGAACTGCTTACCTTTTTCATCATAACTTGCTTACTTTTCTAGATATCGACTTGATTTCTACTGTGTTGGATAGAGAACCGTATTGGCTTTAATTCGAATTATGCTTTTTGCAGATAGTACAAAAAATTATTTTTCGCCAAAAAAAAACCATGGACTACCCCCTTTCCTTTTTTTGAAAAAATGATAAAAAAAATGTTCTTGCACTATCCACCAGAAAAAAATTTCTAGTTAAGGCCAATGCCATTAGCTATCCAACGCAAAAGAAATCAAGTCGATATATTGAAAACTTAGCATGTTATGACCAAAAAGGTAAGCAGTTCTACTAAAAAGTAGCCGGAAAGAGGCAGTAGTAGAACTGCTTACCTTTTTCATCATATTTTGCTTACTTTTCTAGATATCGACTTGATTTCTACTGTGTTGGATAGAGAACCGTATTGGCTTTAATTCGAATTATGCTTTTTGCAGATAGTACAAAAAAATATTTTTCGCCAAAAAAAAAACCATGGACTACCCCCTTTGCTTTTTTTGAAAAAATGATAAAAAAAATTTTCTTGCACTATCCACCAGAAAAAAATTTCTAATTAAGGCCAATGCCATTAGCTATCCAACGCAAAAGAAATCAAGTCGATATATTGAAAGCTTAGCAAGTTAAGACCAAAAAGGTAAGCAGTTCTACTAAAAAGTAGCCGGAAAGAGGCAGTAGTAGAACTGCTTACCTTTTTCATCATATTTTGCTTACTTTTCTAGATATCGACTTGATTTCTACTGTGTTGGATAGAGAACCGTATTGGCTTTAATTCGAATTATGCGTTTTGCAGATAGTACAAAAAAATATTTTTCGCCAAAAAAAAAACCATGGACTACCCCCTTTCCTTTTTTTGAAAAAATGATAAAAAAAATTTTCTTGCACTATCCACCAGAAAAAAATTTCTAATTAAGGCCAATGCCATTAGCTATCCAACGCAAAAGAAATCAAGTCGATATATTGAAAACTTAACAAGTTATGACCAAAAAGGTAAGCAGTTCTACTAAAAAGTAGCCGGAAAGAGGCAGTAGTAGAACTGCTTACCTTTTTCATCATAACTTGCTTACTTTTCTAGATATCGACTTGATTTCTACTGTGTTGGATAGAGAACCGTATTGGCTTTAATTCGAATTATGCTTTTTGCAGATAGTACAAAAAATTATTTTTCGCCAAAAAAAAAACCATGGACTACCCCCTTTCCTTTTTTTGAAAAAATGATAAAAAAAATTTTCTTGCACTATCCACCAGAAAAAAATTTCTAATTAAGGCCAATGCCATTAGCTATCCAAAGCAAAAGAAATCAAGTCGATATATTGAAAGCTTTACAAGTTAAGACCAAAAAGGTAAGCAGTTCTACTAAAAAGTAGCCGGAAAGAGGCAGTAGTAGAACTGCTTACCTTTTTCATCATATTTTGCTTACTTTTCTAGATATCGACTTGATTTCTACTGTGTTGGATAGAGAACCGTATTGGCTTTAATTCGAATTATGCTTTTTGCAGATAGTACAAAAAAATATTTTTCGCCAAAAAAAAACCATGGACTACCCCCTTTGCTTTTTTTGAAAAAATGATAAAAAAAATTTTCTTGCACTATCCACCAGAAAATAATTTCTAATTAAGGCCAATGCCATTAGCTATCCAACGCAAAAGAAATCCAGTCGATATATTGAAAGCTTAGCAAGTTAAGACCAAAAAGGTAAGCAGTTCTACTAAAAAGTAGCCGGAAAGAGGCAGTAGTAGAACTGCTTACCTTTTTCATCATATTTTGCTTACTTTTCTAGATATCGACTTGATTTCTACTGTGTTGGATAGAGAACCGTATTGGCTTTAATTCGAATTATGCTTTTTGCAGATAGTACAAAAAAATATTTTTCGCCAAAAAAAAACCATGGACTACCCCCTTTGCTTTTTTGAAAAAATGATAAAAAAAATTTTCTTGCACTATCCACCAGAAAATAATTTCTAATTAAGGCCAATGCCGTTAGCTATTCAACGCAAAAGAAATCAAGTCGATATATTGAAAACTTAACAAGTTATGACCAAAAAGGTAAGCAGTTCTACTAAGAAGTAGCCGGAAAGAGGCAGTAGTAGAACTGCTTACCTTTTTCATCATATTTTGCTTACTTTTCTAGATATCGACTTGATATCTACTGTGTTGGATAGAGAACCGTATTGGCTTTAATTCGAATTATGCTTTTTGCAGATAGTACAAAAAAATATTTTTCGCCAAAAAAAAACCATGGACTACCCCCTTTGCTTTTTTTGAAAAAATGATAAAAAAAATTTTCTTGCACTATCCACCAGAAAATAATTTCTAATTAAGGCCAATGCCATTAGCTATCCAACGCAAAAGAAATCAAGTCGATATATTGAAAACTTAGCAAGTTATGACCAAAAAGGTAAGCAGTTCTACTAAAAAGTAGCCGGAAAGAGGCAGTAGTAGAACTGCTTACCTTTTTCATCATAACTTGCTTACTTTTCTAGATATCGACTTGATTTCTACTGTGTTGGATAGAGAACCGTATTGGCTTTAATTCGAATTATGCTTTTTGCAGATAGTACAAAAAATTATTTTTCGCCAAAAAAAAACCATGGACTACCCCCTTTCCTTTTTTTGAAAAAATGATAAAAAAAATGTTCTTGCACTATCCACCAGAAAAAAATTTCTAGTTAAGGCCAATGCCATTAGCTATCCAACGCAAAAGAAATCAAGTCGATATATTGAAAACTTAGCATGTTATGACCAAAAAGGTAAGCAGTTCTACTAAAAAGTAGCCGGAAAGAGGCAGTAGTAGAACTGCTTACCTTTTTCATCATATTTTGCTTACTTTTCTAGATATCGACTTGATTTCTACTGTGTTGGATAGAGAACCGTATTGGCTTTAATTCGAATTATGCTTTTTGCAGATAGTACAAAAAAATATTTTTCGCCAAAAAAAAAACCATGGACTACCCCCTTTGCTTTTTTTGAAAAAATGATAAAAAAAATTTTCTTGCACTATCCACCAGAAAAAAATTTCTAATTAAGGCCAATGCCATTAGCTATCCAACGCAAAAGAAATCAAGTCGATATATTGAAAGCTTAGCAAGTTAAGACCAAAAAGGTAAGCAGTTCTACTAAAAAGTAGCCGGAAAGAGGCAGTAGTAGAACTGCTTACCTTTTTCATCATATTTTGCTTACTTTTCTAGATATCGACTTGATTTCTACTGTGTTGGATAGAGAACCGTATTGGCTTTAATTCGAATTATGCGTTTTGCAGATAGTACAAAAAAATATTTTTCGCCAAAAAAAAAACCATGGACTACCCCCTTTCCTTTTTTTGAAAAAATGATAAAAAAAATTTTCTTGCACTATCCACCAGAAAAAAATTTCTAATTAAGGCCAATGCCATTAGCTATCCAACGCAAAAGAAATCAAGTCGATATATTGAAAACTTAACAAGTTATGACCAAAAAGGTAAGCAGTTCTACTAAAAAGTAGCCGGAAAGAGGCAGTAGTAGAACTGCTTACCTTTTTCATCATAACTTGCTTACTTTTCTAGATATCGACTTGATTTCTACTGTGTTGGATAGAGAACCGTATTGGCTTTAATTCGAATTATGCTTTTTGCAGATAGTACAAAAAATTATTTTTCGCCAAAAAAAAAACCATGGACTACCCCCTTTCCTTTTTTTGAAAAAATGATAAAAAAAATTTTCTTGCACTATCCACCAGAAAAAAATTTTTAATTAAGGCCAATGCCATTAGCTATCCAAAGCAAAAGAAATCAAGTCGATATATTGAAAGCTTTACAAGTTAAGACCAAAAAGGTAAGCAGTTCTACTAAAAAGTAGCCGGAAAGAGGCAGTAGTAGAACTGCTTACCTTTTTCATCATATTTTGCTTACTTTTCTAGATATCGACTTGATTTCTACTGTGTTGGATAGAGAACCGTATTGGCTTTAATTCGAATTATGCTTTTTGCAGATAGTACAAAAAAATATTTTTCGCCAAAAAAAAAACCATGGACTACCCCCTTTGCTTTTTTTGAAAAAATGATAAAAAAAATTTTCTTGCACTATCCACCAGAAAATAATTTCTAATTAAGGCCAATGCCATTAGCTATCCAACGCAAAAGAAATCAAGTCGATATATTGAAAACTTAGCAAGTTAAGACCAAAAAGGTAAGCAGTTCTACTAAAAAGTAGCCGGAAAGAGGCAGTAGTAGAACTGCTTACCTTTTTCATCATAACTTGCTTACTTTTCTAGATATCGACTTGATTTCTACTGTGTTGGATAGAGAACCGTATTGGCTTTAATTCGAAGTATGCTTTTTGCAGATAGTACAAAAAAATATTTTTCGCCAAAAAAAAAACCATGGACTACCCCCTTTGCTTTTTTTGAAAAAATGATAAAAAAAATTTTCTTGCACTATCCACCAGAAAATAGTTTCTAATTAAGGCCAATGCCGTTAGCTATTCAACGCAAAAGAAATCAAGTCGATATATTGAAAACTTAACAAGTTATGACCAAAAAGGTAAGCAGTTCTACTAAAAAGTAGCCGGAAAGAGGCAGTAGTAGAACTGCTTACCTTTTTCATCATATTTTGCTTACTTTTCTAGATATCGACTTGATTTCTACTGTGTTGGATAGAGAACCGTATTGGCTTTAATTCGAATTATGCTTTTTGCAGATAGTACAAAAAAATATTTTTCGCCAAAAAAAAAACCATGGACTACCCCCTTTGCTTTTTTTGAAAAAATGATAAAAAAATTTTCTTGCACTATCCACCAGAAAATAATTTCTAATTAAGGCCAATGCCATTAGCTATCCAACGCAAAAGAAATCAAGTCGATATATTGAAAACTTAACAAGTTATGACCAAAAAGGTAAGCAGTTCTACTAAAAAGTAGCCGGAAAGAGGCAGTAGTAGAACTGCTTACCTTTTTCATCATAACTTGCTTACTTTTCTAGATATCGACTTGATTTCTACTGTGTTGGATAGAGAACCGTATTGGCTTTAATTCGAATTATGCTTTTTGCAGATAGTACAAAAAATTATTTTTCGCCAAAAAAAAAACCATGGACTACCCCCTTTCCTTTTTTTGAAAAAATGATAAAAAAAATTTTCTTGCACTATCCACCAGAAAAAAATTTCTAATTAAGGCCAATGCCATTAGCTATCCAACGCAAAAGAAATCAAGTCGATATATTGAAAGCTTTACAAGTTAAGACCAAAAAGGTAAGCAGTTCTACTAAAAAGTAGCCGGAAAGAGGCAGTAGTAGAACTGCTTACCTTTTTCATCATATTTTGCTTACTTTTCTAGATATCGACTTGATTTCTACTGTGTTGGATAGAGAACCGTATTGGCTTTAATTCGAATTATGCTTTTTGCAGATAGTACAAAAAAATATTTTTCGCCAAAAAAAAAACCATGGACTACCCCCTTTGCTTTTTTTGAAAAAATGATAAAAAAAATTTTCTTGCACTATCCACCAGAAAATAATTTCTAATTAAGGCCAATGCCATTAGCTATCCAACGTTAAAGAAATCAAGTCGATATATTGAAAACTTAGCAAGTTAAGACCAAAAAGGTAAGCAGTTCTACTAAAAAGTAGCCGGAAAGAGGCAGTAGTAGAACTGCTTACCTTTTTCATCATAACTTGCTTACTTTTCTAGATATCGACTTGATTTCTACTGTGTTGGATAGAGAACCGTATTGGCTTTAATTCGAATTATGCTTTTTGCAGATAGTACAAAAAATTATTTTTCGCCAAAAAAAAAACCATGGACTACCCCCTTTCCTTTTTTGAAAAAATGATAAAAAAAATTTTCTTGCACTATCCACCAGAAAAAAATTTCTAATTAAGGCCAATGCCATTAGCTATCCAACGCAAAAGAAATCAAGTCGATATATTGAAAGCTTAGCAAGTTAAGACCAAAAAGGTAAGCAGTTCTACTAAAAAGTAGCCGGAAAGAGGCAGTAGTAGAACTGCTTACCTTTTTCATCATATTTTGCTTACTTTTCTAGATATCGACTTGATTTCTACTGTGTTGGATAGAGAACCGTATTGGCTTTAATTCGAATTATGCTTTTTGCAGATAGTACAAAAAAATATTTTTCGCCAAAAAAAAACCATGGACTACCCCCTTTGCTTTTTTTGAAAAAATGATAAAAAAAATTTTCTTGCACTATCCACCAGAAAATAGTTTCTAATTAAGGCCAATGCCGTTAGCTATTCAACGCAAAAGAAATCAAGTCGATATATTGAAAACTTAACAAGTTATGACCAAAAAGGTAAGCAGTTCTACTAAAAAGTAGCCGGAAAGAGGCAGTAGTAGAACTGCTTACCTTTTTCATCATATTTTGCTTACTTTTCTAGATATCGACTTGATTTCTACTGTGTTGGATAGAGAACCGTATTGGCTTTAATTCGAATTATGCTTTTTGCAGATAGTACAAAAAAATATTTTTCGCCAAAAAAAAAACCATGGACTACCCAATTTGCTTTTTTTGAAAAAATGATAAAAAAAATTTTCTTGCACTATCCACCAGAAAATAATTTCTAATTAAGGCCAATGCCATTAGCTATCCAACGCAAAAGAAATCAAGTCGATATATTGAAAACTTAGCAAGTTAAGACCAAAAAGGTAAGCAGTTCTACTAAAAAGTAGCCGGAAAGAGGCAGTAGTAGAACTGCTTACCTTTTTCATCATAACTTGCTTACTTTTCTAGATATCGACTTGATTTCTACTGTGTTGGATAGAGAACCGTATTGGCTTTAATTCGAATTATGCTTTTTGCAGATAGTACAAAAAAATATTTTTCGCCAAAAAAAAACCATGGACTACCTACCCCCTTTGCTTTTTTTGAAAAAATGATAAAAAAAATTTTCTTGCACTATCCACCAGAAAATAGTTTCTAATTAAGGCCAATGCCGTTAGCTATTCAACGCAAAAGAAATCAAGTCGATATATTGAAAACTTAGCAAGTTAAGACCAAAAAGGTAAGCAGTTCTACTAAAAAGTAGCCGGAAAGAGGCAGTAGTAGAACTGCTTACCTTTTTCATCATAACTTGCTTACTTTTCTAGATATCGACTTGATTTCTACTGTGTTGGATAGAGAACCGTATTGGCTTTAATTCGAATTATGCTTTTTGCAGATAGTACAAAAAAATATTTTTCGCCAAAAAAAAAACCATGGACTACCCCCTTTGCTTTTTTTGAAAAAATTATAAAAAAAATTTTCTTGCACTATCCACCAGAAAAAAATTTCTAATTAAGGCCAATGCCATTAGCTATCCAACGCAAAAGAAATCAAGTCGATATATTGAAAACTTAGCAAGTTAAGACCAAAAAGGTAAGCAGTTCTACTAAAAAGTAGCCGGAAAGAGGCAGTAGTAGAACTGCTTACCTTTTTCATCATAACTTGCTTACTTTTCTAGATATCGACTTGATTTCTACTGTGTTGGATAGAGAACCGTATTGGCTTTAATTCGAATTATGCTTTTTGCAGATAGTACAAAAAAATATTTTTCGCCAAAAAAAAACCATGGACTACCCCCTTTGCTTTTTTTGAAAAAATTATAAAAAAAATTTTCTTGCACTATCCACCAGAAAAAAATTTCTAATTAAGGCCAATGCCATTAGCTATCCAACGCAAAAGAAATCAAGTCGATATATTGAAAACTTAGCAAGTTAAGACCAAAAAGGTAAGCAGTTCTACTAAAAAGTAGCCGGAAAGAGGCAGTAGTAGAACTGCTTACCTTTTTCATCATATTTTGCTTACTTTTCTAGATATCGACTTGATAGAGATAGAGAACCGTATTGGCTTTAATTCGAATTATGCTTTTTGCAGATAGTACAAAAAAATATTTTTCGCCAAAAAAAACCATGGACTACCCCCTTTGCTTTTTTTGAAAAAATGATAAAAAAATTTTCTTGCACTATCCACCAGAAAATAAATTCTAATTAAGGCCAATGCCGTTAGCTATTCAACGCAAAAGAAATCAAGTCGATATATTGAAAGCTTAGCAAGTTAAGACCAAAAAGGTAAGCAGTTCTACTAAAAAGTAGCCGGAAAGAGGCAGTAGTAGAACTGCTTACCTTTTTCATCATAACTTGCTTACTTTTCTAGATATCGACTTGATTTCTACTGTGTTGGATAGAGAACCGTATTGGCTTTAATTCGAATTATGCTTTTTGCAGATAGTACAAAAAAATATTTTTCGGCAAAAAAAAACCATGGACTACCCCCTTTGCTTTTTTTGAAAAAATGATAAAAAAAATTTTCTTGCACTATCCACCAAAAAATAATTTCTAATTAAGGCCAATGCCATTAGCTATCCAACGCAAAGAAATCAAGTCGATATATTGAAAACTTAGCAAGTTATGACCAAAAAGGTAAGCAGTTCTACTAAAAAGTAGCCGGAAAGAGGCAGTAGTAGAACTGCTTACCTTTTTCATCATAACTTGCTTACTTTTCTAGATATCGACTTGATTTCTACTGTGTTGGATAGAGAACCGTATTGGCTTTAATTCGAATTATGCTTTTTGCAGATAGTACAAAAAATTATTTTTCGCCAAAAAAAAACAATGGACTAAACCCTTTCCTTTTTTTGAAAAAATGATAAAAAAAATTTTCTTGCACTATCCACCAGAAAAAAATTTCTAATTAAGGCCAATGCCATTAGCTATCCAACGCAAAAGAAATCAAGTCGATATATTGAAAGCTTAGCAAGTTAAGACCAAAAAGGTAAGCAGTTCTACTAAAAAGTAGCCGGAAAGAGGCAGTAGTAGAACTGCTTACCTTTTTCATCATATTTTGCTTACTTTTCTAGATATCGACTTGATTTCTACTGTGTTGGATAGAGAACCGTATTGGCTTTAATTCGAATTATGCTTTTTGCAGATAGTACAAAAAAATATTTTTCGCCAAAAAAAAAACCATGGACTACCCCCTTTGCTTTTTTTGAAAAAATGATAAAAAAAATTTTCTTGCACTATCCACCAGAAAATAATTTCTAATTAAGGCCAATGCCATTAGCTTTCCAACGCAAAAGAAATCAAGTCGATATATTGAAAACTTAGCAAGTTAAGACCAAAAAGGTAAGCAGTTCTACTAAAAAGTAGCCGGAAAGAGGCAGTAGTAGAACTGCTTACCTTTTTCATCATATTTTGCTTACTTTTCTAGATATCGACTTGATAGAGATAGAGAACCGTATTGGCTTTAATTCGAATTATGCTTTTTGCAGATAGTACAAAAAAATATTTTTCGCCAAAAAAAACCATGGACTACCCCCTTTGCTTTTTTTGAAAAAATGATAAAAAAAATTTTCTTGCACTATCCACCAGAAAAAAATTTCTAATTAAGGCCAATGCCATTAGCTATCCAACGCAAAAGAAATCAAGTCGATATATTGAAAGCTTAGCAAGTTAAGACCAAAAAGGTAAGCAGTTCTACTAAAAAGTAGCCGGAAAGAGGCAGTAGTAGAACTGCTTACCTTTTTCATCATATTTTGCTTACTTTTCTAGATATCGACTTGATTTCTACTGTGTTGGATAGAGAACCGTATTGGCTTTAATTCGAATTATGCTTTTTGCAGATAGTACAAAAAAATATTTTTCGCCAAAAAAAAAACCATGGACTACCCCCTTTGCTTTTTTTGAAAAAATGATAAAAAAAATTTTCTTGCACTATCCACCAGAAAATAATTTCTAATTAAGGCCAATGCCATTAGCTTTCCAACGCAAAAGAAATCAAGTCGATATATTGAAAACTTAGCAAGTTAAGACCAAAAAGGTAAGCAGTTCTACTAAAAAGTAGCCGGAAAGAGGCAGTAGTAGAACTGCTTACCTTTTTCATCATATTTTGCTTACTTTTCTAGATATCGACTTGATAGAGATAGAGAACCGTATTGGCTTTAATTCGAATTATGCTTTTTGCAGATAGTACAAAAAAATATTTTTCGCCAAAAAAAACCATGGACTACCCCCTTTGCTTTTTTTGAAAAAATGATAAAAAAAATTTTCTTGCACTATCCACCAGAAAAAAATTTCTAATTAAGGCCAATGCCATTAGCTATCCAACGCAAAAGAAATCAAGTCGATATATTGAAAGCTTAGCAAGTTAAGACCAAAAAGGTAAGCAGTTCTACTAAAAAGTAGCCGGAAAGAGGCAGTAGTAGAACTGCTTACCTTTTTCATCATAACTTGCTTACTTTTCTAGATATCGACTTGATTTCTACTGAGTTGGATAGAGAACTGTATTGGCTTTAATTCGAATTATGCTTTTTGCAGATAGTACAAAAAAATATTTTTCGCCAAAAAAAAACCATGGACTACCCCCTTTGCTTTTTTTGAAAAAATGATAAAAAAAATTTTCTTGCACTATCCACCAGAAAATAATTTCTAATTAAGGCCAATGCCGTTAGCTATCCAACGCAAAAGAAATCAAGTCAATATATTGAAAACTTAGCAAGGTATGACCAAAAAGGTAAGCAGTTCTACTAAAAAGTAGCCGGAAAGAGGCAGTAGTAGAACTGCTTACCTTTTTCATCATAACTTGCTTACTTTTCTAGATATCGACTTGATTTCTACTGAGTTGGATAGAGAACTGTATTGGCTTTAATTCGAATTATGATTTTTGCAGATAGTACAAAAAAATATTTTTCGCCAAAAAAAAAACCATGGACTACCCCCTTTGCTTTTTTTGAAAAAATGATAAAAAAAATTTTCTTGCACTATCCACCAGAAAATAATTTCTAATTAAGGCCAATGCCGTTAGCTATTCAACGCAAAAGAAATCAAGTCGATATATTGAAAACTTAGCAAGTTAAGACTAAAAAGGTAAGCAGTTCTACTGAAAAGTAGCCGGAAAGAGGCAGTAGTAGAACTGCTTACCTTTTTCATCATAACTTGCTTACTTTTCTAGATATCGACTTGATTTCTACTGTGTTGGATAGAGAACCGTATTGGCTTTAATTCGAATTATGCTTTTTGCAGATAGTACAAAAAAATATTTTTCGCAAAAAAAAAAAAACCATGGACTACCCCCTTTGCTTTTTTTGAAAAAATGATAAAAAAAATTTTCTTGCACTATCCACCAGAAAATAATTTCTAATTAAGGCCAATGCCATTAGCTATCCAACGCAAAAGAAATCAAGTCAATATATTGAAAACTAAGCAAGGTATGACCAAAAAGGTAAGCAGTTCTACTAAAAAGTAGCCGGAAAGAGGCAGTAGTAGAACTGCTTACCTTTTTCATCATAACTTGCTTACTTTTCTAGATATCGACTTGATTTCTACTGTGTTGGATAGAGAACCGTATTGGCTTTAATTCGAATTATGCTTTTTGCAGATAGTACAAAAAAATATTTTTCGCAAAAAAAAAAACCATGGACTACCCCCTTTGCTTTTTTTGAAAAAATGATAAAAAAAATTTTCTTGCACTATCCACCAGAAAATAATTTCTAATTAAGGCCAATGCCGTTAGCTATTCAACGCAAAAGAAATCAAGTCGATATATTGAAAACTTAGCAAGTTAAGACTAAAAAGGTAAGCAGTTCTACTAAAAAGTAGCCGGAAAGAGGCAGTAGTAGAACTGCTTACCTTTTTCATCATAACTTGCTTACTTTTGTAGATATCGACTTGATTTCTACTGAGTTGGATAGAGAACTGTATTGGCTTTAATTCGAATTATGCTTTTTGCAGATAGTACAAAAAAATATTTTTCGCCAAAAAAACACCATGGACTACCCAATTTGCTTTTTTTGAATAAATGATAAAAAAAATTTTCTTGCACTATGCACCAGAAAATAATTTCTAATTAAGGCCAATGCCGTTAGCTATTCAACGCAAAAGAAATCAAGTCGGTATATTGAAAACTTAGCAAGTTATGACCAAAAAGGTAAGCAGTTCTACTAAAAAGTAGCCGGAAAGAGGCAGTAGTAGAACTGCTTACCTTTTTCATCATATTTTGCTTACTTTTCTAGATATCGACTTGATTTCTACTGTGTTGGATAGAGAACCGTATTGGCTTTAATTCGAATTATGCTTTTTGCAGATAGTACAAAAAAATATTTTTCGCCAAAAAAAAAACCATGGACTACCCCCTTTGCTTTTTTTGAAAAAATGATAAAAAAAATTTTCTTGCACTATCCACCAGAAAATAATTTCTAATTAAGGCCAATGCCGTTAGCTATTCAACGCAAAAGAAATCAAGTCGATATATTGAAAACTTAACAAGTTATGACCAAAAAGGTAAGCAGTTCTACTAAAAAGTAGCCGGAAAGAGGCAGTAGTAGAACTGCTTACCTTTTTCATCATATTTTGCTTACTTTTCTAGATATCGACTTGATTTCTACTGAGTTGGATAGAGAACTGTATTGGCTTTAATTCGAATTATGCTTTTTGGAGATAGTACAAAAAAATATTTTTCGCCAAAAAAAACCATGGACTACCCCCTTTGCTTTTTTTGAAAAAATGATAAAAAAAATTTTCTTGCACTATCCACCAGAAAGTAATTTCTAATTAAGGCCAATGCCGTTAGCTATTCAACGCAAAAGAAATCAAGTCGATATATTGAAAACTTAACAAGTTAAGACTAAAAAGGTAAGCAGTTCTACTGAAAAGTAGCCGGAAAGAGGCAGTAGTAGAACTGCTTACCTTTTTCATCATAACTTGCTTACTTTTCTAGATATCGACTTGATTTCTACTGAGTTGGATAGAGAACTGTATTGGCTTTAATTCGAATTATGCTTTTTGCAGATAGTACAAAAAAATATTTTTCGCCAAAAAAAAACCATGGACTACCCCCTTTGCTTTTTTTGAAAAAATGATAAAAAAAATTTTCTTGCACTATCCACCAGAAAATAATTTCTAATTAAGGCCAATGCCGTTAGCTATTCAACGCAAAAGAAATCAAGTCGATATATTGAAAACTTAGCAAGTTAAGACTAAAAAGGTAAGCAGTTCTACTGAAAAGTAGCCGGAAAGAGGCAGTAGTAGAACTGCTTACCTTTTTCATCATAACTTGCTTACTTTTCTAGATATCGACTTGATTTCTACTGAGTTGGATAGAGAACTGTATTGGCTTTAATTCGAATTATGCTTTTTGCAGATAGTACAAAAAAATATTTTTCGCCAAAAAAAAAACCATGGACTACCCCCTTTCCTTTTTTTGAAAAAATGATAAAAAAAATTTTCTTGCACTATGCACCAGAAAATAATTTCTAATAAAGGCCAATGCCATTAGCTATTTAACGCAAAAGAAATCAAGTCGATATATTGAAAACTTAGCAAGTTATGACTAAAAAGGTAAGCAGTTCTACTAAAAAGTAGCCGGAAAGAGGCAGTAGTAGAACTGCTTACCTTTTTCATCATAACTTGCTTACTTTTCTAGATATCGACTTGATTTCTACTGTGTTGGATAGAGAACCGTATTGGATTTAATTCGAATTATGCTTTTTGCAGATAGTACAAAAAAATATTTTTCGCAAAAAAAAAACCATGGACTACCCCCTTTGCTTTTTTTGAAAAAATGATAAAAAAAATTTTCTTGCACTATCCACCAGAAAAAAATTTCTAATTAAGGCCAATGCCATTAGCTATCCAACGCAAAAAAAATCAAGTCGATATATTGAAAGCTTAGCAAGTTAAGACCAAAAAGGTAAGCAGTTCTACTAAAAAGTAGCCGGAAAGAGGCAGTAGTAGAACTGCTTACCTTTTTCATCATATTTTGCTTACTTTTCTAGATATCGACTTGATTTCTACTGTGTTGGATAGAGAACCGTATTGGCTTTAATTCGAATTATGCTTTTTGCAGATAGTACAAAAAATTATTTTTCGCCAAAAAAAAAACCATGGACTACCCCCTTTCCTTTTTTTGAAAAAATGATAAAAAAAATTTTCTTGCACCATGCACCAGAAAATAATTTCTAATAAAGGCCAATGCCATTAGCTATCCAACGCAAAAGAAATCAAGTCGATATATTGAAAACTTAGCAAGTTATGACTAAAAAGGTAAGCAGTTCTACTAAAAAGTAGCCGGAAAGAGGCAGTAGTAGAACTGCTTACCTTTTTCATCATAACTTGCTTACTTTTCTAGATATCGACTTGATTTCTACTGTGTTGGATAGAGAACCGTATTGGATTTAATTCGAATTATGCTTTTTGCAGATAGTACAAAAAAATATTTTTCGCCAAAAAAAAACCATGGACTACCCCCTTTGCTTTTTTTGAAAAAATGATAAAAAAAATTTTATTGCACTATCCACCAGAAAATAATTTCTAATTAAGGCCAATGCCGTTAGCTATTCAACGCAAAAGAAATCAAGTCGATATATTGAAAACTTAGCAAGTTAAGACTAAAAAGGTAAGCAGTTCTACTAAAAAGTAGCCGGAAAGAGGCAGTAGTAGAACTGCTTACCTTTTTCATCATAACTTGCTTACTTTTCTAGATATCGACTTGATTTCTACTGTGTTGGATAGAGAACCGTATTGGCTTTAATTCGAATTATGCTTTTTGCAGATAGTACAAAAAAATATTTTTCGCAAAAAAAAACCATGGACTACCCCCTTTGCTTTTTTTGAAAAAATGATAAAAAAAATGTTCTTTCACTATGCACCAGAAAATAATTTCTAATAAAGGCCAATGCCAATAGCTATCCAACGCAAAAGAAATCAAGTCGATATATTGAAAACTTAGCAAGTTATGACTAAAAAGGTAAGCAGTTCTACTAAAAAGTAGCCGGAAAGAGGCAGTAGTAGAACTGCTTACCTTTTTCATCATAACTTGCTTACTTTTCTAGATATCGACTTGATTTCTACTGAGTTGGATAGAGAACTGTATTGGCTTTAATTCGAATTATGCTTTTTGCAGATAGTACAAAAAAATATTTTTCGCCACAAAAAAACCATGGACTACCCCCTTTGCTTTTTTTGAAAAAATGATAAAAAAAATTTTCTTGCACTATCCACCAGAAAATAATTTCTAATTAAGGCCAATGCCGTTAGCTATTCAACGCAAAAAAAATCAAGTCGATATATTGAAAACTTAGCAAGTTAAGACTAAAAAGGTAAGCAGTTCTACTAAAAAGTAGCCGGAAAGAGGCAGTAGTAGAACTGCTTACCTTTTTCATCATAACTTGCTTACTTTTCTAGATATCGACTTGATTTCTACTGAGTTGGATAGAGAACTGTATTGGCTTTAATTCGAATTATGCTTTTTGCAGATAGTACAAAAAAATATTTTTCGCCAAAAAAAAACCATGGACTACCCCCTTTGCTTTTTTTGAAAAAATGATAAAAAAAATTTTCTTGCACTATCCACCAGAAAATAATTTTTTATTAAGGCCAATGCCGTTAGCTATCCAACGCAAAAGATATCAAGTCGATATATTGAAAACTTAGCAAGTTATGACCAAAAAGGTAAGCAGTTCTACTAAAAAGTAGCCGGAAAGAGGCAGTAGTAGAACTGCTTACCTTTTTCATCATAACTTGCTTACTTTTCTAGATATCGACTTGATTTCTACTGTGTTGGATAGAGAACCGTATTGGCTTTAATTCGAATTATGCTTTTTGCAGATAGTACAACAAAATATTTTTCGCCAAAAAAAACCATGGACTACCCCCTTTGCTTTTTTTGAAAAAATGATAAAAAAAATTTTCTTGCACTATCCACCAGAAAATAATTTCTAATTAAGGCCAATGCCGTTAGCTATTCAACGCAAAAGAAATCAAGTCGATATATTGAAAACTTAGCAAGTTAAGACTAAAAAGGTAAGCAGTTCTACTGAAAAGTAGCCGGAAAGAGGCAGTAGTAGAACTGCTTACCTTTTTCATCATAACTTGCTTACTTTTCTAGATATCGACTTGATTTCTACTGAGTTGGATAGAGAACTGTATTGGCTTTAATTCGAATTATGCTTTTTGCAGATAGTACAAAAAAATATTTTTCGCCAAAAAAAAAACCATGGACTACCCCCTTTCCTTTTTTTGAAAAAATGATAAAAAAAATTTTCTTGCACTATGCACCAGAAAATAATTTCTAATAAAGGCCAATGCCATTAGCTATCCAACGCAAAAGAAATCAAGTCGATATATTGAAAACTTAGCAAGTTATGACTAAAAAGGTAAGCAGTTCTACTAAAAAGTAGCCGGAAAGAGGCAGTAGTAGAACTGCTTACCTTTTTCATCATAACTTGCTTACTTTTCTAGATATCGACTTGATTTCTACTGTGTTGGATAGAGAACCGTATTGGATTTAATTCGAATTATGCTTTTTGCAGATAGTACAAAAAAATATTTTTCGCAAAAAAAAAACCATGGACTACCCCCTTTGCTTTTTTTGAAAAAATGATAAAAAAAATTTTCTTGCACTATCCACCAGAAAAAAATTTCTAATTAAGGCCAATGCCATTAGCTATCCAACGCAAAAAAAATCAAGTCGATATATTGAAAGCTTAGCAAGTTAAGACCAAAAAGGTAAGCAGTTCTACTAAAAAGTAGCCGGAAAGAGGCAGTAGTAGAACTGCTTACCTTTTTCATCATATTTTGCTTACTTTTCTAGATATCGACTTGATTTCTACTGTGTTGGATAGAGAACCGTATTGGCTTTAATTCGAATTATGCTTTTTGCAGATAGTACAAAAAATTATTTTTCGCCAAAAAAAAAACCATGGACTACCCCCTTTCCTTTTTTTGAAAAAATGATAAAAAAAATTTTCTTGCACCATGCACCAGAAAATAATTTCTAATAAAGGCCAATGCCATTAGCTATCCAACGCAAAAGAAATCAAGTCGATATATTGAAAACTTAGCAAGTTATGACTAAAAAGGTAAGCAGTTCTACTAAAAAGTAGCCGGAAAGAGGCAGTAGTAGAACTGCTTACCTTTTTCATCATAACTTGCTTACTTTTCTAGATATCGACTTGATTTCTACTGTGTTGGATAGAGAACCGTATTGGATTTAATTCGAATTATGCTTTTTGCAGATAGTACAAAAAAATATTTTTCGCAAAAAAAAAACCATGGACTACCCCCTTTGCTTTTTTTGAAAAAATTATAAAAAAAATTTTCTTGCACTATCCACCAGAAAATAATTTCTAATTAAGGCCAATGCCATTAGCTATCCAACGCAAAAGAAATCAAGTCAATATATTGAAAACTTAGCAAGGTATGACCAAAAAGGTAAGCAGTTCTACTAAAAAGTAGCCGGAAAGAGGCAGTAGTAGAACTGCTTACCTTTTTCATCATAACTTGCTTACTTTTCTAGATATCGACTTGATTTCTACTGAGTTGGATAGAGAACTGTATTGGCTTTAATTCGAATTATGCTTTTTGCAGATAGTACAAAAAAATATTTTTCGCCAAAAAAAAACCATGGACTACCCCCTTTGCTTTTTTTGAAAAAATGATAAAAAAAATTTTATTGCACTATCCACCAGAAAATAATTTCTAATTAAGGCCAATGCCGTTAGCTATTCAACGCAAAAGAAATCAAGTCGATATGTTGAAAACTTAGCAAGTTAAGACTAAAAAGGTAAGCAGTTCTACTAAAAAGTAGCCGGAAAGAGGCAGTAGTAGAACTGCTTACCTTTTTCATCATAACTTGCTTACTTTTCTAGATATCGACTTGATTTCTACTGTGTTGGATAGAGAACCGTATTGGCTTTAATTCGAATTATGCTTTTTGCAGATAGTACAAAAAAATATTTTTCGCAAAAAAAAACCATGGACTACCCCCTTTGCTTTTTTTGAAAAAATGATAAAAAAAATGTTCTTGCACTATCCACCAGAAAATAATTTCTAATTAAGGCCAATGCCGTTAGCTATTCAACGCAAAAGAAATCAAGTCGATATATTGAAAACTTAGCAAGTTAAGACTAAAAAGGTAAGCAGTTCTACTGAAAAGTAGCCGGAAAGAGGCAGTAGTAGAACTGCTTACCTTTTTCATCATAACTTGCTTACTTTTCTAGATATCGACTTGATTTCTACTGAGTTGGATAGAGAACTGTATTGGCTTTAATTCGAATTATGCTTTTTGCAGATTGTACAAAAAAATATTTTTCGCAAAAAAAAAAACCATGGTTACCCCCTTTGCTTTTTTTGAAAAAATGATAAAAAAAATTTTCTTGCACTATGCACCAGAAAATAATTTCTAATAAAGGCCAATGCCAATAGCTATCCAACGCAAAAGAAATCAAGTCGATATATTGAAAACTTAGCAAGTTATGACTAAAAAGGTAAGCAGTTCTACTAAAAAGTAGCCGGAAAGAGGCAGTAGTAGAACTGCTTACCTTTTTCATCATAACTTGCTTACTTTTCTAGATATCGACTTGATTTCTACTGTGTTGGATAGAGAACTGTATTGGCTTTAATTCGAATTATGCTTTTTGCAGATAGTACAAAAAAATATTTTTCGCCAAAAAAAAACCATGGACTACCCCCTTTGCTTTTTTTGAAAAAATGATAAAAAAAATTTTCTTGCACTATCCACCAGAAAATAATTTCTAATTAAGGCCAATGCCGTTAGCTATTCAACGCAAAAGAAATCAAGTCGATATATTGAAAACTTAGCAAGTTAAGACTAAAAAGGTAAGCAGTTCTACTGAAAAGTAGCCGGAAAGAGGCAGTAGTAGAACTGCTTACCTTTTTCATCATAACTTGCTTACTTTTCTAGATATCGACTTGATTTCTACTGAGTTGGATAGAGAACTGTATTGGCTTTAATTCGAATTATGCTTTTTGCAGATAGTACAAAAAAATATTTTTCGCAAAAAAAAAACCATGGACTACCCCCTTTGCTTTTTTTGAAAAAATGATAAAAAAATTTTTTCTTGCACTATGCACCAGAAAATAATTTCTAATAAAGGCCAATGCCATTAGCTATCCAACGCAAAAGAAATCAAGTCGATATATTGAAAACTTAGCAAGTTATGACTAAAAAGGTAAGCAGTTCTACTAAAAAGTAGCCGGAAAGAGGCAGTAGTAGAACTGCTTACCTTTTTCATCATAACTTGCTTACTTTTCTAGATATCGACTTGATTTCTACTGAGTTGGATAGAGAACTGTATTGGCTTTAATTCGAATTATGCTTTTTGCAGATAGTACAAAAAAATATTTTTCGCCAAAAAAAAAACCATGGACTACCCCCTTTGCTTTTTTTGAAAAAATGATAAAAAAAATTTTCTTGCACTATGCACCAGAAAATAATTTCTAATTAAGGCCAATGCCGTTAGCTATTCAACGCAAAAGAAATCAAGTCGATATATTGAAAACTTAACAAGTTAAGACCAAAAAGGTAAGCAGTTCTACTAAAAAGTAGCCGGAAAAAGGCAGTAGTAGAACTGCTTACCTTTTTCATCATAACTTGCTTACTTTTCTAGATATCGACTTGATTTCTACTGTGTTGGATAGACAACCGTATTGGCTTTAATTCGAATTATGCTTTTTGCAGATAGTACAAAAATAATTTTTCGCCAAAAAAAAAACCATGGACTACCCCCTTTGCTTTTTTTGTAAAAATTATAAAAAAAATTTTCTTGCACTATCCACCAGAAAATAATTTCTAATTAAGGCCAATGCCATTAGCTATCCAACGCAAAAGAAATCAAGTCAATATATTGAAAACTTAGCAAGGTATGACCAAAAAGGTAAGCAGTTCTACTAAAAAGTAGCCGGAAAGAGGCAGTAGTAGAACTGCTTACCTTTTTCATCATAACTTGCTTACTTTTCTAGATATCGACTTGATTTCTACTGAGTTGGATAGAGAACTGTATTGGCTTTAATTCGAATTATGCTTTTTGCAGATAGTACAAAAAAATATTTTTCGCCAAAAAAAAACCATGGACTACCCCCTTTGCTTTTTTTGAAAAAATGATAAAAAAAATTTTCTTGCACTATCCACCAGAAAATAATTTCTAATTAAGGCCAATGCCGTTAGCTATTCAACGCAAAAGAAATCAAGTCGATATATTGAAAACTTAGCAAGTTAAGACTAAGAAGGTAAGCAGTTCTACTAAAAAGTAGCCGGAAAGAAGCAGTAGTAGAACTGCTTACCTTTTTCATCATATTTTGCTTACTTTTCTAGATATCGACTTGATTTCTACTGTGTTGGATAGAGAACCGTATTGGCTTTAATTCGAATTATGCTTTTTGCAGATAGTACAAAAAAATATTTTTCGCCAAAAAAAAACCATGGACTACCCCCTTTGCTTTTTTTGAAAAAATGATAAAAAAAATTTTCTTGCACTATCCACCAGAGAATAATTTCTAATTAAGGCCAATGCCGTTAGCTATTCAACGCAAAAGAAATCAAGTCGATATATTGAAAACTTAACAAGTTATGACCAAAAAGGTAAGCAGTTCTACTAAAAAGTAGCCGGAAAGAGGCAGTAGTAGAACTGCTTACCTTTTTCATCATAACTTGCTTACTTTTCTAGATATCGACTTGATTTCTACTGAGTTGGATAGAGAACTGTATTGGCTTTAATTCGAATTATGCTTTTTGCAGATAGTACAAAAAAATATTTTTCGCAAAAAAAAAAACCATGGACTACCCCCTTTGCTTTTTTTGAAAAAATGATAAAAAAAATTTTCTTGCACTATGCACCAGAAAATAATTTCTAATTAAGGCCAATGCCGTTAGCTATTCAACGCAAAAGAAATCAAGTCGATATATTGAAAACTTAACAAGTTATGACCAAAAAGGTAAGCAGTTCTACTAAAAAGTAGCCGGAAAGAGGCAGTAGTAGAACTGCTTACCTTTTTCATCATAACTTGCTTACTTTTCTAGATATCGACTTGATTTCTACTGAGTTGGATAGAGAACTGTATTGGCTTTAATTCGAATTATGCTTTTTGCAGATAGTACAAAAAAATATTTTTCGCCAAAAAAAAACCATGGACTACCCCCTTTGCTTTTTTTGAAAAAATGATAAAAAAAATTTTCTTGCATTATCCACCAGAAAATAATTTCTAATTAAGGCCAATGCCGTTAGCTATTCAACGCAAAAGAAATCAAGTCGATATATTGAAAACTTAGCAAGTTAAGACTAAAAAGGTAAGCAGTTCTACTGAAAAGTAGCCGGAAAGAGGCAGTAGTAGAACTGCTTACCTTTTTCATCATAACTTGCTTACTTTTCTAGATATCGACTTGATTTCTACTGTGTTGGATAGAGAACCGTATTGGCTTTAATTCGAATTATGCTTTTTGCAGATAGTACAAAAAAATATTTTTCGCCAAAAAAAAACCATGGACTACCCCCTTTGCTTTTTTTGAAAAAATGATAAAAAAAATTTTCTTGCACTATCCACCAGAAAAAAATTTCTAATTAAGGCCAATGCCGTTAGCTATTCAACGCAAAAGAAATCAAGTCGATATATTGAAAACTTAACAAGTTATGACCAAAAAGGTAAGCAGTTCTACTAAAAAGTAGCCGGAAAGAGGCAGTAGTAGAACTGCTTACCTTTTTCATCATAACTTGCTTACTTTTCTAGATATCGACTTGATTTCTACTGAGTTGGATAGAGAACTGTATTGGCTTTAATTCGAATTATGCTTTTTGCAGATAGTACAAAAAAATATTTTTCGCCAAAAAAAAACCATGGACTACCCCCTTTGCTTTTTTTGAAAAAATGATAAAAAAAATTTTCTTGCACTATCCACCAGAAAATAATTTCTAATTAAGGCCAATGCCGTTAGCTATTCAACGCAAAAGAAATCAAGTCGATATATTGAAAACTTAGCAAGTTAAGACTAAAAAGGTAAGCAGTTCTACTGAAAAGTAGCCGGAAAGAGGCAGTAGTAGAACTGCTTACCTTTTTCATCATAACTTGCTTACTTTTCTAGATATCGACTTGATTTCTACTGAGTTGGATAGAGAACTGTATTGGCTTTAATTCGAATTATGCTTTTTGCAGATAGTACAAAAAAATATTTTTCGCCAAAAAAAAACCATGGACTACCCCCTTTGCTTTTTTTGAAAAAATGATAAAAAAAATTTTCTTGCACTATCCACCAGAAAATAATTTCTAATTAAGGCCAATGCCGTTAGCTATTCAACGCAAAAGAAATCAAGTCGATATATTGAAAACTTAGCAAGTTAAGACTAAAAAGGTAAGCAGTTCTACTGAAAAATAGCCGGAAAGCGGCAGTAGTAGAACTGCTTACCTTTTTCATCATAACTTGCTTACTTTTCTAGATATCGACTTGATTTCTACTGTGTTGGATAGAGAACCGTATTGGCTTTAATTCGAATTATGCTTTTTGCAGATAGTACAAAAAAATATTTTTCGCAAAAAAAAAACCATGGACTACCCCCTTTCCTTTTTTTGAAAAAATGATAAAAAAAATTTTCTTGCACTATCCACCAGAAAAAAATTTCTAATTAAGGCCAATGCCATTAGCTATCCAACGCAAAAGAAATCAAGTCAATATATTGAAAACTTAGCAAAGGTATGACCAAAAAGGTAAGCAGTTCTACTAAAAAGTAGCCGGAAAGAGGCAGTAGTAGAACTGCTTACCTTTTTCATCATAACTTGCTTACTTTTCTAGATATCGACTTGATTTCTACTGAGTTGGATAGAGAACTGTATTGGCTTTAATTCGAATTATGCTTTTTGCAGATAGTACAAAAAAATATTTTTCGCCAAAAAAAAACCATGGACTACCCCCTTTGCTTTTTTTGAAAATATGATAAAAAAAATTTTCTTGCACTATGCACCAGAAAATAATTTCTAATAAAGGCCAATGCCATTAGCTATCC
Source organism: Thelaira solivaga (assembly GCA_947397855.1). Lineage (NCBI taxonomy): Eukaryota > Metazoa > Arthropoda > Insecta > Diptera > Tachinidae > Thelaira > Thelaira solivaga. Next base: position 21,992,908 of record OX377613.1, read on the forward strand.
AACGCAAAAGAAATCAAGTCGATATATTGAAAACTTAGCAAGTTATGACTAAAAAGGTAAGCAGTTCTACTAAAAAGTAGCCGGAAAGAGGCAGTAGTAGAACTGCTTACCTTTTTCATCATAACTTGCTTACTTTTCTAGATATCGACTTGATTTCTACTGTGTTGGATAGAGAACCGTATTGGCTTTAATTCGAATTATGCTTTTTGCAGATAGTACAAAAATATATTTTTCGCAAAAAAAAACCATGGACTACCCCCTTTGCTTTTTTTGAAAATATGATAAAAAAAATTTTCTTGCACTATCCACCAGAAAATAATTTCTAATTAAGGCCAATGCCGTTAGCTATTCAACGCAAAAGAAATCAAGTCGATATATTGAAAACTTAGCAAGTTAAGACTAAAAAGGTAAGCAGTTCTACTAAAAAGTAGCCGGAAAGAGGCAGTAGTAGAACTGCTTACCTTTTTCATCATAACTTGCTTACTTTTCTAGATATCGACTTGATTTCTACTGAGTTGGATAGAGAACTGTATTGGCTTTAATTCGAATTATGCTTTTTGCAGATAGTACAAAAAAATATTTTTCGCAAAAAAAAAACCATGGACTACCCCCTTTGCTTTTTTTGAAAAAATGATAAAAAAAATTTTCTTGCACTATCCACCAGAAAATAATTTCTAATTAAGGCCAATGCCGTTAGCTATTCAACGCAAAAGAAATCAAGTCGATATATTGAAAACTTAGCAAGTTAAGACTAAAAAGGTAAGCAGTTCTACTAAAAAGTAGCCGGAAAGAGGCAGTAGTAGAACTGCTTACCTTTTTCATCATAACTTGCTTACTTTTCTAGATATCGACTTGATTTTTACTGTGTTGGATAAAGAACCGTATTGGCTTTAATTCGAATTATGCTTTTTGCAGATAGTACAAAAAAATATTTTTCGCCAAAAAAAAACCATGGACTACCCCCTTTGCTTTTTTTGAAAAAATGATAAAAAAAATTTTCTTGCACTATGCACCAGAAAATAATTTCTAATTAAGGCCAATGCCGTTAGCTATTCAACGCAAAAGAAATCAAGTCGATATATTGAAAACTTAGCAAGTTAAGACTAAAAAGGTAAGCAGTTCTACTAAAAAGTAGCCGGAAAGAGGCAGTAGTAGAACTGCTTACCTTTTTCATCATAATTTGCTTACTTTTCTAGATATCGATTTGATTTCTACTGTGTTGGATAGAGAACCGTATTGGCTTTAATTCGAATTATGCTTTTTGCAGATAGTACAAAAAAATATTTTTCGCCAAAAAAAAACCATGGACTACCCCCTTTGCTTTTTTTGAAAAAATGATAAAAAAAATTTTCTTGCACTATGCACCAGAAAATAATTTGTAATTAAGGCCAATGCCGTTAGCTATTCAACGCAAAAGAAATCAAGTCGATATATTGAAAACTTAGCAAGTTAAGACTAAAAAGGTAAGCAGTTCTACTAAAAAGTAGCCGGAAAGAGGCAGTAGTAGAACTGCTTACCTTTTTCATCATAACTTGCTTACTTTTCTAGATATCGACTTGATTTCTACCGAGTTGGATAGAGAACCGTATTGGCTTTAATTCGAATTATGCTTTTTGCAGATAGTACAAAAAAATATTTTTCGCCAAAAAAAAACCATGGACTACCCCCTTTGCTTTTTTTGTAAAAATTATAAAAAAAATTTTCTTGCACTATCCACCAGAAAATAATTTCTAATTAAGGCCAATGCCATTAGCTATCCAACGCAAAAGAAATCAAGTCAATATATTGAAAACTTAGCAAGGTATGACCAAAAAGGTAAGCAGTTCTACTAAAAAGTAGCCGGAAAGAGGCAGTAGTAGAACTGCTTACCTTTTTCATCATAACTTGCTTACTTTTCTAGATATCGACTTGATTTCTACTGAGTTGGATAGAGAACTGTATTGGCTTTAATTCGAATTATGCTTTTTGCAGATAGTACAAAAAAATATTTTTCGCCAAAAAAAAACCATGGACTACCCCCTTTGCTTTTTTTGAAAAAATGATAAAAAAAATTTTCTTGCACTATCCACCAGAAAATAATTTCTAATTAAGGTCAATGCCGTTAGCTATTCAACGCAAAAGAAATCAAGTCGATATATTGAAAACTTAACAAGTTATGACCAAAAAGGTAAGCAGTTCTACTAAAAAGTAGCCGGAAAGAGGCAGTAGTAGAACTGCTTACCTTTTTCATCATAACTTGCTTACTTTTCTAGATATCGACTTGATTTCTACTGAGTTGGATAGAGAACTGTATTGGCTTTAATTCGAATTATGCTTTTTGCAGATAGTACAAAAAAATATTTTTCGCCAAAAAAAAACCATGGACTACCCCCTTTGCTTTTTTTGAAAAAATGATAAAAAAAATTTTCTTGCACTATCCACCAGAAAATAATTTCTAATTAAGGCCAATGCCGTTAGCTATTCAACGCAAAAAAAATCAAGTCGATATATTGAAAACTTAGCAAGTTAAGACTAAAAAGGTAAGCAGTTCTACTAAAAAGTAGCCGGAAAGAGGCAGTAGTAGAACTGCTTACCTTTTTCATCATAACTTGCTTACTTTTCTAGATATCGACTTGATTTCTACTGAGTTGGATAGAGAACTGTATTGGCTTTAATTCGAATTATGCTTTTTGCAGATAGTACAAAAAAATATTTTTCGCCAAAAAAAAACCATGGACTACCCCCTTTGCTTTTTTTGAAAAAATGATAAAAAAAATTTTCTTGCACTATGCACCAGAAAATAATTTCTAATTAAGGCCAATGCCGTTAGCTATTCAACGCAAAAGAAATCAAGTCGATATATTGAAAACTTAGCAAGTTAAGACTAAAAAGGTAAGCAGTTCTACTAAAAAGTAGCCGGAAAGAGGCAGTAGTAGAACTGCTTACCTTTTTCATCATAACTTGCTTACTTTTCTAGATATCGACTTGATTTCTACTGAGTTGGATAGAGAACTGTATTGGCTTTAATTCGAATTATGCTTTTTGCAGATAGTACAAAAAAATATTTTTCGCAAAAAAAAAACCATGGACTACCCCCTTTGCTTTTTTTGAAAAAATGATAAAAAAAATTTTCTTGCACTATCCACCAGAAAATAATTTCTAATTAAGGCCAATGCCGTTAGCTATTCAACGCAAAAGAAATCAAGTCGATATATTGAAAACTTAGCAAGTTAAGACTAAAAAGGTAAGCAGTTCTACTAAAAAGTAGCCGGAAAGAGGCAGTAGTAGAACTGCTTACCTTTTTCATCATAACTTGCTTACTTTTCTAGATATCGACTTGATTTCTACTGAGTTGGATAGAGAACTGTATTGGCTTTAATTCGAATTATGCTTTTTGCAGATAGTACAAAAAAATATTTTTCGCCAAAAAAAAAACCATGGACTACCCCCTTTCCTTTTTTTGAAAAAATGATAAAAAAAATTTTCTTGCACTATCCACCAGAAAATAATTTCTAATTAAGGCCAATGCCGTTAGCTATTCAACGCAAAAGAAATCAAGTCGATATATTGAAAACTTAGCAAGTTAAGACTAAAAAGGTAAGCAGTTCTACTGAAAAGTAGCCGGAAAGAGGCAGTAGTAGAACTGCTTACCTTTTTCATCATAACTTGCTTACTTTTCTAGATATCGACTTGATTTCTACTGAGTTGGATAGAGAACTGTATTGGCTTTAATTCGAATTATGCTTTTTGCAGATAGTACAAAAAAATATTTTTCGCAAAAAAAAACCATGGACTACCCCCTTTGCTTTTTTTGAAAAAATGATAAAAAAAATTTTCTTGCACTATCCACCAGAAAATAATTTCTAATTAAGGCCAATGCCGTTAGCTATTCAACGCAAAAGAAATCAAGTCAATATATTGAAAACTTAGCAAGGTATGACCAAAAAGGTAAGCAGTTCTACTAAAAAGTAGCCGGTAAGAGGCAGTAGTAGAACTGCTTACCTTTTTCATCATAACTTGCTTACTTTTCTAGATATCGACTTGATTTCTACTGAGTTGGATAGAGAACTGTATTGGCTTTAATTCGAATTATGCTTTTTGCAGATAGTACAAAAAAATATTTTTCGCCAAAAAAAAACCATGGACTACCCCCTTTGCTTTTTTTGAAAAAATGATAAAAAAAATTTTCTTGCACTATGCACCAGAAAATAATTTCTAATAAAGGCCAATGCCATTAGCTATTCAACGCAAAAGAAATCAAGTCGATATATTGAAAGCTTAGCAAGTTAAGATAAAAAAGGTAAGCAGTTCTACTAAAAAGTAGCCGGAAAGAGGCAGTAGTAGAACTGCTTACCTTTTTCATCATAACTTGCTTACTTTTCTAGATATCGACTTGATTTCTACTGAGTTGGATAGAGAACTGTATTGGCTTTAATTCGAATTATGCTTTTTGCAGATAGTACAAAAAAATATTTTTCGCCAAAAAAAAACCATGGACTACCCCCTTTGCTTTTTTTGAAAAAATGATAAAAAAAATTTTCTTGCACTATCCACCAGAAAATAATTTCTAATTAAGGCCAATGCCGTTAGCTATTCAACGCAAAAGAAATCAAGTCGATATATTGAAAACTTAGCAAGTTAAGACTAAAAAGGTAAGCAGTTCTACTAAAAAGTAGCCGGAAAGAGGCAGTAGTAGAACTGCTTACCTTTTTCATCATAACTTGCTTACTTTTCTAGATATCGACTTGATTTCTACTGAGTTGGATAGAGAACTGTATTGGCTTTAATTCGAATTATGCTTTTTGCAGATAGTACAAAAAAATATTTTTCGCCAAAAAAAAAACCATGGACTACCCCCTTTCCTTTTTTTGAAAAAATGATAAAAAAAATTTTCTTGCACTATCCACCAGAAAATAATTTCTTATTAAGGCCAATGCCGTTAGCTATTCAACGCAAAAGAAATCAAGTCGATATATTGAAAACTTAGCAAGTTAAGACTAAAAAGGTAAGCAGTTCTACTGAAAAGTAGCCGGAAAGAGGCAGTAGTAGAACTGCTTACCTTTTTCATCATAACTTGCTTACTTTTCTAGATATCGACTTGATTTCTACTGAGTTGGATAGAGAACTGTATTGGCTTTAATTCGAATTATGCTTTTTGCAGATAGTACAAAAAAATATTTTTCGCAAAAAAAAACCATGGACTACCCCCTTTGCTTTTTTTGAAAAAATGATAAAAAAAATTTTCTTGCACTATCCACCAGAAAATAATTTCTAATTAAGGCCAATGCCGTTAGCTATTCAACGCAAAAGAAATCAAGTCAATATATTGAAAACTTAGCAAGGTATGACCAAAAAGGTAAGCAGTTCTACTAAAAAGTAGCCGGAAAGAGGCAGTAGTAGAACTGCTTACCTTTTTCATCATAACTTGCTTACTTTTCTAGATATCGACTTGATTTCTACTGAGTTGGATAGAGAACTGTATTGGCTTTAATTCGAATTATGCTTTTTGCAGATAGTACAAAAAAATATTTTTCGCCAAAAAAAAACCATGGACTACCCCCTTTGCTTTTTTTGAAAAAATGATAAAAAAAATTTTCTTGCACTATGCACCAGAAAATAATTTCTAATAAAGGCCAATGCCATTAGCTATTCAACGCAAAAGAAATCAAGTCGATATATTGAAAGCTTAGCAAGTTAAGATAAAAAAGGTAAGCAGTTCTACTAAAAAGTAGCCGGAAAGAGGCAGTAGTAGAACTGCTTACCTTTTTCATCATATTTTGCTTACTTTTCTAGATATCGACTTGATTTCTACTGTGTTGGATAGAGAACCGTATTGGCTTTAATTCGAATTATGCTTTTTGCAGATAGTACAAAAAAATATTTTTCGCCAAAAAAAAAACCATGGACTACCCCCTTTGCTTTTTTTGAAAAAATGATAAAAAAAATTTTCTTGCACTATCCACCAGAAAATAAGTTCTAATTAACTCCAATGCCATTAGCTATCCAACGCAAAAGAAATCAAGTCAATATATTGAAAACTTAGCAAGGTATGACCAAAAAGGTAAGCAGTTCTACTAAAAAGTAGCCGGAAAGAGGCAGTAGTAGAACTGCTTACCTTTTTCATCATAACTTGCTTACTTTTCTAGATATCGACTTGATTTCTACTGAGTTGGATAGAGAACTGTATTGGCTTTAATTCGAATTATGCTTTTTGCAGATAGTACAAAAAAATATTTTTCGCCAAAAAAAAACCATGGACTACCCCCTTTGCTTTTTTTGAAAAAATGATAAAAAAAATTTTCTTGCACTATCCACCAGAAAATAATTTCTAATTAAGGCCAATGCCGTTAGCTGTTCAACGCAAAAGAAATCAAGTCGATATATTGAAAACTTAGCAAGTTAAGACTAAAAAGGTAAGCAGTTCTACTAAAAAGTAGCCGGAAAGAGGCAGTAGTAGAACTGCTTACCTTTTTCATCATAACTTGCTTACTTTTCTAGATATCGACTTGATTTCTACTGAGTTGGATAGAGAACTGTATTGGCTTTAATTCGAATTATGCTTTTTGCAGATAGTACAAAAAAATATTTTTCGCAAAAAAAAACCATGGACTACCCCCTTTGCTTTTTTTGAAAAAATGATAAAAAAAATTTTCTTGCACTATGCACCAGAAAATAATTTCTAATAAAGGCCAATGCCATTAGCTATCCAACGCAAAAGAAATCAAGTCAATATATTGAAAACTTAGCAAGGTATGACCAAAAAGGTAAGCAGTTCTACTAAAAAGTAGCCGGAAAGAGGCAGTAGTAGAACTGCTTACCTTTTTCATCATAACTTGCTTACTTTTCTAGATATCGACTTGATTTCTACTGAGTTGGATAGAGAACTGTATTGGCTTTAATTCGAATTATGCTTTTTGCAGATAGTACAAAAAAATATTTTTCGCCAAAAAAAAACCATGGACTACCCCCTTTGCTTTTTTTGAAAAAATGATAAAAAAAATTTTCTTGCACTATCCACCAGAAAATAATTTCTAATTAAGGCCAATGCCGTTAGCTGTTCAACGCAAAAGAAATCAAGTCGATATATTGAAAACTTAGCAAGTTAAGACTAAAAAGGTAAGCAGTTCTACTAAAAAGTAGCCGGAAAGAGGCAGTAGTAGAACTGCTTACCTTTTTCATCATAACTTGCTTACTTTTCTAGATATCGACTTGATTTCTACTGAGTTGGATAGAGAACTGTATTGGCTTTAATTCGAATTATGCTTTTTGCAGATAGTACAAAAAAATATTTTTCGCAAAAAAAAACCATGGACTACCCCCTTTGCTTTTTTTGAAAAAATGATAAAAAAAATTTTCTTGCACTATGCACCAGAAAATAATTTCTAATAAAGGCCAATGCCATTAGCTATCCAACGCAAAAGAAATCAAGTCGATATATTGAAAGCTTAGCAAGTTAAGATAAAAAAGGTAAGCAGTTCTACTAAAAAGTAGCCGGAAAGAGGCAGTAGTAGAACTGCTTACCTTTTTCATCATATTTTGCTTACTTTTCTAGATATCGACTTGATTTCTACTGTGTTGGATAGAGAACCGTATTGGCTTTAATTCGAATTATGCTTTTTGCAGATAGTACAAAAAAATATTTTTCGCCAAAAAAAAAACCATGGACTACCCCCTTTCCTTTTTTTGAAAAAATGATAAAAAAAATTTTCTTGCACTATCCACCAGAAAATAATTTCTAATTAAGGCCAATGCCGTTAGCTATTCAACGCAAAAGAAATCAAGTCGATATATTGAAAACTTAGCAAGTTAAGACTAAAAAGGTAAGCAGTTCTACTGAAAAGTAGCCGGAAAGAGGCAGTAGTAGAACTGCTTACCTTTTTCATCATAACTTGCTTACTTTTCTAGATATCGACTTGATTTCTACTGAGTTGGATAGAGAACTGTATTGGCTTTAATTCGAATTATGCTTTTTGCAGATAGTACAAAAAAATATTTTTCGCAAAAAAAAACCATGGACTACCCCCTTTGCTTTTTTTGAAAAAATGATAAAAAAAATTTTCTTGCACTATCCACCAGAAAATAATTTCTAATTAAGGCCAATGCCGTTAGCTATTCAACGCAAAAGAAATCAAGTCAATATATTGAAAACTTAGCAAGGTATGACCAAAAAGGTAAGCAGTTCTACTAAAAAGTAGCCGGAAAGAGGCAGTAGTAGAACTGCTTACCTTTTTCATCATAACTTGCTTACTTTTCTAGATATCGACTTGATTTCTACTGTGTTGGATAGAGAACTGTATTGGCTTTAATTCGAATTATGCTTTTTGCAGATAGTACAAAAAAATATTTTTCGCCAAAAAAAAAACCATGGACTACCCCCTTTCCTTTTTTTGAAAATGTGATAAAAAAAATTTTCTTGCACTATCCACCAGAAAATAATTTCTAATTAAGGCCAATGCCGTTAGCTATTCAACGCAAAAGAAATCAAGGCAATATATTGAAAACTTAGCAAGGTATGACCAAAAAGGTAAGCAGTTCTACTAAAAAGTAGCCGGAAAGAGGCAGTAGTAGAACTGCTTACCTTTTTCATCATAACTTGCTTACTTTTCTAGATATCGACTTGATTTCTACTGTGTTGGATAGAGAACCGTATTGGCTTTAATTCGAATTATGCTTTTTGCAGATAGTACAAAAAAATATTTTTCGCCAAAAAAAAACCATGGACTACCCCCTTTGCTTTTTTTGAAAAAATGATAAAAAAAATTTTCTTGCACTATCCACCAGAAAATAATTTCTAATTAAGGCCAATGCCGTTAGCTATTCAACGCAAAAGAAATCAAGTCGATATATTGAAAACTTAGCAAGTTAAGACTAAAAAGGTAAGCAGTTCTACTAAAGAAAGAGGCAGTAGTAGAACTGCTTACCTTTTTCATCATAACTTGCTTACTTTTCTAGATATCGACTTGATTTCTACTGAGTTGGATAGAGAACTGTATTGGCTTTAATTCGAATTATGCTTTTTGCAGATAGTACAAAAAAATATTTTTCGCAAAAAAAAACCATGGACTACCCCCTTTGCTTTTTTTGAAAAAATGATAAAAAAAATTTTCTTGCACTATCCACCAGAAAATAATTTCTAATTAAGGCCAATGCCGTTAGCTATTCAACGCAAAAGAAATCAAGTCGATATATTGAAAACTTAGCAAGTTAAGACTAAAAAGGTAAGCAGTTCTACTAAAAAGTAGCCGGAAAGAGGCAGTAGTAGAACTGCTTACCTTTTTCATCATAACTTGCTTACTTTTCTAGATATCGACTTGATTTCTACTGAGTTGGATAGAGAACTGTATTGGCTTTAATTCGAATTATGCTTTTTGCAGATAGTACAAAAAAATATTTTTCGCAAAAAAAAACCATGGACTACCCCCTTTGCTTTTTTTGAAAAAATGATAAAAAAAATTTTCTTGCACTATCCACCAGAAAATAAGTTCTAATTAACTCCAATGCCATTAGCTATCCAACGCAAAAGAAATCAAGTCGATATATTGAAAGCTTAGCAAGTTAAGATAAAAAAGGTAAGCAGTTCTACTAAAAAGTAGCCGGAAAGAGACAGTAGTAGAACTGCTTACCTTTTTCATCATAACTTGCTTACTTTTCTAGATATCGACTTGATTTCTACTGTGTTGGATAGAGAACCGTATTGGCTTTAATTCGAATTATGCTTTTTGCAGATAGTACAAAAAAATATTTTTTGCCAAAAAAAAACCATGGACTACCCCCTTTCCTTTTTTTGAAAAAATGATAAAAAAAATTTTCTTGCACTATCCACCAGAAAATAATTTCTAATTAAGGCCAATGCCGTTAGCTATTCAACGCAAAAGAAATCAAGTCGATATATTGAAAACTTAGCAAGTTAAGACTAAAAAGGTAAGCAGTTCTACTGAAAAGTAGCCGGAAAGAGGCAGTAGTAGAACTGCTTACCTTTTTCATCATAACTTGCTTACTTTTCTAGATATCGACTTGATTTCTACTGAGTTGGATAGAGAACTGTATTGGCTTTAATTCGAATTATGCTTTTTGCAGATAGTACAAAAAAATATTTTTCGCCAAAAAAAAACCATGGACTACCCCCTTTGCTATTTTTGAAAAAATGATAAAAAAAATTTTCTTGCACTATCCACCAGAAAATAATTTCTAATTAAGGCCAATGCCGTTAGCTATTCAACGCAAAAGAAATCAAGTCGATATATTGAAAACTTAGCAAGTTAAGAGTAAAAAGGTAAGCAGTTCTACTAAAAAGTAGCCGGAAAGAGGCAGTAGTAGAACTGCTTACCTTTTTCATCATAACTTGCTTACTTTTCTAGATATCGACTTGATTTCTACTGAGTTGGATAGAGAACTGTATTGGCTTTAATTCGAATTATGCTTTTTGCAGATAGTACAAAAAAATATTTTTCGCAAAAAAAAACCATGGACTACCCCCTTTGCTTTTTTTGAAAAAATGATAAAAAAAATTTTCTTGCACTATGCACCAGAAAATAATTTCTAATAAAGGCCAATGCCATTAGCTATCCAACGCAAAAGAAATCAAGTCGATATATTGAAAGCTTAGCAAGTTAAGATAAAAAAGGTAAGCAGTTCTACTAAAAAGTAGCCGGAAAGAGGCAGTAGTAGAACTGCTTACCTTTTTCATCATATTTTGCTTACTTTTCTAGATATCGACTTGATTTCTACTGTGTTGGATAGAGAACCGTATTGGCTTTATTTCGAATTATGCTTTTTGCAGATAGTACAAAAAAATATTTTTTGCCAAAAAAAAAACCATTGACTACCCTCTTTCCTTTTTTTGAAAAAATGATAAAACAAATTTTCTTGCACTATCCACCAGAAAAAAATTTCTAATTAAGGCCAATGCCATTAGCTATCCAACGCAAAAGAAATCAAGTCGATATATTGAAAACTTAGCAAGTTAAGACTAAAAAGGTAAGCAGTTCTACTGAAAAGTAGCCGGAAAGAGGCAGTAGTAGAACTGCTTACCTTTTTCATCATAACTTGCTTACTTTTCTAGATATCGACTTGATTTCTACTGTGTTGGATAGAGAACTGTATTGGCTTTAATTCGAATTATGCTTTTTGCAGATAGTACAAAAAAATATTTTTCGCAAAAAAAAAACCATGGACTACCCCCTTTCCTTTTTTTGAAAAAATGATAAAAAAAATTTTCTTGCACTATCCACCAGAAAATAATTTCTAATTAAGGCCAATGCCGTTAGCTATTCAACGCAAAAGAAATCAAGTCGATATATTGAAAACTTAGCAAGTTAAGACTAAAAAGGTAAGCAGTTCTACTGAAAAGTAGCCGGAAAGAGGCAGTAGTAAAACTGCTTACCTTTTTCATCATAACTTGCTTACTTTTCTAGATATCGACTTGATTTCTACTGAGTTGGATAGAGAACTGTATTGGCTTTAATTCGAATTATGCTTTTTGCAGATAGTACAAAAAAATATTTTTCGCCAAAAAAAAAACCATGGACTACCCCCTTTGCTTTTTTTGAAAAAATGATAAAAAAAATTTTCTTGCACTATCCACCAGAAAATAATTTCTAATTAAGGCCAATGCCGTTAGCTATTCAACGCAAAAGAAATCAAGTCGATATATTGAAAACTTAGCAAGTTAAGACTAAAAAGGTAAGCAGTTCTACTGAAAAGTAGCCGGAAAGAGGCAGTAGTAGAACTGCTTACCTTTTTCATCATAACTTGCTTACTTTTCTAGATATCGACTTGATTTCTACTGTGTTGGATAGAGAACCGTATTGGCTTTATTTCGAATTATGCTTTTTGCAGATAGTACAAAAAAATGTTTTTTGCCAAAAAAAAAACCATGGACTACCCCCTTTCCTTTTTTTGAAAAAATGATAAAACAAATTTTCTTGCACTATCCACCAAAAAAAAATTTCTAATTAAGGCCAATGCCATTAGCTATCCAACGCAAAAGAAATCAAGTCGATATATTGAAAGCTTAGCAAGTTAAGACCAAAAAGGTAAGCAGTTCTACTAAAAAGTAGCCGGAAAGAGGCAGTAGTAGAACTGCTTACCTTTTTCATCATAACTTGCTTACTTTTCTAGATATCGACTTGATTTCTACTGAGTTGGATAGAGAACTGTATTGGCTTTAATTCGAATTATGCTTTTTGCAGATAGTACAAAAAAATATTTTTCGCAAAAAAAAAACCATGGACTACCCCCTTTGCTTTTTTTGAAAAAATGATAAAAAAAATTTTCTTGCACTATGCACCAGAAAATAATTTCTAATTAAGGCCAATGCCGTTAGCTATTCAACGCAAAAGAAATCAAGTCGATATATTGAAAACTTAGCAAGTTAAGACTAAAAAGGTAAGCAGTTCTACTGAAAAGTAGCCGGAAAGAGGCAGTAGTAGAACTGCTTACCTTTTTCATCATAACTTGCTTACTTTTCTAGATATCGACTTGATTTCTACTGTGTTGGATAGAGAACCGTATTGGCTTTATTTCGAATTATGCTTTTTGCAGATAGTACAAAAAAATATTTTTTGCCAAAAAAAAAACCATGGACTACCCCCTTTCCTTTTTTTGAAAAAATGATAAAACAAATTTTCTTGCACTATCCACCAGAAAAAAATTTCTAATTAAGGCCAATGCCATTAGCTATCCAACGCAAAAGAAATCAAGTCGATATATTGAAAACTTAGCAAGTTAAGACTAAAAAGGTAAGCAGTTCTACTGAAAAGTAGCCGGAAAGAGGCAGTAGTAGAACTGCTTACCTTTTTCATCATATTTTGCTTACTTTTCTAGATATCGACTTGATTTCTACTGTGTTGGATAGAGAACCGTATTGGCTTTAATTCGAATTATGCTTTTTGCAGATAGTACAAAAAAATATTTTTCGCCAAAAAAAAAACCATGGACTACCCCCTTTGCTTTTTTTGAAAAAATGATAAAAAAAATTTTCTTGCACTATCCACCAGAAAATAATTTCTAATTAAGGCCAATGCCGTTAGCTATCTAACGCAAAAGAAATCAAGTCGATATATTGAAAACTTAGCAAGTTAAGACTAAAAAGGTAAGCAGTTCTACTGAAAAGTAGCCGGAAAGAGGCAGTAGTAGAACTGCTTACCTTTTTCATCATAACTTGCTTACTTTTCTAGATATCGACTTGATTTCTACTGAGTTGGATAGAGAACTGTATTGGCTTTAATTCGAATTATGCTTTTTGCAGATAGTACAAAAAAATATTTTTCGCAAAAAAAAACCATGGACTACCACCTTTCCTTTTTTTGAAAAAATGATAAAAAAAATTTTCTTGCACTATCCACCAGAAAATAATTTCTAATTAAGGCCAATGCCGTTAGCTATTCAACGCAAAAGAAATCAAGTCGATATATTGAAAACTTAGCAAGTTAAGACTAAAAAGGTAAGCAGTTCTACTGAAAAGTAGCCGGAAAGAGGCAGTAGTAAAACTGCTTACCTTTTTCATCATAACTTGCTTACTTTTCTAGATATCGACTTGATTTCTACTGTGTTGGATAGAGAACCGTATTGGCTTTAATTCGAATTATGCTTTTTGCAGATAGTACAAAAAAATATTTTTCGCCAAAAAAAAAAAACCATGGACTACCCCCTTTGCTTTTTTTGAAAAAATGATAAAAAAAATTTTCTTGCACTATCCACCAGAAAATAAGGCCAATGCCGTTAGCTATTCAACGCAAAAGAAATCAAGTCGATATATTGAAAACTTAGCAAGTTAAGACTAAAAAGGTAAGCAGTTCTACTGAAAAGTAGCCGGAAAGAGGCAGTAGTAGAACTGCTTACCTTTTTCATCATAACTTGCTTACTTTTCTAGATATCGACTTGATTTCTACTGTGTTGGATAGAGAACCGTATTGGCTTTAATTCGAATTATGCTTTTTGCAGATAGTACAAAAAAATATTTTTCGCAAAAAAAAAACCATGGACTACCCCCTTTGCTTTTTTTGAAAAAATGATAAAAAAAATTTTCTTGCACTATCCACCAGAAAATAATTTCTAATTAAGGCCAATGCCGTTAGCTATTCAACGCAAAAGAAATCAAGTCGATATATTGAAAACTTAGCAAGTTAAGACTAAAAAGGTAAGCAGTTCTACTAAAAAGTAGCCGGAAAGAGGCAGTAGTAGAACTGCTTACCTTTTTCATCATAACTTGCTTACTTTTCTAGATATCGACTTGATTTCTACTGTGTTGGATAGAGAACCGTATTGGCTTTAATTCGAATTATGCTTTTTGCAGATAGTACAAAAAAATATTTTTCGCAAAAAAAAAACCATGGACTACCCCCTTTGCTTTTTTTGAAAAAATTATAAAAAAACTTTTCTTGCACTATCCACCAGAAAATAATTTCTAATTAAGGCTAATGCCATTAGCTATCTAACGCAAAAGAAATCAAGTCGACGTATTGAAAACTTAGCAAGGTATGACCAAAAAGGTAAGCAGTTCTACTAAAAAGTAGCCGGAAAGAGGCAGTAGTAGAACTGCTTACCTTTTTCATCATAACTTGCTTACTTTTCTAGATATCGACTTGATTTCTACTGTGTTGGATAGAGAACCGTATTGGCTTTATTTCGAATTATGCTTTTTGCAGATAGTACAAAAAAATATTTTTCGCAAAAAAAAAACCATGGGCTACCCCCTTTGCTTTTTTTGAAAAAATGATAAAAAAAATTTTCTTGCACTATGCACCAGAAAATAATTTCTAATAAAGGCCAATGCCATTAGCTATCCAACGCAAAAGAAATCAAGTCGATATATTGAAAACTTAGCAAGTTATGACTAAAAAGGTAAGCAGTTCTACTAAAAAGTAGCCGGAAAGGCGCAGTAGTAGAACTGCTTACCTTTTTCATCATAACTTGCTTACTTTTCTAGATATCGACTTGATTTCTACTGTGTTGGATAGAGAACCGTATTGGCTTTAATTCGAATTATGCTTTTTGCAGATAGTACAAAAAAATATTTTTCGCAAAAAAAAAACCATGGACTACCCCCTTTGCTTTTTTTGAAAAAATGATAAAAAAAATTTTCTTGCACTATCCACCAGAAAATAATTTCTAATTAAGGCTAATGCCATTAGCTATCTAACGCAAAAGAAATCAAGTCGACGTATTGAAAACTTAGCAAGGTATGACCAAAAAGGTAAGCAGTTCTACTAAAAAGTAGCCGGAAAGAGGCAGTAGTAGAACTGCTTACCTTTTTCATCATAACTTGCTTACTTTTCTAGATATCGACTTGATTTCTACTGTGTTGGATAGAGAACCGTATTGGCTTTAATTCGAATTATGCTTTTTGCAGATAGTACAAAAAAATATTTTTCGCAAAAAAAAAACCATGGGCTACCCCCTTTGCTTTTTTTGAAAAAATGATAAAAAAAATTTTCTTGCACTATGCACCAGAAAATAATTTCTAATAAAGGCCAATGCCATTAGCTATCCAACGCAAAAGAAATCAAGTCGATATATTGAAAACTTAGCAAGTTATGACTAAAAAGGTAAGCAGTTCTACTAAAAAGTAGCCGGAAAGGCGCAGTAGTAGAACTGCTTACCTTTTTCATCATAACTTGCTTACTTTTCTAGATATCGACTTGATTTCTACTGTGTTGGATAGAGAACCGTATTGGCTTTAATTCGAATTATGCTTTTTGCAGATAGTACAAAAAAATATTTTTCGCAAAAAAAAAACCATGGACTACCCCCTTTGCTTTTTTTGAAAAAATGATAAAAAAAATTTTCTTGCACTATGCACCAGAAAATAATTTCTAATAAAGGCCAATGCCATTAGCTATCCAACGCAAAAGAAATCAAGTCGATATATTGAAAACTTAGCAAGTTATGACTAAAAAGGTAAGCAGTTCTACTAAAAAGTAGCCGGAAAGAGGCAGTAGTAGAACTGCTTACCTTTTTCATCATAACTTGCTTACTTTTCTAGATATCGACTTGATTTCTACTGTGTTGGATAGAGAACCGTATTGGCTTTAATTCGAATTATGCTTTTTGCAGATAGTACAAAAAAATATTTTTCGCAAAAAAAAAACCATGGACTACCCCCTTTGCTTTTTTTGAAAAAATTATAAAAAAACTTTTCTTGCACTATCCACCAGAAAATAATTTCTAATTAAGGCTAATGCCATTAGCTATCTAACGCAAAAGAAATCAAGTCGACGTATTGAAAACTTAGCAAGGTATGACCAAAAAGGTAAGCAGTTCTACTAAAAAGTAGCCGGAAAGAGGCAGTAGTAGAACTGCTTACCTTTTTCATCATAACTTGCTTACTTTTCTAGATATCGACTTGATTTCTACTGTGTTGGATAGAGAACCGTATTGGCTTTATTTCGAATTATGCTTTTTGCAGATAGTACAAAAAAATATTTTTCGCAAAAAAAAAACCATGGACTACCCCCTTTGCTTTTTTTGAAAAAATGATAAAAAAAATTTTCTTGCACTATGCACCAGAAAATAATTTCTAATAAAGGCCAATGCCATTAGCTATCCAACGCAAAAGAAATCAAGTCGATATATTGAAAACTTAGCAAGTTATGACTAAAAAGGTAAGCAGTTCTACTAAAAAGTAGCCGGAAAGAGGCAGTAGTAGAACTGCTTACCTTTTTCATCATAACTTGCTTACTTTTCTAGATATCGACTTGATTTCTACTGTGTTGGATAGAGAACCGTATTGGCTTTAATTCGAATTATGCTTTTTGCAGATAGTACAAAAAAATATTTTTCGCAAAAAAAAAACCATGGGCTACCCCCTTTGCTTTTTTTGAAAAAATGATAAAAAAAATTTTCTTGCACTATGCACCAGAAAATAATTTCTAATAAAGGCCAATGCCATTAGCTATCCAACGCAAAAGAAATCAAGTCGATATATTGAAAACTTAGCAAGTTATGACTAAAAAGGTAAGCAGTTCTACTAAAAAGTAGCCGGAAAGGCGCAGTAGTAGAACTGCTTACCTTTTTCATCATAACTTGCTTACTTTTCTAGATATCAACTTGATTTCTACTGTGTTGGATAGAGAACCGTATTGGCTTTAATTCGAATTATGCTTTTTGCAGATAGTACAAAAAAATATTTTTCGCAAAAAAAAAACCATGGACTACCCCCTTTGCTTTTTTTGAAAAAATGATAAAAAAAATTTTCTTGCACTATGCACCAGAAAATAATTTCTAATAAAGGCCAATGCCATTAGCTATCCAACGCAAAAGAAATCAAGTCGATATATTGAAAACTTAGCAAGTTATGACTAAAAAGGTAAGCAGTTCTACTAAAAAGTAGCCGGAAAGAGGCAGTAGTAGAACTGCTTACCTTTTTCATCATAACTTGCTTACTTTTCTAGATATCGACTTGATTTCTACTGTGTTGGATAGAGAACCGTATTGGCTTTAATTCGAATTATGCTTTTTGCAGATAGTACAAAAAAATATTTTTCGCAAAAAAAAAACCATGGACTACCCCCTTTGCTTTTTTTGAAAAAATGATAAAAAAAATTTTCTTGCACTATCCACCAGAAAATAATTTCTAATTAAGGCCAATGCCGTTAGCTATCCAACGCAAAAGAAATCAAGTCGATATATTGAAAACTTAGCAAGTTAAGACTAAAAAGGTAAGCAGTTCTACTGAAAAGTAGCCGGAAAGAGGCAGTAGTAGAACTGCTTACCTTTTTCATCATATTTTGTTTACTTTTCTAGATATCGACTTGATTTCTACTGTGTTGGATAGAGAACCGTATTGGCTTTAATTCGAATTATGCTTTTTGCAGATAGTACAAAAAAATATTTTTCGCCAAAAAAAACCATGGACTACCCCCTTTGCTTTTTTTGAAAAAATTATAAAAAAAATTTTCTTGCACTATCCACCAGAAAATAATTTCTAATTAAGGCCAATGCCATTAGCTATCCAACGCAAAAGAAATCAAGTCGATATATTGAAAACTTAACAAGTTATGACCAAAAAGGTAAGCAGTTCTACTAAAAAGTAGCCGGAAAGAGGCAGTAGTAGAACTGCTTACCTTTTGCATCATATTTTGCTTACTTTTCTAGATATCGACTTGATTTCTACTGTGTTGGATAGAGAACCGTATTGGCTTTAATTCGAATTATGCTTTTTGCAGATAGTACAAAAAAATATTTTTCGCCAAAAAAAAACCATGGACTACCCCCTTTGCTTTTTTTGAAAAAATGATAAAAAAAATTTTCTTGCACTATCCACCAGAAAATAATTTCTAATTAAGGCCAATGCCATTAGCTATCCAACGCAAAAGAAATCAAGTCGACATATTGAAAACTTAACAAGTTATGACCAAAAAGGTAAGCAGTTCTACTAAAAAGTAGCCGGAAAGAGGCAGTAGTAGAACTGCTTACCTTTTTCATCATAACTTGCTTACTTTTCTAGATATCGACTTGATTTCTACTGTGTTGGTTAGAGAACCGTATTGGCTTTAATTTGAATTATGCTTTTTGCAGATAGTACAAAAAAATATTTTTCGCCAAAAAAAAAACCATGGACTACCCCCTTTGCTTTTTTTGAAAAAATGATAAAAAAAATTTTCTTGCACTATCCACCAGAAAATAATTTCTAATTAAGGCCAATGCCATTAGCTATCCAACGCAAAAGAAATCAAGTCGATATATTGAAAACTTAACAAGTTATGACCAAAAAGGTAAGCAGTTCTACTAAAAAGTAGCCGGAAAGAGGCAGTAGTAGAACTGCTTACCTTTTTCATCATAACTTGCTTACTTTTCTAGATATCGACTTGATTTCTACTGTGTTGGATAGAGAACCGTATTGGCTTTAATTCGAATTATGCTTTTTGCAGATAGTACAAAAAAATATTTTTCGCAAAAAAAAAACCATGGACTACCCCCTTTGCTTTTTTTGAAAAAATGATAAAAAAAATTTTCTTGCACTATCCACCAGAAAATAATTTCTAATTAAGGCCAATGCCGTTAGCTATTCAACGCAAAAGAAATCAAGTCGATATATTGAAAACTTAACAAGTTATGACTAAAAAGGTAAGCAGTTCTACTAAAAAGTAGCCGGAAAGAGGCAGTAGTAGAACTGCTTACCTTTTTCATCATAACTTGCTTACTTTTCTAGATATCGACTTGATTTCTACTGTGTTGGATAGAGAACCGTATTGGCTTTAATTCGAATTATGCTTTTTGCAGATAGTACAAAAAAATATTTTTCGCCAAAAAAAAACCATGGACTACCCCCTTTGCTTTTTTTGAAAAAATGATAAAAAAAATTTTCTTGCACTATCCACCAGAAAATAATTTCTAATTAAGGCCAATGCCATTAGCTATCCAACGCAAAAGAAATCAAGTCGACATATTGAAAACTTAACAAGTTATGACCAAAAAGGTAAGCAGTTCTACTAAAAAGTAGCCGGAAAGAGGCAGTAGTAGAACTGCTTACCTTTTTCATCATAACTTGCTTACTTTTCTAGATATCGACTTGATTTCTACTGTGTTGGTTAGAGAACCGTATTGGCTTTAATTTGAATTATGCTTTTTGCAGATAGTACAAAAAAATATTTTTCGCCAAAAAAAAAACCATGGACTACCCCCTTTGCTTTTTTTGAAAAAATGATAAAAAAAATTTTCTTGCACTATCCACCAGAAAATAATTTCTAATTAAGGCCAATGCCATTAGCTATCCAACGCAAAAGAAATCAAGTCGATATATTGAAAACTTAACAAGTTATGACCAAAAAGGTAAGCAGTTCTACTAAAAAGTAGCCGGAAAGAGGCAGTAGTAGAACTGCTTACCTTTTTCATCATAACTTGCTTACTTTTCTAGATATCGACTTGATTTCTACTGAGTTGGATAGAGAACTGTATTGGCTTTAATTCGAATTATGATTTTTGCAGATAGTACAAAAAAATATTTTTCGCAAAAAAAAACCATGGACTACCCCCTTTCCTTTTTTTGAAAAAATGATAAAAAAAATTTTCTTGCACTATCCACCAGAAAATAATTTCTAATTAAGGCCAATGCCGTTAGCTATTCAACGCAAAAGAAATCAAGTCGATATATTGAAAACTTAGCAAGTTATGACTAAAAAGGTAAGCAGTTCTACTAAAAAGTAGCCGGAAAGAGGCAGTAGTAGAACTGCTTACCTTTTTCATCATAACTTGCTTACTTTTCTAGATATCGACTTGATTTCTACTGTGTTGGATAGAGAACCGTATTGGCTTTAATTCGAATTATGCTTTTTGCAGATAGTACAAAAAAATATTTTTCGCAAAAAAAAAACCATGGACTACCCCCTTTGCTTTTTTTGAAAAAATGATAAAAAAAATTTTCTTGCACTATCCACCAGAAAATAATTTCTAATTAAGGCCAATGCCGTTAGCTATTCAACGCAAAAGAAATCAAGTCGA
Organism: Thelaira solivaga; assembly: GCA_947397855.1. Classification (NCBI taxonomy): domain Eukaryota; kingdom Metazoa; phylum Arthropoda; class Insecta; order Diptera; family Tachinidae; genus Thelaira; species Thelaira solivaga. The sequence goes on from OX377613.1 coordinate 22,013,329, forward strand.
TATATTGAAAACTTAACAAGTTATGACCAAAAAGGTAAGCAGTTCTACTAAAAAGTAGCCGGAAAGAGGCAGTAGTAGAACTGCTTACCTTTTTCATCATAACTTGCTTACTTTTCTAGATATCGACTTGATTTCTACTGTGTTGGATAGAGAACCGTATTGGCTTTAATTCGAATTATGCTTTTTGCAGATAGTACAAAAAAATATTTTTCGCAAAAAAAAAACCATGGACTACCCCCTTTGCTTTTTTTGAAAAAATGATAAAAAAAATTTTCTTGCACTATCCACCAGAAAATAATTTCTAATTAAGGCCAATGCCGTTAGCTATTCAACGCAAAAGAAATCAAGTCGATATATTGAAAACTTAGCAAGTTAAGACTAAAAAGGTAAGCAGTTCTACTGAAAAGTAGCCGGAAAGAGGCAGTAGTAGAACTGCTTACCTTTTTCATCATAACTTGCTTACTTTTCTAGATATCGACTTGATTTCTACTGTGTTGGATAGAGAACCGTATTGGCTTTATTTCGAATTATGCTTTTTGCAGATAGTACAAAAAAATATTTTTCGCAAAAAAAAAACCATGGACTACCCCCTTTGCTTTTTTTGAAAAAATGATAAAAAAAATTTTCTTGCACTATGCACCAGAAAATAATTTCTAATAAAGGCCAATGCCATTAGCTATCCAACGCAAAAGAAATCAAGTCGACGTATTGAAAACTTAGCAAGGTATGACCAAAAAGGTAAGCAGTTCTACTAAAAAGTAGCCGGAAAGAGGCAGTAGTAGAACTGCTTACCTTTTTCATCATAACTTGCTTACTTTTCTAGATATCGACTTGATTTCTACTGTGTTGGATAGAGAACCGTATTGGCTTTAATTCGAATTATGCTTTTTGCAGATAGTACAAAAAAATATTTTTCGCAAAAAAAAAACCATGGGCTACCCCCTTTGCTTTTTTTGAAAAAATGATAAAAAAAATTTTCTTGCACTATGCACCAGAAAATAATTTCTAATAAAGGCCAATGCCATTAGCTATCCAACGCAAAAGAAATCAAGTCGATATATTGAAAACTTAGCAAGTTATGACTAAAAAGGTAAGCAGTTCTACTAAAAAGTAGCCGGAAAGGCGCAGTAGTAGAACTGCTTACCTTTTTCATCATAACTTGCTTACTTTTCTAGATATCGACTTGATTTCTACTGTGTTGGATAGAGAACCGTATTGGCTTTAATTCGAATTATGCTTTTTGCAGATAGTACAAAAAAATATTTTTCGCAAAAAAAAAACCATGGACTACCCCCTTTGCTTTTTTTGAAAAAATGATAAAAAAAATTTTCTTGCACTATGCACCAGAAAATAATTTCTAATAAAGGCCAATGCCATTAGCTATCCAACGCAAAAGAAATCAAGTCGATATATTGAAAACTTAGCAAGTTATGACTAAAAAGGTAAGCAGTTCTACTAAAAAGTAGCCGGAAAGAGGCAGTAGTAGAACTGCTTACCTTTTTCATCATAACTTGCTTACTTTTCTAGATATCGACTTGATTTCTACTGTGTTGGATAGAGAACCGTATTGGCTTTAATTCGAATTATGCTTTTTGCAGATAGTACAAAAAAATATTTTTCGCAAAAAAAAAACCATGGACTACCCCCTTTGCTTTTTTTGAAAAAATTATAAAAAAAATTTTCTTGCACTATCCACCAGAAAATAATTTCTAATTAAGGCTAATGCCATTAGCTATCTAACGCAAAAGAAATCAAGTCGACGTATTGAAAACTTAGCAAGGTATGACCAAAAAGGTAAGCAGTTCTACTAAAAAGTAGCCGGAAAGAGGCAGTAGTAGAACTGCTTACCTTTTTCATCATAACTTGCTTACTTTTCTAGATATCGACTTGATTTCTACTGTGTCGGATAGAGAACCGTATTGGCTTTAATTCGAATTATGCTTTTTGCAGATAGTACAAAAAAATATTTTTCGCCAAAAAAAACCATGGACTACCCCCTTTGCTTTTTTTGAAAAAATTATAAAAAAAATTTTCTTGCACTATCCACCAGAAAATAATTTCTAATTAAGGCCAATGCCATTAGCTATCCAACGCAAAAGAAATCAAGTCGATATATTGAAAACTTAACAAGTTATGACCAAAAAGGTAAGCAGTTCTACTAAAAAGTAGCCGGAAAGAGGCAGTAGTAGAACTGCTTACCTTTTTCATCATATTTTGCTTACTTTTCTAGATATCGACTTGATTTCTACTGTGTTGGATAGAGAACCGTATTGGCTTTAATTCGAATTATGCTTTTTGCAGATAGTACAAAAAAATATTTTTCGCCAAAAAAAAACCATGGACTACCCCCTTTGCTTTTTTTGAAAAAATGATAAAAAAAATTTTCTTGCACTATCCACCAGAAAATAATTTCTAATTAAGGCCAATGCCATTAGCTATCCAACGCAAAAGAAATCAAGTCGACATATTGAAAACTTAACAAGTTATGACCAAAAAGGTAAGCAGTTCTACTAAAAAGTAGCCGGAAAGAGGCAGTAGTAGAACTGCTTACCTTTTTCATCATAACTTGCTTACTTTTCTAGATATCGACTTGATTTCTACTGTGTTGGTTAGAGAACCGTATTGGCTTTAATTCGAATTATGCTTTTTGCAGATAGTACAAAAAAATATTTTTCGCCAAAAAAAAACCATGGACTACCCCCTTTGCTTTTTTTGAAAAAATGATAAAAAAAATTTTCTTGCACTATCCACCAAAAAATAATTTCTAATTAAGGCCAATGCCATTAGCTATCCAACGCAAAAGCAATCAAGTCGATATATTGAAAACTTAACAAGTTATGACCAAAAAGGTAAGCAGTTCTACTAAAAAGTAGCCGGAAAGAGGCAGTAGTAGAACTGCTTACCTTTTTCATCATATTTTGCTTACTTTTCTAGATATCGACTTGATTTCTACTGTGTTGGATAGAGAACCGTATTGGCTTTAATTCGAATTATGCTTTTTGCAGATAGTACAAAAAAATATTTTTCGCCAAAAAAAAACCATGGACTACCCCCTTTGCTTTTTTTGAAAAAATTATAAAAAAAATTTTCTTGCACTATCCACCAGAAAATAATTTCTAATTAAGGCTAATGCCATTAGCTATCTAACGCAAAAGAAATCAAGTCGACGTATTGAAAACTTAGCAAGGTATGACCAAAAAGGTAAGCAGTTCTACTAAAAAGTAGCCGGAAAGAGGCAGTAGTAGAACTGCTTACCTTTTTCATCATAACTTGCTTACTTTTCTAGATATCGACTTGATTTCTACTGTGTTGGATAGAGAACCGTATTGGCTTTATTTCGAATTATGCTTTTTGCAGATAGTACAAAAAAATATTTTTCGCAAAAAAAAAACCATGGACTACCCCCTTTGCTTTTTTTGAAAAAATGATAAAAAAAATTTTCTTGCACTATGCACCAGGAAATAATTTCTAGTAAAGGCTAATGCCATTAGCTATCCAACGCAAAAGAAATCAAGTCGATATATTGAAAACTTAGCAAGTTATGACTAAAAAGGTAAGCAGTTCTACTAAAAAGTAGCCGGAAAGGCGCAGTAGTAGAACTACTTACCTTTTTCATCATAACTTGCTTACTTTTCTAGATATCGACTTGATTTCTACTGTGTTGGATAGAGAACCGTATTGGCTTTAATTCGAATTATGCTTTTTGCAGATAGTACAAAAAAATATTTTTCGCAAAAAAAAAACCATGGACTACCCCCTTTGCTTTTTTTGAAAAAATTATAAAAAAAATTTTCTTGCACTATCCACCAGAAAATAATTTCTAATTAAGGCTAATGCCATTAGCTATCTAACGCAAAAGAAATCAAGTCGACGTATTGAAAACTTAGCAAGGTATGACCAAAAAGGTAAGCAGTTCTACTAAAAAGTAGCCGGAAAGAGGCAGTAGTAGAACTGCTTACCTTTTTCATCATACCTTGCTTACTTTTTTAGATATCGACTTGATTTCTACTGTGTTGGATAGAGAACCGTATTGGCTTTATTTCGAATTATGCTTTTTGCAGATAGTACAAAAAAATATTTTTCGCAAAAAAAAAACCATGGACTACCCCCTTTGCTTTTTTTGAAAAAATGATAAAAAAAATTTTCTTGCACTATCCACCAGAAAATAATTTCTAATTAAGGCCAATGCCATTAGCTATCCAACGCAAAAGAAATCAAGTCGATATATTGAAAACTTAACAAGTTATGACCAAAAAGGTAAGCAGTTCTACTAAAAAGTAGCCGGAAAGAGGCAGTAGTAGAACTGCTTACCTTTTTCATCATAACTTGCTTACTTTTCTAGATATCGACTTGATTTCTACTGTGTTGGTTAGAGAACCGTATTGGCTTTAATTCGAATTATGCTTTTTGCAGATAGTACAAAAAAATATTTTTCGCCAAAAAAAAACCATGGACTACCCCCTTTGCTTTTTTTGAAAAAATGATAAAAAAAATTTTCTTGCACTATCCACCAGAAAATAATTTCTAATTAAGGCTAATGCCATTAGCTATCTAACGCAAAAGAAATCAAGTCGACGTATTGAAAACTTAGCAAGGTATGACCAAAAAGGTAAGCAGTTCTACTAAAAAGTAGCCGGAAAGAGGCAGTAGTAGAACTGCTTACCTTTTTCATCATATTTTGCTTACTTTTCTAGATATCGACTTGATTTCTACTGTGTTGGATAGAGAACCGTATTGGCTTTAATTCGAATTATGCTTTTTGCAGATAGTACAAAAAAATATTTTTCGCCAAAAAAAAACCATGGACTACCCCCTTTGCTTTTTTTGAAAAAATTATAAAAAAAATTTTCTTGCACTATCCACCAGAAAATAATTTCTAATTAAGGCTAATGCCATTAGCTATCTAACGCAAAAGAAATCAAGTCGACGTATTGAAAACTTAGCAAGGTATGACCAAAAAGGTAAGCAGTTCTACTAAAAAGTAGCCGGAAAGAGGCAGTAGTAGAACTGCTTACCTTTTTCATCATAACTTGCTTACTTTTCTAGATATCGACTTGATTTCTACTGTGTTGGATAGAGAACCGTATTGGCTTTATTTCGAATTATGCTTTTTGCAGATAGTACAAAAAAATATTTTTCGCAAAAAAAAAACCATGGACTACCCCCTTTGCTTTTTTTGAAAAAATGATAAAAAAAATTTTCTTGCACTATCCACCAGAAAATAATTTCTAATTAAGGCTAATGCCATTAGCTATCTAACGCAAAAGAAATCAAGTCGACGTATTGAAAACTTAGCAAGGTATGACCAAAAAGGTAAGCAGTTCTACTAAAAAGTAGCCGGAAAGAGGCAGTAGTAGAACTGCTTACCTTTTTCATCATATTTTGCTTACTTTTCTAGATATCGACTTGATTTCTACTGTGTTGGATAGAGAACCGTATTGGCTTTAATTCGAATTATGCTTTTTGCAGATAGTACAAAAAAATATTTTTCGCCAAAAAAAAAACCATGGACTACCCCCTTTGCTTTTTTTGAAAAAATTTTCTTGCACTATCCACCAGAAAATAATTTCTAATTAAGGCCAATGCCATTAGCTATCCAACGCAAAAGAAATCAAGTCGATATATTGAAAACTTAACAAGTTATGACCAAAAAGGTAAGCAGTTCTACTAAAAAGTAGCCGGAAAGAGGCAGTAGTAGAACTGCTTACCTTTTTCATCATATTTTGCTTACTTTTCTAGATATCGACTTGATTTCTACTGTGTTGGATAGAGAACCGTATTGGCTTTAATTCGAATTATGCTTTTTGCAGATAGTACAAAAAAATATTTTTCGCCAAAAAAAAAACATGGACTACCCCCTTTTGCTTTTTTTGAAAAAATGATAAAAAAAATTTTCTTGCACTATCCACCAGAAAATAATTTCTAATTAAGGCCAATGCCATTAGCTATCCAACGCAAAAGAAATCAAGTCGACATATTGAAAACTTAACAAGTTATGACCAAAAAGGTAAGCAGTTCTACTAAAAAGTAGCCGGAAAGAGGCAGTAGTAGAACTGCTTACCTTTTTCATCATAACTTGCTTACTTTTCTAGATATCGACTTGATTTCTACTGTGTTGGTTAGAGAACCGTATTGGCTTTAATTTGAATTATGCTTTTTGCAGATAGTACAAAAAAATATTTTTCGCCAAAAAAAAAACCATGGACTACCCCCTTTGCTTTTTTTGAAAAAATGATAAAAAAAATTTTCTTGCACTATCCACCAGAAAATAATTTCTAATTAAGGCCAATGCCATTAGCTATCCAACGCAAAAGAAATCAAGTCGATATATTGAAAACTTAACAAGTTATGACCAAAAAGGTAAGCAGTTCTACTAAAAAGTAGCCGGAAAGAGGCAGTAGTAGAACTGCTTACCTTTTTCATCATAACTTGCTTACTTTTCTAGATATCGACTTGATTTCTACTGTGTTGGTTAGAGAACCGTATTGGCTTTAATTCGAATTATGCTTTTTGCAGATAGTACAAAAAAATATTTTTCGCCAAAAAAAAACCATGGACTACCCCCTTTGCTTTTTTTGAAAAAATGATAAAAAAAATTTTCTTGCACTATCCACCAGAAAATAATTTCTAATTAAGGCCAATGCCATTAGCTATCCAACGCAAAAGAAATCAAGTCGATATATTGAAAACTTAACAAGTTATGACCAAAAAGGTAAGCAGTTCTACTAAAAAGTAGCCGGAAAGAGGCAGTAGTAGAACTGCTTACCTTTTTCATCATATTTTGCTTACTTTTCTAGATATCGACTTGATTTCTACTGTGTTGGATAGAGAACCGTATTGGCTTTAATTCGAATTATGCTTTTTGCAGATAGTACAAAAAAATATTTTTCGCCAAAAAAAAACCATGGACTACCCCCTTTGCTTTTTTTGAAAAAATGATAAAAAAAATTTTCTTGCACTATCCACCAGAAAAAAATTTCTAATTAAGGCCAATGCCATTAGCTATCCAACGCAAAAGAAATCAAGTCGATATATTGAAAGTTTAGCAAGTTAAGACCAAAAAGGTAAGCAGTTCTACTAAAAAGTAGCCGGAAAGAGGCAGTAGTAGAACTGCTTACCTTTTTCATCATATTTTGCTTACTTTTCTAGATATCGACTTGATTTCTACTGTGTTGGATAGAGAACCGTATTGGCTTTAATTCGAATTATGCTTTTTGCAGATAGTACAAAAAAATATTTTTCGCCAAAAAAAAAACCATGGACTACCCCCTTTGCTTTTTTGAAAAAATGATAAAAAAAATTTTCTTGCACTATCCACCAGAAAATAATTTCTAATTAAAGCCAATGCCATTAGCTATTCAACGCAAAAGAAATCAAGTCGATATATTGAAAACTTAACAAGTTATGACCAAAAAGGTAAGCAGTTCTACTAAAAAGTAGCCGGAAAGAGGCAGTAGTAGAACTGCTTACCTTTTTCATCATATTTTGCTTACTTTTCTAGATATCGACTTGATTTCTACTGTGTTGGATAGAGAACCGTATTGGCTTTAATTCGAATTATGCTTTTTGCAGATAGTACAAAAAAATATTTTTCGCCAAAAAAAAACCATGGACTACCCCCTTTGCTTTTTTTGAAAAAATGATAAAAAAAATTTTCTTGCACTATCCACCAGAAAATAATTTCTAATTAAGGCCAATGCCATTAGCTATCCAACGCAAAAGAAATCAAGTCGATATATTGAAAACTTAGCAAGTTATGACCAAAAAGGTAAGCAGTTCTACTAAAAAGTAGCCGGAAAGAGGCAGTAGTAGAACTGTTTACCTTTTTCATCATAACTTGCTTACTTTTCTAGATATCGACTTGATTTCTACTGTGTCGGATAGAGAACCGTATTGGCTTTAATTCGAATTATGCTTTTTGCAGATAGTACAAAAAAATATTTTTCGCCAAAAAAAAACCATGGACTACCCCCTTTCCTTTTTTTGAAAAAATGATAAAAAAAATTTTCTTGCACTATCCACCAGAAAATAATTTCTAATTAAGGCCAATGCCGTTAGCTATTCAACGCAAAAGAAATCAAGTCGATATATTGAAAACTTAGCAAGTTAAGACTAAAAAGGTAAGCAGTTCTACTGAAAAGTAGCCGGAAAGAGGCAGTAGTAGAACTGCTTACCTTTTTCATCATATTTTGCTTACTTTTCTAGATATCGACTTGATTTCTACTGTGTTGGATAGAGAACCGTATTGGCTTTAATTCGAATTATGCTTTTTGCAGATAGTACAAAAAAATATTTTTCGCCAAAAAAAAACCATGGACTACCCCCTTTGCTTTTTTGAAAAAATGATAAAAAAAATTTTCTTGCACTATCCACCAGAAAATAATTTCTAATTAAGGCCAATGCCATTAGCTATTCAACGCAAAAGAAATCAAGTCGATATATTGAAAACTTAACAAGTTATGACCAAAAAGGTAAGCAGTTCTACTAAAAAGTAGCCGGAAAGAGGCAGTAGTAGAACTGCTTACCTTTTTCATCATATTTTGCTTACTTTTCTAGATATCGACTTGATTTCTACTGTGTTGGATAGAGAACCGTATTGGCTTTAATTCGAATTATGCTTTTTGCAGATAGTACAAAAAAATATTTTTCGCCAAAAAAAAACCATGGACCCTTTGCTTTTTTTGAAAAAATGATAAAAAAAATTTTCTTGCACTATCCACCAGAAAATAATTTCTAATTAAGGCCAATGCCATTAGCTATCCAACGCAAAAGAAATCAAGTCGATATATTGAAAACTTAGCAAGTTAAGACCAAAAAGGTAAGCAGTTCTACTAAAAAGTAGCCGGAAAGAGGCAGTAGTAGAACTGCTTACCTTTTTCATCATATTTTGCTTACTTTTCTAGATATCGACTTGATTTCTACTGTGTTGGATAGAGAACCGTATTGGCTTTAATTCTAATTATGCTTTTTGCAGATAGTACAAAAAAATATTTTTCGCCAAAAAAAAAAACCATGGACTACCCCCTTTGCTTTTTTTGAAAAAATGATAAAAAAAATTTTCTTGCACTATCCACCAGAAAAAAATTTCTAATTAAGGCCAATGCCATTGGCTATCCAACGCAAAAGAAATCAAGTCGATATATTGAAAGCTTAGCAAGTTAAGACCAAAAAGGTAAGCAGTTCTACTAAAAAGTAGCCGGAAAGAGGCAGTAGTAGAACTGCTTACCTTTTTCATCATAACTTGCTTACTTTTCTAGATATCGACTTGATTTCTACTGTGTTGGATAGAGAACCGTATTGGCTTTAATTCGAATTATGCTTTTTGCAGATAGTACAAAAAAATATTTTTCGCCAAAAAAAAAAACCATGGACTACCCCCTTTGCTTTTTTTAAAAAAATGATAAAAAAAATTTTCTTGCACTATCCACCAGAAAATAATTTCTAATTAAGGCCAATGCCGTTAGCTATTCAACGCAAAAGAAATCAAGTCGATATATTGAAAACTTAACAAGTTATGACCAAAAAGGTAAGCAGTTCTACTAAAAAGTAGCCGGAAAGAGGCAGTAGTAGAACTGCTTACCTTTTTCATCATATTTTGCTTACTTTTCTAGATATCGACTTGATTTCTACTGTGTTGGATAGAGAACCGTATTGGCTTTAATTCGAATTATGCTTTTTGCAGATAGTACAAAAAAATATTTTTCGCCAAAAAAAAACCACGGACTACCCCCTTTGCTTTTTTTGAAAAAATGATAAAAAAAATTTTCTTGCACTATCCACCAGAAAATAATTTCTAATTAAGGCCAATGCCATTAGCTATCCAACGCAAAAGAAATCAAGTCGATATATTGAAAACTTAGCAAGTTATGACCAAAAAGGTAAGCAGTTCTACTAAAAAGTAGCCGGAAAGAGGCAGTAGTAGAACTGCTTACCTTTTTCATCATATTTTGCTTACTTTTCTAGATATCGACTTGATTTCTACTGTGTTGGATAGAGAACCGTATTGGCTTTAATTCGAATTATGCTTTTTGCAGATAGTACAAAAAAATATTTTTCGCCAAAAAAAAACCATGGACTACCCCCTTTGCTTTTTTGAAAAAATGATAAAAAAAATTTTCTTGCACTATCCACCAGAAAAAATTTTCTAATTAAGGCCAATGCCATTAGCTATCCAACGCAAAAGAAATCAAGTCGATATATTGAAAGCTTAGCAAGTTAAGACCAAAAAGGTAAGCAGTTCTACTAAAAAGTAGCCGGAAAGAGGCAGTAGTAGAACTGCTTACCTTTTTCATCATATTTTGCTTACTTTTCTAGATATCGACTTGATTTCTACTGTGTTGGATAGAGAACCGTATTGGCTTTAATTCGAATTATGCTTTTTGCAGATAGTACAAAAAAATATTTTTCGCCAAAAAAAAACCACGGACTACCCCCTTTGCTTTTTTTGAAAAAATGATAAAAAAAATTTTCTTGCACTATCCACCAGAAAAAATTTTCTAATTAAGGCCAATGCCATTAGCTATCCAACGCAAAAGAAATCAAGTCGATATATTGAAAGCTTAGCAAGTTAAGACCAAAAAGGTAAGCAGTTCTACTAAAAAGTAGCCGGAAAGAGGCAGTAGTAGAACTGCTTACCTTTTTCATCATATTTTGCTTACTTTTCTAGATATCGACTTGATTTCTACTGTGTTGGATAGAGAACCGTATTGGCTTTAATTCGAATTATGCTTTTTGCAGATAGTACAAAAAAATATTTTTCGCCAAAAAAAAACCATGGACTACCGCCTTTGCTTTTTTTGAAAAAATGATAAAAAAAATTTTCTTGCACTATCCACCAGAAAATAGTTTCTAATTAAGGCCAATGCCGTTAGCTATTCAACGCAAAAGAAATCAAGTCGATATATTGAAAACTTAACAAGTTATGACCAAAAAGGTAAGCAGTTCTACTAAAAAGTAGCCGGAAAGAGGCAGTAGTAGAACTGCTTACCTTTTTCATCATATTTTGCTTACTTTTCTAGATATCGACTTGATTTCTACTGTGTTGGATAGAGAACCGTATTGGCTTTAATTCGAATTATGCTTTTTGCAGATAGTACAAAAAAATATTTTTCGCCAAAAAAAAAAAACCATGGACTACCCCCTTTGCTTTTTTTGAAAAAATGATAAAAAAAATTTTCTTGCACTATCCACCAGAAAATAATTTCTAATTAAGGCCAATGCCATTAGCTATCCAACGCAAAAGAAATCAAGTCGATATATTGAAAACTTAGCAAGTTAAGACCAAAAAGGTAAGCAGTTCTACTAAAAAGTAGCCGGAAAGAGGCAGTAGTAGAACTGCTTACCTTTTTCATCATAACTTGCTTACTTTTCTAGATATCGACTTGATTTCTACTGTGTTGGATAGAGAACCGTATTGGCTTTAATTCGAATTATGCTTTTTGCAGATAGTACAAAAAAATATTTTTCGCTAAAAAAAAACCATGGACTACCCACTTTGCTTTTTTTGAAAAAATTATAAAAAAAATTTTCTTGCACTATCCACCAGAAAAAAATTTCTAATTAAGGCCAATGCCATTATCTATCCAACGCAAAAGAAATCAAGTCGATATATTGAAAACTTAGCAAGTTAAGACCAAAAAGGTAAGCAGTTCTACTAAAAAGTAGCCGGAAAGAGGCAGTAGTAGAACTGCTTACCTTTTTCATCATATTTTGCTTACTTTTCTAGATATCGACTTGATAGAGATAGAGAACCGTATTGGCTTTAATTCGAATTATGCTTTTTGCAGATAGTACAAAAAAATATTTTTCGCCAAAAAAAAACCATGGACTACCCCCTTTCCTTTTTTTGAAAAAATGATAAAAAAAATTTTCTTGCACTATCCACCAGAAAATAATTTCTAATTAAGGCCAATGCCGTTAGCTATTCAACGCAAAAGAAATCAAGTCGATATATTGAAAACTTAGCAAGTTAAGACTAAAAAGGTAAGCAGTTCTACTGAAAAGTAGCCGGAAAGAGGCAGTAGTAGAACTGCTTACCTTTTTCATCATATTTTGCTTACTTTTCTAGATATCGACTTGATTTCTACTGTGTTGGATAGAGAACCGTATTGGCTTTAATTCGAATTATGCTTTTTGCAGATAGTACAAAAAAATATTTTTCGCCAAAAAAAAACCATGGACTACCCCCTTTGCTTTTTTGAAAAAATGATAAAAAAAATTTTCTTGCACTATCCACCAGAAAAAATTTTCTAATTAAGGCCAATGCCATTAGCTATCCAACGCAAAAGAAATCAAGTCGATATATTGAAAACTTAGCAAGTTAAGACCAAAAAGGTAAGCAGTTCTACTAAAAAGATATCGACTTGATTTCTACTGTGTTGGATAGAGAACCGTATTGGCTTTAATTCGAATTATGCTTTTTGCAGATAGTACAAAAAAATATTTTTCGCCAAAAAAAAACCACGGACTACCCCCTTTGCTTTTTTTGAAAAAATGATAAAAAAAATTTTCTTGCACTATCCACCAGAAAATAATTTCTAATTAAGGCCAATGCCATTAGCTATCCAACGCAAAAGAAATCAAGTCGATATATTGAAAGCTTAGCAAGTTAAGACCAAAAAGGTAAGCAGTTCTACTAAAAAGTAGCCGGAAAGAGGCAGTAGTAGAACTGCTTACCTTTTTCATCATATTTTGCTTACTTTTCTAGATATCGACTTGATTTCTACTGTGTTGGATAGAGAACCGTATTGGCTTTAATTCGACTTATGCTTTTTGCAGATAGTACAAAAAAATATTTTTCGCCAAAAAAAAACCATGGACTACCCCCTTTGCTTTTTTTGAAAAAATGATAAAAAAAATTTTCTTGCACTATCCACCAGAAAATAATTTCTAATTAAGGCCAATGCCATTAGCTATCCAATGCAAAAGAAATCAAGTCGATATATTGAAAGCTTAGCAAGTTAAGACCAAAAAGGTAAGCAGTTCTACTAAAAAGTAGCCGGAAAGAGGCAGTAGTAGAACTGCTTACCTTTTTCATCATAACTTGCTTACTTTTCTAGATATCGACTTGATTTCTACTGTGTTGGATAGAGAACCGTATTGGCTTTAATTCGAATTATGCTTTTTGCAGATAGTACAAAAAAATATTTTTCGCCAAAAAAAAACCATGGACTACCCCCTTTCCTTTTTTTGAAAAAATGATAAAAAAAATTTTCTTGCACTATCCACCAGAAAAAAATTTCTAATTAAGGCCAATGCCATTAGCTATCCAATGCAAAAGAAATCAAGTCGATATATTGAAAGCTTAGCAAGTTAAGACCAAAAAGGTAAGCAGTTCTACTAAAAAGTAGCCGGAAAGAGGCAGTAGTAGAACTGCTTACCTTTTTCATCATAACTTGCTTACTTTTCTAGATATCGACTTGATTTCTACTGTGTTGGATAGAGAACCGTATTGGCTTTAATTCGAATTATGCTTTTTGCAGATAGTACAAAAAATTATTTTTCGCCAAAAAAAAACCATGGACTACCCCTTTTCCTTTTTTTGAAAAAATGATAAAAAAAATTTTTTTGCACTATCCACCAGAAAAAATTTTCTAATTAAGGCCAATGCCATTAGCTATCCAACGCAAAAGAAATCAAGTCGATATATTGAAAACTTAGCAAGTTAAGACCAAAAAGGTAAGCAGTTCTACTAAAAAGTAGCCGGAAAGAGGCAGTAGTAGAACTGCTTACCTTTTTCATCATATTTTGCTTACTTTTCTAGATATCGACTTGATAGAGATAGAGAACCGTATTGGCTTTAATTCGAATTATGCTTTTTGCAGATAGTACAAAAAAATATTTTTCGCCAAAAAAAAACCACGGACTACCCCCTTTGCTTTTTTTGAAAAAATGATAAAAAAAATTTTCTTGCACTATCCACCAGAAAATAATTTCTAATTAAGGCCAATGCCATTAGCTATCCAACGCAAAAGAAATCAAGTCGATATATTGAAAACTTAGCAAGTTAAGACCAAAAAGGTAAGCAGTTCTACTAAAAAGTAGCCGGAAAGAGGCAGTAGTAGAACTGCTTACCTTTTTCATCATAACTTGCTTACTTTTCTAGATATCGACTTGATTTCTACTGTGTTGGATAGAGAACCGTATTGGCTTTAATTCGAATTATGCTTTTTGCAGATAGTACAAAAAAATATTTTTCGCTAAAAAAAAACCATGGACTACCCACTTTGCTTTTTTTGAAAAAATTATAAAAAAAATTTTCTTGCACTATCCACCAGAAAAAAATTTCTAATTAAGGCCAATGCCATTATCTATCCAACGCAAAAGAAATCAAGTCGATATATTGAAAACTTAGCAAGTTAAGACCAAAAAGGTAAGCAGTTCTACTAAAAAGTAGCCGGAAAGAGGCAGTAGTAGAACTGCTTACCTTTTTCATCATATTTTGCTTACTTTTCTAGATATCGACTTGATTTCTACTGTGTTGGATAGAGAACCGTATTGGCTTTAATTCGAATTATGCTTTTTGCAGATAGTACAAAAAAATATTTTTCGCCAAAAAAAAACCATGGACTACCCCCTTTGCTTTTTTTGAAAAAATGATAAAAAAAATTTTCTTGCACTATCCACCAGAAAATAATTTCTAATTAAGGCCAATGCCATTAGCTATCCAACGCAAAGAAATCAAGTCGATATATTGAAAACTTAGCAAGTTATAACCAAAAAGGTAAGCAGTTCTACTAAAAAGTAGCCGGAAAGAGGCAGTAGTAGAACTGCTTACCTTTTTCATCATAACTTGCTTACTTTTCTAGATATCGACTTGATTTCTACTGTGTTGGATAGAAAACCGTATTGGCTTTAATTCGAATTATGCTTTTTGCAGATAGTACAAAAAAATATTTTTCGCCAAAAAAAACCATGGACTACCCAGTTTGCTTTTTTTGAAAAAATGATAAAAAAAATTTTCTTGCACTATCCACCAGAAAAAAATTTCTAATTAAGGCCAATGCCATTAGCTATCCAACGCAAAAGAAATCAAGTCGATATATTGAAAGCTTAGCAAGTTAAGACCAAAAAGGTAAGCAGTTCTACTAAAAAGTAGCCGGAAAGAGGCAGTAGTAGAACTGCTTACCTTTTTCATCATATTTTGCTTACTTTTCTAGATATCGACTTGATTTCTACTGTGTTGGATAGAGAACCGTATTGGCTTTAATTCGAATTATGCTTTTTGCAGATAGTACAAAAAAATATTTTTCGGCAAAAAAAAACCATGGACTACCCCCTTTGCTTTTTTTGAAAAAATGATAAAAAAAATTTTCTTGCACTATCCACCAGAAAATAATTTCTAATTAAGGCCAATGCCATTAGCTATCCAACGCAAAGAAATCAAGTCGATATATTGAAAACTTAGCAAGTTATGACCAAAAAGGTAAGCAGTTCTACTAAAAAGTAGCCGGAAAGAGGCAGTAGTAGAACTGCTTACCTTTTTCATCATAACTTGCTTACTTTTCTAGATATCGACTTGATTTCTACTGTGTTGGATAGAGAACCGTATTGGCTTTAATTCGAATTATGCTTTTTGCAGATAGTACAAAAAAATATTTTTCGCCAAAAAAAACCATGGACTACCCAGTTTGCTTTTTTTGAAAAAATGATAAAAAAAATTTTCTTGCACTATCCACCAGAAAAAAATTTCTAATTAAGGCCAATGCCATTAGCTATCCAACGCAAAAGAAATCAAGTCGATATATTGTAAGCTTAGCAAGTTAAGACCAAAAAGGTAAGCAGTTCTACTAAAAAGTAGCCGGAAAGAGGCAGTAGTAGAACTGCTTACCTTTTTCATCATATTTTGCTTACTTTTCTAGATATCGACTTGATTTCTACTGTGTTGGATAGAGAACCGTATTGGCTTTAATTCGAATTATGCTTTTTGCAGATAGTACAAAAAAATATTTTTCGCCAAAAAAAAACCACGGACTACCCCCTTTGCTTTTTTTGAAAAAATGATAAAAAAAATTTTCTTGCACTATCCACCAGAAAATAATTTCTAATTAAGGCCAATGCCATTAGCTATCCAACGCAAAAGAAATCAAGTCGATATATTGAAAACTTAGCAAGTTAAGACCAAAAAGGTAAGCAGTTCTACTAAAAAGTAGCCGGAAAGAGGCAGTAGTAGAACTGCTTACCTTTTTCATCATAACTTGCTTACTTTTCTAGATATCGACTTGATTTCTACTGTGTTGGATAGAGAACCGTATTGGCTTTAATTCGAATTATGCTTTTTGCAGATAGTACAAAAAAATATTTTTCGCTAAAAAAAAACCATGGACTACCCACTTTGCTTTTTTTGAAAAAATTATAAAAAAAATTTTCTTGCACTATCCACCAGAAAAAAATTTCTAATTAAGGCCAATGCCATTATCTATCCAACGCAAAAGAAATCAAGTCGATATATTGAAAACTTAGCAAGTTAAGACCAAAAAGGTAAGCAGTTCTACTAAAAAGTAGCCGGAAAGAGGCAGTAGTAGAACTGCTTACCTTTTTCATCATATTTTGCTTACTTTTCTAGATATCGACTTGATTTCTACTGTGTTGGATAGAGAACCGTATTGGCTTTAATTCGAATTATGCTTTTTGCAGATAGTACAAAAAAATATTTTTCGCCAAAAAAAAACCATGGACTACCCCCTTTGCTTTTTTTGAAAAAATGATAAAAAAAATTTTCTTGCACTATCCACCAGAAAATAATTTCTAATTAAGGCCAATGCCATTAGCTATCCAACGCAAAGAAATCAAGTCGATATATTGAAAACTTAGCAAGTTATAACCAAAAAGGTAAGCAGTTCTACTAAAAAGTAGCCGGAAAGAGGCAGTAGTAGAACTGCTTACCTTTTTCATCATAACTTGCTTACTTTTCTAGATATCGACTTGATTTCTACTGTGTTGGATAGAAAACCGTATTGGCTTTAATTCGAATTATGCTTTTTGCAGATAGTACAAAAAAATATTTTTCGCCAAAAAAAACCATGGACTACCCAGTTTGCTTTTTTTGAAAAAATGATAAAAAAAATTTTCTTGCACTATCCACCAGAAAAAAATTTCTAATTAAGGCCAATGCCATTAGCTATCCAACGCAAAAGAAATCAAGTCGATATATTGAAAGCTTAGCAAGTTAAGACCAAAAAGGTAAGCAGTTCTACTAAAAAGTAGCCGGAAAGAGGCAGTAGTAGAACTGCTTACCTTTTTCATCATATTTTGCTTACTTTTCTAGATATCGACTTGATTTCTACTGTGTTGGATAGAGAACCGTATTGGCTTTAATTCGAATTATGCTTTTTGCAGATAGTACAAAAAAATATTTTTCGGCAAAAAAAAACCATGGACTACCCCCTTTGCTTTTTTTGAAAAAATGATAAAAAAAATTTTCTTGCACTATCCACCAGAAAATAATTTCTAATTAAGGCCAATGCCATTAGCTATCCAACGCAAAGAAATCAAGTCGATATATTGAAAACTTAGCAAGTTATGACCAAAAAGGTAAGCAGTTCTACTAAAAAGTAGCCGGAAAGAGGCAGTAGTAGAACTGCTTACCTTTTTCATCATAACTTGCTTACTTTTCTAGATATCGACTTGATTTCTACTGTGTTGGATAGAGAACCGTATTGGCTTTAATTCGAATTATGCTTTTTGCAGATAGTACAAAAAAATATTTTTCGCCAAAAAAAACCATGGACTACCCAGTTTGCTTTTTTTGAAAAAATGATAAAAAAAATTTTCTTGCACTATCCACCAGAAAAAAATTTCTAATTAAGGCCAATGCCATTAGCTATCCAACGCAAAAGAAATCAAGTCGATATATTGTAAGCTTAGCAAGTTAAGACCAAAAAGGTAAGCAGTTCTACTAAAAAGTAGCCGGAAAGAGGCAGTAGTAGAACTGCTTACCTTTTTCATCATATTTTGCTTACTTTTCTAGATATCGACTTGATTTCTACTGTGTTGGATA
The DNA here is from genome assembly GCA_947397855.1 of Thelaira solivaga. Lineage (NCBI taxonomy): Eukaryota > Metazoa > Arthropoda > Insecta > Diptera > Tachinidae > Thelaira > Thelaira solivaga. The sequence continues at coordinate 22,031,327 of OX377613.1, forward strand.
GAGAACCGTATTGGCTTTAATTCGAATTATGCTTTTTGCAGATAGTACAAAAAAATATTTTTCGCCAAAAAAAAACCATGGACTACCCCCTTTGCTTTTTTTGAAAAAATGATAAAAAAAATTTTCTTGCACTATCCACCAGAAAATAGTTTCTAATTAAGGCCAATGCCGTTAGCTATTCAACGCAAAAGAAATCAAGTCGATATATTGAAAACTTAACAAGTTATGACCAAAAAGGTAAGCAGTTCTACTAAAAAGTAGCCGGAAAGAGGCAGTAGTAGAACTGCTTACCTTTTTCATCATATTTTGCTTACTTTTCTAGATATCGACTTGATTTCTACTGTGTTGAATAGAGAACCGTATTGGCTTTAATTCGAATTATGCTTTTTGCAGATAGTACAAAAAAATATTTTTCGCCAAAAAAAAAACCATGGACTACCCCCTTTGCTTTTTTTGAAAAAATGATAAAAAAAATTTTCTTGCACTATCCACCAGAAAAAAATTTCTAATTAAGGCCAATGCCATTATCTATCCAACGCAAAAGAAATCAAGTCGATATATTGAAAACTTAGCAAGTTAAGACCAAAAAGGTAAGCAGTTCTACTAAAAAGTAGCCGGAAAGAGGCAGTAGTAGAACTGCTTACCTTTTTCATCATATTTTGCTTACTTTTCTAGATATCGACTTGATAGAGATAGAGAACCGTATTGGCTTTAATTCGAATTATGCTTTTTGCAGATAGTACAAAAAAATATTTTTCGCCAAAAAAAACCATGGACTACCCCCTTTGCTTTTTTTGAAAAAATGATAAAAAAAATTTTCTTGCACTATCCACCAGAAAAAAATTTCTAATTAAGGCCAATGCCATTAGCTATCCAACGCAAAAGAAATCAAGTCGATATATTGAAAGCTTAGCAAGTTAAGACCAAAAAGGTAAGCAGTTCTACTAAAAAGTAGCCGGAAAGAGGCAGTAGTAGAACTGCTTACCTTTTTCATCATATTTTGCTTACTTTTCTAGATATCGACTTGATAGAGATAGAGAACCGTATTGGCTTTAATTCGAATTATGCTTTTTGCAGATAGTACAAAAAAATATTTTTCGGCAAAAAAAAACCATGGACTACCCCCTTTGCTTTTTTTGAAAAAATGATAAAAAAAATTTTCTTGCACTATCCACCAGAAAATAATTTCTAATTAAGGCCAATGCCATTAGCTATCCAACGCAAAAGAAATCAAGTCGATATATTGAAAACTTAGCAAGTTATGACCAAAAAGGTAAGCAGTTCTACTAAAAAGTAGCCGGAAAGAGGCAGTAGTAGAACTGCTTACCTTTTTCATCATAACTTGCTTACTTTTATAGATATCGACTTGATTTCTACTGTGTTGAATAGAGAACCGTATTGGCTTTAATTCGAATTATGCTTTTTGCAGATAGTACAAAAAAATATTTTTCGCCAAAAAAAAAACCATGGACTACCCCCTTTGCTTTTTTTGAAAAAATGATAAAAAAAATTTTCTTGCACTATCCACCAGAAAATAATTTCTAATTAAGGCCAATGCCATTAGCTATCCAACGCAAAAGAAATCAAGTCGATATATTGTAAGCTTAGCAAGTTAAGACCAAAAAGGTAAGTAGTTCTACTAAAAAGTAGCCGGAAAGAGGCAGTAGTAGAACTGCTTACCTTTTTCATCATAACTTGCTTACTTTTCTAGATATCGACTTGATTTCTACTGTGTTGAATAGAGAACCGTATTGGCTTTAATTCGAATTATGCTTTTTGCAGATAGTACAAAAAAATATTTTTCGCCAAAAAAAAAAACATGGACTACCCCCTTTGCTTTCTTTGAAAAAATGATAAAAAAAATTTTCTTGCACTATCCACCAGAAAATAATTTCTAATTAAGGCCAATGCCGTTAGCTATCTAACGCAAAAGAAATCAAGTCGACGTATTGAAAACTTAGCAAGGTATGACCAAAAAGGTAAGCAGTTCTACTAAAAAGTAGCCGGAAAGAGGCAGTAGTAGAACTGCTTACCTTTTTCATCATAACTTGCTTACTTTTCTAGATATCGACTTGATTTCTACTGTGTTGGATAGAGAACCGTATTGGCTTTAATTCGAATTATGCTTTTTGCAGATAGTACAAAAAAATATTTTTCGCCAAAAAAATAAAACCATGGACTACCCCCTTTGCTTTTTTGAAAAAATGATAAAAAAAATTTTCTTGCACTATCCACCAGAAAATAATTTCTAATTAAGGCCAATGCCGTTAGCTATTCAACGCAAAAGAAATCAAGTCGATATATTGAAAACTTAACAAGTTATGACCAAAAAGGTAAGCAGTTCTACTAAAAAGTAGCCGGAAAGAGGCAGTAGTAGAACTGCTTACCTTTTTCATCATAACTTGCTTACTTTTCTAGATATCGACTTGATTTCTACTGTGTTGGATAGAGAACCGTATTGGCTTTAATTCGAATTATGCTTTTTGCAGATAGTACAAAAAAATATTTTTCGCCAAAAAAAACCATGGACTACCCCCTTTGCTTTTTTTGAAAAAATGATAAAAAAAATTTTCTTGCACTATCCACCAGAAAAAAATTTCTAATTAAGGCCAATGCCATTAGCTATCCAACGCAAAAGAAATCAAGTCGATATATTGAAAGCTTAGCAAGTTAAGACCAAAAAGGTAAGCAGTTCTACTAAAAAGTAGCCGGAAAGAGGCAGTAGTAGAACTGCTTACCTTTTTCATCATAACTTGCTTACTTTTCTAGATATCGACTTGATTTCTACTATGTTGGATAGAGAACCGTATTGGCTTTAATTCGAATTATGCTTTTTGCAGATAGTACAAAAAAATATTTTTCGCCAAAAAAAAAACCATGGACTACCCCCTTTGCTTTTTTTGAAAAAATTATAAAAAAAATTTTCTTGCACTATCCACCAGAAAATAATTTCTAATTAAGGCCAATGCCATTAGCTATCCAACGCAAAAGAAATCAAGTCAATATATTGAAAACTTAGCAAGGTATGACCAAAAAGGTAAGCAGTTCTACTAAAAAGTAGCCGGAAAGAGGCAGTAGTAGAACTGCTTACCTTTTTCATCATAACTTGCTTACTTTTCTAGATATCGACTTGATTTCTACTGTGTTGGATAGAGAACCGTATTGGCTTTAATTCGAATTATGCTTTTTGCAGATAGTACAAAAAAATATTTTTCGCCAAAAAAAAAACCATGGACTACCCCCTTTGCTTTTTTTGAAAAAATGATAAAAAAAATTTTCTTGCACTATCCACCAGAAAAAAATTTCTAATTAAGGCCAATGCCATTAGCTATCCAACGCAAAAGAAATCAAGTCGATATATTGTAAGCTTAGCAAGTTAAGACCAAAAAGGTAAGCAGTTCTACTAAAAAGTAGCCGGAAAGAGGCAGTAGTAGAACTGCTTACCTTTTTCATCATATTTTGCTTACTTTTCTAGATATCGACTTGATTTCTACTGTGTTGGATAGAGAACCGTATTGGCTTTAATTCGAATTATGCTTTTTGCAGATAGTACAAAAAAATATTTTTCGCCAAAAAAAAACCATGGACTACCCCCTTTGCTTTTTTTGAAAAAATGATAAAAAAAATTTTCTTGCACTATCCACCAGAAAATAATTTCTAATTAAGGCCAATGCCATAAGCTATCCAACGCAAAAGAAATCAAGTCGATACATTGAAAACTTAGCAAGTTATGACCAAAAAGGTAAGCAGTTCTACTAAAAAGTAGCCGGAAAGAGGCAGTAGTAGAACTGCTTACCTTTTTCATCATAACTTGCTTACTTTTCTAGATATCGACTTGATTTCTACTGTGTTGAATAGAGAACCGTATTGGCTTTAATTCGAATTATGCTTTTTGCAGATAGTACAAAAAAATATTTTTCGCCAAAAAAAAAACCATGGACTACCCCCTTTGCTTTTTTTGAAAAAATAATAAAAAAAATTTTCTTGCACTATCCACCAGAAAATAATTTCTAATTAAGGCCAATGCCGTTAGCTATCTAACGCAAAAGAAATCAAGTCGACGTATTGAAAACTTAGCAAGGTATGACCAAAAAGGTAAGCAGTTCTACTAAAAAGTAGCCGGAAAGAGGCAGTAGTAGAACTGCTTACCTTTTTCATCATAACTTGCTTACTTTTGTAGATATCGACTTGATTTCTACTGTGTTGGATAGAGAACCGTATTGGCTTTAATTCGAATTATGCTTTTTGCAGATAGTACAAAAAAATATTTTTCGCCAAAAAAAAAACCATGTACTACCCCCTTTGCTTTTTTTGAAAAAATGATAAAAAAAATTTTCTTGCACTATCCACCAGAAAATAATTTCTAATTAAGGCCAATGCCGTTAGCTATTCAACGCAAAAGAAATCAAGTCGATATATTGAAAACTTAGCAAAGTATGACCAAAAAGGTAAGCAGTTCTACTAAAAAGTAGCCGGAAAGAGGCAGTAGTAGAACTGCTTACCTTTTTCATCATAACTTGCTTACTTTTCTAGATATCGACTTGATTTCTACTGTGTTGGATAGAGAACCGTATTGGCTTTAATTCGAATTATGCTTTTTGCAGATAGTACAAAAAAAATATTTTTCGCCAAAAAAAAACCATGGACTACCCCCTTTGCTTTTTTTGAAAAAATGATAAAAAAAATTTTCTTGCACTATCCACCAGAAAAAAATTTCTAATTAAGGCCAATGCCATTAGCTATCCAACGCAAAAGAAATCAAGTCGATATATTGAAAACTTAGCAAGTTATGACCAAAAAGGTAAGCAGTTCTACTAAAAAGTAGCCGGAAAGAGGCAGTAGTAGAACTGCTTACCTTTTTCATCATAACTTGCTTACTTTTCTAGATATCGACTTGATTTCTACTGTGTTGGATAGAGAACCGTATTGGCTTTAATTCGAATTATGCTTTTTGCAGATAGTACAAAAAAATATTTTTCGCCAAAAAAAAACCATGGACTACCCACTTTGCTTTTTTTGAAAAATGATAAAAAAAATTTTCTTGCACTATCCACCAAAAAATAATTTCTAATTAAGGCCAATGCCGTTAGCTATCCAACGCAAAAGAAATCAAGTCGATATATTGAAAACTTAGCAAGTTAAGACTAAAAAGGTAAGCAGTTCTACTAAAAAGTAGCCGGAAAGAGGCAGTAGTAGAACTGCTTACCTTTTTCATCATATTTTGCTTACTTTTCTAGATATCGACTTGATTTCTACTGTGGTGGATAGAGAACCGTATTGGCTTTAATTCGAATTATGCTTTTTGCAGATAGTACAAAAAAATATTTTTCGCCAAAAAAAAAAACCATGGACTACCCCCTTTGCTTTTTTTGAAAAAATGATAAAAAAAATTTTCTTGCACTGTCCACCAGAAAATAATTTCTAATTAAGGCCAATGCCATTAGCTATCCAACGCAAAAGAAATCAAGTCGATATATTGAAAACTTAGCAAGTTATGACCAAAAAGGTAAGCAGTTCTACTAAAAAGTAGCCGGAAAGAGGCAGTAGTAGAACTGCTTACCTTTTTCATCATATTTTGCTTACTTTTCTAGATATCGACTTGATTTCTACTGTGTTGGATAGAGAACCGTATTGGCTTTAATTCGAATTATGCTTTTTGCAGATAGTACAAAAAAATATTTTTCGCCAAAAAAAAAACCATGGACTACCCCCTTTGCTTTTTTTGAAAAAATGATAAAAAAAATTTTCTTGCACTATCCACCAGAAAATAATTTCTAATTAAGGCCAATGCCGTTAGCTATCCAACGCAAAAGAAATCAAGTCGATATATTGAAAACTTAGCAAGTTATGACCAAAAAGGTAAGCAGTTCTACTAAAAAGTAGCCGGAAAGAGGCAGTAGTAGAACTGCTTACCTTTTTCATCATATTTTGCTTACTTTTCTAGATTTCGACTTGATTTCTACTGTGTTGGATAGAGAACCGTATTGGCTTTAATTCGAATTATGCTTTTTGCAGATAGTACAAAAAAATATTTTTCGCCAAAAAAAAAAAACCATGGACTACCCCCTTTGCTTTTTTTGAAAAAATGATAAAAAAAATTTTTTTGCACTATCCACCAGAAAATAATTTCTAATTAAGGCCAATGCCGTTAGCTATCCAACGCAAAAGAAATCAAGTCGATATACTGAAAACTTAGCAAGTTATGACCAAAAAGGTAAGCAGTTCTACTAAAAAGTAGCCGGAAAGAGGCAGTAGTAGAACTGCTTACCTTTTTCATCATATTTTGCTTACTTTTCTAGATTTCGACTTGATTTCTACTGTGTTGGATAGAGAACCGTATTGGCTTTAATTCGAATTATGCTTTTTGCAGATAGTACAAAAAAATATTTTTCGCCAAAAAAAAACCATGGACTACCCACTTTGCTTTTTTTGAAAAATGATAAAAAAAATTTTCTTGCACTATCCACCAGAAAATAATTTCTAATTAAGGCCAATGCCGTTAGCTATCCAACGCAAAAGAAATCAAGTCGATATATTGAAAACTTAGCAAGTTATGACCAAAAAGGTAAGCAGTTCTACTAAAAAGTAGCCGGAAAGAGGCAGTAGTAGAACTGCTTACCTTTTTCATCATATTTTGCTTACTTTTCTAGATTTCGACTTGATTTCTACTGTGTTGGATAGAGAACCGTATTGGCTTTAATTCGAATTATGCTTTTTGCAGATAGTACAAAAAAATATTTTTCGCCAAAAAAAAAAAACCATGGACTACCCCCTTTGCTTTTTTTGAAAAAATGATAAAAAAAATTTTCTTGCACTGTCCACCAGAAAATAATTTCTAATTAAGGCCAATGCCATTAGCTATCCAACGCAAAAGAAATCAAGTCGATATATTGAAAACTTAGCAAGTTATGACCAAAAAGGTAAGCAGTTCTACTAAAAAGTAGCCGGAAAGAGGCAGTAGTAGAACTGCTTACCTTTTTCATCATATTTTGCTTACTTTTCTAGATATCGACTTGATTTCTACTGTGTTGGATAGAGAACCGTATTGGCTTTAATTCGAATTATGCTTTTTGCAGATAGTACAAAAAAATATTTTTCGCCAAAAAAAAACCATGGACTACCCCCTTTGCTTTTTTTGAAAAAATGATAAAAAAAATTTTCTTGCACTATCCACCAGAAAATAATTTCTAATTAAGGCCAATGCCGTTAGCTATCCAACGCAAAAGAAATCAAGTCGATATATTGAAAACTTAGCAAGTTATGACCAAAAAGGTAAGCAGTTCTACTAAAAAGTAGCCGGAAAGAGGCAGTAGTAGAACTGCTTACTTTTTTCATCATATTTTGCTTACTTTTCTAGATATCGACTTGATTTCTACTGTGTTGGATAGAGAACCGTATTGGCTTTAATTCGAATTATGCTTTTTGCAGATAGTACAAAAAAATATTTTTCGCCAAAAAAAAAAACCATGGACTACCCCCTTTGCTTTTTTTGAAAAAATGATAAAAAAAATTTTCTTGCACTATCCACCAGAAAATAATTTCTAATTAAGGCCAATGGCGTTAGCTATCTAACGCAAAAGAAATCAAGTCGACGTATTGAAAACTTAGCAAGGTATGACCAAAAAGGTAAGCAGTTCTACTAAAAAGTAGCCGGAAAGAGGCAGTAGTAGAACTGCTTACCTTTTTCATCATAACTTGCTTACTTTTCTAGATATCGACTTGATTTCTACTGTGTTGGATAGAGAACCGTATTGGCTTTAATTCGAATTATGCTTTTTGCAGATAGTACAAAAAAATATTTTTCGCCAAAAAAAAACCATGGACTACCCCCTTTGCTTTTTTTGAAAAAATGATAAAAAAAATTTTCTTGCACTATCCACCAGAAAATAATTTCTAATTAAGGCCAATGCCGTTAGTTATCTAACGCAAAAGAAATCAAGTCGACGTATTGAAAACTTAGCAAGGTATGACCAAAAGAGTAAGCAGTTCTACTAAAAAGTAGCCGGAAAGAGGCAGTAGTAGAACTGCTTACCTTTTTCATCATAACTTGCTTACTTTTCTAGATATCGACTTGATTTCTACTGTGTTGGATAGAGAACCGTATTGGCTTTAATTCGAATTATGCTTTTTGCAGATAGTACAAAAAAATATTTTTCGCCAAAAAAAAAACCATGGACTACCCCCTTTGCTTTTTTTGAAAAAATGATAAAAAAAATTTTCTTGCACTATCCACCCGAAAAAATTTTCTAATTAAGGCCAATGCCGTTAGCTATCTAACGCAAAAGAAATCAAGTCGACGTATTGAAAACTTAGCAAGGTATGACCAAAAAGGTAAGCAGTTCTACTAAAAAGTAGCCGGAAAGAGGCAGTAGTAGAACTGCTTATCTTTTTCATCATAACTTGCTTACTTTTCTAGATATCGACTTGATTTCTACTGTGTTGGATAGAGAACCGTATTGGCTTTAATTCGAATTATGCTTTTTGCAGATAGTACAAAAAAATATTTTTCGCCAAAAAAAAAACCATGGACTACCCCCTTTGCTTTTTTTGAAAAAATGATAAAAAAAATTTTCTTGCACTATCCAAACGAAAAAATTTTCTAATTAAGGCCAATGCCGTTAGCTATCTAACGCAACAGAAATCAAGTCGACGTACGACTACCCCCTTTGCTTTTTTTGAAAAAATGATAAAAAAAATTTTCTTGCACTATCCACCAAAAAATAATTTCTAATTAAGGCCAATGCCGTTAGCTATCCAACGCAAAAGAAATCAAGTCGATATATTGAAAACTTAGCAAGTTAAGACTAAAAAGGTAAGCAGTTCTACTAAAAAGTAGCCGGAAAGAGGCAGTAGTAGAACTGCTTACCTTTTTCATCATATTTTGCTTACTTTTCTAGATATCGACTTGATTTCTACTGTGTTGGATAGAGAACCGTATTGGCTTTAATTCGAATTATGCTTTTTGCAGATAGTACAAAAAAATATTTTTCGCCAAAAAAAAAAAAAAACCATGGACTACCCCCTTTGCTTTTTTTGAAAAAATGATAAAAAAAATTTTCTTGCACTGTCCACCAGAAAATAATTTCTAATTAAGGCCAATGCCATTAGCTATCCAACGCAAAAGAAATCAAGTCGATATATTGAAAACTTAGCAAGTTATGACCAAAAAGGTAAGCAGTTCTACTAAAAAGTAGCCGGAAAGAGGCAGTAGTAGAACTGCTTACCTTTTTCATCATAACTTGCTTACTTTTCTAGATATCGACTTGATTTCTACTGTGTTGGATAGAAAACCGTATTGGCTTTAATTCGAATTATGCTTTTTGCAGATAGTACAAAAAAATATTTTTCGCTAAAAAAAAACCATGGACTACCCCCTTTGCTTTTTTTGAAAAAATGATAAAAAAAATTTTCTTGCACTGTCCACCAGAAAATAATTTCTAATTAAGGCCAATGCCATTAGCTATCCAACGCAAAAGAAATCAAGTCGATATATTGTAAGCTTAGCAAGTTATGACCAAAAAGGTAAGCAGTTCTACTAAAAAGTAGCCGGAAAGAGGCAGTAGTAGAACTGCTTACCTTTTTCATCATAACTTGCTTACTTTTCTAGATATCGACTTGATTTCTACTGTGTTGGATAGAAAACCGTATTGGCTTTAATTCGAATTATGCTTTTTGCAGATAGTACAAAAAAATATTTTTCGCCAAAAAAAAACCATGGACTACCCCCTTTGCTTTTTTTGAAAAAATGATAAAAAAAATTTTCTTGCACTGTCCAACAGAAAATAATTTCTAATTAAGGCCAATGCCATTAGCTATCCAACGCAAAAGAAATCAAGTCGATATATTGTAAGCTTAGCAAGTTATGACCAAAAAGGTAAGCAGTTCTACTAAAAAGTAGCCGGAAAGAGGCAGTAGTAGAACTGCTTACCTTTTTCATCATAACTTGCTTACTTTTCTAGATATCGACTTGATTTCTACTGTGTTGGATAGAGAACCGTATTGGCTTTAATTCGAATTATGCTTTTTGCAGATAGTACAAAAAAATATTTTTCGCCAAAAAAAAAACCATGGACTACCCCCTTTGCTTTTTTTGAAAAAATGATAAAAAAAATTTTCTTGCACTATCCACCAGAAAATAATTTCTAATTAAGGCCAATGCCGTTAGCTTTCAACGCAAAAGAAATCAAGTCGATATATTGAAAACTTAGCAAGTTATGACCAAAAAGGTAAGCAGTTCTACTAAAAAGTAGCCGGAAAGAGGCAGTAGTAGAACTGCTTACCTTTTTCATCATAACTTGCTTACTTTTCTAGATATCGACTTGATTTCTACTGTGTTGGATAGAGAACCGTATTGGCTTTAATTCGAATTATGCTTTTTGCAGATAGTACAAAAAAATATTTTTCGCCAAAAAAAAACCATGGACTACCCCCTTTGCTTTTTTTGAAAAAATGATAAAAAAAATTTTCTTACACTATCCACCAGAAAATAATTTCTAATTAAGGCCAATGCCATTAGCTATCCAACGCAAAAGAAATCAAGTCGATATATTGAAAACTTAGCAAGGTATGACCAAAAAGGTAAGCAGTTCTACTAAAAAGTAGCCGGAAAGAGGCAGTAGTAGAACTGCTTACCTTTTTCATCATAACTTGCTTACTTTTCTAGATATCGACTTGATTTCTACTGTGTTGGATAGAGAACCGTATTGGCTTTAATTCGAATTATGCTTTTTGCAGATAGTACAAAAAAATATTTTTCGCCAAAAAAAAAACCATGGACTACCCCCTTTGCTTTTTTTGAAAAAATGATAAAAAAAATTTTCTTGCACTGTCCACCAGAAAATAATTTCTAATTAAGGCCAATGCCATTAGCTATCCAACGCAAAAGAAATCAAGTCGATATAATGAAAACTTAGCAAGGTATGACCAAAAAGGTAAGCAGTTCTACTAAAAAGTAGCCGGAAAGAGGCAGTAGTAGAACTGCTTACCTTTTTCATCATAACTTGCTTACTTTTCTAGATATCGACTTGATTTCTACTGTGTTGGATAGAGAACCGTATTGGCTTTAATTCGAATTATGCTTTTTGCAGATAGTACAAAAAAATATTTTTCGCCAAAAAAAAAACCATGGACTACCCCCTTTGCTTTTTTTGAAAAAATGATAAAAAAAATTTTCTTGCACTATCCACCAGAAAATAATTTCTAATTAAGGCCAATGCCGTTAGCTATTCAACGCAAAAGAAATCAAGTCGATATATTGAAAACTTAGCAAGTTATGACCAAAAAGGTAAGCAGTTCTACTAAAAAGTAGCCGGAAAGAGGCAGTAGTAGAACTGCTTACCTTTTTCATCATAACTTGCTTACTTTTCTAGATATCGACTTGATTTCTACTGTGTTGGATAGAGAACCGTATTGGCTTTAATTCGAATTATGCTTTTTGCAGATAGTACAAAAAAATATTTTTCGCCAAAAAAAAACCATGGACTACCCCCTTTGCTTTTTTTGAAAAAATGATAAAAAAAATTTTCTTACACTATCCACCAGAAAATAATTTCTAATTAAGGCCAATGCCATTAGCTATCCAACGCAAAAGAAATCAAGTCGATATATTGAAAACTTAGCAAGGTATGACCAAAAAGGTAAGCAGTTCTACTAAAAAGTAGCCGGAAAGAGGCAGTAGTAGAACTGCTTACCTTTTTCATCATAACTTGCTTACTTTTCTAGATATCGACTTGATTTCTACTGTGTTGGATAGAGAACCGTATTGGCTTTAATTCGAATTATGCTTTTTGCAGATAGTACAAAAAAATATTTTTCGCCAAAAAAAAACCATGGACTACCCCCTTTGCTTTTTTTGAAAAAATGATAAAAAAAATTTTCTTGCACTGTCCACCAGAAAATAATTTCTAATTAAGGCCAATGCCATTAGCTATCCAACGCAAAAGAAATCAAGTCGATATATTGAAAACTTAGCAAGGTATGACCAAAAAGGTAAGCAGTTCTACTAAAAAGTAGCCGGAAAGAGGCAGTAGTAGAACTGCTTACCTTTTTCATCATAACTTGCTTACTTTTCTAGATATCGACTTGATTTCTACTGTGTTGGATAGAGAACCGTATTGGCTTTAATTTGAATTATGCTTTTTGCAGATAGTACAAAAAAATATATTTCGCCAAAAAAAAACCATGGACTACCCCCTTTGCTTTTTTTGAAAAAATGATAAAAAAAATTTTCTTACACTATCCACCAGAAAATAATTTCTAATTAAGGCCAATGCCATTAGCTATCCAACGCAAAAGAAATCAAGTCGATATATTGAAAACTTAACAAGTTATGACCAAAAAGGTAAGCAGTTCTACTAAAAAGTAGCCGGAAAGAGGCAGTAGTAGAACTGCTTACCTTTTTCATCATATTTTGCTTACTTTTCTAGATATCGACTTGATTTCTACTGTGTTGGATAGAGAACCGTATTGGCTTTAATTCGAATTATGCTTTTTGCAGATAGTACAAAAAAATATTTTTCGCCAAAAAAAAACCATGGACTACCCCCTTTGCTTTTTTTGAAAAAATGATAAAAAAAATTTTCTTACACTATCCACCAGAAAATAATTTCTAATTAAGGCCAATGCCATTAGCTATCCAACGCAAAAGAAATCAAGTCGATATATTGTAAGCTTAGCAAGTTATGACCAAAAAGGTAAGCAGTTCTACTAAAAAGTAGCCGGAAAGAGGCAGTAGTAGAACTGCTTACCTTTTTCATCATAACTTGCTTACTTTTCTAGATATCGACTTGATTTCTACTGTGTTGGATAGAGAACCGTATTGGCTTTAATTCGAATTATGCTTTTTGCAGATAGTACAAAAAAATATTTTTCGCCAAAAAAAACCATGGACTACCCCCTTTGCTTTTTTTGAAAAAATGATAAAAAAAATTTTCTTGCACTATCCACCAGAAAAAAATTTCTAATTAAGGCCAATGCCGTTAGCTATCCAACGCAAAAGAAATCAAGTCGATATATTGTAAGCTTAGCAAGTTATGACCAAAAAGGTAAGCAGTTCTACTAAAAAGTAGCCGGAAAGAGGCAGTAGTAGAACTGCTTACCTTTTTCATCATAACTTGCTTACTTTTCTAGATATCGACTTGATTTCTACTGTGTTGGATAGAGAACCGTATTGGCTTTAATTCGAATTATGCTTTTTGCAGATAGTACAAAAAAATATTTTTCGCCAAAAAAAAACCATGGACTACCCCCTTTGCTTTTTTTGAAAAAATGATAAAAAAAATTTTCTTGCACTGTCCACCAGAAAATTATTTTCTAATTAAGGCCAATGCCATTAGCTATCCAACGCAAAAGAAATCAAGTCGATATATTGTAAGCTTAGCAAGTTATGACCAAAAAGGTAAGCAGTTCTACTAAAAAGTAGCCGGAAAGAGGCAGTAGTAGAACTGCTTACCTTTTTCATCATAACTTGCTTACTTTTCTAGATATCGACTTGATTTCTACTGTGTTGGATAGAGAACCGTATTGGCTTTAATTCGAATTATGCTTTTTGCAGATAGTACAAAAAAATATTTTTCGCCAAAAAAAACAATGGACTACCCCCTTTGCTTTTTTTGAAAAAATGATAAAAAAAATTTTCTTGCACTATCCACCAGAAAATAATTTCTAATTAAGGCCAATGCCGTTAGCTATCCAACGCAAAAGAAATCAAGTCGATATATTGAAAACTTAGCAAGTTATGACCAAAAAGGTAAGCAGTTCTACTAAAAAGTAGCCGGAAAGAGGCAGTAGTAGAACTGCTTACCTTTTTCATCATATTTTGCTTACTTTTCTAGATATCGACTTGATTTCTACTGTGTTGGATAGAGAACCGTATTGGCTTTAATTCGAATTATGCTTTTTGCAGATAGTACAAAAAAATATTTTTCGCCAAAAAAAAACCATGGACTACCCCCTTTGCTTTTTTTGAAAAAATGATAAAAAAAATTTTCTTGCACTATCCACCAGAAAATAATTTCTAATTAAGGCCAATGCCGTTAGCTATCCAACGCAAAAGAAATCAAGTCGATATATTGAAAACTTAGCAAGTTATGACCAAAAAGGTAAGCAGTTCTACTAAAAAGTAGCCGGAAAGAGGCAGTAGTAGAACTGCTTACCTTTTTCATCATAACTTGCTTACTTTTCTAGATATCGACTTGATTTCTACTGTGTTGGATAGAAAACCGTATTGGCTTTAATTCGAATTATGCTTTTTGCAGATAGTACAAAAAAATATTTTTCGCCAAAAAAAAACCATGGACTACCCCCTTTGCTTTTTTTGAAAAAATGATAAAAAAAATTTTCTTGCACTGTCCAACAGAAAATAATTTCTAATTAAGGCCAATGCCATTAGCTATCCAACGCAAAAGAAATCAAATCGATATATTGTAAGCTTAGCAAGTTATGACCAAAAAGGTAAGCAGTTCTACTAAAAAGTAGCCGGAAAGAGGCAGTAGTAGAACTGCTTACCTTTTTCATCATAACTTGCTTACTTTTCTAGATATCGACTTGATTTCTACTGTGTTGGATAGAGAACCGTATTGGCTTTAATTCGAATTATGCTTTTTGCAGATAGTACAAAAAAATATTTTTCGCCAAAAAAAAAACCATGGACTACCCCCTTTGCTTTTTTTGAAAAAATGATAAAAAAAATTTTCTTGCACTGTCCACCAGAAAATAATTTCTAATTAAGGCCAATGCCATTAGCTATCCAACGCAAAAGAAATCAAGTCGATATATTGAAAACTTAGCAAGTTATGACCAAAAAGGTAAGCAGTTCTACTAAAAAGTAGCCGGAAAGAGGCAGTAGTAGAACTGCTTACCTTTTTCATCATATTTTGCTTACTTTTCTAGATATCGACTTGATTTCTACTGTGTTGGATAGAGAACCGTATTGGCTTTAATTCGAATTATGCTTTTTGCAGATAGTACAAAAAAATATTTTTCGCCAAAAAAAAACCATGGACTACCCCCTTTGCTTTTTTTGAAAAAATGATAAAAAAAATTTTCTTGCACTATCCACCAGAAAATAATTTCTAATTAAGGCCAATGCCGTTAGCTATCCAACGCAAAAGAAATCAAGTCGATATATTGAAAACTTAGCAAGTTATGACCAAAAAGGTAAGCAGTTCTACTAAAAAGTAGCCGGAAAGAGGCAGTAGTAGAACTGCTTACCTTTTTCATCATATTTTGCTTACTTTTCTAGATATCGACTTGATTTCTACTGTGTTGGATAGAAAACCGTATTGGCTTTAATTCGAATTATGCTTTTTGCAGATAGTACAAAAAAATATTTTTCGCCAAAAAAAAACCATGGACTACCCCCTTTGCTTTTTTTGAAAAAATGATAAAAAAAATTTTCTTGCACTGTCCAACAGAAAATAATTTCTAATTAAGGCCAATGCCATTAGCTATCCAACGCAAAAGAAATCAAGTCGATATATTGTAAGCTTAGCAAGTTATGACCAAAAAGGTAAG